>OY720643.1:86691977-89091977 GCA_963169105.1 Ceriagrion tenellum
TTTCAATTATCATAGCCTTTCCCGATAGCGATAGCCCTCTCCACGACGACGACACGCTTTTGGTAGGTGACCGCCATGAAGTTTCTCTACCGCTATTACTCTACGAAAAGAAATGCTACACTGGGCATCACGAAGTCTTTCATTGAGTCACTCGAAAAGAACAAAATAGAAAAAAAAGTCAGTTCAGAAGAGAGCATATACATGCGTTATTTCTTACGCAAATTAAATTTAATGAGATATCAATAATGTTTAATTGTAAGTTTTGGGAGATTTTTGGCACTTATGTTCAAAAATTTTTTTTGACTGGGCGCCATATGCAACGTTGATGCTTAATATCAGCAAAGTTAAGCGTTCAAAAAACGAATAAGTTTTAATGTAATGTTTGCATATTATATTTTTTTTTGTACGTCGTGATGAGTTGAGTGAGTCTTTTACGCGCAAGATCGTGCGTTTTATTTGTTAAAGGGCATCACTTTTAATGTAATGAAGCTCATAACGCCGGCCCCGGTGGCGGCGGAGTAAAGTCCTCGCCTGCCAACCCGAGGGTCGAGGGTTCGAGTCCTGCCTGGGTAGAATACATCTGCCCAGGACATGGGTATCTGTGTATGTAAACTGGGTTGGGGGAAAAGGGGACGGTTTTGTCCCATCCAACCTAGGATAAATAAAATACAAGTAACAAGTAACGCGTTTAACTACGTCAAGCATTATTAGTGAATTATATTAAGTGAACACAGATGAGCAGGAATTGCTTACACAAATTTAATTAATGAGATATTTATAATTTTCAATTGCAAAGTTTGGGCGCCTTTTTTTAGAATTTACGTCATTTTTTTAGCGATTCAGTGGCATACGCAACAGTAAAGCTTAATATCAGCAAAGTTGAGCGTTCTAAAACGAATAAGTTTTAATGTAATGCAACTCATAAAGTCATAGCAACGTCAAGTATTCCAGCATGTACCTAGTTAAAGAAAGTAAACACAAATAAGCAGATATTTGAGCTTCTTGGAGGGCTGCGCACACATTTTACCCTAATTGCAAGAGTATTATTTCAAACGAAGAGATTTACAATACACTGCGAGCACATTTATCCCTTACCAAAGTAGATGATTTCGAACGAAGCACGGCAAACGGACTTCTGTTCCCAATCTCCAGATAGAGGTACTCACGAGTGAACGCGAGTGAAAAACAAGGTACCCCGATAACTCTTTCTTCTGCTACGAATGCCCTCACTTTAACCGCTTCCCTACACTGCCTGCCTACTCCAAGCACGCCCCCCTATCACCCCGATAGCTATCACTCCGATCTGATTCGCGGAAGACACTCGCTTCGCAACCTACTCTCCCCCGAATGCGGCCAACAGAGTTTTATGGCTCAATTACAACAGCGCCCCTGCATTCTAGTATCCCGGCCAAAGCCGCTCCTTATAAAATGGCCCGATACCCACAAATCCTCCTCGAATCGGTGGGCGTAAAATCTCTTCGCCTGCCTCTCCCTTACTTACTCTTGCTTACCCCTACGAAGATGAAGACGAGCATCGAAAAAAAGCATCGATAGGAAATATCGATACTTTGAACTGAAAACATCGGAGCGGGTGGATATCGAATTGGTGCGATGCTTAACCATGGTTTTATTATCTTAGATAAGGCACTACCTAAACGTTGTTGAACTCGATCGAATTTCTACAGATGATCTAAAAACATTTTCTGCAAAATAGTAGATGCCATGGATATTTTAAAATACAAAAAGGAGATGGTGGATATTGAATTTGTGCTATTTTCAAACATGTTTTTTATAATCTCAGGTAAAATTATTACCAGCTGCTTAAGAAAACCTGTGTTAAAACCCATCAAATTTTTAAATACGTACTCAAAATTCGTGCTACAAAAACTTTCTTTCCCTAAACATTCTACAGAGAATTCTCATCTTTGCTGCCTCCATCACTTATTTTTTCATCATATTTATCAAAATTTTTATTTATTTTTCCCGATATTTGTCGACCCCGGTGGCGGTGGGGTAAAGTCCTCGCCTACTAACCCGAGGGTCACGGGTTCGAGTTCCGCCTGGGTAGAAAGTTATCTGCCCAGGACATGGGTGTGTTCGTCTTTTGTTAATGTTAAAACACCCGATGTAAAAGGCTTCTGTTTGCTGTTTTCGGGGTGGTGAGTATAAATAAATAATATCATTGATGCCTCAACTAACACTTGCTTCTAATTCAAATTCTACTTAATTTTCTGTAATTATTAGCCATCATTTTGTTCATTTGGCCTTTAATAATTTATCGAGTGACATTAAGGAAGCAAGTAGTAAATATATTTTTTGTAAAAAGGTCAGGTATTGGCTATTATTTCACCATGATATAGAAGTTTAATTATGATTTCATGATTGTGTATTGTATAAAAAAGTGTAATGTAATGTGTTTTGCCACTGTTATATTTCTAACATTCTTAAAACATTGAAAGCAGCTTATTCTTATCATTGTATGCCCTCGTTTATTGGTTTATTCTTCATTTTATTTTGCTCATGTCTTGTCAAAAGAGCTACTGCTATATTTTTCAATGCTATATTTTGAACGCATAAATAAGTGCTGGTAGATTTCCAAACATTGCATGTCATGCAATGTTTGGAAATTTGTCAATTTCGTTGTTTTATTAACGACAATGTTGGGTTTATCCACCGCGACTGGCTTTGTAAGGACGACTTCGTCTCATGTGCTACAATGTAGACTTGAGGCCTGAACATCTAGTTCGCATAAACCCCCCTCGAAATTCGCCTTGAAGGAAGATGGCTTGGTGGTGTAAGTGGATAACACACCTGACCGGCAATTGGGAGATCCGGGTTCGTATCCCGGTCAAGTCAAATGATTTTTTCATAGCGAATTTCAACCCTGGTGTAAGTGCTGATAGGTTCTACACTGGTGTAAACCATTGAATCTACCTAAAGCCCCACAGTTGTATTGCCAAACTTTTTCTGTATTGTTTTTTAAGTGGAGTAATAAATTTATCTATCTATCTATCTATCTACTCATACATTTTCTCTTCCATCCGTGAATACTCAATGTAAACATCGATTGTAAAAATATAAACTGCTGGACGTAAAAGATCGGTTTCTGTAGTTTATTGACTGTAGAAACAGTATTAACTGATTCCAGCCCTTTTCCTTCTCTCCTTCTCCTTTCACCTGTTTTCACTAATACACCCGATTCCTCGTTCGGATCAAAGGGGAACGGAAAAGGCCACACAAACAAACGCGAGCGGAGTCAAGTGCCCACCCAGCCGCTCCCTCGTTACGTTCCGGGAAAACACACGGACGAGCGGACTGAAGCGAGCGGTGCGAAAAGGGTTAACCGTAAACTCGATGGATTTCCCCGGAATATTATTTTAAAATTATCAAAACAGTCAGGTAGAGGCATTCGCTTCTCTTCTTTTTCGACAGCATGCGAGGAGTGGAGTTACTGACGTCCTCGCCGGCCATTTGGATGCCATAACAAATGCCCCCACCTCGATTTTGCCGCCGAAATGGAAGAGGGTGGACCGTGAGATCAGAAGATCAAGTGGCGCGGATCTCATTGCTGAGTGTGTGTGCGCTCAAAGTAATTATTTAGACTGCGGAACGGAGACCGTATCGGATTCTGGAGAGTGAGTGAGAAGCTACGTTTGATGTCGTTTGAGGCAGTAGTTAGCGAGAGAAAAATACAACTAGGATTTGATTTTTCCGTTTCAGGGTGACATTCATTTTTTTTAACTTCGGCTGTCCCGCGGTTTCTGGGGCATGCAGAAACGCTATCTGGGTCCCTGAATTAATTTCAGGTGTTATTTTCCACGAAATGACCTGTGTAAATACTTCCTTTCGATGTGACGGAGGGTATTTTGCAATGTTTTTTGAAATCTAAGCGCCAAATCTCCAAGAGAAAGATTATCCAGGAATGTGCTCTTTTTGACAGGTTGACATGATTGAGAAGTGAAAATAAAAGAGTTCACGGTAAATATTGAGGCTTTAACTAAACTTATCATCATTATAACATACCTTTAAACGTACTTCTCAGTCAAAGTGCTTACTTAAATAGAGGTTCTAAATATTTCATAACAAATTATGTTATTTTAAGATGAATTGATAATCGAAATGACGGCTACATAATGCTGATGACTTCATGCCCACCTTTTTCATTTGATTGACCAGAGAGGAATTTTAAGCATTAAAAGAATGTTTGCAGATAATTCTGCACTGTGCAGCTGAATTCCGACATTTTCTATTAAAATGGTACCTGCATAAAATCAATTTAATAAGGTGGAGGCAAATATATATAATTCATGTTTGCTGTGTCATAGAGGAAGGAGAAAATAAAAGGGTGTTCTTAAATTTTATTTTAAGCCATTAAAATATTATCGAAATATTTGTAACATCAATTCTCAATTTACTGATACGCATAATATAAGCAGATCTCACAGCAACATAGAGTAATAACGTTGGTTCATTATGCCTACTAAACTTTCCGAATCTCTTAAGATTTTTTATCTTGAGCGAATGACGTATTCTCAGTAAGTAGTAGTGACTACAGTGACTCATCCACACTACTCAAGGAAAATACACATTTTTTTGTAAAATACTAAATGAGAGACAGTGATCGCTTCAATCATTTACCCCCTTATTAGACACTAAATGGGATCGAAAAAGGGAATGCCTCCCACTACGCAGTGGAATTGAGTTCTAAACTTTTGAAAGGATTTTGATGAAGCTACCCTGATTCCTTAGAAACTCTCTTTAATTCCATTAAGGAGGATTAAGAGATACATGGAAGTCTAATGCAGCAACAAATTACAAATATCATGACTAAATTCTTCGAAGAAAATGATAACATGCATCAAAATTCAAACTAAATTTCAAATGTAGCACCTATAAAATCTATTTGAAATTATCCACCGATGTTTCTTGCATAGAATTTTCTTTCAAAACCTAGAGACTTCTCATTACATTTGAAGTTAGGCACCCGGAAATATGCTAATGTTTTCTGCGAATGGAAATAGGTTTCAATCCTACATTTTTCATGTTTTAAAAATGATCTCATAAAGTTCACTGAATATTTTTCTCCAGGACATTAAATTAACCTCATTTTAGAGAGCTAAGATGGTTTTACTGCATTTTCGCAAGAAGTATCGAATAAATGAATTCTTAAGAATAAGTATTTTCCTCGTAAGAAAGCTTGTTAACCCATTTATGCCCATACAAAGTTTTTCACTCATGGTCATGAATTTTTTATTAAAGTTTATGTAAATGGTCTCAGAAACCCTAGAAAAATGCTTTTAAAAATCCGTAGTACTCCAGGTTCCGCAGGCTGGGTCGAAAACGACCCACTGGGCACTAAGTGGCAAATGAGGTGAAACTAGAGATACAGATGTTGATATTTTTTCATTTTGATTTAAATCATTTAAAATAAAATGTACATAATCTTTCATGCTGCTTTGGTTAAGGACAGCTATTGCTATATATTTAGACAATGAAAAGTACAAGCTAAAAAACATGTTTTTCTACAAATACTAGTTTTCCATAGAGTAAAAATCGTACTTCTTATGCCTTGTAATAAACTAATACATTTTTAACATAAATGAATACACTTTTGAATAATTATATTATGATATAAATACATTTAATACATTCAATTTTACAGTAATATATGCAATAGGACGATTTGGCGTCTTTTTATTGCTCATCTACTGGATGAATAGAGGAAGTAAAGGAACTTTTTCACAGAGAAATGCAAGCTATAAATGAATTTACTGACGGAACTTTTGAATATTGAAATGAACTATTTTAACTAAAAATAATAGCAATTTTGACCGGGAGCGTCCATGTTCCTTTTTGCCATCCTGCATGTAACTGCCGATATGAATATGAAGGCGGTAGTGTTCAACACGAAGACTCCGCAACTGTTCTTTAGAGTGCCGAAAACTCAGGCAAAAACATTGTAGCAGTATATTCTTCCGCAGCGATGAGATACATTTTTATTCCGTAGTGGGTCGAAAACGACCCACTGGGCATAAATGGCTTAAATACCTCGTGAGTCGCAACTTACCTCTATTCATCATTGGTCGTTGAATCCTAAGATTGGTTTTGACTGCAGCTCTCCACCCTTCCCAATCAAATGCGAGTTCCCTTGCTTCCTGGTAGCTTTTCCACGCTTACCTCCATTATAATCACAAAAAATCATGCCTAAATTACCCTACAACATATGTTATAGTTTTTATAAATCTTTCATTAAGTCAAATGTGAATGAATGTTCCACATGTGCCAGTTAAATATCTTTCATTCGATCAGAAATATATTTTATATAGTACGCAACATATTATTTCTGTTTCTACAACTTTCTCAGAGTTTGACTTTCCGAGTAACGATGGAGAATGAATTGCTATCAGTATTAGAATAATTATCTACTCTTAATGATCAAAGCTTCAAATCATTCTTTCGTATAAAAGAAAGGGCGCATGTATGGCATTCACATGCCACTTTAAATTTTTAGTCAACGTTTTCAAGTACATTTATTTATTTATTTTTCATTTTACCTTTCATGGTTAAAATGCTACTTCCAAATTTACACTGAAAATAGTTGTACCATTATCATGGACCTTTGAATCAACGAGGGTTTCCTCTGCATCTTTTACCACCTAGATAAAAGAAGTTTAAAGGGGTAACTCGGGAAGACAACGTTAAAAAAAGACCTGATCTGTGACAGGAATAATGGTACACGGAACCAAGAAAAAATTAACTGTTTAAGTTATTTACTAAACCATTTCCCAATTTGATAGGTAATTATGCCATTACTAAAGTTCATTTGAGGGAACACTTTTTCCCTGAATTGTAATGAAAAAATATCTCGAAGCAGAATGATTCCACGAAGAAATTCAAATCAACGGTTAATCGTGGAGAGGATTTGATGACGATATAAGTTAGTTTATAACGAATTAAAAATGACCTTAGCTGATAGTAATGCTTTCTCGAAAGAATTGAACTCGCTTTTTATATCCTGCTGAGTGAACTGCCTGTATTTTTTATACTTTCATAGAAGTACATTGCAAACAAAATACATTAAGTACCGATATAAGATTAGAGAATTAAAATTCATTCTAATCCAATGTCTTCTTTCCTGACTTTCTGGAGGCGTGAGAAAATTAATAGCAGTGCATTTTTATCAGATGCTTACTTAGAGTAGCACTCGTGTCGCTTTAATTGTCGGATGAAATGAGATCAGCCCATCCACTCCCCAGTCTCTATGTCCTCCTTGGGAGCAAGGGCAGTTCAAAAAACAACCCCTTTGAAACGAGTCACAGGCAATTGAAGAAGTAATTGACGCCGAGGATGTTTGCGAAAGGCTTCAGATTTCTCACTTCCTCTCCACGATTCGCTTGGGAAGGGAATCGAGGAAACGGTATAACAGAGTAAGGATTCATTTGTACCTACTTACCTTTTGCCCAGAAATTAACCTCAAGGATGGGTGAAAGGGGTGAAATTTATCTCTGAATACACACCAGAAAGTGTATACTATAGCAATAAAGGTATATAATTGGTGTATAGAGATAAAAACTTATAATCTGTGGAAGGGAGGAAGAACTGAAAACTCACCACTATGCATGGGCATCAAGTAATGGAACAGGCGACAGAATAATTTATTATTATTTTATTATGGTCATTGTAGTATCTAGTCTAACTATCATTCTAGGAATTCAGATCTATGTAGGCGAAAGAAACTCGCATGATGTAGAGACCAGAATAGCCAAAGCAAGGAAAGCAGTTCATCAAAAGAGGATATTATTCTTCCTCTTCAAACTTGTACGATACTTTGATGACCAGAATAGGTAACTCCGTCATAAAGTTCTCATTGCTTCAACTGCCATAGAATTATTTTAATTTGTATAGGTTTTTATTTGTATAGGCCATAAATGGCTGAAACGAATTTTTTTTGCACTTGTGCTAGATTGAACTACTTGTATTTACTATCCTTGAATGCCTATGTTGATTTTGCTATTTTAACAAAGAAAACTCGATTCATTTTCTTATTTTATATTCTTTCCTCTCTAAATTTCCCTCATTTTCTGGCTCATTCTAGCTCATTGTTCTTGTAAGGATACTCTTTTTGTTCTTGATTTCTCTATAGGAAGAGGTGTCATACTTTTAAACCACAATTTTCGATCTGAAAACATTCCTGTTTCCAATATCCTCTTCTGTGATTCCCAAGTTAATTTTAATATCCCGAAGGACTTCTATCACTAATAGGTCTTGTGTTTCTCCAGTATAATCTGGGCGGTAAAGATCATATTATATTTATAAAGTGATTCTGGTCCCACTCTGCTGATGTGTCCACATAAGTCCAAGCATATGTTTTACATTCGGATCAATATCTTCTCAAGCGTGTCATGTAAATATCAGTTTGATCGAAGTTTCTACGATTCCCCACGATTGATCACAACTTGCATACCCATAATCTCGTTTCCATTCGGGATTGACAGAGTAAAATAGTGAAATTCTCGGTGATAATCATATAAAGCTGACAGTTCAAAGTAAAGGTCTACATACAACCCTACCCTTACAAAGCTATTTTTATTTTGATAAATTCATACAATGCTCAATGCACGTACTCCTATGTGAAAATTCCTCACATTTATACTAAATTAGATTTTCCATCAAAGGAGCACTTTACACCACATTCATCCATGCCTTCGCCTGTCTATCCTTTCCTTCCTAGTCATTCACTCAACTATCATATATTTTTTTTTACTTTTTTGACCCTGGCCAATTATTTCATCGTGGTCAAATCAACAAAGCACACGCAATTCATGCGCATCAATTTCAGGAGCTTCCATTCCACATTTTTTCATCACGTAATCATTACTTAACTCATCTGTTTTGATTTGATTGCAAACATTCCAAGGCACCCTATATCGACTGAATTTTGCCTAAATGCTTTATTGTCTCGGCGTACTCAAGTGTCACTCCTAAACGACACAGCTAGGAGGAATTAAACTCATTCATTCCCTTTTTTTAACCTAGAAAATCTCATAACTTTAGTTTCTACCCGATTATTAATGTGGTTTTTTTATTGCTAAAATGGGATTTTCAAAGTGATCGATGGTGAAATCGAAATACGCCGCAATAGAGTTGATGGAGAAAGACGAAGTGGGGGATTCGCAGAATAAAAAAAATCATCGCGAACGGAACACTAAAAAAAATACCACTCCAAGACCCTCGCCTCCCGGAAGCAGGAAAAACTTTTCGCCTCTCGTGAGCAATTACGCCTTCCTTGCTGATAGCGTGTTACGAAGACAATCTCGATTCATTACCATTCCTTTTCCCTCCCAAGACGGCTCGCCGTCTGTTTGTGATTTTCTCATCCACTTAAGGGGAACTTAATTCCATTCCCTTCTCCCCCCCCCCACGGCCTTACGGGGGAGACGCTCCGTAATCTGCCTGCCTCAGCCCAAGCGTGTTATTTGAATGGCCTCTGCTTTCCACTCCCTCTTACCCTTTTTCGTTCTAACCCTAGCTCCTTCCTTCCCCGATTCCTGATTCGTCTCTCTACTCCACCCTCACCTAACTATCGTCCCATCCCTACAATTCCTGCAGCATTATCTCTCATCCCTTAGTCCTTGTAAAGGAAGCCCGTGCATCTTTCACGTGATCACCAGAAAGTGATTGCTGTGCGATAACCTGTTCACTTTACGGACAAGAAACCTGATAGAGTCCTGATCGTGAAAAGTGAAGAAAATTAAGAGCTCATTTAAAAGATTTATAGAGGCATAACACTTTGAAATACTCTGATCTGTGGCTTAAGTTATTCATCAACTGCTGTTCACGCAAAAATTCGTGGTACCCAATTTAGAGACGTTATATCTCGAAAAACAGCGGACTTCGGATTTCGGATTTCGAACTTCGGACAGCGGACTTCTGGCAGCAAATTTCGTAAGAAGTTCATTTCGATTCAGTGGATTTTAAATGAAAATCTTTTCATTTTCACGTACCGTGATTGGCTTGAATTGTTATTGTTAAATTGAAATTGTTAAAATTGAAATTGTTAAATTGAAATCGTTACAAATAATTGTAAGGTCGGGAGGAAATAGGAATTGTAATGAATAACTTGCAAACAAAAAGCCTTCTACAGCAGGATCTTGGATGGGCTATTGTGGTAATCAACTATAAGTACTATTAGGATCGAATGTAGCGCAAAAATGGGATGATTTTGGGGGAAAGATAATGAAATGGACTTCATCTAATATATTTACTATAAATTTTTAATTTCGTGGTCAGCGTATTAAGTTTTTAAAACATTACTTAGTATTTTTCATGAGCTTCGCTAGACTTGAGATTATTGATAAGGTCTCCATTTTTTTGCCACCTGAAAGCACTCTAATGGTACAGGTACAGATACTCTAATGACCTACTATACTAGGATTTTGGGAGGGACTTCATAGTGAGCAATGATTCTCTTAGGTCCTCAAGAGATACTAAAAATGGAGCCATTGTTTTGGAAATGAGAGAGAGAACTTGTGAAAGAATGGATTATTCATGCAATTCATTTGCCTTTTTCGCAGCATGATCTTACATTAAGTACTGCTCTGATAACCGTTTAATCCATCACTTAGTTAATTTCAATTTTCAAATTATGTCTTTATTCAGTCGAGTATGGGTGTATATTTTCTGTTACTTCTTCTTTTGGTGTCACTTCTATCGGAGATTGGAAATCATCACTGCTAGTTTATATTTATATGTCCCTCTTATAAAAAGTTCAGAAGAGCAGCAGTAAAAACCATCTTTGAAAACTCTCTCAAGAAAATTCTTCTTCTTCCTCTACTCCACATGCCATCTGTATTTCCTTAAACGGTGTTTATCTATATTACACATTTACCACCTCTCATACTTCGTTCAAAATGCAGAAGTGTTCTAGTTTTGATGGCACTTACGAATTTAGCTCCTTCAATTAGTCGTTATCGTAATTCCGCATTCGTTACCCTCTCCACCTATGATAATTTTTAGCACCCGTCTGTAACACTATTTATTCAATTCTGTTAATTTGCAACTTTACTTGTTGTTGTGTTTTCATGTCGCAACTTCAGTACCTTCTGTAACTATGTTTTCCAATTCGTGCCATTTATACCTCACCCAACTACCGTCTCATTTCAGCTGCTGCAGCTGAATCACCTCTCACTCCTCAACCCTGAAAAGAAGACCCACGCATCGCAGTAAGTGATCTCTCTGTGAAAACCTGTTCACACTACAAGTATTCTCGGTGAGAACCCTATCATAGCGAGAAGGAGAAACATTATGAGCTTAGAGATTGCTATAACGGAAAGCATTGACATATTCTGATTTACAATTCAATTCAGTTCAAATACGCGCGCAAAAAATTCGAGACACTCCAGTTTGAGACGTTGTACGTAAATAACCCATGAATCTATTCCGTTGAAATTAACGCTAAATAAATAAAATTACTTTTTGCGTTCAATGATTAGCTTGAAAATATTTTTACTGATGGTATGGCATTTTTATGGGGCTTCGACTGGAAAAGGTTGTCAAAGGCTAAAAATGGGGTCACGACTTGGAACACTAATTACCTGCTTGCTATGATCTTAAAATGGCCATTGTGTAAGTATCTATACTTTCCGGATTTCATGCAAGACAAAAACGGTGAGATTTTGGTAAAGAGAGAGAGAGAGGGAAACAAAGAGGTATAAGGTCGGATTATTCAGCAATTTCATTCATTCATAATGCTTTCGTTTTCGTACTTCGATTCATTTTCTCTCATGTTTATAAAGCTATTTTGATTGCATTCTCTTCTGATCTTAGCCTTCCGTCAGCCAACTTGATGGAAATTTGTAACAGCTGAACAACCTTGCATGGATACATTATTTTCTTTAAATTTCCCATGTTGTAAAGAAATAGAATAGTGATTTTAACAGAGACATGTTAGGAGGCCCGAGAATATTTCACGTGATCACCGGGAAGAAATGGATGAGATAATATGCACTCAGCGGAGGACAATTGTGAAGAGAACTCGGTATTTTGGAATGAAAAACACACAATTAAGGCAGATGTTTCGAAATACCCATTTTTCCAGTAGAATGAATCAATCTGCTAAGCCGGTGAATACTAAAATAAAAGAGTGGTGAAGTGAAAGTATGAAACATACAAAATTAGGTAAGATAAATTAGCAGACTATCTTGACAGCGCTCAAAATAGAAGTCACTGGATTTTTTTTCAGGTTTTACCATACACTACATATGTGGCGAGAGGAAGATTGTGAGGCCCTGAATCTTCGATATATGTAAAAAATTGGTGATACAGTCTAAGAAAAACAGAATGGAGAGCAGAATAAAACATTCCATTCCCCCTATTTTTAGTACATAGTGTTTTATTGAGCCATATTACTTACTCAAGCACAGGAAAGAAACTAAATAACTCTGTATTATTTCACTGATTAATAATTAATACACGACCAGTTTCGTCACACGAGACATCATCAGAAAAAATTTACATAGTTTTTGCTGGTACCGGGGATAGGCGTCGCACAAGTTCATTACTTACTTAGAGACCATAGCCATCCACATACTTATTTGAGCAAGAAACGACAAATTTCAACGAAAAAGTAAGTAGAGGGAAAACATTAGAAAGCCTCCGAAGGCTCCATCACTGGCAACAAAGCACCACTACAGCCGTCACTAATAAATCCATCAAAGTCAGGGTTCGTTGATTAAAAACGTCATTTCCCCTCAATTGCTATCCCATTCAACATGGTGATTGGCTCGGAATTGAGGAAATTAAAATCTCTCGCTTGCCCTCATTTTTGTCATTCCCCAGGCCATAAATCCACCGAGCAAATCCGCACCCTACTACGGCTTCCTTGGCGACAATTACGGGCACCTAGCGAAAGAGTCCTTCAGGGCACAGCCAATCAAGAATTTTAATTAAGCAGTCGAATCCAATTACCGTGATGAAAAAAAAACCGATGATGGGAGGAGACCACCATTAAGCATTGCTTATTCTTACGTTTTTTTCCCCTCCTACATTCTCATATCCCGCGTCGAAAGGTCGCAAGGGCGGATGTGGCAATTAGGGCCACGTATGTGGACTGCCTTTTCCGGTTAACGCAAATACATAAATGAGCAAACAAAAGCGAAAAGGCTGCGGGATTTGCAGGGTGGAAAAACTGATAAGTCACGTTTCTCATAAGGATTCCCCCACCTAGCTTTGGCAGCAGTTTTTATTTTTCACACACAAATGAAGGGTTTTTATTGGCTTTTCAACGTGTATGCCGCAGGCGAGAAAGTGATCATGACACGAAAAGAATTCCCGCTTGAGAAATTATCGGAGAGGGAGTCTATGTTAGTTTTTAGTTAATGCAAGGAGACTCAAGAAGGGCGGGGGCTTAAGATTACATTTCAGTATTTTCATTTTGTTTTTTAGGGTTACTATAATTTCTCTTTCGAAATTCCTCTGAGCTCTAGTAGAACTTGGAAAAAACTCTAATTTAACAGTCTCTTTCAAGCGAAGTTAATCATCTAAGCTGGATGGAGGCTAACTTGAAGCATGTTATAAAAAAAGAATTATTCGCTCACATTCAAAATTATTGAGTTAATATAAAATTCATGAAAATATCAAAACATTAGACATAAGTAAACAATAACTTTAATTTCATTGAAATTTATCCAAATACTTCAATTTAATTGCAACTGCTGTGCCTTCTTTCGTCAGCGAAGTTTTAAAATTTGAGATATTACTGTCACTCATTGTTTTAAAAATGAGTCAATATCGTAAAAAGGTAAAATTGTCAACTGTTGATAACCACAATGCACCATTATGATTCGATAGACGAAAAAAAGCAGCATAAATTCACTAAGAGTTTGAAAAAATAATTGGTTTTCAGTTTTTAGGTCCCTCTCTGACTGTATGCACTTGGCTAATTCTTTTGTTTGCATTTGCAATCAAATAGCCTGGCAAAAATATTTCACCTTTTGACAGACAGAGTAATAATTTCTGTAGGAATTGCACTGATAGCTTGAATGAGAGTTTTAATCTTTTCTCATCTTCGATACAAGAATTAGTGTTGTGTTCGTGAAGTATTCCGGCCACACTCTCTCCTAAGAAATTCTACCAATTAGGGCAAAGATGTTCCCTCTTCCGTTCTGCCCTGTGCTCTTAAGACGCTCTGCAGGTGTGTTATCTAGCGTCATTTTTTATGACTGATTTAACAGATGAATACGTGGTATAATCACTCTCTTCTTCCTTGTCGCTTCCACAGCTGGAGCAGATCGAGGGTGGGAGCACCTGAGCTTTAGGGGAATGCCTTGCTAGCCACTTCCATAGATCACGTATGAGCAACATTTTTTAACCAGAATTAAATGGTCAATTATTTCTAAGAAGGCAGAATATAATTTGAAAAATGAGAAAATCCACACTTGAATCCATATAAAAACAATCTTTGTACTATTCCACTATAATTAAAATAAATATATATACTTCCACGTATAAAATACTTCCGTACAGCATAAAATACTTCCTCGAAGTGACGCCTGAGGGTGTAAAGTTTATGAGAAAATCCATAGTTAAAAATGATTAAGCGTGCGAAACTTTTTACCATTACAGATATAATACTTGAATTTATCGTAAAAATATTTCCTTTAAATCAATGAGAAAACTTTTCGAAACAATAATGTGCAAAGGAAATTTTCGAATATTTTCATATTCAAGCAACGATACAGAGGCCCATGTGCCTATTATCATAGATCGAACTATATTATCAGGAAATTCTACAAAAAATGGGAATCTGTGGGAAGCAGTGAGGAAACAAGTTGTAAGCTAAAAAATAATATTCATACTTTGCATCAAAGGAATGATATTTGCCATGAGCAAATCATTTTACTTGACCGGGCGCTGTACCCGGATCTCACAATTTCGGTCAGTCTGAATAGCCTACTGTATGACTAAGTAGAAGAAAAGCAATAATTTTCTTTATAGAGGTTGATATTTCAATTTTTCCGGAAAAACAAGAATGAAGTTCCATTTTTTTCACACAAACTCCCTCTTATCCCAAGGGACTCAATGTGGCGCTGTAATTTCGGCAGACGAGTGGGACTCGAATGTAATAAGCTCAAATTTCACCCTCCATCAACGTCAGGAAGCCGAAAATTTCAGGGGAAATGTGAGCTGGGCAGATATGGAGCGGGATCCTGGATCTGTTGGTATCACATGATATCAGCCAAAGAGATCGCGTTAAGTGTGTAAACGCAGTAAAATGCATAAGAGGAAGTTTCATTGACTATAAGGAATGACAAGATATTCATAGATGATATGCGCATTTATTCCCTCACTTACATTCACTTACTCACATACGAGCTTAATATATGTTTGACTAGTTTCTTCAAGAATATATCTAATTATTACCTTTTATAAAATATGTAGTTTAATCGGATTAATCCAGGATTTAATGAAGATATTTGCGTCAATAAGGATAAAATAAAAACAAGAATATACAGTAGAAATTAAAAATAAGACGAGCAAAAATATTTCAATTTTTCAAATGGCCGTTCATTTATTAGAATGCTCTTCAGTTATATTCTAGTAGAGCGGAATAAGTTTGGAAAGTTAAAAAAATTGCCATCAATAAATGAATTATATAACATTGCATATATAACATAGCGTATATATAGCATCCCATAAACTTTATACCTTATTTTAAAATGGACCTATATCAGGCTGAAGTAAACCAATCTCAAGATTGAACGGTCAATGATGATACCGGGCCGAAGGAAACACATCTGTTCTCCCAAGAATAAAAAGGAGAATATGATGAATGTTCTCCTATATTATTTCCCACCTCATAAACGGTTATGATACTATTGTTGAGAGCGAATTATTCACAAGGTGACCTTTTAAATTATCGATATATATCGTAACTCACAAAGCGCGGAAAAGTACCAAATGTGATATGCTTAAGATAGTATTAGTGAAATATCATTCCAATGAATTTGGTTATTTGGTCTCATTGTAACGAAACAATTCTTAATCTTTCAAAGATACCAAGATGTCAGCCCCTTACCGAACTACTTTCCAAGATTTTTGTCAAATAATACCATCCCTTTCACATGGGAAATGGTAGGTTACGCTCTCTAGAGACACCTAATTAAAAAAATGAGGCATTTTTAACACATAAATCTCGTCATAAAAGTAACAGGGTGTAATTTGTATATTTATTGACTATTTTTTTAAAATAAATCACGTTGTAACCGCAGTAATTTTTTCATAATTGCAAAACACTTCGTTGTGAAGGGGTTTTGAACGTACCGCATGAATTAAATGAGTCAAATCAAAGATCTATCTAGATATATTTGTTTGATTACCTAGATGTTCAGTTATGTATAAGTATGCTATTGCCCTACACTATTGTAGTATTTAATTTGTACTTCCTACAGCTGCTATATTGAAAACGTATAATTTGAATGTGATCTCTATAATCACCAAGGATTTATTTCGCTCAAACTACTTAAAGGAGCTCCCTTTTCGTATTTCTGCCAGAGCACTTGATTCTGCGGGTATTCCATCACGATATTATGGCACATTTCCGAAAATTAAAAAAAGAGAATCAGAATGCCCAGCTATTGCGTCCAGGAGGAAAAAAAAATTATTCTGATGAAAAATTGTTCAGGAAAGAAATGTTTACCATTTACTTTTTCAACTCTAATCAGGTCTCTTAGTATGCAAAAACCAACACAGCACACCTCATCACTAATTTTCTTAATATATTCTCATCTCTTTCTCATTCTCTCTTTCGAATCTTTCTAATTCTCATCTCTCTCTCATTCAACCTCTTTCTCATGATGAATGTCGATTCCAAAGATTTCAATCTACTTAATCGTCCGTATCTGCCTACCCAGCGCGCGAGGTAAGATAATGGATTCGTCTTCGTATACTGCATCATGTAACTCAATACCTTACCCAACTAAATTTATCTCTAACACGTGAGATGTATGGAAAAGGAATATCCTTGCGAGAAGAACCTTAAGAGATATTAGGAAAGGTTTTTTTTTTCGAAAACCGTTCTTGCAATACCACAAATTTGATCGCACGTTCCCAGCATTGGTTTTTGCATAATGGGCGCAAATGTGTAGTGAGATAATTCATGAAAGAGCTTAGCAAGGATTATGGGTTGAGTACGATCCAGCCATTCATTTTGGCGGGCAAGACCTATTCCGAGTGGGGTTGGTGGCAGTGGAGGGGACTGATTTGATTAAAAAGCGCAGAGACCCTAAGGGAGTCATATCCCGGGTGTCGTTGAACTTATCCTCAGGGGATACACTCAATACAGTCAGTATTCAGATCTGGTGCAAAAACACATCGCGACCACTGCAGTGATAGTCTACGATGATAAATGGAATGGCTATTAAACGGCTGAATCCCTAAATAGTTCACAAGCTGCCCTCATCCGAACATTATAAAAAGAAAGAATAAGGACACAGTCTAGCAGAAATATAGACTTTAAAGGAACTTGAACAAGAAACTGTAAAAAGTGCTAAGTACTATGACTGCCAAAAATCGGGGTGAAAAGGCATATTTTTGAAAATTTTACAGTAAAACTGAAAAACGTTGACCAAAAATTGTGGTTTCTTTGTAATAATTCTAAAAGTTATCCAACGGCAAAAATTTTAAATGATTTGATGGCTTAAAGACGCAATATAACCATGTCAAAAAAGGCAAAACCGACTGAAAAAGACAATAATGAAATACTGATTTCTAAATTAGATGATGGACATAGAAGTTACGGCATTCTCGGAAAGAATTCTACACAAATATTATATTGCAGAAACCATTGAGGCTGATAGAGAGGGCATTACATCATCAAACTGTAACCTATTAATTGAAGCTACAGCTACATTGGTTATCCCTGTTTTTTCTTATATCCCTTTGGATAGCACGATGAAATGGAGGTATTAGCGGGTTTAAACTAAACACATCAACAATTTATTTTTATAAATTTAAGGCAAAAAACTCTCATATACTATATAGTTAACTCAGTAATATACATTCTGCTAGATATTACCATAGGTTTCAGCGGGAATGCGGATTTTTTATTTATTAGAATTAACAAAATATATGTTAGGAAAATGAATGAAAATGTTCAAACATTGCAGGTGAAAACCGATGAAAATACCACGATTAAAGTTTTACCTGGGTTGGGAAGCGAACCACGGACCTTTAGTTTGCTGGACCAATGCACACCTGTACTTCCTTACGTTGCCATCTTTGATGGACTACAAGGGCCTAATATCTAGTTCCTTTTTATCCACCAAAATTGCCGCGTAAATTAGGAAGCATGGATAACGTAGTGGTCTGCACATTGGTCAGGTAAACCAAACGTTCCCGGTCCACACCGAATTTTTTAGGAGAATGCACATTTAAGAGTTATATGCATATTGAAGTTTTGTAAGTTATCTACAGAAAACATCGTAAAATAGCAAAATTAGTGCGTCAGCCCGTAAGCGATGAAGGAAAATCTTGGTTAAGAAAGATGGCGTACAGTACACGCCGATGTACTGTCCTGTTTACTGCCTTCATGCTCTTTTTTCAAGTACACAGGTGTGAATTGTTTGAAAGTTGGTAAAAAAGATATCTAACTTTGTTGTGCAAGAAAGTAAACTTTATTCAGAATATCATTTTAGACTTGCCGGCATTTTCAAGGTTCCTACTTGTCACTATTTCTTCCTTATCCTTCTTTATTTTCTATTTTGACCCACTGTTAGCGGTGAGAAAATATTGGTCCGCTCTCTAGTCTTCATCTACTCCGGAATGTAGCAGTAGTTTCTTGTATGGTTTCCTCATTCTTTTGCTTTAGTTCCACAGCCTTCATTTTTAACCATTTTACTTTGCCTTCCAGAATCTTCTTGTATCTATCGACCTTCCTTCAAAAACCTTTTTATTTCAAATATATTCAATATAGATGCTCATTTTCTCCGTATTTTTTTATTCAATCGTCTCAGTTCTCTTTTCTCTTTATTTTGGTGATACGGTACTCAATTATTTGTTATGTTAGTTTTAATTTTCTTGCCAGACGAATTTGAGACTTAAATTTCATATTCCACAATTTCTCTCATATTTTACTCTCTCTCTTTCCGAGAATGACGAACGTAAACCAAGTCGCTTGAAAGCAAGTTATTGCTTTTCAAATTCCAGGAAAAAAATGGTGCAGAGAAACGACATCTTACGAGGGAGGGAGAAAAAAGCATTCCCGTGTTTTTATGATGTGTCGAAGGCATTACTTTCAGACAGAAAGGAGAGTTAAAGAAGCTCTATCACTTCGATATGAGACCGCATTTTTTTCGCCCGCAGAGCACGTCGTATCATCGTTCGCTCTCATTTGATTTGACACCGCTAGGTGTCGGGAAAGAGATGGGATCACATGACCTCATTCGCGCCAAAGCGAGGAAAAAAAAGAATGATCCACCAGCAGTTTCCTCATCGTCTCTCACCCATGCCTTCCTCATAAAAACCTCTTTTTATGGATGCGATTTGCGGCAGCCTTCTACGGAGTTCAGAATTTCTACTCTACTGCCATCTCGATGTGACAAATCAGCAAAAAGAGCATTGAGCATTCTCATTGCAAAAGATATTGATCTGATTACCTCCAGAACACAAAGTCACGAACATACATCTTTCGTAACCTCTACGCACGAATGGTTATTATCACTGCTGAGTTTTTGCATACTCTCATATTTTTTATAACTATGGAAGCGGGTTCAACCTTAAGAAACAGAATAATTCTACGGATTAGAAGCTTAAGTTACTAAATGAATGGTAAGATATCACCAGTAATGAACAACTTCATAATTATCACAATGAAGTACTGGCAATATATATTTTCGTTTCCCATTTTGTTTCTGTATCACTGCATTAAATTTCACGTTTTTTTCCAGGTTTTTGATACATAATAATTCTATGTATTAATATTTGCCGACATTTCAAATTATTTTTTAATTCTTTCTTAAAATTCAAACTAAACTGGGATTAAAATTCATACTAAACTGAGAACGATAAACATCAACGAAGTATATATAAAATTCAATTGACAAGATATATCATACTAAAATGTACATACCATTCAAGAATTTTTATAGAACCATTAAAATTTACTCTGCCAACTCTCGTAAGAATATGAAAATTACCAAAAAGTGAATACCAGTTAACACTAATAGAATAATTATACCAAGCTAAAGATATCTCGCATAATATTTTGACAATCAAAAGAACAACACGATACAAAAACTAATCAAACTCGATCAAATTAATTTACCCTTATAAACCATGGACAAAAAAAAATACTGGAAAACATATGTTAACATTACTGTAGAATCAATAATAATATCCCTAAATTTATGAAAATATTTCTTCAAACAACATTAATACTTAGTTTTGTTATATCAGCATAAACCCAAACAAAATCTCAATGAATATCTTTTCGTTACTCGGTATCGTTACTCCTTAATATAATCGACAGTTAAATAAAAGTAGAATTGAATTTAAATTCGTATCTAAGTGGTATTCATGTTATAAAATCTTCTACACCAGAGCTGGAGCAGGGAGAACTTTCGACTAGAGATATTAAGAGTTATTAAGGAACAGAGATGGTAAGGAATAGGTACTAATGGCCCTTATGAGGAGGGTTTGGATACGGAAGTTGAAAGAGAGCAGCAAAGGCTAGCGAGGTTCGTGAAAGAAATGAACGGGTGTGATATTTTTATTATTATTATTATTATAGGGTACTGTATGGGCAGCTTTTTTATGCTCTCATTTTCTTTCATTTCCTTTTATGCTCTCATTTCCTTATTTATTCATCATTCATCATATTTTTAAAATTTTATTTCATTTTTTCATAATTTTATTTTACAGTTCCTATTTTTTAAAATTACTATTATCTGCTTTTGGTCATATTCTTCGTCTCGATCCATGACGGTCTCGTGGGTTGGCAGGCGTCAGGAGGGTCGATCCAAAGGGGCTGGATACTACAATCTCTCGACCCCTAGCCCCGCCGCCGAAAATCCGCCCCACTCGTTCGCCTGAATCGCTGGTTGTCCTTGTCACTATTATCTCCAAATTTCCTCATTGAAATTTCCTTCTTCCGTTAGTAAGATATTACTTTCTCCCCATGTGTCTTGAAAAATTTTCAACGTATTTGTTATTTTGTGGTATGCTTTTTCTTTTTCAATTCTCCGTCGCAGTCTTCTCTCCATTTCCTATACATATTTCGTATCTATTTTTTTCTGTCTATCGACTAGATTGATTTCGTCATATATCAAAAACCTAGGACTGCCATTTGAGATGTGATGGACTCGCGTTTCATAGTAAACCGTAAGTAATTTCTCTTTCATTCTGAAATACATCCCTCCACTAATGGCAGTGTGTGGTAATTAACAAACCAGAGGGGCGGCTCTCACTGCAGTTACCATACCGTTTTTTTAATATAAAGGACAAGAGGAAATTAGTAATTTGTTTTGACTTACTCAGTCATGACGAAGCCATCTTAAAGGCGTGTGCAGACGCGTTCACAATCACCCTAAATACAAGTTTACGGGCAGTTTGTGTGGGTACCATATAAGTAGCCAGCCTGTTAAATCCGTTGTAGTGACGCTCGTGCCCCAAGTGGCCGAATGACCCAAAGATCACGCCAATCGGGAGGGAAAGGATAGTGAAACGCCTCACCTTTCCGTGCACCGCCGCGCCCCGCGAAGCAGACGTCCGGGGAACCAGAAACCTCGACCCATTCGAGGCGAGGGCCGCCATTAAGTACGCCGGCGAGATCGGAAAGGCCCCGCCTCAAACCCCCCACATGTTCCAATTATCTCACCCCTTTGGTCGGCGGCGATGTAAGTGGACAGCTACCCCACACATCCCCAGGCATCCCGAGTGCGAGTGGGACGATGCCGAATAATTATTCAACGGGCGGGGGAAGGCACTCCCTCCGTTTCCCCGCTTGTTGATGGGAGCTTTGAGGATGGGAAAAGGCCTGGACCAGGCTTCGAGAGGCAAGCAGCAAAAGGGGATGTGAGCACCCTCATCAGTTGACCGGCGGATGAGATAATGGACGTGGGCCACTCGGGTGATTTTCAACGGGATGGCGGGAGACGTAAAGGGGGAATGTGTTGGACGTCCATCGGGACGAGGCAGGCCGGAACCGAGAGAGGAACGGAACGCTCCATTTTGAGAGTCGGGGAGAGCTTCAAATTCCGATCATACTATCTTGGATGCGGAACTGACAATGGACTCTGGTTCGAAGATTCAAAAGAATGAAACTATATATTATCTTATACTATTTAACAAGCTATCTCTGCTTGTATGCTCGAGATTTTTTCTCAAAAACGGCTATAATGATTTTGATGAAATGTTGGAATCCATTTGATTGGGACATTAAGGTAAGACCGCAAAAGGTCTCTTATTTCAGGAAACTCATTTTTTTAATTAAAAAATCACTTAATAAAATAAGATATCTAACATGGGGAGTATGGGAAACCAAGGTGGCTACGCATTGAAACAATAAAAGTAAGGTAAAAGCAGATTAAGCACCATGCATAAATCAGTCTGAAGTTGATTACAGGGTGGGAAGTTACACTAAATAATAAATTCATTTAAAATTGTCATACTGCTCTTAAAAAATTTTCTTCGACGTTATCTGATGAGAAAGGTAGTTTTGAATTAACCAGAAAATCTCAGGATCAGTTAGGAGGAGAATGTCGTTTTAATGTTACTGGAGACAGCAGCTGATATTTCTCAAAATGCAAGTATAAAATTAATTTATTGTACATATATCACATAAATACGTACATTATAAGTATTATAAGCCTGTAAATGATGTTACTGAGAGTGAGGTAAGTTCCTTTGGGATCAAATAATGCACTAACGGTTGTTTCATTTTTTTAAATGGACATTGCGATGTTGGGCAAGGCTTGGTCACCTAGCACTAGGTTTATTATATGGCATTATATGTTGATTGAGTTTCTTATTGATTTATTTGGTAACTCTCACATTTTAACGAGATTTGGCAGAAGAAATTTTCATGATTACATAAGCAGCATTTTATGCCCTGAGGAAGAACTAAAATTTACCGAAATCATAGGCAAACATTAAGAATGCATTTTACGAAAAATTAAAAGAAAACTTAACAATGATATGTATTTTTCTCAATCATTTCGATATGAAGGTCACACTCACTCTGCCACAAATACATGTACATTTTCTAGAGAAAGATATCACCAGAAATGTACATAGCATGTCCCTTGTATCCCCAAAAATTGCTGATTTTTTTTCTAGTGGTCAATTCTACAAAATTCAATACGTAGATTACAACTTTAGCTCGTAACCACGGCTCTTCATGACGCGTGTGCTCGCAATACTGTTACTTTCAGCTACGCTCATGAGAACGAATACAAGTTATCATTCATCAAATTGCTTTTAATTAACAGTTTAAAGTAAACGGCTAAACATCAACTGTGAGTGCTACCTTTCTATAGCGGTTTGCGTTAAAATACAAGGTCAAAAGAGAAACGATTATCTCGCAACCAATCAACGACCATCAATAGTTTTGAGTAAATTTGGGGATGAATAAAGTTGAAATTCAAAAAAACAATTGAAAAAATATAATACCTAGATATGAAGTTCAAAATTGAAACTTTGACAGATACGTGATATAATTCCTACTAATTAACCCGAATTCCTACTGATAAACTAATAAGCCAATGCCATCATTGGCATTGGCATGTGATGTCAAAATTTTATAATGACATTTTATGATGATGAAAGTACAAGCTAGGGACAATTATTGTAAGTATTACATCACCTAATGTTCTCTCAGTGCTTCAAAGCCTTGGCTGCTATGCATCATGAAAATACGGCATTGTCCGAACAATATCATCAATTCCTTACATTATCAATGCACACATCATGGTCACTTTAATGAAATTACGAGAAGGTGATATTCTGAATCCCAATTAGTCCTAATATAAATTCTCTTACCTACCACATCTCCACCCTATTGCCTCAGATAAGCTCTTAAAAATCAGAACGATATGCATTCCACATGACACAGACGCACTGTGAAATCCGCAGTAAAAACTAAAAAGCTAATGCTGATATTGGCATTCGATTCTAATTATAAGACAAAAAATAACATAAAATCACTTTATGAACAAATTACCTGCGATGATGAGACGGTCATTTTATAAAGTTGGATTCCAAGTATCTATCGATAAGATATGCGCTCTCAAAACATATCCCATCTAGAAGTTCACGCGCAAAGACTAATGAATGTCGCAAAGGAGGTATGTTATGACAACAAACAGACCAGCGTGTGATGTGAAATTGCGACCAATTGAATACATTCCCAGCTGACAGCGAGAGTGAACGGCAGGGCAGGTTGAGCGAGAGAGAAAATCCAGGAACCCACATATTCGCATGACATTTGCGCTGAACGAAGTATGGACAGGCACAGCAAGCAGCAATACTGCTGATGGTTTAAACCCAGGGAAGTGGTTCGGCAAATGATACTTATGATTTGCCTTGAAAATTACCAAATAAAAAGGAATAAAGCATAATGAAATTTTGTGCCAAATACAACGTATTCATTCACATGTAACACGCAGGTTAGTCTTCTCATTTTACAATATTAGGACAGGGTTTTTGGTAAGGTTTGTTACCATTAATAGATATACTTGCAGCTTTCGCAAATCATGTAGCTTAAGGTAGATCCATAGTGTATAAAAATGTGTGTATTGCCACCACAGAAATTAAATACATTGACATATCAAATATTTCTAAAAAAAAATAAAAATATTATTCTCGCATACTCGAATTTTATATCATCATTCTCCACTTACTTTTACGAATGAATGTCCGCTCTCGTCCTTTTAAATTCACCCGGAAGCTAATTTCGGTTGGGTTAACACAATATTGACGCTATCCACCAATGACGATGTATCGCTATCAAATCTACCATAAAACGACCAACTTTTCGCATATCTCTTCGAGTTTCAGCAAAGACACCTACGGGCAAGAACCTATCGCCGACGAAGCTCAGTTTCATTCGTGATACATTGCCTGACATCCATTGTTCACTCCAATGCTCATCCCAACGAGGGAGCACCTTATAGAAAAGGTTGTCTTAGCAAGAGACCACTAGATTTACCAAAGCCACGACCTTGATAAGGAACTTTTCGCCCGAGGGATGACCCATCCGGCGGATCCAACCCGCGGACCAATCAAAGAGGAAAGATTCCTTCACAATATTTTTTTTCAGATTCATGAGCAACGTGATAAGAACAAGGATTTGGAATGTTTGAGAAGACTGACCAACAGTACCGAATTTTATGTGCCGACTTCCCGAAGAGGTATCCCCGCCCGGAAATCGCAGGCCATAGGTTCCGGCCTGACGAGAAAGGCTATTGGTTAGGAGACCAGGATGCGGGAAAAGTATGGTTGGTACATATGAAATCTCTTTATCACCCTGACGCACTAGTTGGCCTGGCTAAGGGTCCCAAGTGACACGTGGAGGAGATTGCAATTTGGGTTCCATCCACACCCTACCTAGCCATAAAAAAATTCACGGGAGAAAAATTCGAAAGCTCTTGGTTGAGATTGCGTTGGTTGCCGAAATGAACAACAGTACATTTCAAATTTCCACCTGTCCCAAAGAAATTCTTTGGCGAGGGTAAAGAAAGGTTCAGCCTGCCCACTAAAAAAAATTAAAACAGATATATCAAAGTCTGGCACAAGATGTCGCTTCTACGATAATTATTTTTTTTGAGTAACAGCAATCAAATAAAAAATAACTGCAGACGTCTAACGTCTAACTTTCGCATGGCTAAGTCCCGATTTTTTCCCGGATCCAGTCTCTTCTAGCTACGACCCGGTTGTTAAGTGGAGAATGTGACAACCATACATTGCATACATTACATAGATTCGAGAATAAAAATTATATCAACCCCTAATATTCGATAGAGTTAGTACCGATCCTGAACTCGCCTATAGATATATGTGTACCTTACTTCCGAAACCTCACCAGTGACAAAATCACAGGTTTTTGGCACCTCGACAGGATTTTAGTGGCCACAGTCAGAGCTGTGACGAAAAATCCCTATCTCATCACTTCTCTAAACCACACTTTCACCTGCTGCCTCTCTTATTCTTCTGTTCGCCACCATCAGGTCTTGCCACTTAGCAATTAAATATTAGTAACTATATACTACGCAAAGCGCTCCCCCAGGATATTGAGGAAATTTAGCGAGGAGCAAGCAATACCAAGCATTTTTCCTTTAATTATAATACGAAGCTATATAATAGGAAATAAACCACTTCCAGAAAGATTTACTCGTTAAAGAATGTTAAAATCTTAAATTACTCAACTTGATGACCTAGATTAAGGATTATTCCATTAGGCACATGCATTATTTTTGGATACAAACATGTTTTCACAGAAAGGCTTGTACGATGAAATAAATATGGAATTTCAACAAAAATTCGTTACAATGATTCTTGAATGTTATGACAAAATTACCAGTGAGGCTCTTCCTTTGCTTAAAAATTATAGCAATCGCGTGATCTTTTGTGGCTTAGGTATCATTAGCTTTCTTTAAAGTAAATCTATGCACAGCTTAGGCGTAGATATTTACTTAAGTATTCCCCCTATCCTAGAAAAATGTACTTATTAACCATAGAACAATTCCCATTTCGTACTTCACGTCCATAGAAAGGCATAGTGAGGCGAATTGGTGTGCTCGGAATTACTAACTTTACCAGTGAAATAACTATTAATTCCAAGTTTATATATTGGTTTCTACCGAAAACATTGATAGGAGTAATTATTATTAAAAATCAGATAAATAGCAGCTTGGTTTAAATGTTTTATACCCGTTAACGCTGAGGAGTAACTTTATATATTTCCAGAAAAAATAGTTTTCAAGAGTTTTGTGTCAGCAAGAGAATTCTAATGGCTTGAATACAATCCGTTTGACTAAAAAAAATATATACTGTCTTACAAAAGCAGTCAGTTTCAACTTTTTGCCTTTTTTAAAGGGTCGGAGTATGCCATCAATGGTTACTTTTTCCTTCATAGCATACCCAAAAGATTGATTAAATGATAACTAGATTAGTAATACATAGGATGCAAAGGGAACTAGCGAATAATAATATAGTTTTTATGCTAATTTAATTCAAGGAACTGTGGGAATACATTAAGATTATTTTCTTTTTTTTCAAACCCTTCCTCTGTTTTTATCTAAAGTAGATCTAGTTCATACCTAAGGATTAAATGAACTTAAAGGTTGCAACTTCTTTGCCGGTCTCTTGTCCGTAACATGAATACGATTTTCTATCGTCTTATTACATCGCGCCCATAAAAACAGACCACGGGCAAGAGCAAAAAAAACTCGGGATGAACTTCACAAAGTGGACAACTTTTAGACTTGATAATTCCTTTTTGCTGCCCGGGGGTCTTTTAATCTGAAAGTCGTAAATGCATATTATAATGGTCTTCTCGCCCCATTGTCCCTGGGATGTAGGACACCCCTCCTCGGGTCGATCTTGTGACCCCGGAGCCCCAGACCCATTCAGGGCGAATGCCAAGTAGGCGGGCCGGAGAGAGCGTGTATGCATCGCTAGGGGACGGGGCCCGGCTTGGCCATTGCTTGCATGAGGCTGCCCATCAAAACGGCCCCGGGGCTCAAATCCGAGTTTAATCAGCCGAGGGGCCGCGTTAAAGCTGCAGGGATCGATTCTAACTAGGGGGAAATACTTCCTTAAGGCATGGTAAACGACTATTATACTTGCGTGATTAAATGCACAAACTTGTGCGCGAAAATTTGCGTGCGCGGACACTTACGAGCATCCCTTGTGTATTTTGAATGAGGACACTGGGCCATTTTACCAATGTTTCTGACCATTCTTTCAGGTAAGCGAGTACAAAAGATATAATTTTGAAGGAGCAACCATCCATGCATCTACTCCCGCAAGTTCATGTATCACATCAAAAACTTGCGTGCACGGACACTTACTAGCCTCCCTTGTGTATTCTGAAAGAGGAAATTGGGTCGCTTTACCAATGCTTCTGACCATTCTTTCAGGGAAGCGAATACAAAAGATACAGTTTTAAAGAAGCAGCCATCCATGCACCTTCTCCTTTAAGTTCATGAATCACACTGAGTGCCAAATTTATCGCATTTAGCGCCATATACAAGAATATCAAATTACAAAAAAAAGTTAGCGACCGATTTCTTATAATGCCCGATTGAATGTTTCTTACACTAACGTAAAGCGACGTTCTTATATTTTTATCGGTTTCTAATGCTGAAAATTCATGAAGACCCATGAAGTCAATGGAAAAATGTTGATGGCAAAGGTTTATTTTATAGCGCAGAAACCTCCAAAACAAGTAAAGTGAGTTGCTGTTTGAAGAGGTAAGGATATATACCGCCAAATACTGAGAATAGAACATTCATTAGCTAATGGAGAAATATTTTACCAAACGGATTGAAAATCGATATTGGCAGCTTAAAAGACAAAACTGGAGGCCAAACCTGTCGTCAAACATTTATTTACGACTAAAGTTTTGCATATACATGATTTGAAAACGGTATTTTGAAGGATGATTTTTTCGGGCAATGATGGGTTTTGTTCATTTTTTATACTCAACGTTTCGCTCCTCGTACTGGGAGCGTCATCAAGAGAATGAGGGTTAACCAGCTTCAGCTTGATCGTATTTAGTAGCATCGATGTAAATTGCGTCATTGTTGGGTTTTGTCTTGTTGGGTTTAAAAAATGAATAATACGCAGAACTGCACGAATAAATCATCCTTTATAGACAAAAAAATCTCCAAGAATCTTCAAACAAATAAGATATCTTGATAAGTTAATTTCTTATCAAGAGTAGTTTCCATATAAAAAAGAACCTCATGTACTTTTTCATAATTACCTAATTTGTACGACGCATTTTACAGCTTTCTACATAGTCAGGTACAATTATTTTATGATATTTACTTAGTAATTGTTGTGATAGTAACTTGATGTGGGAGGGTGTGAAGAGAAACTAACTTTTGGGAGGGAAAGGAAGGGAACTTAGATTGAGAACTTGTGAGGTGGGAGAGGTTATTGTTTAACAAAGAATTATCTTGGCAAGGAATAGGGAGGTGTACCAAAAAATTAGCTCATTACAAAGGTTTCTCGGCTGTTTTATAATTTCAATCTGTTTCAAAGCATCCATCTTTAAATACGTCCAAAAAGGTGTAAAATTTCTGAGTTAAAATCATATCCATGATTTCAAACGGATGCTAGGAAAATTGAGATATGAAATCCATATTTATAAAAATTATGCTCTGTTCCTTGTTGTAAGCGTTAAATTTTGACCAGTTTGACTCATGAAAGATATATTACAGCTGTTGTATTTAATTTTGTAAATATCAGTCTAGAATAATCTATCCTGTTTGTCTTTTCCGTGTAGTATATCACTCTAGAAAGGGCTAGGGGAGCCCTATATCGTTAAGTTTATATTGACAGTAGCTCTGAGCTATTAAATACTATGACGTAGGGTTCTTTAATTGTGTTTTCAGGTGCCCTTATTATATTATCGGTTTCTGCACTATTGTATAAGGACCATATTTGTATTGGGCTCCAGAAATAGAAATAGGAGATATACCAAGTCCAGACACGATGTTGTGTAGCTATATAAAACATGTTAGAAAGCCATTATATGCTCTCCGATTACTTTGAACTTTGCTGTATAAGTATTTGCTATATAATTGCTATAAGACTCCTCTTTAGTTTGAACCAATGAGGGTAAAAAAAGTTTCGTTGCATGGGAAAAGAATTTGTATACCCTGGTGAAACTCACTAATTAATTCTACTCTAACGAATCCCTATCCAACCATCAAAATTCATTTAACGAGACGTAAAATAGGTCATGGGTAGGTATATTGAGATGAATTGGTATACGCTGAATGAATTTATAGGAACAAATCGTAATAATGATTATTTCAAATTAATATCTTCCCTCCATCCAAAAACATCATTAGGAGTAAAAATAATTAAAATTCAATAAAAGGCTTTAAATGGCTACATTAATGACCACATAAAATATCCATCAAAAATCTTATGAAATGTAAATTAAGGTGAAGTAAAAAACGGGATATGTCATAATACAAATAACTTTATTTTTGAAACAATTTGATCAATGCTCAGCTACGATTTCTCTATAGTTTGAACCAATGAAGGCATTAAACCCTCAGAATGAAATTTTGTCGCAAAAGATTTCTCAATGAATTCATAGCATCAATATCCAATTTGTTGGAAATAGGTTGGGCAACGCAGGTACGAAAATTGAAATATGCAAAACCATGTTCAATAAAATGCATATTCAGCGATGGCGTACACTTGAGAGATAATTAAGTTGCTTCACACGTATCATGCAATATTAATTCTCAGCCGTTAAAAACCATGGGATAATACACTTCTACACTAGCGTGATGGAATGCATGAACCTCAAACATTTTCAAACACTAGGGACACAGTTTAAGATATCTCATCAGTATTAATGAACCCTTTTCTAAGGATTTTATTCGTCCTTTTGTTCTAATTTCAATACAGGATATCACATTTATCAAGGGTGGTCGAGGGAGAGCCAAAAACAGAAATGGACACTTTTAGTATTTTTAGTCCTAATTCACACTCACTTATACTGGTAGAATCATATTAATGTTGAATCCCATGCCCAGAGAAATTTCCGGCTAAAGCGCTTGCCAAATCAATTGATTAATCGGATTAAATTATTTGGGAAATGAATATCCGATAATTTGATTGAAATGCCAATTAAGTCTATGGGATTTGTAATTAATAACAACCAATTTACCAAATATTTCGACTAGCTAGAAAGATGATGAAGCAGACTAATTCCAGTCGTGAATGTAAGAGAGGAAAATTGTTGCATGGCTAACTACAACAATTATAGAATGATAATATCAAGTTTGTGTTCAACACTCAGGGGTACGGCACTTTATACAATTCTATTATCATCCCTAAAAATACCCTCACCGTGGGATGAACGCATTGGGTACGTGACTCTTTGGGTCATTAACCAAACCTCCATAAATTTGGTTGAATGGAAAGCGGCCTACAGTCATAAAAATCAAGGCACGCCCAACAAAAAAAGTAGAACTAACTAAGGCAGCGTCGGGATTTCAAAGGTGTAGCTAGGATTCGAGGACTAACCCACAGGATGGCGTTTTATTGCTCTAGGCGGCTTACCAGTACGATCTCTGGGCTCTAGCACCAACTTTCTCTCACAAATAAAAGAATGTAATAGGTATAACAAACTCTTACGTTATAAAAAAAATAGAAAGAATGACGTAAATGCTACTGAATATGTGCAGTGAGAAGATATGTAACCCCTTTGCATCCATTGCCTTTCATTGCTTTAACTCTCTGGTAGATCGTGGATGTTTGTGAATATTTCAACTACTTATTTAAATATCTTTTAGCTTTCTTGTTCTTCTTGTAACCATGTTGAGTTTTTCCGATGCTTAAAACAACATATGATGCTTGAATAGCAAAATTTTCAAGAGACAGAGCGGTAATATATTTTTGTGAAACGTAGTTAGAGAAAAAATAATTTTTTCTATGAGCTTATACAACGGCACTTTATATGTTCTAGCGTATGTAAACTACCCGATATATCAGCACTATACGCTTAGAATATAAGGCGGTGCGGTAAATTAAGGTGGAGCTATTACCCCTTTGACTTCAGAAGCATGTTGAATTCCTTTGCACAAATGTCACATGGTTTTAAAATGCGTAATGCGTCTGAGAATATGAATAAAAAGATCTCACAACCTACTTAAAACGTGAGATGCATGAGTAGAAAGACCCACAGTTTTACATCAGCGGCATCCATAGAATAAAAGGGCCTTTTACGTCCTCTTCCAGCATAAAACTTTGAATGGTAGGAAAATATTTAGGCAGTCAGAAGAAATAGAGGACAACACACGGAAAGTAAAGGCGTGACTTGAGCTGCTTTTACCTTGCAAGGGCAAGCAACTGTATTGAGTTCAACGGCAATACTCAACACCCAATCGAAGCTGGATCTAAAATAATTACATTATTTTCATTGACCGGTTAAACCCCACAGTAAAACTGATTATAAGCTACAAAGCTACCTTTACTTTGCAATTTCAATCCCAATTGAAATAAAATAGTATTTTGAAGTAAGCATTATAGGGTGGATACTTCGGGTACATATGCTGTCAAATGCAGAGACCACTGCATCCCACGTGAGAAGCTAGGGCGCAGTCAAGGATCTTCCGATGAAAATGGCCTTTTGCCTAACCATCAACATCTATCATATCGAAAATAATTAGCGATTGCCAGTCCCTAATAAGTCTCCACCATTGCAGTATACAAAGAACAGGGACGGTCCTTTACCTAACAGAACAACCCACTACCCACCAACCGTCTGATTGGAAAGTACGACGAAGAGATTCACTTCTTAACCCTTAACTGCTACCATGATTTTTGGCCACGTACACACTTTCGAATTCCTCGTAAACAACAACTGTCACCCGCAATGTCTCAAGTTCAACTGACTCGCTACCTCCTCCCCTAGGATTACACTTTAGCCCAGGTTGTTGCGAGCGGCCGTTTTACCACAACAGCAAAAAAAATTACGTCGGGTCAAAAAAGACTCGACGATGGTAGTTAAGGGTTAAACTATGAAAATAGTCGGCCGAAAAATATGGACATAAGGCATATACACACCCCCTTCTTCTACATCCTGGAAAATTGTCTTTCTTCAGTTGCCAGCGCGCATATTTTCTTGCAAAGTATTTTATTAATTTTTCTTAATGTAGCAGGAAGGAGAACAAGAGACTTTCAAAAGGCTCTGCCTCGGTTCGTCAAATAATGGAGAACGCATGATGAGAGGAAATGAACCAGAATTCTGACTCTAGGCGAGAGGATGATAATGGCGTTTTAGTTGAATAGGAAATAGAAGGAGTAAATTCGAGAGGGGCATTACATGTAGCCCCATTTTACTTACCCTCTCCCGTGTATTCTTGAGCGGAATGCTGCCCTTCCACCACGTGATCACGGGCTCCGGTCGAGCGCCAACCACCTCGCATACCAGCTCATACGTGTTGTCTGCCGACAGCGGGTCGTTCTGGCCCTTGAGTCGCACCGAGAGAGGACGAACTGTGAAAATAGAGAGAGTAAAATTAGGACGGAGGACTAATGTAAACCATCATTATAATTTTCGACCAAATTAAGGTAGTATAAGCGAAATATCATTTTACCTAGAAATCAATGAATTTGATATCATTTTAAAGAAAAATATGCCACCCTTCCATTGACACCAAAAATTCAACCCCTTACCACATAACTTTCCGAGATAGTTGCCAGAAAATACCATCCCTTCTATGTGGGAAATGTTCCGTGTATGCACTCCAGAGAGATATTATATTAAAAATGAGGCATTTTCTACTCTTAGATTTCTTAAAAAAATCAACAGTTTGTAACTTGTGTGTTTTATCAACTATTTTTGAAAATTGCTCATATTGTCACCTCAGTAAATTCATCAGGATCACAATAAACCTTCCGTTTTGATGGACTTTCAAACAAACCGCGTGAAAAAATGAGTCAAGTTAAAGACTTATTTAGATATTTTAATTTAATTACTTACAATTTCTGTCATTTTAAACTATATTATTGCACCATTAATAATGCAATATTTTATTCTTGCGTTCTAGATCTGGAGAAATCAAAAAGTATACAGTGAATATTTCTCTATTATGATTAGGGATCTATCTCGCCCACACTACCTTAACTTGGGCTTTAGAATATTTCTAAGGGAAACTCTATGTATTTCTCAGTGTAAATGTATGTTTAGACTTTGTCTACATCAATCATTATTAGATTGGATGGATTAATGGATTGAATGTTTGGGAGGCGACTGCCAGTTAAGGTCATTTGCACCGTAGGGGACAGGTAAGGGAGGAAGGGTGGATAGAAACCCGGCATCGGCATTAGCCTGCTCTTAATGAAGGGCGCCAAGAGGATCACGGCGTAACGTCACATCCGACACATGGAGTACTACTTTTGAAGTGCCCTCCATAACACACTCAAGTAGGGATCAGGTTTTCTCTGAAAAACCTCCTCCTCTGCAGGGATTTTAAGCCTGCCCGTCCATATGGTTGGCCAGTACTCTAGCCACAACACCAACCCGATTATTAAATTTCGTGCAGAGAATAATGGGGGGGGGGGGGAATATTGGCCAAGAGAAAAAGTTTTCATCACTTACAATAGTGGAAAAAATATTTATCCCTGCTAATTTATAGCTTCATGATTGGAACTAAAAGGTCTTAGTTATTCCTCTTGGAATTTTTATTCTAATAGAGGCTGTGAGAGATGAAACCTTCCATGGGCGTAATAAAAGCATATAAATTTGTATAATGGAAGTTTTTTAGTTTCTAAAATTTTAGTTATATCTTGAACGTCCGGAAGAGGGAGTCATGCCATCAATAGATTTAATACTACCAAATTAACGACGATAACGCTTCACAAACAAAAAAAAAACAAATTACATCATTTAAGCTCGAGGCATTATCTTCACGATAGCAAAGAAAATCCTTACTACTGGATAAAATAGAGTGATATTACTATATTCTACTGTCCAATAATCTTCATTATGATAAAAAATATTAAAATTCCTATATATTACTCTTACAAAATCTTCAACTTGATACCTAAAAATACAGTTATTTTGAGCGTGAAGATCTGGTTTGGAAGGCAGTTAATCAATGATTGATGATTGTTGATTAATGTATTAATTAAATTTTAGTGCAATCTCAACGTTAATATTGTAGCTATATTTTAAGCTTTCCAACTAAAAATAAAAAAATCAAAGATAAAATAAAAAATTGGGGCCAAATCGGATACTTTGGTATGGTATAAAATGGTGTAATGGTATACATGGTATAAATGGTATACATGGTATAAATGGTATACATGGTATAAAATATCATTTATTCTGAATATTTTATAGAAATACGTTTCGTTCAACGGCCAAAATACGATTTAAACAATCTGCAGGAAATAATGAGATAAGGTAAAAGATAGACTTTTATGTCCAGCTATAGTGATAATACATGTAATAAATTATCGTATTTAATATTATCTTGGCTATACGGTTTTCACGAAAATACCACGCAGAAACAGAGGACTACATTTTTTAAGGCATGAATGTCTATGAAAAATATGACGAGCTAAACAGTTAATACATGCAGGTTATAAAAATTAATTCCATATGTCACAATTTTATTACGTTAGCATGCAAGTGATAGACTATGTTTCACTCTGGCTAAGCGTATACATTGAGAAAATATTCTCATTTGCACCTTTGATACAAAAAAGCAACGCCACTTATACTAAATTTTGCCGGAATTTTCACAGAATATCGGCAAGAGTGATGAAAATATCAAACTAATTAGGGAGAAATTATTTTTTTCAACCTCGATGTTGAAAAAAATAGTTTCCCCACTGGCAATAAGAAAAGTTCGGCTTCCTCTAAAGTCACATAGGTAAATACGAATATGAGTTTTGAAATGTGATACGAAAATCAAACATGCTAGCTTAAAAACCCAGTGCCAGATCCCAGCTTAATTTAAAGTCAATGGTTCGGATGTTTGCCTCCTCGTGCACTTATCACGAAAACATAAGAAGCTTTTAAGAGTCGAGTTTCAATCAATATGATGTGAACTGGGTGGATACGAGGAAAATGTTGCCATTGAAAACAAAATCGTCCTCAAAAACTTTCCCATCATACAAATGAGGCGAAATTCATGGAAAAACACTTGCAGGCCATGAGATGAAAGGAAGGGTTTCGTCTTTCAAAATGATTGTACGACAATGAACGGGTCAAAGATAACTGTATTGGTTTCTTTTACTAATATGGTAATAGGTGAGGCAACTTTTTACAAAAAATTCTAAAATCTTTAAATAATTCTTTCCATTCTTCTTTCGGGATTCGGCCGCGTCGTTTTTCTGACAACGTTTCTCCTCCAGGATAGGAGGAGAAACGTTGTCAGAAAAACAACGACGCGGCCGAACCCCGAAAGAAGAATGGAAAGAATACCTTCTCGCCGCGGAAACCTTAAACAGAACTTCATTAAATACTTATCTACTATTTTTATGGAGATTCATCAGGGAGATATTAGAAGAGTCCTCCTATCTCAACAGTAGATTTAAATGCGGTGCAACATTCTTTTTTTTACAATTAGTGCAAAAAATCAGTATTTCCAAGAAACATTACTGATTTTTGCCACATGTATTGCGCAAGCAATTTGTGCGCAGACAAAATCCGTACAAAACTAAACTTTTTAGATTGAAATCGCGACAAAAACAAAATATTTACAGCAAGAAAACCTTCAAAATTGACGTTTTTTAATTTTGTTATTACCATTCAAATTATATATCAAAACTCAGTGAAACATTATGAAAATTTGAGTTATTTCAAGCTTAATACCTTTGAATTAGATGGTGAGGTGCAATAGTTTTTGCACAATCCCAAATGTTTATCCCGTTTTGGCCATAAATGGCAAACTTCGATCTTCCTTGTGATATTAGTTTTCAACATAGAGAAATTTACTAAGCTGCGCTTTAGAGTTCCATTCCAAATATAACAACTCATTATTAAAGATATTGTTTTTTGTTATTAATGACCTCCAAATTTTACGATTAAAAACTGTTCCTGAAGAGTTTTAATGAATATAACTGGAGTAAACTGCGCTGATTTCTACTCGCACCTGCCCAAGATGCTATTGAGTACCACTATCATTCCCGTGCACGATTGATTTAATCCTTGCGACCAGCTTTTCTATTGTGAAGAGCAATCCTGAAATCAATTACCTACACTGTCTAATCCTGAGAACAAAACACTAATTTTCTCCAGTAACATATATTCTCCTCGACTCATCATGTGGTAGGGTCGAAGGCAGAACATTGTCGAAAGGAAGAGAAGAATATATTGGAGAAGGCAATGTTCATGGAAATTATGATAAAAAAATACTCCATAGATATAGATACATAGCTTATTTTTATTTTTGGGAGAGTTAAGCTACAAGATGTTAAGCTGTATGATATTTGTAATCGTGTAATGATGATAAAAATTGAATGAAAAGAATTTTATAGAAATAATAAATATACATCATGTTCTCAGGCTTTACCTTGTAGAATCACATAACGATACGATAAAATTTCACCAGTGAAATCCCACAGCTTTTATTTAAAATCCAGAAACATATGTGCTTTTGCAAAACGCAAAACTGCAGTGTGGTAACAGCGATATGATTATAATTTTCCACGATCAATTTTTTATGGAGAAAAAAGATATATTTATTGAAAAGTGGTCAAAAAATATAAAATCTGGGCAATGAATCAAAAAATGAAACATTATAGCCCACTTCCAGTTCCCGGATACGTCTTTTGAAATAGTCACAATAGTTGACGCACTCAAAAGACACCCGCCTTTGACCGACAGATAAAACAATTGTCAGTGAGGGAAAATGTATTTGATGACTAGAAGTATACTCGGGAAACAGCATCAAATACACAAGGTATGATTCATTAAATCAATCATTCGTGCTAGCCCAGGAATCAAAACCGAACTTTAGATTTTTTCCTCAAAAGGAAATAGCGTAAATTGATCAGGTGGGAATACCAATTGTTTCATTAACGACGAAGCAAAGGTAATAAGAGGACTTGAAGATGAGTACTGGCTCCCGCGTCGTGTTTGGTGAATAGATGATACACTCGATCTAAAGACACGGATCCGCACATGCAAGCTAATGACATTCCCGGGACACGTTGCATACTTTTTGGCCGGGGAAGAGGGAAATTTATGGAATCCCTAAGCCGCGACGAGGTCTGAGACTTGCAGTCGCGTGCATTCGGGAACCGGGTGCCGGGTCACGAAACAATTTCTTTTACCAACGAGAAAACTCTCGAGGATTTTTATTTTATCTGGATAAGTTTCTGAGAGAATCAATTTTCTCCCTCGCTCCCGTAGCACTGAGGTAAATTTGTAGGTTACGTGGCGAAGGTACATTTCATAAAATATTCATTCCATGTTAGTGTTAGATGTTAATCACTTTGAGGACCGGGAGCACGGAGAAATGGTTTTTCACTCCCACCGGAGAGATTAGGAGTAGTTTTCAAACTGGTCGAGGTACGCATGTTCGTAATCAAAGGCACGAATACGGATAATTACCCTGATTAGGTTTTAATGCAGAAATCTCCTGCATATTCATTAGCAAATTGTGGCTTTCTAGGCATGCCAAAAATATTTTTTGAGCAGAAACAAGAGACGAGAGCTTGATAAAATCACGTCAGTACTCCTTCATTTAATTACGGGTAAAATTAGGTACATGACTATCTAGATAATTGGCGTAATTAACATTTCACCCATTTAAATGGTACACAGACTGAAAAGATAACGGGCGATAGGAACATTGTGTACTTCGCACCGTGGTCGAATTTTTACTGGAAACAGAAAGGTGTGATGACAATGTTTACTCAAAAATTCGTCTCAAAAGTGTGAGAATGGGATTGAAATACGTTACTTGATGTGGGCATGTCCTAGAACTCAACAGAGAGTAAAAAAAATAATGAATGATAAACAGTTGCCGGGCAAAACTCCCTGAGAGTTGATCATTCATGGTTTCATCCCCGCCCGACAACGACAAATAGAAATGGCACTGCCAATATAAATTCTTCCAGAGTGGCATTGGTTAGAGGGTGTAGACAGCTATACAAACCAGATTGGGTTCGACACTCGATATGTGTATGGTCATTTAAGAGGGCAGTAAACCGTGGTCGGAGACAGTACTGCAGACCTTAACGCGCTTATATATCAGGATCCTCATTTGCTATGCAAAAAGCAAAGCTGTGTACGCAGGCCTCTGATGTAAGAATTGATTTTTATTGTTAATTTTGTTACGTTTTACTTTATCTCTGTGCATTATAATTTCCACCACGGTAGAATGGTAAATTAATCGAATATCAGGTAATGGCCATGACGTCTACAATGCATGTTTCGAAAATATAAATCCAGAGAGACCTTATCTGAAAAAATGAGGCAATTCTAGATCTCGTCAAAAAATTAATAGGGCGTAGTTTTTATGTTTTCTCGACTAATTTTGAAAATAAATCATATTGTTACCCCAGTAATTTTACCAGAAATGCGAAAAACCTTCCGTTGTGGAGAAGTTTAGAACGTAAATCGTGAAAAAACGAGTCAAATCAAAGACTTATGTGGATATTTTTATTTATTACCAATGATTTCAGACATTCACTAGTATATTATTGCGCTATTAAGAATGTAGTACTTAATTCATGCATTCTACAACTGCTGGAATTATAACAAATAATTTGAATTTGGTCTCAATTATAACTAGGAAACTCGCTCTAACTACCTACCTCAAACTACCCGGAAATACCCGGAATATGTACAAAACAACGCTTCTGATCGAATAAGAAGAACAAAGGAACAAGTGGGTTAGAAAAGAGCACAAGATTTCTTCAATTTCAAGAAATAAATACACTTTTTAAACCATTTGGATGTCCTTTACCGTACGAATGTATTTCATATATTTAAAAAATAAAATTAATATTGATCCGCTCCGATTTGCGAGGAGAAAGTTCACCATTACATGTCGCGCAAGTTTCTTCTTTTATTTTATTTTTCCTTTTCCTGGGAAACAGCGAGGGTCGCGGAAGAAGCACAGGACGCATGAAAAATTTACACGTCGTCAAAAAAGGAGCAAACATAAATGTTGGCATTCAACAGTTCTTCACGTCAAGACCTCCCGCAAAACTAACTTTTCCTCGAGGGTCGACTTTGAAATCCGACGCAGAGGTTTTAGGAAAACTTTCCGCGGGAAGACCAGCCGAAAGAAAAGGGATGAAAGGAAATCACTCGACTTTCCCCAAACTATTTACAGACCCCGCGTAAAACAAACAAGGCGAAGCCGGCAGGGCAAGTTTGGAGGAAAGGCACCGAGGGGAGGGGGGAGGCGGTCATGATAAAGGAGCGCGGGGGAAAATGGGAAGAGACTGCGACAATAAATAAGAGAGGGAGAGAGGAAAATGGAGGGCGGAATCACAGGAGTGAGGTTTAAGGAAGAAAAACGGTAGGGATTTCTGTCTCGAAACTAAGATGGGGGTAGGAAGAGTGTTCATGAAGGTTACGATACGGAAGTTGAGGACAAATTCGAATTGATACCGCCCCCCCATTGAATCACTTAAAATGTCACATACCTACTCAGTATATTGGAGTAGGGATAAATTTTTACCTCAAACTCCACACATTTACTAAACATGCTCTGGCTGATTTGTAATAAGACATTGCACGAGAGTTTTTTTTTTAATTTAAAGTAAGATTGTCTCAATAGAAAGTGGCAGGATGCGCTGAATCTATCGTAGAAATAGAAGAAAGCTATCGTTATCTGAGTGAGTTCTTGCAAGTGTTGTATTTACAACTAATGATTTCCATCTCTGCGATATAAGGTAAAATTTTGAGAGAATCATCATTGGTTCTTCAATTCTAAGATTAGTTAATTGCAGCCTTCCATTCATCTCTATCTTAGTTACATTGATTATGGGACACCTCGACAGCCAGGATTTATTGATAACAAACCAGCATGGGTTCAGAAAGGGACGGTCTTGCGAAACTCAATTAGGTCTTTTTGTTCATGATATTTTAGTTTTCGAAGGTAAGCTTTTGACAAGGTTCCCCACTGTAAGTTACTCGTGAAGTTAGCATCATAAGGGATAGACAGTAATGTAGTAGGCTGGATAGGAGACTTCTTACATGAACGCGTTCAAAGGGTGGTATTAGATGGTCTCAGCTCAGGTGAAGTGAAAGTTTCATCGGGTGTTCCCCAGGGAAGCGTGATTGGCCCAATTTTATTTCTTCTCTACGTAAATGACTTGAATGCAGTAGTAAAAAATAGCAAGCTCCGTCTTTTTGCCGATGATGCAGTTGTGTATGAGGAAATTAGAAATGAAGAGGACAGTCAGTCTTTAGCTAAGGATTTAGATGCGATTGATGATTGGTGTGATATAGTTGGCAGCTAGAATTAAATTTGAAGAAATGCGCGATAATGAACTTTTGGAAAAAGAATGCCTTTCCCCGGAATAGTTATTTCATCAAAGAAAAGAAAATATCTAACGTAGAATCTATTAAATACTTAGGCGTCACCATCACTGAAGACATATCATGGGGGAAACACATCAGGGAAATAACTAGTGTAGCAAACCGTAGATTAGCATTCGTAAAAAGGGTTCTAGGCAAATGCGATTAGAAAGTACGAGAAAGGTGCTATTTACACTTGTCAGGCCTCATTTAGAATATGCCGCTAGTATATGGGATCCGTACGAGGAAGGTATGATAAAAGAATTAGAGCGCGTGCAAAGGAGATCCGCTAGGTTTGTTAAAGGCCGTTATGATAATTTTATAAGTGTTACGAGTTTAATAGAAGAACTAGGATAAGAATTACTTTCAGAACGCAGGTTAAAATATAGGTTTAACCTTTTAAGTAAATTCGAAACCGATTTGTTCACAGATGACGTTCGATATATATTAAGAACCCCTGCGTATTATGCTAGGTTTGATCAGATTAACAAGATTAGAGAGATAGATTGTCGTACCGATAGATTTAAAATGTCATTTTTCCCGCGTACCATAAGAGAGAACAATAGGCAGCGTAGCAAAGGGATAGGTAGGTGAAATATAGTTAGAGTAGTCTGTAGTGCATGATGCATGTAATAACAACCATTAATCTCTTTCTTATTATGTAGATACTAACTATGTGACCCTATTATCTAGCATGCCTTCATTAAATATCCTAGTTGGATATCAATAGTGCATGTTTGGTGATCTTCACCCCCTGCCACACTCTTGGTGGCTCGCAGGGTATTACGTAGATGTAGATGTATCTAAAGCAAGTTCCTTAACCTCATGGTATCTCTCCCTATGTACTTTACTCTTGATTTGGCCCATTAACTGGTTTTTGGGTCTTCCTCGGGGACTTTTCCCTCTATTTTACCTTCAATTATGTTCTTCAAAAACCCATTGTGTCTCGGGGTGTATCCAATCCGATGAGAAAATATCACTGTTAAAATATAAGAACAGGAAGCGAACCTTGAAAATAGGATTTTTCAACTTCTTTTTTGGCCGCTACACCTATACAAAGATTTTGGTCTCTTCAAAAATTTATGCAAATCATTTTCCATCATTTACCAGCTCATTCCATCTTCTTACATCCTGTGGAGTATCCTCTTTCAACCTTTATCTAGGTCTCTGGATTGGTCTCTTAGGATATATCTGGGCCTATATTTATCTTGTTAAGAATGAAACTACTTAGTTTTTTTCACCAATATATTTAACCATAAATCAACCGGTTTCGGCCTTTTCAGGCCATCCGAAATGTCCGAAACCGGTTGATTTATGGTTAAATATATTGGTGGAAAAAACTAAGTAGTTTCATTCTTAACATGAATCGTAATTTCAACAAAGTGAATTCGCCAACCATTGATTCTATATTTATCTGGTATCCACCAATAAATTATTTTGTCGATCTTATCTCAGCCATTTGAGACTTAACCATCGGGTTCTTTGTGACTCCATAAATGGACTATTTAATTTTTCTTAAACTTCCTATTCAATTACCATTTCTCTTACTTCTCCATTCACCTCCTTTCTTATGTGTTGGCTCACAAATTATACCAAGTACTTTTATTTAAAATATATTTTAAGCCGTTTAGCGCAAAGAAAAATGTTAGGATAATGGCAGAAGAAAAAGTGAAGAACAAGGGCAGAGTGATTGTAAGTGTGACTGAAAAGGTATCTCTGTAGGAGTTATTTAAACATGTGAAAGACTCAAACTATTATCAGTATTAAAAATAAAGAAAATACTTTAAAATAATACATTGAAAAAAATTTACGAAATGGAGAATATGAAGCTACAGGAAGAAAGGAAAAACATACATTATGGGAGAAGTAAGCGAAAAGATACTAGAACATGTAAAAAAATCTAGCCGAAAAGCAATATCTAGGAATAGGGTCGTAATAGAAAAGGAAAACCTTTATATATAACGAGCAATATGCAATGATTTGTTTAGGAAGGGACTCACCGAGGACCCTCCAAAGCATTCGGTTGAATAAACCCGATGAGGAAGTGGCGACAATCGCAGATCAAGTGGAAGCGACGGGAACGCGGCCAAAAGTGGATCTAAATGGACGCAAATCATGCAGAATGAAACAACACCGCATTCTACCATAGAAAACGCCTGAGAGGGATTTCGCGAATTGAGATACCGCATCGTTGAGAGACCGTTGAAGGGGTGCTCTCGACTTATAAGGTGGACAGCAGTGGAGGTAGGTCGAAAAGATACGACGATGCTGGATACAAAGCGAATGGGAGTCGTAAATAGGGAAGCTTTGAGCAACAAGGATACAGTTGAAGAAGACGACAGAGCACATGGTTACATTGGAAGGCAGAAAAGCCTAACTGGCCTGCCACGATATGCTTCGCACTGTGCCGATGCTGGTGCTTATTCAGTTTCGGGTAATGTGACATATTTGTGAAATACATACGCACGTAGAGACTCATAGCGCCATTCCATTACGGGGTAGGTGGGGTAGTAATATAGAAAAATGAAAGAAAAACTGATATTGTAGAGTCCAGTTTATTAAATTTTAGCAACGCGCTTTTCAGCTGTCATGCAGCCATGATCAAGTAGAATAAATTCCACTTTCCTAGGTGAAATGCTTCCACTTCCCTAGGTGAAAATTCCACTTTCAAATGATACACAGCGGATATCGTACTGTCTACTTCATTTTCAACTCGTACTACACGTGTATCAACTGATTAGAAGTCATTATCAGGTACAACAGGTTCTTACGTTGAAAATAAAGTCGACAGTAAGATATTCTTTGTGCATCATTTGATTAAGTCGAATGTTGTACGTGATTATGATTTGAGATATCTGAAAAACATGTTGTACGTAGTAAATAAACAGGACAGTTCCAAATATGTTTTTAGTCATTACAAGAAGCTGTTCCACCATCTTCCTGGTACGGTTGATTTCAGAAAAAATATAAATGCCCGACAACATACCAGTTGATCTGACTATGCTTTAGTAATCCTCTTCAAACGACCGTAGTCTCGCATACCTCTTCCGATTTCAGTTACACGCAAAAATTGCTTCATGCCCCTCCCCCCCAGTTCTTAAGACTTCTGATTCTCATTTGCTGAGGAGTAACTTCCGCCAAATTCCAGAAAAGACTTTTTCAGTCAACCCTTACTTTCACATCACCCACCTTTCTGTCATAAATATGCACCGTTAATCAGTTCTCACTCATTCTATTGACTTAGCTAAATCAACGAAGCACTCTCAAAGCTTCAAATTTTCTAACACCGGAGCATCTACTCTACACTAGATATTAGGAAACATTCATTTGGTACTACATAGCTCATATGAATTGAAGGAAACTTTGAATAAGTCATATATTTCATTAGTACACAGTACTAATACGTTCTGAAACAAAAAGTTACCTTCATTTTTCAAGAACTCATATTCTTTCATCACCCACTCATTCCTTACTCTATCTTTTTATTTTGACCACAAAAGCGTCTCTGACACCCTAAACCCATTGAATTTGCCAATTTCCCGGGGGAGTGCTATCCTGGGAAATAAAAATGGTTCATTTTTTGAAAATAGTTCCAAATACGTTGGCACTGTCAATTCTTTTGGAGCTTACTTCACTGCAGCACGATTATTTGCATGAACCAGGGAGCATGTTTCTCAAATACTAATGCTAATGAGCATACTGCAAATTTATTATTTTTTTAAAGTTTCACGGTACTCATTTTGTTTGATACAAGTATATATAAATAGATGTCATGACGACGCCATTTTTCATATATCGGTGTTATCGGGATATCGGCAACTTAACCATCAGAAGGCAGAATGGAGGCGTGGGGTGACGAAACAGGCCCCAGGTGGGGATGGCTGCCTAGAGGGTAGTTGTTTTTCAGAGCGCTCCCCCGGCTGGGATTGCGGTTGGCTGGGCCGTGCCATGTATGGAGAAACGCGGTTGAATGCCTGTGGGGACCGGGGAAAAGGGGAAGGTGGAAAGAGGCGAAGGAGTAACGTGAGTGAATGGCGAAAAGACCGAAGGTGTACGAACGATGGAGTCAGTCAGATCTCCTGGGGAGGGCTGGAGAGCGGTGGGACTCGGAGCCCTGAGCCGGGAGGTCGCAAGGGAGGAGTTAAGGGGACCTTGGAAAGGCCCCGACCGCATTTCACGGCGGTCTATCCCCCCCCCTCCGAAAAGCAAAGGGATAAAAGAAAAGGTGCCGAATAAAACTCCCCGTTGGAGCAAAAAGAGATAAACGTCCGTATATTTTCTCGCGTTACCAGCACAGACGCACACAGAGAGGGGAAGGGGGGCTTCTCATTTCCTTTCACCAGCAGTGCGAGAGGTCCGAGGGAAACCGTGGGGAGAAAGGACCGGGTTTTTTTTTAAAGCGCCACCGAATCCTCTTAGGTTCTAACCCGTACCATATCATTCCCTTTCGGCTTTTCCTCGCTTGACTCCATCTGCCACCCACCTTTTCGCGAATGGTCCGCTGGAGTCCAGGGTCCACCGTACAAAGCTTCCCCAAACTCTCCCCTATTCCGGGGACAAATGGGTTACTGGAGATCTCGCGACAGAAAGACTCATTGGTCGTTTTCATTGAGGATTTTCTCGCGGGTCCTAGTAGGCGAGGAGATTAGCGGGAGTGGGATAAAGAGAATTCTGACATGTGAGAAGAAGAGACTAGGCAGTCGACGTTCCGGAGACTCTCAAATCCGCACATCTCTTATCCAGGCACACGTGTCCAATTCTAGGTCGTTTGAGGGTTTTGAAGTGTTTGAAAAGCCACTCTGAAGTGAATTCCCCACGAAAAAGAATGGGTGGTCTAAAACTTTGGATGCGACGTGGGAAAGTCCTCGCAGGGTAGTGTACTGGAGTCTAGCGATGAGAGAACGGTTTGATAACCGCATGATACCCGAATAGGACGCTCATCTTAAATAATTGATCCGCTTTATTTAAAGAAAAACTTCACTTATGATATAAGTTTTTACTCACAATTAGCAATTCATACATGCTCTGTTACATTATTTGGAAACACTATCCACCAGCAAGGTATGGAGTGTATTGTATATTTGATACTTGTGCGTTTTTTTTTGGAATCTACCACAGCAATGTGAAGAAATATGAGAGGGGAGAGAATGTTTAAGATATCGCATTGAAACAGCTACACTGGCGCAGCAAGTATAGGTTTTCCGGTGACATGAATACTTTGTTGTTGAAAATAGTACGAGTTTAACAGTACATGAATATTTTCTAGAGGTATTTCCGCTGTATACACGTTTTTATTCTAAAAACACTCATTTATTAACTATTTACGATCAAATCTATAGTGTATCAGCACCTATGGATGCAAATATCAATTTGATTCCTTTCTTTTGGTCCAAAAATCCAAATTATTAGAGCTTTAAACAATTATTCCTTTGCAAATTCTCAGGTTGTCTCCTGACCGTGTTACCAGGAACATTTCATGCACATCACGGTCTAATTTCGGTCATGGGAATGTGCAATCATGTTATATTATCTAGTACTTTTAAAGTACCATCGTTGATCTCGCTAGGTACAGTGCTCCGTCTGAAAGATAGTTAAACTGGGGTCCCCTTGACGCCTCTGCTAGAAGAATGCTAATGTCAACGCTGGTTTCTATGGACTCTATCTCCATTCCCAACAGAATCCTTCCCTATCCGTCATACCGTTCAACCTAGCATTCAGTCACAACTACAAATAAACAACCAACAAAGTAGCAACCGGGATTTCTGCGAAGTACATCCACCGCCGCTGGGTACCGAGCCCGCACCGTCGGTTTCGGAAACCAGCCCATAGTCGCCACACAAACCCCATACCCACGCTTAGAAGAAAATACTATTAAAATCTGTCAACATGATGCACCTACACAGACCGTATTTGGAAGTAAATTTTCCATTTAACGCTCCAATCGAAGGCTTTTCAGCGTCCTTATATCGATAAAAACAATTATTTTGCGGTGTTTTATCCATTTCTACGAGGTGGAAAAAGACACAGCGTCAGCATTAGCAAACTATTATTAAAATAACCATCGTGTCCTCTATCTGACTGAAGAAATATTGCAGTTTTAGTGCTCTGCATTAGCACTCAAGTAGGGATCGGATTTTCACTAAAATATTTCAGCTACAGCCAGGATACATACCCAAGCCCTCTGAGTGAAAAGCCAGCCTTATTGTCACCACACGACCACGATCCAGTTGATAGCAAAAGAACTAATTAAAGTATTAACTTTAAACACCTACGGTCAAACTTGTTTTTACAATCGATGCTCCGATCGAAAGATTTTCAGTACCACTACACATTTTAAAACAACTTTTTTTCGGCACCTCAACGATTTCGCTCCGAAGCGTTGGAAGATAAATGCACGATTTTCAATTTCACGCCCGCGTTTCTAAAAAATAAATAAGATAAAAAAGGGCGGTCGTGCCCGCATATCTGATGGCTGACCCACTTCATCCCAGTTTCCTCGCCACTGGTCTAGAATATTTTTTTGCGGCGTTCGAAGGGTTGACATGAAATCATAAACGTTCGCCAACGCATATTCCGTATACATGGACGCATTCTGTAGCACATGAGGGTCGACGGAATTAATTTAAGCGCAATAAATGAATCAGATTCATTGATTAAGCAGAATTGGAGCAAACGTGTGGCTCTTTACAGTTGTAACCACGGTATATTTAATGTATTTACTACTTCATTTATTGAGTACACAGCAAGTCGGCCGTGCACCGTGTGGTAACGCTCAGATCAAGGAGTATTTATAAACAAGCATTTAAATTAGTGCTACATAAGTAACATTCAATATTGATTAAAGCAACATATCTATAATTGCAAGAAAATTGTTACAAAATAACTGCGATGCTAATTAACTAATCCAAAATATTAAAATATGAAAAAATTGTATTTATGAATCAAAAGTACAATTTAATTAGTATAAAATAAAACTGTGCCACAAAAATGTTTTCTGCATCTCCACAGAAATAATGTACACACTTGGGAAAGGCCTCAAAAAAATCATCGGTTAGACTGTTACTCCTCGTTTCATACAGCCAAAAACAAACAGCTTTTGTATAGGTAAAGATATCTCGCCGACTTTTACCCAGGGGCTGTAAATTCAAGAGAAGATTTTTCGAATTTTAAGAGAGAGCTCAAATATATGTAAGTTTGAAACCATGAAAATTAATCGGCCTTTTTCACGCACATAAATGTTTTCGCAGCATACTGCGCCCAAAAAGCAGGGAAGTAAGAACTAACTTCATTAAAACATGTTCATGAAGTACTCGGTTATACGGAAGAATAGTTTAGGAAAAAGACAAGAGAACAGCAAAGACGCCTAAAAGCAAAATAAATGTATTCTTATGTTGGACTGATGTAGGTAAAATTATGGAATCATCGATGAAAATATCCCAGAAAAGACTGGGAGATAAATGTGCTATAGGGTGGCCCACATTAAGCCGACATAAGTTGAAAAAATGGAATCCAATTGAGATTTGTCTCCAATGAAATATCCATAGGGAATGAGATGCGAAGTTGCTAATAGCTGATTGAAAATTACCAACTCGCTATGAAGTGTACTAGCAACAAATCTGGGTGCCTTTCAATAAGTATATTTTTCAATTTTTCAATTTCTTTTTTTTTTTCAATTTTTCAATTTCAAATTCAAAAAAACTTTCAATAAGCCCTCCCAATCTTTATCTATATACATTTAGCGCGGAGTTGAAAATTGTAACATATGTAGTCCACAGGTGAGCTCACGGGGAGTAGACTACTTTTCACTGTCCAATGTATGTAAAGTTCTTTTGGCAAAAACTGTCAAGTGATAGAAAAATGTATGGAACATATTCTCATATACTGTGGCGTACAATATCTTATACTGGAAGAAGCGATGAATTGAAAGAATTAGAGTGGCGGAAATTAAACATGGTGTTGATATTAATGGGTTATTCAAAGCATAAAATTTAATTGAGTAGTATAACATGTATGTTTTACAATGCTTACGTAATGTAGTACACGTGTAATGCAGAAAACTGCATTTCAAGCATAAAAAATGACTAGAGGATAATTTTTCAGTCCAATTAGTTGCAGTCAATTACCATTGAGGTCGAAGACAACAACGCGTTGGTTTCTGCTCCAGTATTCAGCATTCACGGCCGCGGTCCATCTGTAACCCTATAAGATTCTTATATTGGCTAAATCCTCACTTTAAGGTAATTAGGAAAGAAATATTCAACAAAGTCATACAAATCATCACTCAGCCAATCTTGACCTCATTTTCTTTTTAAAAAGCTCCAATAGACTGTGCTACTAAATGTTGCATATTATTTTGGTATTCAATTTAGAATTTAACACTCGTGAAACTCTATTTAACTCCTATCGGTTGCTCTTCGAGTTTGACCTAGTTTATAATTTATTCTATATTTCAGTATACTGGATTGTAAGCTTTGTTACTTAAGACAAACAAAATGAATACATCATCCGTTTTGTTAACACTGTCCACTTTCGACAATATTATTCTTAATAATAACGGTGTGTGTGTGTATATGTATATATATATATATATATATATATATATATATATATATATATATATATATATATATATATATATAATTCTCTTAATTGTAACATTCTATCAACTCTTCCTAAAGCCACAAGAGGTAATCGGTAATGAGGTAATGAGGTAAGAGGTAATCGGTATGTAAAAGGTAATCTATGTAAAGTCTCCTCATTAACTTGCTCCTTGACTTCCTTAAGAAGTTTTTGAAGGACAGAGCTCTTAGGAAAAACAAATTCAGGAGTAGTATTTAGAATTTCTTTCTTCTAAAATTAGGCAGGTGGCCGGTTTCCATTGAGTAAGTTTTGATTTTCAGTATTGATCTAGAGAATTGGATTTTCAGTAGTCTTCCCATCATTTACCTACTAATTTAACCAACAGGTGCTCCTACTATCGTCTCAAAGTAGAGACCTTCTGTATTGTGAGTAGTTATTGGAATTATTCCGATTGAACAAGTAGTGCCCTTCCGATAGCTGGGAAACAAATCTACCGTCAATGAAGGATCTAAAATATAATCCAAGAAAGAGGGTCGAAGTAACTTTAAAAACACTTTAAGTTGTAGAAAAAAAAGAATTTTCAGGCTCAGCGGAATAGAAAAACGAGGATGTTGGAACGACAACTATCCCTACGAGGGCATGGAATAAGCAGACACTCATGGTTTTCTACCTCGTTTAAACCCCGCCGAGCGCTGCTCCGGACACCACCGATGTCACTTTCGTAAAAACACTTCGACTCTGTTCTCAAGATGCCCATCCGAGCTTGTAAAACTTCTACTATACGATCCCCTTACCAGTGGACTCCCTTCCTGAGCGAAATGAGACAATTTTCTAAGTTTATATTGAATACCCAAGGGAGAACGTGGTCCGAGTTTTTTCCCTCCCTTTTCTTCCTAATCGTCAAACTCTCCCTTTCCCAGTCGCTTTAGCCCTTTCTTTCAGCTATAACGCCGTGTTTATCCATTTATTTTTCAGCATTTATCTCCAGCAAGAAAGGGACCCAGCGAAGGACGGGGCAGTGAACCGAGGGAAATGTTTCAAAATCCTTACCGAAGTTTACGGTCGTGTTCTCGTCAAGCAATCACAACTCTCTACTAGTGTGAGTGAGCTCGGACGCCTATGGCGCAGCAAAACCAAAGAAAGGGTATACAATTCGCCCTAAACCATCTATTTTACGCATTGCATATTTTCAATACAGCATTTCCGGTCGATTTACACTCAATTTTTCGCAAAAAACATCATAGTGCACATCCTGTGGAGTAATCAGAGAAATAAATTGGCATGATAAGATGTCAATAAACCTTATCCGTGGCTGGACGCTGATTTGCTTCCTAACTTAAAATGGACAACCTATTTTATACCTCAAACTTTGAAAGTTCTTTCAGAAAGAAAAAAAGAAAACATTTAAGGAAACATGTAAGAACAAAAGAAAACATATAAGGAAGAATATAAGAACCATTCCAGAATCAAATTAAGATAAATATAAGATTCTGTAAACGTAAGCCTTACTTATTATTGGTTCCAAGGAGTTATAAACTTTATTTGGGACCATGAAATTTTCATCAGCGGTGATATGCCATTATAATAAGACATTTATTTCCAGGAAAATAACAAAACGCATCCCCAACAACATTATCAGAGAAGTTTAAGTCCAAAAGTCAGTCATAATACTTCAGGAAACGTTTTAAATCCTAAATAAGTAGAAAACTAGGCTTTGGCAATATGACGATGATGCATAATGTCCATTCATATTCATTTCACGCTGCCTTCAAATTTGCCAAAAAAGAAGAAATCTTAATTGTTGTACAAAACTTCTTAAATTTCATGCTTAAAAGAACACTTTTCACCTGAGTGTGCTGGATTGGGCTGGATAGATTGTGAAAAGTGTCTGACCGCTTTTTCAAAAGTTTTAACAATCAAACAATTAGTAGCATAAAAAATAATTAAAAATCTTGGTAAGGAGGCAGCTTGAAGAAAAATATAAACGCAAATTCATTTATTAGCCCCTTCCCTGGTTTGATACTCCCTCAATAAGTCCGAATATAAATCGTGGGAGAATCACAAAAATCATTTTACGTCCCAAAAATGTGTTCATGATGGCACTCGGCATTCCGCACCGCAAAAGAAACGCTCTCCGCTGATGGGCGATTGATAATCTTTCCAAGTTTTTACCCGGCGCCAACCTTTTCCCGATACCCGGAGAACGTGCACCCGCCGCCCTTCAGTTGTTTTCTATCGGAGCGCCATCGATCTTTGCCATGCGGAACTCGCGGTTTTTAAACGTGGAGGAGGAGAAAGTCTTTTCCCACTCATTTTATTCTACCTCACGTGCCCCGACCGTATTCGCAACCGATACACGTAGAGCCAATGCATCAGGTCCCATTTCAGAAAGCATATGTATAAGCCATATATGTATCTACCTACACACACACAATCCATATGTAATACACATGCGTGGACTCTCTTTTCCTGTAGAGCGATGAGAAAAAAGGCACCTTTGGGTGTTTCCAAACGACTGTTGAGGGTTGGGAGAAGAAGAAAGACTGGAGTTGAGGGAAATAGATCAAGGAGCAAGAGGAGGAGAAGGATTCGGTCTCGAGGAAGGGTGGTTGGAAGAAGTGAGCCAGATAAGTGAAAAAGACATTACGGAAGAAGAACTGCGGAAGAGAATCCACTGGCGAGCGATGTGATGCACATTCGATGGGAGCCTGAAGAGATTAAAGCGCCGCAAGAGCCTCGACGAGGCCGGGAACTAAATTCTCGATTCGCCGCGTATATCCCAGTTTCCTCCTCGATCTACGCGAACCATTTACCTCGTCTCGATGCACGGAGATGTGACACACAAGCTCAGGTTATGGTATTTCACTTGTTTTTCACTCATCACCGGGAGGTCTTTATTTCCTCACTTGCGCATTTACTTTCGAGAATAAAATGTTTGAATTCCAATAACTTGCAAGCAGGAGATGTGACAGTGATGTGAAGCAGAAGATGTTACACACAAGCTCAGGTTAAGGTGTTTTACTTATTTTCCTCTCATTACCGGGAGCTTTTCACTTCCTCACTTGCGCACTTCCTTCTGGGTATAAAATGCAAGCGTTCCAATAATTTTCTGCAGTACTAGGATAGACAATGGAAAGAAAACAGGTTTTCCAATTGATTAACGTAGCCTTCCAGTTGGTTTACATCTTGGGGGGTTGCAAGTTGTTTGGTTTCAGTAAATGTTTCCCTGAGCTTTGATCAATTTCAAAAATATGAAACATAATTGCAATTTGGTTGATTTTCATTCTATTCCTCAAACCGTGTATGATACATAAAATTTTTCAATAACTCTGTGGCTAACAGCTTGCACATCTAACTAATATTTGGAAATTATTTTAAAATACACGAAAAACTCACCACCGTGACTTTTGTAAACTTAAGTACATTTACATACAGGATGGTTTACTTTGCAACAGCGCAAATCGTTCCAACCACCCTCATTCTAGCTCTGCAATAAGCTCCAATCTGCTATTACTTCCAAATTTTAATAGATATCTTTCATCATCACTATGGCGTCAGCAATCGGCTCGGTACCAAGTCAGACCAGGTATCGGGGAGGACTGAAGATTATAATACTGACTTGTCATTTTCAGGACCCGGGTTTGTATCCCAGCAGTAGCGGAGAGGTTTCAATGGAATCCAAGTCCCTACCTGGAGTGTATGTAGAAACACACAAAGAAATTCCCGACCAGAAATGATAAAGAATCGCCTGATCACGTAATGACGTCCGCATTAAGAAAAACGAGATGTAACTGGAGTAGAGTTTATAAATTATATCGATTCATATTAATGCATTTGAATGTTCAAGAACCACTAAGCGTTTCTAAAGATAGAAAGAAAGATAACGGAAAAGCCAAAGAACGCAAGACTGTACACGCTAGCAGCATAATTAATTCAATGGTATTATCGTTAGTTATTTCCGCCAGAAATACATTATCACTGAAAAACAGGACTAATAGTTGAAACACCACAAACGGAAAAATGCTTGATCAAAATAAGATATGCTTGGTCTCGTTTGTTACATAAATAGAATGAGTATGGCACAACAATGGATACCCTCCCAAGAGTTCAGCAAAATCTCTGGCGACGGTTTCATAAATCAGAACGGCAGAAAATATAAGAGGTCACTCTCGGATTTTCAAAAGTTCAGCTCGCAATAAATTGAAGAAAATATTACCCGTCAAACTGATAAAAGGTAAACCTACTTATTGATTTTACTGTCTCTCTCTCATTATCAATTCATTAATATATCAACGGTTTAATTATCCATCAGTTCTGATTGAAGCATCTAATAAAGAATAAATATCCCTTAGGTGGTTTATATTATGAACATCAAATTAATTATTCATGCAAAAACGAAAGCCCATGCCGGAAATAATTTTTTTAAATGAACAAATTACGACTTAAAAATGTAGTAAAAATTAATTGTGGATTGTTCGTGAAATTCATTCCGTGGAAGAGCACCTTTCTCTCGAAGAACTTCAAGGACGACAAATTCTAACTATAAATGACATGTAAACTTTATTTTTTTTACCACATTAGTCCTAGTATAATTAATTCGATTTTGTATATTGAGTTTCATCACTGTATTATTAATCTAATTTTTGAATTTCAAAATTGTATTAATCTGAAAAATTGTACTTCATTATCTCAGGGGCTAAGAGTAGCCCACGATAATAAACGTTGTTATTATTATTATTATTCGATCGAATACGCCGGAATTTGTGACATTGCTTCCAAAGTAACATGGAATGTGCCACGTAACTATTAAACAGAATCGTCTGCTACAGGATTACGCAGATGCGTGGAATTTACAAAATAAGTAAACATTTGCTTGGTCAGATATTAGAAGATAAATTTTTTAAAAGATTTTTTTAAACTCGTTACGTTTAAACTCGCCCAGTTACGTCGAAGGTTTCCGCGACATTTTTTCAAACAACATTGACACAGCTGATGGCTACATCCTTGATCTTCGTAGGAAAGAGTATTAGATTGCCATGGAGTAATGAAGAATTTAAATTTAGCACAAACTGTTCCGAGCATGTGAATCGACAGCCAGTCGGACAAAACCACCCGCCCTACACAGACCGGCCAAGCCGCAGCGCCTGATGACTCCTCAGGGTACAGGACAAAAGTTGTCCGCAAAAGCAGACAACCAACGGGATTCGTGAAAGAAGTCTTAATCACTCATGCTGAGTGGTGTAATATCGCCTAAGTCGATATATTCCGACAAGTTTAATGCTCTGTCACTGAAAGGGACGGACAATAGTCATATTGGTAGATATACACTGATAATCTAAAGCATTTAGTCTTAAATAACATTTCAAGACTCTCCGAAGGCCAAAGTTAGACATTTTTATGGGTAAACCTACATCCATAATTTGTTGGACGACATGAAATGTGTAAAAATGGTAGAATTAGATGAGGTGGTAGCAAAGAGAAATACTGTTCCCGCATTCTGTAATAATACTTCACCGTAAGTCATCCAGCGGATACAATAACGTGGTGATCTTGAGACATATTCTTTTAATTTCCTTATTTACGAAGACATGAGTTTTCTAGGAGCGCTGATGTATGAGTAAAAAAGTGACGGACGAAAAAAGTATTGGCTCTCTGGCCCAACTTCACTTCTCGGAGCAACCGTGGGGGTGACCCACGTATATTCGCACTTTTTGGAACAAGAGAACAAGGTATGAGTGAGCTTCCGGCATTCAGAGGGTCCCAGCCACTTTTTCAACCAACCAGGTGTCCTGTCAGGAGACCTATCCGGTACAGCCTCGGAGTTATAGCTCCGAAAATCACAAATAGAGACGTCACAACCGCGAATACTAATGACTTCAAATTAATATTGTTTAATAATGCTCGAGAATTAATGAATTTTAATATTTACCATCAAAAATACATATCAAAGCGTCTCTGTTTCTTTGAGTTTTGAGACATATCTATCCTTTTCCTAGTACATAAAAAGGTTTAACCAGCCAAATCAGAAGTTACTCCCAGAAAATATCGATTAAGTAGGAACTATAGCGAAGTAACCTTGGTGTAAATAGGGTCAAAATTTGTAATATGCGAGTTAGAAATGTTTTATGGCTCATTATAAAAATGATATCCAGATATGTTAGCAAATATTTGGTGAAAGAGAACAAATTTCGGAAACAGAAATTGAAATGACACCAAAAACACCTCTATTTTACAAAAGTGATAATTTACCTGAATTTAGATACACTCACACATTTATCCATTAACGTGCGAGAGCATACGCCAATACTGTAATAAACACAAGCCGCATAAGTTAATTGAAATGCTCGCCGTACTTAACATGCACTTCTATTCTTAATGTAGCGTCCATCGCATGCTTCCGTAATATGAATACGCGCAAACTCTCGTACAAACGCGCGAAAAAAAAATCCGCGGAAAAATTTCACCAGCGAGTTGTCGCCGCAAAATGAATAATGTAACGAGGATTAAAAATGGAAAGATCCGTGCGACGGCTTTAGGAGAGGCAAGGGAATGCTGGTCGCAGGCAGCTCTGAAGACCAGGCAGCACAGCTGTAACCTGACCCTAGCCGAAAACTGACTGCTGCTACACCCGTTCCCAGCATCCGAGACATCGCTGGCCGGTAAAATCACTTCTAGCTGGTAATTAAGCCATCGATTCCGTCTCTAGTCGTCCTTGGCCTTTTTATTCATCCACCCTACCTCGGACTGCTAACGATCAAAATCCATCACTGGACCCGACAGCCACGCAAATTTTTTGGCGATGAAGTACGACCGAGATGAACAGGCATTATCCTATTAAATTTATATAGCAAGAATTGCAAGTATACACCGGACTGTTGGTAATGATCATTGCTTTGGATTACCCTAACTCCATGCACGAACAATATAATTCGTTCTCAGAAAAAGGCTAGAATTAAAAGCCTTATTTAGGTAACTCATTCCAATCTTCAGAGGTCTCTTCGATTTTTTATTGAGGAGCGGACAATGAAACTAAAACTCAGCGTCATCATAATCAGTAAAATTGATTCGCCCTTAGAATAAAGGAGAGAGACAATTGGTGTCTTCTAAGTAAGTAAATGACGTCCAAAAAATTTGTTTTTGCTTCCTTCACTTTCGTTGGCATACTTCAGGTGTTTAAGTAAATTACATAATTATGTGCACTGATTTCGTAACAAATAAAAGCCTACCACTAGAATTTGCAGATAAAATAACGCTTAAAAACATATAAAATCAATATTGAACAACATACTTAAAAAATCGATGAAAATAGTAGATGAATCGCTCATTGACGAAGAGAGTAGAAGTCACCTTAACGTAATAAAATGAAGTTAGCTTTCCTTATAGCTGAAATGAATTCACCCAGCATGAATATCGAGCTCATTCCCCATATAGTCTTGACGATTAATGTACTGAATTACGGAAAGTATCATAATTTTTGATTTTTTGTATAAGAAAACTCAGTGCCAAAACGATTTTGCTACCAATATTCTCGGCGAATTAAGAGCACACTCGATTCACACAATATGGACTATTGCGCATTTTATTGGATTTAATAAAATACTGTGTTATTGCCTCTTATAATTCCCTTATTTATATTTACTCCTCTAATGTTTGGAATAAATAACTAACCCATTTTTTTCATATCCTATTACACGTAAGGTTTTCTATTGAATAGCAAAGGGCTTTTCCAGCGGCCAAATTATATCATAAATCGATTGCTTACGAGAAAATTGATTGAGTCGTCATAATCATCTGTGATCTCGTGTGAAGGGAACTTTATTCCTGCCCATTTGATTCCATTACAAAGATGCCTTGGGCAAACTGAAAGAAAACGGCAAATGAATGACAATCGACCGAATAATTAAAACGGGAAAGGGAATGGATTTGCCAATTTTATTTTTTGTCGTTTGGAGCCATAAGCCTGAGGGCGCCAAGAGAATGACATTTCCGCAAATTAAGGACAACGGTTGATGGAAATATGCTTATAAAGAGATATCATTTGACATAAATTTAGTATCTGTTTCCTTATGACGATGGAAAGTCAGAAAGTCACCGTCAATAATACTCACGAGGGAATATAAATATGACTTATATAAAATAATTTGTTGATTTTATATTCTTGATAAACACTATAAATTTATTGAACTTTTACGAATATAACAACAACTTCCTTTTCTTAAATATTTAATTATATTCCAAAACTCCCAAGTTACAGGTTGCTAATATTTACTCTCCAGAATATGAAACATATTTTCAACAATGATTAAAAACCGTAGGAGGAATAGCAAAAAAAAATTAATGAAGCAATGTAGGGCAATGTTTGCGGTCAAAACATTCTCGAAAGGTAACGTTAGATTAAAAACATACAATTATCCCGGGAATGAAAATTACATAGTAGCTCATGCATAATAAATTTGAAAAATTAAAAAAGAAAATTTGAAGCCAAAATAGCGAAGGAAAATTCCGGCTTTGAAACTTCACAAGGCATAGGTATTTTAATGTGTTAGGCCAAATTTTTCCTCCGCAAGAATAGATGTACATTTTTCCTCTCCAAAGGCAGTGGTGAAGTAAAAATAAATACACGACAAGAGATAGCAAATATACCGTCAGGATTCATGGAAAAAATGGAAAAAATACAAATTCAAAGGAAAAAACAATTTGACTGCTGAATGGGAAATAGATTGCTATGAATAACATAAATACATTATTGATTCAGAGAGGAAAAGAATGAAAAGATTCGTCATATGAGTGGAACAAAATACAACTTTGGACTAATTAGACTGACTGTCAAAAAATTAGGGCCTTGGAAAACTAAATTTAAAGATAATTTAGTGGAAATGTCCATCGTCTATCATTAAAACACTAAGTGACCCCGAATTTAAACAAGCTCGCTTCAATTAATGTCATTTTTATATCAGCAGCTAGCTAAATTTATCAAATGTTGATCATAGTGTCTGATCGCATTAATAAAATTTTGTAGTTTGTTAGTAAAGATCAGAATACCGATGATTAAGAAATGAACGAGTACTAAAAGCATCCATTAAATTGGACTAGTGAAGAATACATTTGTGATAATGCGGTAAATGACTAATGAGGACAAAGGTTCTGTATCGTCTACAAAAATTCCACCATTCACCAAATTAAAGAATATAATTTCCCCTCCCTCATGTAATTTATTAAATAGTAGTCTTAGGATTGTATTAATATCAAAACAAAGATTTCTCCTTATTGTGCAAGTCCATTTTGTGTCAGACAGGTCTCCAATTTGCCTCCAGTACACAAAGAAAATCTCCCCTGGTCGTGAACCTCCCTCTGGTTAGAAATGTCTATCATTTATCTGCATGATTAAGAAAGTACATACCTTATTATGCCACACAAATCATGTTAAAATACATTTATTCCGAAAAAAATCTGCACCAAACAAAATTGTCGAATAAATAACCTAATCTAACATCCGTTTCTATTGCAAGATTATAAGTTTAGCAGGTTTACGTAGGATGAGGGAAAAATAGTGCAATAGAAACGGAAATTAGGTTAGGTTAATTTTAGACAAAATAAGTGGCTAAGTCAGGATATGCACATTAACACTCTTACATCATTGAAAAGGAATTTTTACATAAGGAAAATGAAACGTATATATCTTCATTATAATATACTTTTAACTATATTAAGATGGAAACAAAGAGAATGAAACGCAAATTTTATTCTAACCATGCCTACTAATTTATAGTTGCTCAATGAAATCTGTTACTTCAAATATCCTATGGCATGATGTGGGATCAAAACAAGGGATGAAAATTAGGTGTGTTTGCTAGTTACAGCACCAAACCATCTTAATTCAGGGAGAATATAAGGGAAAATTATTCAAAAATGATGTCAGGTTAAGTCATTTTCTCAGGAAACTTTTACCCTCCATGGTCTTTGGTGAACTCTACTTTTGCACATGCGCACGTAATTGCATGCATAATAATCTCTGCAATCCCAATGAAATTGTAAATGGCCACAAGTTTGTCGTACAATGATTGTGACAATGTTCTGTTTCTTCTCCGCAACAGTGGCTTATCAGTCTACGACTACATCTGCTGTGCTATATTTTGTCAGGGGATGATAAAATCTTATTTGCATAAATTCTACGCGGGAATTTGCGTTGAGTTGAGGTGTCACTGATGAACACACATGACCGATTCAAAAACCGGTGAAGACAACAGATGTGTTCATTGAAAATTTCACTCTCCTTGGTTTAAATCTTTTCTCCCCTGCGTGAGACTTATCAAACCTTTAGTGTAAAAGAAATGATATCCAGTTCCAGTCTCTAATAGTTTTGTTGGGGAATGAATATTCCTAATATTATGTATCAGCAGCAGAAGGAATAAACGGCAATGGTCAGGAACGGAAGGAGTAAAACTTTGCGTTGAAGAAAGCACGAGTCCGTTCGTATGGAGGGCTCGGAGTGGGAAGGGAAGTAGTGCTCAGAGTATTGATTCCGCCAGTCCGGGATAATCTTTCGGCAAGAGCGGTCGCTTCTGGCGGCTCGGTGTGGAGGGTCTCACGATGATGGCGTGAGAATAATCAGGTCTAACACAATCTCACTCCAGCGGGAGCAGAAAAGATGCCGAGAGATAATTATGGTAAATAGAAACAAAAAAAAACTTATAACTGCGCGGCTAGTTCCGTGGTTCTCTGAGAAAAAACCTTCATTGGTTTAAAATAGCAATGGAGATTCGTTAGAAGTCGACCATTATTGACAGACTGAATACAATTATTTTGTGCAGGATAGCCGCCTCCTGGGTACAAACGGAAAAATGTACAAAGTTGAGTATTTTCATCACAAATAGATGTTGAGGTCAATTATTTATAACATACCAGTGGAACTGGAACTTAAACGAATTAGGTAAAGTTAGGCGTTTCGGGATAAAGAGATTTCTGTCAATACCCATAAAGTTTTGCTTTAAAAGGTGATATACAATAGACAGCATTTTACTTTTGGCTATACACATTGAAGTGATTTACACATTTACAAGAGTATTCATTAATAAAATCTTTGATATTGAACTATATTACCCAATTACATGTATCAAATTAACAGTTTGTTTAATATTTTTACATACTTAGTAAAAGTAATAATTTTATTCTAATATTAAATTTTTCAGCGTTTTCATTTCCAAATTAAAAGAATGCTTTTCTTAAAGTTCATGTAATAAGTATATTGCACGTCTGAATGTAATTAAGATCCCTACATTACACTTACTCTACTTTATGCAAACTCTTTTGATCCAAACCCAATAAGTAATTAGTGGTCTAAGCTCTTTCCATAAGTCAGTTGATGATTATTTTTTACAATGGGACTTGGGCTAAGAAAAGAGGGCTCTTTTGCATTTAGCACAAAAACGTCACACCATTTGAGCGAAGCAAGCCGTCGGTAAGGAATGAGTACTAAAGACAAGGTCTGTTTTAGACACACACATGGTCCTTATCTCATGTTTTTACATTGTGACAGAGAATAGGTATTGTGGCTCACATTCGTCAAATTCCCACGAGGCCCAGGCGTGCTGTATGTCTCACGGCAGCGGCAGAAATGCTGCAAGGAAATCTAAGCGGGACGTTATCCGGGGAGATGTGACCGAAGACACGATAGTCATGAGATATGGGGAGTGAGGGAGAGTAATGGAGGCGGAACAGGGAGACCGAGTTAATTAAGGAAGCGGCGGTAAGGTACGCGGTTATTTCAGTACCCCTTCATGTAGATACCCCGAGTTCCTTCCGGCTTCTCTCCATATCTCTCTCACGACGCTGTAACCCATTGAGATCACGGATAGCGGCGTCCAACTCCAAGCGACACTTCCTGTCATTTGCTCTCCTGTACCTTCTTAGCCCGCACAAGGCCAGATTTCAATATAAATTCCCTTAACTCTGCGACACGACCCCTGCATTGATCTTTGCGGGCGCAGAATGTGTGTCCGCATGAGACAGAATATACCTAATTACACGAAATGAAAAAATGGATGGAGGAGTAAATGAGCAAGGGCTTCTACACCAAGCCACAAATGTTCCGTAAGTGTTTTTTCCTGGAAAGGTTTTTAATTATGGTGAATAAGGTATTGGACGACATCTTATACATACATACTTCCTTCGCCATCTAAATAAGTTGTCGGAGTGATATCGTTCATAAAAACTGTACGTTTGACTATATAATAAGTTGAACCATCAAATAAAATATCAAAACGTTAATCGCGCCTTCATTTAGATATTTAAACATAAATAGGCGCAAAATTATGTTTACTCTCGTGGAATTTGAGCCCTCTTAATGGCATTCATACGGCCAATTGAAAGCTGAGAGAAAAGAAGGTATTAAAAGACCAAGAAGATATTGTGATCTCCTTTTTGGCGATCGCAAATATGTCTATAAGGCTTTAATTTTTACTACTTAATGGCAAAAAGGCAGAGGTTTACTTGACTTAAGCTCCATAGTTTAATCGTCGTAAGGCCATGGGAGCTGTAAAATTGTTCATAACTTTCAGATCTGAAATCATAATATCAAAGTGAGAAGTTGTAGCAATTGCAAAGCAATATGAAGATCACATTGTCGCCAACAAATAATCTATTTTAGTTGTAAATTGCCAAGATACCCTTTCAGGGGTCATCGATATAATGAATGTTTCATTACCCTCGTGGGTTTACGTTTCCGACAAAGTTAATTAACTTAACAAATTTAATAGTAATGGTCACGAAATGTGGAACTAGAATCGAATAATATGCAAAATATGCCTGAAAACTCTCATTTCTCACCATGATCCGCAAAATCTCTAATGATGACACTGATCAATTCTGCACCAACTTATGTAGGTATAGCTGGCATGATTTCTTTCGTTAGAAGCCTACTACAGGGCATTGACTGAGTCATGTTCAAGCCTCCAGTGAAGACACCATGTAAGTCTCCTCATCATTCATCCACTGGTCGTTGAACCCGAAGATTGATTGCCTCTTGCCCTCGATACATGCCTATCTAATGCTAGTTCCCTTATTCCCTAGTAGTTCTTATTGTATGTACTTTCCTCATTATTTTGTCTATAAATTTATACCTTAGCTTCCACAGTCGGGCTTCTCCCTCTTATTTGTCCTACAATTATATTTTTCACAAATTAGTTCGGTCTGAGAGTGTATCCAACCTATCTGATTCTTCATTTCTGTATCGTGTTATGTATGATTCTTTCTCTCGCTCTCTTCGATGAAATTCTTCATTTGTCATTTTGCCTTTTAATTTTATCTCCAAGATCTTTCTCCAGCATCAAGTCTCAAGGGCTAATAATCTTTTCAGGTCTGTCTTTGCAGTGTTCCATGCTTCTCATCCACAGATTGCTACATACCGCACAAATTTCCCACCTTCTATTTCCCCGCTCGTAGTCCTATCTTCGAATCCCTTCATACTGGCAGCATATCCAATGCTGAGTCGCTAGCCAAAGACGAAGGAGCGAGATAGAAGGCTTGAGTGGGGATGGGAAACCCTCGAAAACCACAAGGAGGAGGAGAACAGGGTCTCTCTTTCTCGGCTTTCGTGGACTTGGATCCATTTTCCGACTCGTCTTATGAGAGAGCGGGCGGCAAAGGTTCTGGGGCGAGGCCTCAATGTTTCCGAAGTGCGAAGCAGGAATGGGAGGGGCGATATGCGTGGGGGGGGGGTCGAGGAAGTTTCCGTGAAATCCTGTTACAGCTGCCATCCTACATGGATCCCTACTCATGAAGCCGAGACGATATACCAAGACCTCATGCGGTTGAGCGGAAGGCAAGGGAGCTGTAGCATACTCAGGAGGAGGAGTAGGAGAGAAGGAGGCGACATTCAAGGGTTCAGGAGAGCCGAGAACCCGCCCGAACACCAAACACCCTGCGTCTTACCTCCGCCTCCACTGAACCAAACCCTTTATACTCCCTTCTCTTACTATACATGGTTTCTCCCCAAAACTTCTTTTGAGTTACGCACATATTCATACATACCATAACTAAGTTCTCTTTGTGGATAGACAATAAAAATTGCGTCACTATTTCAAATTGGGTTCAAATTGGGCTTTGCTTCAAGAGCGCCTGCCACCATGCCATGCCTTACGTATCTTTTTTTTCTTTGACCATATTCATACATGTTCTCTTGTTCTTATCCCTCAAGCACCTACGGGCATCTGGAGTTTTATTTTTTTATTTTTTTGTTTTGTTTCATTAACTGTCATTAATTCAACCTATTCCGACAACATGTGGTTAAACAGCTTTTTGGAAATGAACATCAGTAGATTTTGTACTTCCCACATTAGTTAATATGTACAATACATATTTCGGCTTATATGGTAGGGTGTAGATTTTAATTTCTCAATGGTTACTTAGTTAATTAATTTTTGGAATGAAACCACCCCAATTCCATCTAAATTGTACCACAGGATGGCCATTTTATAAGCCGAAATGCGTGTTGTATACAATAATTATAGTAAGCAGTACCATATCTAGTGCTTTTCATTTCTCAATTGCTATTTAGTAAATTCATTTTCGGGGTCATAGCACTCTACCTCAATTTACCATTACGTTTTCAATTATTCCTCCAAATTAAAACCCTATCAGGGAAGTTTTTGAAAGAAACGTAACTACGTTTTAATCCACGTCTTTGAGTCTGGATAAAGACACAAAAGTAGTTTTATTTCATATTCAAGACGACTTTTTTCACTTTTATAGGCAATATATCCGCGCAATTCATGTGTTAAGAGCGTCAAAGTAGAGCATCGAAAACGTTAATCTTTTCCTAGATATACTAAATAGACCTTATTTAATGTATCAAGGAAATCACAAAAGATGCAAACTATGGCAAGGAAAAAGTAGCCGTGTTTTTATTTCCGATGAAATGTAAAAATGATAATCGTTTTATAAATGTTACTTGTTGAAAAATTGTTAAATAGTTTGCCTCATTAGTTATCTTAAGATCAATTATTTTGTTACATATAATCACATCGATCATACGTCACACAATTGTGGTCAATCCAAAAAGGGACACGAATAACGATGGGCTGATATCCCCAAGGTTATTTTATATACGGAGTCTCTTCAACCACATTCCCTAATGACTCTAAATCTACCGTTTTATTTTAAACCATTCAATCCTCCTTCTCTAATATGTTTCGTTCTCTCTTTTTCATTCTTATTCACTGTTATACATTCTCTCTACGTGGCAAAGCTACCAAGTCATACTTTATTCATTTTATTACTACAGAATCCATCCTACTTATTTCCATTACGCTCTCGTTCCGTTTTCTCTACCTCCTAATTTCACCGGAAAACATTTTCTTGTCATGGCTACAGTAATTAGACTACTTTGATGATCTTTCTAATATATTTAGTTTTGCTACAGCTCAATGATTTGAACAGGACTGTACTTCCATGAATCGCAATTTTACATTCCTATAACAAGAATTCCATCCCAGCTTAGTTCCGCAAGCCATCTTCAAATTTTCTTTCAGTAATAGTAACCCTCTTTAGTTAGTGATAATTATAATATTCAACTTTGCTCATCCAATCTCGGAGATGAAAAGTAATAATAGCAATTTGAGTTTTCAATTAAATACATATGCCATCATATTACAAATAAAGTTCATTTTGAGTTTTCAATAAGCTTTTTTGAAATGTTCGTATATTTTTATGACAGTCAAAACTGATCATTAGTACGACTTAGAATATTTAGCTTGAATTTGGGTTAAAATTCAGGTACACGGCATTATTTTTCAATTATTAGTTATTTTTCCACGCTCCTCATAATAGCTTAGGGAAATTGAGAGTTAAGATGACAAAATACGTCAATTGAATGTTTAAATTAGTCCACTTAATTGAGTATGCAATAAATTAATCACTGTACTATGAATTAAATGACATTGAAATATGAAACTCTCAGCTTGCATACCCTGATGCGCGAGACAATACGATTCTTATGAAAATATGCAACGATAGATGAATAAATAAATGTTCTCTATATTTATAGTATTGCATCTCTTTGTTTTGAGGGACTTAATTCATTATAGAAAAATGTTGGAGTATCCTAAAGTAAAATTACCAGACAATGGATCTAGATAATATGAAGTTTTATTTAGACCATAGAAGTGCAAACCTTTATTACATGCGTAAAACAACTGTTAACTTTTGATTTCTGAGCGTTTTCACTAAACTTAACGTGGAAAAATTATTCAAAAAAATCTATCCGATTCATAACCTTTTAGGGTACTAGATTAGAAATTTATAAAATTTAAATACATGAAACATAGAAAAACAAGCCTGAGTTAGCAACAAAAATGCCGGTCACGTAATTTATCACTTTAATTTTTAAAAACTAACATTAAATTTTGCTGAAAGCGGTAAAATATTTCATTTTGGCATATAAAAGTAGATATCATCCTTATAGTTTCAAGACCTCATAAAACTCTTTATACACGAAACTCATATTTATTTTTTCTGATTAAGTAACGTGCCTATTAAGATATTTTTAAAAAGTTAGTGAATAGAATGCCTAGAGTCACTATTCCGAGAGAGCTCACAAATTATTAGTTACCAACAGAAACAAAACATGAAAAAAGTAATTATTTTCTTTTTATTTCATTATTTTTTCATCTGAGGAAAAAATATGTGGTGAAGATATGACCTAGTTTAGCAGTATTCGTGTGACCGTAATAAGGGTACGAGGCAGATGGGGGGGGGGGTTAGGATTATGTAACGCTGTTCCCCGTGCACGTTCCTTCAGCGAGGCGAGTGAGACCACGGTGTTGGTCCCGGATGCGACCGAAGCCTCAATCCTTGTTCCCCGACTAACACCGCTGACTCAACCCGCCGTCCCAAACCCTTGGCCCGGGCACTCCACACCACCGAAACCCGCCACTACTACACGACCCCTTCACCTCCACTGAAAACTCTTTCACGAATCCTCTTCCTTCTACTACGGATGGGTTATGTTGCGGTACATGGACTGTGATGTGTGACACATCGCAGACAAACATCGGATCGTGTCTGTTATCACCAGAGGAATGTGATTTACCGCATTGCGATGGGCAATGTAATGTGATGTCATGAAATGCAAATACGATTCATAGGTTGTTCAATCCTAAGATTTGTTGACGGAAACCTTCCACCCTTCCCTATCTAATGTTTATTTCCCTACCTCCAGGTATCTCTTCCTATGTACTTTCCTCTTTATTCGGTTTATGAACTTATTCGTTTGGAGACTATTCCCTCTATTTTGCCATCAATTATGTTACTCGCAATTGCGATCAAAGAGATGCAATTAAATACGCCGTATGGTCAGATGTGTTTGATGGAGTTTGACATGGTTTTCATTCTCTAAAGACAATGTCATTAATTTAAGAGTATTTAGGTTGAATTTCACACTCGATGAACTAAAATGTAGTGCGGTAGCGATGACTGAACCATGACGGCTGTAGAGTGCCATAAATTGGAAACGCTAGACATTTAATGTTAATGAATAATTACAAAGATAAAATGGATGAACAAAATCATAAATATCAAATATTAATAGGTTTAATTAAGGTTGGGAAGAAAAGCGGTATAATGAAAACTCTGCAAATGTAAGACAAATTTATTTGGTAAATTGTTCGAACATGTAGCCTATTGAAAACAGTATGGAATGGAGGTAATAATAGAAACAATTACAGAGGAAGATTACGACATCAGGAAAAGGTAAATCTGTAGGAATAAAGCATGTTTAGTGAAGGTTAGCACAGAGAAGAGTGGAGCAAGAAGCTACAGCACACCATGCTTTGAAGCGACTATCTATGATGATTTTAACGATTTATTACAATGCAATTCTTGATATTATTTAGTACGCTATCCGATGTTACGCAGTTTGTCAATATTTTGCGATATTCGATGTAATATGTCACAATCAGATTTGTTGAGTAGAGCGATGTATTTCAATATGAAAAACATTATACTATACGTGATGAAAAGCAATGAAGTAAAGTACTAGATTCAGCGCGATTCAATGTGATGCGATGTTTTCCGTTGCAATGTGAAATTTTTACATGGGATGCGATTCAATACGGGCTATTAAATGCTAAAAATTGTCGATTTGCAAAAAATGAGAACACGATACCATATTTTTTTTTTTTTTTTAATTTTATTTTCACTGCCCCGAATACAGCACATTGGGCCATTTTACGTCGGGTGAACAACAGTAACAACGGACGAGACACAGACACCCATGTCCTGGGCAGATAATATTCTACCCAGGCGGGACTCGAACCCGCGACCCTTGGGTTAGCAGGCGAGGACTTTACCCCGCCGCCACCGGGGCCGAAAAATATTGATATTTTTTCAAAGCACTACTTTACTCTCCACTCGCGAGTCTTTCCAGATTTTCTCTTCAGACGAGAAATTAATTTCCCTTTCGCTATGCTATAAAATCACAACATAAATTTTCTTATGGATGGTATGACAAAATATTCGATGACGCTTGGTAATCTTCTCTTAAAAGAGTGAAAACCATAGTAAAATGTAGTAAAGACTCAAGTGTGACTTGAAAGGACAATTTTATGGGAACACACAATTAAAAACCTTTTTTCACATTAAAAAAGTACTCCTAAAAACGGAAGGATACAGAGACACGGTTTTCAGAGTATATCAACTCAATATACGAATAAAAGAAATCTTGGTTATGTTGTTGTTATATTCATCTTCTTTGGTGTAATCGGGGTATTATAAGAAAGAAAAAAGTCACCAACTATGACAAATGGAAAAATGAACTTAAAGTCGAAATATTGTGCTGAATAATTAGCAATGTAATCTCTTTTTGTCAATACTCTCTAAAAATACATTGTTTTTAGTGGCACACTCTTTATTAAAGCACTTTGAGGGCAGATAATAAACATTATATATTGAGAAACCACGACTTGGTGAGCTTTATATTTAAAAATAAAAAAATGAAAGTGAATACTCAATTTCTCCATAATTGGGTGTATTGTCCAGTGGATTTGCATACTTAAATAATTATCAAGCTAAGAAATTGAATAAAAATTTGAAAAGCTCCACTTTCTGAGAGCAAAGGTAATACTCTCGGTGCTATTGTGACGACTTCATGAAAATTTTATTTCAGATTCAATGCTTACGAATTAACGATGACGAGCGTATGAAAATGAAACGACGAAACCGCATTTGGCAACGTTTTACCCTGTCTCATTAGCAAGCGTATTCGGGACAAAATTACGAAAGCACTCAAATCATCTGAGGCACTGTGCCATTTCCACAACCCCCGCCGTTCCAAATGACAGCTGATGATAGAAATAAGCCCACACAGTCGGCCGCGGAGGATCGCATTTCCATTTTTTTATGAGACCCGTCAAGATTAAAGTGGGAAAAAAATTCTGTCAGATACTCTCAAATATGTAGCGATAGTATAGCATCCTCAGAAATAGCTGGCAATTCTTCAAATATGCAGAGAGTTGAGGAGAGAGAGTTTCATTCAGCCGTGAATATCGACTAACACGGCAACACAGAGGTAAGTTGCGGGCTGCGTTTACTCGAGTATCTAGGATATCCGATGAATGAAGACATCTGCTCCATATGTACTCATGGCAGGTTAACTGCGGGCAATTCTCGTGATTTTGTTGTCCCTCTAAAGGCTGATGAAAATATTGATATTGAGTAGAAATCAACCGATTTATTGGCGAACAAGTTGCATGCGGATATATTAGATAAGATACTATTATAGGGCACTTAGGTTACTAGCATTATAAACCTTTGAATAATCTCATAGTGCGATTATGATTTCCCAATTTTCGTTAAACCATACACTTTCACGTATATCCTCTCCAACAATTTCTCACAGCATTGTTATCATGGGGAAGTTATTTCTCAGGATGTGTCCGACATGTGTGTTTCTTATCCTAACGTCACAGAATTTATTCATTCATTGTATCACTCCATACATCATCATCTTTTATTAGCGTCTTCCCTAAATATAAAATTTTGAGAATGCGAAAAGGAAACTGCCGACCCTACATAATAAATAGAAAAGGGTCATCAGTTTTCTACTAAAATGAATTTTTATGCCTCGTTTCGATGGTTTCACAACATTTTCAAGTGATGATGTGCTTGAAATGAGGTAAAGAGGATTTTAGTTAACCTATATCTCAATATGTTATATTTTTTATCATTTAAATGCAATAACTTCATTATTATTATGCAACTTCACCGTATGAGTGGGCAAACTATATAATTCTACAACACCGAGAAGCAATTTATATAGAATGCTCAACAGTAAGTTTTATTGCATTGATTGCAAGGAGTTTTATTTAAACGGCATAACAAGTGTTTATCATTGCTTCCAAATCATTTTCCTCCTATGAAAGGAGTAAGATATTTGCACATTGCAATGAAATGTTAAGCAAAGTAGTTCCTTAAATATCTAGCCCAATTCAGGAAAATAATTTCTTTAAAAACTGCAAAGCACAGAAGATGGAATACTACGGAAATGTTGCGTCATCAAAAAATGATGAAAATAAAAAAGAAAGTAGAGTTACCGATGAAAAAGTCCCACAATGAGCAGCAGAGTAAATAAATGTGATGAAATCTTGGTAAAGAAGAATTGATTCGGCACCTTTTCGACTCAACAGACTCTTGAGAACGAAAGTGAAAGGGCGAATGATTAGGATGAGCTCCCACCATATAGCAAGAACGGTATACAATGGGAACATTGTGAGAGATACCAGAGTGAACGCCTATGGGCGCAGAGAATGGGTAGCTAATAGGAGAACTGAGTGGAGACTCGTAGCAAACCATTCTTTGGATTTGTTAATATCCATGTTGATGAAAGTTTCACATCAGGTATAAAGAACATATTGTGTCGGAAAATATGCAGAAATAATAATGAGAGGAGAACAATGCTGTGTGAGATGGAGAAAATTTTGCACAATAAATTATCTAGGGATATTCTCAACGTATTCTAAAATGAAAAATATTGCCGTCACCATACACAACGCTAATGTCACCTACGTTCGAGGATGAAAACACATACAGGGAATGCCAAGGACGCGTGTATAATTGATATTCAGAGTTAAGGGCAAAACCAAAGCTCTCTGCGAAACTTTCCTCTCTGAAATGGGTCTCATCTACACGCCAACACACGTGTGCTTGTGGCTGTGCGACATTTAAAGCGGCATCAAGGACGGAGCTTCAAGGCAAACAAACACCGGTGGTGCATGGGAGAGTCGGCAGTACAGAGGAATTCTGGCTACGAAAGCAGCTGGTCGCGAGCCGCCCGGAGCCGAATCGAGTCACCAGCCTCTGCGCTTTCCATTTCTAGGACGGGGAGTGTTAGATGGAACGGCAAGGCTTTCCCGGCCTCCCCTTGTGTTTGGCAATAACTGCGACTGAAAATCACGACCGAGTTCCGATGCTTGCGGGACTCGCGGCGTTTCCAGCTCAAAGTCCCAGAACTTGGGGAAGCGAATGAATGATAATCGGTGAGAGCACAGCCTCCTCGGGAAATATATTACGGACCTTGAAACAAAAGAAGAGGTTCCGGGGTTTTTTTAGCCACGTTAACGAAAAAGTAGGACGCTCTTTCGCAGAAAGTAGGTCCTTTTAAACAGCCCGATGTTCAACGCCCATGAATTTTTGAAACTGTCACACTTATTATACTACAAGCATGAGAGTAAATTAAATTCAATAAAAATACATAATATTTCTATGTATATTTATTTGCAATATCATCGCATAACTATGCAGCATAGATGGGAGATTCAATACTGAACTCTAAAACAATAAACAGTACGTAAATGATTAAGAAGTACAGGATTATAAATTCAAAGATTTTAGTGGAAACAAGGCGGTGCTAGGTTCAAATCTCTATTAACTTTGCATTCATTTAACAAAACCTAAGGTGGTGGACACAATAAGGTAATTACACAAGATAATACTCAAGGAGAAAGTAATAAATATATAAAAAATTATTATATGAAAACGGCTTTCCAACTCACCACGTACTATTTTCACTCTTTGTAATTTTATATAAGGAATTTTCCTCTTTGATAGGGCATTACAACTCAAGAACAATTCATGATACTTATTACAGTAAATTAACCCGTCGTTGACTAGCGAGGGGGTCATTGTGTTATACATGAAAGAAAAATGTTCCACGATGTCGTGTCAAATTTTGAGCCAAGTTTTTATTTCAATATTTGGAAAAGAAACTAAAATTGAGGAGACTATATTTTCTATATCATAACTGATGGATAAATAAAAATATATTTAAACCTGGAATTGATTAAAAGTTAGTAAATGGAAACGCGAATTGACGTGATTTATTTGCTTTCAACAAATACATACAGATTTACATAGCGTTCCGGGATCGCCCACCGCTAATATCAGATTTCCATAAACTAATGCTGTAATGATCCAGAACCTCAAGAAATTATTTTATACGATGCCTACAACATTTCAAACAACTAGTAAGCTAATAAATTGTTAGCGTATGAAACATGGACTGCAGTAAAAATACAAATAAATTCCTCACGGCTTAGTAGAGAAGTTTCCACGGAAAAAATTTGCATCTAGAAAGAAAATCTTCACGCAAGCTTACTCCTTTATGTTGTGAATATGTACAAAAGCTATACTGTTCTTGGTAAAAATTTTCATTGAGTATTTAAAATATAGCAAAATGAAATTTAAAAAAGAACACAATTACTACTCTGAACCTAAGCTGTTGATGACTTGGCATCACTTTTGATACATATAGATTTAAGTCAATTATATAGGTGCATATCATCAAATATAGTATTGAAAAAAATCTGAGAACATTTAAAGGCAATCTACGTTTCTACACATATCTAAGTTTAAGTCATACCCGGAGAGTCGTTTCAAATACGTTCGGTAGGTCACGTTAGGACACTAGACACGAAAAAAAGAAGGTAATTTAGAAAAAGAAGTTGTACATGGTGAATAGCATTAGTATCACATACATAGAACTTATTCTTGCATTTAAAGAGGATTTTCAAATATAATATTTTCAAAAGCAAATGTTCTCTCTCATTTTGCCTTTTTCATCGGTTAAAGAGGTATTTGAAGCTGCTAAATATTTTTCTCCTTGAAATCTTGCTTGGTTTAAAATTTTCAGGTAATCTACATCACGCGTTTAGCCTGCGTTTACACTTCCTTTTCACTTGTAACAGTTGTTACCAATACGTGCCACTGTTATCTGTAATTGCCTGCGAGTGACTTTTACAAAATCACGCCTCTAACTGTTGAACTAGGAATTATTGAACTAGGAGCTATTGAACTTACTCCTGTGGCAAAGTCATTATTCTCTCAGTTGCGATTAGTACTGGCAAGTGCTAAGAATTGATAAAAAGCGGCCATAAATAACGTTATTTGGTAGTCGTGAATAAAAAACACTTGAATTAAATCTTGAATTTTTAAAATTTGAGGAAAACTATTTTGGGTGGGTGAGATAATTTATCACTTTTTATTAAGTTTCCTTAATAGTATTTTCTTTCCAAAAATTTTATGTAATATAACATTCAATCATTATTCCACTATTTCACCTAAGTCCCAGAGTTCACCATAAAATTTATTTTCTGCTGAGTGCACAACACAAAGATCTTCTTTCCTATAATTACATTGATTATACATATTTGGAACAATAGGATTTTGTAATAGGGTCAGAAAGTTTTGGATTGTATTATTTTCTATAGAAACTCGATTTGTGCACACATTTTTATCTCTATATATTGGGTTCCAAATATATACACAGTTTTGGCTATTTTGGTGATTTTCCTAATGTCAGTTCACTTAATATGATGCCTAAAACCCTGTACAAGGAATTCAGCATTCGTAATAATGATGTATGACACTCAGCGCCATGGATGGCGTGGAGGAACTAAGCGGAATATGCCGTCTCCCGGTCCTTTCGGAAGGAACCACCGAGCGGCGCTGTCATCGTTCCGGATCCCTCGCAGTCAGATCTCGATGGAGCAACGGGGAACTTAGCGTCTCTCCTCTCATTTGGACTGCCCTTTCATCTGCAATCTCATCTCTTTTAGGATTCACGGATATTCTTTCGGCGGGTTAACTCATGGGAATCCGTAAGTCAATGAGAACCAACGACCTTTTAATCCCACACCGAATCGCCCATCCCTTTTTCACCCCTTTATTTTGACACAATCCCTTCTCCATTTGATTTTTTCCAACTCTTTCTCGCTCTCTCATTTCCCTGATTTCCTCAACTTTCCCATACCCGCACGCAGGCGCAGTCCTGCCAACTGTGCAGTATCGACCGCTCTCACTCACTTTTATTTCACCAAATGAAATGGGTCATTTAGAAACGTATAGGGTTTCTCTCGCAAGGGCCGTCAAGTGCTTACAGTGAGGCATTTATTTTCCATTACTTCCTAACGGTTTTCGATTTTTTTGTTTCTCCCTCCACTCAGGGTTTTTTTTATATTTGCTTCCGTCAAGTACGTGACGTGGGGGAAACTCGGACTCGAATCTCTGGACTCGCGTACACAGAGAACGTAGTACCAGAGAGCATATTTGAATTTCAGTAAAAATGAATAGCAATCAGACTAGGAATTCAGCTAATGAAAATAACTCTTTGGTTTAGTCTCGGCTAATTGTGCTTTATAGAGACAATTATCAGTCATTTAAATATTATTGTTCCGAAAAAATTTTAATGTAGCATACTTCCCCGTTTTATGTAAAAAACTAATTTTGATCCATCACATTGAAGACTAGCATCTGCTAAATAAGCTAGTGTATAACTGATAATGAGATAACACAATGATATATTTTATTCGCAGAATTTCCGGCTATTTAGTGATTTCACAAAATATTTTTTCGTCAAATATATTTTTATTGATTCTAAACCTATCTTTTTTGTTGAATTGAAACCACGCCAGGAGAGAAATTTAATATTCTTTACCGTAATGAACTAAAAATGTAAAATGTTCAATATTTTGTATTTAAAAATGAAATTATGAATAAATTAACCATTCAAAATGTGTTCAATGTCGCCCACGCTTCTGATTCGGTTAGGTTGTATTTGCGATAAAAGCAGCGGAAATTAATGACTTTTTAATAAGATGTGATGAAAAATTCACTCATACTCATAGCTACACTTCATAAGAAATACATTGAAACCAAGAATGGCATTATAAGTTGCAGTTATACTGAAAAAAAACTAGGTTTTGTTTAGGTGATTCCCACTTTTACTGATAGACTGAGGTTCGGAATTCAAACTAGAGAGAATTTTCAGTATATAGTTTGAGTTGAGCCGGGTAAATAAGCTAACATTTCTTATTAGCAAGGTAGTTGTTCTCAGAAAATGGACAAGGAATCGGGTCAATTATGCTAATAACATCAAAATTTCTCGTGAAATTTTGAAAATTGTCATATGCACCTCAATTGTCAGCTTTTGATTATTTTACAGAAACAAAAGACCCAAGATGCCATTTTCATTAGTTTGATCGTCAGCTCAGTATTGTTTTGAAAAGTTATGATTTCTGAGGAAGGCAAACTTTGGAAGACGTCGGTTATAACTTCCTATTTCCAGAAGAATTGGACAGCGAAAAAGAACAAGTTCTCTCGCCTCTAGGTTATGTTAAAACACTTTGTGATGAACAAGTAAATATGTAGAAATAAAGCTTGTTTTATGATGGTTGGAATACACAAGAGGATAGCAAAGAGCTATAGTAAAAATCTCTTTGGAGCAAAAACCAATGATGCTATATAATGTGATTTAATTTATTACAATGCAATTCGTCATACAATTTAGTAATCTATCTGATGTTATACGGTTTATATCGATATTTTGCAATATTTGATGTATTTGTTGCGTAGAGTGATGCAATTCTATATGAGAAAAATTATAGATACCTGTGGCAAAACAATGAAGAGAACTACAAGATGTAGAGCGATTCAATGTGATGTTGTCTTAAAACACTTTAGACTTCAGCCCTACGGTCCTAGAACCACTAACATATTTTATGACGCCAAAATTTCATGGTAATTAATGTGTATGGAAAATTAAGAAGATTTCTTTTCACTGAATATATTATTCTCAATTCAATGCTGTTTGAACACGCAGTCTAATGCACAAGATATATTTTGTAATTATTGCATTACAAAGGTACAAACGCGAAACGCGAAACGCGAAAAAAATACATTTTACATTATTAAAAGCATAGTAGCCATGTATTAATAATAGAACTATCATTTTCTTACCTTCAGCTTAAGAGATATTTAATTAATGGATTTTAATTCATTTCATAATAAGAGTTAATTTCATTCATAATAAGAGATAATTTATTCATTTATGTCAGCAAAACTCTTGGCTTAAAGATAGTATATGCAATCATCTCGTTGCCTAAATATTGGGTACAATATTTCACAAAAATGCTACTTGATGGAATTAGCATAAAATCATTGGTCGAAGGACTAGTTTTTTGGCTAGTTTTTCAAATAGAAAAAATCTCATTCCTTTTAAGTAATACTCTTAAGACTAATATATTTAGAATACATTATTAAATGAAATGTTGAATCAAATGTGATTGAATAATTTCTACGCTATATCGCATAAATACATTCACAAAAATTAAACAAATGAGACAAATTAAGTAATATTTCATGAAAAATGAGATGAATAGTTTATTAAAAATTTATTTTAGATAAGAGAAAATAGTAATGACATTAACATAGTCTCTCACGAATTATTAAGAGATTCTTGATGCAAAACGTAAGTACTATGATATAAAGAAAAGGCAAACGAGAGCAAACTAATGATTATTAATTAGGGTAAAAAGACATTACAAAGGAAGTGGTAACATGAATTTTTATGTGGCATTCGTCATATATATTATAGAACTAGTTAATGAAATCAACAATCCGCACTAAAATCTTGATTGTATTTTTAAGAATTAAGGATTAAAACTTTAATTGAAGATACCTGAAAGAGGAATACGATTTAATTGATGCAAGGATAGTAAAAGGCAGTCAACTTTCTCTATGAAAAATATATTAAATATTCACTTACTTGCTCGACTATGAGAGGAGTTATTTCATTGTAAACTTTAGACTCATACTTAAAAAACGTTAGATTAAAACCGTTTCATTTTGTGCTACGATGGTTGTTGAAGAGCGCGAATTAAAAAGAACTTCCAGTTCACCGAATATGCGCCAACCGTGTGAGAAAGAAGAAATTAATATTATTCAAATTAAAATCCCTGGGAAAATGAAATCTTTAAATTAACCAGGCTTAAAAATCTTTTCACTCTCCCTCACTACTCCAAAGATTTTTTTTTCAAATTAAAACATCGAAAACTTATTAATTTCCTTTCAATGGTAACGTAAGTTCCGCAGTCTCACTCAGTTCTCATGAATACGCATGGATTTTGACTTCACGTTGACAATTCGCTTATAGAAGTGTGGTACAGTGAAAATCGAGGGGGAGAGTTCTTTGCCCACGCCAGATAAGAGGGCCTAAGCAACCTATCGAGTCGGATAGGACTAAGAGAAATCTTGACTAGAAAATCCGAGTTTTTTTCAATTCCAAGCATTGATCAATTATAAAACATATAGAGTATAGCAGCAAAACTTGGGTGAGTACGGAAAAGTAGGCTGAATGCCGAGAGAAAGAGGTCCTTGAAAAGTGCTAACGGTAAAACCATGAAGAATAAGTTTACAAGTGGCACATGAAAGAATGTGGATTTTCTGCCCAAATGATGGAAAAATATAAAAGGAGTATTTGTCGTTGGTTGATCAGTGAGATAAAATTGAGCACAATACGAATAATTAATGAGATTTTTTAGGAGTGCATAGTGTGAGAGAAAGGAATAGATAAAGAAACTCATCAGTAAATGTGGTGAAATATACATCAAAGATAAGAAATATAAGTAATCTTAAGAATATTTTCTTCAAGTATTCTAGCAGCTGATTGGTAAGGTTTTAAACAATATTCCAACATCCAAATTTCTGGCATATTTCTGGCATTTCATTTCTGGCGTTTTCCAACTAATAGATAATCCGTCTCTCAATCCCTCTAGTAGGAAAAATAGGAGGGAATAATAGAAGAAAAAATGATACACAAGGAAAGAACATTATGGAGGAAAAAATAATAAAGAAGAGCAAGTTTCCTGGGATTGACTGCTATAACTAAGCCCTTAGATTGTGTTCCCCAAGAAAGGGGATGGTACTATTCATGTAAGATTTTAATGATTAGCAGCAAGACTTTTCAGAATGATTACGTAATCAATATATTAACTAAAAAGTTGTATCTATATTGGTCATTACTTTAATTTTATTATTCAGCCGATCCACGAACGACTTCTCCTATTTTCGCCCGTCCTCAGGTCCATGAAGGCTAAAATTAGCTGCTGTTGGTCACCTTATCGATTAACATGACTTTTTCTGAAGATCTAAACACCAATTGTGCCCGCTGGTCCTAAGTTCCCGCCACAAGTTTTCAAGTTCACGGCTCACATCACAGTCAACGTTCATTGCGACCCAGCCTTAATGCTATGGAGCATTAGGAATTTAAAGTGGCCTAATACTGACGCAGATTTTTTATAATCCCTCTCTAACCATTCCCCAAATGATATTTCCTTCATTGTCCTCCAACCGACAATAGCACAAATATCATCGGGGGCGTGGTTGCAGATCCTTGTCGTGAACGCTCTCGTAATTGCTATTTTGCTACAGCTAAAATCAACAAGAAAAATGCAACAAGTGTTCTTTAAACAGTTCTTAGAAATCACCGTTCCCGTATTCATGGAGCAAGTCGCGGTAACAGTGACTCCGTAAAAATCACGCAAGTTACGTTAAAATCATTGCCCTCTCACTTGAAGAGCGGTTCACAGGAACCATTGAGGTAGATATAAAAGGCGCCTTCTATGGTGGCCAGTTGCAAGAAGATGTAACGTGGGCGTTGCCTGTCCGCCACATTTGTCAATCCCGATATTCCTTAAGCGCTTGTGGGATTATTTTGCAACTTTCTGAAGTTTTATACCAATGCATTACTAGAAATCAATCAGCATTTACTTCTTAAATAAGCGTTCTCCTTACATATATGTTTTAGTGATTTAAATAAATAACGATCCGCATTCTCGGGAAAAACTATAGTAAAATCCATTGTAATTAGTAGCATTTATCTGTATCTACACACTACCCTGCAAGCGGCCGCATGGGCGTGTGGTAGGGGGTGTTAGGACAACAGCCCTGTAGAGGTGAAATGGTGACGCGTATTATGAGAGTGTATTTAGTGGAGCTCAGTTTTTACTGCGGTCGCTTATAGTGCGCGTGAAGAACGACTTTTTGCCCTTATTTTTCTGTTTGGCAATGTAGCTCTCTTATTTTATCGCATCTGTCAGACCTATAGATGTAGTGAGGAGTCATGATAACATTCTCTGTTTAACTCTGAAACACACCAATTCTGAATTTCTCAAGCATTAAGTATGCAAGTTCAAGAGTTACCTTCTTTTAATAACAAACAAAGAGTAAATATTCTTAGTTTACATTCGCTAAATCGCCCATGTTTTCAAGATATACATAGGAAATTAAGATAAGAGCAGGGATTAACAAATGTAATTTCGGTGGTCAGGCTACAGATTAATGTCGTAATGCCCTCTCCTTCAACCCAATTGGTATTTACCGTGACAGCAAACAGTAAGCATCAATGGACGTATGCATTCTTTGATATCAACAGCGACAACACAAATGAAAGACCCACGATAGTGTCTTGGTGGATAACGGTCTACTCCCCGTATAACCAACCAAAGAGTTCTCCTTGAAAAGCTGAGCAATGTTAACGGCGAAAAGCAATGCGGCAAGGTCGTGACACTTGCGTTGAAAAACGATGAGTGATCGAAGTAATCAGGGATGGATGAGGTTGGGAGGAAAGGGAAGATTGGGAGGCTGGAACCAGATGGGAAATGAGTCCCTCTCGAGCGAATGTGCCATCTCCGTGACATCATTTTAACGACTCGCCTGTCGAATTCGACGCCGGGGCGCATCCGTGCGAAAACACTCGCGGTTCGATAAACGTCCAAATCAAAGACGGCCAAATATTCGCTCATCACTCGCGTTCATAATCTCTCGCTTCATTTCCACACGTCATACCTGCTTCACAGCCTTTAGTTACAGGCTTACCCATTTCTTCTCAGCGTTACGTGATCACATCGTAATATTTACAGCTTTATTCTTTTTTTTATTTACAGCTCTATTCTTTATTCTATTTTCCTGAAAGTAGCTGCATTCATGAAGGATCCTAAACATGCACTTCACTTGTTTTCTTACTTCTTTATTTTCAAAATTACGTAGAAAAAAATTGTATTCTAATTATTTAGCGATTTTATCGATTTCAAACGAAAACAATCTCCAGCCATAGGAGAAGTCAATGCAATAAACGATTGGGAGCAACATTTTCTCTACTATTATTTTAGCTTTCGTTTACTCAATTCTTTTTTAAGAGCCTAATTGATCTTACGTCCTTAACTTAACAAACTCTACATTTTTCCATTGCTGAAATTTATCATTAATAAACATTATTTGAAACGGAAAAACTGAACAGTGGAACAAAGGAACGTCATCGGAATAGAAACGTTTTCTGTTTCAAATAACTTCAACTGTCGGTCGTCTACTTAAACAGACATCGGACCTAAAACTCCAAGGTTCCGATAGGAGATAGCAAACCAGGATCTTTCAGCTCAGAGACGTGAAATAAGATATCCGGTGACTGGAAGTGGAAACGTTACAAGTAGACCTGCGATAGCTCCGATGACTCTAGTTGTCGGTTTCCCACCCATAACCGACCAAAAAAAAAGTCTCGGGGCCCAACATGGGATATCAAACCGGGGCCTTCAGGCGTTGAGGCGTGAGATTAGTTCTCCGGCGAACGACGCGGAAAAACGTTACTTGCTGATCTGTAACGGTTCAAATGACCTCACAAGTGGGCCGCCTTGCTTAGTAACCGACAAACCTAAAACTCCAGAGACCCATATAAAATATCGAACCCGGGCTTTAAAGCGTCGAGGCGTAAGATAAGATCTCTGATGACTGGAGACTGAAAAAAATTAACACTTTGGAGAGCACGTGGGGAGACGTGGTAGCTCCTTGAAGAGGGGGTGGGTTTGAGGCTGGGGGAGACCGGGGGGAGGATTGAGGTGCATGGCAGCGGGGTCGCCAGATAGGTGGGTTAAGGATGAGAGGGTGTTGGAGAGTAGCAGTAAGAAGAGAAGTGCGCTGGGCCAGGAAGATGAAGAAGTGTCGTCGAGGAGTGAAGGAAGCGGAAAGGTCTCACACTCGTGGAAGTTCCGTCGAGCACACTCGTGTAGTGGTGAAAGGCGTGGACGAGGAGAGGGAGTAGGACGGATGAGATTTTTGGTCGAGATAAGAGGACATAAGGTGCGGTGTGTGTAGAAGGACGAAGGGTTTTCATACATGGACGGGAAGGGGTTAGAGGAAAGGGAGAGAGAGAAGTTACGTGGCAAGGAATGAAGGACGAGCTAGGGTACGAGAGATAGGAAAGCATGAAAAGAAGGGGTGACGTGCGGGTCTTGCCACTCTTATCCGCGGGAGTCAGGAAACGCTGGCTCGACAATTTGCTCCGACTCCTGCGAGTCTCTTTGAGGTAGAACGGAAGGAATCCACCAAAGGTAAGCCAATTAATTTCGTGAATAAAGACCCGAGACGACGTCCCTCGGTGGATATTCTTAGAGGAGGCACTAGGGTGATCATATCTCCACGAGACTGCCGTGAAGGCGTGAGCCCGAATCACATTCAACAATAGATAATGAGGAACATATCAGAATCCAGCAAAAATGTTAGGGAAACATAAGTGTTTCGATAAGGAAGAGCAAGTGTTTCGATGAGGACTTTAAAACTTTGAGAGCATAAAAAAGTTTTAACACTTTGAAACTTCCATAGTGTGATGCTCACTTTGCAGTACTAAAGTACACTTCTATTTGTGTCAGATCCTTCACGCTTAAAAGGACACTTCAAAATGACCGGAATCATCGTTGATGTGTGGAGGAGAATAAAAGAACTTGGATATAAGCCTCAAAAATTTGAACAGTGCCGTCCAAAGAGCCAGGTAAGAGCCCTGGGCCACGAGCCTCAGAGGACCCTGTATTTTGGAGGAATTCGATAATCACAGGATGGAAAAATAAAGCTATTAAAATCTGGTGTGACTGTCACTTTACCCCACCATTCATCGTGTCGATTTAGCTCTTTATATCTAGACACGGAAATTTTTGTGCCATTTAGGACCTATACTCGGAATTTAAATTTATTTATTACCTTTTTGGAATTTAAAATTTATTAATTTTGATTAAAAGTAAGGCACAGATAGAATAAATACAATGAAAATAATTTCAAATCATTCCAAGAATTGTTTTTATAATTTAGAGCTCAGATAACTATATTTATAGGTCGCGCTTAATATAGTTGCCTACAGCCGCAAAAATTATCGTTGTCTGAGGCCCCACAAGGCATACTTTTCTGCAACCCTAAAGGACGTAGCCTGGGGCCCAGTACGCCCTAGGATCTGCAGTCTTTTTGATACCTAATTAATTTTTTCGGTATAGCCGCTAAGCATTGATTGTAAGTCTTCAATACTGTGCTGTAAAGCTTAAGTTTTTAGATACATAATCTGTACGAACCAGATGACCGTACATAAAACATTCCGCCGCACCTACTGTGACCCTAAATAATGCTACCTACCGGCAGGTGCTTGCCTTCATAGTTCCAGTTGTCGTCGTTTGCGTGTGCTGATGTGTTATTATTTGTGAAAACTATAATGGGAAAATTATTTTTAGACCATCAAAACTGGTTTTTCTCGTTAAATACTTTATAAACAATATCATGACAATAAAATCAGTAAATGGGACCGTTTGTTTACAGCCAATGCCCGGGCAGCGCCTGTGCGCACTGCAATCAGCTCCGAGTGCTCCGAAGCATCCAAATTTGATTTAAGTCCCAAAATATGGTCCAAATTTTCAGCACTGATTTCAGTACATAATTCAAAGCTGGTATATGCATGACATAAAACGGCCTATACAGAATAGTACTCATTAATACTGAGGAAAAAAATCATCGGCGATGACCGAGACTTGATTCCTCGATGTCATGCTAAACATTTATACCAGTTAAGTCTCCGAGGCGCCTCTTTCACCAGAGGATTTTAAGAAATTTTAATGAACATGTAGTTTGAGACTGTTGGACTTGTGACGTCCATGAAAAATTGAACAACGTGCGCTTAGCATTACCATTCACAATGGTTAAAGCCAAATATGGAACACAACAAGCGTTATCTCCTTTGACGACATTTTAGGATACCGTGGCTGTTAGATCCTCAAAATTTGACTTTCAGAATTGTTTCAGGTGAAGTTTTAAGCACAACTCATCAATTCGTTTTGGCTTCATATACCTGCCTTACATGATACGTATGGGTGAATTTGCGGCTAAAGTTAATTTTTATTTTGACTGCAGCTAGCAAAACAGTCGTCACACCTGTATTCCGTTGTCAATACAAGCTCGGCGAGATTGGCAGGCAAGTGAAAAAAACACTCGATCTATGATTGGTTCTAACAAGAAAAAAATTGAGGGGGATCATATCAGCCACTGCTAAGATTCGAGTCCAACCCCTTGGAATGGGAAGCAAAAACTCCACCATTGAACTATTACACACAAAGAGTGCCAATAAAATAGCTCTCAGAGAAATTAAGCAGCATTTCCAGATAGTGGGGATCTTGGAGAACAGTTATTACGATCTATAAACGTAGATACTTACCTGTAACGCTCCAAAATTGACTGCAACTTTTACCCATCATAAGAAAGCATCACGTTTGCTTACTCGAAATCATTGTTCACCCTTTGATACGTCGTCGTCACAAGTGCACTTACTAGAAGGTTGGGAGCAGCATGAGAAAGAATGCTTTTTGTGGAAAAATTCCTTTAGATCCAAAAACGAAAAACTCCACTTCAAGAAGGAACCGCGGCAACAAATCCATTTCTCGAACCTCCTCTCATCCCTCCACCACCACTCGCAAACCCCACGCATCAACTTCCGAAGACTTTTTCATCCGGGACCCCACAAATGCGACGGAACAACGGAAGAATAATTGTATCCATCTCCCAACTCTACCCGGCTTAAGGCGGCAAAAAATACATATACGTACATACATATGTACACGGACGAAGCACCCGAGTCTCTTCCTCACATCCATTCCTTTAGGGAGCGTTTTCGAAGCGGAATATATCTCGGCCACTTAGTGAAGATGACAGATAGATGGCAACCAATAACAACAATCCATGGCGGGGCCTTCCAACCGCCGCACACCCACCCCTTGGAATGCTTCCCTCCCGCCCAACCCCAGAAAAACGCCAACACTCTTCCGAGGAGGAGGTAAATAAGCACATAAATAAATAACCATATACAGCGCGACGGCAGCTATTGAGCACCACTTCCACTGCAGCCATTACAGCAACCACAACCTCAGCGTTTTTTTTCCTCTACCCTTGCACCAAACCCATTCCTCCGATCCAAAGCAGTAAAGAAATCCCCGACAAAAGAATCACTTTCTCCAGAGCTCTTACCGACATCACCCCAAATTCTCGATCGCTCATGCACTCGAATCCGCCGCTGACGTCAAAGACTTGGAGCATGCCACAAGGATAACGCATCACAAATGACTCAGTTCGATGTACAAATTGAGGCATAGTTTACACTCTGAAAAAGCCAGTCATCAACTCATCAGAAGGTTGGATAAAATTAATACGATATATTTTGAGCAATATCGAAGGAGAAATTTTTGTATGATATGCAAAATACCTCTGAATCCCAGAACTGCACAGTTAGCTAGATAGCAAATATAACATCATGAGATGAGAAAATTGTATGGACACTGAACAAAAGATTTTTCATGAAAATTTTTACTTTCAAATATGCGGGATCAAAATAGTTGCCATTGAATATGGATAGCAGCTTTTTTTAGTTTTTCCCTTTTTTCCGTTTCCCCCAAGTTTCATCCACTAGTATGTAAGATAAGTGGCAGCCCATGCAATCAAAAAGTATAACATGATGTATTTGTGGTGATAGTTCAATCCTCCCCAACGACTGGAATTAGATGGCTCAGAGCTTACAGAGAGTTTTACTAACAGAGTTTACTAACCCGCGGTTGCACGCACCACGAGGGATATGAACTCTTTTGTTCCACAAAGTGTGATGCTCAATGATATTGAAAGCTGTTTCAATATCAGTGGAATTAATTTTGAAATTGTAGCAAGGATATAAAACAATATTTATTCTAAAATATTATGGGGAAATTTTGGGTAAATATTTTATCTAGGGGTAAGCGAATCTAAAAACATGAACCACAGGCTTGCACGATACAGTTTTGTCCTACGTATTTCCTCTTTAGTAAAATCTAAGCTTTTATTATCAGATGGAGATTATTAAGCGACTTAACCTTTTACTACCCTTAATAATATATACAATATTCAAAATGTTAAAAATAATCTAATCACGAAAAATAATGCAATTTTTCATTTATTAATTTAATTTAAAAGTATTTTAAATCTCTCTCCAATTCAAGTTTTTAGAAGAAATACGTACGTAACCTGTGATTAAACTTAATTGTTGAAGGCGTAACTTTGTGGAATGACTCTACCGACATGACTAAAAAGAGAGAACTCTTAGTATTTTCCACACTTAAACCTTTAATTCCCGACCCAGGTTTCGACTGCCTTGCAATCATTTTCAAGGTACATTATACATGGTATGCGAGTTAATATATAGATCTGGGGAGGGGGGGGGGTCGGAGGAAGAAATGCCAAATGAGTCTTGCTTGTAAAACATTTAAAAATTGAAGGTGTGTATACAAAATACAATTTTAAGTTATTGGAAAGCATTTAAGAGCTTGTAAAGCATTTAAAAATTGAAGGTGTGTATGCAAAATACAATTTTAAGTTATTGACTACGCAATGCTGTTCACTGTGGCGTTTTATGGAGAGTAAAGGAATTACACTGAAGAAAACTTACTCAAGCGACAGAAAAAAGATTATCTATTAACAAATAGTACTTGTATAAGTAGCAAAACAAAAATTTGATTATATGCACAGCTTTTTTCTTTGAATCCATTCAAACTGTCATAAATGTTTGCAAGTTCCTAAGACCAGAGATACAAACAAATGAGCTTGCTGAATTAAAAATAAAGTTTTAATGTAAAATAAGTAAGTATTTATGTGGTCAGATATAGAATAAAATTATAACGCATTATGCATCTAACTGCTACATTCATTCGAGTGAGATGAACAAACCGTGGTCCAACTATCTTGGTATCTATTTGAACAACTATTACAATAGCGAAACTTCGGTGACAAATTGAGTGGGAAAATTTAGAAACAAATTCCACTGGACGCTAAATGATCCATGGCAGTCAAGGGTTGCGACACACGACTATGCCTTCATTGATAATAAAACCCTATTCACAGTTTCAAAAGGTTAAATGTCACTTACACTAACGCCGGGGTATTATCCATACGTAATTAAAATTACACTTCAGTCACACTGAAGTATTCGATAAATTGAGTAATTGAGGTTTTAATAACCGGTTCGTTTACATCCTCGGCAATGAAAGTCAAATCCATGCAAGTTAGTAGTGATTTAATTAGCAGAGAACATATATATTTCTGTCCTGGATGCATCTGCTGAAGGCATGTCATTCAGATGAAACAGATGCTAATGGATAATTAAGCGGAAATGCGCTTCAAAACAGAGATCAGTGCCGCTTACCTTTCCGCATCGCTCTAAGGTATTCCTAGCAAGAGCTCAACTCAATGTATCAGCTGCAATGGCGCTATATTATAATTTTAGCATTGTAAAACCTTTAAACTGATTTTCAAAAATTGCTTGCGTAATACTCATAGTCGGAAATTAATTCCTGGATTAAAAGAATATTATCGTGTTTTTTATTCTTAAGAGCCGAGAGATCTATTTTCAGAATTTTACCCGGGTGCCTACATACACAATATAGTGACCGAAGTGACATTTAGAGACGTTTATCGAGAGGAAAAAATTATTACAATAATAACGTAATAGGGTCTGCCATATTGGTAAAACGAAATGTTTTTCTAGGAAAGAGGCGAAAGTAGGCTTTATACCTTTGTAAAATAGCGAAATCAGCCATAGTTTAGCTCTTCTAAACGTTGACAATAATTATGTACAAACTAATTCTTCCCCGATGATTGTGGATAGTAAATATCATTGCAGTATTTCGGATTGACCCTCATATCACCAGTAAATATAATTCTACAAATATCTGGTCATCTTTGGGTTCCTTGTGTATGGAAATCACTTCTTTGGAATTATTTTTTATTTTTATTAATTCTAAATTCATCAACTGGCGATTTTTTTTTATTTATACAGAGAAGACCATTGTTGTTTAAAAAGCCCGACGAAGCTGGCAGCAAAACACGGTGAAACTGTCGCAAAAATAATACAAAAATACTCGCAGAACCCAAAGATTACCAGATATACATCACGAGCTGCGACAATCTACAAAATAAGTATAGTGCTACAAAGTTATTTATGAACGTCTCCAACACTTTTAAAATAGAGCTCAGCCATGATAATTACTAACTTTCATTTTAAAACTATTCAACGCGTGACATTGATGACATGAAAAGACACCCCACGGCGAGAGCGACACCCACAATCCCGACTACGGGACTTTCCGAGTCTGTAGGCCCCATACCATCTCATTCCGCTAACGACAGCTTCACTTTCGCCCGCGCACTCCCCTATACATTCACATTCATTCAATTCCATTCCCCTCCCACGCTTCCCTCAGCCATCGCGCTCAAAAGGACGGCCATTTTGTCGTGTCGTCACCGGGAAAACGCTTTCGCGAAAGCTTTCAGCTAAATAGGTGCCTGAATTACCTCGCTCTGATGGAACACCAGCGGATAGAGCAAGGTCGAGATGACAGATTGTCTGGATCGCTCTTTGGTGAACTGTGCGTTGAGGTCTGAAGAATATATAGCATAAAGAAATAGACATGTGCGATGAAGCTTAAAGGAAATGAATTTGACAATTTTTGTTAAGGTTTCTGAACGAAGAAGGGAAGACATTATAAATTATTCCAAATTTGAAGCCTGAACGGAAGGAAATTCGTTGGTTATATGTCAGGTCTATGATATGCAAATAACGCAAAAGTCAATACAAATAGTGGGTTAGGCGGATGATATTAATATCTTATGGAGACCGATCTCAGAAGTAAAGGAAGCTTTAGGGAACCTAGAAACTGCTGCTAAGAAAGTGAGTCTAAGGGTGATTCAGCACAAAACTAAGTTCAAGAAACAAAGTAGGAAGCACAAGATAGACGCAGTTCCAAACAAAATCACCATTGGAGACTATGAATTTGATGTAGTATGCTATTTTACCTATTTTGGATCCAATGTCTCTTCGGAAAATGATGAAACATTAGAAATAAAATGGACAAATCAACGCAGCTAACCGCACTTTCTTCTCACTACTCCCAACCATGACATCTAGAAATGTGCTAAGGAAAACCAAGGTTAAGTTACATAAAACACTCATCCATGCCGTACTGTCTTACGGGTGAGAATCTTGGACAATGACAGTCAAATATACGGAGCTATTGAACAGATTTTCGAGATTAGTACTGCGGAGAATATGCGGGCCTGTGAATATAGAAGGATCGTTGAGAATCAATCATAACAACTAAATATAAAGCCTATATAAAGATGCCACCATTACTACTGTAACACAACGCGGGCCTCCATATTCTTTTCCCACCGCGTGGGAGAAATAACAATTAAACACCCACCAGGTTTAACTTTTCGCGGTGAAACAATAGGGAAACGGAGGGCAGAGCCAAAGCCGACAATGAAGATTTGGGGAAGGGGACGAATAGAAAAACACTAGCTGGGATTGACAGCAGAGTTCTTGAAGAGAACGGACGTGTGGTGAGGCTCTGTGCCATATTCCGGAGGAAGCGGACATTCAGCCGCGATATTGGGGCCAGAGAGAGAGAGAACCTGATACAGGACTACCATTCGTGCAGATGCTGTGATCACATTACGCCAGGACTACGGGTTCCGGAGGCTGTAAAGCTAGAGTGACACTAGCCACGTATCAACCTGTATTGTCAACAAGAGCGTAAATATGGACTTTAATTCTGTATTTTAAATAAGCCATACAACCCAGTTGGGTACAACCCGGATTAGAGGTTGATGCTAGTTTTGTTTTATTTACATTGGAGTAATGAATGTTTAAAGAAGATATATGGCTTAAGTCAAAGAAGTTGATTATCATAAAATGTTTAAAGATAAGTAAATCATTTGAAGTAACTGTATGAGGTGCAGAATATTACAATTGTCTGGGTCATGACCTTAAGTTAAAGGTAAAGATATTATATACTTTGTTTTTGTGTGTCTTGATTCAATGATATGACTTTGTCTGATCAATTAAATTGCTAGTTATCACGTATCGCATGTTGTTTTGTGTTTCTCATGTTATCTACCGCAGAGAAGGCTGGGGCAATTGAAAAAGGTAGGAGACCGTGGTTAATTTATCTCACATTTATTTTCCATCTTGATACTCACCACGTGGGCATTTTGAGTTAACGATAATAGAGATTGTTTCCATTTCTGACCCACAACGTGGGGCTGTCGGGTTGCATTGTTAATATTTTACACTACTTACTGCAAACAATGAGACTTCGATGGGCAGAGCATGACCTGTGGATGCCGGGGGAGTCAGCAGCTCAGAGTGTGTTCACTGGACAGATGGGAGGGAAGAGACCGGTGGGATAACCCAGAGCTCAGTGGGAAAATGACGTCAGCAAGGATGAACATCAACTGCTTGGGGTGAGGAATTGGAGAAGAACGGCAGAGGATAGAGAATAAAGGAGGAAGAAAATTGAGAAAGCCAAGGCCCGATTTGGGTGTCGCACCTTCGAAGAAGAAGAATGAAATGCACAAAACAATGAAAGAATATAACGTTAAGCCAAGAAAGATTGGAGAGCTTCAGTAAGTCAATTCTCGGAAGAATAATTTACGGTTAGTATAAAGGGTGCCAGCCAAAAGCAGGTGAGATTAAATAATCACAATAATTTTGACCTCACTAAAAGCACTTGCGTGGTGGTGACAGTAAACGATTTCAATAACAAAGGCATCCGCTAACAGTATAGAGCCCTTTGCTTTACCATTAATCGTCCACATTTATTAATTGGAGCATTACGATGAAGCAGATAATCGTCATTAAACATTTGAATATACACCCTCAGGAAGCAACAATTTTGATGGACTTTTAACCATAACCATGCCTTATTTATGTAGATATGCCGCTGTAAATAAGAAATTGCAAAACTAATATTAATTTTCAGTTATGCGGTGCTGATTTAGAATATTCATGCTTGACATGTATCAGTTAAATTCTATGGCAAAAACCGCCTTTTCCGGATCATTAACTAACATAGGTAATAAGCTAATCGTTTATTCTTCTTCTTCTTCCATTGGCGCTACCGCCTTCTATCGGCTTTGGCCTCCACTAAAATCTTCCTTCAGTCCTCTCTATTAATGGCCTTCTCTATCCATCCTCTAACTCTCATTACAGCCAGGTCCGCCTCCACTCCATCTTGCCATTTTAGGCGTGGAGGTTCTCTTCCTCTTACACTGAATAATCTTCCCTCCCAGAATCGTTTTGCCACTCTCTCTCCTGGCATTTTTATCATGTGTCACATCCATAGGAGTCTCTGTGATTTGACAAGTTTCAAAATGTCTTAGCCATCTATGAGGCTGTCAAGTTCTTCGTTCCAACGAATTTGAAAAACTCCGTTATCTTGCATGGGACCAAAAATTCTGCGTAGGATTCTTCTCTCAAAACACCTAAGCTCATGGGCCTCAGTTGACAATGTACAGTATTCACATCCATAAGTGACAATAGGTCTGATTCAAGCTTTATTTAATTTATATTTAGTATGTCTTCTAACCAGTCTACTAATTAAAAGTTCTAGATTTTCAAAATACTCTGTGTTCCAGCTACGATTCTCTCTTGTGTACAAGCAGTAATCGAGTTATTCGAAATCACTAATGCTCACAGGTTGATAATAGTTAATGCACTTGAAAATACTACTAATATTGAGATTTTATAGTGAATCTCAAATAATTTTCTTTAGGCTTGAAAACTGCGAGCATTTGCTACACAAAACTTAAGATATATTTTAACTTTTGAAGCCTCAACAGGCTTCAGTTAAAGGTGGCTACTTAATCGATGTAATTCTGTTGGGTAATTATAGATATGGGATTTAATTTTCACTGTTTACTGGTATCACTAAAAAAGAAGTTCGTGAAAATGAACTCAAAATTAGCATGAAATAATTGAAAATTAATCAACGGTGGTTGAAAAGAAAACAAGAGGGCCCTCACTTATGAATCACCACCGATAAGCAATTTATTATAATTTTTGTGCAAATATTTTGATTAATTATAATAATGTTTTCGCTTGAATATGCAGAGAAAAGTTATTCGCGTTTAATTAGCCGGAAAACGCTCATTTATTTCACACATATGACGTATATTAAATTATCAGCCGTTGATGCAAAGAAATATTGGGCACAATTAAAGCTGAAAAAAAATATCAGGTTAATGAAAACGGTAGCGTGACGAAGCTTTCATGTTTTTTATCGCAATTGAAATCAATTAAAATAACTTTTGACCATTAATTATTATTTTTTCTTTCAACCATGAGCAATTGTGGGTATATATTCCATAAAATTTCAATGAGTAGTATCCATAGAATAAGATTAAAAAAATAGCTTCTTCACAAATAAACAATATCACTCGTTCCACTTAGTCTGTTTACAGCAAGCAGATTTCATTGATCTTTAAAACTCTAATCCAATTCTGCGATTATAAGTACCATCCCTCGTTCCCTTTCGGGTTTATAATAGTTTCAAGACTTTATATCTCGGCGATCGACTGTGAAAAGTCGCTAACACTGTCCGTTTCCATAAACCAACTTATATTCTTCTGTGATTATTCATTGCTTCATACACGACCTCTTGTTTTTAAAACTAAAAATTGGTCTCATGATGAGATCTTGGTGATATTACTTCATGAATATTCAATCGAACTATGATTACTATAACAGTAAGGAAAAGTATAAAACTTAATATAATTCTGTGAAATAGGAATTTTAAAGATTCATAGATACTGCATTGAAACTTCAACGATTTTCATGTCCCTGCATGGAGTTTCTATGTGTACAATGGATAAAGCTTCGATGAAGGAATTTAAAACCACGATAAAATTAAGTTTTATCGTCCTCCATAATGAATTACAACAGGGTTACTCTCACGACGCAAGCCTCTGAGTTTTTTCTTCGCCTCAATTTTGATGTAGACAACCACTCTATGTTATTTATGGCAAATCTGTAAGACGCCACGGCTATCAAAGAAAAAGGAAACAATAAACAAGGCATCACAACAGGCCGTTTCAAAAACGTGTGCGTTGAAGTTATGGCCTAGATAACATTTCGTGCGAGCCATTGGTGTAACTTTATCTCTTTTAAAAGTTTTATACGGCGCACAGATGCCGTCGTTACTCGGATATCGCCGCTGTAAAGAACGCTCGTAAATGATTCCGTGCAAAGACTTTCGATTTTCCATCAGAAACGTCCTATGCGTCTGAACTGATTTCCTCGATTAAATCCTTCCAAAATGTCCCTGAGAATTGATTACATTTAAGCAAACTCAACGCTAACAAAAAAGATGGGGATGCTTTATTACCGTCTTATCTTAATTCAATATGTTTCTGTGCGGAAAAGTAAACCCATTTTCAAATTGCACGTAAAAGCTTTTACTTAAGGCTTCATTCCTTAGCAAAAACAGTGTTTTTATTGTCTCTTGTCCACCGGTATGTGCCCAATGTCATAAGTAATATTTAAATTAATTGGGGTAATATTTAAACAAAATTATTTGCATTCCGCTAGCCTTTATAATCAGATTCTCAGATAAAATTTCAAAAGCTGAAGACATTTTTGAATGGTAGCACTATGACTAATTCTGAATTGAATCGGAAAAAGTAAGACAGTGTGTGCCCAATGTCATGGGTAATATTTAAATTAATTGGGGTAATATTTAAACAAACTAATTGCATTCCGCTTGCCTTTATAATCAGATTCTCAGATAAAATTTCAAAAGCTGAAGACAATTTTGAATGGTAGCACTATGACTAATTCTGAATTGAATCGGAAAAAGTAAGACAGTGTGTGCCCAATGTCATGGGTAATATTTAAATTAATTGGGGTAATATTTAAACAAACTATTTGCATTCCGCTTGCCTTTATAATCAGGTCCTCAGATAAAATTTCAAAAGCTAAAGACATTTTTGAATGGTAGCACTATGACTAATTCTGAATTGAATCGGCAAAAGTAAGACAGTGCGAATACCATTCCCAAACATGGTGGTTGCAGTGTTTCGGGTAGTTACTCCCATGGACAAGACACACATTTTTTAACACACCAGCACTTATTAAAATGCTGGCGAGCTCTTCTATCCGAAATTTATAAATCAAGGAGTAAAACAAAGATGAATTTCATCAAACGAATATGAATTATCAGTATTGATCTCAAACAGCGAAAGTCGAGGATTATGGTACCCCGAGCTGTGTAATAACCTTAAATTTATGATTTACATTTCATGTCTTTAGCATCGGGTTCATTGAATACTCAAGTAAACACTGTCAAATATTCTGGGTCCAATAACCTAATAAATGAAAATCACATGCCACATCACTCATTAGTGAGAGACACCTAAAATCTGTATTTTTAATTGACTTTATGGTTTAACATTTTGATTCGAAATTTCTTCAACGTTTTTCCAGTTAAACTCACACATTTTGGAGCTAAAATGGCACTGAAAGCACTGAAAATCGATATTTCTTTCAAATTGCGCACTCAATGACAAAAAACTGGACAAAATGTCTGGTGTGACCTACTTTAAAATACTAAAGTAACAAAGTCAAGGAAATTTCAATGGATCCATTAACCGGAAATGAGGGCATAAAACTCAACATTTCACACTCAAAGAGTTGCTTTTCGCATCATGACCTCGTCAGAGCGTGGTGACAGTCAAACAAGAAAAAAACTTTTTTCCTGCCAGGACAAATATGACGCGTAGAGATCACGAGTGAAATGATAAATGAGCAATTCTGCCAACCCTAAATAAAGCAGAAACAGGCAAAATGATTCATAATTACAATCTGTTATGTTCATACTTTTCCTCAATGGAGTTAATAGGACTGAAATAGGACATGTCACTTTGGTGTGTCTTTTATTATTGACAGTGAATGCCAAGATTCAAAATAAATTATAGTTTAGAACTTTACCTCTGGAAAAATTGGATTGAGAATGTAATTGAATTGACTTAAGATGGCTTACTTTTTACAGATACCTTGAAACTCTCTAAAGTACACCTGAGGTTTCCATGAGAAAAATCTCTAATTATGTTACTCAGCTCACTTTTTATACGTATCGAAATAAAACACAAACGAAGTATTTTTCTCCACGTAAACAAAAGTATATATTGTATGTTATAGTCAAACGGGTATTTACCTCGATTAACATCATACAAAAAATATTGTTAGTTACTGTGAATACAATTCCCAACAGAATTCACCAGCACCCACTATTATTACTGCTTGTAGAACTAGTAATTAAAAATGTCCCCTTCTATTGCTATTCATATTGAACTAAACCCCATTGTTTTCCCTTTTTAATTCTAGGAATGGTAACTGATATCGTAAAAAATACACGCTGATACGTCTCAGTGCAGAGAAACATGACTTAATTTATCAACAGGGATTGCGTTAGCTCACATTCGTGTCAAGGTTTCCTTTTACTTGGCTCTCATACGCTCTGATGTTATGTTAATATAGTAATAACAATGAGGAATATTTAAATAGATGACAGACAACGTATTCAATCTATTTTTCCACTCATCGAATTCACATCTTCCACCGGTATGTGTCCCATGTTATGGTACAGTCCTAGGTATTATCATTGTGAACACAGGTATCTTTGAAGCAAGTTTCAGGCTTATGAATACAGTCTTTGATGAACTGAAATAGCACATGATAATTGATTGATATATGCCTCTAATTCACTTCTAATAGATTTGGGTATTGATGAGAACTAAGATGAAGGCCAAGATAAACCAGTCCACCTCTACCAAGTGCCAATGGCATTCTTGGGGGACAGAGAAGTTGGCAGAGGTTAGGGTTCCCTTGAGCTCTTGGGGAGCGAAACGGTATAGAATGGAGAAGACCAGGAGAAAGCACCATGTAAAAGATTCATCCAAACATCCTCACGTTTGTAGTCATGGACTTTAAATTTTACAAATTCTTCTCAGAGCAGCTCTCAGGTTCCTTGATACGCTTCTTATTAAATCTATACTTCACTATTTTAGAGTGACAACCACGATGGGAATCAGTCTGATACATAAATCATTCTTAAAATTGCTTATTTTCCTATCTTACCGCAGAACATAAAGTAGTATTATACACATTATTAAAGTTTCACTCATTTTGTAGCTTCCATTCCTAAGCACTTAACTTGAAAATGTAGTTTATGGCAACTTCGAGGAACTGCCTTTTTAATGTCCGACTTCACGCGCTACAGTGATAGTGGTTTCGAAGTACAATACAAAATAAAATAGATTGAACCTTATATTATCTCAAATATGACTTGACAAAAACACTGCTAAATGTTTATAGGTTACTTGTTTCCAAAATTAGGTAGCTCTTACATGTCTTTACCGGGTAACAATGAATGTCCATCGTTTAAACTACGCTACCAATGGTTTGATTGTATCATTACAACCACTGCCTAGCGTAGCGGTATTCGTAAATAGCTAGATAGCCAGAGGTCCGTGGCTCGATTCTCGGTTCAGGAAATCTTTCACCTCCGACAATTTCCTACAAATCTCGGATACGAGTGCACCTTGAAGGAATGCGACGGAAGGAGTTGTGGGAGAAGGGAGCAGAAATTAATGAGCCCAGGGAGTGGGGATATGAGAAACGCCGGAGTGAGGAGGATCCGTGGCACTGTCTCGAAGGAAATGAGGGCGACGAAATTCAGCCGAGACAATAGGAGACGAGTCGGTGGGCCAAATAAGAATCTTCCGGTGGCGACGGGGGATCTTTTATGAGCGGCTTGACTACGGCAAGGGGTGAAACGATCCCCCTCTTTCCCTCACAAAGTCGCGACGGGCCGCATTGTTTGAGGTGACGACGAGCGGGTGTGGAGGAAAGAGACTGGAAGCGGGGAATAGAGCAGCTGTGGCGGAGCAAGGCCCACCCGGAGACCTCCGGGGTAAGTGGCGGGTACTGCGGGAGTGTAAACGGTAAAAGTAATAATCCCCTTTGGCAAACACAAAAAGGAGCTTTTCCTGCTTGCCTTCTTACCGCCAATCCCACCAATCTCCCTACACACCGTCGAACCCAGGAGAACCAACCCTAAGCACCAAAACCTGGAACGGAATATTGGCATTTACGTACAGTACTGTGGTTTGACGCTTTAATCCAGTGGATGTCACTAAGCTTAGACTGAGATGAATTTGGATTTAAAGCAGCAAATTTGAGATACCAGTATTTTTTGTTATACCCAGGTTTCGACTTTCTACGCCACCTTTATGAGGTACCTGGATATAACAATTATTGTAGAAACCTGGGAGTTAAAACATTTTTTTTGATGAATCGCAAGTTTTGTTTTGTTATTCCAAAATGAATCAATGGAGTTACGCTCCAAAATCACTAATTACTTACACTGAAATCAGTACGAAACGATCACATCATAGATGACGTAAAGATGCTACATGAGTGGTAAGACAGTGTTAAGTTAACCAGCTTATAATAAGAATCGATACTTAATATGATTAGAAAATGAAGACATATTTTGAGAAAATAGGAAAAACATAATAAGTTATACGTTTCGGTGCAACAGCACGCAAAAAAATTTACTAAGACTTTAACAATTAATGTACATTTTTACGCATAGGCACAGCGAATCTCTATCTATACTCTACGTCTGTAAATGACAGCCATGAGTATCATATGGAGAGTACTAAAATTTAATTGTTAATTAGATTACGATTACCGGTGTCAAATGCACTAAGAAATTAAAACAAAATAATTTTGTTACAGTTTGATATCCAGGGTAAGAATAAAACACACTTATTTGTCAATAATTGATATTTCATCACTAAAGGTTTCCTATTGAAAAATATTTTCTGGGTTTGATATTTTATTATGATTCACAAAATGCGGAACGGAAGGTGAAGAAGAATATCAACAAAAAATAACTCAGGAATTAAGACCGAATGCTTTTAATATCCTTTGTATTTTTATATCCTATTTATCATCCTTTGTGAAAATATTGTTTGAAAAATCTTTCAGCAATTGAAGGTCGGTTTAAATAAATATGTTTTTGGCATTCTTTGTTCTCCATCTCAAACCATTTTCTAAGTTCTCTGTCATATCTTCTATCTGACTTTAACTTTCACTCCACAGCTCTTATTCGCATTAGCCAACACCGACGACATTTTCCTCCGGAACAGGGAATTAGCAGGATGCTCTCACTCCATAACTTTGTTTTAGTTAAGCTCTTTAGCGAAGGAAGAAGGTAATGTAGGGGGTAGGTAATGGCCATTTCAGCAGTATTTAATTACTTCAAGCAAGCAGAAGAACTTTTTTTTGGGCTGTGAATGTATATTTTATTTCACAAAGAACGAAAGCAAAATGTTTTCAAGTTTCCTTACAACAATTAACTCTTTGTTCCACTTCTTACCGAGTAAATTTACTTTAAAATTAACGTTTTTATTTCATTAAAACATGTAAAAATATGATATGAATTTGAGTTGTGAATTTTTATCAATTCATTTTTTCAAACTTGTTAAATCAAAAATGGTCAGTGTTATTTAATAACTAGCACATACTTATATAAATTATTACAAATACATTTAATAAACTTGTATTATGATTTTTAACCCACATGATCACAGAAATATCTTCCTGAATTGACTGCGCTATTCTGATTGCAATGCTCTTCTTCCATTGCTACGTGTTTACAACAGAACACGGATGTATTCAGGACAACTTCCAATCTCCTTTGTGTAGAGAAAAGAACTATTTTTTTCAGTCGCTCCAGCTTCTATCATAACTTTAAGTCATATTAATTATTTTTATTCAGTACTTGGTAAGATTAAACTGGCCAATCATTGATATTCTATGCAATATTGGGGCACATTAAATTTTAAAATATGGAATAGGTCGTAACAAAAAGTGATGATAATTACTTCTGAATTATAAAGCTCCGTATTAAAACATTTTTTTATTTCCACAGTTCACCCCTTACCTTCAAGTGGAAGGTACAAGAAAAAGTTATACCAAAAATACCAAAAGAAACAAAAAAGAAAACGATTCACCTGCAAAGATTGCGAATATTAAAGATTTTTAAAAGGTGGAAAATAAGATGGAAATATTCATCCAAGATCCTTTATACGGAGAGCCTGCTATTAATACCGTCTGACTTCATTTGAAAGAAAAATTTCCTATTAAAAACTTTCCGCTACCAGCTTATTTCTCAACTTTCCACTTTCCAAGGTTTGTTTTTCACTGGAAAAAATAGAATACATGCAGATCGTTTTAATTTCCCGACTCAAGCAAAGTTTGGATTTAATTTTGATTTGCATGTTTCCAGGGATGAAAGTGCCTGAGAGAATGAAAGTTGAGATGAAGACCATAAAGTGGTGATTAATCTTCTTTCACAATCAATGATGACAATCGAATTAAAAGTAATTCTTGCAGGGTCCATTTTTTTACGACTTGATCGGAGACGGGTGACTGATATAAAGAAACACGATAGAATGCTAATATTCCTCCTTCGAATTAATTAATTTTTCATGTAGCAGAACCATATTTTAGTAGTTGTAAGAAAAATGAACTCAGATTTTCAAGTATTTTGCAGCTGTGTATTGCATATATCTGCGTATATATTTGCTGGTTAACTTCGATTTGGAAGAGACGAAAGTAAGATTGATCTCCTATGTATATTAACCTTTTTTATCACCCTGATGATCTCTTTGACATATTTTTTCCTAAAACTAAAAGGTACAGATTTTTAACTCAGTACAGAAACTCACAAAAACCGTCATCAGGCCACCATAACAAAATAAATTGTTGAATAATTAAATAAGAAAGCAATGAAAACATTGGGAGAATTTAAAAGTAAAATAAATATATTGTAGTTATTCAAGTCTCTATTCAGTTGTGTGGCTTTTGGTTTGCACTGGGATCCACTGGAGATCTCTGAAAAGGATCCCATTAATAATTCCGCAAACGCGTTCCTCGCCTCCCAAAGCATCGCCATGACCTTCAAGCACGGCATAGAGTGCTGGTTTGGCGTAGCTTATTCCTCACTCAAGATAATTCCACGCAACGGGAGGCCTTTTACGGAATTATAAATCCGTTCTCCTCCACTCCTCTCCAAGGTGCACCCTATGGCTTCCTCAAGGGTCCCAAGGCTCCCAAGGGTCTCCCGAGGCAAAGGCTTATTCCTTCTTCTGCAAGCCGCCTTCAACTCGTCAACGTCTCGGAAAATCTTTTCTCTTGACCCCGCCAATATTGGCCCGCCCCAGAGGAGGAGAGACTTTGAAGCGGGCAGGACTGGTCCTTGAGTAGGGTCGGGCAGGTCTCACGGACCGGAACGGCTGACGAAAGGCTTCTGTCGGGGGAGGTTAAGGGCAAGCGGGGGCATCTTCAAGGGGAAAAGAGCTGGACCCCATTGGGGCCGGGGGACGGCCGGTGGTTTTGCCTGGTAAACGACGGCATGACAACCATTATTGATTTTTTTTCCATATGATGCTACGTAAAAATGTTCTCCTTGAAAAAATACTGATGCCCGGTTTAATCAAGCTCTCGTTAATCGACGATCAGTGGATCGGAGTCAACTCACTGATCGGCGATCCAATCTCGCATCCGTTTCACCAAGAGTTGACCGTTGATCGAAATCGACGATCATATGATCGGCAATCATGTAACGTAAATGTTTTCATAGATTTGTAAGATGATTGCCTATTGGTGGTCATCATCACGTGACCTCTGTTTACTATTCATCCTGAGGACCGTGATATTTTAATGTCTTTTGCTTGCAACGTTTCATTTCGGAATCGGAAAATTATCTATCGTTGTATTTAGAGGGATATTATATAAACATGTTGGAAAATAAAAAAACGCTCGATATGTAGCATATCAGGAAGAGAGGAAGGCTTGGGATGAGTTAGTAGGGCCATTAAGTACCTCCCAAAAACTCATGAAGAACATACAAGCAGTTGAAAAGCTTTTATTAACAAAGAATTTCGATGGGTTCAGAAGAGTTCCAATCGTTAACATATATTCTCAAAAATAGGTAACCCCTGATAAATGATGAACAGCAATCAATAAAAATGGAAATATTAAAAATCTTACGAGAAAAATTGCGCATTGGATTCGAAAACAAATAACTAGAAATTAAATTGCAAAGATCTGTGCCTTCTAATTCAATTATTTTTTGTACAGCAAAGTAGAAGTTATTTGCAAACAAGTATAGTATTATGAGCACAGAAACACGAGCATAAAATCTTCATAAAGGTCTAATATAAGGTAGGGACATCCTCGGATATATGTAATGTTAATTTTCAAAATGAACGGCTGGATGGTTTTGTGAAGAGTAAAAGTAAGTGGAGAAGTAATCTTTGATACGATATTAACGTTTCTCTTGAAGTTTTTGATCAACACGCCAGAATAAGAGAAGCTGAAAATAATTGTGATACAATGAATGTTGATTGACACATTAATATTTAGCTTTAGAAAGTGATTGACGTCTTGATGTATTTCATCCTTCAAAACAACCAATTTCAATACCCAAATATGTTTGCTCAAATGCACATTATGACTGCAAAAGAAATAATATATTGGTAGTAAACCATGTCAAGTTTTAAATGAAAGGAATGAATGACAGTGTTTAGATATTCAAGAATTGACTAACTGCATAACTGTTCATTATGCCAAGTAAAGGTAGAGTTTCTTTGAAAGCACTGATTCCCTTTTTATATTACATAAAGGCTACAGTATAATACAAAGATTCATGACCTACTATTATGTTAATATAATATATAATCATGTGTGCCGTTGATGTCATAAGGTGTTACACAATATTTTGTAGCCTCCAAGTGTGTTTTTCAATGCTATGTTGGTGGTGTAACAACGATAAATTTTGTCACTTATATATTACCCCTGGTTCAATGTATGCTGCTACTTGTTTGGCTGATGATATTTTTATCACATTATACTAATAACTATTCTATTACAATTACTTAATATGTTTTTTCCTTGCACACTTAGTAGCAATTAAATTAAGGTATCTTCCTTCTGCTGCAAGAAAATGTGGAAGATGTACATCAATATATAATGAATAACCTCTTATATTTTTTGAGGTGAGGACGTTTTTGGTTTATTCTAGAGCTCCGCTGCTATAACGATTATAAAAAATGAGATATAAATAAATCCAAATAGATCCAATAAATAAACATATCCGTAGTTAGATATAGAAAAACATGTCCAAATGGCAGATACATAAAAATAAAGGAAAAAAATTAACATGAAATGTATGCAAAATCTACACTGGACAAAGGCTCATTATTAAGGTAGAGCAATTCACTCCGAAGCTCAGCAATTAATTCGGCAAACCGTATATTATTCTCAAAACTACGTTCCACAAGTCTTGGTACAAGCACAAATAGAAATAAGTAACCACCTAACTTACAATCGAGGTTGTCAGCAAATAACTTTTAGGAACACACTAATCATTCTTGGCGTGTACATCAATAACGTCAATACAAACGTCAATATCGAATTAAAGATAACTCCTCCACGCATATGCAATTATAATGATGTGATAAAAGCCACCAACAAGCGACAAACTTCTATTACGGAAGCCACTATCTCCACCAATCTCCACAACAGCGTTCACAACTTTAAAGGAGCGAATAATGCGATTTTCGTGATTTTCATGTTGATAACCCGCTAAATTTAAACGAATTTTGCGGGAACGTACTACAATTTACCTGAAAAATTCTCGTTGCATAATGCATCAATGACATTCAATGCTAGTTCTGTGTTGATATCAGAAAATTTCTATTGCTCGGTACACGTAACCAGTCTCCAATTCTGAAGTGAGTTGGAATATATAAACTTCATTTTTTCGTATACATCATTCGGGTTTGAATCGACTAGCTTGTGGATTTCTCACCATTTCAGATAATTAAGTATGACTTCTATTTTTTCCTGAGGTGAAGACAGTATTTCCGCCATTTTTGTTAACTGTGGATTTGATCGGCCAAAATCTACAATCAACTTGACCGACGATTTTGATCTCCGATCATCGCTGATCGTTGGTGAAACGCAATCACCGGTCAACTCAAGAATAATCCTTGATCAAAGGCTGATCGACGTTGGTGAAACCGGGCATGAATGCCGTGTAAAAACTTTTACTTAAAAATACATCCCAAAAATAATTGACAATTTTTTCATAATATTATGCGTTGCAAAATATGGTATAATCAACAGCTAATTAAATTTTTGGAGCAAAATCAAGTTAAAATTTGCTCCCTAAAAACACTACGGCTTAATATCTCATTTAAAAACGTTTTATCTTGATTCACCAAGGTATTATAAGTAAATACCGTATTTATCAAGAAAATACAACTAAATGCAGCGATAAATGGCCTTCTTGAAAAGAGTACGACTAGCATATAAGCAGTTCTTTCTGGCTAAAATATCAATAATTTATTTTTAATTATAGTTTTTGTTGAAGATATACAAGTGAATGACACGTCTGCATGAACAGTCTTCTTATAAAATGAATGATGAATGACTTTTTTATCTTGAAAGAATACTACAAAATAATTAGCGAATATACAACGCGTTTGTTTAAAAAATAGTCCAGGTCATTTAAACATCGTATTCTTGAAAGTGAACATATACAAAAATGCTGCAAAAATACATTATTTTTCTGAAACAAATCCATACCGCGAGCCATGTAAAGACAATTTTTTTGAAGAATGAAGTTTGGAGTTGATTATGCCTTAAAAGGTCTCCTTAAGGAGAACACGAATAGCTTGAGCGTAAAGTATTTTTAATACAAGGAAATAAATGTTGAAAAGCAGAGTTCTCATTTAAAAAATCATAATAAAACTCCAAAGTTCAAAACCGAGCCGAATGTTCTTCTAAGTAATTGCCTGCAAGGTGCGGAGTAGAACTAGAGAGACTCTTCAGTACTAGTACTATTATCTGCAATATCTTCCTTGAGACAATTTCGTCATGCTTCTCATTTTTCATAATCGTTACAGCAGTGGTGCTCTAGAATAAACCAAAAACGTCCTCACCTCAAAAAATATGTTATTCATGAATGTTGCTTGACTGTAATTGAAACTTTATAAGCCACTTAGGACAGGTATAGAATATTATTTCACCAGTCTTACATTGTACGCACAGAGTAAAATCATTCCTGGGCATCCCTTAGGGAACAAACAATGGTACTTACAGACAATACAGTCTTCAAAAATCCAACATAAGGAGCAGGTTACTTACCTGAAAACAAATAAAATCATCACGTTAGACATGAAAGATTCAAATTTTGTCAATTGTAATACCTAGCTTACGCATGCCATTAGTAAAATATATACCTATAACCCTACAACAAAAGATGATATAAGATATTTTATGAGTTTTAACTAATGCAGTGGTGATGACATTCTGTGGAAGAAATCCCTTTCAATTCCATATCTTCCCGAGTAAGGTGAAGAAACACTGCCATGTTAATATTAATCCTTTATTTCTTCATAAGAAATAGGTAACGATATAGATAGTATACGAGAGAAGATAGGTAGAGATACTTATCACCTTATCACCAACATTTTAAATTTCACAGGCATCTCTTCAGGGTTGCGGTGAACTTACAGAATTAAAGAAAAGTTGGTTATTTACATTAGTTAAAATACTTCATAATGATCTTTTATAAAAAAGTAACCTTTAGAGTGTGATTTTTTAGAAAGTTAGTCTGGCAACATTTTTTTCTTGTTTGTTCCCTAACTTGTTAGGAGAATTTTTGGTGTAAATGTGAGTGACCAACATTAGTAAATTATGCAAACTTATTGCAACCATGGAGATGCAAACATAATTGAACAATATTGTCAATGAAGTATAAACAATCAATAACTCCCCAAGAAAGTAAAGACCTTTCGCCTCCCGAGGAAAATGGCTTCTTGATTTAAAAGAGGCTTTGATAATATAAAATCAGGCTCTTTAAATGATATCATCCTAAGTGTTCTCCGAAAAGTCGTGTGATCCGATATTTTCAAGTAATATTAGTCTAGTGCTTAGCCTTAATGTCCCTTGCAACTGTGAGCCTGCCATTATATAGATGTACTACACTCTGTGTTTGCGATTTGCTATGTATTTTCAAGTTACGGGGCAACTTGGGTTGATACGTATGAAAGAGATGTAAAAGAAACACTTTAAACACAAGGATCGGTTGTAAAAAATATTCTGAGGAATTACTGCGGGATCGTTAAAATTTAAGGACTACATTGCAGTGAAGTCGCTTCCAATAGCGATTAAGACGCGTCGGTAGCTTTAAAGAGCAAAGCGAAAGGACGTGTTTTACGACCATGACACTGGAAAAGGTAGAATACTCGCTCTTAAAGCCTAAGTCATCCTAAGCAAGTAAAAAAATCGACACGCAATTAGTTTCAGGCTATCCAACAAGCCGATTAGAAAGATTATTTGCTTTTATTTTCTCTAATAATACCATCCCGATATTCCAGAAATAATATGAGAGATATTGGAGATCCATGAAAAAGGCTCTATAAAACAAGTTTTTTTTACTTCAAAATTCTCATTCGTCTTTAGAAACACTCTATACTTCGCTCTGGTTAGGCCACATCTCGAATACGCCGCAAGCATTTGGGACTCTGGTCATAAATATTTTACAAAAAAAAAATAATAAAATACAAAGCAAAGCTGCACGCTTCGTTACAAACTGCTAGGAGCAAACATACAGTGCTTCACAACTATAACAGGATTAAATTCGGAGCCCCAAGAGACTCAAAGGCTGCATGCTAGGCTTAGGTTTCTAGAGAAATTTAGATCAGATGTATTTCAGAGCTACACACAAAATATTATCATGACGCCTCACTACATCTCTAGGTGTGCCAGAAGCGATAAAATAAGAGAGATAGGCTACCGAACAGATAGATACAAAAACTCGTTCTGTCCGCGCACAATGAAAGATCACAATAAAAACTGAGCTCAACTAAATACACTCCTATAATACATGTCACCATTTCACCTCCCAAAAACTTATCTTTACACGGCTGGTGACCTAACACCCCTGACCATACACCCATGCGACGGCTCGCAGCGTAGTATGTAGATGTAGATGAATATTGAACCAATGCAGAGCGGTTGAAAATTGATGTAACAACTTCTTACTAAATGAAAGTGGAAATTGCTAATTTACAAAGTGCTATATAATCTATTGTAAGCAATTAGTAGCTAAATATTTAAGATATAAAAATCCCCTATTTTTATGCTAGAAATAATTTTTTTTCTCCTTCACATTTTTAGTTGTTATTAGTGTATTTCATTTGTCTCGCACTTGCAATCACTCCTATAATACAACTTGAGAGTTGGAAAAATACATTGCCTCCTTCAGAGAAAATTTATGTTTCAAACTTATGTAAAGGGGTCAAAGTACACATTTTTGTGTCCGATATGGAAGAGATATAAATTCGAGAACTATGTCATGAGATGGATATACCAGAAAATTGGGACAGAATCATTACGGCGGAGTTATTCCAGTTAGCTCTTTCCCTTAGATCATTTCCCTTATGTCTCCCGTCCTATATTAAGTTGGTTCTCTCCGCCTACGTGTCACACTCTCCGCTTTTAAAATGCACAGGTGCAGCATCCCAAAGTTGGGTTCATTAGCGGGCCCCGCCCACCGCAACCGCAAATCCCAAGCTTCAATTCAGGGCCACAATCTGTGCCGTCTCTAACCCTTAGATCTTCCCTTTTTCGGATGATCCCGAAAACCCCCTCAGGATTCATCCTAACCCTCAAAACTCCTCAAGGATAACCTCCGCCTTCCTTCCTACCTCTTCGCCTTTATCTTCACGACAACCCTTCCCCCTTGACATCCTAAAAGAGGTCTCCGGGGACAATTTCCCAACTCTCGCGACATCCCATCTCTCCACTAGCCTTTTATTTTCCTAATGAAATACTTTTCCTCCGTTTCCATCCATCCAGTCAACCGTTTCTCTTTCCTCTTCCACTCCTTCACAACCTGAACCATCTCGATCTCCTTTCCGAAGATTCTCTCCCTCCACACTCTTAGCCCCCCACGTTAAAATTTATCCGAGTGCGGGGATTGGATCTCATCTTTTTTCATCTTAACGGTAAAGTGCAAGCGTCTATAACATTTATTTCCCCCCTTTCGTTTTTTTTGCTGATCGGTTAAGAGTCCCATGCGCTGTATCGATGGTGGCGATTCTTACGATGAGATTTTCAACACAGGAGTGTTAGTCGGGATACGGTGATTCCAACAAAATGTTCTCGCACAAATCCGCATCAAGATGAATTTTTCTCTGCGTATCATCTCATCATCTGTTTGCTCCTAGAGAGTTAACGCCCGATCTCTCAGACAGACAATATATTCTTTCTGGTGACGCAAGGAAAGTATGAAATTTGGAAGTTCATGCTCTATAGTTAAGCTTCCCATTTTACACTACTACTACCATGTACAAGCCAAAATATTTTGTACGCACAATACTACATATAACTACTTTCGGTCCACAGACCGTGCGTCACTACTGCCGTCTTAAAATATTATTACTTTTTTTCGCTTAGTAAAATGTAATACGTTAAAAATGTGTATAAGTGGTTTCTGACATATCATGCAAATGAATTCTTTTTTATGTACCAATTCCTAACAACTGCTGTTTTTCTCTTATGAAGAATAACAGTGCTCTAGTCTACCCATTTTACCGCATAAAATAGATTGAATAAAAACTGAAGTATGTCCTTTTTTCCTGTGAATAAATATTTTTGTGAATTGTGAATAAATATTTTTAAGTTCACCTTTGAATACTACTATTTTGAGGCTATCCAGAAAAAAATCATATAGTTTTTTTTTAAATCTCCAAAGCCCTAATTGGTCCAGGAGACCGAAGTTACTACGCATGTCTCGATATTCTTTTTCCTCTTCCACTAAGAGTGGGAATTTTAATATAATTGGTCAATCAGTACTCAGATGTTACCAATGTGAGGTCATGAATCACCACCGTTTGGATTCGCTGTTAATTATATTCCCTGAGAATCAATTTATCTTTTACTCCGTACATTGAACGAAGCTTTGCACTTTGATGCAGATGCATTACACCTTCACAAATGACTAGGCTCTTAATAAATTAGGCAGCAAAATAGAGGCGGAACATGAATTTACACAAGATATTTATGGCGAAAAAACGCTTGACAAACATTTTTTGGGCTTCATCAACCGTATCAATTCATCAATGGATTTCATTTGAAATAAAATGCTTTCAGGATATAAATGGTTTTGGCATTTAAAAGGCTCATTTAGATTGGCACAAAATAGTCAAATTGGCTAAAAAATGTATTCATGGGTATCATCATAAAAATATGTAGAAGCGAAAGATAGAGTCTATTGATATTTTGCCATGGAGATTTCAAAGTGACGAATTTTTCCTTGTTATCAAATCATGTTTGAGATGAAATTTAAGAATTTTTACAAAGAAATAGTATAGGCAAGTAGTAAATTCAACGCATTATCTGCAGCTCGAATTAGAATGAAAATATTTCTGGCTAGAAGTTCCTATAGCCAGGGTTAGTATGGCATTTATTGGGGTCAACGCGAGGCCTTGGAGTGTAGTTCATTAGTGTATAAACAGATATAGAATGAATAGGATTTATAGGATAGAATTTTTACTCTCGAGAATTTGAATCTTATCAGGAAACGGCCAATCCTCGCAATGATACGTGGCTTAGAGTACTCAAGAATATTCCACTCCAGGGTGCATGCACTTGCTCATTAATTGGAAGATGAGTGACGCATTCCTCCCTGCCCTTTGCATTTGAACTGCAGTCATTGCGGAAAAAGCGATCGAGAGTAGAGCTTAAAATTCAAAAGAGTGATTAAGATAAGTAAAATATTTTGAAATTAATCCAACTGATTTGACCCAAAGGTCTGGGTGGCTTATTAAAAGAACACTTAATTTTATACATATTCTTAAGAAAAAATTAATAATTTTCTTCATCTTCTTATACTATTATATGCTTTGCAAGAAAAAAGAAGTCTGTACATTATTGATGAGAATAGTGGCAATGCATTATAATGTAGCTTCATTATTTCCCGTAACAGAAACTTAGAGGAAAATACCTTGAAATTTGAGTTGACAAGCAAATTGTGCTGAAGCACTGAAAGCGTGACACAATGCAAGGTCAAAGAAGTTGTCTCGTAAAATTTGGATAGTAAATTTCTCAGAAATTAATAAATTAGCTTTAAAAGGAATTTTTTGAGCCGAAACTTTGAAGAAACAAACCCACTCATCATTCAAGTTCGTCGTTTAAAATAAAAAGCTTTTAGAATAATTTTCTCCCATTGACACAATTTCAAACCTATTTAGCTGTCGGTATTCAAGCAAGTGAATGCTGAAGATCCTCATTAAAAGGAAACGCTATAATTCCTTTCCCTATTTATACCTTTAGAAGACCTAAAAATGTTACAAAGAAGGAATGTATTCACCTATACATTAGTCTCACTTCTTATTCTACGGCATTAAGCACGAGAGGAAGAGAATTTGCCTTAAAAGAAAATATCCACAATTTCGTCAGCAATTTATTGCCTACAGAATGGTACTTAATTAATGGCAAATTACCTGCTACCTCTAAGCCATAAAAAATGCACCATATAGGATAATACAAAATGTGACATTAACACAATGAACAAGCAAGGCCGGATGCAAAATGAAAATTTCGAGCAAGAGTATTTTTTGCACAATTTCAATAAATATAAAATGGTTTTACGAGGGTGGTATGATAATTAATTAGCCTTGAAGCGACCTGTCAACAGTGCATCTTAATGTTGTTGTTGTTTACATTGGCCATCTTTGAAACGGCCATGATCACAATTTCAACCATTTCTGTCGATGAGTTGCTGGTTGGCAGCAGTTTGAAGTGGACAAGTTTGTGTATGTTTGTAAAACGGAAAAAGAACAAGATCAGTCGCTGATTCTCTTTCTGTTTTAGAAAGGGAAGACCCGTGAGGAAATTAAAATCGAGTTAAATACTGTGTATAGTGATGTCTAACCTTCAATTGCCACCATTAAGCAATGGTATAACGAGTTTAGAAATGGCCGAACATCCGTGTTTGATGAGGCTCGTCCAGGACGCCCAAATGAGGTCACCACGGAGGAAACCATCAACAATGTCAGTGACATGTTGCTGAACGACCGCAGATTGAAGTTGAGGGAGATAGCTGGGACATGTGGCTTGCCATTAAAATGTGTGCAAAATATCGTGCACGAACATTTGAGCATGATAAAGATGGGCACCGCGTTTGCGAACTGTGGACAACAAGCGGAATCGTGTAACAACTTCCAAGGAACGTTTGGCCCTGTTGAAGCGCAATCCGAGGGACTTCTTCATACGTTACGTAATAGTGGACAAAAAATGGATCCACCTCTACACACCAGAAACCAAACATTAGTCGAAGCAGTGGACTTCTCCCGGCAAAAGTGCTCCGAAGAGGGAAAAAACGGTCCCATCGGCCGGGAAGGTCATGGCTACTGTTTTTTTGGGATTTTCAAGGTGTGATCCACATCAACTATTTGGCAAAGGGAAGAACGATCTTGTTACGGCATAACAGTGATTTACTGACCCGATTTGACAAAGAATTGAAGAAAAAACAATCCCGTTTGACCCTCAAAAAAGTCCTCTTTCAACATGACAACGCTCCGTCCCATTCATTCCGAATCGCCACGGCCAAATTGGTTGAATTGGGCTACGAGGTACTGCCGCATGCTCCGTATTCTCCGGAACTGGTCCCGCACGACTTCTTTTCGTTCCTAAACATGAAGACTTGGCTCGGGGGCAAGCGCTTCAAGTTGGATGAGGAGATCATAGCGGTCACAGATGAGCATTTTGCAGAGTTCCCGAAATTATATTTTTCTGAGAGCTTGAAGAAGTTGGAAACCCATTGGGAAAAGCATTTCGCCCTAGAAGGGAACTATGTTGACAAATAAAAGAATAAAAATAATAAAAAAACAATGCTTTCATTGGTAGGCTCATTAATTATCATACAACCCTCGTAAATGCGTGAATAAATTTTTCTCAAGGTCTATTTTATAAAATAACAGGACGGTATAAAAACTTATAGATGCACAAAATATACTAATAACATAATCTTTGTCTTCCAAATTGTTCTGGGTAGGGACGAAAGTTATCAGTAAAAAGAGGACATAATCGTCAAAAGATAACGGACCAAAAGATAATTGGACGTAATTTGAAAATACTAAAGTGAAAGTTCTGTTAATTTGGTCACTCAAGTGAATAAGTGAGATCTGAAAAACCAAACATTCAAAATAATCGGGGGCAAGGGAGATATAGAGACGGGATGTAACACTTTGAGAACGACGTCGTAAGGGACAAATGTAATGAGCGAAAGAAAAATTAGAGGTTAAGATAACATGGCTATGTCGATATATTTATATCATAAATTTTAATAACGAGAAACAATGCTCAAAAAAATTATTCAGTGATTTTTTTCAATTAATTAAATGATTTTGTTTAATCCATTATACAGTCAATGATTTTGAAAAAGAAAACCATATTTAAACTTTAACGCAAACAAAACAGCCTACAGAATAGGTATAAACCGGGAATCTTGCGCACTGGATAATAAAAAGCCTTTATGGCGGAAAAAATTCCGTTAAATTTCTTAAATAAAATTAATTTGGCTGATTGGAATTCATAACACTGGGTTTGTTCCACACTTGCGTTTCACACGAACATTCTTAAATAATTTGAGGATTAAAGAAATGCAAAGGAAATGCCATTCACTACTCAGAGAAGAACTATTTTATCAAGAATGTATCTTGAAACTAGATATTAATAGGTCGATAGTGCTCTATATGCTTCAACTCCGATGTTGTATTCAGATTGAAACTAAAGTAATATTTCTGGATACGTGCGAATATTTTTCCATGAAAATGCTCTTCTCTGTTGAGCCAAAAGGATCTCTCTCCAACGATGATTACGAAAGCATTCTCCAAATGTTTTATTTTATTCATACACGGCACACGCCACAGGCAAAAACATGACAAACTAACATCTTTCAAGTCATTAAAAGAGCATTTATGCCGTCAACAACGAGGTTTTGCGGGAATATTGAACCCCTATTATCTTTGACTGATGAGGATTCTTCGTGGCAATGCATTACACATCTAGATGCTATTTATTCCAGACTTTGAGAGAGGGAAAAAGAGGGATAGTTCTCCGGATGGTAGATGTTTTTCTATTTCGTTTCAGTTTTTATTGAAAAGTCTTTTTTTCTGGCCGTCACTTCAAAGACCGTGGCAAAAGCAACAGTCCTGGAAGTTTTTCTTTTACTATAACATCTACCAAGTATATATGCATGCATGATATTGAAAAAAACGCGTCACTAATGTGATAATTTGGTTATGAGCACTTTTGGCAACCGTATGGAGCTTAAAATATTACATAAACATACCAAAAGTATATATAGCTGTATAGTGTACACATCTAGTTGTGAACGGCCAGAGAAATTGTTCATATTCGATTAAATTTGATGAATAGTAAGCTTTTTCGGAAGTTAAGATTTAAAAAATATATATAAATTATTTAAAAAATATACATATCTTATTGGGATATTTACGCCTTGACATATAATGTTCACTGATCTAAATTAAGCTGAATCCCGGTAAACATAAATTCATCTGATATGCTTGTAGAAGACGGCCATAAAAGTCCAAAAAATCTAATTCTCTATAGGCAAAACAACTTCTTTTTGCATCAAGTTGAGCTCCAATTGAGTTGAGTTCAAGTTGAGATCAAGGAGCATTTGATTTCTTTTAAATATTCTTATGAATCACTGCCGGTATAATATATGTTTTCCAATCATTATTAACTTGAGTATATGCAGCAAAACCGACCAACGTTTCCTTTAAGTCCATTACCAGCAAAATATATAACTAAATTTATCTTTATGGTGAATCATAGAAAAGCATTGTGCATATTGTGCATTTGTTGGACCCACAGTATTATATGAAATACTATACACAAAATTATTCGACATCATTATTTATACTTGCATGAGATATTAATTGCGGTCAAACTCAAAATAATATGACAAGAGTGTCTTTGAAAAATTTCCCTTTATTAAATAATTTATGCATATGAAAGGTAAATATTCAATAATTGTAGTATATTAAACAAATTGATATCCCTAAAGGCGTGTTTAAATTAAAATTAAGCTTTATTTGATGTAATACATCCCCCAGCAAAACTAATCAATTCTATCGGAAGAATGAGATACAAAAAATTAGAAGCAATGAAGTATAAACTTGTGATTGGTAATGGAAAACAAACAATTTCCTTCACTTATTTTCCGATCAAATTGCCTCCTATCTGATGCCCTTTACTAACTCCGAGAATAAAATGCCTCGTTAAGTAAGTTAGCATAAAAGGAAAAGGTAAACATGCCCAGAAAAATTGGCTCATTAACATGAAGGAGTAGGTACTTCTATCGCTCAACAACTCCATTCGTTCCGAAGAATAACACTTTGGTAACATTTTTGAGAAATTTTGGTTAACAACAGCATGTGGGGCTTGGAAGCTCGAGATATTTTGCATTCCAAAAGTTTATAAATGTTTTTAGGATAAGAAGCAGAAGATACTCGGGAAACGATTATGCTAACTTTGAAAGTATAAATTAAGTTTTTCACCCGCGTAGAAAACAATTCAGAAACATTCAAATAACTCAATTTTACAAAATACAATGTTCGTCAAACAAGTGGGAAGCATGTTTATTTTTAATGTTTAATTTTTATTACGTCAATTTTTACATGATTCTGTTGGGCCACATACTTTTTATCGTTCCCTACATGGAGTCATAAATTTCATGAGTTAGATATCATTTATGAATGTGGAAAAGATATGACAGCAATAGTCTATTTTTATCATGAACAGTAAAGGAGTTTCATCGAGAATATTTGGCAGAAATAATAGACGCAATACAATGCATTAATTTTTATAGGTATAATATTTTCAACCTTACGGTGCCAAATTTTATTATAGCTTAAAGAAACACTTAACATCTTTAGGTATATCAGTGTTCCAAAAATAGCTTTAACTCCATTTAAGTAGGAAAGTATTCTTAATCGAGTTTTGAGTGGCATTGAACAAAACCTCCAAGAGATAGAAATTGAAAATATGCCAAAAAGTTGTCGATAAAAATACTCCTTTGACTTGCACGGAGAGAAAATATTAGTCATTACCTCTCACTATGATCTTTGAGAGCACATTAAATAAAATAAAGTTTACCTATGTGAGAATATCAAAATGTTCGGATTATTAACGTCTCTCTTGGACTGAAGATATTCCATTCCCACTGCAGAATCGTTTGCGGCACGTTGTCGAGCCGAAAAATGGTATTTCACCTTGTGCTGACAGAAAACCTACAATGATACTTTGTTTATGAAAAATATTTTTTGAGCATTGCAAACGAAGATTCCACACACTATGTCTCACATTCTTAATGGAACATATTGGCATATAGACTGAAACAACTTCATCTAAGGTTTAGTTAGTCTACTACGCTAGTCATAAAAATATATAAATATCAAAAACCCAAATAACATTCAAATAATTTTTCAAACATGTATTCAAATTTGTTTTGTTTGTGAATTAATTTTCTGTAGAGTGTAATACACACTGGATATTAGTGAAATATATCGATATATTACTTAATTTTTAAACATTTTTCGATCGATTTATGCAGTAGGTACAATCGTATTTTAAACTTGGCTGCATATTTTTTGGCTTACACTCAATTTAATGTTTACTCGTACAAAATAAATATACACTCTATCTCGGAGAAATTACAAGGTTCGCTTTGAATATGTCTAACTTCTTTTTATTTATTTTTTAGGAGGTGTATGGAATTCAAACTTTAGTTATATGAAATTTAATAGTTTTATTTTTCTGTTTGCCGTATATTGAGGTGTAACGCCGGCCAAATTTTATGAGAAATGTCTCGCCAAGCATGCGGTAACTCGATCCCTTAATTTGACTCAAAGACTTCTAGATGCATAAAATAGTCTTAACCCTTTTAGTGCGGCGGGCCGATATATCGGCTTTGGCATCTCAGGCGTAAAGTGCGGCGGACCGATATATCGGCTCATAGCGAAATATTGTTTAACTTTTGCACACAAATATAATTACAATTATTTTTTGTACGAAGTATAAGCGTTTTTTATTATTACCTAATTCAATGCATACGCAATAAGAAAAACTGCATAAGGATATTTTAAACAATAACTTTATAATATTTATTTTCCTAGAGTGATACATTTCATTCTAGTTACCCTCCGCATTTCTCACTAGAACCGCTGGCAGGGGTCAGCACTAAGAGGGTTAACCACAGTTTTATCGATTTATTGAGTAAATGGATACGACTACCAAGTACCTTAAGGGTGGTTAAGTTTAGCAAGTTTCGGTTTTCTCAGACTAAGACTGGTTCATGATCGGAATCAACGTAAGAGTCAATCAACGAACGTGCATGGGTTCAATCAGAAACTAAAACAAAATTGACCAAATCTTTCGCAGATCCGCTCACCGCTAGGTCGCCGCTTTCGCATCAGCCATGGGAACGAACGGATTTTTGAAGGTTTCCGGTGGAACGAAACTGAAGAGACTTCGCAATCGGGCGATGCGGATGGAGAGAAGAATAATGTAAGGGTGTTGAGGGTGGGTGCGTCAGAGAGGGAGAGGGATTGAGGCCGTAGGGAAGAAGGATAAGACAGCGAGGATTTGGAAGAAGGGACGGGCGCGCCCCGACTATCTGCTCCCACACAGTTTGTTGGGTTTAATCCTCGGGGCCGATGAATGGCTTGACCCGAGAGATCCGTTAACGTGGGCAATTAGCCCCAGAGGGATCAGCCCGAGAAAGGGACGAGGGAGTAATAATCGGCTCCCGAATACTTTTTAGCGGGCATCGATTTTTAGGGATTTCAAAAGAATAAAAGGGAAGAAAAAAAAATACGACTCCGGCTCCTCCTCCTCCGGCTCCAGACTGCGGCGTCGCTAATTCCACACCGTCTTAATGATCGTCCATTCCATTTAACCTTCGTCAGTTATGAATTGAGGAGTCCTTCGTTTCTCTCCGCACATTCCGCTGGCGCCCCTCTGTAGAGGAGGGAGGAAATTTTTAATAAATGTCACAACCGTTTTGAGAACGTAGGCTCCGGCAGCAGTTCCACTAAAACTTAATACAATTACGCGGCTGGGCTTATCACTTCCACAAACGGACCAGTTTCGGAGGAAAATTGGCAATGTGATCGTTATAGGATTAAAGCGACGAGTAACCAGAGCCCAGTTCGGCGGGGATTAAAGCGATCTTTCGTTGCTTCTCAAAGCCCTCACTCCGTCACACGGGACATGACGCGATTTTTCTATGGTTCCAGTCGTACCGTTAACACACTTTGATCTGATTCCTCGAAATTACAAGCGGCAAAACACCGGGTCGTTTCGAGTCGGGGGTTGAGACGAAGAACCCTCAATGTATACCAGTGTTAAACGCTGAATGCAGGTGACCGCTGAAGTTAAGGAGAGCTTTTAAGCCAATGAATAATTCTCATGTCCAAAATTTTGGAGTCAATGGGGCAACTCAATTTTTATCGTTTTAACGTTGCTTTCATATAATCTCCCATTTAATTCTTCTTTAAATGCAGGCCAAAAATTGAACAAAATGTTGTTTTCAGGAATAATCTAGCATGAGCTACAATAAAAGTCAGAGTTCAGAGAGCTTTGGCAAAACCAGTCATGGTATATTGGGATCAAATCCACATCCTGCATCATTTTTCATAGATAGTTCGGTGATTACGGCTAATTGGTTACGGTAGAATAATTATGCATTTTCATACATGGAGTACGTATACATTTATTACGACAATAAAAAATAATATGTCCGTTAAAACTAATCTTTAAACTTTCAAGCATCGAAAAATGGGAATATTTTTCATGATCTATAGAATTAAGATGAACACTTGAGAGTTAGACATCTCTAAAAGACCGTTTTTGACTAAATCAAGCGAGAATTATTGTTTGCTGCTCGGTATACTTCAAAATACCTCACAAACGTCGTTTATGTCTTCAAAAATGCTTCCCGAAGGCCGGTTTTGACACTATTTTAATGCTGTAGCCGGCTGAAATCGGTTACAGAAATTAATAAGGCATTTATAAATCGTATTTGTGAGCAAAGGTTTGATATTGATCTCAAATTTCATTTTCATAAGTGCTCTAAAAGAAATTATTTCAGTGATTACAAGCCACTGATGAAATATGAAAATATGAAAAAAAATGAAAAATGAAAATATGAAATAAATCTCTCAAGCTTAAAAAGCAGTGTATTATTTTAATGAATCAATGGCCCTTATAAGTTGACACTGGGAATGTACTTTTCAGGAGTTAAACAAATCGAGAAAAAAATCAAATCGATGGGAATTAAATCCAAGCACATTCAAGCATCATTCTGAGAAGTACTTTTATTCATGCAAAATAAAACCAATTATTTTTAGCGGTGAGCATTATATCAATATTTACGAGATCATGAATAAATAAAAATTTTGCACCAGGACAAACAATAAACTCATTCTATAAAAAAGAAACATTTGGGCCACATCGAGACGTGAAAGCACATTTGGGATTAACTCTCGAGTATTTCAGGTTTGTCATTAAACCTTTTGACCTCGTTAAAAAAAATGAAGATGAACAGGCAAATGGACCCGGTGCCGTGAAACAAAAGACGCATATTAGTATTTACCGCATTATGGATTACGCAGAGTGACCGTCCATTTTATAGCCCTCGAACAGGTGAAATGGCAATCACTCACCAATGTCCCACTCCAGCATGATAATGGAGGGCGGATATATGATATTGGGCCCGTGAAAAGAGAACATGGAAGCGGGTGAAAATGATCATTCTCACACTCATCCGAGTTGATTAAAAGTGATGAATCGTCAGACTGACGAACGTTCTAATTGAATGAATCAGACTTGCGTACGTTTAGTTCAGTAAATGCGCAATGCAATTGCAATATCAAAAAATTATTCCAGCACATTGACTCTTTTTTAAAGTGGTAATTATGTCAACTAACAGAGAGGGTTTTACCAAAAAAAATATTTACCCATGATATGTATGACATTTAAGACGATTTCACTATTGTGAATCTGTATATTTCATTTTTCTGGAAAAGCTACTTACAAAAAGCACGTTTTTTTACCCTCTATAATCATCATAACATATTCTTAACTATACAACTGCTTAATTTGCATAAATTACGTACGTTTAGTTCATTAAATGTGCAATCAAAAATATTTCGCATTCCGATTCTTTTTGACAGCTGTTATCACGCCTAATTTTTGAGAGTATTTGCGCTAACGATATTTATCTGTGATTGGCACGACTCTTAAGAGAATTTAACTCTCGTGAATCTCAATATTTTGCTGGAAACGCTACTTATAAAAAGCATGTTTTACCTTCTTTAACCCTTATAAACTATTCTTAATGATACTATTACTTTGCTTGCATGAAATACGTACGTTTTGTTCATTTAATGTGCAAATAAATCGCAATAACAAAATTTCCAGCATAATGACTTTTTTGAAGTGTTTATCACGTCAATATTTAGTAGATTTTCCGCTTAAAAATTATTCATATGTGATTTATACGACTTTTAAGACAGTTTTACTACTGTGAAACTGTACATTCTATTTTGCTGGAAACGCTGTTTACAAAAGGCACGTTTATTACCCTTTTTAACCATCATAACATATTATTAATGATACCATTACTTTTTAGCATACATTTTGTGTGTGGCTTTTGTCATTAGATAGATGATTGGTTTGCGTTAGTTATTAAAGTTACTAAGGGATGTGTTATCAAGTCTCTCAAAATACTTGCTGTTCTCTGAAAAAGCTTGCCAAGCTGTATGGATTTGTATGAATGTTAGTACTAAAAACTTTTGATTGGTAACTATAATTTAAAAACTTTCTCAAACGCAGTGCAGAATGTAGAAACAGAAAGAACAGAACAGCTCTATTATATCTACCACAATATCTGAATAGAATTTGACCAAATGGCACAATTTAATTTAATCTGAAAATCATATCATATCTCAACTCATTAAAATATTTGAAATAAGTCAATATTTTAGCTGATAAATCCGCTGGCTATTTGAATGATCCTGAAAACGCGATAATTTCAAAAAATGTGTGAAGTTGTCGTATTTTTTATGAATTAAATTAATTTAAACTATGTTATTCTATCGAGGGACTTTAAAAATAACGGTAAGGATAATGGATTATCACAGGAAAAAATACAATGTGACCTCATTCAGGGTTGATTGAAATTTTGTCCCAAAGCACAAACATTTTATTAAAATAAAATCCACTCCGTTTGTTTAGCACTGCTTGAAATTTACAAGGGGTAAAATATGGATGGGGACAACCTGTCCAGCCAAACAAGACCCCACGTCGTTGCGTTTCATTTCCAAGCGCGAAAAATATTATAAATGCGCACTTGAATTCCACTCGAAATGATTGGTGTGAATATTCATTTGCGTCTCGCAGTAAAGGGAAGGCCAAGTTGGAATTACACATTCATATTTGCCATGCTATATGCTGGTTTGCCTTTGATGACCGCGACTGGTCAGGATATGACACATCAATATCGCCGTAAATTAAAAGCATCAGCCGGTTTACATAAAACGGTTTTACGCAACCAAACGTGCATGTTAGCCTGAATTAATCTAGCCAAGGAAGTTTTTGGTACAAACAAGTAATAAAAACTTTGAATCCCAAGCAACAATATTTAAAGCCAAAGAAAGAAAGAAATTGAATAGGTATTTACGTAATTTTATTAAATGTATAAATTATTATCGAAATATTAATTATTGTTCTATATACAAATAGCACTGATTTTGTTTGATGCCATACCGTACGTATTGATGAGTAACGCCGCAAGTTTTCAAAAGAAACGTTAATTTTTCATTACTATAGAATATATTCATAATATTAAAATTCATAACAATATAAAAATGAGAAATTTAAATCTACTATCTCCTATGTTCTACCATTGCCGCGGATATGAACATAAAATGATTATATTCGGCTTAAAATTACCTTGAAGTACTGATATGAGTCAAAAAATGAAATATATTGTAGATTTTCAAAAATGGCTAATCTTTCTTCATAATCAATCTCATACTACAGACTTTTAGAAAGTCATTTGATGTGTTCCATTCCATAGCAATCTTAAGAGTGTCATCTTTACCAAAAGTCGATTATGAAATTTTCACATAAAATCAATCCAACGCTGATTTCTTCTTCTTCTTCTTCGGTTATCAACCCATGGGTTGGTTGGCAGTAGTACGCCATTCCGCTCTTTGCTCAGCTTTCCTCTTCATTTCACCATATGAGACGCATCCAGAGTCATTGATGATCTGCTTCAGATAGCTTAATCTAGGACGTCGTCTACGATTTGTCCCCTCAATAAAACCTTCAGCTATTAATTTTATAAAATAATTGCATCGTAGAATGTGACCTATTAGTTTAAGTCTCCTTGTCTGTATCTGTCTCCAGAGACTTCTATTTTCTTTGACTCTTCTCAGCACTTCCTCATTGGTGATTTTGTCTCGCCAGCTGATTTTCTGCATCTTTCGATAGCACCACATTTCTAGGGCCTCTAATCTGCTCTTTTCATGTTTCCCAATAGTCCAACTTTCACACCCGTAAAGGGCCACACTCCAAACATAAGCTTTCATTACCCTCTTTCTTACTTCCAAACTAACATTTTTACCAGTCAGTAGAGTCTTTTTACCATTGAAAGCTATTTTTGCTAGTTGTATTCTATTCTCAATTTCTCATTTACTCCTTCTATCTTCTGTTGTCTTACTTCCCAAGTAGCTGCATTCTGTAACTTGTCCTAGTTCTTCATTATTTATTCTTATCCTTACAGGTTCACAGCAGTCTTGAGCACCGCATACCATCAATTTAGTATTTTGCTTATTTATCCTCATTCCATATTGGTCTCTATTTTTGCTGATTTCTTAAAAGCAAAGAATTGGAGAAGGTAGGAGATTTCTGAGATGCTCCCTTGAGGAAGGATTGGAACATTTCACTTCCAGTGAAATGCGGTTAAGAGATCTGTAATTGCAAGGAAATTAAGCGGTTGAGGGATCTGTAATACTTTTATACCAGCTTAATTCAACTATACTCGGTAGAGAAGACATGTTACTACGTGAAACGGTTACCTTACAAACACATGAATTTGTTGGAGAAGAAATTGAGCATTCGTAGTAGTAGACGGAAATGTCACTCTTCAAATACGAGAGAGCGCAGGGAGTAAATCTTAAGATGGTAAAGTTTAAAGTCCAAGCAGTACAAAACACTTCAACAAGTTCAATGCAAATATTCAAGGAAGTCAAACTCGAAATGACTGAAAGTTATGCAGTGAAGAACAGATAGTCCAAGGCGGTTTCAGAATGTAAAATTTTGGATGATGTAAAGATGCAGAGATAGGGAGATAAAACGAATTTTCAAACTTCTGTGAAGAAGATAGAAGACATTTAGGGTTCAAAAAATACATACAAGCGCACATTTAACCAGTTGTGGCAGGTAAGCCGAAATATTCTTCCATTATTTCAATGTGGAGATGGGAAAAATAAAGGCTTGAACCTACTAATGTAGGATGATAGAAATGAATTGTGTTAGTGTTTGGAGCATTTATTGAGCAAGTTAGAGAGAAAATACATCTGTTATCTAGAAAAAATTGCTTGAATCATAAATCGAAAAGATGGCTTAGTATTGGGGAAAATTGGTGAAAAATACAATACAGCTCAATATATCCATAGGTAATACAAAAAATATGACATTTTATCCCCGATTTTTCTCATAAAGTACTCGTTAACACTAGAGAAGTACTTTGAGTGACAAAGGCACAAAAGTAAAGTGGGTATTTGTAAGAGTTTGAATGAGCAGGAAAACCTAGGCAATAATGACAACTTTAACTTAACAAAAATCATGTGTTACAAAAGTAATGTAACACCCTTTACATCCTATACACTCGAATCACACGTCGATTACGTCAAAATTCTTTTACAATCGCATTGCAAACAGTTAATAATATTTGAGGAAAACAAGTTACCATTTTGTTTACTAAACGAGTGTTATATGACCATGGCGTTCCCCTTCGGAGAATCCATCCATCGAAGCGTTGACGCAAAAAAAATAAAGAAAAGACAAGAGGACTACGCAAGCGTGTGGGAATTCATTTTATCGCCTCTTGGCGCGTCATCAAACACGAACAAATTCGAAACGCACTGCGTGAGCAGATTGAATCGGGTAAACACAAGAGGAGGTAGATCGAAGCGAAAAAGAATAAAATGCTTAGATGGCGGATTTGGATCGCGAAAGCACTTAATCTGAAGAAAAGCAACGAGTGAAGATTGCAGGTTGTAGGCCGTATTAAATTACTTCTCGCTATCAATAACGCAATACTTGTTATCAAATTTATATTGAGACGGCGATTGATGGGTTATTGTGTGCATATTTTTAAAATGTTCTGCGTAAAGAGAAAACAAATTCTACGAACACATATAATTTGAGTATAACTGTTTTTGGAGATACAACATGTATGCGGTAATAGATTAGATTCAAGAATTATAGTTCACATTGTCTCCTTTGATTGAAGCAGTTTATGAATTGAGTTACGGCGCGGTATTCGAAATATACACGTAACATATAAGTAAGTAAATCCATTGTATCGGATCAATATACTACACTGATATTCGCTATAAACAGTTTTAATCATACGACATGTTTGCATTCCCATTTTGATGAAAACTTATACATATTTACTCTTTTTTACGAAATTTATACCATTTGTGATAATGCTACGAGTGATAATAACATTGAACTGCTAAAAGATACTCAAATAAGTATGGTGCAAAATTTCAATTTTATCTATAAATATCACAATTGAGAACGCGTACGCGAAGTTTCACGCGAATTTGTACATTTAAAAAAATCGCACAAACCAGCCAAAACAGTTTTGTCGACACGCTGAAGAGGATTGGGATGCAGTTGAGAGATGAAGAGAGGACTGATGAAGGGTGAATGTCAGGTCAAAAGGAAGAAAGAGGATTATAAAAGGTCAAAAGAAGATATTCAAATATCTTTCGGATGTTTTTTTACTTCGGAATTTACCTTATTTCAGGTTGAGACTGTGCAAGGATGGAAATTTAAGGCGAATTGCCGCGAAAATATTAGCACAATTTCCATTTCCTTATTCCTATGCTCGTTACAACGAGTTTACCAGCATTGTGAGACCAAATAATTACTTGGTACTAGGAGAGAGCGGAACTTAGGCCAACCGCTACATAAAAAAATCTAAACTAACTTACGGAACCAGAGTAAGGAAAGCGATTAATAAAATTAAGTTATATAATCAACAGAAGAATAAAATAAAGATGATAAAGTTATGTGGAACTGAAAGGTTTACGCTAACAGAGTCAGTCAAAAACTGCCAAAAAGGAGAATACTCCTAATACATCAAAGCATGTGGTTTTCTCCGCTGTTTTATATAATTGCTCGGGACTCCCTTACATTCTCCTCCTCCCAATAAGAATAGATTGACTTTCAAGTAGATTATGACAAAATAAATAATGCGGTGTCAAATGACTAAAATTATTCACATAACGAAAATTAACCTTGATCATTAAAATGTGTAAATATAAACACATTTACTTCTATGCAAAAACTACACACCAAAATACATACAAAAGCAGTAAAATTAGGCACCCCAGAAGATATATTCTTAAGAAAGTGTTGCAATTCAATGAAAGTACGGCATTGCTTGGCAGTACATTTTTCAGCATCTGACAAACGATGAGCGTACAAGGGAAAACAGCCAGCCCTTTTTAATTAGAGAATTATTTTCATTAGCTCAAGTTTTTTCACTATGACCTCAATATTTCTACCAATGATTTTCATTTTTGCCTTTAAAATATCAGGTACTTCGCCATCCGATCACCCTATAATTTACCCAACTTTCGCTTCACCAAAGTTCACCTTCCCCTAAAAAGATTTTTAGTAACGTCGCATCGAGGCCGGTGGAGGAGCATAATCAAACTACAAAGGGTAGCCTGTGAGTTAACGTAGATCGTTTTCAATACAGAGAACACCTTCATGTGTGCCACATCACTACCCATGCAAGGCTGGGTCACTCGCGTAGGTACAAGCCGGGAGAATGAGGGAAAAAAAACTATATCTCTGGGAACCGTAATATTTCACATAGCAGGGGAAATCCATGAGTGGGGGAAAGCGGAAGGATAAAATAAAATCGAGGAGGCTTCAGTATTCACCCTCCATCGTAGGAGAGCTACAGTATGAGGGTTTGGGAGACGGACTGAGACGGGGGCGTGAGAGTGTGGGGGCAGTGTGGGGGCGGCGGGGGCAGTTGTGGGGTGGGATACGCGCGGAGGCAGGATCGTGGCGATGCCAACGGAGTTTTATTTCCCGCCTGTTTCCCCGGAATCCGACGCGGTCAGTGACGTCACAGTGAGTATCGACCAATTTCCTCCGCGCGCGTATGTTGACGCTAGGGATCAGCGCTCTGTGCAGAAGGAAAGGGAACCGCACGGAAAATATTGCACGGGCGGGGAACTGAGGGAGGGTAAAAATGTTATCTACAGGGTTGAGTGGTAGGCTATTTGGGGACTATGGCCATTTGTCCACTATTTCAGCCGATAAATCAAAGTGCTTAGGAATTACTTATTCCCCACCCATAGTACACGTTGGTGCTAAGTGTAATTAACTTAAATATAATGTCTAAGGAAGCAAAAATCGCCGTGTACAAATGTGTTCTTCTCCCCACTTTGTTGTATGGTAGTGAAACATGGGTTTGTCAGGATATACATAAGAGTAGACTAAACGCCGTGAGTTTGAGTTATCTGAGGAGTGTTTGTGGCAAAAGTAGGATGGATAGGGTGAGAAATGAGTGGGTAATAAATGAATGTGGATTAGATGCTCCAGTAATGGACATTTATAATAGGAGTGTGCTTCGTTGGTTCGGCCATGTTGAGAAAATGGATGAGAGTCGAATAACAAAAGAGATATATAAGAGTGAAATGAATGGTACGAGAGGTAGAGGTAGGCTGAGAAAGTTGTGGTTGAATGTAGTTGAGGAAATTCTTAGGATGAGGAATATTAGGAGTCTTAAAAACAGGAGGGCATGTATGAAGTAGTGCATGGGGGTAAGTGAAGCCAAAGAGGTTTGCAAGGATAGGTCAGTATGGAGGAAATTATTGAAGCAGAGTTAGGTGTACACATATGTATTTATGAGTAAAACTTGGTGACTCTGTCTACTCCGGAAGGGAACGGCGGTATGTATTAATGTATATATTTTAATTGAAAATCAAATGGACGGATATAATAAGAATTGAAGATGTATCCATAAGGGTAGGAGAGGATAGGCCCCTAAGGAGCACAATACAGAAAAGAAGAACCAGATAGATTGGACATACTCAGAGGCGCATTGGGTTGATAAAAAACATAACTGAATGAACAAAGAGAGGAATGTCCCACGGGCAAGAGCCAAGATGAAAGATAGAGACAAAAAAATTGTAAAATACTTAAGAAAAACCACGAGGAAGTAAGGGAAATCGTAGGAGGTATGCAACGATAGAGGGCTTTAGTCAACAAATCTTAGGAATGGACGATGTATGAGGATATATTTTAATACAGCTGCACTTTCTAAACACGGGAATCTTGGGTAGCTTTTGTAGCTCCAGCGTCAAAATAAGGACAATCTTTCAGTTTCTCAATTTTTCAGTTTCAGTGGATAATTTTAGAATATATATTCCTTGCACTAGCATCCCTATGTATCCTCATGACTGTAATAATAGTAACTCATTTCTTCTGAATATAAGACGAAAATTACTCCGTGGTTGACAATACCCATAATTTTTGTTGCATTTTGCAACTGACCCCAATCTTGTATAACGGTGTCCTCTCGGAAAAAATCCGTAGCTTAGCTAGGTGTGCAATAAAACGTTAATTCAATCCATAACCTGACATCACGTCTGTCTCTCAAAGTGACAAATCCATCGCAAATAACAGGTAACAGATTTTTGTAAAGCAAATTATAATCCAAGTCCATATTCTTAAACTGCAATTTTCATCTTTTTTCCCAATATCATATTTCAATATCTTCTGCGTCATTTCATTGCACCGTCCATCTTCCGGACAGGTTTATACGCTTTTTGATATTTATCGTGAGAATTTTATTTACATATTTCTAACGTGACCAGAGTTATGTTTCAAAATTTAGTATCCTCGGGAAGAGAAGCAAGGAAATGCATTGTTTTCGGGATAGAAGAAAGCTTTAATCGAAGCGTTGAGTTGGTAATTATCTGATAAAAATGAGCTATGATTACTTAGGGTTCAACAGATGATAGTCCAGTCTGCGCTGCATTGAAATAAAGTGCGTCTCACATTGCATCGGAGTGGGATTCGGGGATACAATGAAGAATTAATAACCCTGCCGGAATTCGAACACTCGCTTTTCAAGATGGAAACTGATAGCCCAGCCCAATCACAAACCAGATAAAATTCAGTTAATATAAGGTATTGACAATCGTGTACTAAAAATGTCGACTTAAAAGGTAGAAGTGAGCACGGAGAAACATTGAGGTGCAGTACACCAGCAAAATCATTAGAGATTTTATAATTAAGATTTATAAAGAAATAAAAATTTATTTACCATCCCGAAAAAAATAGCTATTATTAATCGCAGAACAGAATGAAGTTGGGTGAACAGTTTTATCGCAACAATATATACACCAATGCTTGATACAGTATGTTTTTGGGTGTTATCACTTATAGACTATTTCCCATATCAGAAACAGAAAGAATGAACACTACGAACATAAAAAATGAACAGTTCAAGGCATTTCTCAATCGACAGTTTTCCTTGACTGAAGAAAAATACCTCTTACTGTTGGGCTGTCGACCACATGCCCAGGATGACCTTATCATTCCACCGCATAAATGTCATTGGAGTGCCTCCCACTTCAATCGAACGAGCTATATTTCGAGACTAAGAGAGCACTCCAGTGCTTCTCTATTTTCTCCTCCCACATCTCACGTTTCGAAAAGAAAGAATATGGGGCGGACCCTTGACAACACATTCTTATTGAGGATACGGAGAGGCAAAACGACGTCACAGGAAAGTATGAGACCCTGCGGAAATCGAATTGTACGGGGGAAAGCGAAGAATAAAAAGGAACAGAGCCCACAGTGAAATTCGCTCTCATTTCCACCACGCCTTCACGTTGAACATTTATTTAGTGGAGGCCAAACACGGTGGTAGTCATTTGTAAGAACCATCAACGACAAAATGGATTGCGTGGACGGCCATTGAGGTAGCTGGAGAGGACGGTTGCTATTGTTGCCAATACTATAAGCTGTCTAACCTCAATTTTCCCTCAGCGCTTACGGGCTGACGCACTAATTTTGCAATTTAACGAGGTTTTCCATCGATAAACTACTAGAGGTCAGCATGAATTTACTTCTTTAGTATTCATTTACCTTGCAATATATTATTTATTTATTTAAATTAATAAAACCCGTATTCTTGGTGAAAATATACAGGAAATAATGTAGAATCCGTAGCACTAAGTATGCAATACATTATTTAAGAGTTACCTTCCTTAAATTTCAAACATATGGTGGATATTTATGCTATATATCCAACTAATATACTTATTTAGCGGTAGATAAACATGGTGGGAGTTTACGTCATATTGAAACAATAACGTAAATTGAGGTCGTAGACCGCAATACGGTTCTTGCATCATTTAATGCACGGAAAACGTACGTCCATTCCGTCAGGCTATCCAAAGGAAAGTACTGAAGGAGCTAGGATAACCAACGTGGTTGTTATTTACGTTGTTCGGCTACAGTTTGATGACGCAATGTCCTCTTTATCTACCACAATGGGGTCGGATAGAGAGCGGAGGCGAAAGATGGGTACATGGCAGGCAAAGCTGTCAACATATCGTAGCTGAAGTAGCGTAGGTTGAAATTGAGGGGCGGGAAAGTATCAGCATCGCGCTTCACGACGATGCTCACGATAGTTTTAACCAAATACAGCTGAATTCAACAAAGAACGGAAGTAAGCTAATCCTACAGGAATACAAAAAACAGGAAACTAATGTTTTAGCTCAATGTTTAAAGAATTCAGAAACAGATATACATAAAAAACACGTTTCATATTGTTAAAACTTTGGCCAATTTTGTGGTAAATAAAATTCACTAACTGCCACTAGGTGGTTGATATTTGCTACTGCGCATCTGTTTTCGCGCACCTCTCACGCAAACGCTCACTAGGCTCTGGCTATCTCTCTCACTCGCTCGCTCTCTCTCTCCCTCTCTTTCTCTCCCCGTCTTTCACTTTCTCACTGGAAATCGACTTGAAAGATTGACTCGCTTCGTCGTACGCTCGTACTCTCCACTGCTTACTTGTGCTTTCTTGCAATAAAATTTATACTGCATTGTAAAAGCAAGAACATATACTATATTAATGATTCCTAGTTTACATCAAGATATTATGCTGTATAAAAATACGTGTTTGCATACGGTTTTCGCTTAAACAATGCTTCAATTGAAACGAAAGTTTTAAAAAATAATTCTTGCATAATTTATATTGGTACATGAACGATTATTTCCAACGGAAAATAGATGCATTTTAATGACGTGTGCTTCAATATGTTATCTGAATATCTGAAAAGTAATTAAAATGTGCCCTGAATGACTCAAGATTTGTACTTCAAACACTTTTGTGTCACCGAACACAAGGTTAAAACCGAGTCAAATGATTTCATATGAGCTCTCGAGTTAGTCCAAATAGTTTATACCGTGGCTAGTCCCGGTTTACTCAAGTGTTCATTGGAAACAACCGTAAGATGCAATACGATGCCCCCTTCCTTTCCTCTGCTTCTTCTCTGACTTTCCACGGCTGTTTTTCTCAAACCCAGGACCACAAATTCTCACGACAACTTGTAGGTTTGCAAGTAGATTGATATGTAAAAATTACGCTCATCTTCGGCTCTTGATCGGAAGTGCACTTTCTTGCTAAATGCTTCCATTTTCAAAATATTGCGACGTTCCACTGCGCTCATTATATTGTAAAGATGTTTTCACCAAAATCCTCGATGTCCACGTTGCGAGAAGCTAATATTGGGAAATTATTCGGCGCGTGAGTTTTTCGTGTATAGTGTGGTTGGATTCCTCGATTTGCAGTCTTCCCATATCCCACGCAACAACACTCTAAATCCGAAACATTAAGCCTGGAACACCGCGTGTAATGAAGGTTTCCGATACGTTGCCTCCAATTGCCCCCCGGATAAGCATTATGCATTATTCCCACGGCATATTTTAATACAAAGCATGCAAGCAGTCAACACGGGCCTAATCGGATGAAGTAATGAGTCACCCGGTATCCAGAATGATACATATATGCATGAAAACATTTTGAGCGAAGAGTTTAAAAGAACTTGAAAATACTCCATTGAATGAGTATGCTAATGAAACTGGTATTGAAGGCACAGGATAAAGGAAAAAAAACGGAATGGGAAGAAATATACTGAAAGACTAGCTCACTCTCATTGCTGAAGAAATGTACTCGCAGGGTAATTAACAGTGTGAATGAATTGATGACCGTTTATTTTCGATCGTATTATTATGACCAACAGCGTAAGGATGTAAATTGTATTGTTTAAGGTCGGTAATAGCGTTTGAACCTCCATTATTATTTTATAGGATAACTTTTATGCTTGAATTAAATAATTGCTAGGAAAACCGCTTATTTATCTCAGGAGTTACAGAACAACCATTCTAATTTTCAGATATTTACTAAATAACTGTAACTGTGAATTGATGCACAGGTGCTTCTCCCCTATCAACGAGGAAAACATTACAGCGAAGATATTTAATTTAAATGAGAATAGTCCAATCGTTTCGGGAAACATGTCTCATGCCAATGGGGAGGTCATGTATATCCTCCAGCATAATTTGAAGACATTTATTGATCATGATCATGAAAAACAAAATTATCAACGAGTAAAATTAATAATATATGTTCGTTAAAAATGAATACATGTCCTTCTTCACTCGAAGATTCCAGAAATTCAATTACCATTTCTCACGACCATTCAACGACCACGACAATTCATCATTCACGACCAATACAATCAAACAATGCTTCAGGTAATATCCACTGCTATGAAAGGGAATTGAAACAACCTCCCAGATTCTACGATGATATTGCGACACTTCAGTTGCCTCGCCACGTAAAAGATTTAAGCACAGTGGTAATATGTAGGCGCCTAGAGAGGGAAAGAAGAGCTTTACGACTTTTACCCAAGCCCTAGGAACGAAATAGATGAGTACATTTTGCAGGCCGTAAAATAAAACCACGAAGATTTCCTCTCTCCACTTCATAGGGGCTTCCTTTATAAAGTTTTTATGATCTACAAGCAATAAATCCGCCGGTTTTGAATGACATTGTTACTGTCAGACTCCATAATGGCCGACTGCTACTCGGAAGAAAAAACAACTTATTATGGCTACCGCCCTGCCTTGACACAAAATTATATCGGCATACATTTCGGATGGCGCTAGATATACATATATACGCACATAGCAGAGTAGAAGCCCACTCCTGCACGCAAGTGTATATACATTTTCGAACGAGATGGCATGGAGAGAGAGAAGTGAGCTGGAGACATTAAGAAAAAGACAGAAAGAAGGCAGCTACATAATTCATTCGGTTTACCTCGAGGAATATGGGGAGGGAAAAGGGACTTCTTTTTTTTTCTTTACTCGGAAAATGAAACGGTCACAGAGATGTCGGCATTCTCCTTTGCCCTTTTAGTTTCCTTAGAAGCCGGGAGATGGAGGGAGTGAGGAAGCGGGACGAAAAATAAGGGAGGGAGGGAGGATTTGAATTTTATACTTCGAGACAAAAAATACGGTACAGGACGGCAAAGAGAAGTAACGGAAATGATAAAACATTTTAAAAGAGTTGAGAGATGGAGAGAAAGGAATATTCTTTGTCGAGGGAAATTTTTCGGTGGGGAATATATATCTGGGAGGGAAAAAAGACCAATAAAAAGGAACAAAAAAATAACTCCTCCAATGCCGTGTGTATATATAATATTTTTTCTTCCGAAAAGTTTTCATCAGGGCGAAATACCCCTGGGCTATTCCAGCAGCAAGCGGGTGGCGGAGGTTGCTTTCACGTTGAGGGTGAGGGGAATAGGGACGTTGAGAGGCCAGGCAGGAGACTGCAAAGAACGAAGGCGACGGTTGAAAAAGGGTCGCTTCAGAAAGACAGAGGTGCGTGCATAGTGCCCTGGTGCACGTTCGATTGCCGCGCGAGCAATTATTCCCAGCAGATGAGAGCGGCTACAAGTCTCGGTTTTTTTGTTAACAAGGGATTCGTATTTCTCCCTTAAGCGATATATAGGTAGATATGTTATCTCCTCTCCTTTTTATCTCTTTCTGGCGACTGGCTACAATATGATCGAAAATTTAAAGGTCTTTTTCTCTGCGGTTAAAGCAGGAATAAAAGTTTTAAAAGCTTATCGTGGCAAAATATTTTGTAACATTTACGTCAAGGCCTGTCGTCATTCACAAAGCATTTGCATCTCCCTAAAAGGACATAAAGTCGTGGTATGAGTAACCTGAGAAGGAATATCACCATGGAGATCATATCGTATCATATAAAACGCGAGTTTTCGGGAGGCTGGATAACCTGCTGCGTCGCATTTACGGGAGAGGATGATACCAGTCAGTCTTCATTACCCTTTCCCCGCGTCGCATGCTTACGTCGAGACCACCTTAAAAAAGGATTACGGCTTGAGTAACTTAAAACGTTCTCTATGTCATCTCTTGTGGCGAAAACAGTCGAGAAAGATGAGGGAAAACTCAAAAGGAATTCTTATTCCAGCGGAAAATGGTCTCTAAAAATTTTAAAGGGATATACTTTTAAAATAACTTGAAATAATCTGAAAATTCATTTGGGACGTAAAAACTCTATAACTGAAAGTTTTATTGCTAATGAAACCTTAGAAAAAGATGGGTAAGTCTCAGGATTTGATTGGTGGAAGCTTTCCATCGAGGAAGCATGGAAAAATCAGCAGAACAATTTCTCATTAAATAATTCACTACATGGGTAAGGTTAAATAAGTTTGCAGCATCACTACATCAATTATAGGGAAGACTATACACTCACGCACAAAGGTTTTCCTCTTGTTATTCTTACTTATCTTACCCTCTCCCTCTCTTGTGCTTACGCATTTAATTACTTACTTGTAATGTAAATTTATACTGCAAAGTCCTACTTATCTTTAATTCAGAATTGTTGTTTCTTTTTTTCTCTATCTTCATAATAAAACATTGCCTTTTTACTAAACGTTATAATACATTGTCTATACATTGTTTGCTGTTCCCACCAGTTCGAAGTAAAAGGTGTGCAAGACTAGGAGAGTTTTATTATTAATGAAATCTTAAAAAAAGTAGAGTCAGTCTAAGGATTTACTAGATGGGATCTTTCCCTCGAGAAAGCAAAGAAAAATCATTTAATTTCTCATTAAATAATTTACTACATGACCAAGGCGTCCCTAGTTTTCAGCATCACTACATGAATTGTAGGGTAGACAATATATACCCATACATGAGTAAGGATTTTCTCTTGTTTTCCTAACTTATATTACCCTCTCCCTTAACTTCCCTGCACATTTAATTATTTCCTTTTAATGTAATATAATTACTGCAAGTTCTCGGTATGCGTTGTTTCGATTTACCACTGAGTCGATGTTACGTCCATGCTGACCAGGGCCGTTGAAAAATGTTTCTCTGTTTAATGCTAATAAAATAGACCGTATGTACATACGACCGTATGCATACGTTTTGTGATAACTGAGACAATTATCCAATTTGAACTAGCTATTTTTTCCTGGATAAAGGCAAAAAACGAATTTTGAAATTAACGCCTTGAGTTATCGCGGGGTTAAAGTGGCCACGAATATCTAGATCCGTTTTAAGTTCTTTCGACTTACATCGCTTTTCTTCAACATGCATCTCCGACGCACATCGAGGCCTTATTGTATACTGCAAAGAATGAGTAGACGAGGAGTATTGAGATGATGGTTGTACCCACGCTTTGACCAGAACTGTTCCGAATTGACCCTCCATGATTTGGGTGGTCCCTGATTTGATGACGTACTCCGGCAGACCGTACGGCGTCTACCCGGAAAGGGAGCCAGGAGGACACCTAATCCCAAATCCTTGGGCAACGAGCTCCTCCGGTTCTCAAAGATGTGCGGAAAGTTTTCGCAAAAGTGAGACTGACGGTGACTCGTCTTACGTTGTTGGGTTAACCTTACAGATACGAGTACTTCGGGGTGGCGGAGGCCCAATGGAGGCCTTTTGACCTCAATCCGTCTCATTGGTGTCGGCCTCGAAGGGGCTGTTGGTTTCGCTAACCTTCCCTTCCCATTTCTTCCTTTCCACTGCTTCCTTGCCTTGGACATAAGCAAGATGCTTGATTCCGAGGTGGAAGTTGTAATCCCGCGGCGAGAGCCGAAACACCTATATACTGCAAAGTCCTACTAATCAATTATTCAGAATTTTGGTGCTGTTTTTCTCTATATTCACAATAAAACCTTGCCTTTTAACTAAAATTAATATTACATCGACTATGCATTGTTTGCTGGTCTCACCACAATTAAGTAAAAGGTGCGAATGACTAGCAGAGGCATCAAATTCTAGCGTAGTAATTGCCAAATAGGACTACTAGATAAAAGAAGTGCGATACACTGCGACACAAATTTACCCAGCAAAGATAGTAGTTGGGAAGAAACAGACAGCCACAAGCAGGCTAGGTAGGGCTAAGAAGTACAAAAAAAGGTAGAAAAAGCTCATTTTAGCTACCTTCTACTAATCTCTGGCCAAAAAATATTACTTCCTCAACCTAAGATATCAACAAGTTGTTTATTGTAAAGAGATATTCTCAGCCACAGGCTGTGCTATAAAGTGCATTAATACAACAAAATCCGATTCCAGCGACAATACGTGGCATTTCATTAAAGTTAAGGTCTAAATATTTCCGCATAAGAATTTAAATATGTATATTTCCAACTCTTTATTCAATCATTGAAATACTACGGCTGTCTTTCACGGCAGAATTCTCATATAGCCAAATTATTTGTCTATCAAATAATTTATTCAAAAGAAGTGTGTTTACCATCATTTACATTTAGGTGACGTACAGTCATCAAATAATACAAGCGTAGTAATAAATTTCACTTAACGTATTAAAACGGCTTGAAGTTTCGTATCTTCATTTCACAAACAAGCACAACGATTAAGACATTCCAAAACGGGAAAACCGGATTCCTGCCAACTATGTGTACACTGAAAAACTTGAAAGCAATACATTACTAAAATAAACGTTTTGTATGCGAGAAAAAAGATTTATGTGAATACTTCTACTGCCTTGCCGTGCGCTGAAAACCACTTAAATCGCAGCGAGATATTTATGAATCACCAACCGTTCGCTGAAAGCAGCAAGAGAGGATTTGTAGCTCACAAAGGCTGACGATATGTTCTCCAAACAACTTCCATTCCGACGTATAAAATTAGTATGTTATAAAAAAAACCCACAATGATAGAGACGCTTGGTAAGACGAAATTTAGTCACAGGGCGGCGTGGACAGCCACGGTGGGGATACCGTGAATTCCGGGGAGCAACCACGTCGGGGGTCGGAGGCTAGGACACAAAGAGGTTACTGTCGGGCCTCATTGGCCTCATGTCACGAGAGGAAAAGTGATGGAATTATTGGATATCCAGCTGTAGCGGTAAAGATTCAAAGGGAGAGGGATGTTAGAAATCTCCCCCGATTCTCCCTCCCCACCTTCCGCATGCCTCCCTCCACCTCCCCTCACACCTACCCAACCTGCGCGTATGGTGGCTCCTCTAAGCGGCCTCCCTCATAACTACGGAGACAAGGTCAGGGCCTGCAGCCTCGTTTCCAGACCAAAAAAGGGACGTGCTGGTCATGCCCTTGTCCATTTGCTACGTTGTCTACGGCGCAACCAGCCTACATACTTTCAAGCACCTAAATAAAGGTAGCCGTATGAAGGAAAGTGGGTCGTACAATTCATATTTTGGCTCCATTTAGAAAAGACGTGTAGCTTTTTAATTTGAATAACAATATCACACTATAGAACTTAGGGCACACTCCATCTCTCGTTGAAGAAACATAAACAGGAGATAATTGTTCAAGGTAATCGTAAGTTGGGATTTTTTAGAAGACTAATTGGCAAGTTTGACGATTTAGTCGATAGAGACGATATAGAGATATAATTTGTAAATTGTATTAATGCGAAGAATATGAAAAAAGAGTGATTTGGATAACGGATTTTCTCAGTGATCGAAAACAAAAAGTAATTATTGATGGTTTTTGCTCTGATATGGTCGAAGTCACATCCTGTGTTTCTCAAGGAAGCGTGATCGGCTCTATTTTATTTCTTATATATATTAATTATCTAAGATCTCGAGTTATCAGTATATTAAGATTATTTGCGTACAATACATTTATCTACCGTGAAATAAACGAAAACGCGGACTTTGAAGTTCTGTCATCTCACCTTAACAACGTTTATTCGTGGTGCCAGGAGTGGGGGTTAGAATTAAATATCAGCAAATGCATCACAGTTCACCTTATGCGAAAGTTTTCACACAAATGACATACCTATACTGTGGGTGGAGTAAACATAAAATCTTCAAATACAGTAAAATATCATGGAATTACTTTAACTCCTGGTATATCACAAGGAACGCACATAAATGACACATGCGGCACAGCATTAAAGGAACTAGGTATTATTAAGGGTATAATAGGAAGATCCTCGGATAAAAAGTATGAGAGAGATGCTACTTTGCGCTGGATTGACCACACCTCAAAGATGCCACAAGCATTAGGACCCTGGTCATGAAGATTTAACCAAAAAAATTGATGAAATACAAAGGAAAGCAGCACGCTTCATTAAATGCTGCTAGGATCGAACAAAAAGTGTCACAACTTTAAGAGGAATTAAGGTGGGAGCCCCTAGAGATTCGGAGGCTACACGCAAAGGTTAGCTTGCTTGAGAAATTCAGCACTGATGTGACTCAGAGTGACATAGAGAATATTAACATGACCCCTCACTACATCTCTATTGAAGATCAAATAATGAGAAATGAATTGCGGAGCTTGACAACAGAACGGTCACGTTTAAAATGTCACTTGTCCCGCAAACAATATAAGATCAAAACAGGTGCAAATGAGACTTTTAACTTGGCTTGTTTGTAGATATTTGAGCTAGTTTATTTGCGACCAAATCATCTTACCTGCTACCAAGATACCCTAATGTTTGGTCTAGTCCTTATAGTGTTTCTGTGCATGTTGCTGATGTAAATCATGTATCTAATCGCATTTACGCAGTTGTAAATAGATTAACATGATGCGAAAGTTTGATGTAAATTATATTTTTCCAAACGTTCAACATATTTTGCAAAAACCTAACTATTATGGTAGAAACGAGCACTGGCATAATATTAAGGAAATAGACTGCAGAACCAATATATTTAAAACGTCATTTTTTCATATACAATAAGGGACCATAATAGTTGTGATAGATCAGTTCTAGGATACTGATGAGGTAAAATAGGTTTAATCAGTAGCTTTAACTATCTTAACATGATTATTAGCTATTAACCTTGCATGTGAGTAAAATCTTTTCGGGTTTGGCACCGGGTAAGGCTATTAAAGGCCAACGTTTCAACGACAAACTCTCTCATCGTCACCCGATAAGATTTTACTCATATTATTCACCGGGAAAGTCTACGATCTTTTATCAACCTTGCATGTGATCTCCTGCATGATATACTTTTACATGATTTAGCACATTGTAGAACTGTTTATCTACCGAAGTTATTATAACCAGTAGTCGTAACTAAAGTAGTGTACTGCTTGGTAGCATGATCTTTAACGTATCACTCTCCTAGTTTCTGTTCTGACCGCGTAAGGTCTTCCTGACTGCATTTGGCCTGCGCCTGGCATTCCGGGGAACGTGCGCGGTTCTGATTTCAGCTGGGATGAGTGCTTTATCCCTGGTGTGGAAACACTCCGTGCCACACACCCTAGTGGTGCCTTGCACGGTATTTTGTAAATGTAGATGCAGGTAAATATTAAGAAATATTTTATTGGAACGCGGAGAAAACGCACATGAGTTCGGTGTCCTCCTTGCTCAAAGTCTTCATCGAGACATGCGCCCGACTTATTCGCGAATCCGAACGATTAAAGTCGGAGATCGGATAGCTGCGAGGGCGAATAGACTGTCGGTGGAGGGATTAGAGCGCTAAAGCGATTGTCGAACGATCCGCGGACGGGATGAAGCAATCTTCGCCGAATCCTTCTGCCGCACATCGCATCACGCGCGCAGACTCCGCCTCATCTCCGGGCGAAATCAAATCGGATTAAGAGCACCTCATGTTCATTCCTCGAGGAAAACAGAAACGGAATTCTAGCCGACGGATCAGAACCATTCCACCAACTCTACCGACCGCAGGGAATCGAGAGAAAAACGATTTTTAAAAAAATAGCAACACGCAATATGTGCCCACAACCACGCACGTTTTACTCTTTCTTCCCATCGTCTATTGTTAAAAAACGGCAAAAATGCAAATAAACGAAGATTACAAGAGTATGGGATGAATTAGTTAGAGAAGCTGTTGGCATTAGTCGAAAGGGCAGGAAATGAAATTGGAATTGAGGGCAAGCCTTCCGCGAGCAAGGCATCAAAGAAAAAATACGAGAATACAGAAAATATGGACAGAAAAAGTAGAAAGAATGGATGGAGATATAATATCCAAATCAATAAATGTGAGAATATAAAGCACGGCCGAAGACCGCTGGGGCATCCATGCTAGACAAGATAAGATCACGAAGATCGTGAAATGTAAAATGTGAGATGTAACAGAAAAAAAAGTCTGTCATTTCTTTGTTGCTGCAAGTTGGAAAGCAGACAAGGGATGAGTCATCTCTAGCCTTCCTGGTAGTGCGCCCAGCATTTTGTGAAAAATGTGTAGCGATTAAATAAGAATAGGCATTTTCTCATTACTTGTAAAATGTTGTGTCACCTAAGAAGAAAAAGGTGAGAAGTAGGGACAATCACAGAGAATATAAAAAGAAAACTTGAACGTGGTGGAAAGTAGGTTACGGAGATGATACATTTGCGTAACACTTATGGATGATGCTTCAAATTGTGCACTGCGGGAAAGAATGTGAGAGCAAAAGGAATTGACTGAACTCGTAGAAATAAATTAAATGTTATGGTATGGACGTAAAAGGACAACCTACGAGAGTAGGCTTCCAAGATTGTGCTCTGATTAGAGACCAAAAATAACATAAAAGAAATAGGAGCAGATGGGTATGAATAGGAGCAAGAAAGTTTGAAAAAGACGACTAGCAGAGCAAAGAGGAATGGAAAAAGGGATGCGATAAACAGCCGCTGCCTAGTGAGCTAATACTAAAAATAAAATATGGCCAAAGGTGATTTTATTCAATTTTATTTTAAATGAGACAAATTAATGCTATAATATTGCAATATTCAACCTGCAAAACCCTAAAACCATTTCAGTTGGAAGTGGTTTTCAATGTCAGCAAACATCTTTGAAGTTTAGAAAAAATAGTCAAAAACTTCGGTTGCCTTATTTTGTGAAAACTATAAATCTTTCCCTTAACGCGTTTTAATGCGACGTACCTATGGATTTGCAACATATTCTTCAGCTTATTTTATTTCAGCCCACTGTGCGCCGTCAACAAAATCGGCAAATTGAATTAAAAGATGACGCAACTTCCCTGGTAACGTCTCCTAACGAAGTACGCCTGCACATGCCAACAAGTACACGGCAGTGTGATAGAAGGTATTCTACGAGGTGAAGGAAGCAACTAAGTTTGATGCTGGAATTGAAGAGGTTTCCGACAGCCGATTATTCTCAAATAGAACAGCACACAACCCTTCATGCAACAGAAGTAGCTTTCGGATGGCTTGGAGTGTACTCAACGTAACACTCCTCCCAACGACTCAATTAGGTTGGATACTGGGTGAATTAGCGTCCGCGAACTTCCCTTACGCAAGAGGCAATAGAGTGGTTCGTATGGCACAGTCATCCACTGAAGTTCAAATTGGGGCAGTATTCTCAGCATTCCCAACATACTCATTTGATACGTATCCCTATTTTTCTCAGTCAAAGCTGCCTAAGGGAGATGAACATTTCTGCACCGCGAGTAGCCACGTCCAAGGAGCCTTCTAGAAAGAAGAATGCAAGAATGTTTCCCCCATTAAAGGCATATCGTAATTCTACATTCATACAATTTCAAATACCACTGTGAATTGAAATATATTCTTGAGATCAACATTAACAAAGTTGGCCTTGAGGTGAATTATCAGATCTTCCTTGAGGCCATATTTACTAACTATGGAAAATTGGTCAATGAGGTTATGTAATCAATAAGGCAATTTTCATGAAGATTTAATCAATCCACGGCATAGGATCGGCCGATAATAGTATCATGAGCAAAAGGTAAGTTCTATAAATTGAAATAATACTGTAATGACTGTTTAGATATGATTATAATCAAAGGAAGGAACTCTGCCTATAAATAAGAGAAAAATGGAACTTGGAGGGAGAGAAAAATAGAAAAAATATCAAAGCCATGAGGAACTATAGTTTTACGGGTGCATCATAAGAATAAATGCATGTAGATTGATTCAAAAATCTCCAGTTCAATCACTAATTGGAAGGTTACCATCAAATTGGGTTGAGCAAACAATAATAGCTATGGCAGAAGATGACATAAGGAATTTAGATGATATTTTGAGTTTTCATGTAATATAAATGCAAAAAGACATAAAACCAATTGTCAAAACAAAGGGAGAGAAAGAGGAACCACGGCGAATGAATAAATACATTTTAAGAAATGACGTGCAAAACGAAAAACTAACCAATTGGTTTGGGAACGAAGGCTTTCGCGGTGCTCGACGTGGATCTCTTTCACTTTTCGGGATCTACCGCGTCTTTTGTTGGACAGTGACAACAGTATCGCTGACAGTAGACCTGGCCATCTTAAACCCGAAGACGCTGACAGTTGTGTCAGCGAAACAGTTGTCACTATCCAAGAAAATACTCACGGGGTAGATCCCGAAAAATGAAAGAGATAACCAATTGGTTCTCGCGGTCTCCAGTAGACCATACTCGAATCGTATCGAATCGATGCGTCTTGTGGAATGAGCCAATAAACTTTGAAAGAGTACGACGTAGCTCACAGACATCGTATTTGTGAATTAGATTTCCAAGACTACTCAAATACAGGAGCGTATTTAGGTGCTTGAATAGCTGACACTTGTAGTGAATAGACCAGAAAGAGGTCGCCGAGTGTAATCCTCCTCTTACAATTGCAAACGCTGGCGGAATATAAGCCAACTCTCAAAGATGAGAGGTGCAATGGGAATTCTTGGAGCTGGCTAGACTCACCTTTTTTACTTTTAATTCTGCATTTTTTCGACCCACGTGACATTTATCACACGCCAAACACCCAACCTGTCGAGTCGGGGCCAAGTCCAACGGTCGGCCGTGGGGGTCGAATGCCCTACCCGGATTAAACACCCTAATCCCTGACAGTTAAAAGAGGAAAGTCTGGCAAGCATAGCGCCGCGGCGTCTCCTACGTGACCTCGCATAAAGGACTAGGGAAACAACAATGCCGTCCTGTACAAAAGAAACGAGAGGAAAACAAAGGAAGTCTTACTACCTGGCTCGGAACTGGGCGATTTCTCACCTTCCAAGAGAAAAAACCACCCCGTTCGTTAAGACTCGAACATTTTTTTTACTCTGTTGCCACAGTGTCTGCTACCCTCTTCCAACCATTCTCCCGCTTCCTTCAGACAATCGGCCTCCGTTTCTTCCACACTTCGTGCTGTAACTTGCTTGTTATGTGTCTTGTACGCATCGGGAGGCCCCGTAGAACCTCCCCCAGCTACCTTTCCCCCCCAACATAACCCCAAACCGAAAACCACACGGAACCAATTCCAACTATATGAACCGTCTCCCCGACTCCTACCTTGCTATTCCACGACTATCTTGATCTCCCTCCCCCCCCCTGAGAAAACTTATCGCCCGGTATCTTCTCAGAGGGGTGGGCAAAGGCCTATGGGTATCCACCGGCACCTTAGGGGGGCCCCGGCGGGAGAGCGTCCTTGCGGGCCGCGGTCGAATGGCTGTCGGACCCTGCGGGTGGCAAGGACGAGGCGAGAGGTTGAGGTCCCACTAACTCCAGCCCCAATGACTCCGACTGCAACTTGAATCAAGGTGGTTGAGTACGCTAAGAGGTACTGTGGGACAAATGCCCGCAATATACTGAGTCAATACACTTCCGAGGTCAGATTCACGGATTCATCCGCTCACTACACTTGAGGCGATCATATTAGCAGTATTAATGTTAAGCTAGTAGGCATCGTAAATTCCATCATTTCAAACTAGTCCTAGAATACTATGCTCAATAAGATCGTTGATATCTAAGTGCAATTAATGAAATAAAAGCAATTGGCACTAACGACTAAGATAGAAAAAATAGACGAACGCAAGAAGCAAAATGATTTCAAGTAGTGACTCAATAGCGGAGCAGTCCAATCTATGAATAATTAGGAATTAATTGTCGTAAAACATTGCGATTTGACCAGCGATGAGAGGTGCTGTTTGCAGATACGCGAAAATATTATCTGGAAGAGAACTGCGAGAAAGAAAAAAAATGAAGTATTACGAAAGTACACCTGAGTAAGGGTCTATCTACAGCGAAATTTTTCATTAATAAGTTCATCCCTATTGACAAATTATAACAAGCATCCCAGCATATATTCGAATTAAATATTGCCATGGATAATTATGAGTTTACAATGCGCACTTCACTTTTATTTTCGAAGGTGTTCATTGACGTCATATTAATGTTCACTCACAGAAAAATGGCCCAATAAATTATTAGCATACAAATAGATGTGCCGTTAATTAACCTTGCAGAGACAGTCCATAAATGACCTAGAATATTGGACGATTTAAAAATGCGTGTGACGCTCTCCAGCTGGATGATTAATGAGACGTGAAAGGGGAAATTGAAATTAACTTACGAATTAATAACATGCATATTTGAGGTGTAATTATTCCTCAAATGGTAACAAACCGCACATCATTGAGACGAGGATCTCTAATTAGAACGCCTCAGGATAAGGAAATGTTATATGAAATACCACAGATAATCCTTTTTGAGTTTTGAAATGTGGTGTATTCCCGGTATCAGAGTCATGCTTACAACGTGAGAACATGAGTAGGCGACCTGGCTGTAATGCGAAATGCCAGGAAAATTTAAAAAAATCCAATTTTGAGTTAAAATTCTCAGGGTGTATTTTCTGGGTAAATAATTTTGCAAACAGAAAAATCAACGAAGGGTAATCGATAGAGATCAGCATAAAACATATCGTTTTGCGAGTAGCCAGTCCAGAGACTTTTTACGCGTGGAAAATCGTAAAATTTGGTGCGCAAGAGCCGCATTTAAAATACTTAAAAAGGGCATTAACTGCTTCTCCTGCTGGAGGTTTAAATTGTATTTCACGGGCTAATTACTGTCTCACTCATAAATATGACTAATTTTTCCTTTCAAATTTCTTTGAGTGCAGAAGTACAGATCATTTTTAACCAGCATTGATCATAGGAGCGGGAGACTGCACTGAAGGGCATTTTACTGTTTTGACAAGACTCTGGGAGAGAAATTAAAAATTTGAAAAGAAAACATAAAAAAAATGAAAAACAATTAAATGAAAACTCACATTTTGGTAAATTCAATTTGAATATTTTGATTATTTATGAAAATATCAGTACCTATTTACTGTAAGACATTGAAATCTTTAAAAAAATTATAGGTAATATAAACGGCCATCTCATTGGACACCTAATCAGAACACCGGAAACAGAATAAGCAAAAAAATTATAATAAAACTATGGAACAGTAAGACCGGCATAAGATGGATTGCAGAAATTAGGAAAGATATGAGTGAATTAACCATAACAAAAGAAGATTTGGAAAAAAGACAGACTCAATTATGAAACTCAAGGACAAACACACCGGACTACCAGCCAAGATTAACAAACAGAGAATAGGAAGGATGTTCCCAGATGAAGAAATAAAATTACAATCCGAGGGAATGAAGAAATACTGGGCCAACAGAAAACAGAGGAATTCCAGAAGATTACTGAAGTGATCCAATGAACGCCATAAAATAAAATAATAATCACAATTACCACACAAAAATTCATAATTAAAGAACCAAATGTGAATGACAAATGACTAAAATGCAATATCAAGGCAGAAACAATAGAGCACATCACAAATGGATGCAGTGTACTAGCAAGCGTGGAATACACACAAAAACATGATATGCAAACAAATATATCTTGCATTAGTAAGAAAGTACAATGTATCCCATGAAACTAAACATGGTACCTAATGACACCACCATCTGTAATAGAAAATGAAGCTGTCAAAATATATTACAATAGAAGTAACATAACGGACCGCCCTCGCCCAAACAATAGACCGGATATAACTCTTCAATCAAAACAAGACAGGATAACATGTCTAATAGATATCTCGATCCCGAAAACAGAAAATTTAGAAACTAAATACAAAGAAAAAATACAGAAGTATGTACCTTTAGCTGAAAAAATAAAATTAACCACAATAATTAATACTTTCTCCAAAGTAAGAAAATTTTTAAATGAACATTAAAAAAACAGTAGTAGAGCCTAATCCCTTGAGTGCTTTGCACCCGGGATAGATGAATGTTTCCCAGCCTTCAGGCTGAGAAGTGAAAAAATTCGTAAACAATTACAAACTATATTTTGACTGTACTATCATTACCGGCAAAAGAATACAACACCATAGACCTGATATCATATTAGTTGACAAATGAAATAAAACTGTGTACTCCATCGATATAGCAAGTCCTTTCATAGATAATATGGAAAGGACCATACTGGAGGAAAACAGCAAGTATCAGGACTTAGCAGCTAAGGTATTAAGGGTATTGAAAATGAACAAGGCTAAGATTGTACCCATAGTAGAAGCAGCCACCGGAATAATACCCAAACAAATTCGAAAAAGTCTGGAAAAACTAAAATTACATTACAACGTATACATCCAAATTCAGAAGGCTGTCATTATAGTATATGCCATATAGTAAATAAATTCTTAAATTTTGGTAAACAACTCAAAGAATTTTTTCTGGGGGTACTAAGTATAATACCCGTATCTCTGAATAACCCAGCACGGCTGAGGTATAAAAAGGAGAGAAAAAGCTAATAATTATTATAATAAACGGCCATCACAATTCACAGTCGCATCAGTTCTGAGAAGGACGTAAAAAAAGAAACCTACGCCCGAATATCTGAAAAAGTTCGTGAGACGCCTGCATCAGTTTTTTTTCCTCATACAAATTGGGCCATTTGTCGACTCCTACGCAGGTCGCGGCGGGATCATCAGTGGCACAAAACAGACTCACGTGTCTACACAAAACTCCATTTACGCCCTCGAAAACAGTGGGTTGAATTTTTACGGAGGAAACGTCGGGAGCCGCCGGGGGAGCGGGGAGATGAGCGGGGAGCACATGCTCCGCGTGATGACCGGAGTTCGCTTTCATAAAGAAAGGAGAGGGAGAGTCGGGGAGCTGAATAATTTCGCAGAAAAGGGAAGAGGGAGTCTAAATGCGGGTCAGCGGCGAGGAGATTCGCCGTCACTTGCCGCGTCCGCCACTACACCCGCTCTCGGGGAAAAAGTTTTAATATTCAATGAGGTAGGAATCGATTTCTCTTCCAGTTTGGCCCGCTCTTCTCTAGTCTTCGTACACAGCTGGATTCTATTAGGGCCTGCCCCCTCCATCTCTCCGTCGTTCCTCAACTGGTCCCGAAAAACTTCTGTGGCAAAAGTTTTTGAAGGTCCACGGTGACAGGAGATTGCCAAAACTTTATACCCCTTGAGTTATTCTCTCGTTTTTCTTATTGCGTTATCTCGATCGATGTCTGACTTCGGATTTAACTCTAAACTGCCGTAAATTCTTACTTAGGGTAGGTTATCCATCTTTTTTAGCATAGACCTAAATATTTTTTCTTTCAGAGGATTTAATGGTTACATTTACAAAACCACAACTTAAAAACACACACGACCCGGGTTTCAACTCTTAAGCGTCATCTTCAGGTCTTTAGGTATGTATTATTTAGACCTAAATATCCTAAACCCTTTAAAAGAGCAATGCTTTCTCTAACCTCCTTTATAATGCTACTCAACGTGTAAGTTAGGTAAATAAACATTTTTTTTCAATTTACAATGAATTATTTATACACACCAGGGTTGAAATTCGCTATGAAAAAATCATTTGACTTGACCGGGATTCGAACCCGGAAACCCGGATCTCCCAATTGCCGGTCAGGTATGTTAGCCAGTTACACCACCAAGCCGGGTTCCGGATTCGGGTTCGAATCCCGGTCAAGTCAAATGATTTTTTCATAGCGAATTTCAACCCTGGTGTATATGCACCCGTGCGAGTGACTTCGTACCGTATCATTTGTTAAATGCAATGTTTGGAAAATTATTTATACATTTATACGTCACTTGAGAAATCTGTGCACATTTTCGATATTTTCCATTCCGATTTATAGAGTCTGATCTTTGTAGCCATTGTATTGTTTTCTGAATGAATGAATGAATGAATTTCTGAATGCAGATGTAGAAGCAGAATTGCCTCAAGGTATCCATGAATTATCAGTGCATGTTATTCAAATGAGTAGTGGAATCCTATCCCCTGTTCTACTCGTCATCATGTTTATAAATGCAGTAAACTCCTTGTTAGGAGTCTTGCCGTGACTGTTATTCTGACTACTATAGCTTATCATCGAGAGAAGGTTACCGGTGAAGGGTTCAAGGTTTGGCTGAGGCCTGGGATGAGTGTTGCATGCGTGGTTCGGGAAGACTTAGCGAAGGTTCGGAAAGACTTAGCGTTCCATAGTTATGTGTTTGATAGAAAAATATGATACATATATTGTTATGAAATGTTGGTCACTTTGATTTAGAAACCATGGTCACATTACTTCAATAAGTACATAAAAATGAAGTATAAATCTTGTTCAACCGTGTCACTGCCCAAAATTATCAATTAATTATTGATATCCCGCGAAGCATATAAATATCCGTAGAGAATGGGCACTACCTTTCCAGTCACTAATAAGTTGCATCACTCCAGCTCCTGCTGTGATAACTCATATGATTCCCACGATTGAAAACAAGATCAGAGCGATAAACTGGTAGAGAAGGAAATATACGATTGGGAGGGCGAAAGATGCCAACCATAGCAGTAAATAAATCAATTTGATAGTTTATATTTCGGGAGGAGGATATTTTGAGCGCTCATAATTTATGACTTTTGACCCAAAATACAGATTATCTAAAGACAATTTTTCAATGGATCACACTATTTATTAACGAGCAATGTAAATAAGGCCAATGGCACTCTAGAGCATAATACTAAATGCCTCATCTACTTCTTTAACGTGGGAAAATAGACAGGTAATCGGTGAAAGCGGAAAAATAAATTCATGGGCATCAATTTTTTTCCGTACATTAACGGTGAACATGACATCAAAGTGGGAATATTTTACAGCCGTCTGGGAGGCAGGTTCTTTGTACTCCGGAGCAGTAATCTGTGCTCGTATCTGGAAGACTACGTTCCCCTCTCCTTTCCAATCCCTCAGGCCTTGAGAGTGTGAGGAATAAATTACTTCTCCCTATGGTCTAAGACGGCTCAGTATTTTAAAAACCGACCAGAAACAATGGGCGCACTACGTAATACACATCAACTTGAGGCAACATATAAGACTAATTAAGTAAAGGCAGGTGCAAAATCCATTATCACAGTCAATAAATAAGTACATTAAAGGAAGTGAGGATTAAAAACTTTAAATAAAGCGTAATATATGCATTAGAAACTGATTTTAAAGTAAATTAAGGTGGCAAAAAGCCGATCTGATTACACCATTAAGGCGCCTGTACAGATTCTTATTGATGGTGATTCTTATTGATGGTGATGGTGATTATGATTGATTTTAACTGATGGCGAGTAACAGAAATTAAAAATGCTTTCTGAACGTTGAATGACTATAAGTAATCTTCATTTAATTATACCAATTCTTTCTTTTTATATATAATTATTCCAGTTTACAAGTGCAACCCATTTGATAATATGAGGTTCAACAGAGCATTTTTTCCACATGAAAATTAAAAAGGTTGCTTTATACCTGTGACATGATATGATTCCATATATTTATTCGGTTTTAAACGGGATAACATCGTTTATTCTGGCGACCGAAGCACTAAAAAAGTAATAAAAAATAGTTCTTTAATTCTGCTAATAAAAGTTGCTAACAATGAACTGAAACAATACGAGAAAAATATTTCAACATAGAGGACATGGAGAAAATCCTGTTTTGCGGCTACAATCAGTGTCAAATTCACATAGGGAGAGGTGTGCGTAAATACATACTTTTATATTGCGTTCTCATTAAGTGATAGAATGACTTACTTTTTGCGTGCTCGAATCCTGAAGAAATAAATCATCTCCAGGGATAAAAGTTAGCAATGTCCACTGGCTTTTCATTGGTACAACGTGTTTCGACGCTAATGCACCATCATCAGGTACCAATAAAAATTAGGTGGACAAGTTAGGTGGATAAAGTGGATAAGTTTTATTAAGTTTTATTTATTGTATATGTTCCATTATTGTTTTTAATTATTCCATATTGTATATATTCCATATTTTAATGCTCCACAACATCTCGCCGAATGTCATTGAATTTATCTCCAGGGCAGCAGTATACCCGGAAATGGTTGATACTAGTACATCTAATCGCTGCGAAAATCTAAAAACAAAACTTATCTCAAGCGAATTTGAAAGGGACTAAAATTAAATAATTTTTCATTTGAGTGCTGTAATATTTTTAGTCAAATTTGGATAAATCGAGCAGACAATAATTTTCAAAAGTTATAATAAGAAAACAAATAATATGCACAAGTAAACATCTTTTACGAGTAAATAAGTGCAAAAGATAATGCAGTTTGAATGACGAGCAACTGCGACACAGATCTATATTCACATCTCAGAAACTCTCGAAAAATTAAAGAATGCCCTTCCTCTCCATTCCCCGACGACCCGAGGCACATAGAAATCGATACGATGGCATTATTGATGCCTGACGAACAACGCGTACAGATATGCACTCTCGGGCGGAAGACAATGGGGGATTAAGCGGAACGCGTTTCCCCGGCAAACAAAACTAAAATAAAACATAACGAAAAAAGAGAACGTAAATTCCCGAACGAAGGGGAAAAGACAGAAAGACTGAGAGGTAATCCTCGAGAGATTTTGCAACCGGAGGGGGCGCCGAGGGAGGGGGGGCGGCAAAGGACTTTCTCGCGCTTCCTTTTCCACACACCCGCAGGATGTGAACGTCCCATTTGGAGGGGAAGAAAAAGAATAAGGAGGGGCAGCCCTTCTGAGTTTTGGTTTAGCGGCACATTCTGATCACGTCTCCCTCGTCCTGCACCCAAATAACCCCAAAGCAGAGGGGCTAGTTTGAAATATTGCAGTGTTGCGGGTGGCTGTGTGCTGTGAGGGAGTAGACGGTTAAGGGGAGGAAGTTACAAAAGTGGCGAGAGGGAAACGGCAGTAACTTCAGAACCCTCCATTTTGGTATATCCGGACTGGTATTCCGTTCCCGTTCCCGCCAATTTTGCGATAATTTGCTCCCAAATCCCGAAAGAAAAACACGGTCGGGAAGTCGGGAGAATCTCTCGAAAAAGCGGATGAATCTTTGCAATACATGAGGATATTTAAGTACAAAAATATAAAAAAAAGGAAAGAAAAAAATCTCTTTGCAATACATGAGGATATTTAAGTACAAAAATATAAAAAAAGGAAAGGCAAAATTTCATCATATCTACATTTACGTCATACCCTGCCAACCACCCTAGGTGCGTGGCAGGGGGTGCTTCCACACCAGGCATGCATAAATTATACGACTGAACACCGAAACTACATTGAAACCAGCGTACCACACATGCAACGCGCCAATTAAAAATCTACTGACCAAGAAACATTCCATCGTCAATCGTTCCAACATGTAAAGGATACAAAAACTACTGCTACAGATTCAAAATATCATGCATAAATAAGAACATCAATATTTACATCATGCATAAATAGGAACGTAGAGAATATTAAGAGAATGATCTACAATCTAGCTAATGTCACTATTCGCACTATTCATGATGACGATCACAGCTGTAATGGTCCCGAATGGTACGCGGAAAAAAATGACATTTTATACCTATCGGTTCTACAATCTAGCTCTCTAATTTTACTGGCGCGATCTAATCTGCCGTAGTACGAGGGAGTTGTAGTATTTTTTTTACGTTGTCAGAGAAATGTTTTTCTTGAAATTTAGTTGAGAGTGCCAATTACACATCAAAGTTGGAAGTATCTCTATTGAAATGCATCCAATCTTCATCTACATCTACATCTACGTAATACCCTGCGAGCCACCACGAGGGTGTGTGGCAGGGGGTGAAGATCACCAAACATGCACTATTGCCATGCAAGTAGGATATATAAGGTAGACATGCTAGAAAATAGGGTCACAGTCAGGTCTTTTGTTATCATAAAATTTTTGTAAGGAACGTCTGACACGCAGACGATCATTGGAGGTTGAATAGCGCGCTCACAACCAAATAATGAAAAAAATAGTAATGGGTGGTTTCTATTCTCTCTTGCTCTTGTACTCTGCTGACTTTGCAAATAAATGGCACACATGCTCTCCGTTTGTTTCACCTCCAGCGCTCTAGTTTTCACTCTTCAAAACTGATCAGGAATGGTGAAAATGTCGCTGGACAGCGGAGTACGTAAAGAATCGCACCATTTCATTGATTTTTTGTTTCGATTTTCAATGAAGCCATCAAGCTCAAATATTTTAAGTTTATAATTACTCTGAGGTAAAAAAATTAATTATTGATTGAGGCAATTTTATAAATACACACACTACAGCCGATTGTGATTTCTAAAAACCCAAAGAATGCTACCTACCGGTAGGTTACCGAACGTTATGCCTGAGCATGTTGCTGAGTCACCATATAAAGAGCGCTGGTGTGTTCCAAGCGGTGGCAATTTCAAATCTTTAAGCTATACAGACGACCGCAGTTTACCCCCCTATTTCCTCTTCCCCCTAATCTGGAAAAGCATCTATTGGTGTTCCTAAACTATTTTCATCGAATATATCAACCATCCTCCATGGATAATTTTAAGTTAATTGATCTTCCTCTTAGTTTCTTTAATAACTGGGTTTCTCTGGTGGCACTCAGTAATTGGTGAGTCGGCAATGTAGTTTATCGCAATTTTCCGCAAATCAAAAATTTATAAAAATCACATAAGGTCTCATAAGATAATAAATATAAAACATTTTTTAAATATACTCAATACTCTAACATATTAAGATCAAACTGCCCCTCTGAAATGGCTTAAAATACGAAAATCTACTCTGCTATCTCCTGACACTTCAGAAAAGTGCCAGTATATGGGATCCATATGAAGCGGGGTTAATATCGGAATTAGATCGCGTGCAGCGAAGAGGAGCTAGATTTGTGAAACGATGCTACGATAACTTTGCTAGTGTGTCTGGATTGTTAGAAGAATGGGGATGGGAATCACTATCACATCGTAGATTAAATTATAGGCTTAACCTCCTAACTAAATTTCAGGACAAACATTTCTCTGACGACTTGAAAAACATACTATTAACCCCCTCGTACTACGGCAGATTAGATCGCGCCAATAAAATTAGAGAGATAGATTGTAGCACCGATAGGTATAAAATGCCATTTTCTCCGCGAAGCCATTCGGGACCATAACATCTGTGATCGTCGTCATGTATAGTGCAAATAGTGACGTTAGCTAGGCTGTAGATCTTTTTCTTTATATTTTCTACGTTCCTATTTATGCATGATGTAAATGTTGATGTTCTTCTTTATGAAAGATATTTTGAATCTGTAGTAGTAGGTAGTCTTTGTATCCCTTGCATGTCGGAACAATAGACGATGGAATGTTTCTTGGTTAGTTGATTGTTAATTGGCGCGTTGCATGTGTGGTACGCTGGTTTCAATGTAGTTTCGGTGTTCTGCCGTATAATTCATGCATGCCTGGTGTGGAAGCACCCCCTGCCACACACCCTTTGGGTCACTTGCAGAGTAGATGTAGAAGTAGATGAAAAGTTATCATCGCGGCGACAATTTACGATCGGGTCAACACAAACCTGGCTGATCGAGAAACGGAAGTAATTGAATCTGCTCTGACCTTTAGAAAGATTTTCTCTTTACTTTTTGACGGAAAAATTTACCCTACAGGTTATGTATGGCTTCTTGGAAAAGTAACGCAGTATCAATTCACCAAAAATCAATTCTACTGGTTCACACAATAATCTTGTAGCTAGTATTTCACTACCTTAAATACCCGCGATCCCTTTCATGACGCTTCTCAGTACTAGATTCTCAGAAGAGAAAAGTATATTTCCAATATCTTCCATTTCTTTCTCCTTAGGCGTGAAAACCCTACATAGGTTTCGCATTTTCACCAGTAATGGCCACTTGTTTTCCTAATTATACAAGCTCCTAAGAATTGGCACCATTTGTTTTTTAAATCTTCTAAGATCGCGTCTCTACAGCTGAGTTTACTTCAATTAATACTTGATCAATTTTCTTTTTCTATCTTATAATAGCAATGCGTGTTATGACTTAATCATCGGCTTCTTTTACGGTTTAGTGAAAACTTCAATATTTTATGTTTTACTATCACATCAGTTCTGATGTAATCGTTATCTTCCATTCATATCCTTCATCCTTCGTTACTCAAAAACACTTCTGTGAGTTCCAATACTTAAAATTTTAGGGAATAAATCCCTATATTTTACCTTGCTACAATAAACATTCTGTGATATATTTGAATTTAGGTATTGATCTAAAATAAAGCGACAGAAAAATGAACACCGAGCTTGCAGTCATCTTGACTGCTACACCAGACAATCAATTATAACTAACGACGGGTCATTATTTTTAGGAGAGAATCTCAGGCTTGACTTTAAACTAGGAAAATCTTTCTGTCATTAGACGGGAGAAACAAATGCCATTCCATACCAAATACATTAATTTTATTATTTAGATTCTGCTGCTGGGCAGCGTCTTCAGGTAAACCTAGGAACCTAAGTAGAGCCTCATTATTTTTACTCTAGCAAGATATTTATTTCCTTTTGCCTTCAAGTGGACGGAGTGCATTAGGCACCTCAAGTGTTTCATTTTATGGCCAGGTATTCATATGCCTTACTCGAAACATCAAAAGCGGAATCGTAAGTATATCATTCGGAAGGAGCCTATGCATATAAAGACGGCTTCGCCGGTGCATGAAATCTAATTACCCAAGCTGCATGAATTTCTCATCCTCAAGAAACATACCTTATTTACCCGCCTATTGGGCGCATTACATAATTTATAACTCATACCAAGTCTTTGATTTCATCTAAAACAGTTAGTTTTTTCTCATATAGGTATTCGTATGCCCTACTTGAAACATCAAAGGCCGGATCTTAAGTATATAATTCGGAAGGAGCCCATATATCGTATATAAAGATGTCTTCGCCGGTGCATGAAATCTAATTACCCAAGCTGCATGAATTTTTCATCCTCAAGAAACATACCTTATTTACCCGCCTATTGGGCGCATAACATAATAAAATTCATACCAAGTCTTTGATTTCATCTAAAACAATTAGTTTTTTCTTAGGGCGCTACGCATGTCACTGGAGGCCACAGAAAATCTTAAACAGCAGTCACCGTGGGCGGCAAACCAGGAGATGTCTTGACTTCTTCATGCATAAGTCACCGATTCGGCAAATAGAGGAGAAAGATTCACGCAAGCAAACCAAACAGAGAGCCTTATTAGGGACTCTATTCGGCGCAATAAACCAGACCCGCCAAAACAGCCCGAGACTAATGAGGTCGAGTGTCCAAGAACGAAATTAGGAAGAGGAAAAAAGAAAAGATCAGACCGGGTGTTCGAAAAGGACTTGCGTGCGAACGTGACTCCTAAGAAAAAAACAAGGAAATAATTTTGGTTGGGATAGGAGTAAAACGGATAGAAAGAAGGTAGACTGGAATGATAGAGTAAGTACAACACGATTAATACTTCACTTGAATTTAGCATACAGAGAAATAGGTAGTTACGAGAAAAGCAAAGGAATTAGGGAGTCAGCGGAAACAAAAAGTTTTAAAACCCTGCCCGAAGAACTTTGTGTACCACTTTCCAAAAGAACAATTTCACTGTAAAGGTGATAAGTTTAGTATTTGCGTAAATAACATTGTAACTACACATTCCTTATTTGTAATTATTTCTTTAAATGTTATTAATTTATAATTTTGAAATTGTTTTTGTGGAGCTTATTCAAAGTATCTATAATTATACTGTTCTAATGAGAGGTATGGCTGTTATTAATTCTCAACAAGCGTTACCATCATAACTGCATTTAGACATTTATGAAATATTTTGTTTTTCATTGCAGATGAAATATTATACTCCTACAATATAAATTTTAGCATGCTACACTTTTCCCTTACTTAGAAGACGAATCGGAACCAAAAATTTTGTTTTTCATTTGAAATATTTTGTTTTTCGTTGCAGTTGAATTATTATACTCCTACAATATAACTTTTTTAGCATGCTATACTTTTTCTTTAACTTAGAAGACGAATTGGAACCAAAACTTTTCTTTGAAATATTTGTTATAATTTTCCATGAACTTTGCTGTTTGGGGATCCCCTATCTTAGTAAGTTTGTTCTAATTTGCTGCTGCCACCTTACGTATTTTCCGCAAAAAATTCACAAAAAAATCGTTAATTTTTGTTGCTTATTTTTATTTCATAAAATTCTAAATTAAAATTGCATCACATACTAATTCTCATTGACGAAAGCTTCTCCTCATTGGATTGATTTTACATCTCCTTTTGCTCATAATGCGACTCTCTCACGATCGTAAAAAAGGCAAGCTCGGTAACTCAAATGAGCTTCACCCAGGGCGCGGGATAGTTTCACCTGGTCGACACGTTTTGAGTGCCGCGCTTCTGATAATTGAGTAAGTTATTATCGGAGCCTGGTCCCCCCCTCCTACTCCCGGATCCAAGCTCCCCACCCACCACCAATTCCCTCCTTCCTTTGAAATACCCTCTTTCTCTCCCACCACGAACGAATCTCGAGCCCCACCCCCCGCACCCCCACGCCACCATACAGCCCATCCGTGCCCCCTCGCACTCTCCCGCTGTCCCCCTTTTTTCCCCGAACCGACCCGGGTGAGAATTCCGTCCGAGAGGGCCATAATTCAATCCCAGCGTGAGTCCATTTGCAGCAGCGAGAGGCGGACCTCAGGGGTGGTGGAAGAGGGCTTCGGAGGTAGTGGAGGTGGGGAGGTTGAGTGGGAGAGGGTTAGGAGGGCCAGGATTGCCAACTCTTCCGATTGAAGTGTTTTTTCCTCGCATTTCAAGTGGAAACAATTAATCGTCTAGTGCGGACGATAATTACTTAGATACTATTGTTTTAACTTTCTTCATTAATGCGAAATTTCTTTTGAACATTAACCACTATTAGCGGCAAAATTTACTTCAAATTACACTTGTTTCCTCTTCATCATCGTTTCCTCTTTGATTTGTAAGATTTTTACCATGAAATCGTTCATTTTTCAGAGTAATGATCAAAGGTATCCTAGTTCAGGTAAGGTTTAGGAGTTTTCAACATTTTATATTATGAGATAACGTTCAGAAAACATATTCCATTTGATTGATATTATAACAATATACCCATGTTACAATAAGCTAAAATTGAACAGTATGATTTTACTACACTTTTCCTTGAATAGGTGCACACATATCATGTCCATTTGTACCACGACGAGAGTCAAAATGAACACATTTTAAAAATACAGATAGCAGGGTAAATAGAGTGAATGAAGGACACGAAGAAAAAACAGCTTGAATGCGTTTTGTTAAAATTAAACATTTACATTATTTCGAATTGATTAATTTCGATGCCCGTTAACTTTTGTTTTCCGCGACTTGATCAATTAATTATTCATTCAGCTTTAAATTGTTTTTTTTACGTCTATATTCATAACATATTTGATATCTGCTTTTGAAGCTACTGATTTGATTTGCATTAACAAGGGCCTAAGTTTCTTCATTCATTCTGATACTACACAAATATATTATAGATTCATAAGAATGTGATATAATATTTCAGGAAATTAGATATGCATCAGGAAAATTAATTAACCTGTATCTCGTATTCCTTTTGTTGATAACTCTGAATATAAATAAGTATCCACTCATGCAATTTTTTCCCATTGATACTGAGTTCATATTAGAAGTAGCTGTAGGAAATATATTTTTACGTTTAATATTACATTGCTGAGCTGAAAAAAAGAAACTTTTTAAAAAGAAGTTTATGATCTAAGTAGTTGCAACAGGAAGAGGTAAAATATGTCTTTGAAAGGATTGAGTCAGATACAGACTAGTAAAATAACATGTTATTTAGCATTTATAGATGTTGACATGGATTTCTAATAATGTTATGATATCGTTTCGTGCTCACCTTTTTAACTAATTTATTGATTCTACTATACCTACTTCAAATCGAACAATGTGATCTAAGTAGTTGCAACAAGAAGAGGTAAAAAAGGTCTTTGAAAGGATTGAGTCAGATACAGACTAGTAAAATAACATGTTATTTAGCATTTATAGATGTTGACATGGATTTCTAATAATGTTAAGGATATCGTTTCGTGCTCACCTTTTAAGCTAATTTATTGACTCTACTATACCTACTTCAAATTGAACAATGCCCTGGTAAAAAAATACGCGGGTATGGAATGGAATTTGCATTTTTTTATTTTCTCGGAACGAGTTTTTTCTAGTTAGTGTAGTAAACCAAATTTACTTACGGTAAAACAGTCGGAAGTCGCAAATCAGGATATTTTATCATATTATGTGTACCTATATTTCTTCTGAAAACTTCAAATTGCATGGATGAATTTTTTATGCAGAATGATGAACGAAATATATATTACCACATTATTTATTACCGATACAGAAAAGGTAAACTCTAGGAAACAATCACTCATGAGTTGGTACCCCAGTTAGGACGCATGGGTGCGGGGGGGGGGGGATATATATGGGTCTTAGGTTGGAAAAGGTAGATGGGGGTTAGGAATCAAAGTAAACTCGGTAGGGTGGGAAGACTGAGCTGGAGGAAAGAATGCAATAGCCTCGATAGGCATTCTCCGAGAGGGAGAAGGAGGGACATGGGGAGGGAGGCGCCGTGGCCGCATCACGTGATCCTTCCACATGATGAGGTTATCGGTGGGATAGGGAGAGCCCACGGACTGCAGGATCAAAACAAAAGACTCACCTCAAGCGTGTGTAATTGATTTGGGAGGGCTTTCTTTATTTTTTCCCTCTTATTGTCCGATTCCCGTAGGATGTGTAACGAAAACAAGCTCGTGAGCATAATCGCCTAATTAGGTAAAGAGGGGATCTTTTTTATTTCATTTTCCCGGGTCTCATTTTTTTTACTCGTTCCTCAGCGTAGCATTGCGTTACTATTTATTGGTCTGCTGTGTTTTTTAATTGGAAAAGGCCCCTCGAAGCAAATTCCTTTACTGCACCAATTGGAAAGAAAAATCTGTGTAACCCGCTGTATTTTGTGTGGGTCTGCATTTTTCACTGATTAATTTGTTCCAATTTCTATGCTTACTGTGCGTTTTCGAACACTTAAGTAATAAAATAAGTCTCTCTTTTGTTTCCTCTAAGTAATTAGTAAGCGGAAAACAAAAAATATAATTTTCTAAATTACAAATTAGCATTGACTAATGTATTCTACCCATGTTTATTTTTATTTGAGGCACCGCCATCATTATCAGTCATGAATTCGAAGATGGGTTTGATGTAGGTCTCTAATCCTTCTACCAACCATTTAATACCTAACTCTCTTTTCTTCATTTATAATTTTACTAATGTAGGTATTTCATTTATGTGTTACCCTACCAATCTTCCCATTTATTTCTCCTACCAATACTTTTTCAACAGGCTGGTGCGGTGCAATATGTGACTTAATAGTTTCCATCCCCTTCTTAGCAGATTTTTCTCTACATAAGAGTAAATCGCAATAATAACCGAGGAAAGATTTCTGGTGTGTATCCTACAAATATCTTTATTTAAAAAAAATACGTAAATTGTTCCGAAATAACTATTCCTCGTGTGCTAATCCTAGGTTCATCTTTGATGATAATCAGAACATATTTATTCAACGATCGCATTAAGGCAGCATCCACGTGATTATGTAACGCAACAAAAATGAAAATTACAGGCTTAGTGTGGTCCTCTTTCTTTTATGGTTGAATGGAGGCGTATTCTGACACATTTAAGTATTGTCACTGGTGCTGTCGTTGCCAAAGTAAAATGGGCAATAAGAAAACTGTGAAGGGCTTCTTTTACATCACGCCCAATACTATGATGATGAGGAACAATCACGGTATATCAAGGGAGTCCAAACGTTTTCACCAGTTAAAACGACTTTAAAGTGAGATGGATCATACTAAGCAAATACGGATCAAAAACACGGAGTTTATTTAAGCCTGATAACTTTCTCCAGTCTCTCAGTGTTAGGCCTTTATAATGAATATAGTGAAACGCAAGAAGCAGATTGTTTACACTAGCCTGTACTAATTCGCGTGCCACTACATTAAACTCCATCATTTATTCATGTTTTTCTCAGATAAAGCAGCATTTTATTATTATTAAGGCAGTTATAAAGCTTACTGTTGAGGAAATAATAGGGAGCTGATAATGCTAAAAGCGCATTATTCATTTTCAGTTAACACTGAGACTGCCACAAAAACACATATTTCTGTTTCTGAATAAAATAAACCACTTTATCATTTTTATAAACTTAGATTAACGGCGTTATTCTGAAGTGAAAGTAAAATAAGTCTAAATATTTATTCAACAAGCTTGAAGCTTCGTTTTAATTGGTATCCATAACCCATAAAAATAAAATAATGGACCTTCCGAGGTAGGACTGTCTTCAGATTTCGTGAATTATCCATTTCGAGTTTCAAAACATGCAATTTTATCAGAAAAATGTTTATTCTGGCAAACATTGACATACCTGAGAGTCTTTTAGGCTATTTTCTACTGCCCACGGTTAATTTTAGGAGCAAAGGTCGTGTTCTTGTTTACGAATTAGAAGTGGGACGATCAGATTTCGTGTCGATGATTCATAGCAAGAGATTTGAACATACATTGTTACAGACGGTGCTTGGATTCCTGGGAAAAAGTTTGGTCGATTTAGTAGGCGGTCAGAATTAGTTATGAGATTTAGTCAACCAAGGAATGAGAGGCAAAGTAATGAGATAAAGAATTATTAAAAGGGATCTGTGATAATACAGAAGTTTTAGATCCATGTATAGCTAGGAAACATAAAATAATTAAGGGCATTGAAAGCTAGAAGGCAGATAGGAAATCGTGCGATGTTACATGCACAAGGGAACATCGAGCACTCAAAAATCGGTTAAATTTTGAATATTTTATGAAAAATTGTCATTCTAAATATTGCAATTATTGATTTATCTTTAATACCAAAAACCAAAGACCATATTTGCCTGCACTTTATTAATTTTCCATCAGTTTCAAAGGTAAAACCTATGAAGTAATACGGATAGTTTACTAAGTGACAAAACATTTCTTTGGATTACAACGGAGAGCTTATAGAACCTCAATTAGAAATGTCGAAAAAGAATACGAATGAGCAAGGGCCCTTTGCGCCCATATTGCCAATTCTCATTTCTTATTTTTTTGGATTTATATGAAATAAGCATAAGGAACTCGGTGATTTTATACCATTTTTTACTCCAAATCAAAATATCCGAAAAATAAAAAATATACCGAAAAAAATAATTGACAGGAAAATCAGCAACGATTAAGCCTCTCAAAGAGGTAGGTGGGAAAGAAATTTAATGTCAACTAAACGACACAGAAGAAAACTGAACGATTTATGAAAAATTCATGCTCGTGAGATAAAATGAGCACTGCGATTTATCATAGTAGACCAAGATTAGCATGTAACAATCAATCTGTACAGAATAAAAAGATAAGGAATAGTGGAGGAATAAAGAGCTTAATTGAAATAACAATGAGTTCGAGATACCGGCGACAAATTTTCAGCAATCGTATCAAGTATCTTTGGCACATACCATAGGGAGAATTTGTAGGGAGTGGAATCTTCAAATACCAAGAATTGAACCGAGCATTCATACGAAAGTAAACTCAAAACATTTAGAAACGTATAGAACTGAGTGTGGTTCAAGTAAGTTAGTGTTAAAAGATATAAAAGAAACAAAAGTTGCATTTTCAATCACAGTACATATTTTGAAGGTTTCTTAAGAAAAACACTGCAATCAATTATTAATTATATAACTGAATAATGATTGTGACTGCTAACAAAATGTAGATTCTTCAAACCTCAACGTTATGTACCTGTTCATCTGTTATAGAATAACTCCCTCAAAGCACATGCATTTTACTCAAGATTCCGCGGGATCGTGCACCTTTTAGAAAACGCTTAACATTTTTATCGGAGCTTCAGCCGCTGAAACGATTTTATCTAGCTGTGCACGCGCACTCAGAGCTGGAGAACGTCAACGAAAATTCTCGGGGCATCAGTTATACGTTCAATTTGAGCCTCTTCCGTCTTCTCGGAACAAGGAACGATGGAATACCATCAACCGAACACACGAGAGATCCGATGTCTGAAGGCAAATGACACTTAAAATTAAGCATTGTGCTCACTTCTGACGTTTTGATTTATGATCTTCGCTACAGTGCCGCACAATCGGGGCAAAAAACTGCATTCCAGCAGCGCCGGGAGAAGCCATCCCTTTTAATAGCTGCCCAACTCAGAAGGACGACAAACGAGGGAATTGTCTATCCGTGCTTTTTGAAAAATGAACGTATGCATCAACCAGACTTTTGCATGTTGACTGGTAATTATTCATCATTGTTCAGATTCGAATTTGTAATCTCGCGATCGAGGTATTAACCCCGTTCATGATCACGGTAAAATTTAGACAAAAATAAATATTTAGTAACGCCATTTAGGCAATCAAAATGAGATATCGTGCCACGTGAAAACCAAACCTTATAGAAAGAAAATTATGTTATTTTTAATTTCTTCCCAAATATCAACAAATCATCTCGCTAATGTCCGAAAAATTCACTTAGAAAAAGAAACCGTTGTCTATAAAATGTGCTATGACTTAGCACTTTTAGTGAGAGATATTATTTACAAGGAATACGGGGGAATTGACTCATGTTCCGCACATTGCCACGATCATTTAAAAAAAAAACTTCTAACACTTCTTACCAATTTTGATGCAAATTGAAAACTTTTAGCTATAAAGGTGTTTTTTTGGCGGGTGAGATCTTAAACGCGTATGTTTAGTTTTCTTTTTTAGTTTAGTTTAGTTTAGTGAGTAGAAAATATTCAAATTAAAGTCTATATTCCATTTATTTTCAAATTCTCATCTCAATTTTATTTTTAATTCAACTGCATGAATTTCTAATTTAAAATTTAAAATTTTCGTTTTTAGTTAAAACGACTCTTCAAAATGAAACTCAAATTGGGGTATATTATGATCGATAAAAACCATTCTTACACCATCATATAAGCTTTACATGAATAATATCTGCGTAACTTATGCTATATTTTGGTTAAAAAACCCTTCACTATCTAACGTTAACCGACATAACCTATCAAAATCCTCCAAACACTTGGTGATAAAATTTACGGTATTTGATATAATTCCAATTCTATCATTTAGGCTACAGATCGGGTTGGATATAATTAAACGCCCAATTAAAGATGAATTTCAATAAAAATTAGATCCATGCAACGTTTTCTATATTCCAGTTACATTAGCGTTTAAATAAAAAATAATCTGTACTATTTAATCATAGATGGGAAAATAGATATCACAAAATGCCAGATTTTTGGTGAACCGAATTGCGTATTTGCGCGAAAACGTTAAATGTATTAACATTTTAAGCTGCTTGTGACCAATTTTAAGAGTAAAATAATGATTGCTCGAATATGGAATGGAATTTGGTTTCCATCAAGCTGTTAATTCAGATTTTTGTCAAAAAAACAAAAGCGTGATATTGACTTTTGACCCACGACACAAATTTTTCACAGAAAAATCCTCAGAAGTTTCACTACATCATTCAAAATTCCCAATTTATAATTTTATTTGCAAGTTATCCATCGATAAATAATTAATCAGAGACATAATTTTATAAACACTATGCATACATGCTCATATTTATTCATACATGACCCATATTCATTCCCAATATTCCGCCTTTTTACAAAATAACTCCACATTTCAATGGCAAAATAAAATGAAAGCGGGCGAATTTAATCTGTGCTTTAATACCGCATATATTTTTCTCATTCGGTCAATGCAGCAAGCTTGCAGTAACGGAGAACGGGATTGATTGGGATAATACCTTCTCTCTTTAATGGCATAATGCTTAATAGATCGATTTTTCTGAGCGTTATGTAAACAAGCGGGAACGATAACAAGTCTGTTGAGAACGGCTGATTCGATATTAAATTAGCTGGCAATCCCTTTTTGCGCCTCAACGAACTCAAATTCTGACGGCACCATTGTTTGCGCACATCACAAAGTCATAAAAATGATTTTTAATTGAAAGTTAACGATTAGAACATGGACTAAACTAACCGTTTCAAACATGGGTGTAAGGAATGGCTCAACTGCGAATATAATCATTCTTACGAACGTACTGATTAACAATATTTCACGATTAAACCAGGAGTAATTACGGCCCTCCACAGCTGTAGAAGAAAGAAAAACTCCAAATCTTTAATCACCGATAGTAGGTCTATTTTAGGCATAAAGAGTTATTTGCTTGTATTTTATACTTAAGCTCGTATCGAGAAATAACCTATGACCAGGTATATTCTTTCCCCCTCAAGAGTAACCTTTCTTTGGCACTAAGCTCCATTAATTTTCTGAATTAATCATCAAGACTACATTTTACCTTCATTTCCATTTATTTCCAGAAAGCGATAGCGATATCTGCTCCACATCAAGTAGGGGAGAACTAATGATGAAAACCTCATGAAATTATGAAAGGAATAAATAAATAAAATAAGGCAAGTGCAGCGTTGTTCAAAGCAGAACTGTGGACTTCGAGGAAAGAGTTTGAGAGTTGGCTTCGGGTTTATGATGTGCAGGTTTCATCGTTACAGAGTTGAGACTTTAAATGAGGAAGTTCTCGGCACCAAGGATGAAGAAAGAAAGCTGATAGAAGGAGATAAGTAAAATGATAAGCATTTGTTTGATACATGTGATATGAGTACGGGGAAGGTGAACATCGTGAAAGAGGGAAGAATTTTGGGTAAGCAAGGAAGATAAAGAAATAAAAGAAGTTTCATGGATGGAATGAAGATGGACAGTACCCCAGCTGAATCAAAGAACTGAATCGTAAAATTATAGTTGGAACGCCTCCTTCAATTGCATCAAAATTAATCGGTACAATATCACCTTCTTATGGTCGATAGAGCGATCCTTGTTTATGAATAAATTTGCGTGAAAATTTGCACACGAGAACTTGTTAGTAATATGTGTAAATGAAAATGTAAAATTGAACTGTAATAAGTGAAAAAAAAGTCTATAGACTTGGTTTCTTGGCACTTAAATGATATTTGAAAACGTAGACTTATCGTGGAATTTGACACATATTCCAAAATAATTTTATTCTTTATTTACACATTACTTCAAAAACGAAAATTATTACTTGTCATATTATTATAATGATGGCTCACATATATTGAGGGGGCATGCCAATTTGAAAACACGTATTTCCTAAAAAGTTTTGTTAAACATTCGAATTCTGCATTGTAAATACAATTCATGACAATATTGTAATTGAGGCGACAATTTTATAGTTTAAATCTTCCATCATTTATAATTATACAAGCATAATAATTTTCACAAATGTGCTTGAAAGAAATGCAGCACGAGATTTTTTTTCCATTCACTTGAATTCATTAAAAATGTGCTCACTCAAGATTAGCGCTCTAAACACCTTTACGAGAAATGGTAACCTTTTCTGTTAAATTTTAAACCTTTTTCGGCACCAAATGTAGCGCTTCGTATGCCTTCTTTACGAAATAGGGTTGAAAATGGGAAATTTACTGCGCAAGTTACTTAAGGCTAGCGGCTATCTGTATAATTTAAAGGAGCAAACTGATCGGAAACTCCGATGGCCGGACTCTTCACAGTTTCCGCACGTCACTTGCAGATATGTTGGGCTAAACGAACCTTTTTGCGCCTCAAATTACGGCTGTGGCAATTTCACATTATATTTAGTGAAATATGGTGAAATTGTGAAATATATTTTGTCAGAGTGAAATCTCCTCCAAGCTCTTGCAGAAGTAACTTGACGGTTTAAATCCATCTTGAGAGAATGTCTCAGGCATCAGTTGGTGGAATCGTTTTGACTCATTGAAAACGCTGGTAAACAGATTAATAATTTCGCATTTAGAATCATTGCCTTAGAAATGGTGAATAGAGCCGAAAATATAGCTGATTAATGGAAAACAAAGGTGAGGAATACGATATAGCTTACAGATTCATCGTTTTTGTCCTGTCCAAGCTCGATGAGACATTGCATTTGTCTCGAATCTGCTTCGAAAATACTACCGGCCCGCGCAGATCCTATAGAGGAAGTGGTAAATCCCAGCGCTCAGCTGTCACCCCGCTTTTTAAAAGTTCCTCATCGCCTACCTTGGCAAGAGGTTAGACACACAGATCATTAAATTACGCGGGGTGGGCAAGTGTTATACCGCGGGCATTGAGACTCTCGTCCGTACAATTTTCGAACGAATCCGACATCAGTCCGTTTTCCACGCGTGTGATTCATGCTCCTCGCTCAATTATGCTCGTCCAGAGGAGAAAGAGAGAGGGGGAGGGGATAAATTTATGGCTCGCAATCAGAAGCGATCGGGGCACTGCGTCAAAACGATGCAAAAAAGTGATCGCTGGGATTCAAATAATTATTCATCCGCCCCGCGCGAGCAGCAGTGAGTAAGCCATGAACGCGAAGCGATGCCGTAATGTAAATAAAAATACAGTTTGAATAAAAAAGCAGGGATGCGGGAAACTCGGCTCGCATCCACTTGAATTAAATTTCGAGCCTTTTCCCCTTACTACGGTAATAACTGTTGCCGTAAATTATGAGCGCCGATCTACAAATTAATTTTTAATTGAACGAAATCACTGATTCCGCGGAAAGACTGGTGGCGTTTTTGACCCGAAACCTTCGTTCGGTAGTTGGGGAAAGAGAAAAACCGGGCTGTCATGGAAGGAAGCACGTCCGTGGGTAAATATGATGCCGGAACGATAGTTTTTTGTTGATTTAACGGGTACCATTAATGGCCTACTATATGGGATATCATCGACCGACCTACTTTAACCCTTGAATGATGCTGCTAATTAATTTGCATCTTTTTGCATAAGGGCGAGGTCTTTCCTACACAACACCACAAGACTGATCGATTTTTTGTTATACTTACTCTAAAACGATAGAATTCACAGAGAAAGCATAGAGAGACTTCTAGACAAGTATCTTCAAGCGGAAACTTGCAGACTTGAAAAAAAATGAATGCATAATAGGCAAGAACTCTGGGAATTTCGAATGAAAATGTTATTAGAAACAACTTTATTTGAAATGCTTGATAATTCTGGCAAAAAAGCGTGGAAAGACATCAAATGCTGAATAAAAAAAAAGAATATAGACGAAGAGAAGGGAACAAGGGAGAATAAAAATAATAGCTCAAGACTCCTGTATGTAAAACTCCACCAAAATATCCTTAAATGAGTATGAAAACAGATGTAACTAGTACATGAAATTGTGAATAAACACCAATGGTGGTAATTCAAATATTGGATGTGGGCTTTGATAGCGCCAAAATAGTTAATGCAACATGTCAAAGCGTTAGAAAATGTAAAACGATTGTTCCAATATTTAAAAGGAAATAAGCAGATGTGCCCACTTAATGAGTTGTGGTTCCAGTCGGTTTTCAACGCACTTAAAATATATTCTACAGTGCACTCATTGACCCGTGATTGCCACTACAGTCAACTTATGAAAGTTAAAATTTACGCAGATTAAAATTTAGGTTAAACCTTTTAAGTAAATTCGAAACCGAGTTGTTCACAGATAACGTTAGATATATATTGAGAATCCCTGCGTATTATGCTAGGTTCGATCATATTAACAAGATTAGAGAGATATATTGTCGTACCGATAGATTTAAAATGTCATTTTTCCCTCGTACTATAAGAGAGAACAATAGACAGCGTAGCAAAGGGATAGGTAGGTGAAATATAGTTAGAGTAGTCTGTAGTGCATGATTCATGTAATAACAACCAATAATCCCTTCCTTATTATGTAGATACTAACCATCTAGCTCCATGTGACCCTATTATCTAGCATATCTCCCTTAAATATCCTAGTTGCATGTCAATAGTGCATGTTTGGTGATCTTCACCCCCGCCACACACCCTCGTGGTGGCTCGCAGGGTATCACGTAGACGTATGAGAATTATGACCAGGCTCAGAGCTCATATCCAATCTTTAGATTCAATAGGAAAATACGAGGAAGATCCGAGGCAGATACAGCATAGATAAACTTACACTTCCCTTGAATCTCCTCCCTATCTCCAGCAAATGGGTTCCAAAGCACTCTATCCCTTTCGCGCAAGTTCTCTCGCCACGCCCACGGGAATATCCTCGAAGCGAAGAGCCCGGCCACGCCCCGGCAAATATCCCGCCGAGGATCGTGATCGGTCCCGCGGGGATGCCAAACTCCCCGCACCGCAAACGCCACTCCGGGCTCAACCCACTCCCGTCCCTGTGAAACTCCCCACTTCCCCGAAATCACATGAAATAGAAGCAATGACTCCACCGCCGCGAGCAGGAACACAGATGGAGTCTTCACACTAACCCAAGTCAATCTCCGACGCGATGAGAGGAAATCTGACACGAAATACTGGAGCCCTGTCCGTTCAGCATCTCGGAATCGTTCTGCGATACATCATTGACGTATCGAAGACATAATATAGGAGGACCTTTATAAAAATATTGGGACATATAGTAATTCACACTTACACTGCGACATAAAATAACGTATCTATAAGGGGATACGAGGGAATGCTGGAAAAATAACTGCGACATAAAATAACGTATCTATAAGGTGATACGAGGGGATGCTGGCAAAAATAACTTGGGCACTGATTCAGAATCAAACTATGGCACTGTAAAATATAGTAAAGTAGTGAAGAGTCGATATGAGAAGAGCTCAGTGAAAAATATTATAGCTCTGCCCATAAGGTTTTTCAATATCACTCTGAAATATAATTCATGCACTTATTAACTCTTTCAGATGGTTCTATTTTTACTACTAAAGATGCCACAATCTTCGACGATGCAGCCGCCGGCTTTATGTAGCGCAGCGTCCAAATACGGTATAATGAATTATTTGAAAATTAAATTGACGTTATAATTTTAGCCACTGATTAAATATGATGAAAAAATTCATCGTAAAATGTTGTTTTGAAGAAGATTCAATTGTAGTCGAAATCGATATGTAAAATTAGGAATGTAAGTGGAATTGTACAAAGCAATTCATTTTCAATACTCTGAAGGTTTCAAAGTTGTACTAAATATCACGTCTTCATCAATATTTCCACTCATCTACACGTGCACTTTTTTAATGCGATATTTTGACAGCAAAATTATAAACTGCTAAGTACCCTATAATGAATAAAATAAAATACTATACGCCGTATGCTAGTTTCGTGACACAATATCCCAACAAGATTTCTCATGAATATTGCGTATCGCACACATCGACTGATGTCAAACTCCCTTCCCAAAATATTTGACACAGTGATAATTCTCCGCGGGAAAGCAGGTATTTTTCTCGTGTGTCCTAAAAATATGTCCATCTGATTTTTGTTAAATTAAGTGAATCCAGAGTTTCCACACACCAGTGTGAGTGGACCTATAATAAACCACATTTTCTTCTGCGAAAAAGCTTAGGCTTTGATTAGGAGTGATCTTTTTCGGCCATTTTAAAATCTATTTGCTTTCATGAAATAGAATTCCTAGCAACAGATTATTGAAAGAAATTAGTATTTAACTTTTGCATTTGTATTTGCTTCGGTTTTTCGATTGTATGAGTATTTGGCTCAAATATCAATACATAAATTTATATTTAATTGGCAACTGGAGAAAATATTTTAATCCGGAAGCTATTCTACAGTCGATAATCTCTTAGGCTTAACAGATAACGCCGCGGAACTAGAGCGAGATTTGAGTAAAGGTATTTACCACCCTAGGCCCTACAACCGTGGATAACGAGTGTAACATTAAAGAAACTATACTGGTGGAAGTAGCAGTGAGTAGAGCTAGCTTGAAAGTCACATTGGAAGGAATTCTTTAATCGCATGTGCCCATTTGATTTTTTCTTCTCTATCTTGAAATTGAACGGTCATCCATCTCGTACCGTGTAGCGCATGACGCTAAATAGAATATGCCATGTAATCGCTTATTGAAACAATTCGATACCCCACGAACACCTCATATCGATGCATAGATGTATCGAACACCCCTTTCCCAAAATATCCGGCACTGCGACAATTCTCTCGCAGCACTCCCAGGGGGGGCGCGTGGGGGGAGAAAAGAGGCGGAGTCGGCAGGAGGACGAGTTAAGGGGGCCCGCCGGGGGATCACTTGGCGAGGAGAGGGCGTGATGTGCTTGAGGGAACAGATATATAGAAATCCACTTCTCTTGCTCGGGGGGGTGAGGGAAAGGGGGTTTTAAGCGGTGCCTCCTTCTTTGGCCTTCCACAGCAGGCGTGAGTGAGAGGGAGTATAGCGCATGGTTGCGGAGAGTGAAGGGCAGGAACGAGAACACAGTTTTTAAGCTGAGAGATACGTTGTATGGATATGAACCTATAAGGTGGGGCCGAAAAGCATCGAAAGATACCAAAAGACGACGATTGTACCCCCTTCGAAAATGAAACTGCAACCATCTCATAGTTTATGTAGATTTGGTAATGAGGGTAAGCAGATGGTTAACCTAATAAGATCATGTACCAAGCTCCGTACTTGGTAACATGCAGTATTAGCATGAGGAAAGACTCAAAGTACTTCTCAACCCTGGAGATGGTTTCAATTACTAAATCATTGCATAATTTGATGAAAAATAATTTCTCCCTCTTTGAGGACATTCCTCACTTTTTTATTCTTACCGACCTCAACGACAACACTATCAAGATTTCGATTATCATGTGATAGAAGAAAAATCTTGGTTGGCAGAGATAAAAATGTAGAATGCATAGAATTAGAAATAATTTGAAGTAGGTTCGACAAAGTAAGCGAGAAACTTCAAATTGTAAACTTAAGTAGGCTCCGCCGACTCTTTGTTAGTTTTCAACCAGTGCTCATTTGAACTCATTTCCCAGATTAAGAAAAAAGTTCCGCAGCCCATATCATGCATAACACTGGAGAAATAGATAACGCCTGGGGTAGAAGAGAGAAAAATAGATCGATAAAGTCATCGGTGAATGTGATGGAAGATACTGTAAGGATGAGAAATATTTTGTGCCTTATGAACACGAGAATGCAGACGAAGCAGCCCATGCATGTGACTAAGTGAAGGGTGTATGTATCAATCGAATGTCATGAAGAAAATCAGTGAATCTTTTGTAGTCAGAATGACTATTGAAGAATAAAAATTTAACAATGTTTGTGGCTAGACGAGGCCTTTTAAATGTGATTAACGTATTACGTGCGCGAATACGAAATTATTATTACTGAAATCTATCCCCGCTTGAGAAGTCAGAACGATTTTGTTTCCTCCATGAATAAGTACCATAAAGTGCGACTTCACTATTAGTATTGGTAATATATCATATCGGTAGAGTATATAGTATCGGCAGGGAATATAGGATGACAGAAGAATAATCTACCAACTATACAGGAAGCAAGTAGTCACAATGCGAATGAGAGATGGAAGCCAGATAGGAGCAAATTATAGCAAAGGAGTAAGATAAGGATGCTACCTCTCTCCAGCACTGCTCAACATCTACTTTTAGGAGGCCACAAGAGAAGCACAAGAAATTGGACTTAGCAGAATAAAAACGAATAAAGAAGAGATAAACATACTCCGCTTCGTAGATGATATCGCGTTCACAGCATGAAATCGCGACAACCTTCAAAGGTCACTAAACCTAATGGACCCAGTTCTTCAAGAATATAACATGAAAGCAAATAAGATGAAGACAATAATACCGGTATGTGGAAGAGAGAAGCTGAATGTAGAAGTTACAAATTAGAGCAAGGGGATTCCTTCACGTATCTCGGAAGTACCATTACGAGGGGTGGAAGAAGTACCTGGACATCAAGCGGAGAATAGCCCAAGCTAAGAAGGCGTTCATGGAAAAAAGACAACTACCGTGCTCAAAGAAGATAGGACTACAAACCAGGGAACAGTATGTGAAAACCTTCGTGTGGAGTGAGGCACTCTATGGATCGGAAGCATGGACCATTGGAAAAGCTGACCAGAACAGACTAGAAGCCATTGAAATCTGGTGCTGGAGGAGGATGCTGAAGATTAAATGGACAGACAAATGAAGAAATGGTGAAGTGTACAGAAGAGTAGAAGAGGAAAGAACCACCATAAAAAAGAAGAACCAGATGGAATGTACTCTCTCTGAGACGAAATGCGTTTGTGAAGAACAGAATGGAAGGTAAATTAGAGGGGAATGTCCCCAGAGATAGACCCAGGAATAAGTTCATGGACCAAACATAGAAGGGGAAAGGGACATAGGGAAAGATACCAGGAGTTAAGGGAACTAGCATTAGGTAGGGAAGGGTGGAATCAACCAGTATTAGGATTGAACGACAAATGATGATCAGTATATAGTAATCGTTTGGCACATATTCCCCCGACCCGGCATGTTAAGATGTTTACCTAAGTAACGCTCTTCCAGTTACAAGTGTGACTGTGCATTTACCTTCTGACTGCTTTTGGTTAGAGCCTGGTGGCAAAGGTGGTAAAAGTACGGTGTTTTTCGTTGAACTGTAACGAGAGTTGGTGTAGAACAACCCCATACCACGCCCTCCGTAGCAGTGGATAACACGGTATATCGCAGATGTACATAAAAAATAATTCAGTTTTCTTGGGTTAACTACGATTAAAATGCTCTTTTGAGGTTGTCTATCCCAAAAAAGGGCCAGAATATGGGTAAGTATGCACTCTTAAGAAACTTTTGTCGAGTAAAGTCGGAAACATTGGGTTAAAATGCCGCTGGACAAATATATACTGGATAGATAAATGGAAAGAATGGCGACGAAACTACAATATGTATGCTTGTTTGACGGTGTTTACCTCGAAAAAGGGCCAGAATATGGGTAAGCAGGCAGGTAAATTTCTGGCGCGTAAAGCGGAGAATTTTGGGCTAAAATGCCCCATACATGACATTCACTAAGGTGGTTTCCAGGTTAAAGTGTTGATGTAGATACATAGAAAGTGTTTGCAAGAGCGCCAAGCGGTCGATCTTTGAACATTCCAGAGTGGGGTGTTTTGCAGACCAGAAGTAGGGGTAGGAGTAGATAGCAGGGACGAGGGAAGGGAGACTGGGAGGAGTGGGTGCTGGTCCAAGCGATGTCCCTTTCATGAAACACAGGGTCGCAAATCATTTGACCCCTTCCACTCCCATATCTCCCACCCCCTCCATTTCTCATTTCTCACCAACGGAGCCCTTATCAAGGGACAGAGGTTATTGTGAGGATTGCGGAGAGGGTCAGTGGGGGCGTGGGCGGATGGCGTACACGTGGAGGAGCGGGGAAACTCAAGAGTGGGTGAGAGTTGAGCGGAGGGTGAGGAGAGCAGGGGTAGGGGGGCGTATAATGAAGATTACACGGCCAACTCGACCCAAGGAGGAGGGTGACTGCGTGAAACTTGACCCGGTTCGTGGGGAAGAGTGAGAGAGACGCACACTTTCGCCGAGTGACTAAGTGGACGAGCCTCCACGCGACCGAAAAGGGATTGGGGGTGGGTGGCGAAGGACAATGGAACACCATTGTTTCACGGGGAAGATATTCGGAGCGAAAAAAATAACTCAAGTCTCCTCACTCTCGCACGAGCGGCGTACGAGCCTTTTGAAACAGGCGAAACATCAGCTGAAACCTTGGGCATGGTCTCCTCTCCCATTACGATCATCACCACATCGTCCTCAGTCCAAAACAATGGACCACTTTCATGAGTGCCCTGAGTTTCTGAGACGATTTTTCAAAGCTGTCGAGTTTCTCAATTGAAGGGAGTTTATGTCTTTGACCAGTGATTTACACATAAATATTCAAGTTTACCTGAATCTTCAAAATCACATACTCCATGAATTATATTAGGTAAGCGCGACTTTGAACTTTTATATAACGATCTGCTATTCATTTGTCTTATGCTAAACAAAAATTGATTTGATGATTGAAGCCGTCAAAGTTCAGATGTATTTTATGTATGCAATCAAGTTGTTTTATTGACAAATTTACTCAACGTCCATATTGTGTTGATATTTTGGGAGCAACTAAATTTATTAATCGTTTGAAAATGAAAATTACAAGACTCTTCTGATGTTTTTCAGTATTTAAAACATCAGAAAAGACTTTACGTGTTTTTTAATAAAAAGCGTTAGGTGCTTTTTAGAGGCATTAAACAAAATTTAGGATGTGAGAAAATTTTGAAATTACAGCTTGCTATCAAAAAAGCTGCTTCTTGAATTGAATATACACAAACTCTTCGAGTTATTCTACTAAGGTAGTCGAAGTCAAAGAACTTCTCTGCCGTCAGGTGCAGAAAAGAAGCTTCCTTGAAATAGTATCCTCCACAATACATCCATGTTATTCCTGCAAACCTCTTTCACATCCATTACTTCATACATACCTTAATACACGCTCTCCAAGCCTTAAGGAAGTATTTCCCTTCTTAAGAGTCTCTCCAACCATATACAACCATGAATTTCTTGAAGAAAGATCTGACAGTTTCCCGGCGAATAGATTTGGTATATTTTTCTCGGGCCTCACACCAGTTTAGATTAGTTAGTACTGCCGACGTTTCGGGCAACGACTCGTCAGCCATCCTCAAGGCAAGAATGTCGCTATAGCAGTACTAACTAATCTAAACCGGTGTGAAGCCCGAGAAACATTTACCAAATGAATTTCTTGGCTTACCTCTTGCCTTCACGCCAATCACTCAATTGCGATACATCTGTTTCGTCTTTTTGCTCTCATTTACTGTCTCAACATGATCAAACCTACGTATTGTACTCTGTTGATATATGTTCATAACTAGAGCGCTTAGACCGTAATCTTTCAGGACTCAATCATTCCTTAAGGGATACTATAATACAATTACAGCAAGTTAAGAAAAGAGCAGTTTCTACAATTGACAAGTAAAAGACATAGGTAGGGGTAATTATGCTCATAGTTCGTGTTTGGGTCTTATATCTTGCAGTAGTAACTTCTACAAACTGCTCTTCACATATACTACTGGAATAGTATTTTTGCTGCAAAGCATTCTTTTTGATTCATTCTATGTTACAAGGCACTCTAAAACCACAATTTTCACCTTTTTGTCAAAGTCTGTAAATCAAAAAAGGCATGCTTTTCATAAACATATTAAAATGAGGCTATTAATTATTGCCACTCTCAGGAGCAACGAAAACTTACAGCCAACACATATGATACACATAAACTAGTCAGCGAGAATCTAGCAAGAATGAGGATGCAAACTTACTGAGATCGCTCTACGACCTATCAGCTTCTTGTAAACCGCACAGTAAGGATAAATAAATTGTGAAGTAAAGATGATAGCTTATAACCTTGTTTTTTTCACATGATTTTCACTTTTGAATGAAAATATGTGGAAAAACCAAGTTATAAGTTATCATCATTAAGTTAACATATTTCATAAAGTTACGCCTGAAACCACAAATACTATAAATTATGAAGTAATAGCAAGAACACTGGATGAACAATAGCCAAGAAAAAAACAAATAAAAAGACCCTGGAACCTCCAAAAAGCTGATTGCAAACTTCATTTTAAAGCACTTTTTTTTTGGCATAAAAGTGAACTTAAGCGTAGACAAACGCAGCCAGATGCTGAAAATACTCCAATGACCTATAACCTCATACGGACTCCTCACAGTGCGATACAAAAAAATATTGGAGCATCAAACACGCACATCTATTCAACATCGGATCGATTTGCCACACAAACAACTGTGGCATGATGAGTGGCCAATTTTCATTATAAAGGGCGCCCTATAAAACGGCACTAGACGCGACTGACAAAGGAATTAACGTCCGAAAGTGAAATATGCATTCGTTATTGGCCGTAACGGGCCACAAAATATTCGCGCAGCCCGGAACGACATCCGATGCATGCCGGGGAGAGAAATTACCGACTGGATGGAAGTAAAGCGATAAATCAAGTGAAGTTTAAGGATCTCCCCCCCTACCCTCCCTCTGCTGTAATATGAAACTTCCCGACGCCTAACGACTGCTCAACAACGATGATTCGACCATCCTCTATCCCCTTCCCTTCGTTTCTCAACATAACCGAAGACTTGCCACGGGGTTTTAGAGGGCCCCTCATCACAATTTCCTGGACTCACATTTCCAGCGACCCCAGCATTCCGCCCCTCCCCCCCCCGATATTCTCCATCGGGAATGTTTTAGATTCTCCACTCGACGCTAGGCCAGTTTGATATTTTGAAGCATCAAATTGCATTTGCGATATTCATAATACATCACACGCCACATCACAAGGCGGCTTTACACAAGGAAATTACATCCATGGCATTAGACTTGAAAGTTGCTTGAAAGTGACATATCGGTATGTACGCACGGTCTTCCCAGGCAGTAGGAGTCGATAGTGGTAGTATTCGACAGTGGTTCCAAATTGCACGGAAAATAGGCTGGGTTTTTTCTTTGCCTGCAAGTAGTATATTGAATCCGCGATAAAATCGCATTGCATTCGGTTATATCATGGGTACATGGCTTCATACAGAAGCTCAAAATTAAAATAACGAATGAATTAGTTAGTGGGGGACTCGCTCTTGCATATGTTAAAATTAATTTGTGCTTGATACTGTTTTGAGTGCTAAAGAATGCAAGGTAAACCATTAAGATTCTTCTGCTTAAGATAATTATAACCATTATTATTAAAATTCTCATATGTGATACTATATAATAGTGAAAAATAAGTGTAATTTAAGTAAATTTATGAAGTTTACGAATGCCTATGGGACTCGATGAGAGTCAATGTTGGCAATTTTTAAAACTGCCATGTTATCATTCACTTCCACCATTCGTTTATTTGGGAAAAAACGGAGGATGAGTCTAAGCAGAACGGTTCCTGGTGACTATTGACACGACTCACGATATTGTTGCACTGGCTACGACCATATGAATCAACTTCTATGAGGTAATTCGACTGTATTCTGGCTATCTGGTGCTTAGAGCAAGAACCTATTTACTGCTGCTTGATGTATTTAGCCTAGTCGAAGCTAGGTGCGTGCAGAATACGAAGTGAGGCATGCCTTTGCATTATCACATTCATATTTTATGCATTCATATATTTTTAACAAATAGTAAGCCTCTGCTTGATGCTGAACTATTTCCCGAGCTCATACCTCACTAGGACCATCGCCTGTCAACAAATCGTGCAGGCCGGAAATTGGGGGTCTAGCTGTCGATATTTGGATACATTGACGAGCAAACTTGAGAGTAAACTAGCTCACCTGGTGGTCTCACACTTTGTTTCTTTGACGGCGGCTCATTATTTATTCAAATATCGACTTTAGACTCAGCAATTTGCCACTACAAATTGTGTCACACATGGTTATTTATATAAAAAGATTACGTTCCTGTACTCAGTAATATGCAAGGCGAAATACATATTAATCTTCGATTTCATTCTCTCCATGGTGCTAATCAAAAGGCATAATTTTATCCACTACTTGAAAATGGGTCCCAAAAATCACATGAGCTGTCTTAAGTAATCGACAACTGCGGTACCAGTCCATAGCTGTTCAACAGCGTGACAAATGTGAGGCACGAGTTAAGTACACTTTTACTTCAATAATGTACACATTATGGTACGCGCAATAGGATGCAACTTCGATATCGTTCAATTGGAGATAACGAAAGATGCATCGCACTTTTGCAATGCAAAATTCATTTAGAAATTTGGAAAGGGGAGATTCAAATATCGCACACGCGCCGACTTCGAGCCGTACGCGAGCGAAATGCCTAAACCAGAACCCTTGAACTCTCATTTCCTCCTCCCCCGTCTCCCTCCCGCACATAGTTGCTACTCCAGATTAGATCTCCCTTTCTCTTCAACACCTCTTTCATCCACCCACCACCAACCACCCCAAAGTTCGCCGTCCCCACCCCCTGCCGTACAACCCCCTACCCACCCACTCCCTGCCACATACCGCCCTCCCTCTTTATCCTCCCCCTGGACCGCTCCGAAAACCACCCCTCCGATCGGAGCGCAAACGAACCGTGTAATTTAGCCGTAAATCACGAGCCGGCGAGGGTGGCAATTTTATCTTATCAAGAGGGTAATGCGTCTCTCCACGGACTGGGTCCGAAAAAAAAAAATTCATCGTTTTAATTCGTTTTTTATCGCGGCATTTTCCTTTCTTTTCTAAACTTGACGTGCTACGTCATCGTTAGTGGTTGGAGCGCGTCTCTCCTCTTTCCACATTAGAAAAAAAAACAATAAAAAACAAACCAAAACGCGCAACAGAGGCGTGATGCTCATTTTGAATGCTTTGTTTTGGTTGAAGGAGGAGAGAGAAAGACATATTAATGGGTCTGTAGATTCAACTGTCTCAGCCGATCTGAAAAGAGGTGATCTTTCGCTCCGATACGTGTTAAGTCCTATTCCATTTAAGTGCTCCTCAGATCTCGTGAACACGGGAACAAATCTTTTTCCCACGCGTCTCCAAAGGTGAAGAGTAAGGCCTTCATTTCAAGCGAACGAGTTCAAAAGGTTCAGGGAGATTTTTTAGGACCTCAACCGGTGACACTTCAGGCATCTGAAAGTTAAGAGCGTCATCTATTCTAGTAAGCTCTCCATTTATCTCGTGCGCGTAATCAGGTGGTTGACCTACGTGCGCTCATAGCTGCTTACGTATTAGGGAGGGCAGGAGGGTATAAACCTGAGCAAGAGGAGCATTTCAAGGCAGTTTGCGTGAGTTATTTCCCCAGTCATATTGGAGACTGAACTCCAATTTAACGCTTTAAATTCAGCATCTGCAGGAGGCAAGAAGTAATTATTGCTACATAAATGGTGCAAAAATATACTTATATCTACCTGAATTTCTCAGTAATTAAGTAAAAATATCTACAAAAGTCTTTAGCTTGACTCATTTTTTGACGCGCTACATTTAAAACTCATTTTTCAGCTTTTGGCTCCAGTGGCGGCAGGGTAAAGTCCTCGTCAGCTAAACTGACAGTCGCGGGTGCGAGTCCCGCCTGGGTGAGTTTTTTTACCGCCCAGGGCATGGATGTATGTCAAGTTCTGTTGGTCTGGTCCATGGAAAACCTGCTGACAGGCTTAGTGGCCTATCGGGATTCCAGGGACATACTGGCCAACAGAATTGTCCTGTCGATCGAGAATCGAGATGTCGACAATGCGGATACCGAAGTTCTTTTGTGGTTTGTGGAAGGTTGTGGAAGTCCTTCGATTTTGTGATACAGCCCCATTCTAAATCGTACATATCATTAATCCACGCTGTTAAAAAAGGAGTTTAAAATCCATCTCTGATGTTTACGCCACGTGTAGCACCATTCACAAAAACATGGGTCAGCGCGAAAATGAAGCGAAGATGAGGCATAAAGGATGCGGAAATACAGGGACTGGAAAGGACATTTCGAGAAGCAGGAGGAATTGGGAGAGGCGACGCCAAGCGGCCGTAGCCGTGCAAAAAGGTGTTTTTGTCCCATCCTAAATCCAGCAGCATAAAAGGGTAAAATAAAAGGACAGTAATCCCAGGGAAGGGGAAAAAACAAGGGGAGTTATTTGAGCACAAGGCTAAATGCCCCAAAAGTATCTGGTGAATTTCATCCAGTTTTCTTTTTCCAACATTCAAGCGAGCATAAAGGTACATGGATCTTATTTTTTTCCAGGTCGCCTGGCTTAGGGGCTAAGACCCTTGCAATACCTTCATAACGGCGTAATATACTTAAATATTACACGCTTGCCCATTATGACCGGGTAGTTTGAAGCGGCTATAAAAAAGATAAAAATAGAAGGCACAGGGCAATTTATCTCTGATCTTGCATAATACATATTACTGATGTAATTCAAAATCTACCATAGATGATTAAAGAATGATTATTGAGGGTAAGCGCTGATATTTTAGCTAATTTTTACATAAAAGAGCCAGATCGGTACCTTTAAAAAGAGCTTATAACACCACCATGTAACTTTATCATGATTTATGCACGTTTAAGCAATCGCAATAATAGTAAAGCATAGCAATAATAGCTAAAAAGGTTCGCCGTGGCTCTGTAAACCAACAGAAATATGGACTCTGTTCCTCCTTTACTATTTTAAAAATTTCGCTTTCATTGATAGCAGCCTTAAGGAATTAGAAAAAAATGTTAAGAAGCACATCATGAATATTTTACGAAGATTTTTTTAATGAATATTTTTTCCGGCAATATGAATCAAGTGCAGCTCCGTTTATATCGGCGCAGGGCATTTTGACATTAGTTCCAGCAGTTATTTAATAAATACTCTAAACCTAAGGTAGATTGGTTCCTATATTTAGAAAACAGTCGATTCTTTGGGAGTATTCACAACTAACTACTAGGGTTTTAAGGAAATAGAATAACGATGGAAGAACATTTTTCCACACAATCTTCACCCATTGATTTTACTTTGTTTCATACATGCACTTACTTCTATTTCATTCAGTTTAACCTCATTTTCATTCCCTCTACTGCGTACATACTGCGTATAATCAGGTTCAACTAGCAAAATTGGTAACATATGAAGGCAGGATGTAATACCACAGCCTAGAAATATAGTCACGTCACCCATTGTTAAATTTGCTAAGATAATTTGTAGCAAACACATGCAGCGTCTCTATTTGCCAGCATGTAAAACTAACCCGCCCTTAGCGGCATACTAAGCAAATGCATTGGATAAAATGAAATATCTGTGATAAGATCAATCATTTTAGTTGAGAGAAAACTATGCCTATTTCAAAACAACATTAGGAAACCTATATGTTGAGTAATTCTGCTGTAAACGAATTTATTTTTCCGAGAAAAGTATTTTTCTCTTGAAGAACTCCGCAAAGGATAAGATTTGTACATAGCATCCAAGAATTTTCCAGAAATTTCAATTCACTCGAACTCTCATCTCTTGCAAAATGAAGGTAAAATGAAACCTCTTAATATTCCCGGGAAGAATATTTTCTAGTAGTTTAACTTAGTAACTGTTAGAAATAACCTTTTATGTGCTCGCCACCATATAGCGCCACAGTTTCAGTTTACTGCAATTGTTGTCATGACCGTGTACTACTAGACAGTAGTAATATTTTCCATTAAATATAGGACATACATATATGTGGCCAGAAAATGAGAAATTTTACGTTGAGTTCGCCTTGTCTTAGTAATTACTAATATTCCAGGATTGCGCAGAGAAAATAGCGAATACCGGATTCTCTTCCAATCTCTAGGTAATACAGTTCAGCGAAGGATCCAAGCGCTTTCATACTACATTAAATACATTCTGAGATACCTCATAATTTCCCTCAGGGCAGCGGGAGGTAGCGAAGGGAAATTTCGTCTCAGGCTTTTCCCTCTTCAGCCTTCTTCATTCCAGCAGAAATTCTCCCTAATGAAGTGGACTTCCTCCCCTTATGTCTCTGCTTCACTTGCGATCTCTCCTTACACTCCCCGCCCTTTCCTCTTCACCTTCGCTCCCCCCTCACTCGAGTCCCCTGGATATAGCTGACGCGCCGGACGGTATGGGGGTCGTGAGCCGGTCACGTGACCCCCACTCCTGCTCCAACCTCACATGCCTATAGCGAGCCGACCCAGTCCCTGGTCTCGACTCCATCCCCTACCTTTCCTTACTTCAGAAGGAAAAAGAAAGATATAATATATCGCGAAGGTTTTAATGCGATATTTTTTCCAAATTTCTGTGACTATGAACTTTTTGGTCGGAAAGAAACTAGTTACAGCCTTGTCTGATGACGTTACACTAATTATAATTAACTTCATCACTGCTACCTATAAAATTACAAGACGTAAACAAAATGACTGTGTTTTTATATACGAAGTGCGTCATTGTCGACCATCGGCGTTAATAACTGCGGAAGCGTTTAGATGTTCTCGTCCTAAAAATGAGTCTGAAGATTCATTTTCAATAAATTATGAAAAAAACATTTAGAGAATGAATGGGCAAAGCCAAGAGCCAACTTAGATGCGCTCTATATAATAATAATAATAATAAATATTCATGGTCATTTCCTAAAATATTTAGGTAGATACATAGGTTCCATCACATCATTTCCCTTTGTGTTGGTCAAAATCAAAGAATCGACTTAGATGCGCTCTATATAAAAATGATTACGAAGTTTCATGTTCAATGGATAAAATATTCAGGTAGATACATTTCATATTTAGGTAGATACTATCACACTGTTTCCTCTCGGAATGGGGAAAGCTATATAACCAACTTAGATGCACTCGATATAAAAATAATTATAGAGATTTATCGACAATTCCTAAAATGTTTAGGTGGATACAAAAATGTATCACAAAAATTCCTTTCAGAATGGGCAAAGCCAGAGAACAAACTCATGGCTGTTAGGAAGAGTAAATCCTATCTGATAGTTTCCTCCATCATTCCCTATCGAAGCCTTTCGCTTTTATTCATTGATATTAATTCTCATTGCGCACTCTTCTTTTCCCACGACTCGAGCAATTCCACCTTTTGAGAGTATTTCTTTTAAATTTTGAAAATTAAAACAAAAGCATATCATGGCTGTTAGCTCTAATAGATGCATAAATACTCAAATACAGTAGCTACATCTCATTTACCGGAATTATAACTTTTTCAGAATGCAGATCAAACTCATTTATTTAAAAAAGCTACACTTTTCATAGAGCACTTCCACTTTAGCTGTTGATTTCACTATTTATTTTGTGCCTTCGAGTTTCACTAATTTACAGTAAAATACAATCAAAAATGGAATTGGACTGGGTTTAAATGAGAGAGTCGTTCGTCTTGCTGTTATTTATGAAGGACAGCTAATTATCTCCACAAACCTTCTTAGCTGTACTCAAATTTCTCAAGAATTTTCTTTTCTTAACAAGCCTTCTATTTACCAATAATCTTTTCTACACCCAGTACATTAAGCTACGGCATAGCAAAAGCGCCGCAAGAGGCAATCAATGCTTCAGCTGACACGAAGACACAGTGTCTTGTTAGCCTGAGAAAAATGAAATGGTTTACATCAACAAATTCCCTCGAATAGACTTTCCAACAAGTATACATTGTGTGCGTACACATTTTACATCTGCACTATATAGTTGCGCGCTGGAACCACAGCAATTGGTACAGGGTGCTATTACATAGAATAGAATAGAATTTTTTTCAAGAACCTAGTCCTTCGGACTCTAGGTTCAACCAATTACATTTTAGAAATACACACACATCAGAATTCACAAATTACATCAGTTACCAAGCAAAATAAAGTGATTCTTGCGCAAGTTATTGGACATGAAAAACATTTTCTTGTTTATCATTGGAATGCAAATAGTGAAAATTATAGTCAAAGCTGAGATATTGGACATAATTGTAGCTTATATTTACAACGGCATGTTAACAATGGAGTCCTTTAGTAGGGCATAATCTGAGACTAATTGATAAAGGTGTATGCATAGTCATTTTGGCATTGATTTTTGCGTCTCAGGGCAGTAAAATTCATGCCATACTACTTAAATTATACAAATGTTATATCTTACATGTCAAACTACTAAAAAATTTTATACTACTTAAATTATACAAATGTTATATCATGAATGAAGGCTATTAGAATCAAAAATAAAAATTCATGAGTTTGCTGTCATTCGTCAATCACATAAGCAATCCAAATTTCTGCCTATTTTGCGACCTCCGTCACCTTGCATTTATTTATTTTGATTGCCAAAGTTTGCTTTCCCTGATTATGATACAATTTTATGATATTTCTAGCCAAGTTTACCGTGAAATTATTTGTCTTTTTGGAACAATAGTATGATCTGGTATTCTTGCTCCTGATAATGTGAAGGGATACAAAACAACATGACTCTGAATATTGGAAACCCGGTATTTTAGGTGTGGAATTTATGGGAGGCATAGCATATTGCGGATATTAGTAATAATAGTATTATAATATCGGAGTGAGTATGATGAAAACTTAAACAATAAATTGCCGGGAAAGCCTGAAATATTTAAAACTTCAATTCCACTCCAGACCGTACTGAAATCTACACATAGAGTATATTTTGTGAATAATGTTCTAACTTTCGCGTATCTCCAGTCAAAATCATCGCTATGGCGAGTTACACGGAGAATAACCATGGAGTTATCTAATAGTCTTCCTCACTTACTCTTGGCGGTCCGATCTTTAATAGAGAGTACCTGATGACAAAGGTCTCTAGGCAAGGCTTCCTTTTAAAGCACTCTTACCTTCTTCCTACTGAAAGATTTTATCCCGGACTGAGGAGAACGGATAATGGCACGTTTTGGATTAGGGTTAGAATGGTAAGGTTCGAGTATTATCAGGCTTCTCTCTTTCCCTCTCACAGGAATCGCCCTTATCGTTCTCCAGATCCACTAAAAAATAATAAAAAGGTGGTTCTTGACCCTAGCGATTCCCTTTATGCGATAAAAGACCCTCAAAAGTCCTCTGAGTAGGGCACAAAACTGAATAAAAATCATGCGGACCTCCCTTACAGAAAAGGAGTTTTCGAGCACCAAGCAACCAGGGAATACCTTTCTGAAGGTACTGCAATAGAATTGTAAATGGAAGTCTGAAACTGAGAACTATTCTTAAAATATGGGGCCATGACACTGTATAAAGGATCATTTTCTACTTACTCCTCAATGTTTGACAATAGGGATCGAATGTACCAAGCTGACAGAGTATTCTAGGGAATGTTCCAGGATTTTTGAAGATTGAAAGACTCAAAGTTACTTTAATCGGTATGAATATTTAATTTCAGATGAGTTTTAAAAATCTCCGATGTAAATTGCTAATCATGAATCCATATTCATCTAGGCAACACTATTAGCAATCAATCAAATTTGATGACGTAAAGCGCAATATACTAATTCAAATTTAGCCAGCATTTTTCAAAAGAAAATACACATAAAATTATAGTTTGTACATTAAGAACATTTTTGTAGCAAATGAAACATAAATAATAATAGGAAAAAGGTATATTTATGTTTTTTGATACATCTTTAAACATTAATTTTGTTCAACTTGATCACCTCTGCTTCGATATAACATAAGAAACCATTTTTCATAAACAAGGTACTTGTATATTTGATTGAAGACTCTGTAGACACGATTGTATTTGTTTAATAACAAGAGTTTGTAGAACAGTTTCATTACCGTTAGCATTTAAAAAAGTTATTTTACTATTCGTATATTTCAAAATAAATGTTCAGAAATGATTTTTCATAAACTAAGTGGTTATATACTTGATTGAAGACTCCATAAATATGAATATATTTGATTAATAACGAGAATTTGTAGAGCAATTTCAAAACTTTTAACCTTTAAGAAAGTTTTTTAATGTCCGCCGTTTACTTAAACAACCACAAAAGGAGTCACCAAAAATTGAAAATAGCGCAACATATAAAAAAGCGTTACGTGAAAATTTTACAAACGTGAATAGAACAAACTCTTCTTACTTCGTTCAACAATAAGAATTAACTTAATGTAACAACGTTCCAGTCGGAAAGATAGTAAACTTCAATAAGTAATGGTTGACTTTTCATGACGAACCGAGAGAATTAAAATAAAATACTCAGCATGGACTACCTGCATGACAAAATCACAATTATCAGGATGTAATAACTGCTTCACTCAACCACACAAAGAGGGCAGTGAAAAGTTTGCGCATAAGTATGGACTAAGTAAGCTCTGTCCCAAAAAAGGAAAAAAACCCGAAAGTCTTTAATGCACCAGTAATCTAGTGGATTATCTAATGACATCCTTGACTCAGATATTCTTGTTTTCATCATAGTCACGAGCTCCACAGTTATAAAACCTTTGTCAGAGAGAAAAGGAGCGTTAAGTTCCGCTGATATATTCCCCCATAATCGATTCGATCGTGCTGCTCATTCGATTCATCAAATTACATGTCGCTCGACACCCACGCCGGCGCTTCTTGCAGTCATCCCATTCCCAATCGTTTTATCTCTTACCTTCTCCTCCTTATTCAAAATCCAATCATCTCCATCTCGATAAGCTCCTTCTGACCTGAAAACGTTCCTCATAATTTGATGCCTCGCTTAAAATTCCTGCATCACCTTCGGCAATCATATCTTATCTGCAGCGAGCGGTGTTGGGATTTGACACACAAATAAGGAGGGCATAGAATTCTTAGAAGCAAAGGATAATTACTTTCACATGAAAGTCTGATGATATATTTGCTCTTTAACACCCGAGTATGTTAAGACCTCCTAAGTATCATTCAGGTATTAAAATATAGAACATTGGCTTGCACAGTCGCTTTTACTTTTAATAAGGGCATTATAAAACTCTAATATTTGGTATCTAGATCTAGTATGTCTACGTAAAATTCATCACTAAAATATACAGAAGTTTCTACTTAAAATGCCACACCGTAGAAGGCGCACAATACAACAACTAGTAGGATTTCAAGAATGGTTGAATAAAGTTATGATGTGACTCGGTCGTTAACTGTAATGAAAATAATGCTCAAACGTAATAAATTAATTCACTCAACAAACCAATTTAAAAATGACAGGCTATAAAATAACTGCAAGTGATTGAAAACGTTAATTTTGCTCATAGTAAATAACAGTACTCCGGCTGTCTCTCATCTTTTGACCCATTTGATGCTTTTATGTTCAACTTTGAAGGCCCACTTTTCCAAAGTCTGAGGAAGCCGATTTGTAAGAGCTACTTCCGAGTACAAATCACAATACAGAGAAGAGATTAAATTTATTAGGTAAATTCAAATCAACTTTGACGGCCCACTTTTCCAAAGTCTGAGGAAGCCGATTTGTAAGTGCTCATAAGATAAATGAATAAAGATTCCGAGTACAAATCACAATACAGAGAAGATATTAAATTTTTATCAAATGTACAGTCCCTCATCACCTATTGGGTAATCTTTATCACACTGAGAAATTGAGTATTATGCAGACCTATTGAGTAATCTTTATCAGTAACTGACGCATAATTGGCATTTTTAATTTAATTTATAATAAGTAATTTAATCAACTCATGTCTCACAGACTACATCAGAGTCATACATACCATTTATATGCTTCTACAACAGGTATGCAAAAATCGATTGCAGTAAAGAGTTTTACAAACGCTCCTGAAGGAACGACGTCAAAGTGAGTGATGGTTTTTTCTGCTTCAAACAAACACTTTAAACGGATCTAATGACTGAAAATGATGTATTACGATTTTCACATTTCAGGGTAGTCTCTAAAGGTAGACGGTACTCAATCTTATTCTCGTGACAGTTTGATTTTTTTCCGGCAAAGGCTTAATGGAATATCAACGGTATTACAAATTTTCGCGAGCGATCAAATCGATTCTTTATCCCAGAAAGCCCGGGTGAAATACATCTCTGGGCGTTATTCACCCAAAAAAAGCCAGTAAGGAATGGAAGTCTTTCCTTCTAATCTCTCTCCCCTCAATTTTTTCACCACAATCTAGAAATGCATCCTATATCCCTAGAGGAAAAGGAAATTAAAATAACAATTAAACACTCCTGTAATCTTAAAGACGAAACATCATTTCATTTGGATTTTCTCCGTGATAAAACAAGCGAACCAAGCAATGCGTAGAAGCGTGTGGCCCAAAGAGATAATGACACATTACGGTCTTCTTGGTCAAAAAGGGATATTTATTTTCCAAATACTTGAGGAATATCTCTGCTCCAATTGTTACGAACGGTGGAAGCTTTACATGGTCTACATTTTTGCGAATTTTCTATGCGGCATATAGTTCGGATGTCCATTATTGACTTGGCCGGCAGCATTTTTATGACTAGGGATATAAGTTTGTTTGGTAAATTATTCAACAATAATTTCCAAATAAGTGACCCATGCTACACGAAGCACGCAAAATTTCAGTTAATATTGCGGATATAACAGTTAACGTGTTTTGAAGCAAGCACGTATATAATGTCCTCAAATGCTGCTCGGTGAGTGTGGTAGAGGGTGAATTATCCACAACATATAGAGTGATACGCAATAACGTATAGGACTGAGGCAGTTTCCGGCAAATGTGGTCCTTACAGATGAGATTTAGGCGTGTAGAGACATGCCTCAAACAGATGTTTGGAGAAGTGTGCATTCTTCATTCGAAGAGATTTTATAAATCATTTACACGCTTAGTGAGTGATTTTTTCTCCCTTTTTTTAAAGGGTAAGGACATTGCAGGTCGTGATAGGAGAGATTTCTCTTAGAAAACCTTACTTAGGAACTCAAAAGGGATAACAGAACTTTCAAACTGCTTGGAGTTGAATGATATGGCGTCAAGTGTTGACATTGTTGCTCCAATAAAAATGAGCAACTCCTCGAGTTAACATCGTTGAGAAATATAAGACAACGCAGGGCCTCAAGTGCTAGACTTCCAACGCTCGTTAAGTATAATAAAGGACACATTGCTTTAAAAGTGTAACACTCTAGTTCACCTTTTAGAGCGATATCCGTATATCCATTCTCTCAACACTGCATTTCCTCATCCTGCCACACGGAGGATTTTGATCGGTAGGCATAAAAATGATATGCCGTCCAGTATCACCATATTTTCACCATGAACAATGACAAACTCCTCGATTTTGCAGTCGGCATTTTTGGAACGTGACAGTATTAATCCTCATAACGCAAGATGAAGGAATTAAGCTGGGAGCCGCTGGTTGATCGAGGGGAAAAATATAGATTAAATCTTTTTCACAATCTTGAGGCAGAAAATATTTTGTCGGACGGTCAACATATTTTGCTAGAGCCCAAATATTATGATAGAAACGATTACAGGCATCAAGCTTAGGAAACAGACGGCAAAACTAATATTTTCTAAGTGTAATATTTTCCATGTTAAATAAGAGACCATAGCTGCTACGATGGATCAGTTCTACGAAAGTCTGACCCTTAAAAAGCAGAGTAGACTCAGTATTTCTGCTTAGTAACTCACCATCATAATTCATAACTCATCCCACGTGAAATTTCCGGCTAGATATTTTTATTTTATTATTATTTATTTAAGTAAATATATTTGAATATAAATACATAATTAAAATAGGGAAAAATGATCAATATCAGTAGCAAGTAAATTTATTAGAGAGGAGAGACGGATGAAGAGGGAACGTTTAATTGGTGATAATCTTGGAGTTGTGATGTGGAGTAATGAGTTCGCTAGCTGTGATAGGACGCAAAAACACTCTGATGTCGATGAAAGAGGCAAAATCGGGACTGTCGCATTATGCATATTTTAGTATATACTAGTATTATTTAATTAGTATTTATCATAAAAACCAGTAGTTGTATCTAAACGAATGCCAGCATTTTTGTCTACATACCTCTTACCCACCTAGTTTTTGTTATGTTCTCCTGACTGACGTCTGAGGGAAAGTGCAAGGTTCTCCTCTTTGACGGGGATGAGAGGAGCACGCATGGTGTGAAACCAACCCGTGGCAAACACCCTAGCTGTGGCTGGCACGGTACTTCGTAGATGTAAATGTAGATGAACGCACGATACGTAAATATGGTTTGGTTCCATAATAGACAACATTTTCGCTGAAGTGACTCCTCATATTTCACCTTGTTCACCAACCATACATACATGGCTATTCCCCTACTGCATAGCTTCCCCATAAACCACCTTTGCCTAGCGTCTGCCCGGCAGCCACCCAACACAGGACCCTCCCTCTGAACCGCACGCCCCCCTGGTGGTAGCTTTTGAGACCATTCTATTAAGAAGGGAGTCCCGTGCCTTAAGCCGGCTCTGCGACTAATCCCAGCGTAGACCACCTCGTTTTCCGGAAAAGAGAGGAAGACCGTAGGGAAAAAAATCTGTTATACACCCGCTCGCCCTATATCACCTTCATTTCACTCACCGCAACCTTACCTACCACTATCAATCTTTTTCACTTCCCGTTTTCACGCCTCCACCACCATCATACATGCTTGCTACACCTCACTACCAAGCAGACAATCACCATTCAACGCAGAAAGCTTTCCTTTCTTCCTTCTCTACGACACTTCGACAAAATAATAAAACTCAAGAGTCAACACTTTTCTGCAGAATCAAACAGAGCTTTTTTGTCTTGGAGTAGTCATGTAGTGACTGTGACTCCTACATAATTTTTTTAATTTGCCTTTTAATTTAGCGGGCATAAATATCACAAGACAGGTCATTATATTCATTCGTATTGATGATGCCATTACGTTCCACATACACGTCACGGCGGTCATGAAAGAGCTTCTAAAGCTGTGTTTACACGATTAATTTACACGCGCGAGCATAAGCTTGCACGCGTTCACCATTAAAACTGCACCGTGTGAACAACACGCAAAATTGCGACTATGCGTGAACACGTGGCCATAAAATTGCTCTTGTTCTAAATTGGAGTATATTTTCACGCGAATTGTCCAGACTCGTAATTACACGGGTACTTGCATCGCGCAAGCACACCTTTTTGATTCGATTCCTTCGAGTTCTATTTTTTACACAAATATCTCACCCAAAAAATAACAAAATATCAATCCCTTACCGAGTTGCCTTCCGAGATTTTTGACAAAAAATACCCGCCCTTTTACATGGGAAATGCTAGTGCAAAAATTACACAGAGAACCTATTTAAAAAATGAGGAATTTCTAACACATTGAATTTTCAAAAAAATTTGCAAAGTGTAGTTTATAAGTTTCCTCAACTATTTTAGAATATAAAAACACAAAGCTACCACAGAAATTAATTCAGGATCGTAAATAATCTCCATTGTGAAAGAGTTTGAAATGTACCGCTTGAAGAAAATGAGTCAAGGTAAATACGTATAAAGTTTTTCTAATTTGATAACATAGAATTTCAGTCAGAAGTTTCATAAACCCATATTATTGCACCATTAATAGTTCAATACTTAAAATATTTAATTCCTACTAACTTCAGCTGCTGAAATTAAACCGTATAATTTGAGTATAATCTCCAGGGTGATTAGGGACTTATTACGCTAAAGCTACCTTACATGGATAAAGAGTTGTTTTCAAAAAAATATTCTGCATTCGCTCAATAATGTATACCGAACCTGGGAATTTCTTAAAATTTCACATACACACATATCACGGTGATCAATCTTAAACACTTTGTCATGACCTTTACAGGCGTTCTTATTAATGTTACCATTACTTATTTATTACTTATCATATACACCATTTTATGTGGAAGTCTTTTATAGCAAACTGTGAAAACGTTAAAATCTATACTTGTTGACCCAACCGTGAAAATATATTTTAGGATGCAGTTATAAGACCTGTCCACATAACAAGAAAAGCTTCCATCATGGAAATGGTTGAGTATTTATAAAGGGTACCTTTATCAAATCTTAAAGCAAATAGTTATCCGTTGAAGTTTTGATGATATTCTGAACACTCATAAAAATTAATTTGAGCGTAAAAATTAAGTAATGAATGAAATGTGAAAATAATTCTTTCGCGTCAAAAATGTTTCACACAACTGTATTGTGCTACGATTGAAGAGGAAGAAAGAGAAACGATGCCATAAAATACTAAACGCCAGTTATATTCTTTTCATGAAAGCGAAATTCCTCATCTCAAGGATTAACTCGTCACTTTTCCCACGATTCCAAAACACTCTATGAAATTAAACATTATGGGTCTCTTCCAATACACGCCAAACGCGCATGTTTCCGCGCCGAAAGAGGAAAAATTGACAGCGTACGCAAATCATATTAGTTTTTTTATATCCCGCACAAAAAGCGACGCGGTTTGGTCCCAGCGATTTAGGTGGAAAAAAGTGAATACGCTGAACACGTGTACCCACGTGTGAGAGCGGCTTTATCCCCCACGTCAACATTATATCGACGTCACAGACCGTTCAAATTTGACAGGAGAATGGAAAGGCCTTCGATTTCAACCCCTAAAGTCTCTCTCACGAAACTCATTTCACATACGTTTACAAAAGGCTCTCCCGATATTCTCACCCCAATTCCGATGCATGAGACAACTTCTTGTATCGACAAATTTGATATTTTATCGAGCATAGTCCAGGAAGTAGGAATTGTTAACACTATTGAACAAGAGAAGGTACTTAGCTTTGCGGTTACCTCAGATTTTGGAAATTTACCCCCTCGAATTTACAAGAATGTATAATTTAAATTATTATGATTTAGTATTTTCCCGGCGAATATTATATGTAACGTGGGTGGAAACCGTTAATTTAAAAAATTATAACGGAAGAAGGTAACAACAATGGTCAGTCAGAAGTAACCGTCTAAGACCCTTTTCAGGGAGAACACAGGCTGCCCGGGCATCATTACATATGTCTAATTTATTAAATCATATATTTCAGGCACGTTAGTGAAACGTTGGCAGCAGCCAAGAATTTGACCCAGTGTGAATCCCGATAGAATTTCACAAACAATGGTTAACTTCCACTAAAACTCCCGATAGAAGATTTTAATAAAATAGGTACTATTCAACAAAATATGTACAATTATAATACATTCAAATGTACCAAACGTTTGATGATGAAAATTCTCTAATTACAAAAAAAACAGGCTCCTATGCACAACTACGACACAATAATCGATATTTTAAAAAGCAATACATTTTATATTGATATTGTAACTTAGAGAAAGCATTCATAATTTATTTTAATGCTCCTAATTTTTAAAGCAGCCTAGCAAATATGTCTAATTTGAGCAATTTTATATTTTAGGCACATTAGTGAAAGGTGCAAACTTGTAAGGATATACGTACAAAATCATTGCGTAAAGCTGAGAAAACACTTCAACCATTCAATTTTGCGTTGAAGAGGATTTGAAGTAATTTATGTGCGATATGATGGAAAAAAATGATCAATTGGACGGAGAGAACCACTTATGAAAATTTTTCGTTGACACACATGGAGTATGATTGCCTAGACATACACCTTGCCTAATGCAATTACTTTGTAGTTAGCTAAAAGTACTTGTAATTACTTTGTAGTTAGCTGAAAAGAAAGAAAGACAAAAAGAAAATGAGAGTTACGGCAAACCAATTTCCAAATCGATTGCCATTTTTGCTGACCATCAGCGAATATGCGCACTTGTTTGGCTAAAAAAAGCTTAGCAATGATTAGAAATTTCGTTTCCCTCGTCAGCAGTATCGTATATTCATTATCCGAGTTGTAGCAATTACATTTTTGGTATTGTATTGCATCGGGTATGCCGGAATCGAGTCGCTTATATTGTCACATAAACAAAGGAACCTCTTTATATGCCAATTTAACACTTGTATATTGTCCAATAAACTTAGTGTTGTTAATTTTGTCAGTATAAAATCGGAAAAGCTTATTAATATCGGTAGGGAAAGTATCTGGAATACTTTATGATCAGATTTTTCGAAATCCAGTATTTCTTTTACATACACGTAGCCTGTGTCACATTCATATGTCCAACCGATGGGATATACATTTTTTTGTGGCGTAAAGAGAATCACAGACGGATTGTTCTTCCGTCCCCTTCTAAACCCACGGTTTCCACCGCGCGAGGTTCACGCAACGACACTCCAACGTGACTTGTCAATGCAATCGCGGCCCGCCATCCGTGGGACGCATCAATCAAGCAGAGAAGCACCGCGGGCCGCTGCTTTTGATGAATGGAACGCGAGGAAAAATGACCGACTAGGACGCAGAGTAACTGGAACGAGTCCCTGGCGAACACGCACGGCGAGGTTTCAATATGCCGGAGCTCTTCGCTTGCACGATTCCAAGGATTATGGGCACGGGGAGGAAAAAAAAATATCCTACTCCCGAGGTTTCAATTTGTCAAATGTCTGTAATGCATTCGGTAGCACACATAGGGGTCTGCATAACCCAGTGATAAATTTTCTAATTCTCAAAGAGGTCGGAAAAAAGAATCGTCATGTGTAAGCTCAAAAGCACGAAAAAATATCAAATTCACTGTAGCAAATTAGCTACCAGATTTTTGATCGACGAACAAGGGAAAACGAAATAAAATAAGGGAATATAAGCCTCAAAATGTGCGCACGTAAAGCCAAAATGCCCACGGAGTCTTTGGTTCTGAGGTAGTCAACTAAATATTCACCTGATTTCGGAATGAGTACAAGTTACACGACGATATGAATGCACATGTCGTCGTGTAACATGCACAAGATGCAAGGGAAGATTTCACTGCATAGGGTTAGATTGCAAGGTTATCTGATACAATTTTAAGGTTCGTTTACATGGTAGTACAACCACTTTTGAAACCAATGCTGAAAATTCGGAACTCGTGTCGATTTTCCCATCATTCCAAGCGCAAAAACCAAAACCCTTGTCTAAATTCGCGTTTGAGAGAAATGGCTTAGTAGTGAAACTGACTAACACACTTTCCCGGCAGTTTTGAAATCCAGGTTTGAATCCTGGGTGACCAAAATGAATATTTTCGCGGCAAATTTCATCACTTGATGTACTTATGTCGAATTCAAAGCCCTAGAGATTGAAATTCAACGAAGAGCTGGCGCCGGGTATTTGCTTTGCGAGCCACAAAACCTAAGTAAGCTGCCACAATATTGAATTAACACCTGTTCTTTAATGTTTACAACACACTAAAAACAAGCCACAGTAATTCACTACCACTAGACCGTTAGGACTATTTCTCGATTCTAGCTTCCAAGATTCACTACAATATTTAGATCCCACCATCCCTTTCTCTATACTTTCTCGAAACATCGACTAGTCTGCTTGCCCGTAATTGGTCGTTGGTTTGGTGAAAAAGTATTGCTAGAATTTCCAATTTACAAGACTTATGATTGAGTTTCACGACGTTTCATGGGATACCATGATACACTCAAACCATACCGTGATGCCTTACGTAGTTCATAACCATGCCATTTACACTATCAGGGCACGGTATGACTACATCGTTCGAAATAAGCATCGTGTAAAACGGGCTTTACTTATTGGAGGTTATGCTTCCTACTGAATAACTTCACGTTGCTTTTGCCGTAAGGTTTTAATGCCCAGAGGGAGGGATATCTCACGGGGCATTGGCTCTAGGAAAGACCCTGAGGTCAAATAGACACGGTAGAAAGCGTTAATACAGGCGACTTTCTGGCGGGGCTCAATCGAGCTAAGCATTCTGCGCTATCACCTTTTGTGCACGACCACCTATGCTGAATAGAGGCGACCACCTACCAGGATGAGTCCCTCCCCACAGAAGCGGAAATTAAAGGCAACCTCACGCCTCACAAAGCTTGTGAGAGTCCAGATTTCGACACAGCAAAAGAGGGCTGGGAACACGAGGAGCGGGTACTCAATGAGGACTCAGAGAGTGGTCGACACGAAGGTGGGGTGAAAACGCGGGGAGGAAACTTAAGCCCGTTTTGTGAAGGATGGAGAGCGAGAGAAGGATTCGGGAGTTGAAAAGCTCTCGATCCCTTTGAAAAGGCCGAAAGAGACACAGGGAGATTGGAATGAGGAGATGTACACCCTTTGTAACCTCAGCCGAAAAATCCTTCCCGCTTCTTCCGCAGTCGTCTTGTCCACCCTCCTCCAACCTTCCGGACACGTTCCCCCAATGTATTCGAGCATTGTGACGACCGCAACTTAAGGCTGTTCAAGGAAAAACATGAAATACGCTTTGAAGGTGTTAGGAAGAGTGAACAGAGGGAGAAGATGTTAAATATGGTCGGAAATAAGCATTACCCTCCTAGATATCAAAATGGAATCAATATAAATAATTTATACAGTGGTTGCATAGTATTAATTCACTGCAATTCACAAAGAATATGGCATCACATAGATTGAAATGGATCAAATTTTTTCTAAATCTTTAACTATCAAGGTAGTCGAGTGGTCTATACATTCGCCCGGAAAGCCTTAGGTCCGTGGAATGGATATATGGTTAGTTTAGTTTTTCTTGAAGCAATGCCAATGAAAATACAATATATTTAATTGATTTTTGCTTATCCACGATTATGCCGTGGCATCTATTAATCAGCAGGAAAAGCAGTGTCCCCTAATCTAACAAGTCCTAATTTGCTATTCTCAAACATCACCTGAGGTACATTATTGTGTGACTAATCAATCTATTTGAACGTCCTTTTCCCAAGTATTCTCCATAGGTATGGTATTCCTTCTTTTCGTCTGCATACTTCCTTGTTTATAATCCTACCCGTAAATTTGCTTGCGGATGATGAAGGCTGTATTTTGTGAGAAATTAATATCCTACCATCATTTCCGGTATTTATGCAAAGCAAACATGATATCAATGGCGTCCAATGTATCAGAGATTAACTGTCTCACTTCCACCATTTGCAGATGTTTAAAGAAAAATATGAAATATTTATTGGTCATTAACCAAAAACAATTGGAAGATAATGTTAAATACTTATAATGCATGATTTTTAGCAATATTATGAAAAAAGTTGTGTCGATAAATTTTTTTCTTTATCCTATTAGAGAAGTGAATTATCTTCAGAAATCAGTAACTTTGCTAAGCATTTCAAACTTCAACGGCAATAAGAGACAATGCTAAGTTAGTGTAACTCCCACTTCATTTCATTCCGTGGGTTGGTGTAGCTAAGTGAGGGGAAACAGCCACGTTACGGTCAGATTCTCTTGAAACGTAGTACATGCACATTGTCTGTTATCGAGACTTCTCAGATTACAACAGAGCAACGTCAATTTGAACGATAAAGGAATAGAAGCTTTTGGTAAACACTGTCTTTAAGAAGCGAAAAGTCCTGAAAATTGAATAAGAATCAAATTAGGGGATCTTAACACCTATATCTTAAAGTTATTTGCGACCACTCTCGTGGTTGACGTCATGTTTCGGCAGTCCCATGCAGATGGTACTACGTTCGGCTCCATTGACTGGACAAATTTAATCATTAAAAATCAATTCGTGGAATAATGAGCATGTTTTGCATCTTAATTCTGAATTTTAACAGGCAACCATTTTATCAGTAAAATCGGGTTTATTAATCCCAGTAAAAAAAAGTTTAATTTAATATTTTTTTGACTCTCGTAGTCACACTAGAGCCATCTTAAGCGCTTCTATTCGTCCCTCAACTCCCTGGAGGCAGCTCCACTCCACGCGCGGGGGATACCGAGGCAGTTGGCAGACGTGGTTGGAGGAAAAAGAGCGAAAGTGGAAATTTGGGGAATTGGGTTATGCGAGGAAGGAGCGCAGGAGATGGGAGGTTTCGAAAGGCTTCGGAGGAAAGTGAGCTTTCAAATGGGGCGGAACAACACGCACCGACACTCTCGCTGGGCTGTCTTCCCCTTCCTGAAAATTGGCGACGCTCTGACGTCTCCCCGAAAGTGTTCGCAAAGTTACTTTTCAACAAGGGCTCCTCTCCTACCGGTATAGTCCCGTCCATATAGAAAAAAATAAACTTTGAGGGAGAAGAGACTTCACCAGAGTAGGGGGAGAAGACGAGGTTACGTAAAATCTCTTTTCTGTATCGAGCTACGTTTCCGTCGCCAGGGGCAGTCTTAACGTAGTTTCATCTTTGCAAAGGTGCTCTTAAATTCTGGCTGAAACAGAGAAGGACCGAGCGATGAGGTATGTCTAGCATACATGTAAGTATAAATTGTCAATGCTGCTCTATGTGGCACATTTTCTTTCAAATATATAGCTCTATAAATAGCCTATAGTAGTGGTATCTCTCTCTACGAAAAAACTAGGGAAATTTGAATTTATCATTTGGAATTTGCATGAATAAGTTATGAATCGATTGCCAACATGATGTAAAAGAAGGTTATCTTTCATCCGATTTTTAATTTATAACAATCAACAATGGCTCAGTGCAACTATGAATAGCTAGTCTATTTTCAAGAACCAAAACTCTATTGACGAGTAAATAAGTAAATAAACCTAGTCTAACATAATCACTAGAATGTTAGATTAAAATCGACTCCAACCTGTGGCATCTGAGATATTTTATAATGAATTTATTTTTTTAATGGACAGATTTTTAAAGAATACTTTGTCTAAGAAAGCTGTCTTCTGACTAGTCACATATTTAAGTAATTTTATATCACCTCATAGTCGGGCGTATACAATCCTTATATTATTATTTCAATGCCTTTTCATTATATACTCTATTTAACTTTGATCTCTATGGTCATTTCATGCATATTTTTTTAGTTTCAATTTTCCACTATGGGACAATACATTTGAATAATTGGTAGAGAGGTTCAGTGAAATGTTTTCAGCCCAGCGAATAATATTTATTGGTGGTTTTAACGTAGTTTTATCTTCACAGAGATCACTCAGAGACCAGCGCCTGAGTAGGTGGAGTAGTATTCGTTGAACGTAGCCACGGCAAGAGTCTAGCCTAGCGATCTATCCCATTTATATTATGAATTAAGTTTAGACGTAAGGAGTGCATGATCAGTAACATTACCACTTAACAATAGATTAAAATAAAGTATGCAGTGTGACTTAAAGAGAGTACATACATATTTATAAGTTTCACGATCTCAACTATTCAAATTTATTTTGCAACTTTCGGTCGTCTATTGCGTGCTATGATTTTATTTTAGCATAATGACGACCGGTGAGTTAGTTAAAAAGCATTTGACAATCCCGAGAACCTCTGAGATTAATGGAGAGGGCATTACGTCAAAAAACTGTCTGACGACGAAAATAACAACCGTAGTCATTATTCCAGCTCTTTCCTTACTTCCCTTTGAAGAGCAGGACGGAATGGATGATTGCTGATGATGAACTGCAATTGTTCTCCAGAAACATATAGAGAGAAAAATTACTAATAAAATGCTGTTTGCGCATTCCAACCCTTTGTTTTTTAGCCTGAGGTTGTTGCCATTGAGATATATGTTTGTTTTTAAGGTTTTAAAGCAATTCATTTTAAGAAGTGGTAATTTTCCATAATGGCTTGTACAGTAAAATGCTTTAACTTTCGCAGAAGCATTGAGTTTCATCCAAATCCAAATCTCTCATTATTCAAAAGTTAGTTTTTGTTCATTGGGCCAAGAATTTTAATAATTTCCCGAATGACATTAAGGAAGTAAAGAGTAAATATATTTTTTTGTAAAAAGGTCAGATTGGCTATTATCTCATCATGATATAGAAGTTTTTTTTATGATTTCGTGGTTGTGTATTGAATAAAAAGTGTAATGTAATTTGTTTTGCCACTGTTATATTTCTAACATTCTTAAAACATTGTAAGCAGCTTATTCTTATCCTTGTGTGCTCTCGTTTATTGGTTTATTCTTCATTTTTTTGCGCGTGTCATGTCGAATAAGCTATTGCCATATTTTTCAATGATCTATTTTGAACGCATAAATAAGTGCTGATAGGCGCTACACTGGTGTAAAGCATTGAATCTACTTTAAGCCCCACATATGCATTGCTTAACTTTGCCTATGTTGTTTTTAAGTGAAGCAATAAATTATTCTATCTATCTACCTATGAACTACAGGATGCATAGCAACAATATACATCTCATGCTTAAAATATACGGCAAATAACTATTAAAATATACAATTTGGATACCTACAGCGATTAAAAGTACTCGATGTCACCGTAGTTTTCCCTTGGAATGCATATTATTATTAATTTACATCCCTAACACTATATGAAAGGAGAAATCATATTACAAAGTAAGTGCATGCTGATTTCTATTAAATTATCCATTAAAAACATTGTAAAATAGTAAAATAGTGCATCCCGTAAGCGCTACAGGAAAATCAGGGTTTACAAAGATGGCGTACATTCTATCCACTACGTAACAGCTTCTAGTTTTGGTCACTATAGCAAGCACTCTCTTCATCTACTTCAATACCGAGAACGCACCGTATAGGAATGAAAATATCTCCGTGTTCCCAGAATCAGTTATTGCCTTCTTCCGATGGTGGTAATCAATTTTACGACACCCTTAAAAACTTCCTTACAATAGTTGCAAAAGGCTCATTCTACAACTATAGAAAAAAAATGACTTTTCTGTCAAAATACGGAAAAACTAAAACATGTTATTCATCTACTGAATTTAGAATCAAATAATCGTTATTTTTTAGCCATTAATTCAAGGAAACTCATTATAAGTGGATTATTTATTTAAACTTTTTAAGGAAAACACCGAATTATAGAAAATAGTAATAATAAAAGGAACGAAAGCATTCAAAAAGAATTTAAAATGATCCTCCTAAATAAATTTACTGAAACTTCCTCAAAAGCAAGAACACAACTTCAGATTCAGAAACTTCCAGGAAGCCCAAGGGGTCCACTAAAATTATAATAATAGAGGTTTTGCCAGAATTTAATTACGAACTCTCTGTAAGATATGTACGCCACAATCGTCTTTCCATACGTACATTTCCCCTCTGGCAACGAAAATCACATTAATGCTAAGTTGTCTAATAATACAGGTTTCAAAAACTTACCACAGGATTAGCATTTTACCCTCGAGGACATGCAAAAGCTTAATGCCTCAAGACTATTTTACACGAGATTAAGACCAACACAGAAATTTGCACTGAAGTTAGAGCAAAAAACCCAGAAAAATAAAATATCGAATCGAATCAAAGAAATATCGAATAATCGGAAAACTGTCGAATTATAAAAGAATAAAATCGAATCAAAGAACTATCTAATGGAAACGAAGATCTATTGAATCGAATTGAAGAATTATCGAATCGAATCGAAGAACTATCGAATTTGATGTCTCGGAGTCTGAGTTCGGTATATTGAAGCACCATGGTATGCTGGTACCAAATGCAACCAAAATATACTACGCCATTACGTTATGGCATATGTTCTATACTGTTTACAAAACATTATAGGCAAGCATCGATTACACTCTATCTTCGATCTACAGATATATCCAATCTAACGACCCAGGAAAATGGCAGAGTCACAATTCATTCGTTTGGTTACCTGCGTTTGGTCATAGAATACAGAAACCGGCAGTGCAGTAAGTATGGTGCTTATTTCTGCTTTCAGTACTAAATGGTATTTGGATTTTATTCTTGCATAGGATATAATAAATTAAACCTTTTTCCAGTATATTTTGAATATTTCTATTTTCAGGGCTTAAGTGAACTTCAAGTTAAATGGCCTTTATTTTGAATGCTCAAATCCATCAATTTTAAGGGATTTTCCGACAGTTACTTGGTTAAGAGCAATACATTTGATTAGTATGGATAGATCTCTAATATGATTAGATGATAAAGTACCTACATTAATGGGAGCATATAGTAGTCACTGGTGGCAGGATTTCCTCTCCAGTATGAAATACAACCCTAGCCGTTTAACGTCATCTATTGAACTATGGGGGGCTCCCTTCAAGGATAAGGAAAGATAAATTAGATATCCATACAACGGTGATGGGACCGCCGGGAGTTGATTGAATGGTTTCATTTCCGCCATATTTACACGATGGAGTTTCATTTTGCTCCAAATTATCCCCCAAATCAGTACTATCCGTCAACTCTTCGGCGCTATGTAGGCATCTACTTTGAGCAGATGAATGACGATCGGTGACTACGTTGAACGAAGAAATAAAACTGGTAATGTCCTTTTTTCCGGCATCGCTTGGTCGGAGTTGAGACGGGGAGAGGGGAAATAAAGAGTTGCGGTAGGGCAATGATTCTCACTGTTCGACCTCAGGATTACCAGGTTTCAAAAACTTACCACAGGATTAGCATTTTACCCTCGAGGACATGCAAAAGCTTAAAGCCTCTACAGATTGCAACAGAAAATTGATTTCCAGTGAATGATATAAGTAAATTCTCACAAACCTTTGCCCATAAGATGTGATGAGGTCGACGGAGTTGCCCCTCCCTACAGCTCGTTCCTCCCAAATTGTTCATCAAACACACTAGTGGAGCGTTCCGTTATATCATAAATTGGAGAAAAGAATACACGAATTCATTTGGTACGACACAGCAATACCTATCATGCCACTTCATTTTGGGAGAGACAAATGAACTAAACTACTGCTTATAGACAAGGAAAACTGGCTCTCTTTTCATAGTTTCCTCAAGGCTGCCATATTCTCGAATACCGCTTTTGTTTCAGTTACCATCATGCATTACTTTAACAACATCTCCAGTAATAAGAAAAAACAATCGCACTTTTCCACGGATTTAAACATGAGTACTACGTGTTTCAATTACAGAGTCACCAACAGGTGAAAAACCTCGTGTATCTGATGAGGACTGGTGAAATTGTCGAAATACGTGATAATAGAAATCTGTGATAAAGTGCGATTGTCGTTTCCGATTATGACAAACATTCAGTATTAAACTGATGGATCTGTAGAACTCCCTCCAGTTTCCAATATTTTTCTTATAGATATATTTTTAAAATAATCACCTGTAACGATTTCATCCATACCTTTTTCAGTCTTTTTCGATGTCAGCAGAAATGACCCGGTAACTTGCTGTAAATTCAGCGTGCTAAAATTTGGTACTCATCTCGTAGATCTTAACATTAAATGTGAATGGTCAATACGGATTTCGAAATGGAAAATTAAATATAGAATATGATGGGTCAATACCATTTGGTAACTAATTGGTTGATTTCATCATCCAGCTCTACTCTGTTTATGCATACACCACAGGGGGTGTAAATCGTCATGGAAAAATTACTTGAATTGACACAAATTCGAACCCTGATCTCCCAATTGTCGTTTTGGAGTGTTAGCTAATTACATTAGCAGTGTAAAGTAATGGAAAGAGATCCAAATTCGAATCACGGAGGGACAATTGATTTTTCACGGCCGCTTTCAACGTCTTTGGTGTACATCTTTACATCTCTGCGATTGACTGCGTCCCACGTTATACGTGGACCGCAATGATTAATGATTTACAATGAGAACTTATTCTTTTCCAGTGAATCTTCTCTTCAGTGTTCAACCCTGGGGTTGGTTTGCAGCAGTACGCCATTCCTCTCTTCTGTCTGCTTTTCTCTTCATTTCTGTGTATGTGGTGCAACCCATATCATTCACAATATGCTGCATGAATGACATCCTTGGCCGTCCCCGGCGATTCCTTCCCTCTATAGCTCTTTCTGCTATTGTTAAAACGATGTTGTCGTGTCTTAGAATGTTCCCTACGAGTTTGTCTCTTCTTGATTGGATATGCCTCCACAGGGATCTGGTTTCTTGAACTCTTTTCAGTACCTCTTCATTCGTGATTCTATCTTTCCAGCTGAGCTTCAACATCCTTCTGTAGAGCCACATCTCCAGGGCTTCTAGCTGCCTTCTCTCTTGTTTTCTTATTACCCATGTTTCGCTCCCGTATAAGGCCACACTCCAAACAAATGCTTTCATCAACCGTTTCCTTATTTCCAAACTAATGTTCTTGCTGGTGAGTAGGTTCTTTCTAAGATAGAATGCAATTTTGGCCTGATGTATTCTCCTTACAATTTCTTTCTGGCTTCTACCATCTCTTGTTATTCTGCTTCCCAAGTATGCAAATTCCTCTATTACTTCTAGCTTCTCTCCTCCAATTCTCATTATTGGGGGTTCATATTGTTCTTCATTACTGCAAACCATCACCTTGGTTTTGCGTTTGTTTATTCTCATGCCAGTGACTTCCAGTGAATTGTATAAAATAAATTCTCACAAATGAAAAAATAACTTGTTTTTTTTCACGTATTTTTTTCTTGGTACAACATTTTTCGAAACAACGGTGTCATGATCAGGTGATGGGGTACCTACCTACCTGATGATGACACCGTTGTGGCGAAACATGTTTTGCCAAGAAAATAACTAAGTGGAAGAAAACCGAGTAATTTTTTCATTTTTGAAAATCAACTCCCTCATAGTTGAGCCCGAAACCATGAACGTAAGTAAATTCTCGGGGCGACCAATTTTGTGCAATTTTTACAGCACAGGTGACCGAGACGCTTGCAAACGTTGGAAAATTTGGAAATTCTGACCTAGCTCGCAACCCGAAAAGATTTTACTGGTTGCTAATTTTCTGTTTATTTACTACTCCCCCTAGCAGCTTTCCCCAAACATAGTCATAAGCCACTCTGTTCAGCCCTCTCGTTCCCTAGCCTTCTCCCACGATCCCTCTCCCAGCCAAGAGAGATCCCCAACCGTTTCCTAAGGAAAAATAAAGTCCATTTCTTCCCCACTCACTTCATTACTCAGACCCCCGACCAATAATTCCGCCGTTGACATTACTCCATTAATCTCCAGAGGCGCCCACACAGCCTTGCAAAAGGCCCCCCCTCTTCCCAGACAAACGCGAACCATCCACAGAGCCACGTCTCTTTAACATATCTGACGTCAAACCAGAAAAAGATGGAAGTGGATGAGAGGGAGGCAGTGTGTGTGAGTGAGAGGGTGGAGGCAAAGAAATTGAACCTACCACATACACACCATCCAGCCCACTCCAACAATCCCTCATGTTCTTTCCACATTATCATTCCTGCGTCTCTTTTTTCAATCCCTTACGCCAGACCCATATCAATCCACGCTCGATTCCCCTCGAAAGACACATACAATTCCGGGTCCGGGCTACTCCGGGCCTCCGGTTTCCAGTTCTACCCATCCAATCCTATTCCTCTTTTTAAGGAGGTCAGAGCTTTAGACCGAAGTTGACAATATTTTCCTTTTCCAGTTGATGTTTACAGAAACATGTGCCTTTCATCTGATTAGGTGCGTCAGCAAAATTCTACACTCCCACGTTTATATTGGCACAAGTCATACTGTAAATTAAATCTCCTACAACGCTAGAAGCATTAAAATTAAAAAAATGTTCTTTACACTCATTGATTGATATCATTTTGGAAAAATAATCTGATTGAAGTAACGTTAATTCACTGGGAGTATTTGAATGAAAGCACATATCTACCTTAGTAATTAGCTACAATCACATATTTTCCATTAATGCATTGGTTTAGTGGAAATGACACCGAAATACGAGTAAATAGGATATGATTAATGATCACCCACAAGTATATTTGAACGAAAATGGGTATTTCTACTCGGTAAGCTACTTACATTTTTAATGAAACATCAACCCTCATTTATAAGCGAGAATATCACACTTACTTACTCTGTCGCGAAACTTGTTTTACGTCCTAGATAGGGCCAAAAAGCGATTCCTTTTTGAAAAACCAATTTTATATGCGATAACCTAAAGGTAAATATATTTAGTGTTTTTTATATAAATAACCTTCATTATTGCAAGAACACCAACTACATTCAACGTAACTTACCCTCATTTATCAATATTGAATGTTAAGTTACGAAGTTCCATTAGAACCCAAGAAATGTAGGAATTATAAAAGGTATTTTCCGGTTAAATGCGTTTTTGAATCGTTCAAGACACCATTTTAAGAAGGAAACTAACCCTAACATGCAAATCATGGCTTCACATCATCTTAGATTTACAGCCGATGGCTAAAACCAACAAGTACATAAATTGAATGCAGATCATTAGTATGAATGATGATGATAAATGCTACAATCGTTCCAAATATTATTAAATTCATACCATAGTAGCGTGTATCAGCTGATCTGAATACCTTGTATTTACTATCCGGTGGTAAAAGCATGTATTAGGGATAGACGAACATTTTTATAGACATCGCATATGAAAATGTATCTCACCGGGAGCAAGTTAACCCACGAATTTGATGGAGAGCTCCCTAAAGATATCCGTTGAATAAGTAAAAATCGTGGGAGAAGTACATAAATCAGTGATTTATAAGAACATGGGTGTTCACCCGTCGGCTCTGTGATGGATCCGAAAGCTGAAACCGGAAGACCGGTGCGGGACAGCTGAATGGCCCGTGAAAAATCGTGCGTACTTCTGCATCTGCACATTTTTCATGCCGAAAATATACTTTTGTTAAGTTCTCATCCGTGTCGCACGTTCCTTATAATAGATAGCATTATTTTTTTTCTTTTCAACTAGTTTCTTTATCCAGGGATTGGACGGTGCAAAAATCTTAAGCTCGAGAAAGGAGGATGAAATTTACGTCAAAGTTGAGTTCTGCAATCAACCAAAACGGTACATGTCAAGAGAATATGGTGACAAAATGTTTTAAGTAATAGAAGGAAAGTTAAGTTACAACGCCAATAAACATGGCCAAAGAAGTACTTGATGTAACTGAAGTCTGGCACTTGAAGAAGATAGGTAACATTAAAATCATGGTTTCGCAGTGAAATCAACCAAAATGGCTTTTGGAAAATGAGTAAATACAAGAAAACAGCGCATTTATTGAAGAGAAAGAATAATTATAGATATTTTTATCCGTTTGATCGAATTTACCTGAAACTTCTCTGGCGATAAAAATCGAAACATCAAATGAAAAAATGTTTCCTAACTATCTCCAAATTTGAAGCTGAAATTCATTTAGAAATACTCCGCTGCTAACAATTTGTGCGCGACTGCACCAATTTAGAGTAGTTTTTCATTATTTCCCGAACGTCATCCAACCATTCCTACGTCCTTTCAAAGAACATCAACAGCAGCAGACAACTCATTTCTTTGACAAAATTTGAAACTTTCACTTTTTGAGTCTGACAAAGAATGGACTTTATATATCACAAGCCGTCAATTATTTTCATGGGCAATTAATTGAATGCGGAAAATTAATTCATTATCATAACCCTCTTATATTTCCATTCGTAAATTAGTAATAATTTCAAGTACGCAGTGATTGGCGTTTGGAATTTAACGAATTAATTGGCTACTCTCCAAGTCCGATTCAACTGAGGGATCGTCATTTTTTAACAGCGGATTTTGATGTTACGCTTCATGTATCTCTCACTTCTAAATTCAACATTCCGGTTTCATTTGCACTGATTTATCGTAAATGATACCACTATGTATATGGTGCTGTTGGTTAAGAGTTCACACGTGTTGTCCCCAGATATTTATTATAACTGTAGTAGAGGTTTAAAAATATAGATAAACGGATGCTACGGCAACACATTCACATGAGGTCTAAAATACCATTAGTTTACAAACGCTCTCATCCTAAAACAGATATGCTTTACATATGTAAAAATGTTTTAATAAATATAAATGATCAATCAAATCAATTAAATGTATGAGCAATCAACATACAAGTCCTTAGCGAGATCAAACAATTCATCTCTTTGAGTACACAATTAAAACATAAAGGTCATTGGCTCAAATCCGACATAAATACCTACAAACCAATGCACCTTACATTGTAGTGGCGATCAAGTCATCGTGTTAAATCTCGGGGGACATAATGAATAGAATTAGCCTCCCTACCTGTACAATATGAATTAAAAACGACTTTTTGCTAAGAAAAATATCTATGATTTTGAAAAAAAAACAAATCAAAGGTTAAATTGATGGAGGTAGGTGATATTTAACAAAATTTGCAATGCTAATCTAGATAAAAAGAAAAAATCTTCGAAAGATATAAACAAAAGGACAATTCCACACTTCATTTTATCCGACCATGGATTCGGCACGTTAGGACAACATCAAGGGTTTTGGAAATTCACCAGATTTTTTCTCTCTTGAATATGGAAATAAATAGTTTCTACTGAGTTAGTGCCAGCACTATGTCATACGAAACAATAATCAATTTCTAACATTCCTCAAGGACTCTCTATTTCAACTATCCATTTCAACGATTTTCACCTCAGTAAGTCAGTCAGTAAGTCAGTTCAGGAACTACGAATGAAGGTATCATTCAATGTTACTGTGGCAATGACTATGAATATTGAAAAAAGGGGAAAAACTATAAATTTAAGAGTTTAAAGTGTTGAATTTTTTGGAAAAAAATACCCCTCAGGTTCAACAGAACTGTTAGATGCCGGTTTGGGTCATTGGACTTTCATTATAACTTCGTTTACACTTAGTATAGGCTATAAGCATGGCTGTGGTTAACACATTACCATAAGAATTACATAAATGATCTTGTATTAAATGCTCTATGATGTACATCACCCAAAATAGATAAAAATAAATGTTCACAAATGAAAAAACGACTTCGTTTTCTTCCACTGATTTATTTTTTTGGTACAACATGTTTCGACACATAGAGGTCATTTTCAAGTACCTGCTACAAGCAGGTACTTGAAAATGACCTCTATGTGTCGAAACATGTTGTACCAAAAAAATAAATTAGTGGAAGAAAACGAAGTCGTTTTTTCATTTGTGAATATCAACTTCCACATAGTTGATACCATTGAACCTATACTAAAACCTATAAATTGAAGCCTGATACCATTGAACGTAAAAATAAATGTTCTTTGACGTACTTTACCCAAATTAGAGGAAAAAATGTTCCATGAAGTACCAAGGGTTGAAATTCACCACAGTAAAATCATTTAACCTGACCGGGATTCAAACTCAGATCTCTTAATTTCCGGTCACCTGTGTGAGCCAGTTACACCACCAAGCCATCTCCTTTCAATGCGAGTTCAAAATGGGGTTAATGCGAACCAGATCGCCTCAAGTCTACATTGTAGTACATAAGACGATAATCGTGCTTACAAAGCCTCTGTTGCAGGGGATAAACCCAACGTTTTCGTTTATATAACGACGAAATTGACGAACTTCCAATCAATGCATTGGCATGCACCCGCGCGAGTGACTTTGTACCACAAAATTTTTCAATTCAATGGTTGGATATTCTATGATGTACTTTACCCAAAATGGAAGAATGAAGAACGTGACCTATGATTAGGAAATAGAATACAAGCAAATAAAAGACTGACGAAGTATAGGATCGATCGGGAATGGTGGATAATAAACAAAAAAGGGTATTTACCCTTTCTCATGTGTCCCTCTTTTTGCCTCCATTCTTTTAATGCTCAGATCCCACTTTGTGCAGGGGAGGGGAAAAAATCCTAATCCTTCGCAGCGAGAGAAATGGACGCGTCAAGGTGCATACGATTTTGAACGGATTTTCTCCCGTAAAATATCGCTCTCGATATTTCCAGCGGAAGTCTCAGTCCGTAGGAGATTGATAGGATCAGACAAAGGTTTGGATATAAAGAGGATACCGCTTTAAGTCACGTTTTTTTCTGATGGCCGAGGCATTAATATTTACGACCAAAGTCATGAAAAAGGATATAAACAGGCGTGAAGAGGCAAAAAGCTACACCTCAGAATGTTTTCGACCCAAAACTATAAACACTGCACGGAGGAATTATTATCTAGGTTTACGTTTGATCAATATATGTGTAAAAACGCGAAACATAACAACCAGTTGGTCGAGGGGAAAAATGTGGCAATTCTCGACACAATCCTGAATAACCGCTTTCAGCTAACAATAGAATGAATGCTTATCGATGACAATATTATTCTTGCTTAAGGTTATTTGAGCGAGATAGAAAGCTTATTGTAATCGAGAACATATTCAAGTTATGCATTTAAATTTCTGCAGCTGTAGGAAGCAGAAAAAGAAACTGACTTATTAATGTAGTAATAATATACTTTAATGTGACTGAAATTCTAAGTAATTACATAAAAAATAACCAAAGAATTCTTTGACATGACTCATTTTTTCACGCCACACGTTTAAAAATCCCTCACAACGGAAGGTTTTTCGTAATCCTGAAAAATTACGGTGGTGATAAATGATATGCTTTCTAAAAGGGTTCAGGAAATATAAAAATTACACACTTAGTTTTTGGAAGAGATCAAGTTGTTAGAAATTTTTCATTTTTTAATAATATATCTCTGTAGCGCATTCGTGAAAGATTATCCACAATAAATAGGTAGTATTTTTCATCAAATATCTCGTGAATTAGGGCGGTAAGGGGTTGGTATTTTGATAGCATTGAAAGGGTAAGGTATATTTCTTAAAAACGAGACCAACCTATTTGATTTGCAGGTGAAATGATATTTCACTCAAACTACCATTAATATTCAGTTTAACGAATATCATATTAAGTTAGACAGGTATGTGAGAGAAAATTCTTCTAATATTGCGCAACGTATTTTGATATTATACGCCATTAATTCCGTATTTAATGCCAAGTTCATTCACATGAAATGATATTATTATTACTGAAGACTTGAGCTTTAAAATCGATATTAAAATGTTAAAATTAGCAAAGATATGATTTAAATATTGCTGAAATTAAATATTACATGGTGATTTTAGTTGCATAATGAATGAACAACTTAAAATACTTACTATGACAACACTCATCGATAACTTTCGGCGATAAAAATACCGAATCGTGATAAATGGAATTCTTCACCAGCTGGTACATTATTACTATATTTTTTACGGTTTTTCCCAATTAAAAGCGCCCTAAAAATGAATATTACACGTTATGCACCTTCACCTTACAGCCGCACCTCTACGTAGCGATGATGGTGGTTGGACCTTGAGTGAAAAAAGCCTGCGTGTTTAGCAAATAAAGCGTGGCTAATTTAAAATAATTTACCTAATATCAAGACATGTATCTTAATAGGAAAAGGTATAAATTCTGGGACGAAAAACAAAAGGCCAAGGGTGGAAGGCGGTTCTGGAAAGTTGACTTTGACCGTCACGCAACGTCGTTATGGCTAGGTGATGAATATTCATTCGCAAAGAGCACTTCAACGAGGCAAAACCAAATGCATACCAACATATTCGCTCCCTTTCTCACTCTATTTATTGAGAAAATATTGCGCGTAATTCATTCTATTCTGAATTTACAAATTATTTTAAACAATCATCGCGCATTAAATAAATTTCAAGCCTAATACTGGGACTAACTTTCCTATTTCCTTCACCGACCCTTTAAAAGATACGGAATTAACTCCCCCCTGATAACGTTTCTTTCACCCGTAAATTATCAGCCCCTCTCAAACCAGCCTATTTATCACAAAATGTATTAAAATTTGGGTGAGGTTTATCCTCAGTGTTATTTATGTGAGCACTGAGGTTATTAGATGAGTGACAGGAAAATTACGCGTCCCTTAAATGTCCGGGAACATAAGGTACTTTTAGGCATGTTTACTTTTCTGATAGGGACAAAGATATCAAATGCAGAGCTGGCTAACATTAGTTACTGGCCCCATAGATTTCTTTATTATTATCTTACGCTTATTATCGCTTGAATTTAATTGTAGAAATGTGTCAAGGAAGTAATTGCTCCCACGAAATACTAACTCCAATTCTTCACAGTGTCTTGAATAATGTGAAACACCAGAATTATTGTGAACAGAATCAAATGATTTCCTACTAAGATAAAATTTTAATATATACTTTTGAGAATTGAAGGAGGGCACATATTATGGAAAAAATTGAAACTGAGTTGTATGTTTAACGTATCTCTACTCTCATTTAGAGTTAACTCCATAGAAAACAATATGAAAATCTTTGGCATCATATAAATAAGTAAATGAATAAGTGGGAGAAAAATTATATTTATATGAGTTTAGAAAGGCGTACATGTTCTTTATGTAAAATTTTCATAATTAATTAATTAATCTATAGCCTAAATTGACCGACCCTTAGGAACGTACGACCAATAGAGAACTAAGAAAAATAACATAAGTAGCCTTGTTTTACAAAGGATAATAAAAGCACGTCAAGTGAGGAAAAAACCACTAATTAATACTCGAGAATGAGTTTTTAACATGAAATTTATAGTTTCAGCACGATTTTCAGACCGTGCGGCTGATTTTCACTATCATCAAAAGTATCCAAGACACATCTTAAATACTTCCCATGAAGCACAATGTGCTTATCACATATATAAAACGCTGTAAAACAGATCAATCCGAGTTGACTGCATTATCTTGTTGGAAAGGAATACAATTAGAGGCAGAGAAAAGATGGCTTTCAAACTAGGCAAAGAATTTCTTAGTACATCTTAAAGTCAAACAAATAGTTAAAATTAATATCTACATTACCATCACAGAGTTCCAATGAAGTTGAAGAAAAGAGTAACAAACTTACCTGAAATTAAAGAGAAATGCAATAAGTGTATATATTTTCATGTAGGCTTCTATTAAATATGTATTCTTAGAATAATCATTGGATAAACCATGAAAACATTTTGTTTCGCGAAAGGTGACATTTAGGTTTACATAATCACTTCAGAGTTACGAGGGCATTACTATTAAAGAAACATTTTCTAAAGTAAGAGGTATTGGAATCAAATGTGATTGCGCGGTGGAATATAATTTCATGCATCTTTTGAATCAATTTTAAAATTTACATGTGGGCACCAAAATTGAAATATTTCCACTGATCAAAATATCCTGAATTTGAGCCATAGACATGAGAATTCACGATAGTTACATTTTGAGCAAAGGACAAATAATTTTAAATGGAGCTAGAAAAGAAATGATTAAAAGGTAGATGTATGCATGCTGGAATAAATCTTGTGAAACAAAGAGCATAAAATACGTTTCATGATGTGAAATAAGAGAGAGATGAGATCTAAAATGATAGAAACGAGGACAAACTTTGGGTAGTGCTGAATCGGTGTCACTACCTCACTGCCCAAGGTTAATCATCAACGAGTCCTTGAGATTGTACGTCATTTGTTCCCTTCAAAAGAAAGTCGAAAAACTCTCCTCATCGATTCCGTTTGGTGACAGGGAGAGGGAGAGAGAAACACATTGCTATTGTCCTTTCGGCACACGTTCGTTAACGAGATTCCTGCAGAGTCATTCCTGAAGGAGAGTCGCGCTGCCCGACGCTCTTTTGTTCCTCAACTTCTGGAACTGCCGTGCGGCAGCGCGGCGGTTCGCCTTGCATTTCCATCCCACGAATCTTGCGGGATCCGTGTTTATCCCCGGAACCACACACACACATGCAAGCGTAAGGGAACACACCACAGCCATGCCAAGAAACAAAGGAAAATGGAGAAAAAAATTGAAGAACACGGCTCGGGGAACCGAATGAAACTATTGCACGTGACGTTCTCCCGCTGCATTCTCTCCTCTCGTCGCAAGTCGGCGGGAAGTGCAACCGAAGTTGCCGCTAAGGGTTTCGAAAGGCGAAAGACTGAACTTAGGAGAAAAGTATTCAACTTTCATGAAAGTTCTCGGCCCCGTTGTTGCTGTAAGAGTTGCGCGCGCTTCCCTGAGCGCAATTAATCTCTCCTTCATAGAGAGAGAAGTTTCGGTACAGGAATAACCCGAAAGAAAAAAAGGAAATCATTCGAATGCAATCTTGTATTTTAAAACAAGAGAGAATGCCCGCCTCCAAGATGAAAAACAATGAGCGATGGACGTGAAGAAAACTTTCGTTGAAAATGGGACATTGATACTAAAAAGGCGGACTACCTTGCTTCTAATGTATAAATAAATGAACGAGTAAATTCAATTTAATAAAATTGAACACAGACACAAAAACTCATACGCTTCATTCACAAAACGATGGGCAATACCTATATTGATAGAGTTCCCTTTAATTAATTTAAGAATAAAAGGATAAGATTAGGTCCCATAGATATGTTCGGTTCTCATAATAAGACTACTATGTCAATGCTGTCTTATATTCACTCAAAATGTTTCTAATACCTACAACAACCGGTATTTGACGACAATTATCCTTCTTTATTTTCATGGAAAATATTTTGGTCATTTTCCCCTCAATGCGTTTAATATTGAAGGAATTATTGATACAAAGGCCCTGGAATCAAGTTGGAAACCTTCAAGCCAGCCTTGTTCGCCAAAATTATGATGAGGCCAGATTTTTCGAATTTAGGCCATTTTATTGCAATTCTTTGAACCATGTAACCAGTAGAGTAAACTGTTAGCTCCTCACTACGATGTTTATTTTATTTACATGCTAATTAAATAAAAAAACAGCAGCTTTGATATGTGGTTTCTCTGAAAACTTACAATGGAGTCGGATCCTACGGTATGAATGAGACTACATTAAAATATGTTCATCAACTAACTTGATAATTTTGTACGTTTCTTTTTCTAAGTAACAGCTTAGTCATGCCATCAATACAAGTAGTATTTATTTTTAGCAATTCAAACATAAAGGCAGAATTTTGTATTAGTGGATTCAAGAATGAGTGGCCAGATGTGATGAAGGACCTTTGAAAATTTGAGCTAATTTAAACTGAATTCTAGCCACTTAGAATTTAGCTAAGCAACGCATACCTGAGTCTAACCGTCCGAAGATAGAAATAAAAAAAATGATATGGTTTACTCTCAATTATAGTACTGAATAATTTTTTTGCATATTCCCTTGTATAACACAGAAATTTGCCTGTGGATGACGCTTAGACGTTGATACGCGATTTATCTTATGGCATTCAGTCAACAGGGCACACTTTTCAATCTATCCTAATAGAACATTACTGCTATTATTCAATCAGTTGCAGTGAAAATTATTTCGAGTCAAGCCGTTTTATAATGTTGAAATGAGAGACATGGAACATTTTTTAACATTGGCACAAGGGGTGATATATTATTTATCGAGTGCCATTACAGCAAACCCACTCACTCATCAAAATTGTCCCGAATTGAATTCACCCGCCTAGGCTACACTTTCTTACCCACAGGCCGATCGTCTCACTGAGCCTGCCGTCTCGAATCCTAATTGAAATCATCCGCTTTGTCGCTCCACCTTCCCCTCTGCTAAATCCAAACACGGCGTGCGCCGTAATCCAGATCGACGAGCTTACCCCGGAGAACCTCCCGCGGTTTCCGCTCACATTCACCGACGTTAAAGTACGTACCTACTTATTTGCGTTTACTGTAACACCGACGGTGAGGTTGAGAAATTTGTTTCGTCGAACCCTTCCGGCCGTGTTTAGCCGGGAAGCGTACGATAGGTAAAACCGACGAATGGTGGAAATGAGAAACGAATTAAGTCACATCACTTATTCAAATCCCACTACATCTACATACTACCCCGCAAGCCGCCACATGGGCGTGTGGCAGGGGGTGGTAGGTCACCATCCGTGTAAAGATGTAAATTTTTGGAGGTGAAATGGTGACAAGTATTATGGGAGTGTAATAAGTGGAGATCAGTTTTTATTGTGGTCCATTATTGTGCGCGGAAAGAACGAGTTTTTGCACCTACCTGTTCGGCAGAGTATCTCTCTTATTTTATCGCATCTGTAAGACCTATAAATGTAGTGAGAAGTCATGATAATATTCTTTGTGTCGCTCTGAAACATACCAGTTCTGAATGACTCAAGCAGCCTAAGCCTATCGTGCAGCCTCCGAGTCTCTAGGGGCTCCCACCTTAATCCCCCTAACAGTTGTGTAACACTATATGACTATAGCTGTTTTTATAGAAGCGTGCTGCTTTGCTTTGTATTGTGTTAAATTGTTTGGTTAAATCTTTATGACCAGGGTCCCAAATGCTCGCGGCGTATTCGAGGTGTGGCCTAACCAAGAGCGCAGTAGTATCTCTCTCTGACTTTTTCATCAGAGGACCTTCCTATTATACACTTACCAAAACCTAGTTTCTTTAATGCTGTGCCGCATATATTTTGTATGTGCATTTCCCACGATATATCTGAAGTTAAGGTTAAGGTACCATCGAAGTCCTAAGGTAAATCATCAACGCCTCCTCAAGTTCAGTCTAATAAATATACTCTAATCATTGATTATGCCAATTGTAACCATTCCATCTCAGTGTTTTATTGTATCTTTACCGGAGATTATAGCTCCAGATGGTTTAATTATTATCAAGGTTTTTAATTTCAATAACTGACAATTCTCAGCTAGCATATTTAACTTATTTCCCAGGCAATAGCTATTTTATATTTGACTTTTAAATTTCATATTCATATAATTGTCTACACTGTTGCATTTTTACACCAACATCTTTGGAAATTTCTAACCTCATAAATTGTTTGAGTACTCGGGAAATTCAGAACTGGTGTGTTTCAGAGCGACACAGAGAATATTATCATGACGCCTCACTACACTATTAGGTCCGACAGAAGCGATAAAATAAGTGGGATATTGCCAAACAGATCGGTGCAAAAACTTATTCTTTCCGCGCAAAATAAGCGAGAGTAATAAAATCTGAGCACCACTAAATACACTCCCATAATACACGTCACCAATTCACCTCCCAAAACTTTTTCCCTTACATCTCATACGGCTGGTGGCTTAACACCCCCTGCCACACGCCCATGCTGCAGCTTGCAGGGTAGTACGTAGTACATGTAGAAAAGTTATTCACACATTATTATAGTTTCGGTAAATGGAGAATTTTTTTCTCTTCGACTCCTGGCAAAGGAATATTTAAGGAAATTTAGAGCTCGATGAGTTGAGCTGAAATGATGTGATTGAGGAGATGGCGAAGAACGGGTTTTACTCATTCTGAAAATTATGGATACAAAAATGGTATACTATGAGTTTGTATCTTACTTTGAAGGAGAATTTGTCTTAATTTCATCATAAAAACCTTCCAAATTCCGATTAAATTGCAAATATAAATTTTTTGTCTATAGTCTAATTGAAGCCTCTGCCACAAGACATTCCGTAATGAACTTACACAACAGAATTAATACTCAGTACAAATACCACGCTCCGAGTCTTATGTAAATAATTGATTGTCCTTGCACATATACAGCTTTATACTCCGTTAAGAATATCTTCTCGGCATGATGCAACTTTATATCAGTCAGAAGACCACTTTAAATCATCCCTTATCCACGGATTCCATTCGTTAAACGAAAATCTTATTCTCAACTGGGCACATCATTGAAGATTCCTCCGGGTAAAATTCAAAACCTGGAATGGATTGATGGAAGTGTAAGCTAGATTTTTTTCTCGTAAAATTGAGATGATATACGATTTTACTGTAATATTAATGCAGTTGGAAGAAGCATGAAGAAAACCAGAAATATTTGCACCATTATATATTGATTTTTTATCCCAACTTCTCAGCCAGTAGCTATACGAGGACAGGTTTTTTTCAACCTCCGATTGCACAGCATATGCGCCAGACAAGCGACAGGCCGAGTTAAGAGCAGTCGGCAACTTCATATCTCCCGCATAACACGCTATTTCACTGCCGAGCTCATGTCGTCAGTCTGTGGTGAGCAGCAGTCACATAAACATGGTCGCCTCAATTGATTCTCCAACCAAGTGTGAATTGCGAATCGTTATTCGTTTCCTGCAAGGAGAAGGGAATAGTGCAGTAGAAATTCATCTAAGAATGTGCAGAGCGTATGGAAAAAAACTTTCCGAGTGTTGTGCGTGAATGGCGTCGAATATTTAAAGATGGCCTAACTAATATGCATGTTGAAGGGGGTCAAGGATGTAAGTCAGGCGCTACAGACTGCCTTGTTCAACGAGGTGACGAAGTGGTTAGAGAAAAAAGTAGGTTCACCATAAGTGCTTTGTCCATGTAATTTCCGTAATTTACAAGGTCTTCTCTGTACTCTATCGTGACAGAACATTTAGGCTTCAAAAACCTTTGTGCTCGCTGGGTCCCAAATATGTTGACTGACAACGCTCTGATGCATGTCAACTCTCGTCCTCACAGTTCTGGTGCAACCCAATGGCTCCATGAGCAATTTCAATGGGATATTTTCGATAACCCGCTATACAGTCCCGACCTAGCGCCGAGTGACTTATATCTTTAACCTGAACTGAAGAAGTGGCTGGGAGAGCAGCACTTAGAAACTAAAAAGGTGCTTCAAGACAACGTATAGACTCATTTAAATTCATTGGCGGCAACATTTTATGAAGAGAGTATTGTACAGCTTGTCCGCAGGTACGACAAATGCCTCAATCCTCAAGGTGGTTATGTTGAAAACTAACCATAGGTGTATATAACTATTAGTAAAAAAATTTTTTTAAACATTCCCTTGTCTTTCATATATGACCTATTGGAGGTTGAAAAAAACTTCCTTCGTATATAGATTTTTATTGCACTGACTCGACTTATTTCTCACACGAAATACCCTCAATGATCCTCCAAATTTATTTCACGATATTTACGATCAACATAGTGGTAAGTAAATGATTTTTGTAAAATAATTGATAACAAATAAAGCGTGCTCACCACTGAATTTTGACGTACCAATTAGTTGAGTAAGAATTCCCTCTATTTTTTCAGACTACCTCTCTCAAGTGCATAGCTTATCAGACCCCGCAGAAATCTATTTAATAATTTATAATTTAGGTTCAGTCTTATGAAGATATTAAATGTTATTTCAACAGTTTTTGTTTCTGAAATAAGCAGTGCATTATTTCACTGCTAACGGTATGTGAAGGGATCATGTTAGACATTGATGATGGCTCAATTCAGGTCTTGACCTTGGAGCCCACCTAAAGCTTCCGTTAATATGTTTAAGAATTTTTTAATGTAATGCTCAGCACATGGAAGTGATTAAAATTATATTAAATTATAAAACGGCTTTTAGTTTTGGAGAATATCTCATAAAACAGTGGTGAGCGGCTAATATTTTGGTACCGCCGGAAATAAGATATCTTTTTTAATTGTATCGAGGCTAAATTTTTAGTAGGTTTTCGGCACAATGATATTTCGCTCATACTGACTTAACTAAGAGAATTTTTTTTGCGTATTATTTTGCGTATTAAGTTAGGAAGCGGGCGGAGTACACCGGACTCGACGTAACTCATTCCTTTGGTAGCTCAGCAGAAATTGCGGTGGTAACTGTGTGCTGTACCGAGGAACTGTCAAAGAAAGCGCCAGGTATCGGAGAGGGTTCAGGCAAACGCCACCAGGTGGAGTATCCTTAATATGCGGAAAGGAGTGCCATTCGGACGAAGCGACTTCGCAGTGGAGTGTCCTCATTAGGAAAAGTTTTGAACTGCAAGGCCTCGGGGAAATAGGCACTTGCAAGATACTGACGACTCAATAGTAAAGCTCTTTCATCTCACGATCAAGCCAAGGAATTTCTACGTGACGAGGCATAGGTAGTTTCTTCAAAGCAAAGCACACTCGATGGACTGAATGTAACGAACTAGTGGGTCTTTCAGACAAAAAAACTTGAAAATTACTTACTTTACTACCTTGGTTTAAAAAAACTCTAACTCAATCCGAATAATCTACCTTAATTAAAAATTAACTAACTTAATCCGCCAGCGGAACTGAAAACCCCTTCCACCATTTTTTCAGCCAAGTTTGACTACGACTAAGTTGAAGAAAGTTCAACTTGCAATTTCACTTAACCCGTTTTTTTTAGCCATGACCAATCTTAGCCCTGATAGAATTAGTCCGAGATTTGTTAAGCCGATGGAATTTTGGATTTACATTTAAACTACGAGCTCAATGCAAAGATACTTTCTCTTCAGCTTTTGTGGTCTGGCGGTTGCCTAAAGCGTTCTGCGATTAGACTTCAGTGATATCCTCGTCAACGCTGGTGTAGAGGAAGGGTTACTACTGTCAGTAAAATGAGCCGAGGAGACCAAGTTTGAGATGCTCCATCGCCTCAAGTAGAGAATCTAATTCAAAGCAGTTAGATGAACCCGAAAGCTAACGCACATTATTTTTAAAATTAAATATTCCATTACGAAAGTTTATTTGCAAAAGTCAAGGTTTTTGATGCGTGGAAACTGATTGCCGAACTTTGAGATCTTGGTATTGCTATTACCTTAAAGTATTATTTATTAACTTGAGGTTTTGAATAAACGGAGGCATATTTGTGCCTAACATGTTGCTCAGAACCACAGGTTTGTATTTTACAAAATGTGTTAGCTACAGTTGAAAGTCTAAAATTATGCAGACCTCGAGGCATATAGATAGGTAAATAGAAATATGAGAGGTTCCATTGTATGCTCATAAATGCCAGCATAACAGACATTTAGACGAAAACAAAAAATATTATTCGAATTATCGATGCCAATTTTTATTTATAGTAACACTGCGTGTACCGAACATCTCGCATTGGCGTGACATCCAGTCCAATTCCATTATGCAAGCGGCAGTGTGAAGTCCGTATAAAGCATGAAGTGAGGGGAAAGGGTTTGTAGATAACACGATAATTCCTCATGAGACGCCAAAAAAACTGATGAAAATTCCGGGATATACCCCTGCCACTTGACGAATAGCCGTGTGGCCAAGAGTTCCATTCTTCCACTGCAGGCAAGTCTGGGACAGCGCTAGTCCTCGGGGCTATTCCCTTTGTCTCGGTGAATAAATGCAAACATTTAGTTCCGTTCTCCATCAGACTTATACCACAGTAAGATAAACGACCAAACCCAAGTTAATCGTGAAATGTATGAGTAAGGTTGCTTAATTTTTCTTTATTCCCTCCCACACCTAATGCTTAAGATAGTCTCCCTCTCATGTACTATGCACTTCAGCCATTGTAACACAAACCCAGACTTAAAACCGCCTGATATCAATTTTCAAGGAACACCCTGAAGGTTAGCAGGAGGCTTAGCAATGAAGAGGCAGGCGTGCTGTGGCGGCATGATGTACTGACTAACACCGGTAGAAATACTTGCAAACGAAGGAATGGAGCAAACTAACACGTAACTTTTTGATTCACGAGATAAGATACTATGATCGTGAGTTTTTTATAGAAATCAGCCAAGAATATTTTCATAAATAATAAAACCCCGAAAGCGTTAATTATAGCACATTCTCTTACCAATCAGCGATTGTTTTTCCTATATCAATAGCTAAATTTACATTCCTAAAACTGAGTTAAAAACATTCATATCAATACTGACAAATTTAAACGTTAAACCGGATGAAACTTAAAAATTAGTTTCTATTGCTCAGCTGATTTACAGTTAAATTCTTTCCAATCGTTAACTTGATAGAGTTAATATCGGTCATGATGAAGTTTTTTATTATTTTTTATTTTTTTATTTTTTTTAAATTTTTAATATTTAATTTTTATATTTAATACCCACGATGTTAAGGATTCGGGGCCCGGGATGATGTTATGACTGGGGCGCAGGTATATATGTCCAATGGCAAGGGATTAGATCTCGCCAGTGGTGGGAGTTGTTCGGCAAAATCTCAATCCCAAATAATGTGCTTCGTAGTGATTATTTCAAGTACAGGACTTTGGGCGTCGAATAAGAGAGTAAGTTGAGTTCCTTTTTGCTCCCTACGTTAAGAGTAGTTTTTAAAGGTTACTGACTTTCCTTGCATTGTACAATGAGGTTTTTCAGTCGATTGTTGCATGTTCATATATAAAAATGATATGGATTCGAATTCAGTCAAGGCTTTCTCATTAAAAAGGAAAGTAAATGGTATCTTATTTGGCACCTTTACGCTGCAAATAATATACAGGTGATTAAGAATCCAATATATTCATTAGCTTTCTTTCTAAAAGCTTCAGATGTTGGTATTTTACTTAACACCTAAAAAGTTTGCATATTTGACATCATTCAGACTAAAGTTAAGTTTCTCCATTTTAAAAAAGCCAAAAATATAGTAATTTAATGTATGTCTCCTCCAAAATGTATTATAGGTTATTTAAAACAAAAAACATTCAATTTTCTTCTTGTAATGAGCTGAAAATTGTGATAATTTAGTCGAAACCTATCCGCCGTTTTTCTATCCACATTTCCTATTCACTTATTCTTGGTATCGCAAATAACCTCATCCGTCGGTCACTTCCCTAATTAATCCTCAATGATTGAAAAGTTGACAAGGATTCCATGCAACTGCGTGCATCGTCCACATCAGCTTTAACAAAGAGGCAAACCAAGAAGAGATCTCGAGAAGCAAGCCTACAAGACTCAAACTGACTCTTGACATAATTGACACCATCGGCTTGACCTCGGAATAAGTCAAGATGTCCCAACACATTAGCTGTAAGTCGCAGCCATCTTCCCACAACGCTTTATTCCCGCAAAATACGGAATTTCCCGACCAATCACGAAGGCGCTGGCCCGAGGCGGCTCTCCAGTTAAATTGGGCCCCGTGGCCATTCTAGGAGACGCCCCTTTTGACCTCGCTTTCGCGCGCCAACAACAATAATGAAAAAAAACTGAAAATAGCAAGGCGCCCAGCAAGAGCTCTCGTTTCTTTCCCGCTGGCATTCCCCCCCTCTGCCTCACACACAATGTCCGATATTGCTTACTCCTTAGTGCGCATAAAAATAACGGTTTATCGAGAAAAAATGAAAAAAATCTCTCTCCGCATGTATTTTTTTCTAATTGGATGCGGTGAGACTAGACGCTTGGGATAAGGGGAGTACATTTTTTTATTTGACCTGGGGATATTGGTGTCATTGGAGGTAATGTGCTTGGCAGCTAAGGATCCAAAACGCGGCCGATGGCAAAACTCTAATTCGTTGGAAATGAGAGAAGTTGCACTGGTGTACTTGCTGCAATAACTGATTATTAGGAGAGGGTTTCCCATATTTCTGAAACCTGAGATTTTAGAAGGTACGTACCTGCAGAAAATACGGATTTGTAAACAAGAGATATATGGAAACTTCCGTCAACCAATAAAACCCTAACGGGAGAAAATAGGAGATATTAAGAATCTGGTCAATTTGGAATGAAATTACGAATAAAAGAGAAAGTCGTTTACAAATTGGATTTCTAATACAAACTAATTCCTCTCCCACAAAATAAGAAACAAGGGTCAATTTTGGATAGAAGATGAAACTGAAAATAATAAAAAAACATTATATCGTTATGGAGTCCTGCCTGTCAGCAATTATACGGAGTTAAGTACTTTTAGCTCTGTTCAACAGGACTATCCCGACCTATGAGATATTCCTAATGGAGAGCTAATTTTATGATATCATTTTAATAAAATCCAATAAATGCCCTCGGGGGAGCCAGTAACCCATAGAGAGCGAGTCCCCAGGGGGCGGATAGGGAATGCCCTAACCGGCCAAGGCCGACGGGTAGCTGGGAAATAAAATATCACACGGGGACCAACAGGTATGGTAAGTGGGGCTCTCAGCTTTGGCGAAAATAACCCATCTACGAGAAGGACCACTCTGAGCTCAAAACCCTGGTCCTCCAAGTCGGGGGATGAGGCATCGAGCTAACACCCCGATGCTCGTAGAATGAAACAATTGTTAAAAGAAGCCAATGAAAGCCTCGGAATAGATGGAAAAAAGATGACGACATACGGTAAGAAAACAGACAATGATTTTTGGAACATGGTGCATACAAGCCCTCGCAAGAAAAATAAATGAGGTAACACATTAACCAATTAAATTAAAAGCAGACTTTCTATTGCTTAAAAGGGGGGCCAAGGATTAGAAAATTTAGGTGAATACGGCCACTTTTACAACGGGGTAGATTAGGAAGGTAGAGCAAAACAAGGTGCCTCTATTAAAATACGTAGACGGCTAAGGAAATATATAACAACCTTAGAATCATTTGATGTAAGTATTTATTAAAGCTAAACTTTGCGGATATGGATATAGACTGACAGCAATGGGAGTATATGAAATAAACAAAGAGGCACAACTAATTTTCACAGACATATTAATTAAATATGTGCAATCTCTTCATTTTCTTCTTTGCCTGCCCGATTTTCCTTTACCGTGTGGTTCCCAATTCGGGGTTTATTTTGGGATTCTATCGTTCTCCATCCCATATAAATGGCCATACCATACGAGCAGCATTCCTTTATCTCATCCGTTAATTTGCTCGTTAAACCCTAAATTGTTCTTATTCTATCATTGGTTACTCTTTCTATTCTTGAATTTTCTGCCGTGCACCTCTAATAATCCATTTCTTTAGCAGCCAGCATTTTTTAAGTACTTTTACTCTTTTTTATCGCCATACTTCACAGCTGTATGTTGTTTTGAATTTTAGAAGGGTGTTATACACACGTATTTTATTTTCTTTCGAGATGTTTTGGTCCCAGAGCACGCTATTTTATAAGGATATTGCTGTTCTTTCTGTATTGTTTCTGTCTTTAATCGTAGCGTCCATTTTTCCTTCTCGTTAAGCTTTCAGTCCTAGACATTAGTATTCATCACATCGTTTTATTGATTCTACGTTTTGTAGGATAAAACTTTTCAGTTGGTCTTCGATATTCATATATTCCGCCTTGCCTTTATTCACAACCAGACCCCTTTTTTGTTTTTTTTGATAAACTTCCGTGTCACACAGTTTAAGATATTGTAATTCTGGTTGATTGCCCGCGCAGCACGCTTCACGGCGGAATTTATAGCCCGAATAAAGCAGGATCAAGATGTCGTTTAATGTTAGCTAGTCATGAAAGATGCTCATCTGAGAAATGGAATGAAAGAGCCTTGTGCACAAGTGCCACCATGTTTTGATGCAACCATACCTGTAGGAGAGTAGCCAGGAATTCATTCCATTAGATGAAATGAACCTCGACTGCCAGCGTCCCAGGGGAAGGGAGAGTGGACACTCGTTCGTTGTTCGAATGGACCATCTCACCTCGTTGACCCCTCCGTATCTCACGTTCCGCGCATAGTGTGAATCAAACGGAAGGTTGGTTTCCTACCGGGGATTCCGTATGGGTTTACGAAGAGCGCGACTACGAGAATCCAACATGGCAAACGGCAACTTCTGTCCGACGATGCGTCAAAATATTTCCCACATCCTGCGATTCCCCACAGAGGATGTGCGGGACCAACGCCATCTCGACCCTCTGCGCTGACGATTTGGATTTCTTCCAAAACACTCCCTTTCGCCGTCCTACCTCTTCCTCTCGCGACTCTTTCCCCCTTTTACTTTCTCATATGAGCCTCATCTTTCATATGCGTACATCTTTAAGAGGGACAAAAGCCAAAGACGGACAAGATGACGGCAAAGGAAAAGAATATGAAGGGGACGGAGGAGGATTGTACACCCCCTTTCCGCCGAGATCACGCTTATTACCTCCGCGCTAAATAGAAATTTCTAGTATTTGGACGGTTTTTTAGTTTTTCTAGAAGTAAATTGGAATATGGAACTAAAAAAGAGGTAAAGAAAGGCGATGAAGAAGGAGAAAAACGAAGGTACCGAAGATTTCACCATCCCATGCTCGAAAACATACGTTTGTCGCCTGTCTTAGACGTCAATTTACTTTTCGTCGGCAGTCACCTTGCTACGACAGAGGGAAGCGACAAATTACATGATGCAGAGGTTGAAAACAAAGATGGTGTCGACAAATATGAAATTCACTGAGAACGCGTTCGGTCTGTACGTTAAGCCAACAATAGGTTGGTAGGTGATCAAACGATTACTGAGAACATTTGGTAATTAAGGATAAGAATGACAAGAGGATAGAAGAGGAGCAACTTGAAATCCTAAGTAATATTGGAGAATGCTTTACTTTTTTTCATCCACGTCAGACGCCCATTTATAGTGCTCTGGAGGCCCTGTTGCAATTAAAAATTGAAATACAATAATTAGCTCTGACTGGGAGAGGAAGGATCTACTTCAGTAAATCCGTGATGATGACCAAGAGCTAGAATTTCTAAAGCACTGTGTTAGACATCCTACAATTCTATGTCTACGGAAGCAAAGGCGAGCAAGAAGAAAGGAAAGGTAAAGAAAAAAGTGAAAGGAGAAGATACATGAAGATTTCGAACTCTCTCTGGGAAATGAGTTGAAAGACCATGGTATTAAGCTCGTGCTAATCTTAGCCCCAATTTTGAGCCCTAGCCATTGCCTTAACGCTCCACTTATAGAATGTGAGAATAGGACAAAGAGGAAGGAATGTATAAAAACAATAGGAATATTAAGAAGTTGACGATTTCACCCTTTTTGGTCGGGGTTGGGAAGACTGCGAGACTCTTCAAACCAAGCGCAAGACTGAGAGCACGTGTTTTCATCTATAACCGTGCAAGACGGCCATTTTTATTGCTCCGGCGGCCATCGTGCCAGACAGTTCGAAGATATTAAAAGCAGGCAAAGTAATAAAGGCCGTTAAATTCGGTACAATTCATTATACACACGAATGTATGAATTCTTTCATGAGGGAAATTGCACTGTGTAAAGCAGCAACTTGTATGATTAGCTCGTAGGCTTCCGCGGATGCAGTGTTGACTGTTACTTTTTACGGGATTCATTCCGCGATGTATGTTTTTTTAAACAACAATATTTCGCTGGTCCTCCTGCCAGCTTCATCAGGTTAACTGAACTGCTTTATTTGTCTCGCTCGTCTTTATATATAAGACTTATATATAAAGACGAGCGAGACAAATAAAGCAGTTCAGTTAACCTGATGAAGCTGGCAGGAGGACCAGCGAAATATTGTTGTTTAAAAAAACATACATCGCGGAATGAATCCCGTAAAAAGTAACAGTCAACTTGTATGATTGTTTGGATGACTGTACAATCGCTGTCTTGTACATCTATGATACATTCGCTCGTACAAACAAATGTGCCGTGTAAAGCGGCCTTAAGAGGAAAAAATGAGATGAAAAGGAAGCTTTTTAAGGATATATATATCACTGTCGGTAGCACTTGACTCTCGTTCTCAACGAAGACTACAATTTTGTGAGCTACGGCGCGGCGGCCGTTTTGATTTTCATTCTGAACAAAGACTAGCTTTTTAAGGATATATATCACTGTCGGTAGCACTTGACTCTCATTCTTAACGAAGACTACAATTTTGTAAGCTACGTCGCGGCGGCCATCCTGTTCTACCAGAAGATGAAGCACAATAGAAGGCATTAATAAGAGAAATGAATGTAAGACAAAGAAGGGAACGGGAGTAAAGGTTTTGCACTCTTTGGTCGGGGTCAAGGAGAGGAGGGAGTACTTAAATCCGGGATCATGACCGACAGCATTTGTTATTTTCCACATCCGCGCGAAACGGCCATTCCCAGCGCTCCGGTGGCCATCTTGCTATGCGGAAAATCTTCTCCGTTGAGATGATGAGGAAGGGAGTCCGGGAGAGAAATAGAGGGAGGGAGGGGAGAGAGTGAAAGTTCATTCAATCCACCCTTCACTTCAAACCAAAAAATAATGAAAAAAAGAAGAAAAAAACTCATCCCACACTCCAAACACCGCAACGCAGAGAGTGAGGAGGCCTCATCATATTTGTTTTACGATATCGCGGGCGACCCCTTCACATTCTGATGTTTGCGGTCCGACATTCTTACTTAAGGGAATGAAATGAATGCATTCATGCATGCGGACAGTAAGGGAAAATCACGATAATTTTGACTTCCATTCCCAATTCCGCCTCTCCACATCTCCCTCCTCTTTTTCGGTCCAAGGTCGGGTGTATCGGGGTTGGAGAAATATGCGCAAGAGGAGGGAGTGAGGGCAGAATTTCATCTGTCGGAGAGGTTCAGCAAGAGTTTTACGCGACGTAAATATCTGGTAGCGTAATCGTCGGCCATAATGGCACACGCATTAAGTTTGCTCCGTTCCTCATGAAGCGTTCGCTCCCTGCGACTCTCATGATTCCTGGAAGTGGTCTCGGAACTAATAAAATAAATGCCGCTATAAAGAGTAAACAGCTCAGAACAACATGATCCCGAGAATGCACTGCACCAGGGGTGTATGAGGTAGAGTTCCAAAAGAGACATAATAAGCATAGGAAGTGATATGTATCGATTTACATACAAAAAACGTTATCAAAATACAAGTGAGATAAATATTGTTGTCCATTATCTAAAGTGGAAAATGAGAAATACACTGGTACAGCTACACACTTTTTCCGATCAGTCGACCATGGTTGTAGCACAAGGTTGTGGAGTTTGTTGATGAATAACAGTGGTTTTTCCTCCACTTCTGTAAAAGATGAACATTATGTTCTTCAGAAACTTAATGACAGCGCTATTTCATGATGTAATATCAATATGTGGCGGAACTCAAATGCTTTGCAAGAATAACTCTTTACGTTTTTTCATTGTGAGAGAGATTCAATGGGAAAGGTTTCGATATTTTGTGCCATAACCATGCCATAAATTGGATTGATGCCTGATAAGGTCTTGAAAATTATGAAAAACAGAAATCGGACGCAGTATCTATTGTTCTCGGTAGAAGGCCGCAAAGAATTAATTTTGCAAACGAGCACTTCAAATGGCTCCATCAAAAATTTCCAGAGTGCAACCAAGTGATAGTATTAAAATCACAATAAATATGCTGGTTTTACGCGTAAAAATTAAAATGTGCACAAGATAAGTATGGAAACATGATTATTTACCACAGATCACGAAGCCGAATGCCTTATATTTCTGTGGTTTATCCTCTCTTAAAGTATAGCACTCACTTTCTGTGGACTCACACACGGCGTGGCCTTAATTAAAGTTGCACTTGAAAATGATCGGTTGAAACGCGCGGTGTTTGCTTTTATATTTGAGATAAACGCTGGGTATAACTGAAGGTACATCTATGCCCACATTTTTGATTGTGTTCTACAAAAGATCACCAAATCGTTGATCACTGTCGAATAATAACGCGCGTTAAGCATAAAAACACCCCTTTATAAAACCTTAACTTATCAAAAGCATTTATCCCTGTTCGCAGCCTCTCGTAACTGCTGCATCTTTCCACTGACTAGAAACGTTAAAAACTGGGTCTGTAAAAAATATCCCGTAAGACACAAAAAAAATAAGAGGAGATATATCCTTGGTTATATCTTCCGTATATTCAATGATCCGCTTTTATTTCGGCTCTGGCCTTTTCTTTCTGGCGCACGTTTTTCTTCAAGCTTTTTCGTAACATATTTCATGAATGTATTTTATTCTTTCGATCCATACAAATAAGAAGTAGGTTCCCTTCGGCCTCTTGTCTCCTCCATGCAATGGTACAGTGGAAGAGGCGATATATTCATAGATACAATAGCTGAGTTCTCCCGAGCTGCTCGAAATGAAAAGACAAATTTTTTACACTCCTTTTCAGTTTTTTCCCTGCATTGAGAAAGAAGAGAAGACGAGCATTGTTTCATTCATTACAAAAAGGCTAGCATTTCATTCACTTACAATGATTTTTAAAAGTGGAGCACTTAGTCAATGCAAGCACAGCTGGAGCCTTCTTCTCATGTAAAACCATCTCCAGTGATGCCCATCATGACTCCACAAGGGTGACAACAAAAGGTAATACAAGTTTACACGCTAGATAGCGTGAAGCATCAAAACCCAACAATACCTATCTCCATCTTGAGGGTAAAGATAGCAGCCCAAGCGGCTCTGTCTATTGATTCCCAAACTACCTGTATTCTTACGCATACTCCAAATACTATTAGGGGGAAATATCTTAAAAACGTTGTATAAATATGATTTTTCTCAGGAGCGATATAGAAAATCATACTTGATAACAGTAGATATTGATACACTGAAGTATTGAAATGCATGCTAATGGCATGTAGAAGATTATTTGAAGTCACCGCCGCAGTTTGGAAGACATGGAGATGAAATAGCAGGCATTTTAAGCATCTACAAAGACACTCGTGCTGATATAATTTATCTACGATACAAAAATGCAAAAATAATTTATATCTATCGTATCAATTCAAATTATATATTCTAAGAGTGATGGAGATATACCTGGCATTTAATGTGTTCAGAGGAAGGCAGTGAAGGTGGCTGAAAGAGGTACTGAGAGGCTATGGCTTGCTCAAGTCCATGATAGAGGGATTTTGGGCAAGCGGGGAAATGGAAGAAAAAGATCCGTTTAGTGAACGGGATTATAAATGCCGGGTTGCGCAGAAAGATAAAGAAATTTAAAGAAAAATAGGTAGACAAGGATATGCACACGTGAAGCTCTGGAGGGTTATCTCCAACTTTCCATAAAACTAACCACAGATCGATATATTATGATATTGTATACTCTCCATGTGAAGTTAATAACAGTTCAGGCTATATGCATTTTGAACTAGATGTTGAAACTATGTTGATTGTGGCACTAATTGATCAAAAGCAAGGCCCAATGAAAAGCTGACCACAACAGACTAAAAGCGTTAGACACCTGGGGCTGGAGAAAGATGCTGAACTTAAAATTAACGGAAAAAAATAAGAAATAATGAAGTGTGCAGAAGATTAGAAGAGGAGAGGACAATATGGAACACGATACAGAAAAAAAGAACCAGGCAGATTTAACGGACTAGGGGGCATAGTAGGTTTGTGAAGAACGTATTTCAAGGTAAAATAGAGGGAAAGGTCCCCAGAGGAAGACCCAGAAATAAGTTCAAGGACCAAATGAAAGGGAAAGTGCTAAGGAAGAGCTACCAGGAAGTAAGGACGTAGCATTAGATAGGAAAGGATGAAGGACTGCAGTCAGCCAGGGATTGAACGACCAATTATGATGCTGAGAGTATAATTTCAATATCATGGACTAGTTTTGCTGTCTTTCCTCCTACCCGTTAAAACTCAATGGATACCATCTTCAGGCATTTATTTTATTTGTTCATTTACATAATTTTTATTTATTTTTTACTTTATCGTGATTTATTTTTTCTTATTACATATTTTTAACTTTGCAGTTATGTATAAATTACCATTTTACAAATTTAAACATGGCGGGTGAATGTTTTTGAAGAAGTTGTCATGAGAAAAATTCGGCCCGGACCGGGAATCGAACCACGGACCTTTGGTTTGCCGGACCAATGCGCAGACCACTACGCTATCCAGGCTTCCTAATTCCTAAATTTCTGATTCTTCTGAATTTTTCTCATGGCAATTTCTTCAAAAAAATTCACCCGCCATGTTTGAATTTCATATGGCTAAGCACGGCATATGTGCTGGTGAAGGATACTGACTCTTGGTTGTGGCTTCTTTGAAGTCCTCTTCTCCCTTGCGTTGCCATCTTTGATGGACCAAAAGGGCTTAAGATCTTGTTGCCTTGTATCCACCAAAATTGCCATAGGATTCAGGCAGTCTGGATAGCGTAGTGGTCTGCGCAATGGTGCGGCCTTCCAAAGGTCCGTGGTTCGATTCCTGGTCCAGGACGAATTTTTCTCATTGCAAATTCTTCATAAAAGTACCATTTTACAATTACTACATGTGATTTAATGCATCATTTTTTGTCGGTGTTACATTTACTTAATCTGTCTGTATGTTTTCGCAGGGTTTTTACACTCACCTTCATGTGTGGATGTTTTCTGCGGTGGTTTTTTTCGTCAAGGGTATCAACTTCTTATTTCCTTACATTTTCCCACAGTTGCGTATATTTTTCTTCACACTTAATTCACGTATTTTTCTGACGAGGGATTAGATGGAAGAAGGAACTGCCTTAGTCTCAATCTCGCCCCAATAAAGATTCCTTATAAATATAATAATTTTTTGTCATTTCTATTGCTACTGCAAGGCGCCATTATGTTGTCTCCCAGTTGCATCAACCAAGGCGACAACAGACAAAGATTAAATAGGGTGGTGGTCTAATGGCTCAGGTGAGGCTACACGAACAGATCGATTAATCCTTATTATTTGGCTTGACGTTAATTGCCCTTCAGACAGCCAGGAATCTTCTTTCTATGCGAGCTGTGCCAAGGATTTCCAAGGATGCCAAGCTTTCTGAATGCTTATTAGATGTTTTCTACGGTGGCCTAGCTTGTGCATTGCATTGATTACTTCCTTAAAGACTAGGCCATTAGTATATATCACAAAAGGGATTACTTCCACTGACTTGGCTTTGAACATGTCCGTCATTTTCAGATAAAGGGGTTAGTATTTTCGTTTTTTCTTATTGTTATTAAATATAAATTATAACTTGCAAATAATCTCAAGATTAAGTAACAGAGAGTGACTTATCATGAGCCAACAATACATTGCGTTCTCAAAAGTTAGTGAAACAACGACTATAAATGCGTTGGCAATATCCTACAAATACCTATCGGGGGGTAGTAAAGGGTTGAAATTGATTTTTTATCAGAATAAGTAAACTCCCAATATTTTACAAACTATGAGTAACTATTATTATTTTTTTTCTCATTTTCATTCCTCGGTTGTGCTGGGTTATTCAGAGGTACGGGCAATATATCAAGCACTCCCAGAAAAAAAATCATTCAGTTGTTTTACTAAAATTTAAGAATTTCCTGACGATAATGCATATTGCTATAATGACAGCCTTCTAAATTTGGATGTATATGTTGTACTGTAATTTTAGTTATTCCTGACTTTTTCGAAGTTGTTTTGGAATTATTCCGGTGGCTGATACCACTATTGGTAAAATATCAACCCTTTTCATTTTCCATATCCTTATTAACTCAGTTGCTAAGTCCTGATAATTGCTGTTTTTCTTCAGTATGGCCCTCTCCATATAATCTGTCAAAAGAACTGCTATATCTATGAAGTACACAATTTTATTTTATTTATCAAATAATGTGATATCAGGTCTATTGTGTTGTATTATTTTGTCAGTAATGATATCACGGTCAAAATATAGTGTGCAATTTTTGTTTTCAAGTACGGAGGATTATAATTATAATATGGTGGACAGTTATCTACTACTTGTTTTTGTTTGCTAATTGGTTGATGTATATTTTTGACGCAAAGTTATGTCTTTGTAAATAATTAGTGCTGGCTAGTATTTTACATCATGAAAATCTGAGTTGTATGTTTCATGCACTTTGATTATTATTCGTAAAATTTCCACGAAAAAGCCAAAATCACCCACCATTTCATTGCATGAGAAGAATGATGCCTAAGGTAGGAGGAAGACGGCTTTGTGGAAGGTGCTGCCACCATCGGTGGATTTGATGAAGGTGGGAGTTACGGGTAAAATCGAGTCGGCCACCGGTTGGTTTGCCTCTTAGACCGCAGCGAGCCTTATCCCTGGGAAGGGCAAGCAGGCCCTGACCGTCCATTTCTTCCCTCCTCCCTCAAGGGCTTGACTCAAACCGCCCCTTCGTACTCAGGCCGCAGCCATCCGTCCCTCCTCTCCATCCCCACAGCTGGCCAACCCACTATATCTGCATAATCGAGGGGTGCCAGGGAGTAAGGGTAGAAGTGAAAGCGAAGTGCAAGGAGGGCGATGGAGCGACAAGGCGGGGAGGGATAGCGGAAAAGATTCAGGAGAGAGAGAGAAGGCTGGACCGCGCTTACGGAAGATCGAAGGAATAGATTGTGCGGAAGGAGGGAATTAACATATATCGCTGGTTTTCGTCCCCGTGGGTGGAACCGTAAAAGGGAGCTTAAAACGCCGAGATTGAAGCGTTAACTTATTGGCGGTAGGAATAGCTTGGACGCGAGTTTGGCATTAGAGAAATAGGACTGTGGTATGGGGTGGGAAGATGCGATGGCCTAACTCCTGAGGGGCCTGTTCATGCCTCAACGAATTTGAGCGATTGAGTGGCAAAAATACCCCTCTTAAGTCTCTGAACCCTAAGGCAAGCATAAATCAGGGAGAAGAAACTTAGATATCTACATTATAATTTGAAAATAACCTCATGGTTATGTATTATAGAGTGACCAGCAATACATCACATTCTACAGAAGTTATTGAAACAACTATACATACATTGGCAAAAAACTACACATACTTATCGGGGGAGGGGAGGAAGAATATCACCAAATTGCTCCCCACTGTAAGTAAACCGCAAATGTTTAATAAACTATGAAGAATAATTTCAGAGCGAAACAAATGCGCAAAGATAAGAGAGTTGGCATTTAAAATGTACGTCACATGTGCTATTAGCGCTAGACGCTGTCAGATAAGCGTTCAAAGGCTATTATACTATCATAAAGGGCACGATATACAATCATAAAATTCATTTCATATTAAAAAGGTTGTTATGAGTAACATAGTGAATATAACCGAAAAAAAACCGCCATTAAGTGCAGTGAAAGATACCCATAAAAAGGCATGTGTAAGGCAATATTTGATAGTTGCCGACGATAAAGTGGAATGGGCAATGGCAAGAATGCGCGAAATTATTGAAAATGAGTTCGTTTTAAAGGCTTTTAGCAAAGAATAAAAGCAATGTTTTAGACTGAGTGTACACATTCCCTGGCTCACCCTTGTGGGTGGATTGAGCCTAAAACATTGCTTAAGATAGTCAAAAAAGTGCTGGATAGTCAAAAAAGTGGATAACATTTTATGATAAGGATGCATATTAGGAGCCTTAAAAACGTGAACGCAACACTTCATGGGTGTCCCAAAAACAAAAGAGGTCAGCAAAGATAAGGAAATATGCAGGAAATTACCTTAGCAGGTACAGCTTTACATGCCTATCATAGAGAATTTCAGTAGATTGATCTACCTACCACTACACAGGGAACAGAGAGATAGGTATGAATAATTGTGTCTGTGTGCAATTACCAACTTCGAATTATAGTATAAAATAATTATTGTCACTGATGATATCGATATTAATCTTGCTTTGGAAGAAATAGTACCAACTCTGATCAGATGACTGGAACCTGGATGTTATTGCCAGGTTTTTGGTAATGCATAAAAAGACGTAGTTATCATTAACTTATTAGGGTGCATTGAAGTTCATGCTATTGACGAGTCTCCTCTTTCTAACGCCCTTTTATATCTACATGGTACCCAGTAATCTACCACAAGGACATGTTACTGAGGAGTTTTGAAGAGCATTAGATAGATGCCATGCCTTTACAGTCTTGAACAAGCATTTTCGTCAGAGTCAGTTCTTAGCTTACTCACCGTAGATTTTTTATTGAAGTAAAAATATATACTGAGTTATACGTACACAACTATTTGGAAGCCACTAAAGCTATACCAATGAACCACCTGAAGCACAACAAAAAAACTACTTTATCTTTCCATTAAAAGTAGCTAAAGGTTAAAGCACGATATCCGCTCTTGTACCACAATATTTCGGACCAAGTTACGTGACGACCTCTGCTAGGTTATATTTATCTTATAATACTTGAATAGCTGTCTTCCAAATGAAGTTTACCACGAAAATTAAATCATTCCACTCTTCGAGCCGATTGCCTGAGGCGCATACCTGACAGGGTCTATAATCGTGAGTGAAAGGGTCGGATGAAGTGGAACCCTTCTTCGCTCATAAGAAACGAGGAGGACTCTCGAAGCAACTACAGAACGGCAAAAAAAATCCTCAAAGTCTTTATAATTTGACTCCCTAGAGTTTAGGACGTTATACAATCAAATGTATATTCAAAAGGAGGCAGCTTTTTTTTAATGAAATGGATACAAATAAAAACAATTTTATCTTCTATGACCGTCAACGGGCATAAAAATGTATTAGGGCTTAATAGAAGTTCGTCACGATTTTTATTTGATAAAACGCAGTCAATTAGGGAAATCATAGTTGCTATGAAAAAAGTAACTATCCCGTTGAAGATTGGAGTCAAATTATATTTTATTGTTATTAAAAATAATTTTACTCTATTGGAGAAAATTCCAGAAATTACCAGCTACCTCTTTTGAGGAAATCAGCATATAAATGAGTTGATAAAAATAAATGAAACTTTTAAGTCTCAAAAAGTTTTGAATAAAACTGCACAACCAATTTCAACTGTTAGGGCATCATGAGATATATTCTAATTCAATCATCATAAGCTGATTCCACCAGGTTAAGCCAAGAAATATTCTTTTAATCATTTTCTTGAGGAAGTTTGTGTGTATTTTAATTAGTTGAAGTAATAAAAATGTAGTTTACGGAATTACCAGAATTTTTAATCGAAATATTCTTAATTTGTGCGGAAAATGATATGTGAACAGTACCTGTGCCATCGATTGTGGAGTGCATTTCTTTCATTGAGACCCCGTGAAACAGTTCATGCACCTTTTGCATCACAAATTTCCCGCCAAACCGAAGTAAGATCTGATGCTTTCCTGGCGTACGAGTTTCTCAAAATTTTCTCGGGCTTCCGTCCTGGTGAGTTGGTCCATGTTGGCCGACGTTACGATAATCGACACGAACATCGTCCTCAGGGCAGAGGTGAACGCCATGTCAGGTGAAGGGTCGTCTGTATAACCAGTTGGAGAGTCCAAGCGCGAAATCAAGTGGTGATTGTCCGGAGGGTTTTGGCGCCATTTCTCACATCCTTTAAAATTGGTTTCGAAGAGTTAAAATGAAGAGCATTAGATGTTGTACTGTCCGCTATTTTTAATACATAAAACTTTACAACACGTGTTTCGGAACTTTATTGGCCATCATCAGGTACGCTGTACCTGATGTTGGCCAATAAATTGTTAACTTTTATGTATTAAAAATAGTGGACAGTACAACATATATTGCTTTTCATTTTAACAATGCAGTATCACAATATCTCGCCAGAAACTGTTGATTTCATTCCTAGAGTTGCTTAAGCAAAACCCTGATTCACGATTAACACTGTTACTGCGTATCCTAATTTCACTACCAAACCTACTGAAACGTAGTTGACGTGTTCACGATAGTCACATTAGTCAAAGGTAGATATTGGTATGAGTGGAAGTACGGACAGAGAGGGGAGGGAAAAAAGCCGAGAGGAGAGAGACTTCTTGCCAAGGGAGAGCAAGGGATGGGAGAGCGTAAGCAAATTAGCTGTTTATTGGGGAAGAAGGGGATGTAAAAAAGAGGGGATGGAGGTGGAAGGGGCGGTTTCGGATGCCTCTGAACGCCGTTGGAGGGTGAGGTCGTGGGATACGGTCCGGCTAGCGCGGTCAGCCTAGTCAACAATCTCCACCATTTACTTGGGCCGGCGGGAAGGGAGGGAGGGCGGTTTAGTAGAAAGAAGGTTAAGTCAAGGGAGATGCTGGGGGAATTGGTGGAAGGGGCTCCCAGGCTCCTGTTACGCATATTTATTCCAATCTCGTATGCGTGTGCCCTGCTCACCGTTCCCTCCCTGGAAACCATCTAAACAGGCCGGAGGTGGGAAGCCAAGGGAAAAGCTTAAGGAGAAGGCCCGCCAGATTCCACGTTCGTGTGCTACAATAGTTTCATCTTCATGCCAATCTGCGCCGAAAAAATTGAAGGAAATAAATCATGAAGAGATAAAATGGATACATTTCTGACCTCGCTAATTAGACTAAACGTTTCAATTGAGCTTAATAAAGTATTAATGATTGGTAAGTTTATATAAGTAAACTTGGCTTCTTTTGTCTCGTCGCTTTCAGGTATGAAAGTCAGCAAAAGATCTAGAACGTTTTTTTTTCCTGGTATTAGATGTTACTAACTGATGTAAGTAGTTGGATATGATATTATGGTGAGAAGAGCCGCACAATTCCTTATAGCTGCGATTAAGACGTTAACTAGGCTTGACAATTAGTAATTTGGCAACTTAGTTTTCTTTCACAATAATATTGGTTACTATATCCGCTCTTACAGTTCCAATAGCGCGCTATGCATGTACCTATTCAACTCTTGTACCTCTCCACATGTATGAAGTTGAAAAAACATAATTATAAATACATATTCTCAAGAAGGTTGCAAATCCGTAGTGCCGTGCATGTTCATGCATTTTCACCCGCTTACAAACACTTTTGAAAGAGCTGGCAGCGTAATATGTAGATATATACGCTGATAACAACGATAACTGGTAACTTAGTCATTCCACATACTCTATTAGAAACTACCCAGGTTTCGTCGTTCAACGTTATCTTGCGGTGTCATTGCTGATCATCGAAACACGAGTCGTTTCTAATAAAGATATGTGGAATCACAAAGGCACCAGTTATCGTTATTGTGTTAACAGATCCAAAAATGGTACGCCTTAAACTACCACGGGTATTCGCTGGTATTTCTCATGCATTAATGGTGCAGTGCCTGTGGATGACAACTAAACCCATACCCCTCACCCTACATTACCTAGCGATATTTAGCAATACACGAGGAGGAAATGATTGTAGAAATATGCTTTATGCTTCATTATTTCACTCCACAGCTAAATACGTTGACTTGCGACATTCACGGATACCTAGGAAATCAGTCGACGCATCGCAAAACCGCTCCTCTCTGCACTTCCTTACTCCTGGGAAGCTGAGAACCCATTTGGAAATCATGCATGTGTTGAGTGCGTGTACTTGTGGAGGGGTTTGAGAGTGTAAAATGTGAGAGAAGACCCTAGGGGCGATTCTCGGAGGGTGGCTGACCCTTAAGGCGACCCCTCACGCAGGCCTCCCACAGCCACCACCCCTGGAAATTTCCCACCGCCCATCCCCTCGACTGGGCCACCCTTTTCGAGGTATGTACATACATACATAAGCTCTCCGTCGCACTGCGTGAATTCGGAGGGGCCTCTCGGTGGTCGGTGGGAAAAACGAGGTTTTTCAGCAAGTGACCGCTTAAACGAGCCCGGGGAGGGTGGGAACAGAAAGCCCACGCGCGCCCATCTTTGTGTTGCCAATTACGCAGGAATCCCTAAAAGTGAGGCGGGGGAATGGGGGTGGGGGTTGGCTTAAGGTGGGCGGGAGGCGGAGTTTCACCCTTGGATGATGCCCGACGAGACTTGTGCTGTTCCCTCCAAGAGCGACCGACCGCCCCTTTGAAAAACCCTCACACGGTTTTGCATACGCCGAGGACCCCTCTCCCGCGTCCAACTTCTACCCGAAGGAAGTCTGCCTCACGCAAGGAACGTTTCCCCAATGCATTTCTCTCTCGGTTGCGCCTAGAAAGCCTCACTCCGTATTTCACTCTACATTTTCGTGTACCCTGAAATCCACGTCAATGACGTATGGGTCAGTGAGCTCATTTATTCAAGATAATCTTCCAGTAAGTTTAAAAGGTAGGGCAGAGTAAATTGTAATGACAGTTTTAAATGATATTAAGCAAAAAATCGCCCGATACCTATAATTTTTCTTTCGCCGTCTCAGTGTAGATCCCTTCCTTCTTCATGCTGTCCATAAAACCTATAATTATCCTCCTTCCCTTTTATGCTTACCAAACCTTCTTTTCCTTTATCACGTCCTAGGGCAACCCTTCGCCTCTAATCACCCTTTATAGCAACCTACTTTGCCTCCATCTATTCCCATTCAGAAGTTTCTCCTTCTCTCCACCCATACCGAGCTTTTCCAAGGTTGTCATCCTTTCCATCTGGCACACGTTCTCCATTCTCCTTAACACCCACGCCAGGAAAGCCTGAACTTTCTCCTTGTCTTCTCTCCTCAGGGTTCACGTTTCTGTCCCATCAACACTCCATTTCGCAACAACCTCTTCAGCATCCTCTTCCTCATATTCTTTATCAATGTCACCGTCCTCAGGCCCCTCCCATTGCTGAACGCTTCTTTCAAAAGCGCTATTATCTTCTTAAAGTCCCTGCTACTGTGTCTGTTATCTTCTAGCGCACGACCCAAATAATTAAATTGCTCTAATTAATGTAATAAGTGCCTTCCTACATATATGACCAGCCTCGTTTTCTTTACCCTTGGCAATCTCATTATTTTTTTTCTTGTTATTTAACCTCATTCTGTATCATTCTAGACTGACTTTCTAAAGTATGGCAAGTTAAGAGTTCACGCGAATACTATATCAATCAAATAACTAATTATCACACAGCCGCTACCTATTTCAGCCAACTATATTTTGATGTTAAATTAATTAAGAAAAGTAGATGAGGTTTTACGTTTAACACGGTTTCAACAATTTCATTAATGCAGTACAGCAAAACATGAAAACTAATAACAGAATTATGGCTTTCTCGGTGTCTCGTTGATGAAGATACATATAGTTAAATAAAACAGATAAATTTCCAATTGTTTCGAAAAATGTTTGTTCCTAGTTAAAAGCTAGCCTCAAAAAGAACAATATATCCTCAATGCACTCCCATTTATGTAACCAAATATAACTACTTTGCTATACTTGATGTCAATTTTGTAAGGGTAAATGTCATCCCGATGATATTACTAGGGTCACAAGCCTACCAATAAATTCTTTACTGACTTAATCTTGATGATAAATAGGGTTTTTAGTCCTTAGCGTACGAAGAAGAGGGACAAATTGTATGCTTAATACCATAATTAAGGAATTTACGTTTGATGGAGAGCATTATTTTTCTCACTTTTACCCGTTATACATACTTGGACAATAAAGACGGCAGATTAAGGAAGAGTACTTACAGCTATGCAAGATGTTAATCCAATAAACACGTTACTTACCTGAAAAATAAAGAAAACATTGCATTAGCATTAAACCTAAACAAAGTCAAGTGCTAAACATTATCACTAGAAGAGGTTACTATTAGAGAAAGAACTTTATTCTGGGCATGAATTATATTGAGTAAACATGCCATATAAAGCTCAAACCTGCACAGAACAGTACTACACCAGAATGTATCCAATCAAATACACTTACTCATGGTTCATAAACGTAAACGTTCAAATTAACATGATTTACACTTATGATATTTGGTCAATCAATTTGCGTCTCCGCGTCTATAATTTAAAAGCCAATTATTGCAGATGTTTTCGGCCTACGATCCATTTATGACGGCACTTGCACAATTTATATTCGATCCCAAAATTGGCCGAGTGATTTGGAAATGTAGCAGTTGAAAACATTTTTTTTAAATGCTGCAGAAACTTGGCATCACATACTTTGATGGCTACCCTTGAAAAAATATGACATGCCATAGATACAACAGCAAAAAACGTGGTTGCTACATCACCAAACAAAAAGAACAAGCCGTATAATACTACTCAACCCCAATACATACTAAATCCGCTTCCTAACTCCACCTTATCCTGAGGTAAGTGCCTTTATTCTACCCCTGCCTAGAATAACTCCCTCACACCTTCCATCTACAGTTTAGTAGTAGTATAGACCCTCCCAAAGCATCCACACTCAGTTCCAAATTGCCTCAGCACCCACAGCCACCCTTTCCCTCACTGCATACCATGTTTTCTTTCCCTCTTCCCTCCGGCAAGAATACAAATTGTTTGGGGCTTCCTCATGCGGTTTACCCAAGGGGTCTTCCCCTCTACATCATGGCCATGGTGGGTGCGGTCTCACCAAATCGCATTTCCCGGGAATAATAATTATTATAATCCCAATAAAGCCGCTCCTTTTAACCACCACTTCCCACTTCGCCGTAATCTTCATCCCCTGGTAACTGTCCTCCGTCGTAACTGGTCCGGAGTGCATTCATGAACTTGGATTCGCTTCATAACCGTGGCCATCACTTCATATTCGCTTCACCACAGTTTGGTGACGTTTAGACCACTTTCAAGCACCTCATTGACAGATTTTGCAGTGTAGAGTTACCTATAAATAAAGTAGCATGCCCCACGTCGTTTATTTTTTAATCAAATCGGTCTTACTTATTTTGGAAGTCGCACTCTAATGAAGGATTTTTACCTTTGCGTTTCATTCAACGAAGACTAGGGTTGATTGGCTAAAGTTTTAAGTAAACTAAACTATTTTTTGTTGTACCCCATCATTCATTAGTTCATCAATTAGGAACTAGTGACGTATTTATTTGATTTTTTAAAATGAAGGTTTTCCTGAAGCTCAGCAATAATTCCTAGGATCCTAGAAATTATTCCTAATCAAATTTATGATGCCCAGAGATGCTCTTTTCACTTTTTTATTAAAAATAGCCAAAAGTACAATAAATTATGTGAAAAAATCATCATAACCCCGATATATAAATAATTTTTGCACCTCTACAACAGATATTTTTCAAATATTACACAGATTTGTGACCTTTAAAGCTGCCTAATGCTCCTTGATATTTGTACACAGCACTGCTCCAGAACTTCTGGGTAATAAATCATAATATTATTTTCATTATTATAAAACACATGAAAATATTCAACCTAAGTTGATAAAAATGCTCCATGGGAAAAAAGTCTTTCTCTATAAACAAATTCACCGTTTCCAAAATAAGTTCATTGTGAAAAATCAGAATGGCTCGGTAAATTTGCACATAGTTATATTTTACACCTGAATATGTTACGTAGGTGATGAAAACGGTCGTTGAAAATAAAACTGAGAGAAACATTACTGAGAAATTTAGATTTTTAATAATAGATTTTCAGAATGTGCATCCCAAAACCATCACATTGAAATCCTAGTACGTAGTGATGCAAATACTCGTGAAATTGTTCAGCAAAGATTATTAAGAGTATTCATTCCTTACGGCTATAATGATAGAATAAAATTTTCTTCATTTCATTTAGAAAAACTACTGGAGTGGAAGGAACATATGTTGTGAAAAAAAATTTTCTCGACTGAAAAAGGGTAAACTTTTGTATAAATTGCTTCACGATCAATCCTTACATATTGGTCCAACTTGGCTGTTCGACCATTTTTGAAAAACTATATTTGCAGAATAACTCTCATAACTCAAAGAAAGTAAATAAGGGCGTTGGCATCAAAAACCATCACACAAGAAATTTAAGACCTGAGACACGATAACGATAGTGCTTAGTAAACTACGATACTGTGGCGAAGAATCATCACAGATGTCGACCGACTATTAAGTGGAACGGGATGCCTCAGGAACTGAGCAAAGGATTTAATTCACCCACATACGTGCCACAGGATTGGTCATGGTGACTTGCTAGCGATGCAAACAATAAGTTCCTTAGGTTTACGGTAAGGACTGAGAGAAAGCTGATTCCATAGCCCAAAGGGAATGCAAATTTCAATGAAAATAAAAATACTCATCTCACTCTTCAACAAAATTTAAGCCTTGAAATGTCGTTCATGTCGACTTTATGTATCAATAAATGGTTATGGTTATTATGAAGAGGATCAATCGAAAGGAGGCTCACATTATTTTCCATATATTCCATTTTTATGCTTCTCTTTCATATATGCTTTCATTGTAAACGCGATAAATTTCTGGAATTCCCTTCCCGCTGATATTATAAATATTTCCAAATTGACGATGTTTGAAACATTTGTACAAATATATATACTCACGCACTAAAACAAATTTCTTTTATAAGTATTTATCATCAAATTGTAATATGTCATATGACAAGACACCAAATGAAATTTCTGCTGACATTCTTTTTGTTGAATGAAAATTATATATAAAACTTGATGTGATTAATATTTTATATGTGTAATTTGTGTATTTATCAACTAACAGTAAGATGATATATGTGTAATGTGTAATGATATGTGTATTGACCAACAGCTAATTTTTTAATGTGTATTTTTAAACAGTGACTTCTTTGTATTTTTTGTAATTTTTTGTTACATGCTCTATCTCTGCGACTATCAAAATCGCTGTGTAATTAATGTTGTTTTTAGGTGGATTTGTCACATTAAATTAAAAAATATATATATTATATTATGTTTAATGTAAATGGTCTCATCTACTGACCTGGTGTCACATTTTTTGCCCATTAAGTGACGCGCCAATTAATTCATATATCAGTTAACCCATACGATTTTTTTCTACCCACGACAGCTTAGCTATACAACTCGGTTAAAATTCTTCGTAAAATCTTCGCTAAAAATTTGATTTCTGATGACACTATTTAAATGCTTCTGTAAGCCTCTCGACGGAAATTGAACGGGAAAAGCTTGTAAGTGGGTGTCACCCAAAGCCATTAAAGCGTGAATGAATTCTCTCCATCCATTGAAAAGAGCAAACCGCAGTCACGCTCTGGGCCGGACCTTTATGTTCATTTGCTATGTAACGAATTAAAAGCCCAGTTTTTATTAATATTTATTATTATTTATTAAAAATTATTATTAAAAGCACTGCAAAAAGTCTGTGTATAGTACCTTTGCACTCAATAGCCTTAATTTCCTACCCGGAATCCTGTACAACAAAAGAATCGCGCGAGCACACAAACCCTATTCATCACAGGTCTATTCTGGCAAAATTTTCTCAGAATACGCACCAGTTTATGCAACTATGCCGGATGGAAATAGGCGCTATAGGCCTTTTCCTAGAATCAGTAAGTCGGAATATTTGCGAGCCATTAGCTTGCATACTTTCAGGAGCAATGTGTAGCATCATGGCCTAAGAGTAAAGCGAACTACAATAAAGTAAAATGAAGTTAACAGGATATACTTTTAGTTAATGCAACGGTACTTTTATTTAATTTCATAAGACATAGATTGTAATAGATAGATCTAAATCTAGAACAAACAGATCAAAATTATGATTAAAAATTCCTCATTTACAAACACCATGGAAGTAGCTCGTAAGGGTAATATGGGCAGATATCTCCCAAAATCTTCATTAATCTAATCTATCTCTTGAAACTTGAATTTAGCCCGCTCAAAAGAAGTCGACCACTAGACTTTGTTCACAAAAATCCGTTAAATTATTATCCAAATAAAATTCCGAGCACATGACACTGACGCTATGAATACTACTAGGTTAATATCGCTCAACTCTCTGTGGCAATACCAACTTGAAAAAAAATATACAATAGCAAGTTACAGGTTAAGACATAGACTCTAATAATACGTTAGCAATGGCAAAAAAATTAATTCTAACCCAAGATAACCACTAAGGTGAAAAACGAATATTTTACATTGAAATTAAAGAAAAAATTCAAGGTAGCACAATTCAAGGGCGATTGTTTTGAAAGGTAAACTTCTCTTCGTAAATAGTAAAAATACGTGTAACAATATGGGGTTTTTGCATCTATTGAGAAAGACGTTTATCGTACAAATATCCAAATGAATGAAAAAGCGCCTCATTATAATAAAGTTTGATATCTGATCAAGAATGAGATCGTTTTTATCGTGTAGAAAAGAACATTTCGCCGCTAAAAGTCGATCATTTTGAGACTGTCAATTTCCTAAAAAATATAGCGCCATTATTCTATGACATTACATCAATGGTGATGTTATTCTGTTTACTTTTATTTCAATATGCGTAAAATTATGTTTGTATCGTTCTCTTCTGGAGGTATTAACATAAGTTGATGCATTTTGGATTAGACTAACTAATAAAACAAACTATGAATATGAATATATTATTGATTTTATATGCTATCGGTATGCAAATCTTAGTAAAAATAAAATATTAAAAAAACAATAATTTTTTATTTCCACCTGTTTGTAACGGAAACAGCACAGTTTACATCGGACGGCAGAGGTGCACTCATCGGATCTTTCCCGCGCGTTGCCGCTATAGGAATCCATAAATTGAACGTTCACATTTGCCAACTGCTCATAGTCACCGTTTCCAAGACTAGCTCAAAAATGCTATAATAGTGATTTTTAATAATAAATACAGTTTGACGAAAGTTAATTGCATTTTAAAAATTGACTAGATCCGTGAAAGAATTCCAAAAACCTAAGCAAACAAGTTAGTTGGATTCATACTCACGCCCTCGAATTACTATCAGCATGTCGAATACACTAAAATTAGTTAAGAACGTTTAATTTTATTTTATAATTCACTTGAAAATTGTATCGTTGATTAGGAAAAAATACGCAATTCTGAATACAAAATAATGGGTATTGATACCGTTCCTGGTGCAAATGTTCAGGGGCCTTGCCTGTATTTACACCACACAAACCGTCCCTGTTCCCACAGGGATGCAATCTATGAGCTACGTAGAAGGTTCAAGTGCATAAAAAGTCGCTTGTTTGCCCCACGGGAGCGCTTGTAAAGGGAAGGCCAATAAAAGAAGTTTTACGCCCGTCTGCACACACTTGAGCAGCTTTTATTTATTCCGAAAGACTCTTTTTGCTCTTCGGGAACGCGCCGCTAAGTGAGAAAGAGAGGACGTTTCAGAAGTGTAACGGTACATTTTCCATTGGCATTATGGTGGCTGGAGCTGTAATCGCGAGTCACTTAGAGCACATTTCAACACCTTTTTAAGTAAGTAGTGAAGAAATTCATGTACCACATTTCGTTTGATTACGTCTGTTTATTCGTTGGAAATCACCGCGAATGAAGCCATCAAAATGATATAAGAAATGTATTTTTTAAATTTGTCCTCAATGAAGACATTGTTTTGACTTGGGCTTACGGCGTAAAATCCGAGATGAAAGGAATATTATAATAAAATATGTTTTTCTTACTTGGAAAAATACCTTGACATTTGCTGTACATAATTAAAATAATATGAAACGTATAATTTCACGTTTTGGGGGAAATCGGTACCCTCGTAATCGAATTATTTCGAAATATATGTCAAATTCCATAAGGTTACATGCCAAAATAGTATGAAATTGCTAAGAAACCAAAACGGTAAGATACAACATATATTCTGGTATGCATACATATTACGAAAAACTGATGCATGCAAAGTTTTTCGTAGGTCTATTCTTGAACGCAAATTATTCCCGCCGCCATAAGAACCAGCACTGGAACTATAACAGCAGAAAAACACATTTCAACTTTTTCAATTTTATAGTTAGTGAAAAATTATTAAATTTCACATCAGATATGCCCCATAGCACTGAAAATAGTTTCTAAAACAAGGGAAGCAAACGATTGGATACGAAAGGGTAAGGAAAAAGAGCGAACTAATATAATTTTCATTTAGTATATTACTAACTTCGACGAATAGCGACCACAAGAGCTGCCCTTAATTAAAAGCTCGTTCTGCGAGTAGCTAAGCTGGATCGTTAAACTGCATAGAGTTTAAGCCTTTCATAATCAAAATATAGACGGTTAATATAATAAGTGCATGCATGCTTGCGATACCATAAAAGTTTTGTCATTAGTTCATTAACACGCATATTAAAACTTCTGTGGCTCAAAGTTTACCATATATCTTGTGAAGGGAGTCGTCCTAAGCCACACATATCTGAAGTGGAAGAATTCCTGCATGGTATATACATTTTATATATTGATAAATACAACACCATAGCAAAATAAAAAGGAATCACTTTTTCAAAAGTAACTCCCATTTAGCTTAAGCTATGATAAAAAGTGCCCCAGAGAATAAGAATTATTACTTATGTAGTTATACTCCTATTATAAAATTCCCAGTTTTCTGTGAATTCCTTGATCGTTCATGTGTTACATCCATTTTCAGGGTCATACAATTCTTTTACGCATTCTCTCACGGCAGATGGAGTGTAATTTTATCAACAAACTCATTCATTAGACTGCAAAGCAGTTGAATGAGAAAGATTGTATCATTAAGAATGAAATTTTCTGAGGGTGCATTATACGATTTCAATAGCTACTTTGCATGGTTCCCATAACCAGGAGAGCTTTATTACTAGTAGAAATACCTAAAATGAATACATATTTACACGCACGATAAATGATAGCAGAATCAATTACTGTTGAAATTTTCCCTCCACTATGTTTCTATATAGCAACGTCTCTCCCTTTTCTCATGTTACCGATGTTACATTTACATTCTGTTAGATTTGAGAAAATAAGGAAAATATGCTGACGTAAAGAGAAAAACGAAAACTCAAAAGCTCCTTTGAAACACACTATAAAACTAAGCAAATACCATTCAAATGACACACCTAACTGTAGAGTGCCCGCAGGGTTGTACGATTGCCATACACTTACGCTAAACGTAAGGCAAGGGGAAATGTTGTTTGCTCCAGGCTTTTATTCTTGTTCCCGGGCACTCGCTGCTGGAATTTCCGCTTCTCCAAAATTTTCCTCTCCTTTCTTCAATTTGCATCCCTCTTTTTTTCCTTTGAACTCGGAATCCACCCTCTTACCTACTTCGCTGGGAAGCGTTTTTTTATTTTAAAGAGGAATATCGCCAGAGCTTTGGTTATTTGAACAGCTGTTACGAATGTTTTGGACCCATTCTCGAAAACTTTCAAGCTAAAGCATACATTGCTGTACACAGCGGGTTTTTTAATGATGCTCCAAGGTCAGAGGTTATATTTCTATTTCGAAGCTCAGACATTTATTTCCTGACCTACCCAACAGCCACCAAAGTCTGAGACAAAATCTCTAACAAAGACCAGATTAGTGGGACGGCGCGTTACGGAAGAGCCACCTAGAATACCGCCCATAACTACAGCCATCTAAAATATATTCTCCAGCTGACATTGGTTACGGACCTCGATCAACTCACCAGATCGATTTAAAACCCAGCACAGGATCAAACAATTAGTTTGATAGGATAATTCAAATACCAGATATGAGTACAAAGACGATTTTTTGGAATAAATAGATCAAAGGTATTTAAGGGAAAGAAAATGTTTGAATCCCGTGAGTTTGAAAAGATGACATTACTGTCAGTTAATTCCAAAATTGAGACGTAATATTAACTTGTTAATAGGCTTTTTTCACGAAGACTTGCTGCTGAAATACATAAGAAAGACATCTCTTTTGAACCTCAAACATTGCCAATACCAGGAAAGACATTAGCGGATGAGAATAAGTTGAGGCTGTAGCGTCATCAAACTCATAATAGCTATGCTGAGAACCAAAATGCCAACGAATCTTCATTAAATTTTACTGGCAAAATGAGAATCTAATGTCTGTGATGAAGACGTAAAATAATTTGCGAGGCTCAATTAGTTAATTATTGACTTAGCCGAGTTCATAAATATAGGCTTAAAAATCCATGAGTAAGGAAATACGAAGTGTCTGGCTAAACATTCCTGTGCACCTTACCCAAACCCGCAGAGAATTAGTAAACATTAGAAGTACTGGAGGGGTAATTTTAATATAATACCACATTTTTCACTTAGTAATTTCTAACTGAATCGTCCAATCCTTCGCATAATTCTTGACTTTTATTCTTTGCAGGAGAATATAATATGAAAATAAGAACTTCATAGCAGCTAAAGATTTTATTTTTCAATGCCTTCTACAAATTAGTATCAGAGGAGTCATTTTGACCCCAAGCTATCCGTACTCTGTTTTGTCTGAGTTCTGTCATTATAAAGTGGAGTTTTACAGTCTGCGATTGAAATGTAATTGACAGATCAGTAGCCGAGCGCCAACCCCCAAGGATGATTTGCCGCACGAAGATCTCACATACCCAGACTTCGCATGAGAACTTCGACACGGGACAGAAATCCTAGGTCAAAGTCCTCATGCATCACATCCTACACGCTGAAACGGCAAATTGTAGTTCCTTGATAAAAAACCGTTATTCTTGAAATAAAAAGAACAGTAATACATAAAATGTATATTTTGGACCATATGCATGCCCAAAATTATTTCAAAAATACAATCTTTCTTTGGGGTTAGATTAGACTCCTTTCGGTTCTATTATCTTTTTCAAATGCCTTGGGGACTAGGAGGCTGGCCTGAAATTTGTGGAGGTGGGGGTCCTTTGTGAGAGACTGGAACAGTTCGAAGGCCTCCACTTCCTGAGTCGGGGAACAGCCACCGAGAGGTGGTTTCTAGCTCGGCGTTCTCTCTAGGAAAGCTCGGACTCTGGAAAAGGCACGTGTCGAGCAAATTTCTCATCGCTGACCCCCAAAAAATAAATCCCTGCCTCCTAGCCCTAATATATTCAATGTTTCCGATTTTATCCATCAGCCGGGAAACCCTTGCATGGCCCAAAATGAAATAGGCCCAGTGGTGATGAGGATTGATGAAGCAATACATCGAGCTGAATCTGACAGTTCACACAACGGAGGCCTGACAAGGAGGGACTTTGTAAGTTGCTTCGCCTTTTTGAATGCCATATTTTTTATGCTGTTCGGAATTCTGAATACTGCTGATGATACTTTGTGGTTTAGTTGAATGAGCTATAATTTTTCTGTAATAAATTATTTTTCATTCACTATTTTAGCATCCCTAATGTAAACACAAGAGAACGCTTCTCCCTGGTCAGTGTTAGATGGCACAGTGGTTAGAGACTTCGTCCCATATACCGAAGGTTATCGAATTAATCACCGTGGCGGACAGTTTTTCGACTCGATTCCACTTAATTTAGTCAGTATTCAAATTATTTTAAATTACAGTAGGTCGCACCGGAGAACTGTGAGTGAAACTGAATTTTTGTGGCTCCATACCGCGTTATTTTTCCCTGGTTTCTCTGAAAAAGTCAAGTGACGAGCAAATTTCTATTTACTCACCCCCAAAAATTATATGCCTGCCTCCTAGCAAACAATACATACAAAAAAAATAATTATCGGCGTGCCGCCCCTTTTAGTGCTGAGTTTTTAAGCTAAAAACAGAACGATAGCGTGTTTGATCGAAAGTACAAGACTGGTGTGGATTTACTCCTCGTCACACCCCCTCGAGTGGGCTAGCTGAGTACCGCGAAGATGCAGATGTTCCATCTTCTCGTGAACTCGACTATCTCTATTCGGCTCCTACTCTTCCTCCCAACAGCCCTTACCCTCCCTCCCCTCCCGCGCCCTAACCCTCTCCACCATCAGCCATCTCTTCGTAATCCCTTCGCTCACTCTCTCTCCCTCCCACTCCATTCGCCCTCCATATTTCTTGGCCACCCTTCCCGTCCTTTCACTTCCACTCCTTCCCTTGAGAAGACTACACGCACTCGAGAAAGCCCTTTAAGCTGTTATATAACTCCTCCACAAGCACTCTACCAAAACCTCCACCTACCTACACTCTCTTCCCTCTCTCTCATTCTCCCCACCTACCAGAGAGAGAGCACGCACGTCAACCCTTTTATAAGAAGGAAAAACCCTTTTTGAACCTCCCTTCACAAAACCCTATTCGCACCTCCAACGAGCCACCACACACCTCCATGGTTCCTCTCATCTACGTATCCTACAAGGGGCCTTGGAGATGATGCTCAACGGGGTTGGCATCGATTAATCAAACCATCATTATAATCGATTATTCTCAATAGATAAATGGTTAAATGGGGATAGCATCGATTAATTGCAATATTATTTGAATTGATGAATCTAAAACAAAATTAACGAGGATGGCATCGATTAATCGAAATATTATATTAATCGATTAATGCCCATAGATTATTGGTTAAATACAATTAGATTGAATTTATATACATCGGTACTTTATAGAAATTCCATTTGCTTGTCGCTTAAGACTTAAAAACCTCTTGATAGATCCGGACGAAATATGGCACTTTTTTCTAATCACTTAGATGAATGGGCTGAACGATATAATTGAAGGTGCCCCAGAGGCCCTAATGTTATTCGATCATTAAACCAGCACTTACTGCCATTAAAACAGTACTGTATTCGGTGTAGAAGCTTCAATTTTCACATTTGAAATCACTTTCATGGATAGAAACGCCTTGGAATTTTTAGAATCAGATGGTTCAAAAGTTACGATTTAAATTTTTCTAATTTCAAAGTTAGGTCAAATAGCTGAATTGAATATTTCAATGGAAGGATTAAATTATACCATCGGAAAAGTTTTTGAATTTGATAAAAACGTTTTTAATTTTTGTATTCACATTTTTAGCCTACTGTCGTGTTTTCCTAACACAAAGTATGTTTTTACACAACATCAAGGATTTAAATGTGTATTCACTTGACCACTGTTGTATGGGCATACATTGGGAACTGATACCCAAGGAACATGCGACTCAGCTGATATCGGAAATTAAATAACAGAATTACAGAAAAATTTTACCTAGAATATTTCTTAATAAAATCTCTCCATGTGCAGTTAATAAATGCATTTTAAATGTCATTTTGGAAGACTTAATTAAATCCTAAGCAGCAATTCAATTTTTTTATGATTCCCGTTAAAATACAAAGATCATCCTTCCAGTCATTCGAAAAACCGATTATTTGAATCATTAAAATACCCATTACGTTTCTATGTAGTACGATGCATAGTATAATGCCACAGGTTATGATTAGAAAACTATACGAAAAAAATATTATTATCTTTTCAAAACCTTAGTAAATAATCCTATTTTAAACCTTGTTCTTGTGGGACAATGTATGTACTTCTCTCATGCTTGCCAAGACGGAAAATACAATGTATTTCGTCAGAGTTTGTGATGGCAAGCGAAAAGAATATTTTTTTATTGAAAAAGTATTTACACCACGGCAACAAGAAAACTTTGGATATTCCACACCCAAAATCACATGGTTACATATGAACGGCAAGGCGGATTGAACGAAGGTGACGCAAGTTCATACGCGAGCCGTTGTTACTTCCAGCTAAAAATCTCAATGCCATGTGCCCGGAAAGGACCCGCAAACTACCACCACATCAATCTCGTCACGTCCTGTGCCGGAAAGATTAATGCGCTTCCTCAAAAACGACTTGACGTGCTTTGCTGGTGACACTGAAGGACAAGTCGGTTGACCGCAACCAGAAGGTGAATTTATATTGCTCCTCCCTTGTTCCACTTTTCCTGCCATATTTCCGGTCCGTTACATACCGTTTCCCCGCCACATGAATTTTCCCTCCAAAAGCAATTACCCGTATCATGGCACGTGTAACCTCAAAACCAAAAATAAGCAAAAAACTAAACTGTTGCAGACGTATCCCATCACAACTGCGGTGGAAGAAGTTTGACTGAAGCTAAACCACATACAAAAACATTTTTTTTATTAACAGCCACGCAGCCAACGGAAATACAGCATTTTAGTTAGAAATGTATGGGCGTTGATGTCTTGAGTAGACTGGACTGGAAAACGTACGAAAATTCAACAGTTATTCTGAGAAACATTTGCAAAACAGATGTGATATTTCAATTCCGGAAAAAAATAGTTAGCTCACTTAGTTACTCAGGGAAGTTAGGTCAAATAGCTGAAATCGATCTTTGAAATGAAAGCATTAAATTATAACGCCAGAATAATTATGGGAGCGATTTAGTCTCTCATTCCTATGGGTAACACACTACACTGCAGGCCATTAACTCTCTATGTGTTCATTTATTAAAATTCACACCGTACCCCGCAATCTGTCACTCGGGCGACCGGTTACGGATTTCAGGTCACTAGTCAATTGCGATACTGTTGAAATAAGGCTATATAAGGTATTTGAAATTAACAAACATTTGACTAATTAGAAGCATCTCCAGAGTTCTATAGTGGTCAATAATCTTGATGAAAAATTTTCTTCCATTGATAACATTTAAGGTCTAGTTAATATGCGTTAAAATACTGCTATGTAATTCCCACAACCACGCGAATGGACTTAGCATTCGTACTAAATATCCACTTGACGCATTCTATTTCGCCAAGCATTGACCATATTCATGTTAGTGGCTAAATTTATCTAATAATTATTCGCTGAGAAGAATTATTTCTTAAGTTTGCTTTAGTCACTATATTTTCACTTTCATCTGAATCCAATTACCACAAAACTCACCACCTACAAATTGTGTACCGGATAGGACGTGCTCATTGAATGTACAACGTGAAATGATAAGTTTAAGAAATGATAATAACTAAATAATCTTAAAACAATTCTCTTTTAACGTGTGTTGGTTGTATACGCTATTATCAAACAGGGGTGTCAATGATGTTCTTGTTTTCGTCTTTATCCGGCAAGAGCTTAGGATTTCGCAACCAAGAACACTGATTTACGTCGGAGTCAGAATACAGAGGTTTATTTTAACTCTGAGAGACGAAGAACCTGAAAATGCAGGTATCATCTGATCAATACCACAAAACTCTGCATAAGGAAAGGAATACCATTTCTTTATTCACAAAGCTTCGTCATTTATTATCATGTTTTTTACTAGAGTGATGCAAAAAATTCTTTTCCAGAGAGATTCTTTCTTTTTTTACGGCATACAAGCCCACACAGGACTGATCAGCATCAACCAAGGTAACCACACTATGAAATACATTATACAGAGACGCTTTCCATAAAAAAGTACCCACAAGCAAGTATTGGCACAAATTGAGATGACTTTCTTGATAAAATTATTTAAAAATTTGCGGATCCTACTCGTGAAGGACTATTTCATCTTTCAAATTACTTTTCTAAATTTAAAAGAGCCAACTTTTATTCTCCATTTCCGGAGACGACCACATAGCTAATTAATTCTTTTTACACTGTTCACCCGGAAATATATTCTCATGTCTTGTACCTGATGGAGAATATAAATTGGGATGCGCAATAAAGCCAGCCCAAAGGAGATCTCCGTTGACAAAGAAGAAACAATGGTACTATGGTAAAATATTGTTGCGGGTAATATCAAATGACGAATGAATCCTTTATAGTGATCTAGATGGTCAAATTTATTGACTTCTCGTCTCACCAAGGTATCATGAATTATCACTGTATTTTGGCTACTGTGTCCGTAAATAACTTAGTTCTAGTAGGAAGGTTTGCCATGCTGTCTTCGAGAGATTGATGAACCCTAAGGAAAACCACAACTCCTTCACAGTCCTTAATGTGCTTGAGTACGACGACCAACGCATCAGTGGCAACCGGAGCGAATGAAAATTCACCGAGTTACTCATTCGGACGATTCATGCCTTCCAGCCTCCCACCGTGGTTATAAAGGGATGCAGATATCGTGGAGTGTAATGGGATGATGCAGGGTGAGGGAAGGGTTGGCACTTGGAGGAAATTGCTTTGTCTCGACTCCCGACAGCGTTGCCCCTACCACCGCGCCGCAGCCTCCACCAAGATGGAGAGATCAAGGCAGAAAAGGACCCGAAGTAAAGAAAGGCAAGGTATCTTGTTCGGGGACAATCTAAAATAAACTAATCAGCAGATCAATACCAAAATTAGAGATATTTTTACCTTGTTGAAAATAAAAAAAATTCGGCTACATTGCCAATCTTAAAAATTGAAGCCACATTTTGTGGGAGCAATTAGCAATCTTTCCGATTACGAAGACTATTCCAATTTTCCACGGTTTATTATTCTGGTCAACGTTCTTCACAGAATTAGTTTGGATTTCACCACATAAATAAACCTAGAGTATACATTTTTTCTTTCTTGGCTTAAATATTTGAGAACTGAAAATTTTCCATTCATGTCTTTTTGATATAGAAAAACATCAGTTTATTTATCTTCATATTTCCTCTAAAATGTCAATATTTCGCCAAATTTGTAATTTTTCATTTAAGATATATTTACCATTAACGTCCAGAACAAACAATTCTTCCAAAGCTCGATTTTATTATCTTCGAATGATAAAAATCACAGTACATATCTTCTTCAATATTACATTGGTGATGAAAACCCTAGTGATCTGATATTTCCTTTTTTGGCATGTTGTTCCTCGACTTTCAGATTACGGTAAAAACGCACTAATTTTACTTGGATGGTCCAATTTCCCTATTAAGAGAGAGAGAGAGAGATGGGAAAATTATCTTGTTGTTGACTAAATACTTGAGTACTGAATCTCTACGTCATAGAAACGATGAAAGGCTCATATTTTCCACGAGTTTGTAGGGATTTCTATCCTGGTACAACAAATAAACTAGTTACATTTTTTCTTTTAGTAGCAGTCTCATTTTAAATACAGAGGATTATATTATTTCTTCATCTAAATCGGTTATCAGCTCATCCTCTGATGTGAGATCAATTCATGCCATATATTTTAAGAAGCTTTGACTATAAAAACAAATAGGTATGACTTTTTTACTATATTTATGAGACACCCATCCAATAAATCTACGTTTTCATCGTTAAAGCCGCATATTTTCCTGGTGAGCGCGCCCCAAAGAGGTTTCACGGGAAGATGAACCCTATTGGTAATTATAAGTGACTCTCAGACTGTTAACGGGCACGCCATTATCGAAAATTAACCCGAGGTGATGGTCGCCTTTGTTAATGTCTGGTAGCAGCGAAATTCCAATGGGACAAGGTAGATGTGTAGGGAGATTCTTTGCAGTGTTCGCTTTGAGAAAACCGCCCGCTTCGCAAGCGGTAATCACTCTGAAAGACTGTTTAGGGGTGATTAGGACGGAACAATGACCATTCTTCCAAAAAACCTGTCCCGGAGATTCGGAGAATGGAGCTGTCGCATCCAAAAGAGAGAAATGAGACATCGTACCGACCAAGTGAGCAATTGATTTGCGTCACGGGCCGTGTTTGCGTGTTGTGTCAGGCAGGAATGATTTGGGATCTCATTGTCCTCGCCCGCACCATAAACCCAGAAGGCAGAAGGAGGGAGAGAGAGAGAGGTCTCGACCTTTCACAGTTGTTTACTTTCAACGTTTTCGCGCGCACAGAGTGAAGCGTCATCGGGGGCTTCTGGGATGCCGGCCCTATACCTGCTCCGCGGGACGTGAGGGAGTCTTTTGTGTAGCTTGGCATGGTCATTGTGGAAAAAAGATCTCATCACAAACATCCAGAGGCTCCGAACACTTCTGGAACCACTCAACCCATTTCCCCTTCACCTGAAGAATAAGCGACCATTGCGAACCAATCTAGTAGAGACGAGCTCTCCGAAAGGCGGCACTTGTACCCGCGTTCGAGAGAAATTTTCTCCTTTGTACCCTGTCTTACTACGTGTGTTCGGTCGTGAAAAATGAGCAAATACGTCGACCTGCACGGCCAGTAGCTGCTAAGGACGAGTGGATGCTGACGGATAGAATTGCAGAGTGGTCTGATTTGACGAAGTACCCATTACTCCTCGGTAATATTCCTGGCAGAACGACCACATAGCCACGCATTGTTTCACAAATTAAATGTAGATACACTAAACACTTGAACAATAGACTTAACGCAGAGGCAAGATTATTAGACACACGTGAAATTGACGCAAAAAATCATAGTTACCATAAAATCTCTTAAAACAAATTTGTTCTTCTTTAGTAAATTATAAAAAATGCAACTAAAATTTCGCTCGTTGACAGATAATTTAACAAAAGTTGGCTAAGGTACGATATTAAAGGTGCAAATAATAAATATTACCAGAGTGTCAACCTGTATATTAAAGCAAATCTGTGTGCAACTTTCATCAATGAATTGAATTGAAATCATTTCTCAAGCTAGAGAATCGACAACGATTATAATAGAGATTACTTACTCCGGTCCGCGCATTAGAAAAAAACGTGCTTTTAGAAATCGAATGAATGAGGCATCACAGTGACAGAAGGTAAAGCATGGCAATTTCAACCTCATATAATGAAATTATTTTATTTTGTGAATAAACTATACTTTATTTACATTTGATATGTAACATCTCAATATAAAATGTACTATTACTCTCATTAATCGATTAATTTTCTCCATTTTTAGGGTTAAATATAACGGAATACATGGCTAGTACAAAAATATTTGAATATTTATAAAGGCAATAAGTAACTTTTTTTTGGCTTTTCCAACACTTCAACCTGAAATGGGCGTTTACTACAAAAGAAAAAAATTATGACCTCGAGATTTATCATAACTGAAGTTAGAATAATAATTCTGAAGTGTAGTCTTTAATATATAAGAAACTTGTATACGGAGAATGAAGAAGATTTTGAACCCAGGAGGTATGAAAGTCCACGTTTTCGGGAAATGGAAGAAACTGGTAAAATGTCGAGTGGTTGAAGTGCATAGTAAAATAAACAACTAAAGAGGCTCGAGAAAATCAATCACAAAAAGAATAGTATGGATCAGCAATTCCTAATGTGAACACTGCCGCCCCTGAGGGGTGGTGCTTTAATATAGAGGAGGGCGAAAATAAACTAGAGGGCGACAGTGGGGCAGGATCCTGATCAAAACGCGCTATACTTCCACGTTCTGGAATGAATAAGCAATCGATCAATTTGACTCGAAGTAAACTTTAACTTATTACAATTACTTTATTTTCATAATCCTTCTCTGATTTGGTTAGTTCGTCTATGATTTTAGGGCTAACGGTTGGGGGGCATTGGTTTATGTGACGAAGTGAAAGTGGCTCGAAAAGGTTAAGGAGCCACTGGTGTAGATAATGGAACATTTATTGAGACATCAGGGGCATCTAAAGATGATGCTTGAGGAAACTGTGGAGAGAAAGTTATCCGTGGGAAGACCGTGACAGCAATATGCATGACATGTAATGGCAGAAACGGAATGCATGAATTAAGAGGGGATGAAAAGGAAGTCGAAGAAACATGAAAAATGAAGAATTCCTTTAAACCAAACGGCTGGGAAGTGAACTATGATTGATCATCAATGAGAGAGAGATTTAATAAGAAGACAAAATGCTTAGCCCGCCAAATAAAGCCAAAAAACACCCTCTGATCTCCGATGGCACTCAATACTTATAACCAAGCATTACTAGATACAAATAATACGTTTTGGCTGAAATTCAAAACTAATAGGGCAAACAGAGGCAGTAAACAGGCATAGTAGAAGTAGATTTATGATAAATAAAGGGCATGGAAAACCGTGCGTATGGACATAAAAGGAAAATCCTAAGAGCGCCTACATTAAGGTAGCTTCAAGAGCAACCTTGGAAACATGAGTTCTATATTTACAAAAACCGCATTTTACAAGACTTTATTGACCTTTGAGCTTTACTTGAAACTGTAGAGATCAGTCATTTTGAATTTGTGAAACGCAATACCACCCTTCGTATTACTGGATGTCTTACTTGGAGTCATGAAGTCTGATAATATCTACACCTAGGTTATCGTACACAGCTTCCCGAGAGAGACACGAATATTCGAGCTAAAACAGTTGTAGAGCATTAAAGTTTCCCTGAAATAACTCGGAATGGTGATATTCCTATGACTATCACTCAAAATCTTAAAGAGGAGTAATATAAGACATAACCTGCAGATCGCACACCCTTGCACACAAGTTAGAGAGGAAACAAAGTTTTTATATCACATAATCCAGGAAGACATTTGTCGTTGAAAGCACGGACATACGCTTGAGATGGGGACGCCCGAAACGTATACATGATTTTATGTTACAGCTTGAGGGTTACCTGAAATGCGAAATGGTCGACGATTGCATACATAATTTTCCCTTCCATTTCTCAACCTCAACGCGACATTCCTCGAGTTGACTGGTAATGGATACAAAATGCGTGCTCGAAATTATCATTCAAAATGCTTGCTTGCGAGAGCAGTTTGAATGGCACAAAACTCACACCTGTTACCAGGCGAGCCTCCGGATATTTTGCCTCGAGAAATTTAACCCCCGGCTTGAAGGTCAGGCGATATTTTACGCTTTGCATTCCAAACATACGGGGACGAAGAGCATTGCCGGTGGTGAAGTCTTGATTTATTATCGGGAATATAAATAAAAAATAACACGCAATTTACTTCAGCTTGCACAAAAAACTTCTCATATACGCATATATTTTTCAAAATTTTATTCTAAAACATCAGCCATCCATTTTAATAAAATATATATATATTTCTCGTCTAAAGAAGACCAAACCTCGTGGGACCGAATGCCTCTTCACTAGTGGAAATGTCCACATAAATATGTAAATGCCTTCGTTTTATAGCCGCGGAATGATTTAAAAAAACCCTTGATATCTCACAATCGGATACGATTTATGCCGCCGAGCAATTTATGGAGAAACTCACTAGATCCGTTCTGTAATAAATTTATGAAATATTTTTTTATGAACAAAAGTGAAAAGGTATCACCTAGGTCACCATTGATGCAACAGTAACTAAGAGTAGCAGAAGATCGGATGAATGCTTCATAACGCTAACAATCGCCTTAAAAACAGGGGATATTTGTTTAAGTACTGCTGAAATATACATTTGGAACGATATTTTAGAACCTTTAAGGCAAAATTAGTACAATTAAGTGGTCTTGGGTATAATTTATCTGGAATTTCACGGATTTATCCGGATATATAGATACTCCACTTTCTAAGAATCCAAATTCGCGTATTACCCATGAATAATCTGTATGAATTAGGATAAGGAACCAGATATTTCAAGTCCTCCTATTATGTAATTTGAATTTCCCAGGCATAAAACGTTGAAGCTAATATTGCGGTAATATTAGAAAATATATTTAAACAAAATGAATACGGAAACAGCATGCACCGGTTAAAGGTATTTCTTTGTCATTTGTGTTTTCCACTTTCTTTCGTCGTAATTACAATGCATTTTCACCCCTATGTATCATGTGATGCCATTCAAAATAACCAGAATCAACTTAGAATACAATAAATAAATTTCCCAGGAACGTTTGTACCACACAAGTAAGCTGCTGATTGTTTTCCTTAAGTTGCTGTACCTTTACTTATACATAACTCTACAAACTATCTCAAGAAGCTGTGGCACGGGAAGCTATCACCGCTGTTGATACCATGATGTACCACAGTGGTGATAACTAGACTACGACTAATAATTCATTAGCTAGAACCTGCAACAACTTCTCAGAAGGGTAAGTAACACCAACACGTATATGTTAGGATATTTTTATCGGTATATTGCCTATGCTAAGGTTAGAGTAATGTATATTCATACATTTACATAGCCATAGGGTGAATTAATCAATAATTTTTATTTGACTACCCCTAAACGACGTTCAATATTCCTTCAAGACAAATACGTGACCTACATTATAACCTTTCGCATATTATTTGCCTTTATTCAAGGCATTTTATAAGCAAGATTCGGTTGAAATACTCATTATTTTTCAGTTTTATAAATATATAACTATAGTAACTAAACGAAGAAAACAGTGAAATTCATACTAAATTACTTTGAATCACAAAATCGATAAATTAAGAATAGAAGTAGGGTGTGAAGCAAAGTATTTTACCTCCAATTCATTTAATTTCAGAGATTTAGAATATTTTTCAATATAAATCATAGTGAAGTACAAAATGGTGGCTGAAAGGTCAGAGAAACAGCAGCGAAGGGGCGATGACGCATATGTATCTCAATATTTTACGACGAAGAACCGATTTTCAAAGAACAAATCAGCACTCTTAGCACTCATGTTAACAATTAGCATGGAGTAAATGATCCACAAATATTAAAAAACAACTATTGTAGGTATAATGATGACAGTGTATAAGACGAAAGCAAAAAGACACCAAGAAACCCATGGGTTTGGAATGATCTCATTAGCAAAATCGAAGAAAACCGGATACCAAAACTTTAGAGACATCAATGCTCAGGAGAAAAAGAAATAGTGGACACAGGAAGAGATGGAAAGAGTGAGTGTTGAGAAAATGGATCAGAAAAGAACTGATGGAATGGCTGCAAGAAGAAATGGAAGATGGTATCTGTGATAATTTTTGTAATAAAGATAGTATACTACGATTAATTTCCCTCTCAATAACGTTCATGATTCCCTTTAAATATTAACTTCGCTCAGAAATTGAACAACAGAACCTAGAATTTTGAGTTATTACATTCAAATGGACAATCTGATCATTAAATTTGCCTTTAGTTTTATTTTTTCAGTAAATTTGTGCAATAAATTTGTAAAAAATTGTGATAAACTTTTGAAGAACTTTCATCTTTGGAAAAGAATGAAAGAAAGAAATCTTTGGAAAGAGCGTAGTACGGTCTTGGATTCTGTATAGCCCATCAAAATGACTTGTGCAAAATACTCTTAATAAGCATCAAAAAAATACAAATCATACAAATAGTGGAAAGTACAAGGAACAATAAATGCATAGCTTATACGCAATGAATAACGACTATGCGTAAGCCAAGTACTGCGGTATGTCACGAAGTAACATATTATGTCTCCTACTCATTTAAATACGCGGATGTGGAATTTTGAAATCTGAATCATTGGGAAGAGGGAAACGGTAGTTGAAAATTTCAAATGACTGCAGTGAGGGTGCACCTCAGCCTGTGGGGTGCACCCTGAGCACAAAAGAGAGCTACATCCCGCTGTCCTTGACCCGAGCAGCACTCATGGGAGGCGGGGCTGTAAATACATTTACAGCCTGAGGCGTGACTGGCAAAAAAAACGTCCTCACTCGACAAGGCAGGTGCTGGCTGCATGACATTGGAGTATTATAAAAAAATGCATAAATAAAACAACGCTGGAAAAAGAAACCACGTCCCACCTTCATTTTTTCTCTCTTTCTCTCGTCAAGAGGAAGGACGTTGTGTATTCATGCTGGTGTTTGTTATCGGTCTCTTGATCTTCGGTAGGAGGTGTGAGCACTCACATTCTCACGTATTCTCGCGCGAACGAACAGCCGCACACCTCGCGAGGTCATAGTTTGAAATTTAGACTGTGCTCTTTCAGCAAGTCTAAAGCCATATTATTTCCGACGCTGCAAAACAATTTTTGCGGTCCCCAGTGTTCTACAGTCGATTATGTAACTCTTCATGAGATATAACTGATTGACTCATAATATTTTCACTGTAACAGCTGTGCCTCTGTGTATTATATTGTTGCAAAAACACTTATTCTAATTTTCTCTCTAACATTGGAAGCACACCTAAATGTGTGTGTGGTATATGATGAAGGATCTCAGATTTCCCGGCGTATCTGATGGATAAAGGTTTCTCGGGTCTTCCACCGGGCGAGCAGGTCCATATATATATATATATGTCCAGAATTCCAGAAATATATATATATATATATATATATATATAACATAGTTTCGGAAGCTGAAACCCCCCCTGATGATGGAGGGCAAGTCGTTCACCAAAACGTTGGGCCCCATGGACCTGCTCGCCCGGTGGAAGACCCGAGAAACTGTGTGGTATATGTTTCTGAAATTCCATCTTCTTGCTATCATTAGCAGTTATATACTCATGCATCAGTGATCATAGATACATTATCATACGTAGAGTTTACTGTGATTCATGATGATGATAACTTACCCCTATGTGGTGGCTCACAGTATATAACAAAAATATCGATGTAGAATAATATCAATGGGCATAAATTCATGGAATCCGACTTTCTAACGAATGGGCTAAAAACATTATTTTCGCCAGCGGTACTGTAACAGCAAAAATTAGCAACATACTTTAACAGCAGGCATCACAACTTACAAGAGATATTAACAGCAACATAATATTATTCAAGGATTGAGAATTTTGGTTTTGCACTGAAAATTTATATTCTAATTTTGGAAGAACACATTAAAACTTGCACGGGATTTGTCCATAAAATCTCACCCAAAGGTGCAACAAGATTTTATCCGACCCAGGGTGTCGGCCATTCGGAGAGTAGAAAGAAATTTTAGGCCTAGAGGATATCGCTGCACCGTCGCCGAAGTACTGCAAAAAGGGTAAGTACATGACACAATATCAATTAGATCCGTTAATCAGTTTTATAGGGTACTCGCTGTAAGGAGTGGCCTTATACGAAGGAAAAATTGAAATCACTAGAAAATAATTGTCAACACTAGAGTAAGTGAACGATCGCAAAGGAAATGGTTCCAGGCTTGACTTTGTGGAAGTAATTCATAGTAACTTAAATAAAACTTTGTATACTCCACTATAGGTTTAATAACACGACCCGGGTTTCGACACTTGGTGTCATCTTCTGGTGCGAATACAAAATCTGTCACTCTATATATTAAGGTTCGTGGTAGAGGAGGGGAAGGAATCTGGGAGAGGAGGGGTGAGGGGGTGTGGGAGGCGGGAGTGGGGGGGAATGCTTGGAGGTGTGAAAGGGTTAGGGGGTGGAGAGGGGAAAAAACCCCCTAACACTTTCTCACCTCCAAGCATTCCCCCCCACTCCCACCTCCCACACCCCCTCACCCCTCCTCTCCCAGATTCCTTCCCCTCCCCTACCACGAACTTGTATATATAGAGTGACAGATATTGTATTTGCACCTGAAGATGACACCAAGTGTCGAAACCCGGGTCGTGTTATTAAGCCTATAGTGGAATATACAAAGTTTTATTTAAGTTACTAAATGAACGATATAGGATGAAAAGCTAGTTCATAGATATTGAAAATGGGAAGCACTCCACCACAAATATGGTACGCCTCAGGAATAGGTCAGTCACAACGAGGCTCATTGATACGCAGTTTATTTTCATAAAATGATAAGACTGAAGGTACTCAAGGCTATATTCTTCTTCTTCATTGTTCAACCCTGGGGTTGGTTTGCAGCAGTACGCCATTCCTCTCTTCAGTCTGCTTTTCTCTTCGTTTCTGTAAATCCTCATAAACCCTCATCATTCACAATCTGCTGCATGAATGAAATCCTTCGTCGTCCCCGATGATTCCTTCCCTCTATAGCTCCTTCTGCTATTGTTAAAACGATTTTGTCGTGCCTTATTATGCTATATTCGTAATTCTATGCGTATAAAAATGCGTAAGGCTATACTATGAACTGATAAAATATTTTGCGGCTTTTATTTCAGATAAACCATAGTTCCACTGATAATCAGACATGTACAAACATGCAGTATGATTCCGAAATTCTATACTGCTCTAGTCAAGCATATCCTATCGGTCCATGATGACGTCGTTGATGCATTAACACTAGATGGACCGAACCCGTCATTTTGACGGTTGACCTCTACTTACTAGATCATATTACCCATATTTCCTTTTGTATAACCTAAATTATTTCTGACTTTGTTTGAATTTTATTGATATTTTATGATACGTATCCTGCTGGAAAATTAATTATTTTTTCAATAGAAATGAAATTATAATACTTTTTACCTTAAAGGACCACTACCCGTCAAAATGACGGGTTTCGTGTTTAACTTTATTTTTGTGGTTCCTCGTGCTTATTTCTTCATAACATCACTAGTCATCGTCACCTCGGGGAATTTTAATGTTTTAGTTTGTGTAAGAAAGGATTTTATTATTCTCAAAATATTTTGATTGATAAGTAGCCCCACATCTGCCATACCGACCGCAAAATGTATCACATTTCGCGGAACGTAATTTAAAAAAGGGCACACTTTTTTCTGAATTAAAAAAAATTAATTGTTTTAGTATCACTCAATTGTGTTTATAAATAAATAAAAGTGCAATATATAATGAATTTGTCAATGAATTTGACCAAAAAAGGTATTATTTAAAGTTATTTAAAGTATAGGTCCTTCTAGGTATATATATTAGTGTCACTTCACAACTACACATGATTAGACGCAAAGTATCGGACAATGAGTTACAAGAGCGGATAGCGCACGCGGGCAGCGTTAAGCAGCTCTATTCGCACCCACGGCGTACGAGTTGCTGATATTACTATTTGTCAGAAGTGTAATAAAATAGAAGTATATGTATTCATGTACATAAACGCAAATATTACTTATTTAATAAAATGAGATAAGCTGTAAATCACCCGGGGGCTATTTCCCGTAAAAAGCCATGACTCAGGTTGCCATGAAAAATGCTAATATTCCAAATTGAGACAAATTAATAATTCTGACGATGGAAACATGACTTTTATAGAAAAATGAAGTGTTTAAGAAAATATCTTTCAATTATTCAGTACGTCATTTTGTTGTATGTCCGATAATGAAAATTTAAACCGTCTACCATAATTGCAAATAACTGAAAAAAGCGAATAAGGAAGCCTCTGGATTAAAATATATTTATCATGGGAATAAGAAAGGGACCCATTTTTGGGCCACCTAAGTTGCGTTATTCGTAGCTCTACCTCACTAGTTACATGATTTACTATCAAGCTATATTTATCTATAAAGTAAGTCAGTAAAATTGTTTGGAAGCTTGACTTCAGGCAAAAAGTAAACAGTTTTTAATAATATCTGCGTCATAATTTAAACCTATTATTAAATTACTCCTTCCCAGCGTAAATTTGCAAGAATACCGAAGCCGAATATTGAAAAAACAAACCAATTACCCTTAGATACATATTAGCATATATATGGCGAGGAGCAACAGCAGTGATTTCCCACAATCAATTTTCTTGCACAAAGCCACGTTTTTCAACGAAATAATGACCCCCTTTTTTCTCAGAAATTTCATTTAGCAAATTTATTTCAATCATCGCGCTGCGTAATAATCATGACAAGCAGAGCACACCTTTTCACAGATTTAGACTCCTCAAATGCGAGATTTCCACGAACCCATGGAGCCCAAATTGACTCTAATAGGTGCAGAAAAGCGGCGCCTTTTGACCTCAACGGCCGTAGGTGATGTTTTCATCGAATCTCGACGAGTGGAGGTAAGAGTTCTTTTGAGGGAACAGCTGAGGGAAGGTTCAAAGGCACAGACGCCGATAACAAGCTCGGGAGGCCATTTAGAGGAGATGCTTCGGAAATACCTAGTTGCACGGCGGAATATTGAAAAAGAATGAAAAAATATTGAGGAAATGCCTGACGGAAGAAAATGATCTTTCGTGTTTATATTTATGCTCAGGTAAAATAAATAAGGGAGGTGTAGGTGGCCTAGACAGAGACGGGCGTCCGTAATAACTTCAGGGGAAAAAATAAGAGCTCCTTCAATGTGTATCGGTCGATGACGATGCGGCTATAGTTCATGACATCGGCTGATCTCATATTTTAAACGAAATATCAGCATAGACGATACCTAGCTTTCGGAAAGTTATGAGGATATTCAGGATTCCATGAAATCCATTGCATTAATTACGAGCTGTATCCTAATATCTTAGTAATACTTAAAACTAAGGGCTTTAATTGATTTTTGAAAATGATTTGCTTACTAGAAGAAGTTAAGACACATGCAATATAGGCGAGGATAGATAAACACAAAATATGCTGTAAGAGGAAATTTATACTTAATAAAAGGTAAAATATGGAGGCATTCTCATCACATGGAAATCCCTCAGTGCTGTTTACACATGCAAAAGCGTTAGTCATACTCCAAAAAATTGGTGTCATTATCAAAATCGAGACCGTTACATTACAATAAATGGGGTGTGAACAGGTATGATGTTTATTTTTTGTGTAATTACTAACTACTACTAAGTGCTACCGACAGCATTCAACTTTTAGAACGCATGTTAAAATTAAAAAAAAAACTTATTAAATCTATATTTCCCCGTGATCAATTTTGGATTGACAGATCCTCATAACGAAGAGTGACGTATCGATACTGAAATTTATCAAAATAAGTAGTAACGGGTCAGACGATCTAATAAAAAACTATAGCCCTGAGGACACGAGGGGGGAAAAACCTGTCGCAGCTAATAAGGGATAGGACGAAGGGTTGGGTTTCCGTGAAAAGTAATACGGGTCGGGGCTTAATCGAGCGTAATTAAATGCATTCAAAAATTTTTGAATAGGCAAGCGTGTTTAAGTGGTATGGAGTGGGGTGTTGGGATAGCAGTCGGAATCGGCGCACCCAGGCATTTCAAATCAAAGGGGTAAGAGCCGGTAGGGAGAGAGCGTGTGTGAAGCGCGGCGCCATGAATATGCATCGGGACAGGGGATTCTGTAATAACAATAGGTTGAGGTGGAAGGGGATTGGATATCCAGCCGGGTGCCTCTTCTCGTCTTGTTTGTACCACGAGAAGGGGCTCTGTTTGGCGAGGGGAGGAGAGAATCTGATTAGCCACCCCTGGCCTGTTCCTCCTACCGTTCTCCGTAGTGAGAAAAACGGAGCACATAGAGAAAGGGAGAGAGGGGTTGCTCGGATTGTTGTACGCGTGTTCCAGGGATCTATCCTGGATCCCATACTCTTCCTCGAGAAGCCTTTGCAATGGTGGGCTGTAAAGGAGCGTTGGGGTGGAGTCTCCCCACCGTATTGTCAGTAGGAGCTGAGGATTGGAAAGCTGAATTGGTTAGGCAGAAGGGTTGGGGTTGTGGGGTGGGATAAGTGCAGCGAGGGTTTTTGATGGCCATTTAAAATGTGCAGCGGACCGTACAGTGTTTGTCCAAGTGGCCGACTATAACTTACGGTGGAGGAGGGGGAAGTGGACTGGACGCTTTTCCAGTTGACCATCGTAAAGCCGGCACCGTATGAAACGTTTTGTCCCGACTGCGTCCAGCGAGCCACCTTTGGGCATGCTGTGCGTTTAAACGCAAGATACCTCATGATTTTCTGCGTAAGAAATAGTTCGGTTTTCCTTTGCGTTCGGATATATGTAATCCAGTCAGGATTTCTTATCTTATGTGACAAGGTATAGGAACTCTCGACTGCATGTGGCTTATGCTTAGCGTTGACCTTACCCAACATCCAGAATACCAATCCCCCGCCATGAAGTTGTTCAATCTTTAACATGGACTTCAAAATTATGCTCATGTCTTCAAATCGAAACATTCAATAGGCTAGTACTAAATTCCGCAGAACAATGAAATAAACCATAACTTGACAGATTTTACATGATCTGCAGGACATCACATTGTGATGAATAGTGGTCCGGATTCGCATCCTAGCACTCACATTTCCCCCAAAATAGGAATCCCTAACTAGTTGAGAAACCCTGATAGGACTGTTGACTTTGATGAATACCTCAAGCGACATCTTTCGAGTTTTCCTTTATGGAGACAAAAAGTCCCACGATATGTGTGCCTAGAGTTCCAATAGTTGGGCATATGTTTCAATTCTCTATGTGAATGGCACCCATATGATGCTCTTACTTTGAATAACGTCCGTCCTGCGCAGATAAAATACGTTTAGTTGCAGGTGCAGAGAGCTTTGCTATTTTGCAGGATGAGGAAGTGTTGTCAGTCTTGCTTCACACCGAGTGACACGCAGCATAGACCAATTTGTTAGAGCGTCGGGATGCAATAGAGTGGTAACAAGTAAGAAAACCGTGGGACGCCGGCTAGAGAGATTGGAGGCACCCTCTTGATTTTATTCTATTTTGATATTTTTTTCATCTCACCCACCCCGTCTAAAATCCCTTCCTCTTTCAGAAAAGGCATCCGCTGTTCTTTAAAATTATGGGCTCGGACGCGGCTCGAATACATCCGTGAGCTCGTTAACACTTATCGAGGGCGACTTGATAGCACCCATAAATTACTCCCATTCTTCGAACCGAAATTGCCGGTCCCTTTCGGTGTTTATCTTCACCCTGTCACAAATGGTTGTGAAGGAAATCTTTATCGACTACGTCCACTCGAGATTGGCAATTTGAAAAGATCCGGCTCTATATAATTTTCGGAGGCAAAAAAAACACATGCTATCCGTCGGGTCAATATGACGGGAACCAAACACGGTGGCTATTTTACATGTCAAAGGGGACCACTCTCGAGTTGAGAATTCTTGTCTGAACAATCCCTTTTAGACATCTTTTCCCAGGCACATGGGAAGCAAGTTCTATCATAAAATTGGTGCGATTAGAATTGGTATAACAATATTTTCACCCGGAAACCATTTAAGAGGAAAATGGCTATAGTAGGAGAAATGTTAAGAGGAGAACGTGCTGGTAAAACTTGCTTGCTTAGCAATACGAATGATCTGACATGACATGAACCTTGTGTTAGGATTTTAAGAAAAGGAGAAACGGCCAACTACGTTCAAAATATTGCTTTCAATTTTGCATCCCGATTTTTGAATATTTGAATTATTGAATTTGATTCGGTTTGACTTTGAATTTGCATTTATTCTGATCATCTTAGTGTTCTAGTCACCGAATGCAAGAAGCAATACGTAATCTCAGTCATAGAATCGACTTAAAAATACCTATTTTTACTACCCTAATGTAAAAAAGGCTGGTAAAGATCCAAATATGAAGACATTAATAAGATGCGCTTAATTAAGCGGTAGAGACATATTAGCACGAAGGAGGTAACCTAGAATAGATTAGATACTTTTAAGAGGCGAGCGTTGCAGAGAATTAATAAGATATAATGTTCAGGAGAGAGAATATACAAGAGAGACTGTCAGCTATTGTGGGTGAAGAGAAGAAGGGGCTGGAGTTAATGCAGGGAATTAGAAGACTAAATAGAGCAGGTTAACAGAGATACGTGTATGCTAAAAACCATAATAGAGAAGAGAATTCCGGGTTGATGCAGAGTACGACCAATATTAAGTCACAGCCTTGTAATTTACTATACCAATTGTTAATTTTTCCATGAAAATCTGCAGCTGACGTTAGCAGCGCCTCTTCTGCCTGCAAGTAAAACTAACCTGGCCATAGGAGTATGATAAGAAAATGCACCGAATGAAATAGGATCTACGACTGATATAACTAATTTAAATTGGGCATTAACTACATTGCTTCAAAACAGCACTATTAGGTGACCTATATTTTGAGTTATATTGATGTATATAATTTTATTTTTCCTAAACATAAGTTTTTTCCTCCTACCGTACTCAGAGCAGGATAAGGTTTTACATAGCATCTCAATGTCCATCTTCAAAAACTGTCAATTATTATGAAATGAAGGTATAGTGATAGCTCCTAATACTCTCGGAAAGTTCGCTTTGAAATAGTTTACTATATTAAATATTAGAAATAAGCTTTTACTTGCTCACCACAGCTCCGAGCTTACTGAAATAATTGTCGCAACTCTATAGTACTAGACAGTGAATACTTTTAATATCCCGTATTCAACGTAATTGGCCAATTTATTTCGGATGAATAACTGCAACAAAATGCGAAGACAGAGGTACTATGTCATTTGATACTGATATTTCCACCCAGACGGAATTTGAACCCACAACCCTCGGCTTAGCAGGCTAGGTCTATACCCCGTCGCCTACGGGGCTGGCAACCGGCTGGCATTAAGCTAACAGTGGGGGCCTAATGGAGAAGGCTGATGCCAAACTTACTCGCTGCGCTCATCTCAAAAGGCCACGAAACATTTTCCAACACCGCAAAAAATGTTAAGTGAGTTACTTCAAGGTTTAAATTTATCCTATTGACGTCTCCTAGAGGTGCAGTACATATGCATATACAGCATGGAACTGGGTTAACTATTCTTCTGAGCTCGTGCAATAACGGACCTCCGAGCATATGGATATTTATACAGGAAGTGATCACCAAGAGAGCCCTTACTGTCATATAAATGTTGAAGTCCCTATTGAGAGGTAGGATACTCAGTTACTCAGTTTATTTGATAGATTATTGGGCGTAATCTGGTCTCCATTGATATTATCTCAATCGGTAGAACACCTCTAATTCCATCAATAATTCTCCGTCGATCTGGAACACACAGATTGCTTTGAAATCTCTGACCCTGGGCGTAAATTCAATTCTTTCCAAGTTCATGCCAAGAGCAGATACTCATAAGTCGATGATGTATTGCTGCAGCATTCCAATCAAAACGAAGCGTAGGTTCGTGTACACGCTCGCAGCAACAGCATTGAAGCGTAACCCCTCACTAGATTCAAATATCCATGAATACCCTGGAGACACATAGGCATCAGATTCAATTGCAAGCAGCATACACCTGGAGAGGATGATTTAGCATCTAATCTGATGTGATATCACTCCACTCGCCGTATAGATCGAATATGAGCTGTATCCAACTTTATTTTTACAATAAAGAAAAGGATTTCTCATGTCATTCCACATCACGCTCAAAATTATCTTTACAAACTAAGCAACCAAATCCTCGTTACTCTGGAACATCATTTTACTCTTGTCATAAAATAAGTACATTATGATTATACGGATAACCTGCCGGTTTACTGATATTTTAGTGGAACTGAGTACAATTCCTCCAAGTTTACGTAAAGGCTTCCACGGAGTGTTTTTGATGAACAGATTGGTTTTCCTGGTCTCCTTCCGCGTATATCCATTTTTTATGGACAATATTTCCATAAATAGATGGAAATATTGACCATAATAAAATGGATAAACGCGGAAGAAGACCCGGAAAATAATTCTGTTCAAAATTCCTCCAGATTTTTATATTCCCTGCCTACCGAAACAATTTCTTTCTTCAATACCCTCACTCCTCTCCACATCCCTCTTTTAATCTTATCCATGACTCCTATTCCCGTCCTTTCCCTTTCCCGCTCACCTAACATCACCGAAATCACGGCTCTACCTCGTTCAATAAAAACATAATAATGCGGGAAAATGACGAATATGGTTATTTTGAGACAAATGAATACTCACCACTCTAAATTACTCAATCTTTTCTGGTGACTTCGACTAATTCATCTATTCAAAAGTCATAATATCTTACTTTCCAAATAACGAGGTGATCATTTTTGACATTTATACCTAAGTTCAAGTTTTAAAGAAGTCGTTGACTAAATTTAAACTAATCCTTGGTAGATAGCGGACTAGCGAGAAATATAGTGAGGAGTGAAAAAAAATGATATGAGGTAGGTAGCATACCGAACAGACGACTTAAAGTATTGATGGCGCTCTGCTTTCAAAAGTGAAATGGAACGTGACTAAAGAATGATTTATCAATTAAAATCAAACATATCTAAAAAGTATCCTGCTTACCCAAGGTCATCATGGTCAGTTTTTGGGAATTAAACGTATAAAATTTGCCTTCCAATTTAACACGCTTGACTCAAAAAATTCCACGCCTGAGGTCTATATAATTTAACTATGTCAGAAGACCTCCAGGAATGGTAAATATGCATGCACCTCTTCTACTTGGATTTAAATTTTCGTCGAAAGTTGTGACAATTGTTACAGCATCTAGGAAATAAATTCAATTCCCGGCAAAAAAAATATTGCACGCATCCCAGCATTCGTTGTCCTAATTTTAATCGCACTTAGTACTAGAAAATTGAATCGGAAAGAAACACATTCGCCGGTTTCATTATCAATTAACATTTCAGTTAGATCAATACATTTCCGAGCATGAAATTCACTTGGATACAGACCCTCTCCCGGAATTAAATAAATATTTCGTGTCGGAACAAACAGTTCTAGGAAAATGATTTCGATTCCATCCTAAGGAAAATGCCCAGCGCGTAAAAGCATTTCATTTATTCCCCCTTCGAATCACAGCATGGTACCACAAGAAGATATTCGGCCACGTGGTTTTCGGGTACAAATAAGTATTTCTCTGGCGGGAGATTAAATCTACATCAGTGCCCTCGCGCGGCGGGGTAGCAAATTACAAACGCGCGCGACCGAGGTTGGCGCAAGAGGAAGAGAGAGACAGCTCACTTTCGCGTCGCAATAATCTTCCAAGACGTAAATCTCACCTCCAACAAATTGCCTGTTCCTGAATTAGACGGCACACCCTCGCCGGGAGACGAGGGAAGTTTGTCTGAAGGGAGGAGAGAGGTCGCAGGCATCGAGCGACGGGGAAATGGTGCGACGCCTCGTGGTGAAAGTTGGCAAAACGGAAAATAAAGGCGATGGTACATAAGGGAAGGAAAGGGTTGGGGAGAGAATCCAAGGTTTTACGGGTAAACACTCGTTGGATGCAAATGTTCGTGTTCGGCGGCTACAGTTTGTCATGTATAAGATAAGACTGGCAGCTAATTACAGCTTCAACGAGAGACTCACAGAAGACCTCCACAGCATTCATAAACACACTTTGAGAGCATGCCGTTTGAACATGGGATATTATTTTAGGAACTGTTTTGCATCACTAAAACTTTCACCTACTTACGTGTTTTAAACTCATTGAATTTCCGAGACACCAGCTAATTGTTTTGAAGAGCGGCTAGGAATAAAAAGACCAAAGTGCACTTCACTATTAGCACTTGGATTGTAACCACCATAAAATTTTCGATTAGACTAAAGATCAAAATTTTTGTGAATGTTAAAGGCACTTAATTTCTGACGACGTTAAAGAATCCAGGGGACTGAAGGATAAAAATATGGATTGATATTTAGCGTCAATTTCGAATTAGACTATTTTTTGGAAACCGTCTACCATATTCTGTTAAAGCCAACGCTTTGCAATAGAACAGATCAGGAGCATATATTGATCGAAATATTTGCAGAATCTTACTAATTTCAGTTATGCCTTCTTTTTCCGGATAATAAGAAACTGTAATAGATCAATGCTGTGATCTAATGCGAAATTCCTTTTCAGTGAAAATCTCGCCTTTTGTATAGAACACTTAAGTCAAGTATTAGACACAGTAAAATGCATGAATAGACAGTTTCTTCCACGATACACTGCGCAAGCCAAATCCAAGGTATGTGGCACGGGATGATTCCTGAACAAGCATACAATACTCGTTTCAGCTCATGATTAAGAACTACAAGCTTCCCCGTCCGCTAGGCAAGAACCAGAAAGGAGTTTGGAGAACAATACCTCCTCAATACCAATAAAGAAGGCCTTAAAAGAAACTGAAGATGAGAAAGTTAAGTGAAAGAGGTAGAACACGCAATATTATACCACCATTACTATTTAGTATTACTAAAAGCATCTATTTTTGGATAGCGCGAGATATTTATTCACGCACAAAAATCATGCGGGAATTTTCAACCGGGGTGAGGTGAGTGTAGCTATGAAACGTTTTATCTTCATCTGCAAACCACCGCGCGCGCCTGCACATGGGCGTATGGCAGAGGTATTAGGACACCAGCCGTGTAAAGGTTTTATAGATAAGGTTTTGGGAGGTGAAATGGTGACGTGTATAATGAGAGTATTTGGGAGGAGCTCTGTTTTTATAACGGTCATTTATTTTGCGTGGGGAGAACGATTACAAGAAAAAACAGTGTATTTTGGAACTAAAAAATCAAATCTATCAAGCAATTTTTAGCTTCGTCTTTATACCTTGAAACTTATACTTAAATGCAAATATTATCAGGAAATTACAGTCACGTAAAGTTACCAAGGATTCTTTGAAGACAATAATTAGAGATGATAATATAAGAAATAGAAATATATGGAACAGTTAAGAAATTGTATTGAAAAAATATACGTTAGTAATACTAATAAGGGGTAATATTCTAACCCGTGGACCACAAGGAAGCATGAGTGTCAACATTCTATTCTGTTAGTGCCTGGATAACGTAGCTCTTACCATATTTTGAATCCCAAAAAAAAGAGACGTGCAAGGTTTTTAAGAGATTTAAACAGGGACAAAATTGAGTGTATGATCACAAAGGCAAGGTAAAGTAGAACAGTGTAAAGTTAGATAATTCTTTAAGTGCTACATCAAAATACAATTATTGCTTTCCAATGTGTTGCAGCGAGTGTTGGTACCACACAATGGAGTAGTGAGTTTTGTTCTGGTTATTAGTGAGGTGGCTGAACCACTCTAGGCTACCACCGAATAATGCTTTTGGCACCTCGGCATGGCCTCTCGTAGGGGTTCCTCCTTTCTATTGAGTAACAAACACGCTATGAAACTTATGTGTTACACATACTTTTTTGGAATATTTTTGAGTCAGCTAGACCAAATTTTGTAAACCAAATCAATCAATAAAAAAATTAGAGATGGGCCATTTTGATTATTACCAAAGTAATTTTCGTGAATTTCCACGGTATTTTCCGTAATTTACAGCGACCTCTAGCCTGCCGTATTTGTTTATACATTTTCTTTCTTTCTAATGCACTGATGTGAAGGGTATAATTTAAGATGGCTAATTAATTGCCAAATTAACTGGTTGAGAAATTCAGAACTGGTATGTTTCAGTTCGACACGAATTTGCCGAACATTTAGGTACAAAGATTCGTTCTTTCCGCGCACAGTAAGAGACCACAATAATCACTAAGCTCCACTAAATACACTCTTATAATTCATGTCACCATTTCACCTTACAAAACCTTATCCTTAACACCTTTACACGGTTGGTGTCCTAACACTCCCTGCCACACGCCCACGTGGCGGCTCACAGGGTAGTATGTAGATTTAGAATGTAGGAATAGTTATGGTTTAAATTTTGTTTTCCCTGTACTATTGCTATTGGCTTTCCAATTAAAATCCAAATCAGCTATTACATGCCGGAAAATTAAAATTTCCGGAAAATAAGGATGTTTTTCGAAAATTGCCGTCATTTACAACGGCAATTTACCCGTCTCTAACTGGGACTCCTTCGGCCAAACCTGGACGCATGGTAAGACCATGTTTAACCATAACATTAGCATCAACCTCGATGAGCAGTATTGATTCAATCGGAAAAATTATTGAGGAGGGTGGTAAATCAAGAGGAAGGATGGCGCGGTGACTGATCTGGTTGATGTGGGGGAAGAGTAAACTATTTCGAAAAAATTGTGACATATCGGAGAGAAAGATGACGGGAAAAAGGATTTGGGAAATAAAGTCTAGTGCCGCGGACACTCTCTCTCTCCTACCTTTTGGAAAGCGTCCATTAATCCTTTGATTCTTCGTTTTTTGCTGAGCTGAGAGGTGTCTCCTCTTTAGAATCGCAGTGGACAATGCAGAGGGACAGGAGAGGGCGTGCGGAAGCCCACCGGGAGATAATGTCTCTTCCTATTTTTTGGAGATAGGAAATTAATGATGTGCCCAATCTACACACAGCGTCCTTTCTGAAGAGTGTAACCTACATTCATTCACACGGACATCCTATCCTGCACCTTCCCTAGAGGATGAGAGGCAGGCTTTGTCACCAACATGCTCCACACTATACCCAGCTTATGTTTACGAAACTATGACGGTTTATTCATTTACAAAAACATGCAAGTACATTTCAAAAGTTGAAATTTTATCATGCAGTTCACTATTGCTACGCTTCAAATGGAATGGAGACTATATTGGTAAAAGATTTTTGGAAACACGCAAATTTACATGGATAAAATATTATACCGCAAATTTGCGAGACGTGGAGTTAGTTCTACATGTCAAATTATGACGAAAGTATTATGCAAAAAACGAGCTAACTAAGAACATTACTTATCAATTAACTTTATTGTTAAGGCTCAGTTGAAACTATGATTGTCTTGATTTTATCATTTGTGGAAAAATGATATCATATACCACTCCCTTCTGTTGTTCATTTTGCGAATTTGATTCCCATGACTAATCTACCACAGTGTCCTGGACTTCGTAAAATATTCAAAACATTGCCTTGTAAAATATCTTTAAAAGACTAGGTCTAAATTTTGACATGACAGTTTGATTTTGGACGGTGAAATACTCCTATCCAATTCAAATAATATGGCTTGTAACACAAACGAAATTATCAATGCGACCTACTTCACCTTTAGTGGTACATATCTATCAAACCATTTCATTGGATGATTCGCTCAGGAGTCAAACCATTTTAGGAAGAATGCCTGAATGCCCCAAGAAACTCGTCTATCGGTTCAGTCCATGATCAAACATCTGAGGAAATTGGTAAATTGTAAAAATAAGTATTCAATTCTCTACTTTTATAATTGAATTGTATTTGAAATGTATGAACATTGAACGTGTATGGATTTTAAATAGGGTATCCATACGTTGGATTACCCGAAACATTGACACAGAAAAGGGCGTTCTGACTGATATTAATGAACTCAGTATATTGCATTATAAAGAGTCTGCTCCACGTCATTTAATCATGTGTTTGAAAATGCCATTAATGTATGTAAAAACATTTCATTGTCACATTTATGCAATTTGGATTTGGTCGCATCTTGAGTATTTACCTCATCTTCAGGGATAACTTTACAGAAATACCCGATTCCTAAGAACATATGCTTGTTTAAGGGTCATTCAGGCTTTATAAATTAAGGGCAATATCGCCTATCATATATTATTTGCTAAAATTAGCTTTAGCTGATATTGAAATATCAAGAGCTTGCTTAGAATTATTAAATAAAGCTAAGCAAATTTTCAACTGATAGCAGCTCTATATGGCTGTGAAACGACATCACTCATGAGAAATTAACCTTGGGGGCGAAGTTTTTTTTCTCTTGAAAAATTACTCTATTGTTATTTTTTTCTTCAACGATATGTGGCTGCTAAACTAGCAGTGCAAAAGTTGACTGCGAAAATTATTTCAGTAGAAGGACGCCATCGTGAATGATAGCTTCTATTAAGCTCGGGTTATGGAAGCTATATATAAGTTTCATACACTAATGTGAATAGATGTTAACCCTCTTAGTTCGTCGGGTCGATATATTAGCTCAAGCGCAAATAGTGTTCAACTTTAGTACACTAAAAAAATAACAATAATTAATGAGATAATGTAAAATTCTTTTATTATTATTACATATTTGAATTTAGACACAGTAAAAATACTGCCTCTTTGTGACTTGGTATGATGTTTGCAAAGATTGACGGGTAGATGAGGAGATAAAGAGACGTGCGAATGCTGGAAGGAAAGTGGTTGGTAGCCTGTGGAGCATAACAAGGAATTAATGCCTGTCTAATGAAGCGAAAATCGCCGTGCGCAAAAATTTACTTCTCCCCACTTTGTTGCACGGTAGTGATATATGGATATGTCATGATAGGCATAAGAGTAGACTAAACGCCTTGAATTTGAGTTACCTGAAGAGTGTTTGCGAAAAAAGTAGAATGGATGGGGTCAGCAATGAGTGGGCAATAAATGAGTATGGGTTAGATGCTCCAGTAATGGACATATAAGAAAGAAGTGTACTTTGTTGGTTTGGCCATGATGAGGGAATGGACGAGGGTCGAATAACGAAATAGATATATAAGAGAGAAATGAAATGAATGGTGCGAGAGGTAGAGGTAGGCCGAGAAAGTTGTGGTTGAATGTGGTTGAGGAAACTCTTAGAAGGAGGAATATTAGGAGTCTTAAAAACAGGGGGATGTGTATGAAGCAGTGTATGAGGGTAAATGAGGCAAAAGAGGTTTGCAAGGATAAGTCAGTAGGGAGGAAATTATTGAAGCAGAGTTAGGTGTATACATATATATTAATGAGTGAAACTTTATGACTGAGCCTACCCCGGAAGGGAATGGCATGATTGGTATGCATATATGTAAAAATACTGCATATGGATATTATAAACAATAACTTCATAATATTTATTTTTATTAAATGATACATTTCATTAAAATACCCTCCGCATTTATTGTTAGCAACACTGGCAGGAGTCAGCATTAAAAGGGTTAATCCCGCTTATTTGAAGAAAAATGTGGGGGACCACTAAATACTGCAATTCATAAATTATTTAGCAGACCTTGAAGTCTAGATGATAGGAGAGCGGGTTTGAAGGTTGAAATACCTTCGGTTTGCATGAAATCTCGCAGACCACCAATCCTTTGTCTTCGGGAAGCGCTGCAAAGATGCGGAAACTCCGCGGTCGACGCCCGGAAGCACGGCCTGACGCCAAAATAAAAACAAAAGAAGTAAGGATTGCGCCCGCTATCTTTTGTTTTCTTTCGTGTCGAGACTTCCAGCCGCGTAAATCTACCTCCCTTCCGATGCTCCGAGTGCAGCCCATGTTTTTCACGGCGCGACGGAGAAGGGTGGATTCACTGACGTATCTCTCGGAAATTATGCACGGGAGGGAACCCTGGCATGAACGGGAGCGAGTCGGAAAGGATGCGGGTGAAATTTGGGGATGTAACGGGAAACAGACGTATTTTCTTTTTCGGTTTTGCTCATCACTTTCTAGTTGCAAGAATTAATCTAAACCTATGAAATACAGTGCAAGCCACCACTACGGTGCGTGGAATGGAGTGACTCCAAACCAGGCATGCAGCACTCATCCCAGTTTAAATCAGAACCGCGCACGTTCCCTCAGATACCAGGCGTAGGCCAAACTGATGCTAGGCCTCAACAAAAGCCGCGTTTTTGACGCCACGGATTCTTTAAGTCCAGAATGTGCAAAAAGTGACTTTACTCACGAAAGTTACCTCTATGAGCAGTTGCAGTTCCAGGCGTGGACAAAAATCACAGGCGACCGGTGGTAAAGGGCGGTCAGTTAGCGACAATTTAATCAATGTGAATTGAGTACAGAGAGTATTTCAATGGAAAACTTTTCCTCACTTCCGGCATGTATTTCTACCAAAAGTTAATTATATGCAATGTATTCTAAAAAATACATGGACTCAAATTTAATTAACAAATTAAAGAAGAAAATAAAATATACGGTCAGTCGATTTTCTCCATTGCCATTCTTATCACCAGGCCACAGAAAGGAGCTGCGGTTAACACTGCCCAACAAATGACGATAAAATTACATCTACCAATATGTTAGTAGATATAATGATAATTATACCTGAGAAAACTTTTCCTTGTTGATCAGGAAACTTTGAGACAACTTATAATTTTAATTTACATCTCCTGGTGGGGAAGATAATTGCAATCCCTAGAGATTAGTTTTTAAATCCCAGAGTTCTCCTCAAATTACCACGTAGTTTAAGAATCTCGATCGACCGAAAATACTATAGAAGGGACTGTAAAATACAGAAATTACACACACATGTAAAATAAAATAGCCCAGCACTGCGTATGACTGAAAGTGTCGGCTACCTTCGTAACTGTTTAAGGTATAATTAGTAAATTCAACGACATCATTTCTAATCCATACAAAGCTGCGCCACAATACGCTGATATTGTTTGCCATACCTGATAAGAATATGAAATGAGCTATTTCATGAGGGCAGTGATAGTTTGCGGGATTTGAAATTCTGATAGTCAACCACGGAGATTACGCCCCGTGTAGAGCTAAACGTATAGAATGGACTTCAACAAATAATAAAGTTAACATGCACAGCGACTGCTATATTTAGCCACCGTAATGCGTAAATACCGGTAAGTACAGGTGTAGGTTCCTCTTCTTTCATAAATATTCCCCAATAATTGGATTCGATATCGATTAAACAATGGAATGGATGTTTGCGGCCCTGGGAATCTACAAGTCAAAAGCTTAGTCCATCTGCACCTTAGCTTCTGTATCTCTATGAATGTTTATGCTTTTTCAAAATGCATGAATACAAATAGTTTGCATGACAATGGGAACACACTCAGAGCATTGTGCATGTCGGTTAAATAGGACCTTCAGCCAAGTGCTTGCAGGTTTTTGCTCATATATTATTAGTCGCAGCTTTATTAACTACATTATGGAATAAATTAACGCATGTTGGGGTATAACTCACCCCTTGCCACATATCCTTGAGGTGGCTTCGAGGAATCATGTAGATATACTCCATCGCGCGGAATCAGTTCATATGGAAATGCCTCTTTCATTCCAAGGGGTCTTAATGCGTTACAGCCACCATGTTATGTCGGGACTATAAAACCTTGACTCTATCCCATCCACCTCCTATTCTTTGCCCTATCGCTCCTCTATCCATCCCCTGTCTCTCCCCTATCCCTCCCCTATCCCTTCCCAATCCCTACCCTATCTCTCCCCTATCCCTACCCTATCCCTCCCCAATCCCTACCCCATTCCTCCCCCATCCATTACCTATCACTCCCCCAAGCGCCCCTACCGCATTTCCTCTTCACAGTTCCACTTCACTTCCACACCCTGCCTCCTCTTCCTACGCTCCGCCACAATCCAATTTATATCACCCCGGCTGTCATATACATATCCACACTCTCCCCCACCCAGAGTACCCAGAATTTCTCCCACTTTCGATCCCTGACGCTTGACGAATTCCCAGGCGCCAAAGCGGCGCCCGAAAAGGAATCCCTTTTTTCCGAGAACACTTCTCATTTTCGCGCGGTTGTCTCCGTTGAATGTGCCCTCAGAAGCGATTTGGGTCGATTGCGGGACATAAACAGTTCCCCCCGCAGGAATCATGATTTAGGGACGACTCCTTCCCCCGGCTATCATTTACGCGCCCGTGAAAAAGCGTTCTTTTATTTTATCTCCCTGGTTCAATCTTCAGATTGACTGGTGGGTGTGGAAGATTTTCATCTCGCATCTTTGCGCGAATGCCTTGTGAACCGATGAAGAATAAATTTTCCGCCATATTCCATAGAATTTGGGTCTTTTTGATGCCTTATGCGACGGTTTCTTTGACCATTGGTAAGCACGAGTGGTTAGTTCCTTTTTTTTCTGGCGAATCTAAGAAAACTTTGTCATGCGGTGTCATGCAAAATAACTGGTGATTTCGTACAAGGGAATTCAAATTTCAGCACTAAGAAGGTATAAAAACACGGCTTTAAGCGCCAATGTAACTTTTCACAATAATTTGCTATGCTACATGTCAAATGAGTACCTTTTTCCCTATTTTTATGAGACATTTTATCGCCTATTGAGGCTAGAATGACTTAGAATTCTTAGCTTTTTCCTGAAAGGATAACGAAGAGGGCTGTGAAAAAGAATCATGAAGTTTATGATTGATTGCAATGGCAGAATCATAATTCAATTTTATGGTTGGCTGGGGTCTTTATGAAGTTCTCCGACCTTTGGTGCCAATGATTGACCCGATCGTCCTATCATTCTGTTGTCTGTTCGGAAAGAGTTCATAAATACACGAAATTTACCTGTCAGAATTTGAAAATGTCTTTTATGTTTAAATAAGATGGCCGTGATCTATACATAGGCCACAGTTTTGAATCATATTGAATTTGTATATATTACCGGAGAACCTCTGGTATATTTTTCTATCACTTATTCATTACCAACCCAATCCAATCTGCTTGTACCGTAAACATTTCTTAGGTACCGCAAACTCAATGTTTAATCTACTCTTGTACTTAAACTCTGTGGCCTCCTAGCAAAAAGGGAATAAATACACTCTTGTACACTCTAGTTTTTACATTATCAGTCTAATATGAGTTACTTGCAATGCTTCAAATGGTACAAAATAGATAATAAAGACAATTTCAATGGAATATTAGGGAAAGAAATCCTTTAAAGGTCCTCTTTTTTGACAATAATATCCTCATTTACAGCGGAATACACTGAAAGTCCTTTGAAGAACGAATATCGTGTATTGCAGCCAACCCGTTTTAATGTCGCACACAGGCTTCCCCAGTTCCCTTTCGTTCGTCCTGCCCTTAGGGCAGACCGGACCTTGGTCTTGAAGCGGGCGAAAGAGCCGGTAGGTTAGGGCATGTGTAAACAAAATTCCCCGCCTTGAAAAGGGTGCAATGTTTGCTGATGAGCAGGAAGGACACGGGGAAAGGGTATCTTAATATTTTTTTTAAAAGCTCTCCAAATGCCCGGCCCTTTTCTTCTTCACTTTCGGTAGTTCTGAGCGGGTTGGGTGCTTAAGGGGCCTGGGACGAAAAGTCTGATGAAAATTCTCCCTTTCTCGTGATAGCCAATGGCTCGTTTACCGGAATTGGATCCTTTGAGTTTGCTTTTTGGAAAAAAAATACTTTTTGCCCATTCTCCCTCATCCCGTTTCCTTTTGAGCGATATTTGCACAAAGGAATGAAGTGGAAAAGAGAGTACCGTTGGGGTATTTCAGAAAGTTATGGTTCAATTTTCACGGGAATGGTCGTGATTGCGGGGAAAGGACTCGAAGTGGCTTGAATTCGAGTTGATAAAACGGTGAATGCAAAGGTGCGGCTCTTAGCGTGATAACTTCAAAAATAAATGATTTGATCCTTATCGCATTTGGCATTAGTTGCCTTTGTGAGGAAATGGAGATGATTTTCGAAGTGATTGAATTGTTGAAAGGGCGCCCATCCCAAATCCCAAATTATCACGCCAAGTAGTTAAAACAATTTTTGCGATGCTAGAAAGAACTCTGAGACCAAAACCATTCCCTGATGCTACATGAGCCCAATTTTGTGGTCAAGCAGGAGTGTCATTAGGACGAATTTTATTGTTTTTTTGATAAAATTATAATCTGTAGAATTGATCTCATAAAAGCCCAACGTGGTAAATATACATAGCAATAAATACAAAAAGGCAAATTGAAAATACCCTTAATTTGGAGACTGGTTTCGCATGAAGATATCTCTGCACTGTTCATGGTTTTTACCCTTTTGCTTATCACTTTGTTCGTCTACTAGGAATTACTCGTTTAGGTAATGGTTACCAAAGAATAATTTCCACTCAAATATGACTTTTTCCAGGCATATTGTAAAAATGCTACACGAGGTAATTATTCCACTAGAAATACTTGTTAAGTATTGGATACTGAACTTACAACTTAATTTTTCTTAGCCGCACCAATGTATTTCATTTCCTTTTCATAGCAATTTGGAGGTTTGCTGTTATATTTACTTAGTTTTGAACGAGTTCATGATTTTAATGACTCAACTTTACGTGCCCACACGCGTACGCGTTTAAGTGGTAAGTTTCTAATCATGAGAGCAACAAACATTTTAGAAGTGTTTCAAAGTATCTCGGCATTTTTGAGTTTGATCTTGAAACAACTTATTTCTCCGTGAACGCAAAAGATCAGGTAAGCACGCTGGCTGACTCATGGCCATCGGTCTGTTCCTGACAATTCTCATGGTTAGAGGGCTAGCATAAATTATTTTATCATGAAGGGGACGACTTCAAGGGAAGGAAATTCATAACACATGGAAAATTGCTTGAAACCGCACTCCTCTGTTATAAGCTTTTTTATATAGTGGCTTATTACAAGTTTTTTTTAACTATCGGAATTCATGCATTCTTTTAATCTCAAATATTCTAATCTATGCAGAATAGGATTATTTCTACATTCTAGGGAAATCCTGAGTAAAATATGTCTGCACAACAAATGTTTTGTATGTGGTTTCCCTATGCAAGGCCTGAATAGTCTTGCTGTCGGATGCTTTACCACATCGATACTTGCAACTCGACCTATTTATTCCGACTCTCCTCGATGACGCATCCGCACTTACAAATATCCTTCAACCAACCCCGCGACACACATTAGGAAGACAAAGATGGAACCTTGGCGCCTCAAAAGGGTCTCGGGTTTTTTCACTCATACACGGTTCGGGAAACAGTACTTCAGTTCTGATGCCCCCGTCTTCCATCCCGGCTTCCCTTGTTAAAGCCTCCCTCTCCCCGCCTTCCCCATGTAGGCGAGGTAGTGGAGGGATGAACCGACGCAGCTCCCCGCTTTGTCCGATATAAATCGCGATTATATCTTCTCGCCCTCCCCGGAAGTCTCTGCGGGCTTCCTCGCGTGATAAAGCACGTTCCGTTTTTTCCTACCCACGTCTGGTGCGCCCCGTTTCGTTCTAAGGACACAAGACGAGGGTGACGTTGCAGGGATGGTCGAAAGATCTCTCGAGTTTAGGACACACTTCCCCCCGCTGGTGCAACTGGGTTGGCTAGTAATTTGAGGACGACCGGCCAATTGAGGTCGCTGATACCATTCATCGACATCAATATCGACTTTCAAAGAACCACGGAACTAGCCGTGTAGTTACTTAACGGAATTAGTTAACGGAGTCACCAGCTAGTGATCACACAATTGTGTGAAATCCACAGTGGAAAAATCATATGCCTGGTTTGGGAATCGAACCCGGATCCCTCAATTTTGCGCCTATTGCTCTAACCAATTAAGCTACCCAGGCATCCTCTTCCAGTGTGAATTTCATGAGGGCTTTAAGGAGCAACTTTATCCACATCTATACATCTATATCCGCATATAACCATGCATATCACATCAATAATGAGTAACAAGAGGACATTATCTCCAAAATCTACTCTATTGTACCTTAATAAAGTTAACAAAACTACAAATTATTATGCATTAGCAAGAATCTCCAAAAAAGGGGGCACTTTCACCAACATGCACAACACTATTACTATTCCCCCATAATTATAGGAATCATCTCTATAAATGTATTTTGCCAATACCAAAACAATCAGAGATACAAGAGGCATGCAGGAATCATGCGAAACGAGATATTAGCACTATGCTGTAGACTGAGAAACATACCCTAGAGAGGAAATCATGTAATTGCACACACTACCTGCCGACTAACCTGCAACTAAGTTGCATTGGCCGATATTTACTTCTTTATCCATCGCGTGAAAAACGAAATTTTAAACCTGTCAATGCTGCAGTGCTACAAGAAGGGAAATAGATTATAAAAAGGTTTGAAATGTCGTTTATCCCGCGATCAATAAGAGACCATAATGGCTGCATTAAGACATTTTCAAGTAGATCAGTTAACAGGTAGTGTAGCTGATTCATTCATATGCCCCATAATGCATGTTACTAAATATGACGATTAGTGCTAACATCATATTTTGCATGCTCCCTGTATGGTTCTTGTATCACGTTTACAAAGTTACATTATAGATTATTTTTGTAGTTTCTGTAGCATTTTTAGCATACCCATAGTGTGGTCCATGTAAGTGAATGTTAATTTCTTCACTCTAGTTTATGTTGGTAATAAGTAACCCCCTGCCTTGTTTTCATGATCTGATCAACTGTAGCATGTAGGAGTTTGTACCTCGTCGAGGGATCATTTGAGAAATGGGATGACAAACCGACGACGGAATCGGTCTTCTGATAAAGAATGCCATTTATAATGGTGAAATGAATATGATCGTTTGGTGGAGAACCAATCTTAAAGAATTATCTCTATTTGTTGTTCGTTTCTTTAAGGAAGGCGGACAACAATTGAGGTAAATTGCGACCTGGGGGAACGACGGTAAGTTTCTAAGGGTGGTATCATGCCAATGAGATTTTAAAGTATTTAACGAGTAGTGTAGCTGATTATTTGATTTGCGCTCTAATGCTTGTTTCTTAATCTGCCGCATTATATTCATATAACGTTTCCCTTGATCACTGCATGACTCTTGTACCTCGTATACGTACTTGTGTTACGCATTAATTCAATAGTTTCTGTAGAAATGGTAGGATACCTTAATGTTATCGATGGTGGTGAAAGTTACTTGTACAACATAGTGCATGCTGGAGATAAATCACCCTCCGCCAAACAAACCTTACATCTAAATCTACGTAATACCCTGCGAGCCATCACGAGGGTGTGTGGCAGGGGGTGAAGATCGCCAAACATGCACTATTGCCATGCAATATTTAAGGGAGTCATGCTAGAGAACAGGGTCACATGCAGCTAGGTGGTTAGTATCTACATAATAAGAAAGGGATTATTGGTTGTTATTACATGCATCATGCACTACAGACTACTCTAACTAGATTTCTCCTACATATCCCTTTGCTACGCTGCCTATTGCCTTCTCTTATGGTAGGCGGGAAAAATGACATTTTAAATCTATCGGTACGACAATCTATCTCTCTAATCTTGTTAATATGATCAAACCTAGCATAATACGCAGGCGTTCTTAATATATATCTAACGTCATCTGTGAACAAATCGCTTTCGAATTTACTTAAAAGGTTTAACCTAAATTTTAACCTGTTCTGATAGTAATGCCCATCCTAGTTCTTCTATAAAACTCGTAACACTTATACAATTATCATAACGACCTTTAACAAACCCTTAGGCAACTTACAGGGTATAATGTAGATATAGCACAATCAGCGGACTGTGACTTCAACGCGATGTTTTTGCATTTTGTTTCTAATGTCTGCTCCACAAGTAGAGAGGTAAAACAACTTACGCTGTATACGGAAGAATCAGTGTCAATTCTCGACCACATTCGAAAAAGAAGGCCTGAACTACAGCAAGGTAGTTCTCAATGTTCATATTAGCTGACACTGCCCCAAAAGGTACCGCCTTATCATTAGCATTGGTATCCTTAGGCCTTGGCTCAGTGGCCAGTTTAACGTGCGCATTTTGACCTTGAATTAGGACAAGCATAGCATGCCGGTTAAGGAAATATCCGGTGCTCCGTTTACGGACATATTTCTGCTCACCGAAATACCGTGAGGGAGGAGGGGGGGAGCTTTTCTTCCCCGAGGGATAACAAAAAAATTAAATTCCGTATGGTTTTTTTCCCGAATATTATTTTAACCGACCAGTTTACAGTTTTTTTTCTTACGATAAGTTATACACAAAATGTTTAAATAAAATTTATCAGATACGGCTTCTTCCTACTCTAGTGTCCACCTTTCATCCGAGTACTTGGAAAAATTGGAGAGTGACGATTAGAAAACGAATGATAAATTTTGGGTGAATGTATTTGGGAATCTAAGTTCGATAAAAACACTAGACAAAAAGACGTAAGGGAAGGAAATGAAGTATAGTAGATGTATAGAAAGCAGATAGGAGAATGGTAGGAAAAAGATAAGAAAAGCGATACGACAAGGACTAGTGAGGGATAGAAAAAGGATAGAAAAGGGATAGGAGAGAGACGGGTGAGAGATGGACCATCACTTGTTCACGGCAATATTTTTGATGAAGATCATTTGTTAAAAGTTATTCCGGTAAAGGTTTTGCAAAGAAAACATTAATTCCAGTTTCAACCCTCTCCATACGTTACTGTAAAACTTTTGGAATTTTTCTGACTTCTCGAGACCTAGTTTTTTAACAGTGGGACCTACTGCATCTAGCCTCTCATTTGAAAACGCAAAATTCTCCCATCTAACCTTTGACCTATAACTTTTCTGTTTAATAAATTCGCTTTTATTTGGAAATGCACGTATACAAACTACTGCAGTGCCGAATCAGCCATTTTTTTGTTGAATTTTATAGCAGCATTTTATGGTCAATCGTTTTAGTAAAAATTCAAATGGCAATAAATATAACTATTAAATAGAAAGTTTACAGCACAGCTTTTACGACGGTCTTTCATTTCAGGGCCATATAGTTATTTAAAACCCTGCCGAAATTACATTAGATTCTCCGGCACACTGTAGCGCTGGGTCTATTCTCTCTATAAATATAGAGAGAGGAGCCTCCATTTATTATTCCTAGGTCTCATCATTGATGTAGCATATTTGTTTTACGAGCGTTGAAATTTTCGGCTTGAGTCCAAAAAAACGCCAATGAATTCTATGTTAATGCAGCCCATTATGATGAGTGACACTCAAAATTAAAAAAAAAGAAACAAATTTTATGCATGTGAATGTCGTTAGTTTAAAAGTACACTCTGAATTCAATGTATGAAAGAAAAGGATTTTTATGTAATGCAAACACTACCAAAAAAGCGTCTGAACCAGTAATATCGGTACATTGGAAGGCACTTACTCCATGACTAGCCCACAAAGAGAAACCGACTTGTACGAATTACGGAGTAAGCCACTACTAGGGTGTGTAGCTTGGGTTGATTCCGCATCAGGCAAAGTGCAGTCATCCCAGTCAAATCAGAACCCCGGACGTTCATCGGACGCAGGGCGCTGTGCAAAAGCAGAAAGGGTAATAATACGCGATCACCTCAGAAACTAGAGCGACGGCTACGTTGACGAACACGCTAAAGTTTTGTTAATTCTCTAAGGCACAAGATTTCTACAGCACATCACTGATTCGAATGTATTCAAGTGATCTATCAATGGTGACATTTATATTCCGGATTCCGATAAAACCTAACAGGAATGACCTCATCATCGAAAGATTACAAAATGATAAAAAAATAATTCCTGAAAACACTGTAAACAGAAATTTTTCCACATATCCCAGCCAATTGGACATTCCGCAGTCAGGAGACCGGTGGATCAGCGACAGATTTCCTTGTATCTGCCTTCAAGATTATACAGTAATGACTGTAGGATATTACTTAGATGAATATAATACGGTGTAAGCGTACGTTTACATATCTCTGATCATACATTCCCCAAGCCCAATGCGGACTGATGTTTGTGTTGGCGATATCGCAAGTTGATAAATATATACCTGAAAGACCATCAAGGAGTTCTATACAATTATACATCCAAGGCGGACGAAAACTGAAGTACACCATCGGATCCCACCGCTCGTTGGCATACTTAGTTCTCCATTTAATTTAAAGAACATCCACTTCAACATACTACGCGTCTTTCACACGCGTGGTCAATTCAGCATTACCAGGTGGTCAGCCGACACGACGACGGAGGCAATGAATGACCTATCAGCGTCTATTGTCATCATGAATTCACGTCGCACGAAAGCGTACGCTGTTTGACCCTCGTGTATGACGAACAAGAAAACTTCGAGCCAGCAGCACGGTATGATTCGTTTGCCCCTCCGCAGGGAATACCATCGCAGCGAGTTCCCGTTTAAATCATACTGTGAGTATGGAAATGCTATAGGATGCCATCTGGTTGGTTTTTCAGCGAGGGCAGGGATAAAAGTAATAGTTTCAGTCTCTACATTGTGGAACTCCATCACATGAAATATGCTGACCAAATAGCAGCAAAATCATTTAAAAGCTTGCAGTTCAATATGTAAAATATAAGGCAAATAAATAGTGACATCAAAAAGTTAGCATCAAAAAAACAGGAAATTATGATAATTAGCCACAATGGTTTGGAGTACCCATGTGATAAGACTAAGAAATCTATAAAAATTCCGCAGAAAGACTGCACAGTTTGTTCCAGGAAAGTTTAAAAGATGTGACGGTGCAGCACTGAAGTCAAAAGAATAGAGTTGGGGATCCTTAAATGATAGGAGGAGGAGAAATAAGTCAGTAAATCTGAACAAATGCTATACTTCATATCCAGAAAGGAGAGAAATGAGAAGACTAGAAAAGGCAAAGAGGCTTGGGAGAAATGACAATACGTTTAAAATGAATTCAAGTTTTTAACTCTGCAAAGGAGGACATTACCTGAATAAGTTCGAAACCCTTCCCTTCAAGCCTTAAAGTATTCATAAAAAGACTTCGGAGGAGGAAATATTTATATATTTCTCATTTTTCTTTACCACTTAATGTAACGTTGTATACAAAAAATAAATATTTTTGCCCACAAGCCCAATGATTTTGATCAATCTAAAAACCTCTTTCTCTCTGAACCGACGAGTCTTAAAAAGGTCCTCCACCGAGTTGACGAACAGGATGATGAACCTGGAGGCGGGTGTGAGGAGGCGTAACTTGCTTGAGCATCTTGTATGTAAATGTCGTAGCTCTCATTCGCTCGTATCAAAGGAAACTTAACAAGGGCAGAGAGAGAAATTTGGGGACTGAGAGAAGGAAGCGAAACAAGGGAATTCTGGTGTGCCGAAAGGGTGAGGATTGGGAATAGGAAGAGGCGTTCGTCGTAGAGCAAGAGCGTAGGAAAATCGTTGGCAGTAGGGAGAGCAGTAGCGAGGTAGAATAAACAGGACCCATATCTAAAATTTCAAAATACCGTGCAAGCTACCTCCATGTCTCATGACTCAGTGTGATTCCACATCAGATATGCCACACTCGGTCCGAACCTAGTTGGACAGTCAAATACCAAAGAATTGCCCTGACTTCAGACCTACCATAAAGAACGCGCTCACAAAACATAAGCTGTACAGTCATAAAGAAACTAGAATTTATCAAGCATATAAAAGGATGGTTCTTGGATGAAAAAGTGAAAGAGATGTGCTACCACGTTCTAAATAGGTCACACCTCGAATATATTGAGAGCATTTGGGGCCCTGCACAGAAATTGTTACTTCAAAAATAAATAGAAAACAAAATAAAAGTGCGTACTTCGTTAAAAACTTGCACAAGCAGGCATATGGTGCTTCACAGCCTTTTAAAGGAGTAGACAGGGGGCCATTAGATATTCAGAGCCTGCGTACTAGGCTTATCTTGATTACAAAATTCAGGAAGGGTGTGTTTCAGTGTGACACAGAGAATATCATTTTGACGCCGTATAGAATCTCTAGGTCTAAGAATAGTAGCAGAGGAATAAGAAACATAGCTGTTCATTTCCATTGCCGATAGCCGAACAGATAGGTACAAAACTTCGATTTTCTCACGCAAACTAAGAGGGTATGATAAAAACTGAGTGCCGTTTCACCACCCTTTAGACGGCTAGTGTCCTGACACCCCCTGGCACACGCCAGTATGGTTGCTGGCAGGATAGTATGTGAATCTCAATGTAGAAAAATATTCGGTAATTCCCCTGTACGGTTTAAGCAGGCGAGTCCATAAAAAGGACTGGGAGAGAAGCATTGAGATAAACCAAATAGGTACAGAAGTGTGCTACGTCGAGAAACATGCTAACATTGTATCAATCGTACATGATTAACATGAAAGAACTCCTTCAAATTTGGTCACTAAGGAAATGCACTTGCAAATTCACAGAGGATTATTTGGTACGACCGGCTTCGGTACAACGTATCATCTCAGGGGAACATAGAAAGTGGAATTTTTTATTGTATAATCAAGCTAAAATACCGTAAACGGCTGAGAAACTAAAAATGGTTATCTCTACTTTCACCATTAATTCGTGGATACAAAGAGATAATGATCAGCGCAGAACCCATGATCACGTATAAAATTTCAGTTGGGAAGTGAAGCTGGCAATAATTATAATTAATAACCATAATTACAAAGCTTTTTCCACCAAGCAACGATCTAACTAGTCTTTATACCTCAACAGTATTGCTAGCAAATGAAATTTAAATCGCGGAAGATATAAATTAAATTACCATTAATCGAGAATCAAAAATATCTGTCTTGGGAACAAAGCATAACTAGACGAGAAAATTGGAGTTCCACAGTGATAACAAGATTTTACTTAATAAATACGCTACCTCTATGGAGCGGAAAAAAACGACAATATGCAGAGATCATACACTCAAAGTGATAACTATGTGAATTAATTTCTCCCACACCATTTCGGAATAAAATTTTATTATTGAAAATGATGGACATGATTTATATTAATTACGACATTATCCAAAAAGTTTTGGCCTGAATTGGATTTCACAATAATTGATGGCTAAATCTGACTGACCCTTGATACACAATTCTATGGTTTAATTTGGCAGTAAAAATATTCAAGCTTCTTTTATCTTTTAGGCATTGGAATTATAACCCCTTAACATGGAGATTCGTAAATTTCTATTTCAGGACTACATACTGGCTACAAGTACAGAACTACATACTACTACATACTGTCGTCACTATATCAGACCTGATTACTGGATTATCCCCTTGCTAGGTATTGCTATTATCAACTATGACTTTGTCCCGAAAAGTTTGGTCAGTGCCTAGCAATGATCGAAGTTTCTCATTTATGGGATTGCTCAATAGGAGAGCACTTTAAGAGAAGAGTGGATATAAGTAGTTTACGTATAGGATGGTTCCGTCTTCCTCTTCATGATGTAAAATAACATGGCATATAATCAGAGTAAAAACACTTAAGCTTGTATTTTTCACTATTTAATTAATAATCCCATCTAAGGGTGATTCGTAAATCACTATTCTAAGAGTACTTCGCTAAATTGTCTTCAAAACTAAAGACCGTATTTTTTGTTACTTACGTCGTCGTTTTTAGTAACAATGGTTTTACTAAAAAATGTAGGTATAATCCTGTATCCTACAGCAATCAAAGTTCCCCTTAATGGGATAGCTGAATAGGTTAGCACGTTAAGAGATGTGACGATGTGAATGTACCTTTCGACCTTAATCACAGTTTTCCTATCCATCCGCTCTCGCTGATTATGGATGGAAATTGATGTAAACATGAATGCGACATTCATCCCCTTTCCTCCTCACTCATTTTCCTCCTCCTAGCGCCGCCCCCGTCCACCCCCATCCACAACGACGCCATTCCACCCCCCCGAATGTCTTTTGTTTTTCCTCTCCTCCCTCTACCACCACCAAGCACCATTACGTCCTCACTCCCTCGCCTTCCATGTTTATCACCACCTCCCTGTCTGTCTCTGTCTCTCTTTCTCCTCTTTAGAATTCCCAAGAACTAACACACATCCCCAGCCTTTATCTCTTTAACCCTTCTCCTCACACTCTACCATTCTAAAACTAACGCTATGGCGTTCCCCTCCAGCGGTTTCACCACCCTCTTCCCTTGCCATCGACGCTTTCCCATCTGCACCCCTCCACGCCCCCACCTTTTCGCCACGCCTAAAAATCCCTTGTCTCGCTAACCCCTCTTTCCTTGTCATGTTCGCTCATATAGCAGCAAACATTAGCATGCATTAGGGAGAAGTCCACATCACTGTCGGCAGCATATACCATGCAAAAGTCCGCAAACCATTAGTTGCGTTTTCTATACATTAATTGGATCATACACTTCAAGAATATAGCATGAACTTAAATAAGAGGAACAAAATCGTAGAGCACGTAAGAGAGAGACTGAACGTAAAATTCGTACTAAGAGGAGAAAAATTGTGGCACTATTCTTCAATCTATCTTTCATGGACAAAAACGAGGAACGGATGAAGTACAATGTATTTTAATTGCAGAGAGTCTGGCTAAGAATGCGTACATGATGAAAAGGAAACAATTAAGCTTGATAAAGATAGAAGATTAATGAGGAAACATTACTGGAGAACATTTGCATGGAACTAAGCTACCCATGGATTGAAAAAATGGGCCAAGAGAAAAGCAGAAATTTAAGTTTAAGACCTTTCAAAACTTGATACTGGGTGCTATTACTGGAAATCAAATCAATATAATAAATACTTAGATAGTATACCGAAGATTAGTAGAGGAAAGCACCATATGTAATAAGAGAAAGAAAAGAAGAACCATATGGATTTAAAAAATCCTGAGACACTTGATTGTGAGGAACAGAACTGAAGAAAAACTAAAGGGAAAAGCCCCAAGAGGAGGGAAAATTAATGAATTAAATGACCAAACAAATAAAAAATACATAAGAATGAAGGGCTGCAGTCAAACCCAATCTCAGGATTGAACGGCCTTTAATGTTGATATATTAATCAGTAAATGATCTCTCATTACAATGATCAGTGATTGTTTTGTAGGAGGATACTAGAAGGCTTAGTCTCCACGAGATACAGGCAGCAACAATAGTCTGGAGCAAGTTACTGTTACATGAGAATTCCAATTTCATTTTATATTAACCACTTTTTCCACTTGATCCTTGCATTAAAGAGATACAACTTGCACAGAGATACAATGCGAGTGCATGAATTGATGCATCGTTGGTACATATGGCGGTTTTCTGAGATGAAACGCAAAAGGGAATATAACATATACAGGAACACACACTATGTGAAGAATACTAGTGAGTAATGCAAAAAAGTACATACTTATTGAAAGTCTCGTACATAGCAGCTTATGTATCTGTTAAATAACTCCTTAGAAAGTTATAAATCGTTAGAGAAGAACGGATGAGTCAAAAAACAGCGAGGCATAAAATACGCTTTGCGGGACACCGTAGCCCATCAATAAGGAAAGCGCTGATCGATACAATAGGAATTGCGCTCGGAAAGGAAGAACCGCTACGTAGATGGGGAAGAGGGGTGTAAGACTTCCTCCACTGGGAGATGAAAAATGTCAGTCGCCGGGGGAAAAACATATAAAAACCTAAAAAAAGAGTGAAAGATGAAAAGGGAAAGGAAGCCGTGTAAAAGAAATCTGATGGGTACAAGTGCAGAGACGGAATATGTAAATAAAGAGAAACATGAAGTAGGAATCTTTTGGCATAATTTCGAAGCAGACAGTCTCTTCATAGATGTTCGGAGGTAATGGCATTATTAGAAGTAAAACAGAGGACAGCAGAGGGAAACTTCGGTGTCGTTCGTCCGCGTGACATGAAACGTTCGAGAGGATAAGGCTAAAATAAACTTTTATTGTAGAAACGATCACAGGCCTAAGATTAAGGAAATAGACCGTAGAACTAATAGATTTAAAATTTCATTATTTCCACGTTCAATAAGGGAATATAATAGCTGCGATAGAACAGTTCTAGGATACTGGCTATGTTAAATAGATTTTTTTAGTAGTGCTAAATATCTTAATACGATTATTAGCTACTAACCTTGCATGTAATCTCTTGTATGACATACTCTTGCATGATAAGTATCATGTAGTGCTATTTATCCATCGCATTAATAATACTAACCAGTATTTGTATCTTGAGTAGTGTACTGCATGGTAGTATGTTCTTATATATATCTCTCTCCTAGTTTCTGGTCAGGCTACGCACTCTTGTTCTGACTGCTTTTGGCCTGCGCCTGGCATCCGGGGGAACATGCGCGGTTCGGATTTCAGCTGGAATGAGAGCGTAATGCCTGGTGTGGCCTCACACCCTAGTGTCGGCTTGCACGGTAATCTGTAGACGTAGATGAAGGCTCTTGCTAAAGTTGATCAGGTACAGCGGAGATGAGCATATTTCGTAAAAGATTGTTATGATGAACTCAGTGAATTAACCCAGTAGTTCCCTGATGAATGGGGTGAAAACCTTTCCGGATTGATGGATAAGTTAAATATTGAGCGTAATTAAGAAGCAGACCGTTGTATTTAAAACTTCTAGCATCGCTTTATAATTCCATCGCACTACAGTAGAAACAATACCAAATGCTAGATGAGATCGAAGGATAGATGATAAAAAGTCATTTTTCTTTGATAGTAAGGGACCAAAATAACTGTAAAAACAAATTATTTGGAAATAATAGTATCCATTAATCTATCAAGAAGGGAATGACAAATAAAGGATTACTTATAAAATAACATGGATATTAAACATGATACAGCTCACTAAGGAAGCAAAATTGAGCAGTTAAAAACAATTAAGAGAAAAAGAAAATGAAGTGATTACTATATAAAACCAATATCCAGATTGATGACTAAGGGCGATTAGATAAAATCTATGAACTTATAATCTTTAGTTGGTGGCGTGCAGGAATGTGAGCATAAGATTTGTAATTTCCTAACTCTAATTGTTACAACTTACGTAGCATTTACTGGGCTTGCAAATGAACTACTGTTCCCTCAAATTCGGTATCACTTCTTATCCTTTACATTGCATGCAGAAATATTTTACATGAAAAGATTTTAAAAGTTAGTATCGTGCAGCAATATGGGCTAAAGATTTGTAACTTCTTTAGAGTAATAATGTCTACTAACCTAGCATTAGTTGGGCTTCCTAATGAACTATTCCACCCTGAAAATTAGTATTAACTTCTTATCATTAAACATTGAATGCAGGAATTTTTAATGACCATGCTTATCCTCTCCAAATTAATGGACTGTCTTTCCATTGTTTTTTTGACCGCGTTTCAGTCAACACTCAGAGCCTAGTAGAACGGTGCGGAGTTCGACGAAACACTGACATGAATGTGGCTATTCTGGAATTACCCCACAACAAATACCCTGAAGCTGGCTTGGAAAGTACTTCGGAGATGTAGTCGTATACTCAAAAGAAAGGAATGTGGAGAGAAGAGAAGGGTTTTCTGGTTTGTCCCAAGCTACATGTGCTAAATGAGCAAACATTTAAATTCGGTTCCTTTCGCATACGGCGGGTCGTATGTACTCCAGCAACCCGACAAATGCTGTTCTCAATTAAGCCAGAGACCTCGATGCGTAAACACACATTCCGAAAGGCTTAATTTTCGTTTCCCCAAACCCGGAAAAGGGTTAGAAAGCTTTGTCCTCCGGTAGCTTGAGGGGATAATTCTTGTAAGGGTGGTTATATCCGAGTCCCACGTTCTGTTTCCCTCTCCTCCGTCAACCAACAAGGGCGCGTCCGGAAGCAAACGGACAAGCTGAATTACGCTTATAATTAACCAAAGCAAAACGGACATGGAAGTGCAATGAGTCCACAGAGGAAAGCTATTTTTCCTCAGCGCTTAGAAAATCTAAATTCCAGCAATTGTGAGTGGTGGCTAAAGATAAGTTTCTTCATATCACTGAACTCAATTGCACAGTGACAATTAAATCAGTAATATACTGCGCTGATCTTGTTAGACCACTGAATTATATTTTTGAACACTATACGCATCGGAGGGGTCATTTTCATTGTCTTTTATTATGAGTGAATCATCCCAGCTCCTGCATACTTCTTGACTCTATTTTTTTTAAGAATGAAAATATCATGTCAATAAGGAACCTTTAGGAACAGTAGTTTTAAATGTTTATTAGGGTTAAAATGTTAGGGATAAGGTTTTGGGGGACGAAATGGTGACGTGTATTCTGAGAGTGTATTCCATAGAGCTCAGTTTATATAATGGTCGTTTATTGTGGGCAGAAAGAACAAGTTTTTGAAACAATCTGTTCGAAAATGTATCTCCCTTGCTGTATCACATCTATCAGACAGAAATGTAGTGGCGTCATGATTACATTCTCTATGTCACTTCAAAACACACTAGTTCTGAATCTCAAGTAACCTAAGCCTAGCGAGCGGCCTCCGAGTTTCTAGTCTACTCATCATAATTCCTTGAAAAGATTCCTGTGAAACAATTATGTTTGCTCTTAGTAGTTTTGATGCACATTTACTTATTTATACCAGAGGTGTCATTTTGACCCCAGGCTAACTCTTCCCTGATTGATTCAACTTTGGTCATTATGAAATGGAGTTTTATAGTCTTTTATGGCAATATTTTTGTTTGTAGTTATAAGATTTCATGATACATGATGATAAAGGTTGATAATGGCTCAAAAAAGTTTTATAGCCTTTCATGGCAATATTTTTATTTGTAGTTATAAGGTTTTTCTGAGAAACTATAATGGAAGTTGATAATCACTCAAATGCAAAATCATTACCGATGCACGTATGCATAGAAGTGGTCCCAGGTCAAAATTCTTGTGCGGGGCGCCTCATACAATACACTGAAATGGAAATATTATAGAACGTTTCTTAAGTCACAATTCTTGAAAAATAATGTGCAAAAATAAATGGCGGACATTTTTGAAAAACATTGCGCATTGTTACAATAAAAAAACGCAAAATTTTCTTTTGAAATCTAATCATCTCTAAGGGGTTAAACTGGTCCCTGTCGGTACAAATACGTGTACCGCGAAGTCAGATACCGAACGAGAAATGTGTAACTGCTAGCCAGCCAGAGTGAAATTCCCAGTAAATGACTTATATAAGTCTCATATCCTAATACTTGTTCTGCGATAGATGTAGCTTACAATTAATGGAATGTACATTACATTTTTCTACCCAACGGAAAATACCGCTATGTTTCCAACGGGAAAGAAAATTCAAGGATGGTCATTTTACTATATCTGTTTTTCATAAACATGCATAAAAAGGTACAGCTGTGCCGTGCAAGAAGCCATTTTAAATTTAGATATTTACGCAAAGCATAGCTCTATGTGCACAGGGTTAATGACACAAAAATATGCATATATATTCCGAAAATTTAACGGAATGTCATTTGTCTTTCCATTTTATGAAAGTTTCAGAGATATAATAATCTAAATACATTAATGCCACTCCGTTATTTCTTGGCTTAGCTTAGTCACCCCAGAAATTTCCATTTTTATTGGAAACTTAAGGGGCCCAAATACCAACCAACTGGTCCATTTAGGAAAAGTTCCCATCCCGGGATTATAGGAGAGCATTTATTCGTAATACGTCGCCTTTCCTTGGAACAGAAGCAACGCAGGCTCCCCTTCCGGATAGGGAGCTAAGGCAGACGGGAAAAAATAGATACCTATTCCTGCGCAAACGATTTTGGGGTACATACGTTTTTTTCCCCACGCATTTCATTTTTTCCCCTGTTATGTAAACAAAGGGCTCACGCTTAATCGAAACTGAGCTACGAGGGGGTGAACGAGGATAACTGCGCAGAAGGGGAGGATTTGGCAAGGGTAACAAAAGGGTGGAGTGTCAGAGAGGGCGAGAATAGGGAAACAAGGGAGAGGGTGGCAAAATTGGGGTGGAAAAAGGTGAAGATCAAATCTTGACGGTTAAAACGAATGGCTCATATGAACTTGGCTGCTGTACGCAAGGGGTAGACGCGACGAAGCTGGGAGGGGTAAGAGCATCCAAGACTATAGGAGGGAACCATAGCAACTGACGCTGGCTTGGGCAGAGGTGAGAGTTGATTGCCCTGAATCCCGTACCCCTCTGTAAAAGGCCCTGTGCAGGGGCAGAGAAACATGGCGGCAATTCCTTAAGGCAGGGGAGAGCAGCCTTTTGCATACAACTTACCAAAATCGGCCGAACCTCCAAAACAAAATTTTCCATGTGCGAACAGAAATTTTTGAAACCGTTAAATTTGATCTCTTCGTAGTTGATTTTTAAAGTATGATTTAAGTCATAAAAGACCAACTTCAAGAAAAAAATGAAAATCTTTATGAAAAATCTTTTTTTATACGTCTCATTAGCCTGTAAGTATAACTGCTCCCGCCCTACATCTACATAATACCCTGCGAGCCGCCGCATGGGCGTGTGGCAGCGCACTCTAGGTGCACTCACCTTTATTCCTTGAAAAGCTGTGAAACTATATATATTTGCTCTTAGTAGTTTAGAATGTGCCCTAGTTACAAACAGAGTTCAAAAGACACTATAATATTGAGTGCATTACCTGACTGAGCAGATAATTTTTTAGCCAAATGAGAAATTGACTTTGCTTTTACAAAAAATTGGCCTGCTTGCACACGCCGATTTGTATTCGTCGCAGACAGATTTTCTATGAAAAATTGAAAAAAAATTGGCAAAGACTTATTTCACGTTCCTCATGCAATTCATTGCCATGCCAAGGGTTGCTAGTCCCAAGCAGAGGGGATTCTTTTCACAGGAAGAATCCATCCCTTTGCGTATCGGGACTATGCGGGGTGGAAAATTGCCTCCAGATGGGACTTCCAGGATTTCAAAGGCCGAAAATTGTCATTCTTAACTGCAAAATTTTCAATCTATTACTCCTATCAGCCGTCTAGCTCTCTATGACTATTAATCCACCAGTCAAAATGGACTCCCCATTGATTTAGACGCAGAGGATATTAAGGTGCTCTATCTACCTCAACGGCCTTCTCTAATCGCTTTCCAACAGTATCATCTATATTTTATCTGCCTTTATCTTCATTAGTTGAGAAGCATCGTCATAAAACGCGAGGTTGACACTTATAATACCTTCCAAATTTTGCTATATGTGCCAAAACTCAATACGCTAAGTTCTTTTTTAAGTTTTCCGTCTATTTTTAACATTGATACAAATTCACTTCTATTTTAACACTAATACCAAAACACTTCCATTGTCATAAAAACTCCGCGCTTTTTCGCTGGTTCAATACCTAGAGTAACATTAGTTAATGTGGGAAAAAAACACGAGTCGCGTCAATAAGTTAACAACCAAGTTCAAAGTTATACGTTACTCCGCAAGGCTAAAAACGTAGTTCGTTATTTTCCAGTTTCTATTTGATGAACCAGAATGGCTCTGATTGTTTCTAACCAACGTAGGACTTTTGGTATGTTACATTAGGGGCTCAGGTCATAAAAGTGAAAAAATGGCATGATTTGTAGATTTTTCCATCTGCGTCTACGATTCCATATATGTCTACTCCACAATGCTAAGTACTTACAATTGTTAATAGCAAAGATAGGTCGCCGAAACATTTTCCCCAAAGCACTTATTACTTCTTTTTACATCTACATCTACTTATTACCCTGCAAGCCACTATAAGGTGGTTTGGCAGGGGGTGACTTATCTCCAACATGAACTAGAGTGAAAAAATTTACTTTCACCACTAAGCACCACACTATCGATATATTATAAGTGCTACAGAACTACTAAAATAATCTACCATGTAACTAAAAAAACGTAACGCAAGGGTCATGCAGGGAATAAGCAAAACAAGGTGTATGCACAACTCGGCAGATTTATAAACATACATTATGGTGCATATGAATTTATCAGCTACAATTCCTGTCGAATAACCTACTTAAAGTCTAAACGCAGCCTATATGGTCTCTTATCGATCGGGGGAAAAGCGAAATATTAAACCTATCTGTTCTAATACCTATTTCCCTTATTTTTTCCTCGAGATATTACCGTATTTGATTCTCATAATGTGAATTATATGAAGGGAGGCGGGAAGGTGATCACCTTTCACGCTTTCATGGCTTTAAATAATTTGCTGTCAAGCAGGCATAAATTTGGATACAGCGAAAAAAGGGAAACAGGGTAAAAGGAGCAGCGAGAGCTGTTATTACCGATGAGAAAGACAAAATACGCAAATGAGCGGCTTGGCGGGAAGGCAGGACACTCAACGAAGTCAAGATTGGGGACGGGTGGGATAGCCATGGAGTATCCCACACGTAGTCGTGTGGAGTCCCAACAGGGTGACATTTTTACGCAGCCGGCCCTAAAGCTAGAAGCTGGAAGGTCTTCCTCGATTGTGATTCCGGCTCAACTGCGCGCCCAGAGGTCGTTCTGGCCCGAGAAACAGTTGCTGCCCAACGGCGACTATGCCCAACAATATGGCCTTGAGAATGGGCGCTATTTACAACAATGGGGTACTCGAAGCGATCCTAGCTCCAGTCTCATAGCGTTTAGCACGATTACCGCTAGAAATTGATGCTCCTCAATGAGCAAACATCAGTTAGAGGGGACTGCGTGCTTTAAAATAACATTGAACTGATTTATTTAAAGGTTTTTAGGCTGTAATTTGTGAAATTTCAGCATTTTCAATTTAGATTACTTAGTACCTCCGAAAACTTGATTTTGATAACTGGATTTTTACGCCAAATGGTTTAATTTAAAAGAAATAAACTCTCCTAATAATGGAAATTTAGCGTCTAAACTGTCGACCGAATGAAAAATCGGTTAGAAATATAATTTGAATCAAAACTGAATTTGACTAAAATTCAGATCCAATTTATAAAGAAAATAATAGTTTGGATAGGGAATGCGATCTAGATTTGTGGCTTTGAAAGTTAAAGTAAATCATATTACTTTTCAAGGTTTCCATCCTATCTTCGTATTGTAGAGAATTTTTTTATAGTATAAACGCATGATTTTTCAGGACTGGTGTACACCCTCCACCCTGACAGAAATAGGTGAATTCTGTGGAGGATTTAGTCAAGAAAATATTTTCAGCGATTTAAAACCAGCACAGTATAGACATATTACCTCGTGCTGCTACATTTATGCTGTGAATTTGGAGAATTTTAAAGATTCTTCGAGGGTGAGGACTATGAAATACACATTTCAAAATAACCACTTGAATTAGATTAGAGTTATTTTCGTGAAAGAACTTTTTAATTTAAAAAATTTTTTAATCCATTTATATTTACGCACATCTACAAAATACCCTGCGAGCCGCCGTATGGGTGGATGGCAGGGTGAGTTAGGATACCAGCCGTGTAAATATGTAAGAAATAATTTTTTGGAGGTGAAATGGTGACATGTATAACGGGAGTGAATTTAGTTGAGCTCATTTTCTATTATGATCGCCTATTGTATGCAGAAAGAACTAGTTTTTGTACCTATCTGTTCGGAAATGTATCTTTCTAACTGTATCACTTCTATTAGACATAAAAATGTATTGTGGCGTCATGATTACATTCTATAGGGCTCTCTGAAACACACCAGTTCTGAATTTCTCAAGCATACTAAGCCTAACGTGTAGCTTCCGAGTCTGTAGGGGCTCCCACCTTAATCCCTCTATAAGGTCTGAAGCAATATTTTTTCGCTTTTTACAGTTTTGAATGAAGTGCGCAGCTTTTCTATGTATTTTATTAATATTTTTGGTTGAATCTTTTTGTTTTGGGTTCCAAATGTTCGTGACAAATTCGAGGTGTAGCCTTATCAGAGCTAATTAGCACCTTTCTTCCATTTTTCATCCAAGGACCTTCCTATTTTACGCTTCCAAAATCTTAGTTTCTTAAATGCTATGCCGCAAATCTTTTGTATGTGCATTCCCCACAATATATTTAAAGTTAAGGTTATTCCAAGTTATTTACCTGTATATGAATATTTTATGTTTACTTCACCCACAGTGTAGACGTGGTATTTGTGTGATGACTTTCGCACGAAGTGTACTGTGGTGAATTTACAAATATTGAATTTTAGTCCCCATTCCTGGCACCACGAATGAAGGTTGTTATGGTCCGATGACAGAATTTCTAAGTCCGGGTCTTCACTTATTTTGAAATAGATGAGTATCGTTAGCATATCATCTTAAATTACTGCTAACTCGAGAACTTGGGTCATTTATATAAACAATGCATAAAAGAGGGACGATCTTGCTTTGTTGCTCCTTTTCATGCCAATTTTGTTCACTGAAAAGCCAAGCTTTTTTTTCACGGGGATGTATGATGATATCCCGATTTCAAATATATTCTCTTGATCAGAACTAATCCGCTATATCCAGGCAATTGCACGCCTTTCTTTAATAATTCCCTACGCGATTCAAATGTGATTTTCTATGCAGTCAAGCACACGGGTTCAAAGATATACAAAAAACTGGATGCAAATATTGCTAAAAACAATCAACTCGACCGCGATTCCAACTAATCTATTCTATTTCGGTTTGGTTATTTCAAAAAACTTTATGACGGCTGCAACGCCCACGTTTAGCGTGGGAAAGAGTATTTTTAACTATTTCCGCAGCATATTTAGCGTCAAAGGGCATCGCGAGAGGAGATGAGAATAATAGCTTCACAGAAGGAGGTATGTGGGGAAGAGAGAGATTACTGTGATTTCCGGTAGAGTTGCGAACAATAGGCCAGTGCAAACGTGAAAACGGAAGGATAGCATTGTTTCCATCATGGCAGGGCACACCCATTGTAATTCCATGGAGTTAAAATGCAGTTTCCCTTCCGTATTGAAGAAATCCTGCCAAGCTACGTCCGTAAACATTCATTTTATTGCACCTATTGTTCCAAAATATGGTCTTACGAGAAGAAAAGAAGAGATAAAAGGATTCCAAGGTGCGAAATTAAAGAAGACGTGAAGGGTAGAAAGAGCCTTGCCAACAAAGGGTAAATTATTTAATGTAAAGGAGCATGTAGTAACAGGACGATTATTGAAATTAGCAGGGAGAATGTAGATGGTGATTAAAGGAACAGGAAGTAGAATTAAGAGATAATTCTGTAGGATAGCGCGATAAAACCTGGAATGAAAGCTGATGACTAGTAGTTTTTTGCTCAAGCAGATAACTGATCTCCTGATAATCGATATGATAACTTGTTGCAGCCAAAATATTTTACCTGTAGCTTTTAAACAATATGGACAATAATAGCTACTATTTGATCCTATAAATGTGGATATAAAAGATCATCTGATTTTTTTACTCTCTGCTAAACAACATCTCCGACAGAGAAGTAAATATTACTCTAAAAGGAACATGTTATCCCAGAAAATTTCATGTAATGACAAAGATAAACTCTCCACAGAGACAACAGCTTAAGCGAAATACAAAATACTAAATTCCCAAAAAAATATCGGTAACAAAAATAAAATTAATTTATATATTGAGCCATGTGGAAAAAAGCACAGGGTTGAATTAAAGACAATATAATACATCACCGGCGAAGTCAATGAGAAATATTTTCGTTCTACATGAAAAAATAGGTGAATAGAAAACAGCGTTGCAGATCACGTCAATATATGGCAATCAAGGAAAATACCGATGGTATACGAGGTGTGTGAGAAAAGTAATGAGACTGATTTTTCATTTACCAAAGTTTTTATTTTTTTCAAACAACAATGTTATCCCCTTCAAATTAGTTCCCTTGGGCAGCTATACACCGGTGGAGTCGTTGTTCCCGCTCTTGGTAGCAGCGCTGGAAGTCTTCAACTGGTATGGCTTTTAACTGGTCGATCACCGTCTTTTGAATGTTCTCCAGAGTTTCAAAATGACGTCCTTTTAAGACATGTTTCAATTTCGGGAAAAGGAAAAAGTCACAAGGACTCAAATCAGGTGAATAGGGGGGTTGAGGAACAACAAAAATGCGTATTGAGGTCAAATATTCACTGATGGAAATGGCCGTGTGGCACGGGACACACGTTTCTTCGATTGTCCTTCTGTTCAGTTGTGAGGTTTTTCGGCGCCATTTTGGAACAAATCTTTCGCATGTCCAAATAATTGTCAAAATTTGATGTACGGTGAAAGTGTTTAAATTTAACAGTTCAGTCATCATCCTTATTGTTAAACGACGGTCTGATCTCACAAGAGCCCTCACACGTTCAACGTTTCCGTCAGTTTTTGAAGTTGAAGGTCTCCCTGAGCGAGGTTGATCTTCAACGTGTTCTCGGCCTTCCAAAAATTATTTGTGCCAGCGGAAAACTTGTGCTCTTGATAAGCAATGTTCAACTTTTCAAAAGTCACTTTCGCGGATTCACCAAGTTTAACACAAAACTTGATTGCACAACGTTGCTCTGAATTCCGATGCTCCATTTTTGTAACACACAACAAAAACACAAGTTCACTGATGGCACTGTCAAAAATAATGTGTTAGCTGTACGGAGTTGAAACTCGGAATGAGAAAGTGGAAGGGATAAACAAACAGGTCTAGCACAGGTAGACACGACGTTGCCAGATCGCCCGCAGTGTTGCCAGTCTCATTACTTTTCTCACACACCTCGTATAGTCAATATAGAGCAATTGATTCAGGATGCATTAAATGGAACAATGCGTTTTAATTTTCCACTCCTACGGACAGAACAATGAAGGATATTTGAAATGCGTCGGAAGTAATTACTCAAAAGTAGTTTACCTAACGATCTAAACAATGAGTCTCTCTTTGTTTAAGCTCAAATTAGTAGGGCTGGTAATCATTTACGCCAAAAAATTATCAAATTATCGATAAGTTAATCTTTAATATTTACACAAAATAATAACATTCAGTGAGCAATCCCTGTATCACGAATTCCAGATTTGCTCACCATTAATCATGAAGCCCAATTTGAGATTGGTATACTACATTCATGGATTATAAGAGAAATTTAAAAAGCAATACGTAAATGTTGAGTTGATTAAGGAATATTTCTGAGTTGCAAATATATATTTAGGAGCAACTATTGCTTGTAGATTTTATTTTTAAAGAGCTCATAGGTTTATTGCTAACATTATCAAAGACAGTTTTTTAATTATGAATAAATTCTTTCGCAAACAGCATTTAAGTAGTAAATATTACATACCACTTTGATCTGCAGCATAAGAAAATGTGCTATCCTTAAGTAAAATACTATCAAGAAATAATCTTTGCACAGTTCACAATTAATACTAACAGACCGATGAGTTATTTCAATTTATATGAACGCATAATATTCGACAGGAATCAACGCTAGGTAAATAATAGTTTGTTTCACGACTATGAATAGTAAACTATAGTTGACCTGTTTGGATCAAGATTAATCAACTTCGAAGTTGATAACTTATGGAAAATGGGGCTCAAAGTTGAATATAAAACATAACATTTTAAGTGCCGCTTTCTCTTGAAAACAAACTAAGTGTGGCAAACACCACTCATTCATAAAATAGAATACAGCTAGATGGACACTTAGGTGCACTCAACTACATTATTTCTCTGAAAAGCTAAATTACTGAGAGTAATCGTGGATTCGAACTAAACTGTATTTCTTTGTGAATGTGAACACCATCTTTTGTCATCGGGCTCGAAAAAATCGAGCGGTTACTAGCTTAAATGTGCCAAGCCGCAAGCTCGTTTTCTCAGTGAAATATCCCTCTGTATATCTTTTTAATGACTGGAATCTTGCCGTCCACACCTCGGTATCGGAACATCAGGACTGCGCCATTAGGTTCTTGGAATGAAAGGGCGTGCCAAGGGGTCTTTGTGCGGCATCACTTCCGTCCCAAGACCCTCTAACGTGATGCACCTTCGCTTGCTCGTACACTCGCGTCTTTATGAAGTCCGTCGCTCCAATTTTCCCAACCCTTTTGCAAGAGGAGGTTGCCTACGCGGAGCGCTGAGCGCATCAAAAGATCCGCGTCGGTGAGTACTCTTAGCTCCGTGACCGCGCTAAAAGGTACAAGGATGTAATCATTGATGGCGGCCCCTTACGGCCCATTCGCCGGTCTCTCGTCTCTTCCAATGCTACGCGCCGTAGATGACGCCAGATAGGAAATGGTGCACCGGAAGGTTAGAGACACTTGCCAACTGCTCCAGTTGCATTGCAGCGCGCACCATCGATGAAGTCATCCTAGGAGTCATGATAATTAGATTCTCAAACGATTATTTTTTCATCTCGTACTCTTGGTCCCCATTGATACGTTATGTTGTCTAGGAACTAGCATCCTCCTTTTTCTTTACACCATAAAACCTGATACTTTATTGGCCCAGAGAATGTAAACGCGTTTCTTTGAAGGCTTCCGCGACTCTTATAATTATTAATGTTGCTCTTTTCAGGTATTTCCGTCGCGTGTTTGGTTTTTTCGACAACAGTTTCTCCCCTCTTCCTGGGGGCGTCTTCAGGTCCGTTGGACATTTTTTTTTTTTTTTTTTTTTAAGTGGTAAAAAAAAAAAAAAATGTCCAACGGACCTGAAGACGCCCCCAGGAAGAGGGGAGAAACTGTTGTCGAAAAAACCAAACACGCGACGGAAATACCTGAAAAGAGCAACATTAATAATGTAAACGCGTTATTTAAGTCGCCCCCTTAAAAACCAGGGATCGCAACTTTTACGAAATCTGTGGCTGAAATTCCGTTTAAAGTGTAGAGTTTAAAAATTTTGATCTAGAGAGTAAGGGTAGATAAATGTCTGAGTTACGGAAAACCTACTAGCTTCATCATTGAATGAGATTTATACATGATGGAATGAACCTAAGGAGGATATTGATTTAATTACTGTAGAAGAGAGCATACAATATATCTAGATAGCCCATAAAGTAGAAATAATTGCACACTAACTTTTAAAATCAAACTGAGGTAGTACATACAAAGGATAGGGATGTATAAAAGGAAGTATTATTAAGTATGAAGTAAAGTAGAGAGTAAACGCTTAGATTATTAATAAAACAGTATATTTAAAAATTAAGTAAACACCAGATAAATATTTAAAAAACAATTAATTAATGAAATCTTATTGGCGAGTAATACGATCTCTAATACGTGGCAAGAAAAAATGGTACCTTAAGTTTTCTGCAGAAAAATCGCAGCAGATCTGCAAGGTATGTGAGAGAAGTTCCAATAGCTTTTTCAGAATAACAAATCTCTCACAACAATTGGGACTGGAATCTTTATCAGGCAGAAGTTAAACACTGAGACGAAATGTAAATAAATCATTTCGAAGACCTTTTTCATTCAAGCATCGTCATAGAATTTTTGAATACACCGACTTTTGATCCCACGCAACTACCGTTCTCATGATAAGCACATAAAAATACACAGACGGAAAGATATATATATTAATGATAATATTTCCTCCAAAAGTAGTTGAAATTGGTGAAAGCAAAAATAAGTGTTGTAGAAAAAGATTGTTTGGTCGGAAAAGTTACTTGAAATTCTATATCATGGTATTTCAGAAAATGATTACCTCTATGATCATGGTTTTAGGATTGCTTGGTGTACCTCTTTAATTATGATCTTGAGATATGTCTATGCAGTTAATGCTTGCTATGATCAAACTTAAATTTCAAAATAGGTCCAAAATATTGGTGTCACATATAAGGTGGTGGTTTAAGAAAAAGAATTGACCTCCTGTCGCACTCTTGAGGTGGATCGCACGGCATTGAGTAAGAGAAGCTGTAACATTTCCTTTAACTTCCCTGGATGCGTGAAAAGGCAAAAAGGATGTTAAAGGGCAGCCAAGACTTCAATATTTATGATTTATGTCTGCCTCCATGATTCGATCCACCTAACATCTATCCTGGAGGTAACTTCATACTAGCATCGTCGATATTCCATCAGCGGCCTGGTTTAACCTGCAGTGCGATTATGCCGACCAGCCCCAGGCCGCTGTCCAATCAACGCATCCAGGATAAACAATTTTTTGAGCTATCGACCCAAGGTTTACTAAAATGATGCATAGTTAAGGAACGCTAGGTACCTTCAGTAATGGTTCCGAGATAATGTATTTGAAAAACAACCGTTTAGGAATACAAATTAAATTCTGGCAGGCTATAATAAAAAAACTTGATAAAGCTATCTATCAATCGACCTTTAATCACATGTGCAGCGGGAACAAATCAGAGACCTCAAGAAGGAAGCTGATGGGGACAAATAGATGTGATTGCCTCTTAGAATTTCAGGAAAGACCTCTCGTAGCATGAAAGAATAGATGATATTAAAAGCGCATATTAATGAGAAAATGAAGCATATTACATAAAAAATATAATGAGAAATAATAAGAGAGAAGATATGATAAATAGTTAATAAAGTTGACTAAGCGAGCAATGAAAAAAATGAATCTGATGACCATGCACGTAAGCAGAATGGATGACAATTGCACACCAATAACTGGTCGAGATAAGATACCATTTAGTACACCCAAGTGTAGGTGGACGCAGAGACGATGGAAAGACAACCTGATAAAGAATATGAACGGGCCACTAAGCTAATGGAAAAAAACGTAATTCAGGAAGAAGGTTGTCCATTGCTTAAATAAATGAGTACTATATGAACTCAAACTCATTATTCCATCAAAGACTTCCATTTATCCATTTTATCCCATATCCCTCCATTTGCCATGCTCTTCTGCGTATTCTAGCACGCTAAGGTATCGCTGCCAGATAATAAGGATGAGAGTAGAGCACTTACACATTGTTTACCCTAACCATAAAATATTTCCTCCCACTCTCTCCGTATGAAACAGCTTCTTTGTTCTAAGACGCATTTGACTGGAACTCAATTCTTCTAGTTTATTCACAGAAATTATCCAGGAAATCGAGCATTTTCTTAAGATTTTTAAACCACAACATTACATAGACAGTGTGCTATAGAACACATAAATTGAGATCTCCACCCATTTTGCCGACACTATCGCTACATACATCACTCACACCTTCATCCGTAACATCCTCTATTTTAAACCATAGCAAGAAATTAGCCCTTATCAATGACGATTTAGAGAAGACCAATAATTAAAATCAATTTTTTCATCCAAATAATAGTTTTTTCCAATAAAAAGGGAAAAAACATATTAATGGCCATTGCCATTTAGGATATAATTTCACATGACCCGGTTTGGACTAAAGCTGATGCCATTAATTCCATGATAAAACCATTAGGGAAGATTGGGTGGTAAGTTTCAATAACCGTTCAGGCGCGTGGGTGTACCAAGGGAGGTACGAGGAAAAAAGAGATGAAAGGGGATCCAGGGACACTGGCTCCCTTCATTATCCAACAACAATACATTAGATGGGTGGGAGTCAGTAATGACTTCCAAAAAGACACGGGCGAGACTTTTTAGGTTAACCGTGGGTGTAAATGGGAAAGGAGAACTTCAGCGGGGCCGGGATTGGGGGCGGGAGAGAAGTGGGAGGTAGCCGGCCCACAATCCGAACCGTACTCTTTCTTTTCTATGAAGAAAGAAGACGTTGACTAGAAATTTAAAAAAATAAAAAAATAAGGGATTAAAAAAACCAAAGTAAAGGGCGGCGTTGTGAGACTATACGCAAGTACATTGAAACTTTCAAAAGGTAATCACAATTTGATAAAATATAAACGGAATACCATAAATCAGTTTTAGTAAAATTTCACTAATTATTGGACATGCAATCTTAAAACTAGTTCACTCCAACCTTCCTTCTTTATCCAATGATAGTTTCCTTACTCACTAGTACTCTTCTTATGCACTTTCCTCTTTATTCTACGTATTTATTCATTGGCCTTCCTACTGGGAATTCTGTCATCTAATTCCTTCCATTAATAATGTTACAAACCTATTGTGCCTCACGGTATTACAAGTCTATCTGGTTCTTTTTTTCTGCACAACACTTCATTTTTTTACTTTTCTGGATTCATCTCCATTTCTAATTTTATCTGTCCGTTTCACCGTTAACATTCTCCACCAACACCAGGCCTCAAAGGATCTTAATATTTTCTAATCTACTTTTCCAATGACCTATGTTCCTGATCCATATTGTGCCATGCTCCACACAAGGTATATTTACATTCTGTACCTCAAGATTAATTTTACACACCGTATTTCTTCTGCAGTCCTTTTTTTACACAGTTGGTGGTGAGACACCTATGCCCATGAGACAATGAATTTTGCCCGACTATTAAGAAAAGAATCTCTAATTTCTAAAGTCATCAAATAATAGCCCACTTTTTTCAACTGACATTCGAGATGTTTGACAAATAGTTAAATTCGATTTCCATTAGATTTTGCATGCAAGTGCACTTTTGAGAAATACAATTGTAAAATATTTAAATAGTAGAAATCGTGTCAAAAATGTCACCGAGTGAAAATTCATGACTAGAAATGTATCGCCCCTTGCAGTATTTTTTCATGAAAAATGAAAAACTAAATGGTATATACCTGTAGAGGAGTTATCTGCGTATCTCATAAACAAAGCATTTAAGCAAAGAACCTCAATTTATCCATAAGTATTTCGTTGTTACTGAACTATTCAGCCATAATATACAGTTTGGGTAAATGGAAGCATATTAGCTTCATTTTTGTTAGCTTGAATTTTAATGTAAGTTACTTTAAAAGATCTATTCTAAGTGAAATTGGCAATGCAAACATGTATGATAATGATGGCATGGATGGAGTATGGAACATGGGATGTTGATGGCTATAAAAACTGCTGTGTGCTTGGGTAAGATTCAGATACTTCTGACGGGCTAATTCTCCAATGCGTAATTATACTTGATGCATATTACTAGTGCGTCATGCTTAATGTAAAAGAGTAAATTTACCTGACTTAATCATCAACATTAATAATAAATGAGTGAAGGGGGGACGGAAGGGAATAGCGACATTGCGAGTCTGTTCGACAGAGTCCCGACCCTCACGCTCCCAACTTGCGGAGTAGGAGGGGATATGAAATTAGGGTAAATAGGGGGCGTGGGTTCCGCAGAGAGGATACGTGGAAGGGGTACGGGAGCGGCCGCCTACAAGGGTACGTACTCGTCTGGGGAAAGGGAAGCTGGCCGCGAGGGAAAGGGGAAAAGTGTACGAGTTGAGATAAGGAAAGAGCGTTTCCGGGCGAAAGATAGGGCGGAGATTCGACAGAACGTCGCCGAAAATTCAAAAGTGATGCCTTTTTAACATGTCGACGGGGTTTTGGAGTGAGGGGCGGGCAGAGAAGATGTGGCAAGGCAGAAGCGAAAACGTCACGCACTTTTCGCGAGGACGATGGAGGCGAGATCCGAAAGATTGTGACGAAGAGAAAGACGAACAAAAAAATGTATATGTATGCTGGGAGATGACTGCGACAAGATGCACAGCGAAGACAGGAGCCGTTATGCGGAGGAAAAAAATATACATTCATCCAGTTTCCATTATAAGAGCGATGGGAAGGCGAGACATTACTTCACGTGTGCGGATTCGGGTTTTCAGGATGGTTCCTTCCAGACTAAAAATTTTCCATACTATTTTTACCTAACTCCAGAATAGAACTTTCGAAAATATGATTTTTTACTGAATAATGCTATATAAATTATAAATGTGAACATTCTAATAAAAAGGAAGGCATATAATTCAAAACCACAATTTTAATTCACAGACTCCGTATTGAATCCAGTTGGAGCCACGGGGGGTATAGCGACTAGAGGGAGAAATCGTGCTTAAATTATTCCCAATAAATAAAGTAGAATAATAATTTGTTTGAAAAATTACTTCCGTTATCATTGCAAGGTCCACCATACCACCATGTTTTAAAATAAACAGTTAAGGACAAACTATGCAACGAATCATTATCAGAGAACTCTGCTAATGCTGTCTCTCAGTTCCCATATGACTGGTGATTTTTGACAACTCAGAGCTTCGATAATGTACCAGCATCTAATTCTATTATTAAATTCCAAAATTAATTAGCTTGCCATGACATTTAATCCAAAGCAGTGATTAATATTCATTCTCTTTTCATAGTAGTTGATCTATGCTCTCAAATTCACCCAGCAAATCAAAGAATTTTCGAATCAATTTGTACACCTTTGATCATCTCTTTATACGCTAGAAGGTCATAAGATACTGCAGAGTACTTTGGTAATCATTTCGCTAGCTCGGTATGATTACTTAAGAAAGCGACCGGAAAGAGGTGATTTCCGCCGACTATGAACAGGTTGGAAAGATGGCAAGAGAATGATCACAGGGGGATGAATGAAAAGTGGAAGGAAATCCAGCGTCAGAGTTAGCCTGATCCCACAGGAAAGCACCAAAGGGATCACGGTCTGACGTCCCAGCCAACGGACGGACAACTGTACTTTAAGTGTCCCCAAACAGGTACCTAAGAAGCAGATGGCGATCTCTCAATAAAACCTCCGCAACCACTGAGATACGATCCCAGGCTCTCGGAATGACTTTCCCAGCATCCAACCCGACGTAACAATTCGATATCCGAATTAATTTGACTTTTGAAAACATTTCGCTGAGGAAATGTCTTGCTTTTACGTTCTCGACTTATCATCGCTGGATGTTTTATTCGCGGGTAATGGACAAACTATGTTTTGATTGACTGCTAAACCTGAGAAATACGGAGAAACGGCATCGTGATTGGCAGTTTTAAAAAGAGGAAAATGGAGGAGAGGGGTGGGAACACTTTGGAGAGTCGGGAAAAAGGGAAGGGAGGGTGAGCGATGGAACAGGGTTCAAGGGAAAGGGTGGACGTGAAGCTAGGGTTTTTCGGGCAGACGGGAGATGAAATTCCCGGGAGCTCTAAAGGGAGCTTTTTCCTTTTGGAATTGGAATGAAAACGTCAAGGAGCGAAACCTGATAAGAAGGAATACAAGACATTGATGGATTGGATACAGAAGTAGATTAAAAGAATTCCCTCCGGAGGCAACGGGTGGATAGGGCCTGGGGTAGGGAGCTAGTGAGAAGGAGAGGCAGGGCTCCAGCAGATATTACTGCCCACTTTCAAAGCGCTCTTTCATAAAATAGATGTATATATGTTAAAAATATGAATAGGTATTTCCCTCTAAATGATTGGCCCTTCTGTTGAATGACGAGGGATTGGAATGAAAAAATGAATTGCGATTATTAAATGAAGTTGAGCAATTAAAATTAATCTCAGTATCATCTTCATGGTGTTTTTAATTCTGAACTTCAAAAGATTAAATGCCAAAAGAATGAGACGCGGTCCACTTTACCAGGGAAAAGGCGAAACATTTTGTTTTGTAATGAACAATCGATAGGCATTGACTGAAACTGGCCGCATCAAGGTTTCTTTTCTAAATCCTTGATAATATAATAGGCACAGAATTAAAATTGGCATATTAGCATCCGTTTTAAAAGACAAAATTGCAAGAGCATATTCATAAATCAGCAACAGAAATAAATGCTATTAAAACAATAATACAATCTCTGATCGAGTAATACAATTTTTCGACCGCTAGTAATGTGCTATCACATAATTTTGAGGATAACTGACTATAACATCGATTTTTCAATCATATGGATTAAAAAAGATATAAATTATGATGTAGCTACTTAAAAACGCTAACTATGAGGCAACATAAATGGGTAAGGTCACTTCAAAAGGAGCAGCGGACACTAAATGAATGGGAATATTTTTTCATCATAATTATGCTACATGCTAATTGTCTATGACGAAATTATATTAGTAATTTTGAGTCTTTAATCGCATATTACTATTATGAAATTCATGTCGAGTATCGATTACATCATTTTTTGTGCCTGACATGCATTGAAATATTAAATATCACATTTAGGCACAGTGGGCGTTCTAGTGTTAAAAATATACCCTGGCTATGAGATTCTCAAATATATTGGTAAAGCTATCATCAAATGTTATTTGTATTTATTATACAAGGCACAAATAACTACTTAAGCATGCTCCCAATGGACATCTTTTCGGAGAGAGGCAAACACATTCATTCAAGGACTAGTTTCACGACTGCGAATTGTTTTTGGAGACATGAAATACTCTCTTGCAGCATGGCTGACTTTGGGAGATATTATTACAAGTAGCCACGCCTGTCGAGTAGTCAAAGTATGGAAAAAGAACACACGGTTTTTCTCATTCTTTTCTCTCTAGGAAAAGCTTTGTACCAAATCTGAAGCACAATGTTAATTTTGATTAATGATTAATATCAATTTGATTCGAAAAATAATCTGTGCGCTTATTTATAATGCAAAATTCGATATATGACTTCGAATTTTATTTACATTCACCAATAACACCACATCGTTCGCAAAATAGCTTTAAGTGAAAAGGTTGATATTTTTCGTAATTATAACAGAAATCTATTTTTTTTAAAGTCATGCTGACCATTTGCAAAACAAATGCCAACAGTCTAATCAATTGATTTAAAAGTTCTGAGAAAACGAAAAGATTCCCAAATATAGTTTTGAATGTGGGTTTCGACCACAACGCATGTGAAATGAAAGCGAAAACATCTCCAAATCCGAGATACATTATAACACTCCGCCATAAAACAGCAAGCAAGATAAAATGAGACATCGCGGAGAAATATATGAATATTTCATTTCCATGGCACATTGCGCATGAAGGAGCATTTCCTGCAAAAATAAAAATGAGCCCTCGAGTTATTTTTGCGAGCTGGCTTACTTATTTCCTTGCACAGCATGACGTGGATACAGTTCCATCAGGACGACGACCTTCTTTTTTGTATAACACAAAAATTTAAACCTTCGAGAGGAAACGGTAATTTTTCTGGACTCCAATTCGGACCACCCACTGAGGAAGAGGGCACCAACCCCTTCTCGAAGCGAGGAATGAAGAAGAACCGGGGACTGTTTTTTTTCATGTTTATATTTTTCGTTAATGGCTTTTTCGGGAGGAGAATTCCGGGGAGGAGGTGGAGAGGGGGGGGCTAAGAGAAAGCGGGGGTGAGAGGCAAGATTGTCCCCACCCGGGGTTGCAGGCGTCGCTCCACTTCCAAGCCCCTTTCTCAAGAGAGACAAAAGCGCTTCTCAAACTTATGCTCTGACGCGAATTGATGACCTATGCTCAGGATGCATTTAGAATGTGTGAATTAAATTTTTGATTCTCACATCTACATCTTATCTGCACTCTACATATTACTCATATTTTTCAGAGTGACATAAAGAATAGTATCATGACTCCTCACTACATTTCTAGGTCTGACAGATGCAACCAGATAAGAGAGATACACTGCCAAACATATAGGTACAAAAAAACGTTCTTCCCGCGCACAATAAGTGACCACAATAAAATTGAGCACACGAAATACACTCCTATAATACATGTAACCATTTTATCTCCCAAAAACTCACATAATTACACAGCTGGTGACCTAACAACCCCTGCCACACGCCCATGCGACGGCTCGCAGGGTATTGTGTAGATGTAGATATACTCCGAAAGCCACCTCAAGTGTATTTGGCAGAGGGTGAGTTATCACCAACATAGACTCTGCTGTAAAAGTAACTTTCACCAAGGAATTCCACAGTAAATCTATGCTACCAATGCTACAAAAACTATTTCTCATAATATTAATGGCGACCACGTAAAAGTGATACAAGAGTCATGCAGCGATCATGCAAAATGTGATTTACTATGTAACAGATTAAGAAACAAGCATTACGGAGCAAATCAAATAATCAGCTACACCATCTGTTGACTAATCTACTTTAAAGTTTCGTTGTTTGCCATTGTTGACTTATATATCGGGGGAAATATGGAATTGCAAACATGTAAATATGGAATTTCAAACATGTCTGATCTGTTGTCATCTCTCTTTTCTTATGAACTGATCTACATAAGCGAGCACCAAAGAAATGTGGTGCTCTAATGGCCGCATAAAATTTTCAGCACTTCACTCCAAGAATCGCTCAAAAGACACAAAACTTGCACGAACGAGAAACCATAAGTCAATCGAACGGAGACGGTATGCGGAAGAACTGATTCCATGACAGTGACCATCTGTACTGACTGGTTTTCCTGAGAATCACATCAATCTGATAAGATGTGCATAATTTTAACTTCTCGTTTGTACCGTAGAAAAGAACTGACATACTCTGCCCTCAAAGTGTACTTCTCACAACTTTGTTGTATGGTAGTGAAACATGAGTATGTCAGGATAGATATATGAGTGGACGGAACGCCGTGGGTATGTGTTATCTGGGGAGTGTTTGTGGTAAAATTTGGATGTATAGGGTCAGGAATGAGTGGGTAATAAATGAATGTGGGTTAGATGCTCCACTATAGTGCTCGCAGAGTTTCTGTGTACTGGAGAGTTCCCCCAAGCCTAGCTGCCCATTAGATAAGCAGCGAATGGCTGCCGGCGTCCAATCCCGTAAACCGGTTCTTTGCTCAGTGCGCGCCGCGTACGAATACTGTAAGTGGCGACCCAAAAGAATCGGCGAAAACGAACACTATGCCTCGCCGACGCGAGGGCCGTTAGAATAGAAATACTCTGGACGAGAAACTACTATAGATATCGAGTCAAAACTTGCGGTGATTGCAATAGTGATCGCAGTGAGGTAAGAAAGGACTCCCCATCGGCGCAGGTTACCGTGGTTACACGATAAATAAACAAAACTTAAATCCTCTTTACCAACATTTTGGAAAATACAAATACGTATATTGCGACTAATTATCATGCAACCAATATTTTTATCGCTGGGAAAGATATCAGAATTTATCGAGCCATATTCAATTCAGTTAAGAAAGCCTGGCACCCGCTGCAGGATAATTTAAAGTGAGCTAACACTAGACTCTTTTGGGTCGCCACTTACGGTAATCGTACGCCGCACACACTGTGCTAAGAACCGGGTTACGGGATTGGACGCAGGCAGCCAATCGCAGCTCATCTACTACGGGCAGCTAGGCTTGGAGAAATTCTCCAGTGCACAGAAACTCTGCGAGCACTATAATGGACATACATGAAAGTCTGTGCTTCGTTGGTTTGGTCATGTTGAGAGAATGGATGAGAGTCGAATAACGAAATAGATATGTAAGATTGAAACGAATGGTGCGAGAGGTAGAGGTAGGCCGAGAAAGTAGTGGTTGAATGTGGTTGAGGAAATTCTTAGGAGGAGGAATATTAGGAGTCTTAAAAAACAGGAGGGCGTGTATGTAGCAGTGTATGGGGGTAAATGAGGCAAATAAGGTTTGGAAGGATAGGTCAGTATGGAGGAAATAATTGAAGCAGAGTTAGGTGTACGAATTATGAGTATTTATGAGTAAAACTTAGTGACTCTGCCTAACCTGGAAGGGAAAGGCGTGATTGGTAAGTATATATGAATGTATGTTTAATAAAGGAAGAAAACTAACGTTTGGAGCTGAAAATGTAATACACCAAACGATCGTGTGATTTAAACATAGGTCACCGTCATGGATTCCTCCGTCATGTGATTCCATTCCCCAAATGACATTGAATTCGACATCAATTTATTGATAGAGGAACAGGTTGTTATTACATAATCGTGTTACTCACCCATGACGCTTTTATTCATTGCTTAATCATTTATGGAAGTGAATAGTTATTAATTTATTTGATCTTGTAAAATATACATTTTATCGTCATTACAGTACACTGGTAATTTATTCCACCAATTCAATTGTTTGCAGAATTATACACATTTATACCAATATACTAATATTGATGTTAATATAAATGTAATAATAATGATTGCACTATTTGTTTATATTATCATGTCTATAGTTTCAAGTAATTGAAAAATTGTAACCCTTTTAATAGTCCATTTATTCAACTTTTGTACTTGTTCTTACGGAACTGTTACTACAGAGCAATAAAATGTTTGTTCAATTTGCTCAATGTGCTCAATTTTAACGCACTCTACATTTCAGAAATTCTTAAACTCGTATGAAAATAATGCAATGTATAAATATGTAAGATTAAAAATCTTTCACATTCAGTCTGAACCAGTATTTCATTATTTAACCGAGATATCGTGGGAAAAGTACATTTGGAGATATATAGGGGACTTGCGACAAATATGAATCTCAACGGGAAATAAAATAACATGAGGCGCGATAAATGAGAAGAGCATTGGCAAACCAAAACAATGAAGTCACATTTTTAAGCGAAAGAGGACTAAGATAAGCACCTGGAAATGTACCGCAAGTCCAACAAAGTTCGTCCCACGCGCCATCAATACGGAAACCCAGCTCATTCAAGCAACACTACATTTAACTGTCCAATCATCTCGACAGTTAGGTTATCACTGTCGCTGACGTGGAAAAACTTCCCTTCTGTTCCTTTTGTCTTCCTTCCGAGTGGCAGCCCTTTACACACGCCGTTTCACCGCCCTCCGCCCTATCCACCCTTCCCCTCAACCGCACGTCACAACCGGAGTTGTGGAACAGGAACTTTCAGTTTTCTCGGTGGAATGCAGCCTTGTCCTCTGGTGACAGGAGCAAAAATATCGCTTACTTCTGTCCCCGCCTCCCCGGCCTCACATAATTTTTATTGCACCGTGACGACTGATGCCTTGACTTGGAACTCTGGGTAAAACTAAATCGAGATTTTGTAAAATTAAATATTCTGTGAAAATAAACAAATTCACGAATGATTAAATCCACTGTAAAAACCGAAACAAATAAATGCAACTCCTATACTTTGCTATGGTTGTTTAAACCCTAGAATTGGTAGACTGCGGTGCTGCAATATGTCGCTATTCTTCACTGTAGTTCACCAGTGAACTTCTTATTTCCCATCTCCCTCCCAATTTTTCCTACGGACTTATCCCCAGGTCTTTGTACTGGAATATTCTCTTCCATTTCTCCAAATTCTATGCTCTTGTTGATTGCATTTTGTTTCAAGGTGTGTATGATCCTTCTGGTCCTTCCCTGTCTTACAGCGCTTAGCAGGCGTCTTTTTTCAACGGCTCTTCTATTCACGTCCACTTCTATAAAGGTCAGTTTCATTTTTAGCATCCATCTGCATATTCTAATGTTATAGATATCAGGCAAAAATGGTAATTTTTAATATTGTAGAAAATAATATTTCCGAATCCATGTATTGCACGAGCCACACAGGAGCGTTTGGAACAGGTAGTTTGTATCCTGTTTCAGTTCAGGGGAGGATCAGAATAAAAAGTAAATTACATATTTTGTGTTTCAGTACTACACTCCGTTTTTTCTAGATTCACTGATGAAAGATATGGAATAAAATAAGCTTGAAAATAAGGAATGTTCATATGTATCACTTGGACAGTGTATTTCTTTTGTTTTGTCAAGTTTTTTACACATTGGTAAACTACTCAGGTAGATTTCTCTCATTTTACTGCTTCTATCAGCTCTAGATAGATTGTGAACTTAAAAAAATACCTTCCATGTCATAAACTTGCGCTGAATTCTTAACGTCAACTCAAGGTATTTTAGATCAAAGAGTAGTATTGAAATCTCATACAAATAATTGTGGAACTAAAGAGTTAATCTGTTGTTTTAAAATGCAGTACAAATTTTGAGGAGTCATGGATGGATTTGTATATTAACTGGGTTGTCTCAGGAATCCATCATAATTAGGGGATTGTGTGTTCTTCTACAACGCCCAAGATGTCTCTTTCATCGGAATAAGCACTATATATTTGACTGCAGCTATAAAATCGCGATTAAATCCGTGCACTTAATCACATGATATTATGGCGGCGAAAATTTAAGCAAGTAAATGCGGGTAAGAAATTTATTATCCTAAAACAACACGCAGAAGGAAAATTATCAATGGACCTTCGAGCAAAAGCGATCGGTTATAAACATTTTGTTTACCATGGCTTAATTTTACAAAGGTAGGCTCAAACGATTTACACAAATATCGTGGAAGTTCTTCATGTTACAACTGAAACAACAATTGCACTTTTCCACAGGATATTTTAATGCGTGCGACGCGTTTAGCTCACAAAGCCATCATAAGGTACAAGTATTGGGCCCAAACCTCTATCGGAAAAATGAGCTATTTGTGTATAAATTACCATAAAAGTAGATGTTCATACTAAAGTTATCATTTTGCAGATAATAAACTAGCAAACACTTGTATGAAACAACGTGGGTGTCTATGTCTTCAGAGAGAGAAATTTATTTGAGAAGCAATTCAACTCCCGTCAATCAGAAAACCCAACATTTATAATTAACTTGAAACTGTACTGTCTCATAAAAGCGACCCGGACTCAAAATTTTTTTTTCGAATTTCAAAAAGAAGCACCGAAGAGATACCCACGCTTCTCACCTTATCCGCCGTTCTTCGCCTATTCTCGTTTGCAGGGAATTTCCTTCCTCTCCCTTATTTCTTACGTCGCTTTAGCAAGGGGAATAAAGGAGAAACAGTGGGTAAGCATTGGGAAGTCAAGTAGCCATCGGGAAGAGTAACTGAGAGAATAAGCCGGGGAGACGGAGGCACACGGAATTAACGACAGCGGGGGGCGACGGGAAACAAAAGCGAGTCGCCAGAGCAAACAAAAGAAGGTCTCGCTGCGAAAATAAAGGCGGAAAATAACGGGTTGGAAAGAGAAAATGCGTCTCGGTGGGACTTATTCCTTTTTGGAAAGGCGATTCTGCCATCTTCTTTTTTTTAGGTAAAAAAAAAGACGTGGAGGAAAGAAAGAAAGAAACCATTTTCTTTAGCTACCACTCACAGCTGCTTGAATACTCAATTCGCCAAGAGTGTCTGAATCACTTTCCATTTCACACACAAGAGTACAATTAGTAAAGAGATACAGGGGGAGTAAATAGAGTATCACACGGTGAGAAGAAAGTCGATAAGAGTTTGGCTGCGGGAGTTTCCTGTCATTAGACGGCTCAGAATTGCAGTTTTTGCTCTGTGGAGGAGAATCATCACTTGCTAAATCTGTTTGAGAGCATGTAAACATAGGGTGGATTAGATTTAACGTCGTGGGTTACCATTTTTCCCATACAAAGAAGCAAGAATATTTAGGAGATTATTTCAATTCGGGGTATAATAAGTATAGATAGATTACATCACTGCTAGAAAATGATTCGTACGTCCAAAAAAGCTGTACATACGTGAATATTTACAACTCAAATAAGTCAAGATTATAAACTATATCATTTAGTAAAATAGAATGAACTCTAGGTAAAAGGAAGGCTTAAGTCTCTAATTTGAGGCTTTCAAGAACACGAAGCATATGGAAGCTAATCGATTGTAAAGGGACTACATCAATTGTTATTGTGGCAGCAGAAATTGGACACATTCGTGACGAAGGAAACTATTAGTGTTACCTCTAATTTATTAGCATAATGGGGCTAAAATATGAAGTAGGCCATTAAAATATCACTAAGGTGTATAAAAAATGCTTTTCGTTCAATGAATACTGAAAGAGTAGGAATTATAAATGGTTTCCTTCGATTATCCTTTGCTTATCTTAACGCTTTAGAGCAACCTGAAGTAAGTTAATACATATGTCAATAACTCTATACTTTAATTAATATATCAGCGAAAACATCACACTTTATGGAGATATATGGGTGTTTTGTCTTGGCTATGCTGTGGTGATGAATTAAAAGATTTGTCGTGAAGTATTTCTATCTTATTTTATACATTGGTTGAATAAACTGATACACTGAAGTATCCTAATAATCTTCATGGTGTCAGATCTCTAACTTTCTTTACCATTATGTTGTCTAGCCAATTTTGGTCTTATACATTGAGGGAATTAAATGTTTTCATTCACGTTTGAGGTATAATTGATGGATCATGTGAGATTATTAGCTTTGAGCACTAGCCAAAGAGTCATCTAGCCTGAAAGTATTCCAAAGCCTCAATTACATCCCTTGACTTATATTGAAGAAAAATGCAGGAACAAACTTCTTGCACAAGTGAGGAATAAGCAATCAAAGTAGGCTGATAAAGTAAGTTATTTTAATAATATGGTGAGTATCAGTTTGTACTAATCTCAAAACGCCCTGATATTACAAGATAACTGTTGAAATTACCTTTTTTTAATAACTGCTTTAATTGCTACTGTCTCGCAGGTTGTGCCTTTCAATGATATCGGTACCTTATTTATGTCATGCAAAATTATATCATGCTCAATACACGTCTACTATTTATCCAGGCAAGCCTTGTGAGAAAAAACACATTCACAAGTATTTTTTCTACAAACCTGACGAGGAGGGATCTCTTAAATACAGAGTACACATCACAAATTAAATCAACACATTATTGACACTTTTTTAAGTTCAGCTAAAGGTGGGTAGGGACGAACATTTTACTTTCATCATAAATTGGTCATTATATTTAGTTATTTAAATAATTTGGTGAACTTAATTTTGTACAAATCATAGTTATTCATCACAGTTTACAACCAATTTTCACCCGATTATATCGAGTGATATTAATAACATTATCAAATTAAAAGATAAAAATGACTGACCACGAGTGAGTTTGATCTTCAAGGGCCACAAAAAGGACAGTTTTTCTATCCTTAAAACAGCTCTTAACCTAACCCTTACATATTACTTTAAAAAATGCAAAAATATCTTTATTTGCACAGTGAGGAATGTGTGGGCTAAACACGCTCCTACTGTTGCTTGCTGCTCCCCTCCTACCCATCCGCCACCCTCAAAAACCGTCATTTCTCAAAGCGTCGAGCAGAGTTTCGAGCCATTAGAAAACAGCGGGGAGATGAAGTGAATGAAAGAATAAACAAGGAGAAAGGAGTGGGTGAGTGTGGCAGGGGAGGGGGGGAATGCGAAGGAATGGTTCGGCGAGCTGCGGAGTGGTGGCGCCCGAGTTCCGCCCCGTGGCGCAGAATAGCGATTCCTTGAGCCAATATTTGCGGAGAGAGGTGGAAGTAGGAGGTAGGGATGGGTAGGTTGGAGAGGGCAAAGGCATGGGCTGCCCTGGAAAGAGAGAGAGAGAGAAGAAGAGATTGGGATCGCATGAAAAAGGAGCGGAAAGAGTGATGGGGAAGGGAGAAAAAATAACTTAAGGAAGAGGAGCAACAGAAGGGAGGGATACGGACCGAAATGTTGGTACACGTGAAAGAGTCTCACCTTTCCTTCCATATGCCACTTAATACCCTCACCCCTCTTGACGCGCATCCACCGTCGCTGAAGGGAAAGCGACATGCGTGGCTTAGAGCAACGGCGACATGTCTTGACGAGCCTTCACGTCAACCAGATTGAAGAGGTTTCCTTTCTCGTATTTTACAACAAAATATGGTACCTAGACTGTAACATATTAGTCTTTATAAGAGTGCAGAGTAGGGAAATATGGAAATAGCCAGTCCTTTGTTGAGCTGCAGTAAGGTCATTTTATCTCAAGAATTCGGTAAATTGAAGGGAGGCATCATTGGGGACAAAAGAATTGGATAGCTGATCAAATAATAAATTTTAAGCATTCAAATGCTGAAGTATTCACTTGGTGGAAGTTTTAAATTGTAGTAAACCAAACATTGTGACTTCCACGGATTTATTATTGAGAGTGCAACCGTATTCGGCAGTTACGCCATCATCAGGTGTACCTGACTACCGGCTTCACTATCAATAATAAATCTATGGAAGACACAAATTTTCGTTTGCTACAATTTTAAGCATTCATCGTCCCTCCCTCTTTCTTCCAATTTTGCCGTAAGAATTTAAAGATTGGTGTGGTAACGATGTTTTTAAATCATCAATTGACGTGGTATATACCCATAAAAGCATTACTGCATTAAACCACAAATTTTTGAGGTGAATCAAAGTGTATTCTCAGTTATATTCTCCAATGTCCGAAAAAATAATGAGACCGAGAACAACGGCTAAATGAAACGAATAGATGCTGTCAATCCATTTGTACTCTATCTCGCACCTTTAGTTGAGCTTTTGGACCTATTTGCAAATTATGATCGTCGTGTATTCTGGGTGGAGGAATGAAGACAAATGTGGACGTTTGATCACAGGCTCGGAGAAGGATGAAATGATGGACATTTATGACGGGATGGCAATATAAACGTTTAAATAATAGAACGACCAAGTCAGAGGTGGCTTACACAACTAATTTTATTGTTGGCATTGGCCTTTTTGGCTAATTTGCGCGAGTGATATTTATTGACAGCCTTACAGAAGATTGCTCACAATAATGACTTTTACCGAGTCGAACTTAGAGGGTAGTGTTTACCGCTTTTGTAGTGATGGTATGAGAGGTTAATATTAGTAGAAATAAATAAGTACTTTTCCACATGTAAAAAGCTTTTTACTGCAAAAAACACCTCGAGCCAGTGATCAAACATCAGGTGGATACCGAATTTCAAACTTTATAAGGTATTAAAATTCAAACATTTTACCGAAAAAAATGATGGAATGATCTTATTTTTTGTTTGACCTTCTTTATTTTAGGTTGTCTTTTAATGATACGAATACCTTACTTTCGTAATGAAAAACTATTAAGTATTTCACTTCCATAGGCAAACATATTTACTATTTTTACCATAATTTTATGAGGAGACATTAATTTATCACAAAGTACCCACCAAAAATTAAATCCAAAAATTATCAAGAATTTTTAAAGATGAAATAAACACAGAAATATCGTATAATACTACGCCGACATGGGTTAAGTACCCTAGCCAAATGATTATCAAACTCTGCGATCAAAATTTACATGATAGTTCAAAATGAAAAGTATGACGTATAATATTAGCTTATAGTGGAAACGTAGGAATAATATCCACGTAAAACACTTTCAAATGCTTGTTTCCTTACACCACAGGGCACTTAACCATTTTTATATTCGAAGCAGTGTGAAATTGTAACGGCATAAGCTCGGAGTAAAATTGGTATTTTACTCTAAATAAATCGAATGTTTTTGCTCACTTATTTTCTAATCAAATTATTTTTAGGAAAGAGAGATGGTTAAAGAGGGCTGGATGGTAAACTTCTTGACCATTCTTCTTTAATATCTCGTTTTCATTAATCATCATCTCCTTCGGCACATCTCTCCGGCGCTGCATCGAACCCTCTGCGTCTGGCGCATTAATAATTCCAACGTTGCCTCTTGAGGCGTAATTGGGTTAATGAATTATCGGCCTTCGGCCTCCCCAGGGAAAGAAGAAGACCTTAAATGATCTGGGGATGAAATTATAATAGATATATGAGAAAAGGCTGAGTGGGGGCAAAGGTTTTCCATTTGCACTTCCAAGGATCACTACGAAGCATTTTTTTTCTTTTAGTTTTCTATTTCAGTAATTCTCCTCGATTGAATCCTTTCGATGCATTCTGCACACACTTTTGAGACGGGAATACCCAATGAGGATATGTACCCAACGGATATTGGCGCTGGTGGAAAACTTTTTTGCGCCCATCCAGACGCTGATGGAGTGCACGGATCCCTTAAAAAATTAAAGGATTAACACTTTTCACACTTATACACCATCAACAGTTCGATGAACTTTCGGAAGATTATCAATTTTGAAGGAGAAAGTTCAGAACATAATGTCTACATTGTTTAAAACATAATAATAGATTAAGCGACTGCTGCTCGTGTTGAAAAACATGTTGAAAATTATTTAACGCCCAAACTTGCAAGCCATCAGCAAGGGGCCCAGAATATTGAAGGATTAGTCTACGCGTTGCCTTCATTTTATCTGCTAAATTCGAGCAGACAAATTAGTTTTGTTTTATCTTTAGTTGATTCATGAACCTTAATTGACGCTCGAAGTTAAAACTGACTATGGAATACACTTAATGACTGTATTTTTCCGCCTAAAGAACCTCTGCGGCTATTTAAAACTATGGTAAAACCCTATAATTATTCTGAATTCAAAAGATAACTTCTCTATCTGAAGGTCTAAAAAACATTCAAATATGCTTTCCTCGGTTATTGATTTCCCGCTACAATAGACCAAATCAAATTTAATTATACTGATTTAAAAATAATGTATAAACTAAATCTCGTTTGCACGTCGATATTCAATTTCTTCAAAGAGTAGGATTTTCAGTACATTGTTATAGACGTATCATTTTCATATTACTTCTACGTATTACACTGCAAGCCACCTCAAGAGAGTTTGGCAGGGGTGTATCCTGGGCAGTGAACAAGCAATAATTCTACAGCTGAAAGATGGTACAAAAATTCAATAGGCTTTAGAGTCGAAATTACAACATGGATTATGAAAATGGTAGATCAATATCAAGTGTTACAAGCCATGAGTGGCCACGCAAAGCAAATAATTCATTTTGGTCTTGAACCAGTACTCATGTCGCTTTTTCCCTATTTAGGCTAGGAAAATAAAAAAAATTAATTCTTGCCCGCGATTTCATCGCAAAAACTCAAGGAAGTCGTATTGGAAGAGTCCTCTCATCTAATGATTCAAAAAAATTTTATTGATTCACGTTTTATTTTAACAATTAGAGTGTAAAATTAGTTTCTCCAATATACTCGGAAAACTATGCATCGTAGAGAAAAGTGATGTGCGGGAGAATTGTTGAAAATAAAATTATCTTCAAAATGAGATTTGTTCAACTAAAATCGGTTTATAAAAAAGTTAATGCAAGAAAACACGAAAAATGGCTATTTGTAAAATTATTTATAATTTCAACATTTTTTGGTTGGAATTGTATGAAACCTAAAAAAGGTAAGGGTATTATCACACTTTAAAAGTGTCCTAAAGATGGGCCCTTTAGGTGCATTAGTTTTTGAAAATGTTCATTTATTTATCCCGAAAATCTAAAAGGTTCATACCTTGTACCCTCTCTAGTGGTGTCAATTTCAAACGTAGGATGAATAAAAAACCGGCATTTAGGTCTTGAATAATTAATTAATCTGTCTAATTCAAAAAATTCCTCTTAAAATTAACCGTCGAAAATATTACATAAAAATACAATATTAAAGCATTGTCCAAGTAACAATTGACTGCTGACGAGGGACACGAGCAATATTGAAGAGTGCGCGGAATACTCGTTGCATGGCAACAATTGAACGACGATTAGAAAAGCAAGCCTGTAGGGCAAATACTGCTTCGCTTATACGTTGCTTAGTCTAATGCATTCTCGGGAGTGGGTTGCAGCAATTGTTGTTGTTATGTATTCAAACGGAAGTTACTCGTTAGTGGACCGCTGGTCAAGAGTCCAGTCCGTCCGTTGTGGCGACCATAGAGATGTTTAAAATAAACAACCCTTTGTTGCCCAGAATGGTAATGAACGGTCATTTCAATCGTGTATTATTTCATAATTCTTGTTCATACATAACAGTTGTAAAACAGTCATGATAAAAGACAGTGATTAGCACAAATAAAACATGACTAAACGGTTCATGGTTTATCTTTATCCACAAAATCTGTGCCTGTTTCATGATAAACCATGACTTACTGGCACATATTATGCCTCATCTGATAGTTGATCAGCATCAGTTACTGCCCATTAGAATGCACTTGCAATGATTGAACCTGCATCTTACAATCATTGAGAGCGTTTTGAGGAGGGTTGCTAAACAGAAAGAACCATTAGCTACAACTTAAAGCGGTATCTACCTACCAAAATTTTGGTCATTTTTAAAGAATTCCTAAATCCGCCAGACTTCCAATGACAGTCGACATCAAAAATTTTAATCCACTACTCACTTTAAATTGAAAAAAAATCATCATTTAATTTATGATTTTCCCTAAACTTGTCCTACAAACAGACTCCTGACAGTTGGGACTTCATGCTTACCGAAAATATCACATTAAAATTAAACCTCAGCCCACAAGCCGATCCATTAAACCCAAGATTTTCCCTAAAATAAGAGCAATAAGGTCCGAATTCATTAATGCATGAGGCACAACCACTACAATTCACACGCAGCCACACTAAAAAAGAGTTTGCAAAAATGCTTCAAACTCTAGTGAATTACATTTTCGCCGAAATTTCGGAATTTTATTTTTGCGGACATTGCGAAGACACTCTGGCAAATCGAAGTAGGGTAGTAAAGAGTAGGTTACGCTGAACTGGAGAGAAAGCCGTACTCCACATATGCCATGACACCGAAAACTCTACACTAAAAAATAGAGGGACGAGTGGATCGCTGATTTGATGCGTCCTTATTCCTCCGCTCTAAAGGATATGATGCACGCGGCGCATAGCGAAACGCATACGAAACACAACTCCGACACTACGCTCGATAAAAATCCCCTCCAATCTGATGGAGTATAATCACGTGAGCGTGTGCGATCCATTAACGGCTCCGTCCCATTCCCATTCGCCTACCCTTCATTTACGTTCTCCTATCAACGAATTGATACGCTGCGCCGGGGAGAAGTCCCGCCAAGGCGAGAGTGAGAACCAGTCCACTGCTGTGATGCCAAGGATGTCCATTACGGCGCCCACACAATTAAGGGGACTCCCTAGTGAGCGCGTTTCTTGAAACAAAGAAGAAATCCCATAATTTCATTCGTGCCGTTTAAAGGACATCTTCCACAGATTATTTAAATATTTAAAATAAGAAACTGCAAATGCTTACCCTTTTCATGAACATTACTTTTTTGTGACATTTTGCATTGAAAAATATAAAATTTCGGAAGACTACTTATCACAAGTAGATGTGCTCTATTGATTTTGAGAATAAAGGCGGATATCAAAGCCCCATTTGGAGATGATTCCTGGTGTAATCACACTAGAGTCATACGCTCTACACATGCTACATACTATTAGGGCATACTTTTACAGGTTCGTTATCCTATTATCTTGGTCGAGGTTCAAGATTTATAACAAAATTTGGCATTGCATTATAGAGTAGTATGACTTAGTTATTTCCCGGTGAATAATACTGAGGAAGTCTTCTCGGGTCCTCCACCGGGATAAGCTTTACACTGCCAACTCGTACTCCATTCTCAAGGCGATGATTCAGTGAATCAATCAATCAGTAAAAAAAATAATATTCAGCAGATCGCAACAACGATGGAGCGCTTTCATCAAGCATCCGCCAGAATCTTCTTTACCATTAAGCTCCCGTGGGAGTGACGGATTTTCGGAGACTCAAGGAAACGCCAGTAGTGAGGTGAGCACAAGGAAGTGATCCTCTACTTACTTCGGATCGCGTACCTCGAATACTAGGAGCCTCGCCATAAATAGTGGGAGAAAGCAAGAAAATTTAAAGGTTCAATTGCGCTTCATTTATTTTCCATTTTGAAACATTCAACTGGTAAAAGATTTATTTTGCTGGATGTATACTGGATATATGTGCTGGATTAGCACAAGATATTTGATGTCAAATTTTAGCATTCGTAAGTCCAATAATTTTATTCCGATTTCATCCCGCAAATCAAACGAAGTTCTCCACTATACAAAAGCCTAACATGTTTGTCAAGGGGGTATACTATAGCAGTATTTTCAGACAGCTATATTCGAACAAGATTTTCACGAAATCTGACTACGATACACGCGGAAGGTGTACAATTAAGAATCAGTGTTTCACACTTTTAAATTGAACCTCGCTGTTTACCCCTCTTGATTTTTAAATCTACATTCTAACTCACGAGCTAACTTTATTGGTGTGAAGGAGGGAGATAGATCACCTCTCATGAGGAAGAGAGGATAAACGAGAGAGGAATCTGAAAAAGATGAGGACGAAAAGTGAGTAATGTTTCGACAGAATATAGTTTCGCTTGGTTTCCTCTAATGCACTAACTAAGATCGGGCAGAAGTTATATGATCCCAGAAGGAGCCTGTTTGGCAGTGCGTCCCAAGTATTTTCCACTCCTAATATTTTACATATTAAATTATCGGTTTTAATATTGTCTTCCTGGTTACCCTGGTATTTGTTCATAAACTGAACAAATCATGTTATTCAAATCTTGCGAGCACCTTCCAAGTTTCAAACTCAATGGTTCGCAATCCTTTTTGTTCAATTCAATATTTTCATAATCGCTCAGAATATTGTAGCTTTCTCCCTAATACAAGTTATTATATGATAATTTATGTCCACCAATGAAATCAGAGTTCATGCATTATGGCTTATTTTAATCGTTAGCATTCAATGAACTGAAATGGATATCGTAGAATATATTGAAACAAATCATAATGTTACACACATTATATAATTTTCAGAACATAAAATTTAGCTGAATAGTAGTCCCTATTCACCCTAAATATTATTAATTTTTCTAAGGGTAGATTTCCCACTGGTTGAAAGCCCCTGCAGCAGTTCCTTCAAATCTCAACTTTCTATCAGATATGCTACGGTCTACTATCGCTAATTCTTATACGAGTGAAACGGTACTTTGTTGTATTATTATTTATTATCGTCACAAAGGCTTTCGGGTGGGAACTATATCGTTATTTGAATTTTCAAACATGTGGCAGGATATTTAAAAAAATTATGGAGTGCAGAATTCTTCCATGATTTGCCCCACGCATGAGAACTCAGAGCAGAAGTCCAGCAAAAAAGATTCTTTGTTCGCCATCAATATTGACGCGATAACGCCTAGTATGAAAGATAGAAGATCCACCAAGGTGCGACGGAGGAATTTTCAAAGCACTTCAAGAGGCAGGCGACAATCTCATTAGAGGCATCGTCCCTAGTTTCAGTAAAGGGACCCAAAGTTCAAGCAGGGCATGAGAAATTTTCTTGTATTGGAGAAGCAGGTATGCCATAGATATACGAGCATCTTGCACTAAAGGAAAAGACCAGTAATTAGCAAACGCCGGAGTCAGCACCGGCAGCTATACCTAAGATTTCAAAGTACTCATCCATTGTTCAAGAGATACGTAAAGAAAGGTAGCAAAAAATTCTTGAAAAATAGTGGCGATAAATACAAGGAACAAACTTGGGAAAGTAAAGGTTATATCACATGATTTAGAAACACTTATTATTAAACTTTGATTGAATGATTTTGTTTTATTTCTGTAAATGCTCGCATTAATAAATTAATATGATCTTATGAAATATACCATACTAAAGATTGTTTTGAGGCAACTTAGAATATGTAGCATAGTTTCATTTTAAAACTCAAACTTTAGCACAAATCAAACATAAAATTGCTGAAAAGAACGAGTAACTAAGAGGCCATTACCGAGGTAGAGCTCAAAGAGACATATAACCAACTATACCTCCTAGCTAAAGGCGGATTCAAGGACGATAGAAGAACGAGAACTGCTCATTCAACGCAGATCTTTGCGTGATTCTTTGAGTAATTTGACCAAAACAATTGCGTTGCGTGATCTCAAACAAGCCACGGTAAGTCCTGCTAATTACAATGTACACTTTCCAACATTGAGTATTTAAAATGTAAAAGAAGTGTACAAAGTAGCCGCTCACATCCAGTAGATTAAAACGCAAGCCTTACACGGAGATTTGCGTGCGGAGACATTTTATCATCTCAGCTCATCGACCTGTTTTATGTCTCCTCGGCTTATCAGCTGCAATTACACACCTTCTTTAGTACTTGCCTTCGTTTTCTTCGCTCTCGTAGGGCAGCAAATGAAAAAGCTAGATAAATGAATGGTATTACCGCAAATTGGATCAAAATTGCAGGTCAGACGAGAAATACTCGGCAAGATTTACGATTCGTAGCTGACGATGACAGGTGGGAATAGGTCGCTTTCTCAACCCTCGGTTAAGACCATTTTCCTACCACAAACGTCCCTATTCAACCCTACGGCCATCAATAATTCACCCCGAGCTGTACTGCTTCTATAAGGCCTCACAAACTTCTTGTAACTGCTTCTAAGCACGAAAGTACATTTTTTGCGTTTTCATTGCTCATATGATTATTAAATACGTCAAATTCCATTCATCGCTGAAAATTTTAAATAATAGAAATAACTATTTTGATTTACTGTAAGCAAAAGAAACTTTGTTTTGATATTTACCGAATAATAGTTATGTCGCAGAAAATAAAGTTTCAAGGAATGAGTACGCCAAAAATTGATTCATATTCGCGGTTTCCTCAACTTCATTAACCATTAGCGCTTGAAGATAGTTAACGAGTATGAGATCTTTTATTTTTACACCAGTCATTACCATGAGTAGTTCCTCTAATAGTTCCTCAGTCAGGTTGCCAGTTTCTTTGGAAAAAATGAGGCACTTACAAAAATTATTTTTTGAAAAATATTAATCGGAAATCGGTTGTTTGCTCTAGGATTTCGCAAGATATATTTTAAGCAGAAATTAATCATCAGCCGATGATACTACTAGCTCTTACGCAAATACTCACACAATCTGGACCAGCTAAGTAATTTATGTGATTAAATTTGCATGAAAAGTTGATTGATGACTGATTCCATGACAGTGACCATCTGTACTGACTGGTTTTCCTGAGAATCACATCAATCTGATAAGATGTGCATAATTTTAACTTCTCGTTTGTACCGTAGAAAAGAACTGACATACTCTGCCCTCAAAGTGTACTTCTCACAACTTTGTTGTATGGTAGTGAAACATGAGTATGTCAGGATAGATATATGAGTGGACGGAACGCCGTGGGTATGTGTTATCTGGGGAGTGTTTGTGGTAAAATTTGGATGTATAGGGTCAGGAATGAGTGGGTAATAAATGAATGTGGGTTAGATGCTCCACTATAGTGCTCGCAGAGTTTCTGTGTACTGGAGAGTTCCCCCAAGCCTAGCTGCCCATTAGATAAGCAGCGAATGGCTGCCGGCGTCCAATCCCGTAAACCGGTTCTTTGCTCAGTGCGCGCCGCGTACGAATACTGTAAGTGGCGACCCAAAAGAATCGGCGAAAACGAACACTATGCCTCGCCGACGCGAGGGCCGTTAGAATAGAAATACTCTGGACGAGAAACTACTATAGATATCGAGTCAAAACTTGCGGTGATTGCAATAGTGATCGCAGTGAGGTAAGAAAGGACTCCCCATCGGCGCAGGTTACCGTGGTTACACGATAAATAAACAAAACTTAAATCCTCTTTACCAACATTTTGGAAAATACAAATACGTATATTGCGACTAATTATCATGCAACCAATATTTTTATCGCTGGGAAAGATATCAGAATTTATCGAGCCATATTCAATTCAGTTAAGAAAGCCTGGCACCCGCTGCAGGATAATTTAAAGTGAGCTAACACTAGACTCTTTTGGGTCGCCACTTACGGTAATCGTACGCCGCACACACTGTGCTAAGAACCGGGTTACGGGATTGGACGCAGGCAGCCAATCGCAGCTCATCTACTACGGGCAGCTAGGCTTGGAGAAATTCTCCAGTGCACAGAAACTCTGCGAGCACTATAATGGACATACATGAAAGTCTGTGCTTCGTTGGTTTGGTCATGTTGAGAGAATGGATGAGAGTCGAATAACGAAATAGATATGTAAGATTGAAACGAATGGTGCGAGAGGTAGAGGTAGGCCGAGAAAGTAGTGGTTGAATGTGGTTGAGGAAATTCTTAGGAGGAGGAATATTAGGAGTCTTAAAAAACAGGAGGGCGTGTATGTAGCAGTGTATGGGGGTAAATGAGGCAAATAAGGTTTGGAAGGATAGGTCAGTATGGAGGAAATAATTGAAGCAGAGTTAGGTGTACGAATTATGAGTATTTATGAGTAAAACTTAGTGACTCTGCCTAACCTGGAAGGGAAAGGCGTGATTGGTAAGTATATATGAATGTATGTTTAATAAAGGAAGAAAACTAACGTTTGGAGCTGAAAATGTAATACACCAAACGATCGTGTGATTTAAACATAGGTCACCGTCATGGATTCCTCCGTCATGTGATTCCATTCCCCAAATGACATTGAATTCGACATCAATTTATTGATAGAGGAACAGGTTGTTATTACATAATCGTGTTACTCACCCATGACGCTTTTATTCATTGCTTAATCATTTATGGAAGTGAATAGTTATTAATTTATTTGATCTTGTAAAATATACATTTTATCGTCATTACAGTACACTGGTAATTTATTCCACCAATTCAATTGTTTGCAGAATTATACACATTTATACCAATATACTAATATTGATGTTAATATAAATGTAATAATAATGATTGCACTATTTGTTTATATTATCATGTCTATAGTTTCAAGTAATTGAAAAATTGTAACCCTTTTAATAGTCCATTTATTCAACTTTTGTACTTGTTCTTACGGAACTGTTACTACAGAGCAATAAAATGTTTGTTCAATTTGCTCAATGTGCTCAATTTTAACGCACTCTACATTTCAGAAATTCTTAAACTCGTATGAAAATAATGCAATGTATAAATATGTAAGATTAAAAATCTTTCACATTCAGTCTGAACCAGTATTTCATTATTTAACCGAGATATCGTGGGAAAAGTACATTTGGAGATATATAGGGGACTTGCGACAAATATGAATCTCAACGGGAAATAAAATAACATGAGGCGCGATAAATGAGAAGAGCATTGGCAAACCAAAACAATGAAGTCACATTTTTAAGCGAAAGAGGACTAAGATAAGCACCTGGAAATGTACCGCAAGTCCAACAAAGTTCGTCCCACGCGCCATCAATACGGAAACCCAGCTCATTCAAGCAACACTACATTTAACTGTCCAATCATCTCGACAGTTAGGTTATCACTGTCGCTGACGTGGAAAAACTTCCCTTCTGTTCCTTTTGTCTTCCTTCCGAGTGGCAGCCCTTTACACACGCCGTTTCACCGCCCTCCGCCCTATCCACCCTTCCCCTCAACCGCACGTCACAACCGGAGTTGTGGAACAGGAACTTTCAGTTTTCTCGGTGGAATGCAGCCTTGTCCTCTGGTGACAGGAGCAAAAATATCGCTTACTTCTGTCCCCGCCTCCCCGGCCTCACATAATTTTTATTGCACCGTGACGACTGATGCCTTGACTTGGAACTCTGGGTAAAACTAAATCGAGATTTTGTAAAATTAAATATTCTGTGAAAATAAACAAATTCACGAATGATTAAATCCACTGTAAAAACCGAAACAAATAAATGCAACTCCTATACTTTGCTATGGTTGTTTAAACCCTAGAATTGGTAGACTGCGGTGCTGCAATATGTCGCTATTCTTCACTGTAGTTCACCAGTGAACTTCTTATTTCCCATCTCCCTCCCAATTTTTCCTACGGACTTATCCCCAGGTCTTTGTACTGGAATATTCTCTTCCATTTCTCCAAATTCTATGCTCTTGTTGATTGCATTTTGTTTCAAGGTGTGTATGATCCTTCTGGTCCTTCCCTGTCTTACAGCGCTTAGCAGGCGTCTTTTTTCAACGGCTCTTCTATTCACGTCCACTTCTATAAAGGTCAGTTTCATTTTTAGCATCCATCTGCATATTCTAATGTTATAGATATCAGGCAAAAATGGTAATTTTTAATATTGTAGAAAATAATATTTCCGAATCCATGTATTGCACGAGCCACACAGGAGCGTTTGGAACAGGTAGTTTGTATCCTGTTTCAGTTCAGGGGAGGATCAGAATAAAAAGTAAATTACATATTTTGTGTTTCAGTACTACACTCCGTTTTTTCTAGATTCACTGATGAAAGATATGGAATAAAATAAGCTTGAAAATAAGGAATGTTCATATGTATCACTTGGACAGTGTATTTCTTTTGTTTTGTCAAGTTTTTTACACATTGGTAAACTACTCAGGTAGATTTCTCTCATTTTACTGCTTCTATCAGCTCTAGATAGATTGTGAACTTAAAAAAATACCTTCCATGTCATAAACTTGCGCTGAATTCTTAACGTCAACTCAAGGTATTTTAGATCAAAGAGTAGTATTGAAATCTCATACAAATAATTGTGGAACTAAAGAGTTAATCTGTTGTTTTAAAATGCAGTACAAATTTTGAGGAGTCATGGATGGATTTGTATATTAACTGGGTTGTCTCAGGAATCCATCATAATTAGGGGATTGTGTGTTCTTCTACAACGCCCAAGATGTCTCTTTCATCGGAATAAGCACTATATATTTGACTGCAGCTATAAAATCGCGATTAAATCCGTGCACTTAATCACATGATATTATGGCGGCGAAAATTTAAGCAAGTAAATGCGGGTAAGAAATTTATTATCCTAAAACAACACGCAGAAGGAAAATTATCAATGGACCTTCGAGCAAAAGCGATCGGTTATAAACATTTTGTTTACCATGGCTTAATTTTACAAAGGTAGGCTCAAACGATTTACACAAATATCGTGGAAGTTCTTCATGTTACAACTGAAACAACAATTGCACTTTTCCACAGGATATTTTAATGCGTGCGACGCGTTTAGCTCACAAAGCCATCATAAGGTACAAGTATTGGGCCCAAACCTCTATCGGAAAAATGAGCTATTTGTGTATAAATTACCATAAAAGTAGATGTTCATACTAAAGTTATCATTTTGCAGATAATAAACTAGCAAACACTTGTATGAAACAACGTGGGTGTCTATGTCTTCAGAGAGAGAAATTTATTTGAGAAGCAATTCAACTCCCGTCAATCAGAAAACCCAACATTTATAATTAACTTGAAACTGTACTGTCTCATAAAAGCGACCCGGACTCAAAATTTTTTTTTCGAATTTCAAAAAGAAGCACCGAAGAGATACCCACGCTTCTCACCTTATCCGCCGTTCTTCGCCTATTCTCGTTTGCAGGGAATTTCCTTCCTCTCCCTTATTTCTTACGTCGCTTTAGCAAGGGGAATAAAGGAGAAACAGTGGGTAAGCATTGGGAAGTCAAGTAGCCATCGGGAAGAGTAACTGAGAGAATAAGCCGGGGAGACGGAGGCACACGGAATTAACGACAGCGGGGGGCGACGGGAAACAAAAGCGAGTCGCCAGAGCAAACAAAAGAAGGTCTCGCTGCGAAAATAAAGGCGGAAAATAACGGGTTGGAAAGAGAAAATGCGTCTCGGTGGGACTTATTCCTTTTTGGAAAGGCGATTCTGCCATCTTCTTTTTTTTAGGTAAAAAAAAAGACGTGGAGGAAAGAAAGAAAGAAACCATTTTCTTTAGCTACCACTCACAGCTGCTTGAATACTCAATTCGCCAAGAGTGTCTGAATCACTTTCCATTTCACACACAAGAGTACAATTAGTAAAGAGATACAGGGGGAGTAAATAGAGTATCACACGGTGAGAAGAAAGTCGATAAGAGTTTGGCTGCGGGAGTTTCCTGTCATTAGACGGCTCAGAATTGCAGTTTTTGCTCTGTGGAGGAGAATCATCACTTGCTAAATCTGTTTGAGAGCATGTAAACATAGGGTGGATTAGATTTAACGTCGTGGGTTACCATTTTTCCCATACAAAGAAGCAAGAATATTTAGGAGATTATTTCAATTCGGGGTATAATAAGTATAGATAGATTACATCACTGCTAGAAAATGATTCGTACGTCCAAAAAAGCTGTACATACGTGAATATTTACAACTCAAATAAGTCAAGATTATAAACTATATCATTTAGTAAAATAGAATGAACTCTAGGTAAAAGGAAGGCTTAAGTCTCTAATTTGAGGCTTTCAAGAACACGAAGCATATGGAAGCTAATCGATTGTAAAGGGACTACATCAATTGTTATTGTGGCAGCAGAAATTGGACACATTCGTGACGAAGGAAACTATTAGTGTTACCTCTAATTTATTAGCATAATGGGGCTAAAATATGAAGTAGGCCATTAAAATATCACTAAGGTGTATAAAAAATGCTTTTCGTTCAATGAATACTGAAAGAGTAGGAATTATAAATGGTTTCCTTCGATTATCCTTTGCTTATCTTAACGCTTTAGAGCAACCTGAAGTAAGTTAATACATATGTCAATAACTCTATACTTTAATTAATATATCAGCGAAAACATCACACTTTATGGAGATATATGGGTGTTTTGTCTTGGCTATGCTGTGGTGATGAATTAAAAGATTTGTCGTGAAGTATTTCTATCTTATTTTATACATTGGTTGAATAAACTGATACACTGAAGTATCCTAATAATCTTCATGGTGTCAGATCTCTAACTTTCTTTACCATTATGTTGTCTAGCCAATTTTGGTCTTATACATTGAGGGAATTAAATGTTTTCATTCACGTTTGAGGTATAATTGATGGATCATGTGAGATTATTAGCTTTGAGCACTAGCCAAAGAGTCATCTAGCCTGAAAGTATTCCAAAGCCTCAATTACATCCCTTGACTTATATTGAAGAAAAATGCAGGAACAAACTTCTTGCACAAGTGAGGAATAAGCAATCAAAGTAGGCTGATAAAGTAAGTTATTTTAATAATATGGTGAGTATCAGTTTGTACTAATCTCAAAACGCCCTGATATTACAAGATAACTGTTGAAATTACCTTTTTTTAATAACTGCTTTAATTGCTACTGTCTCGCAGGTTGTGCCTTTCAATGATATCGGTACCTTATTTATGTCATGCAAAATTATATCATGCTCAATACACGTCTACTATTTATCCAGGCAAGCCTTGTGAGAAAAAACACATTCACAAGTATTTTTTCTACAAACCTGACGAGGAGGGATCTCTTAAATACAGAGTACACATCACAAATTAAATCAACACATTATTGACACTTTTTTAAGTTCAGCTAAAGGTGGGTAGGGACGAACATTTTACTTTCATCATAAATTGGTCATTATATTTAGTTATTTAAATAATTTGGTGAACTTAATTTTGTACAAATCATAGTTATTCATCACAGTTTACAACCAATTTTCACCCGATTATATCGAGTGATATTAATAACATTATCAAATTAAAAGATAAAAATGACTGACCACGAGTGAGTTTGATCTTCAAGGGCCACAAAAAGGACAGTTTTTCTATCCTTAAAACAGCTCTTAACCTAACCCTTACATATTACTTTAAAAAATGCAAAAATATCTTTATTTGCACAGTGAGGAATGTGTGGGCTAAACACGCTCCTACTGTTGCTTGCTGCTCCCCTCCTACCCATCCGCCACCCTCAAAAACCGTCATTTCTCAAAGCGTCGAGCAGAGTTTCGAGCCATTAGAAAACAGCGGGGAGATGAAGTGAATGAAAGAATAAACAAGGAGAAAGGAGTGGGTGAGTGTGGCAGGGGAGGGGGGGAATGCGAAGGAATGGTTCGGCGAGCTGCGGAGTGGTGGCGCCCGAGTTCCGCCCCGTGGCGCAGAATAGCGATTCCTTGAGCCAATATTTGCGGAGAGAGGTGGAAGTAGGAGGTAGGGATGGGTAGGTTGGAGAGGGCAAAGGCATGGGCTGCCCTGGAAAGAGAGAGAGAGAGAAGAAGAGATTGGGATCGCATGAAAAAGGAGCGGAAAGAGTGATGGGGAAGGGAGAAAAAATAACTTAAGGAAGAGGAGCAACAGAAGGGAGGGATACGGACCGAAATGTTGGTACACGTGAAAGAGTCTCACCTTTCCTTCCATATGCCACTTAATACCCTCACCCCTCTTGACGCGCATCCACCGTCGCTGAAGGGAAAGCGACATGCGTGGCTTAGAGCAACGGCGACATGTCTTGACGAGCCTTCACGTCAACCAGATTGAAGAGGTTTCCTTTCTCGTATTTTACAACAAAATATGGTACCTAGACTGTAACATATTAGTCTTTATAAGAGTGCAGAGTAGGGAAATATGGAAATAGCCAGTCCTTTGTTGAGCTGCAGTAAGGTCATTTTATCTCAAGAATTCGGTAAATTGAAGGGAGGCATCATTGGGGACAAAAGAATTGGATAGCTGATCAAATAATAAATTTTAAGCATTCAAATGCTGAAGTATTCACTTGGTGGAAGTTTTAAATTGTAGTAAACCAAACATTGTGACTTCCACGGATTTATTATTGAGAGTGCAACCGTATTCGGCAGTTACGCCATCATCAGGTGTACCTGACTACCGGCTTCACTATCAATAATAAATCTATGGAAGACACAAATTTTCGTTTGCTACAATTTTAAGCATTCATCGTCCCTCCCTCTTTCTTCCAATTTTGCCGTAAGAATTTAAAGATTGGTGTGGTAACGATGTTTTTAAATCATCAATTGACGTGGTATATACCCATAAAAGCATTACTGCATTAAACCACAAATTTTTGAGGTGAATCAAAGTGTATTCTCAGTTATATTCTCCAATGTCCGAAAAAATAATGAGACCGAGAACAACGGCTAAATGAAACGAATAGATGCTGTCAATCCATTTGTACTCTATCTCGCACCTTTAGTTGAGCTTTTGGACCTATTTGCAAATTATGATCGTCGTGTATTCTGGGTGGAGGAATGAAGACAAATGTGGACGTTTGATCACAGGCTCGGAGAAGGATGAAATGATGGACATTTATGACGGGATGGCAATATAAACGTTTAAATAATAGAACGACCAAGTCAGAGGTGGCTTACACAACTAATTTTATTGTTGGCATTGGCCTTTTTGGCTAATTTGCGCGAGTGATATTTATTGACAGCCTTACAGAAGATTGCTCACAATAATGACTTTTACCGAGTCGAACTTAGAGGGTAGTGTTTACCGCTTTTGTAGTGATGGTATGAGAGGTTAATATTAGTAGAAATAAATAAGTACTTTTCCACATGTAAAAAGCTTTTTACTGCAAAAAACACCTCGAGCCAGTGATCAAACATCAGGTGGATACCGAATTTCAAACTTTATAAGGTATTAAAATTCAAACATTTTACCGAAAAAAATGATGGAATGATCTTATTTTTTGTTTGACCTTCTTTATTTTAGGTTGTCTTTTAATGATACGAATACCTTACTTTCGTAATGAAAAACTATTAAGTATTTCACTTCCATAGGCAAACATATTTACTATTTTTACCATAATTTTATGAGGAGACATTAATTTATCACAAAGTACCCACCAAAAATTAAATCCAAAAATTATCAAGAATTTTTAAAGATGAAATAAACACAGAAATATCGTATAATACTACGCCGACATGGGTTAAGTACCCTAGCCAAATGATTATCAAACTCTGCGATCAAAATTTACATGATAGTTCAAAATGAAAAGTATGACGTATAATATTAGCTTATAGTGGAAACGTAGGAATAATATCCACGTAAAACACTTTCAAATGCTTGTTTCCTTACACCACAGGGCACTTAACCATTTTTATATTCGAAGCAGTGTGAAATTGTAACGGCATAAGCTCGGAGTAAAATTGGTATTTTACTCTAAATAAATCGAATGTTTTTGCTCACTTATTTTCTAATCAAATTATTTTTAGGAAAGAGAGATGGTTAAAGAGGGCTGGATGGTAAACTTCTTGACCATTCTTCTTTAATATCTCGTTTTCATTAATCATCATCTCCTTCGGCACATCTCTCCGGCGCTGCATCGAACCCTCTGCGTCTGGCGCATTAATAATTCCAACGTTGCCTCTTGAGGCGTAATTGGGTTAATGAATTATCGGCCTTCGGCCTCCCCAGGGAAAGAAGAAGACCTTAAATGATCTGGGGATGAAATTATAATAGATATATGAGAAAAGGCTGAGTGGGGGCAAAGGTTTTCCATTTGCACTTCCAAGGATCACTACGAAGCATTTTTTTTCTTTTAGTTTTCTATTTCAGTAATTCTCCTCGATTGAATCCTTTCGATGCATTCTGCACACACTTTTGAGACGGGAATACCCAATGAGGATATGTACCCAACGGATATTGGCGCTGGTGGAAAACTTTTTTGCGCCCATCCAGACGCTGATGGAGTGCACGGATCCCTTAAAAAATTAAAGGATTAACACTTTTCACACTTATACACCATCAACAGTTCGATGAACTTTCGGAAGATTATCAATTTTGAAGGAGAAAGTTCAGAACATAATGTCTACATTGTTTAAAACATAATAATAGATTAAGCGACTGCTGCTCGTGTTGAAAAACATGTTGAAAATTATTTAACGCCCAAACTTGCAAGCCATCAGCAAGGGGCCCAGAATATTGAAGGATTAGTCTACGCGTTGCCTTCATTTTATCTGCTAAATTCGAGCAGACAAATTAGTTTTGTTTTATCTTTAGTTGATTCATGAACCTTAATTGACGCTCGAAGTTAAAACTGACTATGGAATACACTTAATGACTGTATTTTTCCGCCTAAAGAACCTCTGCGGCTATTTAAAACTATGGTAAAACCCTATAATTATTCTGAATTCAAAAGATAACTTCTCTATCTGAAGGTCTAAAAAACATTCAAATATGCTTTCCTCGGTTATTGATTTCCCGCTACAATAGACCAAATCAAATTTAATTATACTGATTTAAAAATAATGTATAAACTAAATCTCGTTTGCACGTCGATATTCAATTTCTTCAAAGAGTAGGATTTTCAGTACATTGTTATAGACGTATCATTTTCATATTACTTCTACGTATTACACTGCAAGCCACCTCAAGAGAGTTTGGCAGGGGTGTATCCTGGGCAGTGAACAAGCAATAATTCTACAGCTGAAAGATGGTACAAAAATTCAATAGGCTTTAGAGTCGAAATTACAACATGGATTATGAAAATGGTAGATCAATATCAAGTGTTACAAGCCATGAGTGGCCACGCAAAGCAAATAATTCATTTTGGTCTTGAACCAGTACTCATGTCGCTTTTTCCCTATTTAGGCTAGGAAAATAAAAAAAATTAATTCTTGCCCGCGATTTCATCGCAAAAACTCAAGGAAGTCGTATTGGAAGAGTCCTCTCATCTAATGATTCAAAAAAATTTTATTGATTCACGTTTTATTTTAACAATTAGAGTGTAAAATTAGTTTCTCCAATATACTCGGAAAACTATGCATCGTAGAGAAAAGTGATGTGCGGGAGAATTGTTGAAAATAAAATTATCTTCAAAATGAGATTTGTTCAACTAAAATCGGTTTATAAAAAAGTTAATGCAAGAAAACACGAAAAATGGCTATTTGTAAAATTATTTATAATTTCAACATTTTTTGGTTGGAATTGTATGAAACCTAAAAAAGGTAAGGGTATTATCACACTTTAAAAGTGTCCTAAAGATGGGCCCTTTAGGTGCATTAGTTTTTGAAAATGTTCATTTATTTATCCCGAAAATCTAAAAGGTTCATACCTTGTACCCTCTCTAGTGGTGTCAATTTCAAACGTAGGATGAATAAAAAACCGGCATTTAGGTCTTGAATAATTAATTAATCTGTCTAATTCAAAAAATTCCTCTTAAAATTAACCGTCGAAAATATTACATAAAAATACAATATTAAAGCATTGTCCAAGTAACAATTGACTGCTGACGAGGGACACGAGCAATATTGAAGAGTGCGCGGAATACTCGTTGCATGGCAACAATTGAACGACGATTAGAAAAGCAAGCCTGTAGGGCAAATACTGCTTCGCTTATACGTTGCTTAGTCTAATGCATTCTCGGGAGTGGGTTGCAGCAATTGTTGTTGTTATGTATTCAAACGGAAGTTACTCGTTAGTGGACCGCTGGTCAAGAGTCCAGTCCGTCCGTTGTGGCGACCATAGAGATGTTTAAAATAAACAACCCTTTGTTGCCCAGAATGGTAATGAACGGTCATTTCAATCGTGTATTATTTCATAATTCTTGTTCATACATAACAGTTGTAAAACAGTCATGATAAAAGACAGTGATTAGCACAAATAAAACATGACTAAACGGTTCATGGTTTATCTTTATCCACAAAATCTGTGCCTGTTTCATGATAAACCATGACTTACTGGCACATATTATGCCTCATCTGATAGTTGATCAGCATCAGTTACTGCCCATTAGAATGCACTTGCAATGATTGAACCTGCATCTTACAATCATTGAGAGCGTTTTGAGGAGGGTTGCTAAACAGAAAGAACCATTAGCTACAACTTAAAGCGGTATCTACCTACCAAAATTTTGGTCATTTTTAAAGAATTCCTAAATCCGCCAGACTTCCAATGACAGTCGACATCAAAAATTTTAATCCACTACTCACTTTAAATTGAAAAAAAATCATCATTTAATTTATGATTTTCCCTAAACTTGTCCTACAAACAGACTCCTGACAGTTGGGACTTCATGCTTACCGAAAATATCACATTAAAATTAAACCTCAGCCCACAAGCCGATCCATTAAACCCAAGATTTTCCCTAAAATAAGAGCAATAAGGTCCGAATTCATTAATGCATGAGGCACAACCACTACAATTCACACGCAGCCACACTAAAAAAGAGTTTGCAAAAATGCTTCAAACTCTAGTGAATTACATTTTCGCCGAAATTTCGGAATTTTATTTTTGCGGACATTGCGAAGACACTCTGGCAAATCGAAGTAGGGTAGTAAAGAGTAGGTTACGCTGAACTGGAGAGAAAGCCGTACTCCACATATGCCATGACACCGAAAACTCTACACTAAAAAATAGAGGGACGAGTGGATCGCTGATTTGATGCGTCCTTATTCCTCCGCTCTAAAGGATATGATGCACGCGGCGCATAGCGAAACGCATACGAAACACAACTCCGACACTACGCTCGATAAAAATCCCCTCCAATCTGATGGAGTATAATCACGTGAGCGTGTGCGATCCATTAACGGCTCCGTCCCATTCCCATTCGCCTACCCTTCATTTACGTTCTCCTATCAACGAATTGATACGCTGCGCCGGGGAGAAGTCCCGCCAAGGCGAGAGTGAGAACCAGTCCACTGCTGTGATGCCAAGGATGTCCATTACGGCGCCCACACAATTAAGGGGACTCCCTAGTGAGCGCGTTTCTTGAAACAAAGAAGAAATCCCATAATTTCATTCGTGCCGTTTAAAGGACATCTTCCACAGATTATTTAAATATTTAAAATAAGAAACTGCAAATGCTTACCCTTTTCATGAACATTACTTTTTTGTGACATTTTGCATTGAAAAATATAAAATTTCGGAAGACTACTTATCACAAGTAGATGTGCTCTATTGATTTTGAGAATAAAGGCGGATATCAAAGCCCCATTTGGAGATGATTCCTGGTGTAATCACACTAGAGTCATACGCTCTACACATGCTACATACTATTAGGGCATACTTTTACAGGTTCGTTATCCTATTATCTTGGTCGAGGTTCAAGATTTATAACAAAATTTGGCATTGCATTATAGAGTAGTATGACTTAGTTATTTCCCGGTGAATAATACTGAGGAAGTCTTCTCGGGTCCTCCACCGGGATAAGCTTTACACTGCCAACTCGTACTCCATTCTCAAGGCGATGATTCAGTGAATCAATCAATCAGTAAAAAAAATAATATTCAGCAGATCGCAACAACGATGGAGCGCTTTCATCAAGCATCCGCCAGAATCTTCTTTACCATTAAGCTCCCGTGGGAGTGACGGATTTTCGGAGACTCAAGGAAACGCCAGTAGTGAGGTGAGCACAAGGAAGTGATCCTCTACTTACTTCGGATCGCGTACCTCGAATACTAGGAGCCTCGCCATAAATAGTGGGAGAAAGCAAGAAAATTTAAAGGTTCAATTGCGCTTCATTTATTTTCCATTTTGAAACATTCAACTGGTAAAAGATTTATTTTGCTGGATGTATACTGGATATATGTGCTGGATTAGCACAAGATATTTGATGTCAAATTTTAGCATTCGTAAGTCCAATAATTTTATTCCGATTTCATCCCGCAAATCAAACGAAGTTCTCCACTATACAAAAGCCTAACATGTTTGTCAAGGGGGTATACTATAGCAGTATTTTCAGACAGCTATATTCGAACAAGATTTTCACGAAATCTGACTACGATACACGCGGAAGGTGTACAATTAAGAATCAGTGTTTCACACTTTTAAATTGAACCTCGCTGTTTACCCCTCTTGATTTTTAAATCTACATTCTAACTCACGAGCTAACTTTATTGGTGTGAAGGAGGGAGATAGATCACCTCTCATGAGGAAGAGAGGATAAACGAGAGAGGAATCTGAAAAAGATGAGGACGAAAAGTGAGTAATGTTTCGACAGAATATAGTTTCGCTTGGTTTCCTCTAATGCACTAACTAAGATCGGGCAGAAGTTATATGATCCCAGAAGGAGCCTGTTTGGCAGTGCGTCCCAAGTATTTTCCACTCCTAATATTTTACATATTAAATTATCGGTTTTAATATTGTCTTCCTGGTTACCCTGGTATTTGTTCATAAACTGAACAAATCATGTTATTCAAATCTTGCGAGCACCTTCCAAGTTTCAAACTCAATGGTTCGCAATCCTTTTTGTTCAATTCAATATTTTCATAATCGCTCAGAATATTGTAGCTTTCTCCCTAATACAAGTTATTATATGATAATTTATGTCCACCAATGAAATCAGAGTTCATGCATTATGGCTTATTTTAATCGTTAGCATTCAATGAACTGAAATGGATATCGTAGAATATATTGAAACAAATCATAATGTTACACACATTATATAATTTTCAGAACATAAAATTTAGCTGAATAGTAGTCCCTATTCACCCTAAATATTATTAATTTTTCTAAGGGTAGATTTCCCACTGGTTGAAAGCCCCTGCAGCAGTTCCTTCAAATCTCAACTTTCTATCAGATATGCTACGGTCTACTATCGCTAATTCTTATACGAGTGAAACGGTACTTTGTTGTATTATTATTTATTATCGTCACAAAGGCTTTCGGGTGGGAACTATATCGTTATTTGAATTTTCAAACATGTGGCAGGATATTTAAAAAAATTATGGAGTGCAGAATTCTTCCATGATTTGCCCCACGCATGAGAACTCAGAGCAGAAGTCCAGCAAAAAAGATTCTTTGTTCGCCATCAATATTGACGCGATAACGCCTAGTATGAAAGATAGAAGATCCACCAAGGTGCGACGGAGGAATTTTCAAAGCACTTCAAGAGGCAGGCGACAATCTCATTAGAGGCATCGTCCCTAGTTTCAGTAAAGGGACCCAAAGTTCAAGCAGGGCATGAGAAATTTTCTTGTATTGGAGAAGCAGGTATGCCATAGATATACGAGCATCTTGCACTAAAGGAAAAGACCAGTAATTAGCAAACGCCGGAGTCAGCACCGGCAGCTATACCTAAGATTTCAAAGTACTCATCCATTGTTCAAGAGATACGTAAAGAAAGGTAGCAAAAAATTCTTGAAAAATAGTGGCGATAAATACAAGGAACAAACTTGGGAAAGTAAAGGTTATATCACATGATTTAGAAACACTTATTATTAAACTTTGATTGAATGATTTTGTTTTATTTCTGTAAATGCTCGCATTAATAAATTAATATGATCTTATGAAATATACCATACTAAAGATTGTTTTGAGGCAACTTAGAATATGTAGCATAGTTTCATTTTAAAACTCAAACTTTAGCACAAATCAAACATAAAATTGCTGAAAAGAACGAGTAACTAAGAGGCCATTACCGAGGTAGAGCTCAAAGAGACATATAACCAACTATACCTCCTAGCTAAAGGCGGATTCAAGGACGATAGAAGAACGAGAACTGCTCATTCAACGCAGATCTTTGCGTGATTCTTTGAGTAATTTGACCAAAACAATTGCGTTGCGTGATCTCAAACAAGCCACGGTAAGTCCTGCTAATTACAATGTACACTTTCCAACATTGAGTATTTAAAATGTAAAAGAAGTGTACAAAGTAGCCGCTCACATCCAGTAGATTAAAACGCAAGCCTTACACGGAGATTTGCGTGCGGAGACATTTTATCATCTCAGCTCATCGACCTGTTTTATGTCTCCTCGGCTTATCAGCTGCAATTACACACCTTCTTTAGTACTTGCCTTCGTTTTCTTCGCTCTCGTAGGGCAGCAAATGAAAAAGCTAGATAAATGAATGGTATTACCGCAAATTGGATCAAAATTGCAGGTCAGACGAGAAATACTCGGCAAGATTTACGATTCGTAGCTGACGATGACAGGTGGGAATAGGTCGCTTTCTCAACCCTCGGTTAAGACCATTTTCCTACCACAAACGTCCCTATTCAACCCTACGGCCATCAATAATTCACCCCGAGCTGTACTGCTTCTATAAGGCCTCACAAACTTCTTGTAACTGCTTCTAAGCACGAAAGTACATTTTTTGCGTTTTCATTGCTCATATGATTATTAAATACGTCAAATTCCATTCATCGCTGAAAATTTTAAATAATAGAAATAACTATTTTGATTTACTGTAAGCAAAAGAAACTTTGTTTTGATATTTACCGAATAATAGTTATGTCGCAGAAAATAAAGTTTCAAGGAATGAGTACGCCAAAAATTGATTCATATTCGCGGTTTCCTCAACTTCATTAACCATTAGCGCTTGAAGATAGTTAACGAGTATGAGATCTTTTATTTTTACACCAGTCATTACCATGAGTAGTTCCTCTAATAGTTCCTCAGTCAGGTTGCCAGTTTCTTTGGAAAAAATGAGGCACTTACAAAAATTATTTTTTGAAAAATATTAATCGGAAATCGGTTGTTTGCTCTAGGATTTCGCAAGATATATTTTAAGCAGAAATTAATCATCAGCCGATGATACTACTAGCTCTTACGCAAATACTCACACAATCTGGACCAGCTAAGTAATTTATGTGATTAAATTTGCATGAAAAGTTTCTTTGAAACCTACAATTCTACGACCAGACATTCCAATATAATGATAACTGATTTTTTTCTGCAGGCTCACCAACTTGCGAAGTGCTTTTGTTGCCTCAATTGAATGTTTTAGAGCCTTAACCATATTATTTTCATTATGAATCACAAACCATCTTATCTTACCATAAAACGTCAGAAAAAAGGAGTAACGACTTTCAATACCTACATGGGTAATAAATAAAAAGAGGTCCGAAACAGGAAAACATCGAGGGATTCCCATTATTATAAAACTATAGAAACACTGAAGAAGCAAACGTATAGATCAAATTAACTAGGATTTATTGAGTATTTCATTAAAATCAGGGGGATATGGTTAGAAAAGATGGGTAAATAAAAGAATATGGAATGAATGCCCAGGTAAAGAGTACTTTTGGCAGGTACTTAAGTGCTTTGTTAAAAGAGAATGGATGAGAACCGAATTGCTAAGCAAACGCATGCCAGAAGAGAGAAAATACGTTTAGTAGGGATATCTAGAAAGTCATTTTTTTAATATCTTCCGTCAATCTGGCCGAAAAATTACGAAAATACTAAAAATGCAGTAAGTACTTACTCAAACACACAACAAGTCTCATAGTTCTTAAAATTTATTTTGTTCTTCAAAGTATTGTCTACATATTACAATACAATTAAAAAGCAATTTAAGTAGGAGCCTAATGGCATGAAAAAAAAGTTTGGTGCTCATGAGTAGTAAAGGATTATTTCTATTTGAATTTTCGATCTCTATAACTAAGTTTCACAACACATTTTATATTTTTATATGACATTTTCATATAATTTTATACATTTTCTCTCTTAACTAAGTCTAACAACTTTTTTAAGGACTGGACCGCAGTCTCATCTGCTGTTCTTCAATGAGAAAATTAGATCTCAGGAGGATATTATGGACAATACTCGCAAATAATGGGACATTAAGACCCTTAAAAACATAAGAGTGAGAATGAATTAAAGCATGGACGTAACTGAAGTAACAGAAGCATTCAAGTAAAACAGAAAAAAAAACAATAAAAAGTGAATCCAGCTCGTAGACCTAAAAATGGGAAGTTACGTAAGAAATTATCGAAGCAGAGGCAGCTTCACACTGAGAATAAAGCTAATTGTTGACTGCGCCCACTTCAAAAAGAAAAGCATGCAGAACAGAGGGGTGGTGAGGTATGCATGAATGTAACCAAAATGAAGAGTTAGAAATAAGTTTTAAGCATACCTCCGTATCCTCTGGCACTGAGTATGTGATACCATTCCTTGCATGCGGGTTCTGCTGATAGTCGTGTCTGTGATGCATTTCACGTGGACTTTTATGCAAAGATGTTGACAAACTAGGCTAAAACCTCTAGCCCAACAAATTATCCACGGGATAACTTCGATGACAAATATTCCACCGGCTCTCGAGGCACGCAGAAAAGTGATAGATGCATGCGATGCCCCAAGAACATTTTTATATTTTATTTCCTCATCAAAAAACGTGTCTGGCACAGTCTCGAAGTCCGGACTGTCATCCAGAGCAACGCGATAACCCAAGACACGCCTTCACCGAGCAAAAGTTGCGGTCGTCAAGGCTTTGCATAGCTTGTGTTCACCGCAAAAGGCCTCACCAAGTTTTCCAGTTTATATTCATGCGACGGAATTTCAACGCGGGGATTGAAAGCAGGCAAAAGAGGGGGGAAAGTATTCTTTTTATTTTTTCACCGATACAACTGAGCTAGCATACTACTTTAGTGGGTCAAGATAAAAATTTCGCCTCCTCCCCTTATCGATGAAGTGCAGTTGACGGAGGGAGGGGTGGGGAGGACAGTAGAATTTGCATCCGAAACCATTTAGTTTTCAAAGTGGGCTATCCCAACAAGAGAACAGATGGGCTAAAAAAATATAGCACGTCGCAAAATGGCAAGTTACGAAACTTTCTGAAAGCATTTCACGAAACTTTCGGTCACTGAATTTTTTTAAATCATTTTTTCACAATAATAATCCGCACGACCGATCTTTTAAGGTATAAGAAATTCCTCATGGATAAGTTTTTTGAAACTTCCATTGTGTCTTCCGCATCGACGATTCGACGAGCAGAGCTTGACTTGGGGACTTGGGGAATACCTGTGGGGAATCCGAATACTTGTGAGCGGACGCTGAAAGGTTTCGAAGAGAAGCCATGACGTCATAAATTCCAAATCTCAGGGATGAGGAAATAGATGAATATCACGTGATGTCGGATACTTGTAAATCAAACAGAATTGCCATTTTAGGGAAACAAGAGCCAGACGCTGAAGGTTCTCGATTCCCTAAAATGCTCACCGCACCGAGAATGATTACGAAAAGGAAAACCCATTTTCATTCATTACAGCGGTAAATATCTCTCTTCATGCCATTTAAACCCTATAAAATACCGATTATAGGGAAAAATATAAAAAATATCGGAATAATAAATAAGCGAGCGAAGTAACTTTTAGCATAAGAGGACTTCATATTAATGAAGATTAATGAAGGATTTTTAGTATATAAAGGCAACTGAAATGCTCCTCCTACTCAATTATAGCATTTAAAAGCGATAGATCCGCTAATAAATTTAGATACATTTATCAATACCTTAACATTACCATTCCAAACTTCTACGTAGAATATTTACCATGAATTACCAGCGAAAACGCTTTTTCTATAACTTATTATCTTCTTTTTTAGTAAATCTGGCATGAGTTAAATGCAAAATTAATTTCCCCTCTTCTAAGACTATAATTCCGTTATAGCTTGTATTATTTTAATTTAACTTTATCGTAAGGTATTGGTCAAAATTAACAGCTGTGCTCAAGACAATTATTGGATAACCTATAATAGGCCTATCTATAGGTTATCTATATAAATTTAACCATTAAACTTAAGACATGGCTGTCTATCTTGTAATTCCATTCTAAGGTAAGCCAAATCAAAGAAGTTAGTTATTGCTTTCAGACTTAGGAAAATGGCTCCATTTCAATAATTTCTTACATGATACTCTACCCTTTCATAAGTCTTTTGTTTATATTACAGCCTTGAAGTGCTTAATACATGCTCATCTATTCTTCAAACTCCTGATAACCCTCTCTTCAGAGAGCCAAGAGAAATTGGTATTTTTCCCTCAGGTTTTTTTACACAGTACTTGTCCTGGCTGGTACTTGGTCGGTATATACGGTACCATATACACAAAGCTGAGCAAAAATACCAAAAGTTCTATTAGAATGAATATTGATTCTCCCAAAAAGTCACAACTGAAGTCGAAAAGTTTATCAAGTGCTCTCTTTGCATCAAGATTAATTTCCACGAAGTCACGCCTGAATTCCCCAAATATCTTCAGAGTTTCTTTCCCTTCCCTCACATATTTCATTGCCTATCCCTACCCTTCACAGCATTTACTCCGATATCACGAATCTTTTTCGTTGTTCAAATTTAATCCATTATTTTAACTTGGGCAAACCAAGGGAACGCAATCTCTAATTATTTGTCATTATTGGAGATTCCAACCTTCCTTTACCCTAACCCACTCATTCTGTTCATTGGACTTTAGAATCAGATTGAAATTCAGAACATATGGTGACCAACGTCACACTTGTGGCCAAAAATCACACTAACAAAATAGGAATTAATTCTTACAGTATAAACCAAAGATTGAAATTCGTTAAAAATTTCTGCAACATGGCTATAGAGTTCCAAAAGCCTCCACGCTTTGAGGTCATCATTGCAACATAGTTCATCTGCTCAGATCATAACTGAATCCTGAGGCGACATTTTCGTTGCCTGTATATTTTAACAGACTCCCAATATACGTGATGGACGATCGTCAGCAGAACACCGCCCGTGTTATGGTTATTATTTTCATAATAAGCAAACATGAGTAAATTACGCCCGGAGGACGAACTGAGTTATTTCCGTATCCAGGCTCTCGTTTCGCTAAGTCTCACAAGGTACCGAAAGGCGAGGCGAAACTTTTTTTCTGGGAATTGGTAAAGCTTTATTAAAGCGTAGCTGGAGGATTTACGAGGTATGCCGAGGGGGAAAGAAAATATTAGGGTCGAAAATAAAATTTACTCCTGGCTTCGAAATTTGCAACCTTTGGGAATGTATAATAACAAGGGAGGAGAAGCATTTAAGAGATTCTAAACATCAACCTTGGGCACTTAAATGGTTGGAAGCGGTGTAAGCGATGTAAGATAAGAATTTAATTACGAGGAGCGGAGTATTTTCAAATAATGGTGCCGGGGGAAGATCCCGCATCACGATCGAGGATATCACGGAACTATACCTGTCAATTTGGGGGCTTTGCGCTAGTAAAAACCAGTGAGAGAATGTGTGCTCATTACTTCTTTTTTCCATATCCTGAAGCTCTACCGATCATTTCAGAAAGGGATATAGAATTTGTTATAACTAAATGATCAATCTTTTGCCAACCAACCTTCATATAACTACTTTTTATTCGCACACGAGTACATTTAGCAAAAGAATGTGGAAATTTACTAGAGGCAACAATAGCTTGATCTGGAAAGAGTTTGAAACCACAACTCTGCATTACTGGCCAGGTGTGTCAGTTAGCGTCGAAGTCAAGTTCACCGTAAGTATACAGGGGAAAGATGTCAGGATATAATGATTACAGAGTTTTGTATATGGAAATTTTATTTTCTAAGTTTTGTCATTTCCACAAAGTATTGCCTGATTCGTTAAGCAAAATCTACGGACACATTATACATATTACAGCTAATTAATGGTGATAAAGCTACGACCTATTCGTGACTCGATAAACGTTACAGCAAAGCCTGTTAAACAGTCATTTTAATTCGTCTACAGAAAATACCTATGTGATTTAAAGGTCAGCTTTTTCTCGTAGACAGTAGCGCTAAGCGCACGCAGCACGGGTACTTCGTGAAATCATATGCACGGCCCCTGAAAGGAACCTCGCTCCATAAAATACACAGCGAAAGAGGACAACGGGGATGCTTAAATAGTTTGAGAATCAGTAACTGTATAGACGGGTCCGGAGTCGAATCCCGGTCGAAGTGAATTATCATTTCACAGTGAATTTCACATAGCTGCGCGATGATACTATTTGTGTTCTGGTGAATCTGTCACAGATACAACTTGGCCACTTCCGCAGTTATTTGTATATATTGCATTCAATAGAAACGGTGTATTCTTAACTATTGTAAAATATTACTTATAAATATAATATGCGATATGGTATTACAAATGAATCACTGGATGGACATTGGCATTCACTAAATACAACACGATGCAAATATCATTGGCTCACAAGTATTATTCTTTCGGAGGTGAAGGTGAAGTTGATCAGAAAATTTCCTTAGTTTTGGGTCCAGGCCCGCGAATGTCGTTTTGAAAAACAAGATTTTCACTAGATATCATCCCGAATTCTTAGGTCAAGAAAGTCGAGAAAGAATTTTCGCCACCCTTTATCCTAAATGTCTGGATATGTGCTAGATGGCTGGGTATGGCGTTGTGATTGCCTAGTTCTGTGCTATTCCTTGGGGATGTATTCTTCTTATGCGGAACAATTGTAGCTCTATTTCATCTACTATACGAGGGGTATATCTTTTTCCTGGGGATTTTCATGAGAATTTTCAAGATTTATTTGGAATCTCTGAATATTCTAGAAAAATATTCATTTACTTTGGCTAGTATTTTATCATTATCTCGATGACAATTGCTTAATTAGTAGTAAATGTTTCACTATTCATGCGGAATTGAGCTTCATAATGCAGGGCAACTATTCCGGTGAAGAATTCTTATTATATGAGACATCGACAATATAATTAGCTCGTGTCAAGATAATCAAAAACTTTCTGGCTTACATTGAGAAAAGCTAAATGTTTTAATGATAATTTCAAGAAAATATAAAATATTTTTCCGAATTTACGACTATGCTTGCGAGAGAAGGCCCAAAAGATCCAAAAATCATGAGAAATTTATGAAGGGTGCGTACTTGCAAAAAATTTACGTGTTTCTATTTCATAACAGATTTCGTATAAACTGAGCAAACTCACTTTGAAGTAAAGTTTCACGTGAAATAACCTTCGGTTTTTGATAGAAAATGGTTTCCTCTTGAATACCGTCTCGCTATTTAAAATCTTAACTTCCTTATACAACGCCAATGTTTTCCAAAATCCACCTCAAAGGAACTCAGGCCGAGGAGTTCACTGCACTCAAGGATAAATTATCTCGGGGTCGTAAAAATATAAGTGCATTAAACTCAAAACTTTCTTCTCGCGCTTCATCCATTCACAGCAAATTTTGCAGAAAGTGAACCTTTAAATTAATTTAATCCATTTTATCAAACCAATATAAAGCCACTTTTCACAATTTTGAATATCATCATTATTATTTGTATCCCAATAAATAATTTGTAGGACTTCACTTGAAGGAAAAAGGTAAAAAGTTTAAAATCGTTTAACTACATAGTCTTAAGAAGATCACGTTGATATGCGCTAAATACAAATTATTCATAATATAAACAAAGAATAAAGAGCACTACATGAAGATGGACTTAAAATATGTGGAAAAAACTCTCAGCAAAGCCTTTCATGCTCAAAAGTTTAAAAAATATGCAGAGGTATCTGTAAAAGTCAATGTAAGGTTTTTCAAATACAGATTAGGTAAAGCCCTTTAATAATTTTTTTCCAAAATACTTTCTCCATATTTTCAAAATCTCGAGAAATTTTTTCCATTAATTGAATCGAGAGTAATAAAAAGTTAACACGGCTCAATTGATTCGCAGAATTTTTCAAACTGACGGCAAGAATGTTAAAGTTTATGACCACAGATGAGCACTAAAAAGACCTGTATATACTATACGCTTATGTTATTTAACATAATAGGAAGTCTATGGAATGCATAGGCTTAATTAGAATGCAGCATCAATCATTCACGATAAACGAGCAGTCTGGAAGGTTACTGCGTGTCGTCTTCAACTCCTGTCAATCAATCCGTGGTACAATGTTGCCCGATTAGCTCAAGGGAACTGCCACCACTAAGGGTACTGTGACGACTTTAAAATTGAAGAAATCCGCGTGACTAAGCTGAATATGAGACTGGCAGATAAATATAGACCTTGTCATGAGAAAAATATACTATGCACCCAGAACATGCAGATCAGCACCAGCATTTTGGCGTACTCTAGCCTCTCAATCCGAGCCGTTCCTTTGAAACAAGTCTCTGTGAAATAACACCCATTGAATAGTTAAATGGATTGATAGTCGGTTAAATGAAGAAAGAGTTGGTGAAAAGAATGAATTGCACAATGCACACGAATAAATGTTTATACAACAGTTCCATCGCAGATTCCCGCTGCAGCAGCATCGTGGCGAGTTGTTCCGAACTCTTGAGAGTCCACTGCGTCAGCAGACTTTGTACTCATTAGTTTCGCACGTACACACAATATGAACAGCAGATAGTGTGAAACATTATCTCTCACAACTTTCCGCTACTACTTGAATTTCAAATCGTTAATGAACCCTTATATATTTGAGTTACCAAAAGGGTGAGCTTAATAAACAGTGCTGCGAAAGCAAAACTTAATACAAAACTGATGTTTAACCACAGTATATATAATGAGCAAGTTAAAATTTCTAAAAAAAACTAAAAATATAGAACTGTTAAGAACCAGATAAATGGTAGCATAACATGAGTAATCAACATATGCCCATATTTTCAACATGCAAGCTTTCATTTCACGTTCAGTCAGCTATTTTCCCAGTTTCCTGAATATTATTTTGCCTACTAGTGCAATGTTAACCCAGTAAAATTAAATTTATAACAATGATGATGCTTGTCGTTTAATCAACGGAGGATGTATACACTTAAGAAAAAATTCACCTTAAGGCGTGAACAAGTAGAGGATGGCACATCCATTGAATTGGTTCTCGGATCAGTCCAAGTGACAGGACCGATGTTCGGGAAGGGCCGTATGCAAAGGAGCTGGGGAAATGAAGGGATAAGAGAGGATGGGATAGGATTCGGAGGACGGAGGGGGAAAAAGAGTTGATGGGCATGGACCCGGGATGAATCGGTGCGGTTTAACGAACCCCAAAGGCCTTTTAACGAGGAGGAGTGGAAAGTATCCCAGGGAACCCACCTTATTCATGTCTCGAACGCAAATTACGACTCTTTCTCACCGTGATCCATATATACGTCTTTACTTGCAAGCTCCCACAACGATATCTAGCAATTGGTCTTATAGTAATAGCCAATGTGTTGTCAATGATATAGTAATAGCCAATGTGTTGTCAATGATAACGGCTAAATAAATGTGGATAATGTTCTATTATATCCTTACGAGTGATTTCTTGTATTTAATTTTGAGCAGGACCGAATTTCCATTTAAAAGTTATTCGTGACAAATTTTATCGGAATGGCATTAATCAACGATTAAGAGAGGGAAAAAATTCGTCAGTATTAGGAATTTTATTTGATTGACAGAATTTTCTTGAAATATTAGCATCGCAAACTCTCTTCAATCTATTGAATTTCAATAATTAATATTTTTTCCCTATTTTTTTATACCTTTACTCAACAAATATGTGGAAAATATCTAACACTTTATTCCAATATTTTATTAAGGCGCTCATGCGAGGATATTACTTCATTTTATAGCTGATTGAGTCCTAATACAGTAATAAAATTTATTCATTCGCCTCACACTATAGGAATTTAATCGAATGATTAGTAAAGAAAAGAAAATGAAAACGAGTTTAAGAATGATCATGATAGCAAGTAAGCAATTGGAAGTTCTCTACAAAACAGTACCAGAAACAGCACTAGACTTCAAGCATAAATAAATTTATAAGCACACTTTGAATAGTAAAATCATCCAAATATTTTGAATGCATAAAGACGACTAAGTGTGCTGTTATTCCAGTGCCGCGATTCAAAAAATTAAGATGTGTTTAACGATAAAGAAACATAACCCAAAAACTTCTAATTTAATATTGCCTCTCACGTTGATAATAATCCATGACATAAGGTTTAAACGGAGTTTACGCTTCGCTGAGCATAGTTTTATTTTTAAATCTCTGCCACCTTCTAAATCAGAGATTTTTTCTGATAATAAAAGGGCTATCATCGGGTGGAATCCAAGAGCCAATGACCTTATAACCAGTTCATTTGACAGTGCCATTACCGAGCCTCCGAGCCTCACCGCGCTACGGAAATGCGGGATGACAACTCGAAACGAGTTCGACGCCCGGATATTGGACCAACGGCTTACGGTACGATACCGAAAGAGTATTTTTTTCCACTCGACTGACTGAAGAGGCAATTGTGGAGGCCTACGATACGCGACGGCAAAGATTCAGGCGAGATGAAATGAGGTGAGTGACAATATTCGATGGAATGAGACGAACACAGAATAGACTTAGCGTAGTTTGAGCGACATATTTCCCAAGTAATAAGGGGGAACGCAATCAAATTATACTTTGAAATTTCAGCAGCTGTGAATACCAAGAAGTAAATATTGTTAAATTAATCGCTAAATTTAATCAATATACTTTTATGTGACTGAAATTTACAGTAACTAAATAAAAGTAGCCAAAAAAACATTTTTAACGTGACTCATTTTTTTCACACGGTACGTTTTCTCCTATCCAAAGGTATTCAATTAAGATATAATACGAATGATCTACGATAGGTATTGATAGCCATGGCTAATTGTGTATCGCTATCAATACATAGAGTTATACAGCCTTAATGCAACTCATACTAGACGGACGGTTTTTTTTCGATTCTGAAAAAATTACTGCGGTGACTAGATTATTTATTTAAACAAACTACTTGATGAAACCTTCATATACATACTGTTAATGTTTGACGAAATTTAGGAGTGAGAAACTCTTTCATTTCTAAATAATATCTCTCTGGAGAGCCCACGGGTTACACTTCCCATGAAAAATGGTTGGGACTTTGTAGCTTGAATTATATGATTAGCGGCTCTTAATTAGGTTTTCTTTGGAAACCTGAGATATTTTGATTTAAAATGAGGCCAAACTTATTGATTTCTGGTAGACATGATTTCTCGCTACAACTTTCTTAATAAATTTTGATTGAAAGAGGCAACTTAGACACGGGACGTAAATTAAATCGCGCGGGCCCAGTGGATCAGTTAGGCAGAATGAGCATTCGATGCATCGATCGCGATTCGCGATTAGCCATGGTTATCAACATGTAACGTAGGTCATGTTGGATATTCCAAAGATCGTTAGTAATACATAATTATTATATGAATTGTGGTAAAAATATATCAACAACTTAACACGATACAAACTATTTTTCTAATACGTAATGCTATTCGAAATGCCCATATCATAGAATAGCAAATTTATTCATGCGCGGAGTGTGATGTACTGCGAGGCCATGAGATGCGATCTAATTCAAAACTGATGAAACGCTAAAAGATATGATGTATAATTTTAAGCTCGGAATCATTTCGCGCCAAGCAATGCCATGAATTTCACTGATATAAAACGATCAGCGTTTATGCAATGAATACGATGCAATAAATATAACTCGATTTAAATCGTTCCTTTTAGGAACATACTTACAATAACATGCGGTGCAATGTTATGCGGCAAATTAATTGCAATGCTATGACATTTAGAGCGAAGTTATTCGATACCAATCGAAGTGTGCGGTTGCAGTGCCCATATAGGATGCGATGCAATGCGATATAATGCTATTTAATTTGATATTATTCAGTACAATATACACGCAACTCTATGAAATGCAAAGTGATGCCGGGCTATATTGCTATGAGATCGCGTAGCTAATTGCGATGCGTCTTTCACGATGCAAATTTTAGGTACATTTCACCCCAATGTCGCAACTTGCTACGTGTTCAACTGCGTGTGGACGTGAGCCGGCTCTTTGACAGGTAGCGTCGCGAGTGACGGCGGGACCCGGATGTAATGGGATAGGATCGGCCGTATGGGACGAAAGATTCGCCGCTGAAAATTTAAAAAGGGTACGTTTAGGAGGGGAAGAGAGGGAGAAAAGGGGGTCTGGATGGAGCACGAGACTTTGCACAGGGGGTTGGTTAGGGGAACGAGAGTAGGAAGGGTCAAGAGAGGATTGTGACGAACTGGATCAGGGTTCTCCATGAGCGGGGGGGAGGGGGCGGCTGGGAGGTTAGAGAAAGGGGTACCTACTAACTGGGTGGGGGTTTGGAGAGAGGCTGCAGCGAGATGAGGGGAGGCAGGGGAAGGATTGAGGCCGGAGGCGGCGTAGCAGAAGCAAAGCCTCATTAGTGGGCACGAGACTCACCTTGAAATTAATTGAATGGATTCTAATCAACGTAAAAATGTAATTAAAGGGAGTGTTGAGGGGGAAAAAGGGGGCTTTAAAAAGCTGCTCTGCCCTGGGAGGGTCCCTCAGGGTGGCGCGAGATGGAAAAAAAATATTTCAAGGGATGAAATAAACCCTTTTAGAGGCGCATGGCGGGTAGCGCATTGACGGTGTATATTTCGGAGATGGTCTGAGGGAGGTATGACGGGATTGGTATGCAGGGAAGGGATGAGTAAAGGTGGAGAGATGTGAAATCGCGGTGTGCGGGGACCTAGGGGATTCTCCTTCATCACTGCGGTCTGGAAAGGAGGGAAAACCTTGAGCTTGAGATCGAAATGAGGAGATTGTGGAGAGAGATTCAGAGTTTCAAAAATGCAAATTATCTCCTCCGAATAATGGACGAGTGGAAGTAAAAGATATAAATAAAATGACCATAAAAATGCATCTAAAGCGATAAAACCTCTTAGAAGATGCAGTTTTGCCATGCTGAGGTGCATTGACATGCGATTTGCTGAAGATCATTATTGGTTTTTCAAACCTAAGATTTGTTGACTGCAACCCTCCACTCCGCCCTACCTAATGCTAGTTGCCTAACCTCCTGGTATCTCTTCCAATGTAATTTTCTCTTTATTTGGTCCATGAACTTATTCTGTGTCCTCCTCTTGAGACATAAGGAATATGTTCGTGGACTGAATAAAGAAGAAAGTACATACATGCTGAAGATATCCAGCTGATATAGTGACTCACAGAGACAAACGATACAACCCTTCGCGTAATGTAACAATATCTATTCACTGATACGTACATTGAAATATGTTTTGTACACGCAAAATTTTGAGATAAACCTCTTAGCAGGTGCATTTTTGCCATTCTAAAGGTGCATTGATATGCGATATGCTGAATATATCCAGGTGATAGATTAATTCACAGGGACATGCAATACATCACCCTGCATAACGGAACGCTACTTATTCCCTGATGTGTACACTGCGATATGATAAGTGAACGCAAAATTTTGAGCTCTAGATCGAAATGAAGGAGATTGTGGAGAGAGATTCAGAGTTTCATAGCTGCAAATTACCTTCTCCTAATAACGAACGGGTGGGCGTAAGATAAATAAATACAATTATCATTAAAGTCCATACATAGCAATAAAATCTCTTAGCAGGTGCAGTTTTGCAATACTGAGGTGCATTGATATGCGATGTACTGAAGTTACCCAATTGGCAAAATGATTCGTAGGGATATGCAATACAGTCTCCTGAGTAACGTAACAATATTTACTCACTGATATGTACACTGTTATATGATATGTACGCGCAAAGTTTTCTCTCTAGATCGAAATGAGGAGATTGTGGAGAGTTTCAAAAATGCATATTATCTCCACCTCCTAATGATGGGCGAGTGAGCGAAAGATAAATAAATTAAATCATCATAAAAATTCATCCATTGCGATAAAACACCTTATCAGGTGTAGTTTTCCCATGCTGCGGTGCATTGATATGCATTGTGCTGAAAATATCCAACTGATATATTGATTCACAGGGACATGCGAAACATCCCGCTGCGTAGCGTAACGAATTTTATTCACCGATATATACACTGCCGTGGAGTACGGTATCGGAGGATATCAATAAAATAAAATATCATGAAATATTGAGTATCAAGAAATATCAACGCAAAACCAAATCATCTCATTCGCGGACGCTGCAAATATCAATATAAATCGTTATATATATCTCAAGGGCTCGGTTTTATTATCTGTATTTAGTATGTCCTTTCGTTTTCAAAGCATATCCTTCCTGGTAGGAATTTATTGTGGGTATAAACAAAACACGCATATTATAAAAAGTTGCGTGCAACTAGTGATTCATAGCTGTAAATAGCGCTCGCTACTCGGGGGCTTCGCTTCGATTGCGAGCCCTACGCTGCGCCGCCCGTATGCACCATTTGCAACAATGCCATACTCTTTACAAAAGGCACTATTAAGGTAGTTTGAGCGAAATATCATTTTAGCTAGTAATCAATTAATTTGGTCTCATTTTAAAGAATAATATATCACCCTTCCATTGACATAAAAAATTTAACCCCTTAGCCCATTACTTGCCGAGATCTTTGCCAAAAATACTAATTTATATGGGAAATGGCACGAGTATGCACTCCAGAAAGACCTAATATTAAAAACGAGGCATTTCTTACACTTAGATCTCGTCAAAAAAACAATAGTTTGCTTTGTGTGTTTTCTCAACTATTTTTGAAAATTAATCATATTGTCAGCGCAGTAAATTCTTCGGAATCATGATAAAACTTCCGTTTTGCTGACGTTTCAAACGTACCGCACGAAAACAATTAGTCAAGTTAATGACTTATTTAGACATTTTCATTTTATTACTTACAATTTCAGTCTTGTAAAACTATAATATCGCACCATTAGTTATGAAATATTTAAGTCGCGTGTCTCACAGTAGGTGAAATTAAAACGTATATATCGAATATGGCCTCTATAATGATTACGGAATTATCTCGCCCGCACTACCTTGAATACTTGTGTCCATAGAAATATTAGAGAATTTAAGCACCAGATTAGCTAGCAAATTTCAATTACTCGTGCTTATCTGGCAAATGGAAATGCAATGGCCGTGAAAAAAAACAAACACTTCATAGATGCAGGAGATTTCTATTTTGACGCCATTTTATTGCCCTATAAACGAAATCATAGGCCTTTAACACATATCCTTGGGCTCTACTGAGTTTTATGAAGAAGACGTAAAAGATGCGAAGGACCTACGAATAATTTTTATGAACTTAAAACTCCTAACTTTTGCTCGGCTTTCTCTTTGATGGCATAGAATTTTATGGGGGCAGACTCTCAACTATTTTCCATCATCGTGTTTCGATTTTGCTGGAGGTTCATTCACAAAGAGCTTTATCTAATTTATTAACTTCTCAGGGAATTTAATATTGTTCGGCTCGAGGAGGTTTTCGAAAATGTCTAATGCAGCAAATTCAATTTTTAAAATTACTCGACACGAAATGTAATGAATACGCCTAAGGGAGATGTGAGAAGCGCGTTTTTGGCTATATATTTTCATCATTACGCGTATTCATACAAATTGATGTTTATGGACTGAAGAAAATTAGAGAACGAAGCTAACAATGATGACGATGCGTGGAATTAATTCCGTACAATGGAAACATCAATCAGCTTTTAAAAATTCTACTAATAAATCAACACAACGATTAACTCGCAAGTCAAGGCACCAAAGTTGAAAACATCTAAGGTTTTATATTCTCAAAAAGATATTTGACCACGGATTTACATGCATACATACATACATACCAATCACGCCGTTCCCTTCCTGGGTAGGCACAGTCACAAAGTTTCACTTATAAATACATATTTGTGCATCTAACTCTGTTTCAATAATTTCCTCCACACTGAGCTATCCTCGCAAACCTCTTTTGCCTCATTTACCCCCATACACTGATTCATACTCGCCCTCATGTTTATATGACTCCTTATATTCCTCCTCCTAAGAATTTCCTCAACCACATCCAACCACAACTTTCTCGGCCTACCTCTACCTCTCGCACCTTTCATTTCACTCTAGCATATCTGCTTTGTTATTCGACTCTAATTCATTCCCTCAGCATGGCCAAACCAACCAAAAACACTCCTCTAATAGTGGCTATTACTGGAGCCTCCTACCCATATTTATTTATTACCAACTCATTCCTAAACCTATCCATCCTACTTTTGCCGCAAACACTCCTCAGATAACTCATACCCTCGGCGTTTAGTCTAATCTTATGTCTATCCACTACTACCGCCGATATAATGCAATGATCACCAATATAATTCAATCAAATCTATTTCATCGAGTTTAAAAAATCTTGTAATTGAGCAGCATATATTCAAAGGTAAAAGTTTCCACGAAACACCTATTTAGTGGAAAGGTCCATTACTTTAGCTCCTAAAGACGCCAAATAAATACATGGAATGGCATTTTATTTAAAACTGCTTAAGCATGAACCTAGGGAATTTATAAACTGTGTAAATTAGCACATTTAGACGGAGCGCTAATATTCAGTAAATAGGCAGCGAACTCTAGGATCAAAGGAAATAAAGAGACAGAAAATTCAGTCGTGGAGAGCAGATTACGTGACTAGTTACTCGGTAACTCATCACTGGTCACCCATCCGCTGAAATACCGCAGTAAATTTCTCTGTGTTGTCACTTAATTTACTGCGGTATTCCACTTTACTTTACTGCGGTACTGCAGAATCTTTAACATGCATTCTCAATCGATGCACTGCAAATCAATATGGAAGGTAATATTTTTAACTGGAAGAGAATACTATATGTCATACTGACACTTTGAAGTTGATACCGCAGTGAACTTAATTAAAAAATTTACACATAAACCATGTACTTTTTAGCACTTTTCCAATAATCTACGTTCATTATAGTTAATGTATTAAATACTAAAAATGCAACCACTGAGCAGTTATACAACTTTTGGATGTTTGCTCTCAGCTGCTTAAAAAACTTATCATTTATAACCCAAATACACATGAAAACAAATCATTCTCTACAGTGGGTTCCTGAACTCTCTCTAATTCTGGTGAAATTCCGTTTAAATATTCCTTCCACTCTTGCTCTCGCTTGAATATGATGTTATTGAGATTTTTTATTTCACCGTCTCAATTTAAGCCTAACATTTTCAAAGTCGAAGAACAATACACTTGAGGCTAAACTGCATAAAAACATGTATTCACAGCTATTTTTCACACACGTTGATTCTGAGCCACAGGAAAAGAAAGCGAAATTCTTCCTCCGTTTAAGAGTCTCCTTTCTCCACTTTTTCTCCCAAACCACTCGGCCAGTCAAGCTTTTATTGCCCCGCGGAACGCTTCCTGATGAAAAGGCGGCTTCTTTTGTGCGAAATCCAATAACCGAGTCCGGCAGTGGATGGGAGAAGTAGACCTGTACTTTCTTCCCGCTCCGATCTACTCCACTCTACTAATCTTCTCTCTCTCGTTCGCTCCCACATATACCCAACCGCACAACGCCCGTCCCTCCTGACGCTCAGCGGGATAAGAAGGGGAGCGTCGCATCTGGAAAACCTTTACAAAGGAAGAAAACGATGTTTCCAGGAACTTTGTGTTTTCTTTCAAGCCCGCGTCGCCCCCGGGGGATAATCATCGCGAGGAGTAAAAAGGCGGTATTTTATCCACATTTCCGAGAACCTATTGGAAGGAGCGTTTTGACTCGGTAAACATGAAAATTGATCAGAATATCCCCTCTGGCAAACAATTACGATGAACATGATTTATTTGCGCGCCAAAATTGAGTAATGATCATGGTATAGTTTAAACTTTAGAATTGAACTTTATTATCAAAGAATTATTTTAAACATTGTTTTTATATAATAAATTTATTTAACCGATCTTGTTAACTTTTCCACTGGATATGTATGCCTCAAGTACTAATTACATTAGGGAAGTTAATCATTTTTCCAGCATGACAACCCATTTTGATTTGTACTTAAATCAATAATGGTCACATGACACCAAAAGGTTACACTTATCTCGCTAAGATTAACCAATTTCAAAGCTCAAAGACAACTGGACATTTTTAAATTCTTCATTAGTATTCTGTTCGAAATGAAAAAACACTAAATACAGGCAAAGAGTAATACTTCCAGCCGTCACAAGTGCATATATATTGTTATGAATAAAAAAAATAGAGTATAGAGTCAATTTTACAGATACAAATGTCCATTATTTTAATTAGACACTGCCCGATCATTTAAAAAAAGCAAGTGTTGCTATCGGCCATTACTTAAGGAGACCATTAATCAAGGAGTGCGACTCTAAAGCTAACAATGACGGTCATTCGGCAACAATCCATCTTCTAATGAATTAGCTGTATTGTTTGCTAAGCATGAGTAAATCTGGTTCAACACATTATTATTAATCAAAAATTTTCCTTTTCCTTGGAAAAAACCTAAATATTTGTAAAATCATATAAAGAAACTTAAGTTCAAACAATTTTTCTCAGCTTATGCAAACAAACTAAGAAATTCTTTCAATGAATTTCCATGAAACTGGACATTTGGGTGTAATACACCAACAAAAACCAATTAAGATTCATCTAGAATGAGAAATTGCTTGGTTTTTTTCTATAAACTTCTTTTTTAGAATGTTATCAAGTTTTAGAAATTTTTTTAGAAAATAATGAATAAAAAATTATTTTTCTAAATAATTCTTTTTTAGAAATTACTAAGCAATTTGAAGAAGAAATACCGCAAAAATAATAATTTTATTCAGAAATTATAGATTATTGGGTTGAAAAAAGTACATGGAATTTACTTAGAGGGGTCAACTTTATTTTTCATAAGATAATAAATGTATAATTCGATAAAAATACTTTAATTTTAAAATATTATTTTGGCTACCAAATAAATGGAAATTATAAATAAGAAAAATAAGGTATATTAACTAACTTTGTCGTATGGAAACTTAGAAGAATTGAACTCTTTGAAAAGTTATTTTAAACGGCCCATCGCGGACTATATCCATTAAAGAACTGCTGTACAAATTTTTGTAAAACATTGTTTTCGCGAAACTAAGTTTTTAGATCCCAGTATTATAAGTAGAAATTTCTGATTCACCCTTATTCTCGTGAAAGCAAAATTATGGGATGTGTGTACACCAGAGGGCCTTGTTGGCACAAGATTTCCGACGAATATGTAAAACCGTTTTATGTTAGCACGCCGTCAAGATTTCCGAAACGCACCCCTGGATCTGAGGCTATGCTTTTACGGCTTTCCTCTTCTCAGCCGACAACGAGTCTTAAAAATTTCACGACGCAACAAACATGAAAAAAAAGAACTTCCCTTTTCCCGTCCCCCACACTCCCTCCCGTGAGGATTCCGAAGAAAAGGGTTGGCAGTCCAAAAAAGAATACCCAGAAGTGAAATGCAAGTGAAATCACAGAGACATATCTGAATCATTGCACAACCTCCCCGAAAAAAATACGCGTTTATCTCCTTCGGGAAATTGCACTGAAACATGAGTCCAATTATCACAAATTGGAAGAAATTCCATCGATTTTACAGATACTACTACAAATGCCCACGAAAATCGGAAAAAATTCTGAAAATGAATTAAATCAAACGACAACACAATTATTTTCAGGGAATTGGTAGCAGAGTGCAACACGATGATTACGGTTTTGTTATTCCCAATAAAGTATCCGCGATATTGAAAAATATTTTCAAGTACTTAATCTTCATTAAGTTGTTTAATTCTATTTTTACATTTAAAATAACACGGTTGTTTACTTGTATCATTTACTTCTCTTCAGGAGATAAAAATAACATTTATTTTTCAAATGGTTCCAAATATGTTTTTTAATCACCACTATGATGCAATAAGATCAATTCAATTGATAGGAAAGTATTAAAAATACATATTGTAATGAGGCAATATGATTAACACCCCTACATCTCGTTTTAATAGGAGGATGTATTGGAAAATCAAATGGCAGCCGGCTATTAGGACCGATTTTTCATCAACATTTATGTATGTGAAATTCATTTAACTTCTTAATCTTCCTAAAATGTTCAGTTTCTAACGATAACAGGATCTTCGTTTATTCTGCACTGGTGACGCCATAAACTGCAAAGTTTCTGCATTTAGTTTAGTGCCATGAATATTTGACGAGATCAGAGAACGAAGGCCATTTCCTCAGCACGATTAGACTCCATAGTCGTTCTACTCCAAACCGAAAGTCTTTGCTAATAATGAAATACTATAGCCGAGTCCCGCAAAACATTTATTTCTTACATATATGGGATAAACTTATAATTGAGAAAATAGTTTCAAACTGTACACTAAAAAGGCAAAACTTTCACGGAATTATGCGATGGAATCCATTAATGATACTTACATTTAGAAGGAATGATTTCAACTCGGTCGCAGTAATTCAAGTATCAATACAAGGAAGAGTTTACTCACCTGAAAATAAAGAAGGAATATAAGTCAATAACAAATTCAGGTTGATATAGTTACCTTAATACTCTTAAATAATCCATTTATTTATCTAATTATTTTGTATTCCTCAGATAAGAAGATTTACCACATTAATTTGAAAGAGACATCAATATCTGTGAGCATAAATGTTCAACAAAAATTTTAAGAACAATTCAACTAAAACGTTCGAACTCAAATCTCCTCATTGCCAAATTTTAATTGCAAAATATTACAAAAATAAATAAATTATCTTATATTGGAAATATTTCAGTGAAAAATAATTCTACTTCGATGATACACTCTCCTTGACAGCCACACCTTCATACAGCACGTTCGGAAAAATATGCTCCCATAGGAACTCGTGGAGAGTTGGAAAGGCTTAGTAGTTTTCTGGTGGGGTGAGAATAATACCGAATCGAATCGGACGTAACAGCTCTGAGGGCTGATAAATGACGGAAGCCTCGAACAAAACTGTCCAATCAATGATATTTATAGACGAGTATTAGTTCATGGGCATATAAAGGACTGCACGGCCCATAAATCCTCTATCGGCAGATTTACTGAGCGATATATATAAAGGTGAGTTCTATACGAAAAGGAATAATAGCAGGAGGAGTCAGAGATAGAGCGTGCAATACAGATAAATGATGTACTTACTTCCTATAGGGTGGACTTCTGGATAGCAATGTATTATCGTTATTATTTTCTTGGGAGCCAGGAAGAGGAAAAGCCATAATTGATTGAGGTTAATAAATGACTCCAAGAAAAATTTCGATTCATCTCTTTATTCTCAAACGATATAGTTATCTGCAATTTTGATAGAACTAAAGCACTGTTGACGACTATAATAGCCAAGTTTCTGGCAGACAAAGTCACTCATAATGTCCGTGCGCAAACAATTAATTCTACCAAAGTGAAACTTTTTGGATAAGTTTCTTTTACAACATAGGTGCTCAGGAAGAAAGGATTTTTTATTAACTGCTTTGATGAACCGGAAAAACTTTAAAGAACTTTTAAGAAAATATGAGATGCTAGCTTTTATTAGGTTATCATGATATATTGCTTTAAAAAAACTCTAATGATATTCAGCACTACACTTAAAGTCCATTAATATTTTCGTCTCTTTCCTTTGCTGAAATCGTTATATATTCAGAGAGCGTCGGGTAGCAGAAATTGCTTGAGCAGACAGCTAGAGCAGCCAGACTTATACGATTTACCAGGCATCAAGGCACAGCAGCAGCTAATAATTTCAGAGTAAATTTAAAAAAATACCCAAGGATTTTTTATTCACAGTAACAAAAACATATTTAAAATTTTGAGAGAATTTAAAAGAATGATCAAATATTACAGTTTTAATCCTTTAAAATAATGCTTGAAAGGTTAAAAATCTTGTAAAAAAGGTTGCAGTACACCAAGTTTCTTAATGATCACTGCATATGGCGATGTAAACAGAGCCCGTTAACTTTCGACAGAGGGTTTCTATGCTTAATAAAATAATGATCAACAGAAATACAACCAAATGAATCTGTTGACTATTTGTGAGAGAATGAAAATTAACTTGTAGATACGAGAAAATACGTATTCATGCAAGCAAATAGGCTTCTATGGTCAGAAATATATCATAGCAGCATAACTTGGCTTTCAATAGCGTCCACTTGCATGCTTGAGTTGTCTAACCATAAGAAATACAAATCATCCGCTTCGTATTCCAACACTCCGCAGGAAAGCTGCTTTCTCATAAAAAATTAGCAATGTCCACATGCAACTTCCCTTCCATAAAAACTGTAGTATTTGAAAAGAAAACTGAGTTACCCGATGAGTTCCATTAACACTACACTTTTCTGATGGTGGATTGTGCCGGATGGGGGATGATTTAATGACTGAGAAAATGCTACGGACTCGAATAATAACCCACCATTGTGGACTAAAATATTGGAATCATTTTTATATTTCATTATATGAGATACGCTGCCTACTTCCCACTTTAGTTCAGTGGCATATTTTTATCGATTTCAATTAAATTTATTCTAGAGTAGAAGATCAAAGTTCACAAGTACACAAGATCACAAGAACACTCTGTAAGAAAAGGAATTACGAACATTCAGACCTCATCCATAAACGCTTTCTATACATCATATGAACTTAAACTATTCACATGAAAAGAATAAAAGGTATCAACATTTAATAGGATAGTATACTTTGTCGCCTCACTTACTCCTTTTCCATTAGTTTTTTCCACAGTTTGAAAAGATTTCTTGAATACAGACTTACACTTAAATCCGCACTTATTATTCCATTGACATTTAGTAACAATTTATTAGGTCCAAATAAATTAAGGCTAACCGGTTTGTTTATTTTATCGATTTCTATGCTTACGCAATGGAAAATACTATATTACAACTGATAAGCAGAAAAAATATGGTAAGAAGCTTAAAAATAGTCAGAGTGTTTTAAAAGTGTGAAAAGGAAGATACAGAAATGTTTGAGAACTCTAGCTAACACCATACCTCTAAAGACCACATAAAAACTTATAGTGTACTAACGCGCGAAATATACAGTTATATCTATATCAAGATTGTTTGGAGGTCCTAACAAGAGAAAATAGAATATTGGATTGTAAAAGCAGAAAAAGGGATGCGATAAATGCGAATTATTTGAGAGAACATGAGGGACCGAGATATACTCGAGAGCTATGGCAGGTTTTCACGATCTTCGAGAATTAAAAATCGAGAATGTAGCAGAAATATGGACAATAGAAGTAGATAGAAGCTGTTAGCTTGGCAAAAAATGGAATAAGAAAATTAGACCAAGAGAGGAACAAAAAAGAAAAACAGTTAAACCTGTTGGTAGCGGTTGCAGATTGAAAGAGGAGAAGGTTTATGGGCAAGCAAAACATTTATACCAAGCTTAAGTATAATGAGAGAGAAATGGGGTGTTTTATATGATTTCTTTATGTATGGGACATGGGTGGATTAAACAGATGCCAAAAGCCATACGTAACACATAGTACGTCGACAGATATATTTGAATAACTTTTTAATGGTATAACTTCAAGAGCACTGCACACTTTTTTCACTGGTTTAGACAACTCTACTTTGACAGAAAATGAAATGCCTCTTTCACGAGAATAAATTGTGAAAATGTAATTAACAGGGAATAGTAGACCTCCAAATATATTTATAAGGCATAAAATAAAACATCGCCATAGGGGTATGTATAGCAGAAGCAGATAAATAGAGCTCTACTTGTGTAGTGCTCCACAATGATGGTACAAATTAAGCGTATCCCATTTAGTTTCAACTGGAATACACGCGTTAGAATCCAATAATTTTAATTTTGTGAGTGATATTTCCTTAAATAATACATAAAGTCACATCGCAAGTATCCTACATCTTTGGGACTTGCCAAAAACCTCGATTACTTCTTCGTGAGTAGTAAGAAACGCGATTCATGGACCGTCAAAAATGAAACCTACACCATTGATGATTTGCAATTTATTCAAGAATTAGGTCCCAGTTTCCTTTGTCCATCATTTTTCTCTATTTCTTGAACGATTGTCGGATTGCAAATCCTTTTTCAGTTTCCAAAAATTCATTATGAAAGATACAAACTGCTGGACTAACTGTGACTAGAGCGCGGAAAAGGTACATTTTCAGCTTGAATCTCTCATTGAGATGGGAATAACATTTTCTCTCGCGTCCGTACGCTAACGGTGTCGCATGTCTCACCGGATATCCCTCTGAAATGACTGCATTTTCCCAACAAGGAACGATAAATTGCCCCGGATCGCGGACGGAAGGGCATTAGATTCGCATTAGCCAACGGTAATGGCTTGTTAACTGCCAAAACCGTCGAAAACCTCAAACTGCACACTTTCAAAGTGCCCCAAATAAACAGTGGCCCATCGAATTTAATTTCAGCTAAAACAAAACCGCTCTCGCAATATAATTTTGGCGGAGCCCGAGCTGAACAGTCCCATCGCACGTAATAGGTCCATCCTATGTGCCTGTGGACATATATACACACACGCTGGCTAAGCGAGATAAAATTAGCGGAAATGCATGTATTAATCCAGCAATTCATATATTTATGCCAAATGGACGACATTGTACAAGGCAAGGCTCCTTGTGGCATCTGATATACTCAGAAAAACATACCTAGGGGAATAAAATTTGTGGAAATACAGACACATGTTTAGTTATGTAAACTGGGAAGCTGTGTGGGTCTCTAGGCCTATTGCGGCCTCATGAAGTACGCCACTAATTAAGAATATTAAAAACCGTGCCCCGCTTTCGTCACAGCACGACATGAACCCGAGCCAAGTATGCTTAACGCTGTGTCATATTTTGGCAAACTACACACCAGCCCGCGTTCTCAGCGCCGCATTCCCCCACGAATAAAAACACACACAAGACCCGCCTTTAATTCACTCGTATTAGAGATGTTTCCGCAGCAATGGTACCGCCTACCCTTCTAGTCACATCAAATCAGAAACAATTTGCTTACAAAGAGAAAAAAGACATCCTACCAAACGCAAACTTTGCTAGCAGGGTCCTCTCTTCTTCTCATTTGTTTGCACTCTAGTAAACCGTTAAACGCAACCTTGTTCACTCCAACCTACCCTGTAAACGGGAAAGTCAATTCGCCCTTATCCAGAAAAACTACCCAGGGAAAAAAGTCATCCCTTGTTTGATCCTTTTCACCCCTATCCGACAACCCCTCGGTTTAGGCAAACCCGCCCGCATTTAAACCGACCGCCAGGGTTTTTCAACCTCCTTTACCCCCTGTTTTTCTTCCCTCAACCGCTACTCCCAGCGGCAATTCAGATGGCAGCCATGAACGATAGAAGGCACGGTGAATCCACCCGCTATACTTTCCAAAATACAACTACTAAGTAGTTAGAAACTACATTCACATACTACACACCCTGCAACCTACCTCTAGGGTGAGTGGCATGGAGTGTCGATGCATGTAAGACCTTTACCTTACCAATCTATCTTGGTGTCATTAGCTATTTTACTGCACGATAGAGGGCACATTGAATCCACCGATGCCCGCCATACTTTCCAAAAACAAGTACTAAGTAGTTAGATTCTACATCCAAATGCTACCAACCCTACCAGCTATCTCTAAGGTGAGTGGTATGGGTTGACCATGCATATAAGTACTGCGTACTACTCTATCTTAGTGTCATTATCTATACTACTAAACTAAAAATTTATTCTTAAAGAATACAATTTTGTACTTTTCTATAGAATTTTATTTTGGATGGTGCAACGCGTTTCACCGACTTGTGGCATCATCAAGTACCAGCTCATGCCGCAAGTCAGTGAAAAACGTTAAAAACAAACAAAAGTCTCTGGAACGGTGCCAAATTGTATTCTTTAAGTATGGATACTACAAAACTCCACAAAATGAAGTCTGAATCTGTAGAGTGTACATTTAAAAATGGAATAACCCCACACCCATCAATGATGCTAAGAAATATGGAATTCTTGCATTAATCTGATAGATAATTTATGATGATTCTAGACACATCCTGCAACGGGGTTGAAATAATATTTAATTATTCACCGTATCGTGTTAATACTCTAACGTGATTCTACTTAGTAACGTCACCAAACATGGAGTACAGCTCTTTTCAAAAGAGAAATATAGGGAAATAATCCCCCTTTTCATGTACAAATATGAATGAGCACTTAACCGAGATACTAGACGCTAAATTCCCGCTTACCTATGTAATTTCAAGCAAATAATGGACTACTACGAAAGTTATGCCATGAGTAACTATGTGCCAATTATGTCTAATAGCGCATATTATTTCAATGCATTAAGAGGGATTGCACCTCTTTACAACCCAAATTAAAATGCTCAACGGATTGTTCGTCTATGAGGGAGCAAAGTTTTTTAGCATGCTGAACAGGAATATTACGAGTAAAAGTGAAAGGTCATCGTGAAGAATTTACATTCGACAAAACCAAGATTGCTGGCAAATTAGGGCAAATAACAAATTAGAAAAAATTGCGTTCTAAATTGAAAGCAACTGGATGCCAATCATTAAATTTACACAATATAAGGTCAATTTTCTTACGATATGAAATTTTTGATGTAACTATGGGCATCCTTGGAAAGGCTACCTTTAACCTGAAGGACGCGTCACTGAACGTTCTAACTAAAGAGGGAACCTAAACTTTCTCAAAAAAAGTTGACAAAAAAGCAATACCATTAATATTGAAAGCTAATATACACGCACGGGCTTGCAGCCTTATAATAGAGAACACACAAAAAAGAAAGGAAACGTTTTATAAATCAGCAATGATACCAACTACGCCGTTCTCTTTTGAGGTAGGCGCACTAAGTGAGCTTAACATTTGACGTTAAACCTTGTAAACTAGTTTCGATTTTAACTATTTCTTCCATCCTATTATAGATACCATGTTAGTTTTTGAAAAAGTCTTCATTACCAATTAGGTTTTTACTGACGCTTACCAAAGTTCTAATGGCAATACATTATCTTTTTAAATACACTTTTCTTTCCTTCTCATACTACGAATAACCACCAGGACAAAGATGGAAGCCAACTCGGGTACTCTGATAGTCCAAAAATCCCTCAGCGCGGAATTGATTGCATAAAAGTTCTCCTATTTAAAAAAGTTGACCTTTTAGTTGACCGAATGAGAAAGGGACGGAGAGCGATGCATGGGGAAGAGTGGGGGCAAAAGAGAGCACAGCGTCCGGTTCGGGGACCATCGGTTGGAAAGAGTTCCGGAAACTCCCTCTGTTTGCCCCGTCCAAAGCGTTCATTAACACATGCCCACCGGTTCACTTTTTAATGACGGCCCCGTACTTCATTTGCGGAAAATATTTGCTATGCAAGTACTCGAACAGTTGAGGGGAAGTGCCAATGCAAATGTTTGGGAGTGCGATGATGTAGACCATTTATTAAATTGCGGATATCAGAGTAATTCCCGAGAGAATAATTGTGGATTGAATGCACGGGTCATATTTCTGAGAGAACAAAAAAACTGGCACTGCGAAATAGGCTATGCGGCATTTCGAATGCTCCAAATATCTCTGATCAAGTTCGCAAAATTACCACAGGAGAAGAACCCCTATGGCATTGTACGCCGGTTAATATTGACATGGTGTTCCAAATAGGAGTATTTGTTCGTCAAATAGAAGTGAGTAAGCAAAATCCACCGTTCAATTGCTGTGAAAAGCGGTTTCCTTTGAGCATTTATACGATATTTTATCTTCTATCCATCTGATGTAGCGACTGAATTATTATTTCAATTAATTTTTCAAAGATTTTAGTCCTTAGGATTTGCTAGTTATTTGATGTTCTTTCTAATTCTTTTGTTTCAATTAGTATTTGGTATGAATAAACTTTGTTTTTCCACGATTACTTTAATAACTTTAATAACTTGCGACCGTGGTTTCGACGATTAACGTCATCATCAGGTACCTTTCGTTTTTTTACTGTGGAAACTGTGTGGGAATTGTGGAATTCAGTGGAAAAACAAAGTTTACTCTGTGCGAATTTCCACAGAGAAAAAATCATCCGCGGAAATTCGCACATTTGTGCATTGCGGGTGACTCCGTAAAAGTGAAACTCCGTGGCTAGTCCCGGATAGCTTAAAATTTGTCAAAGTTTACTCTATTAATTCAAAATGATTACTGAAATCCATAAAGTATTTCCAGAGACCATCAACTGTTTCAATTAGCTTAACCTTTGTGCGTTTATATTGTTTCAAAATACGTAAGTATTCGTAACTTCAAAAACGCTGAGAGAATATCGTGTAGCGAATGTTAGTGGAAATTCACATTTAGTTAAACATTAGTAGGTTTGAGTCCGCGCATCCAAGTTTCATTGGCAGTTGTAAGATCTACTGTACTGGATGATTCTGGAAACCAAGCCCTTTAAAACATTGATGTGGTGTGCAGGATGTCATGTAAACAAGGATGCAGTATTTTTCTCGAAAGTGAAAACTCGGGTATCCTGGAAAACAATTAAACTGCATAAATTTTTCCAACGAACAAGCTACAGAAAATACGATATCTAACATCACGTTTAGCATTATCCCTACATGACTCTTTTTTCTCGTTCACGTGGTTGCAAGAAACATTTATTCAAATTGTTTCTGTACCTCGTACAAAATGTATCGTATGCTCCTTACAGACATTAGTACATTATGGGACATATTGTTGATTACTTAGCTCCTGCTACACACCTTTGAGGCGGCTTGCAGGGCAACAAGTAGATGGCAAAGCACCAAACTAAAAAAAATTCGAATTTCACTTATATGCAATAGCAAATATTCTGAAAAAAAATTAACAAGGAGATAATATAGGCATTATAAATAATAAGCCTTAATGTATTATAAAGGCTCAGTTTTGGCGTAATAATTGCGGATACTTCCTATTTACTGAAAGTTTGGGATTATAACATGAGACTGTCAGAAAGTTGACATGATTAATATCCATGAGAGGTTGTATATGAGCAGTTTTCGTAGGAAGAAAATATTTGACGATAGGTTATAAAACCGGCCCAAAAAGAATTGATATCTTCCATGGCTAACAGGAAGAAGTCATTACCTTTAATTTAAAATAAAAAATCTGGAGTTCGTTCTGGTGAATACGTGAAGGTTTAGTATATATTAATATTTAGAACAAGGAAAAATAAAATTTTCTCAGTAAGACAAGGAGAAGGAGTCAGGAAAATACACCTTAAACTGATGTGAGAGACTGTATGTTTGAATTTTATCGATGACTATAAATAGAAATATTGGGAAAAAATGAATTGCTAAGCGTCAACCACACCGGTTTTTTTACAGTATTGCCAATTTGTTGGTATTCATTAAAGTGAAGCATGCAAATGTAGCATAAATAATCATCATTAATACCAAATACCAGTTCACGATACCTACTGTTAACGGGTGTAACGTTATAAATTCGAAGTTATATGGTTTGATACTTTTTCTAAAATAAATTCTTCCCGGCATAGACTGAAATATTTTATTTCTTGAGAGGTAAAATTTTTATTCGAAAGAGCCAATTAAGCGATATCACTCAACCGGAAAAAGTTAAAAAATAAGCCTCGTTTTTCAAATGTAAAAGTGAGGAAAGACAATTTTCTATTCTCATATACGATATCACGGCTTTCTTGGAAGCAGCAGAATATAAGAATTACTTACGAAGGTTGAAAATGTCAGCAAAAGTTTATTTCATTTTAAACCGTTAAAACCTGTTTCTACGACAAGTTTAATTTTTAGTAGCCTACATAGGGCCTAATGAAGAATACTCTGGTCAAACTTGTTAGCCAAACGTAAAATCATTTTTAATATAAACGCTAAATGCAAGCAAGTTATTTTAGGGATCAATATTTGCATGTAACAATACTCATTCATTATTTACCATACTGCATAGCACGATGTGAGTTTTCCCACTCCCATTGGTAACATCACAACTTCAGCTTTACTAACTAATTGAAGAGCAGTAATATCTTCCAAATTTGCAGCATGTTAGCATATCCGTCATTGACGAAATCCCATAGATTTTGTTCTGCCCACCTACTACCTGCTCCTCTGACTGCTTTTTGGTCTGCTCGTAGAGGCTGGGGGATAGTGCGAGGTCCAGATTGGAAGTGGGATGAGTGCCGTACGCTTATGGTGGAAGCACCCAGTGCCACACCCTCTAGTGGAAACTTAAACGGTATTTTGTAGGTATAGATTGAGCTAGAAATTCATTGAAAAAATCTCCGTAAGACCCAATTTTGTAAATTAACTTGGAACTTACTTTTGTATATCATTAAAATAATTCAAAAATTCGCATTTTTTTATTTTAGAGCTATGATATAATGGACTAATTCCGCCAAGAGGCTCTAAATCGTAACGTACCAACATCTACTTGGATCAAACATGGAGAAATTTTGTGGACTCTTTAACTCGGGAAACCATTAAAAAGCGCTTGAAGAGTGGCAGGAAAAGAGAGTTTTCCCGTCTGTCTCCGCTGGGTGCTTCGCTTCTCCCCTTCTCCCAAAACCTCAGGTGCTATTGCGATCGCATTATAATTCACCGCCGCATATACCCCCAACTCCTTTCCGCGTCACTGTCTCCCCAAACAAACCAACCTTTTGTTATATATAAATTATTTATCCTCCAACTCACCTCAATCCCCCCTCCACGCCCCACTGTTGGTCCAATTCCACTCACCACACCCACGGTTTCAAAAAGCCACAACACCCTCCAGAGATAAAGAGGGAAAGAATGAAAAAAACGGCGGAGTTGCCCGTCCGTGGGTTTTTCCACACTACAACAACAACAACCTACCAACCGGCAGGCCATAGCCGCCATTTTGTCCTCCGTCCCCGCTTCCCGTCCCGGTAAACCCCCCGTGGGCGTGTTCAGTTTCGGACCTCGAAATGTTGTTCCGAGTTTCTGTGTTTGTATGTGAAGAGAAGTGTGTAGAGAGAGGGAGAGGGGGGATGGTGGTGGTGGAGGTGAGGCTTTTGGTCATTAATTTCGTCCAGACCGGAAATAGGGCAGCTCTCACACCGCACTCGGGGTCGTCAGAATGCAACAAAAGAGCGGCGATATACGCAATATTGTTCCCTTTCTCTCCATCTCTCTCCACCAAAACCAACCTCGATTCTCTTTTTCTCTACACCCCCTCAGTTCTGGGTCCGTTGGTGTGAGAGAAAGGTTTTTGGTGGACGCGCTGAGAGGGTGAGTGCGGCTGTGTTGGCAGGTACAATTCCTCCCGCCCTTCCCCGTGAAACCTGCCCGCCCGCGGCGACTGCAATTCCAACAGCCGCACGCCCCCCCCTCTCTCCTGACGCCAACCCCATCTACCGACGCGGGCCGCAACAATTAGCGCGACGGGCACGGCGACGGAGTGGCACGCATAGCATTACGACCGGCGTCCGTTATTCCAACAATGGGAGTATTATTGTCTCCCTCGACCGACGTCACACACATGGACAAGGAAACAAAATAAAAAAAATGACCAATTTGGTGCGACGGCATTTCGGCCCCAAGTTTTATGGCGTCGCTGCCGTTTGGTTATAAAATTAATTAATTCCAACAGTGTGGGAGGGATTGGAATACCCCATTTTACCGAGTGCTAAAAACTTGGGTCCTGTAAAATCCATATCATTACTGGACGATGACCAAATTATTTCGTCCCCGCACGTTCATTAGTTTATTTTAATAATATACGCGGTATTTATTAACGAATAATGGTGAAGAACACAGCACTTATTGAATTAATTACACCTCACCTTAATTACTTGTTAATTACCACATCATTCAAATGCCTGGCTATCGTGGAAGATTGCTGCAGAAAGCTAATACGTACGGTATTAAATAATCCATAAGGTATTACAACATGAGAGTTTGTGGGCCCTCTAGTGAAGTACTAATAGTGATATATTTTAATTTTGTGAGAATTTACTTCTCGTTAAAATATACAAAATAATGGTGAATTTTAAATTCTTAATAATCTCGCAGTGGTTAATGATGGCACTTATAAAAATACTAGATAAGTCAACAGACTGCAGCTAAAAGGTAGTCACATGGATGCCGGAACAAGTTCGGGAGTGACAAAGAAAGAGTATATGTTCTAACGAGACGTTTTGATAGGATAAACACCATACACATGCTATGACACTAATTTCTATGCTATGACACTAATCGAAATTCCAATGTATTTTGATGATGCCAACAAAACATTTTGCATTAAGATTCTTAGACCGTTCTATCATGGGCAAAAGTGATTTCATGAGTATTCTTTTAAGAATTTATGCTGGTTTTTCCCTGTTTATATAATATTAACGTATTGGCTGAAAGATTAATCTTTTAATACCCGTTTACAACAATAAACGGACAACTGAAAGTGAGTAAAATATAGCTAGAAGAATTTTTGCACTTTATGAGGTATAAAGTATGATGATTTCTAGGTAAATGACTGTCGAACAACAGCTTTGAAATGGGGATAATGGTGTTTGTAAGACAGCGTCGCTTTTCATTGCACCAAAGTAAATTATTAAAAACGAATGAAGGACTCTCGACATAATCCCGTTCTTATAAACATTACTTGCAAACGGCCTCGAGGTTCAATATCATTATATGCAAAGCATTGTTGTCACTTGCATTTTAAGTCAAAGTTAGAGGAGACATACTATGAGTAATTTTTTTTCATCTTTATTCTCGCACAGATCAGTACTAATTATCAGTAATATTTTTATCTCTTTTGAAGTATTTACCGTAGACACTTAAAAATTATAAATGAGACCTAAAAACAGTCTTTGCTGAACGGGTTACCAAATGTACATGACAATATAGACCAGTGATTCCCAATGTGGGCACTACCGTCACCAAGGTGAGGCGGTGCTTACACCAAGGGGTCAAAAAGTGAGGGGGATGAAAAAGTTGGAGGAAAGGGGGAACTGTAGGCAGGGTTCTAATCGAGTGGTGACCAAGGGCGATGGCCATTGTCAGCTATCCTCAACCAACCTAAAAAGCATCACCAGAAAAAGGATTTTTAATGGTTTTCTGATTCGGAGTAGAATTTATAAATGATATTGTTCTCGTCATATATTACTCTACATTTCAAAATAAAGACAAGTGGTGCCTCAGGTAAACATGAGAATTTTTTTGTTTTGATGCTGCTGAGTACACGTTTATGAAAAAACGGGAACGGTGGCTTAAAGGAGAATGCGAAACACATGTATGAAGCTTAGTAAAGCCTATCGACGCCAGCCGGATAAATTTCCGGCAACAGTCAATACGGATGACATCGACAGACTTACAAATGTCGTGACGAGCATCGTTTACGGCGCTGTGTACGCAATAAAAGGATTTCTACAGTTTCTCGGCTCGACTTTTCTTACTGCAGTCAAGTAAAGAAAGTTCCCACAGTTGAAAAGGAGGAGAAATGATTCCGAGAGGAAAGTACAGTTGCACTACTTCGAGTTATTCCAGGGGTGGAAAAAGTTTTCATACGAGTTGCATTCGTTAAAAAGGGCACTGGTGAAGGTGCTGTACGTCATCATGCGATTCAATCAGCTCTTAAGACAAGACGGAATGTCATTCACAAGGGCTATGAGATTCACTCACTTTAGTCAGTCTCACTTGGTGGTATTCCATCATTAAAAAATTTTTTAAGACGTCAACTTTTACTAAAACCACTCCATTTATTGAACAACGACCCAGGTTTCGATGTGCATTAACCTGAAGAAGATGTGAATGCAATCAAAACCTGGGTCGTTGTTCAATAAATCGAGTGGTTTTAGTAAAAGTTGACATCTTAAAATTTTTTTTTGCTATGAGATTATTTTTAGGTTTGCCAAGGAGGAAGACAATGTGTATCCCCATCTCCCTAGGGCACTAAACACAAGAATAAAATAATCAATATCATATGGATAAACCAACATTTTCCCATTACACGCCATATGACACATTAATTGAGAATTACTCGTCTACCTTCCTGGTGGATGTTCAAACACCACATGAGATACATTGGATCGGAGTACAACCAGAAGCGTCGTTATCACTAAAAGAGATAGACCGAATAATTGTCACTTCCTCCTGTTTTTTTGGAAACAGAATTCCGCAAGAAATTGCGTTATAGCCTTCTTAAGCAAAACTTTTGCTGTCTATACGAAGAGAGATTCAACGGAAAACAACCAAGATGTCAATATTTCTGCTGTCATGTGCAAAATAGCAACCAGGTAAGTGCACTATTGAGCAAGTAAATTTGGTACCAATAATTAAATTTAGAGCATATCAGGATGGAGGTATTCTTTCCAATACAGATTTGGTTTGCTTTCAAGGTAGTTTAAGAGAAGCAAGGATTTTACGGATATTTAAGAGTTTCATTTTACAGAATCAACTCTAGATTTAAATGTATTTTCTAAGAAATATAATTCTCACTCGCTGAAAAAAATGAATTCAGAGAAGATTTGCAGATTAAAGGCAAAGAAGTATGTAGCTACGGCTTGCAGATATTTTCTCACACGAGTTTACAAACAAAAGAATAAGGGCCCATTTTAAAAAGCAAGATGCAGGAGGAGAAGCGATCGCAAGGACTGATTCATGGACTCGACAAGAGAGGGTGCTGAAATTGGACGTGTCGCATGCCGTGATTATTATTCAACTCGACCACGGAGGGCGTTGCCAGAGGGCAGCTTCAGCGCCGAGTGATGAATCCGAGCGGTGAAAACAAGAACTAATTAGTGTCCGAACGAATGTAATTGGCGTATCGGCGCTGCGCTCCCAACGTTGAGGAATCAGTCAGAATGGAAATTTTCCCTCCAGCAAAAGACAATGGCAATCAACCACTGGGCGGCGAGTGATTTATTAAGGGCAAGACAACCTCACAAACCGAGCTTCAATTCAGCCAAAGGCTTGTGTGATTTTCGTCCACTTTAACCGCTAGGACTCAAAGGGCAGCCTTCATCGAAAAGAAAAGATCTCTGGATTTTCTCTTCTTTCATTTTCAACTTGATTGCAACGACAAACCCACAATGTTTACAAAAGGACTAATTTGCATGAAATTAAAACTTAACAAGGCTGCTTTGGGGTCGCATAAATGAGGAAAAGCCAATACCTAGTGAAGATCTCGTTTTAATTTCCTGTTATTGATAGATATTTAGAGTATAAGAACAAAAAAGTCTATTTAATAATAGACCAAATTATAAACATGAAATCATTCTTATCTATATGATCCACGACAATAACTTTAATGTGATGGCTAGAAATCGAAGACATTTTCCAAAGTAAGAGAATAAAATTATTTTTTTCTATTTTGATTTTTGCACAATTTTCACCTACCTTCATTATTGCGTAAGTTAGGTAAACGCAGCGAGAAAATAAAAATTGTGGTGCAAAAATCAATGAAAATTAATATTTGAATAGCACTCATGATAATTATCCTAAGATCGCTTCATTAGTGGTCATTTATGTGCATCAATATCTTAGAGGAAAGGATGCACTTAATTAATACAGATGAAATTGTTTAACACGTCTAGAACACATCTTTTCATGTTTAATGCTTCACGTTGGTTTCTGATATTTAAGCACTAACATTGGCCAGTGAACCGCGGTGTTAAGCGATGAATTTACATGTTCCAAACTTAAAATAAAACTTTAAAATAAGATTGTTTGCTCTCAACTGAATACATTTATATTTTTGTAATAATTTTGAACATTTATTTTCATTTCTTTCGATCACACATGGAACTTTCAATTTACTTCAATTTAAAATTCATGATGATAATAAGGGATTTTACAAACCCAATCTATTAACGACTTCAAATGATATTGCCAAGTTTGAAAAAAAATCCCTTCTTTGGGAAAATTAACCGCTATATAAGTCGCATTTGATGCAAATACAGAGTTCCCGCGTGAAGGAAACTGCGTAATAAAATTCATTAAGGTCGCAATTTTCGAATATTCCGCACAAAATGATATTTCCTTTCGACCTTTGAGAGAAATATTCATTCCTACGAGAAGAGAATAAAAATCATCAATTTACCAAAGATTTCCTCTGAGAAATCCCGGCCATTATCTTCTTATTATATTGCGCATCTCCCAGGTGGACTGGTTCTATGAAAAAGCGGCGGGAAAACAACAAAACAGTTGACATACGAAATTTTTCATTCCCTGTCCCCTTTAGTTTCCATTCCCCCACGAGCCTTGGGAGCTCACTTAAATCCCTTAAATTGACTCGGACCCCTGTGGGACCGCTCAGACCAAAAACCTTTCACCGAAATTATTTTATTGCGTTTTTCCCACTGTCCCGTGTTTATTTTTTTGCGGAAAAAATATAATAATTCTCTCTTTTTCCCGCCGCAAAAACCATTTCTCCTCAGGATTCCTTTTCTGAATGTATTCATAATGGATGCCCAAGTCTCCATGTGCCTCTCCCACTAGATTCAGATTTCGATTCCCAATTTATTTATCACCGTCGTGGTCTCCCTGTTGAGCCACCTTGCGGGCCAATTTGGCGACACGCACTGTCTTTTTTTTTCTCCCGGTATCGGCGAATCAAAAGATCGCACGCCGGCGAAAACAAAAGATTGGATCCCTCTGATCAAAGGACTGGAGGAAATTAAAATGGAACACCAATTTGTTTCCGGGGATCACAGGGTGGGTAGCGGTTTTCGGGGCAGAAGGGTGAAAAAATATAGAGTATAAAAAAATGAAACAAATAAATCTCTCAAAACGAATGTTGGCACACGACATGAATGTGAGGTACAGGAGGCCCTTTCATTTCCCGGTTTCTGAAGGCACCCCTAAATGGAATGGCTCAAAAGAGGCAAACGGAAACGCACTTCACATCAAAGGGGAGAATGAAAAAATTTCGGGAGAGCTTCCAATAATGTTTGAGCTAGATACAGAACAAAAGCACTGTTTTCCTTTTATGCATACGGTTTTCCGCGTGTTTAAGTTCGGTGATAGCGTTCCAGAAATTAGAAAAAGCATAATATGCACGTATCAGGCCTTTAAGAATTCAATTGCGCAATTTGCACGCGTCCTTTTGGCCTAAATTTTGCATTAGCATCAAATATTTAGAGTTACTGTTACTTACTGAATACTGTTAGAGGCATCGGTCATCAATGCAATATTTTCATTGGAACGCACGAATAATTTAGCATTACAATTTCATTTATTTGTGACGCAAAATATTTCCTCCTCTGGTGAATTGTACGACAGTTATTAAGCAATGTATATCGTATTGTTCTGAAGGTTTGCTGCGAGTGATTACGAATTAGCAAAATCAAACAAAAATATAACACTATTGCTGGTGAATCCCAAAAATTTGCATTTACAATTATGCGGGAATGAGCGTTAGGTGACTATAATTCAGCATCGCTCGCATGCATATAATAATTGTTTGTGCGTGTCAATATGGACAAGCCTAATCAAAATACATAATTCGTTGTTGTTCCGAGTCATCATAATTTTTAGATAATCCTCTGTTTCGTGGTGTTGAACAAATTACGTTGACATGATACCAAATCAGAAGCGAGAAAGTAACGCAGACTCGTAAATATATATCCGTACAATTTTTACGGAATCGGCTGAAATCTTTCTCACACGAGACTATTAAAATTCACAAAAAATAAAAAAAATTAACCAGAACGAAAGAAATTTAATACGGAAATCCCCACGTAAGTTAATAAGCATAAGCTGATTAAATGTTAAGGGATAGGTTGAATCGGGATCCAGTTATAAGCGTTCATAATATCCGGCAGATAATTCTGAGTTTCAGCCTAATTTAACTTTTAAAAGGTATAAGCAGCCAGAAATAATTTTCATTTATTTCATCAAACAAGATTATCCATTGAAATACAATTAACAGTTATGTTAATGTTACAATAGTCACTTCAGTAAAATTTTTTTCAATATATATTATAACAAAGAATAATTCATGATAAAAATGGTGTAGAGTTCAACTATGTTTTAACGCTGTGTATCGGTTTAGACGTATGTAGCGTCATTTTCAAGACAAACAGAAGGAAATATTTAAAATTAATGGATAAAATGTAATTTTTTCTTCTATTTGTCTTAAAAACGACACAGTAGATGTATTGCCAACATCCATACAGCCATACATCCAATTGATTTGATATATTATATTACTCTGAGTACAGAGCTATGCCTAAATATTCAAGGAAAAATTTTCAATTTTTAGTAAAAAATCGAACGTCAATTTTATATTATTAAGCACAAAATAAACACCTTTGATTTTCTACGTGAACAACATCTAATATACAATATTTCCACGAAGTAAAGTTTTAACACCTACTGCATTTGTTTAGTATTATTTAAGATGAATTTCAGTCCCATTTTTATTTCCCACCTTTCCAAGTAGAATATTGGAAAAGAGAGGGAAAGAGATTAGCCGCAACGAACAACAAAGTGATCCTTACTCCTTAAAAGTGTGAGTACCTTGTAGATTGTCTTAGTTCTACAAATTGTGGAAAAATGCAGATATATCCATTTCGAAGTATTCGTTGAACAAAATTTTCATTGAGAACTCCCATGTAGTTAATAACAACTCTATTGGATTAGTATCAAGTTGCGCAGGTTATCAAAATACCACTTTCCTAGATTACTAAATTCAACAAACCCTTAGCAAGATACCAAGAGTTAATTCTATCGGAGGATAACACATATATCACTAGAAGCTTATTTGAAACCTATTTATCTCTCCAACTGATTTAAATTGAATTTTTCTGGATTTTAGTGCCCTGTTGTTCAGTTTCCACTAATCTAATTGTTTTTACTTCCTTAAATGTACTATATTTACTTATTTATTTAATACTCTCCATTCTCCTTTTAATATTAATTATATTTTCTTCACCCATCTAAATCAAACAACCCTGAACAACCGTGATTGATCAATTATTTTATATTAAATCAATCAAAAAGAAAAGCACATTCATTCGCAGGGAATCTGAAATGTTGCACGTGCAACCCTTTTCTGTTCACCAGGCGAAAAATATCGTATTGTGTCAGGGCATCTAGCGAAGAAGAGGAACATCCCTTCACGGTGGGAGATGAGAGCTCATTTAGCTCACAATCGCTCCACGTACATATCGCATGGAATGACCAGGATTCTGGGCGAGTTTTAATCCAACCAGAACTCGGCGGGGCAAATTTACTTCATTCAACCCGCCATGTAATCAACAGACGCTATTTAACTGCAGAGCATTTTAAAACAGCCCCGTGTTGGCCCTCTCCGGCAGTAAATGAAAATGGAACAGGTCATACGGACCTACCGCAGCAGTCCATGTGGCCATCAAGTCAGAGCATCCTCGCACCGAAAGTGTTTGAACTGGCAAACCAATGAAGCCACTGTGATCTCGTTTGAAACCGTATATTAGGACGGGTGAAAAATTCGAACGACTTCAAAGGGCAATTAACAATGTACTCGATTTACTTCCCACATATGACAACGAAGTAACAATTGGCACGGACAGATCTCTCATTTCTCTGTGTTGGATTTTAAGGGAAAGAGTTAAAACAGAATAGCAGCTCCGACCAATCAATACAATTTAGACTACGTTGCTGTTGTTGACTTCTGGACCCAGTTTCATTTAGCGCAAGGACCGCATGCGATGTGATATTACAATGAGTCGGAACTCGGAATCCAATAGTTTGTTTATCATTTTCTCCTTTTAAAAAAGCCTTTGAGAAACACCAGATAATATAATACACAATCGTAATAAATCCTATTTCCAGACAGCAATATCGAAAATTGAATTTGAATTGTATTTCTGCTCTCTATTTCCAACTTCAGCACCAATTTTATTCAATTACTCCTGAGTGGCTTCGATTATTGCTTTTGTGTGCTCATATCTAAACCATTAAGGCATAAAAGTGAGAAAATTTTAATTTTATTCGATGAGCAAAGAAGTTTTCCTTGTTATTCATAGTTTTTTTGGGAAAATTTCATTTACACTGGACATAAAAAAGCATCCTAAATGTTTTTTCTAGATGTTTAGCTCATTATCATACCTAATTCTTTGCAACTCACAGTCAAAGATAGGTAGATAAATAGAAGTTTATTGATCTAGGGCATACCCTGTAAGACCCTGTAATTAAGTAAGTAAATTTAGTGCTCGGTTTTTACCGAAGTTGTTATATAAGTTTTAAAAAAGTTACAAGTCAGTATTCGTCAAGGGCATGTAACATATATATTTTAGATTTACTGATTACATACATAATTTTTACTGACTTAAGTGCACATGTTTTCATAATTGTTTTACATAAATAACTAATCTTTAGGTGTGATAACCAAACACCCATCTCCAAGTATTCTGTTGTTGCATAAGATATTCGTATAATTTGGTTTTAAAGGATTTAACTGGTGGACTTTGCTTATTGGATATGGGGAGTGAGTTACAAAGTTTTTGAAGTTATATGAAATGAGTTCTAAAAGGTGGAGGTGTAGTTTCATTATCATTGCTGTTGCATTAATGAGTAACTGGATAAAACATCTGACCGTTTCGAACTGAATTCGGAGCACTTGGTTCAAATCCCAGGCAATTAAAATGATTTTCTATAGGCAAAACACATTATTTGTGCTGTATATGAACATTAAAGTTCGATTCTGCAGTAGTGCTTCAAAAAAAGTTAATTAGAATAATTGCCAATAAAAATCGTTTTAAGCATTCTTACCCTCTGTTTGTTAATCTTAAGTTATTGCCATTAAGATACATGTTTGTTTATAAAACTTTAAAGTTATTTTTTTGCGAAGTGGTAGTTTTCCAGCAATTTCTGGAACCAAGCATGGTTATAAGTTACGTAGGAACTGTAACTTTTTCATTCCAAAGCCTAATCTGTCCTTATTTAAAAGATCATTTCTTTATTTAGGGCCTAAAATCTTTAATAATTTACCTTGTTCAATTAAACAAATAAAGAGTATAAATAATTTTTGTAAAAAGGCTAAAGATTGGTTGTTATCCCATCATGATATCAATGTTCTTTTTGATGTGTGTGTGAATATATACATATACATATATTTACTTTACATTTTTTTGTCTAAAGGAGAAATAGTCATTATTTGTAAATAAGTTATACTTTGTACTATGTTTACTTTGTTTATCGTCAGTTTCTGAAACGAGCATGTAAAAACAATCTTGTTTGCTCTTTTGTATTTATCTCTTCTTATTTGTTTTCACAAGATATGTTTTTTCCACGTGTCATATTCAATGATGCATATTTATAATTAAAAAAAAGTTAAATTTTTGTATAACTAGCCTCGCATTAAATTTAAGGGTGGTAGCTTCCACACTGATTTTTTAACCATTGAAGCTACCTAAAGCTCCTTTCATTGTTTTGCAACAAAATTTGTACATTGAAATAATTTGGAGTAATAAATTCATTCATTCATATAGTCACAGAATTTTGGGATAGGGAAACCATTACAGTTAAATTCAAACTGAAAATGCTTTGGCAAGGTCGTCAGAAAGTTTCTTTTTAATGAATTTAACTTATTCTACGTTGATCGAATTCGCCAATATGGGTGGAAAGTTTCAAATCAAAGATGACGACGAAGGGCAACTGTACAAATTGGTAAAAGAAATAATTGAAAGGGAGACGGAAGAGAGAAAAGAAATCGTTGGCTCACGTAAACAAGTCTTCTCCGAGGAGGCGCCTCGACGTCGGTGTAGAAAAAAAGTGAAATAAAAAAATAGGTCGTAACGTTCAACGATGATTCGTCGTTGGAGTTTTCTATTTTCTCCAACTCTAGGATTCGATTTAGCAAAATGGAACGCACGGACACTGCAGCAGGTACGGTTGGTACACAAGAGAGCGCAAGCACATCGGAACTAAGGCAGGATTGGTTGGAGCCCAGAGACTGGATAGGAATAGAAAAAACAATCAAAGATCTAATCCTCTCCAAGGTGCTTGCGTGATCATCGACTTAGTCCTGGTTGAAAAAGATGAAGACCTTCGAAACTCGCTTAGATTTCTACCCAATTCCTACTTAATTTGAATTCATCACACTCGACAAAGGCTCTACGGAGGCACGAAATGTAGCCTCGCGTCTAAAATAAATGATGATTGGTGACGTCACTAAGCAGTATCGCGCCAATACAATTGCGGTGACGCCCGGTCCCTTAGACCGACAGTATAATCTTTCTGGTGACTCAGACAAAGTATGAAATTTTGCATTTTATGCTTTTCAGTAGCTTCCTAATTTATACAGCTCCTCCGATATACAAGAAAAAAAATCACTCCGTGTAAGCATATCGCTACTTATAGCTACTTTTGGTCCCGCGGCACCACTCGTGTCTTCAAATAGTACCTATTTTGTTGTGTTTCATTAAATATGATATGTTAAAATGTGAATAAGTGTATTCTGACATATTAATGAAATGAATTCTTTTTTTAATGAACTTATTTCTTGTAACGGTTATTTATCTTTTATGAAGAAAAACAATGCTCTAGTCCACCCATTTTACCGTTTAGCATATATTGAATACAAAATTAATAACCTTCTCTTTTGATTATGAAATTTTTAAAAAATATTTTTTAATTCACGTTTGAATGTCGCTATTTCGATAATTATCCAGAATAAACAGATATATTCTTTTTAAAACTCTAAAATATTGTCTAGAAATAATCAAGACTCAAGAAATAATGGCTGCTAGAGGAGATGACCGCTGGATCGATGTCAAATATACATTGGTAAGAAAGGAAATTTATTTCTTGAATTCAGCCGCTTACAGAGGAGATCGCTTAGTTGAGTTGGCCATGCAGGCAGGTTTCTCAGAAAGCCACTTCAAATCCTAGCATAATTGTCTATAGTCTACTAAGTAGTAATAGGGACAAAATTCTCTATAGTCTACAAAGTCTTTAGATAGGGACAATAGTCTACAAAGTCTTTAGATAGGGACAATAGTCTACAAAGTCTTTAGATAGGGGTAAATAGTCTATAGTCAACTAAGTGTTTAGATAGGGACAAAATACTCTATAGTCTACAAAGTCTTAAGATAGGGACAATAGTCTACAAAGTCTTTAGATAGAGACAATAGTCTACAAAGTCTTTAGAGTCTTTAGTCTTTACAGAAAAAACAAAGCGTGCAAAAAGGGCTGCCATATTTCGTGACGACACTTGACAGTATGAAGTAATTGAAATAGTTTACTATGCAATCAAAGTGCTAGAACTAGTTAGCTGAACTCTACTACAATTTTTGCCACAAATAGTTTTACCATCATGCGGTCTATGGTATCTGTGACTTTGAGGAGCCACTGAATTGAAGAAAACGGATTGCCACATTTGTTGATTGAGTGAATAGTATCATGTCAAAGTAAAGCACGTTCACGTTCATTATTGTCCTTTCCACATATCTTTTTCAACCGGCCGTTCGCGGTGCTCGTAATGGTTCGAGTGGCTTCGCGGGAGGAAGGCGGGCCTTCAAAATCAGGGAGGTGAGTTTGGAAGAGAAAGAGGAGGACGTTGCCATGTTTTGACGCCACACTTTGTATGCGAATGGAAATGCAATACTACCTCTTTCTAACATTCTATAAGCCATCACTATAGCTTATATAATTAAACTCAACAGAACTATGATTCATTCAAAAATTTACTAGAAATCAGGACTAAAAATTGGACTAAAGAGTCCACTAAGATGAAAAGTAATTTCAATTAAGCAAACATGTAGTTGATATCAATATGTTATTATATATTCGCGTTCCAGTCTTCGGAAAAAAATGGCAAAAAATTTTCAAAATAAAAAAATGACATTTAGATGAAACAACTTAATAGCATTGTGGTTTACGTAGGGCTAGTGCCATAGCATATGCGTAAATAGCATTCACTAATATCTGAAGCAGTAGCTAGTAAGAAATTAGATGAAAGGAGAAAATTTTGCGTTTAAAGTTGAGCAATATGGCCATCTTACCTATTGATACGATTAATAAAACAGAATAGATAGCTGAAAACTAGTGGGTATAATATAAGTAATATTATCTTCCCATGAGCATATTGAGAGGATGTAAAGCAGCCAAAGTATCAAATGCAATACAATAATTGGGTCGATAGGTTGAGAGTAGATCTTATCCAAAGCAAGTCCTCGGTAAAGTTTAAAAACCTGAATAAATGAACGGGTACAAAGAAATAATAGAGCTTGGCAAAATACGAAGAAAATAGATTAAGAGAGAGTTTAGCAGAGAAAAAGACAGTCTGTTATAGACAAGCATACATGGAATGTCGTACATCATGGTGCTGTATAATGACACCCATGGTTTTTGCACTTAAATTGCAATGAAGTCAATTAAAGGGGTTCTATTACCAAAAATGTATAATTACTGCAAAAGTTTACCAGAACTGATAAAATAATAATAACGATAAGAAATGGTAAGCGTTTATTGATAAAACAGAAAGCCAAAATATGACTTTAACAGCCTACGCGTCAATTTCACTTTGGGGCATTATCACTGAAAAAATATACTACCCATGAATCATATCAAACGCGTGACATGCCTCTTGAGGCTAATTTATCTTCGGCGATGGGCAAATTTAATTAACTCCCGAAGCCCGTATTCTTGTCATTTCAATATAATTCCAGCGCCACTAGTTGGAGTTTATAATGTAAATTTACTTATGTAATTATTTAGCTAAGTACTGCAGAGGGTACAATATTATCTCAATCGGTTTAATCTGAGGATGTTTGCAAAGTTGAGGAGCTCAATATTAAGACATAGAGCGGTAGGCAGACATAATGCAATCTTTCTTAAGATAACAAGGAATGAACTCCTCACCACCAATTACCGGTTATAATTACGGCAATAGCCTTGTTGGCACCCTTGCTTAGCGATCATATTGATGCTTTAAGATCTACTGTTGATTCTAGACGGGTGATGAAAACAAGGTCATATATTAACACGCTTGTATGTAAACATAGAGGCAAAACATACAGGAACTCGTTCAATAAGCTCTTCAAAAACTTATGTGCCCATCATATCTAGTAGCGTTTGCATCACTTTTAATGAACATGGGCTCGAATAATGGCGATTTCCAGCTAGGATGGCCGGAATATTAAGTTGTATGAGAAAATAGAGTAGAGGAATATCATAGCTATTTAGTTAAACACAATTCAGTTTGAAATTGACGACGATGAAAGTTGCTATTGCTTCATTGTTTCTTATCCCGATTTAGACCTGTGGATCACACATAAATCTCAAAAGATGAGCTTATCGCTGGATTTTTGTTTGAAACCTAAGCAACTGTACAATATTTTCTACAGAAAGCCTATAATTTCCTTAAGTCAAACGAAACGATTCCAGATGAATTGTGATCCAGATCACACTGGAGGCTAACATGATGCATAATATGCAACATCGAAAAATTTACAAGTTTGTCATTTTTAATATGATTCTGCATGACACCACTCTTTTTGCACCAACTCTAATAAGGATTAAAAAATGATGCCACTCATTATATCCGTTTCACTGTCACCCGCTTCTCAATATTATACTACGAAGAATGAGTCCAATATCAGTTTTCCGCATCCACAGCCAAATCATTTGTCAGCATATCTCTAAAATGTGAGCCTAATTAATTTATTATGTGTAATTAAATGGATTTAGATAACCGCTATTAACAAACTACCATTATATTGAGATCGGCAAAATGTTTCCCTTATACCAAAATCAAAATTTGGGAGAAGTAAAATGTATAGAATGAATGCACCTGAAACGGATATTTCTGTCTTGCTTATACCATCGCGATTATTAATTTTTTAACTGATTCAATTGCTCTTTCTTCGTGTGTCAGATTGGTGACCGCATTTTTAATGGCAATGCCAACTCGACAGAGTTGGCGGTAACTTTTGATTATTCTAGTAGTTTATTTATAACTCTGAATGGATGGGTTATGTAGTAAAAAATTTCACCACATTCAATTTTTAAGGTCCATCATGATACTTAAACAAATAGAAATTTTTGTTCGAGGAAAAGGTCACATTTTTCCTAAAATTCCTAATACTGCCGACCAGAACTAACTTGATTTCCTTCGAAAAATTAAAACTTAATACACAATTTGGTTTGAACTTTGATTCAATTGCGTGCTTCACCCCTCAAACTCTCTCACGTAAAAGGAGAAATAAGATGTTTTGCTGGTCAAAACTAATATCGATCAATGAACATCGCGTGCTCAAGTCCTCCTGGTAAATATCACATAACTCCACGATAATTACACCGTCCGAGAAAAAAGGCACACCTCTCCACATTTCACGAGGAAAAAAATAAACGCAGGCCGTAAAATCTCTTTAGGGTACCTTAACGCCTTCGCTAATACGTCAATTATAGCATGAAAACTGTGGCACATTTTAAAGCAGTCGACAATAAATGTGAACCAAACAACACCTCACTAATGACAGCCATTAGAGCAACGCTAATAAAAACAGAAGCGAGGTGAAAACGATGCAGTTAATTTTCGGTATTTCACTTGAATACACATCAAAACTCACGGAACTCCCGCAATAATCTTTTTCATTTAGTATTCTATTGATCTTTTACCTTTCCAAGTTAACTTATTGCAGCAAATTTGATGATTAACGCAAATGAAAAGATAAGGTTCTCATCATTTCACACACATAGTAACAGAATGGAGCTCAAATACGAATTCATGCATTTAACTCCACGCAAGCGCATCAGATCCAGCATCATTTCTCGTTAGCAGGATGTGCTCTAGATTTAATGGCTAGATCCCAAGATTTGCCCCGTGAATCAAAACTTCGTTTTCTCAGTAACCTCTCCATTTCCTCACACTGAATTATTTGTAGCAATCAGTTTGCAGCGAAGGTAGCAATTGAATGGATTATTAAAGAGGAATTCATGAGATCATTACGAAAACTCGCTTGCCAACTCTTCCATTTCTCTCCGTGGAACTGCAAGAGCAGACTGAAGTGAAATTTTAGCAAACAAAACGCAAGGAATCTTGAGTTTATGGAAAAAGAATTTAGAAAAATATAAGCTTTAAGACGTGCAAAAATGAGATATCTTCCAAACACGCAGAAAGCAGGCAAAATTACGGCCACTAAATTTTCAAAGGAGCGCCAAACTTAACTCTGGCGCCTATGGCATTATAATGCGCCCTTATAACTTACATAAATATGCCTATGAAGTGAAATTAAGGAGTTAGGATCAATAAGTTTTTTTAAGTACGAGGAACATGGACATTATACAATAAGCAGAAAGAAGCTATTGCAACAAATCCAGGTTTTTCATAATTTTCACCATTTTCTTCTTGAAAAAGAAGATTAAACTGTTTAAACTCGGGTCAGTAAAGTAAAAATAAGGATGAATAATAGTGCTTGTGAAGCAAAAGCGGTATAGTTGTAAATAGAACACGAAATTAGGGCTGTTCGCGACGGTATCGCAAGAGTTGCACAAATATTTTTTTCATCATAAGTGGAAATTATAAATTTGCATATAGTAAATACTACTCATTTAAATGATAAAAGCCTTCAAAACAACGGGGGAAATTTCTTGTTCATAGTCAATTCTTAAAATTCCAATAATAAACTATTCTTAAAATCTGAGAATTATCGATAATTTTGACGTTGAAAACGAACTCTTCAAAATAAAAGGATGTGTACCATAAAATCATTTGTAACAAATGTAACTTATTATTTCTGCCATCAGGTAGTGCAAGTTGCAACCCTATATCAATATTACAAGTATGCTAAAAAATGATATATAGCACTCAGCACTGAGGGTTGGGAGTATAATTGATGCCCATTTGGGGGGCCCTGATACACTTTCAGTCCTGAGCCATTTAGTCCAATTGATTCGCTCGACCCTTCGAACATTAAATACCGAATCTCAAAAGAAAGAAAGAGTAAGGCTTCGAGATAATACATGCAAACATATTTACACAGGTAGGAGAGTTAAAACTGACCGAGCGTCACTTTCATGAAAGCAAGCAGTGCACTTTAGATAATTTAGAAAACGGAAAACCCATCGCTGTGTGGTAATTTCACAGAACGCATGGTAATTATACATGTATAATTGACAACTTCTTTTAGATTATTGTGCGAGTGGGAGAAAGATTATAAGAATTTTTTGCTTAAATCTCTTTCCTCTCCACGCCAGTACATCGCCTGCATACGAAAATAAAAAAACAACTAGTAGAAGAAGACACGATAAATAATCAATCACTTTATTTTTAGCTCACAAAAACAAAGAATAGCTGGCGGTATATATCTACACTTGATAGAACGATCGATATCATTAGGGTTATAATAATGTATTTCATTCTGACAAATATCCCCTACCCTGTACATTTGTATGAATTTTGAAAAAAAATAATAATGGACGGAAAAAATATCTATGCCCTGATAGGTGAAAACTCAACCTATGCGGGAACCCATGACCTAAGTTTTAGCAGATTATGACTCTAATTTATGTTGGCATAAAAAATAGCCATTCAACAGCTTGTTTAGCCTCGCTAAGTCCTTTGATATTCGTCAACTTTTGGTATTGGGAGCTTGATATATTTAGGCCTACTACCTGTTGTTTTCCTATAAGCCACGGGAACAAAAAATCGATTGACCTGGATCTCAACTAGGGCTCTTCAAAACAGTCACCGAGTTACGATCCTGGGTCAATCCACTCCGAAGCCAACACACTTGTAAATGCAGTGGCTCTCAAAAAAATATGGCGCTGATATATCTGGGCAAATATTGTGAGGAAAGGGGCGAGGAGAGCAGTTCAATATTTTTTACGACGAAATGATGCGGATACTTCCTTCCTGTTTCCTCTTCAATCCGCTTTGGGCGCTGAGGTTCGCTCGAGGCAGTGACGGCAAAAAGCAGGAGGTAGAAACGCACATGAGAAATCTCTACTTTGGTGTTTGAGATAGGTAGGTAAAAACTCTTTTTTGAACGTAAGACAGAAATATACCACTTTTTGCTAACCCTAGAAACTAGTCGATTCCGAGAGAAATATTATACAGATTCAGTATTTAACTGTTTTGTAAATGTTCAATATTATTGATTGCATCGTGGCTTCGTTAAATGACGTGATTCCACGAAGTGTTTCGCCTTTCCCCTGTCATGAGCTAAACTATAATTGTCTGAGACGTCACTTCGGGAAAATCTTTCGTGAGGTTTCAACTAAAAGAAAAATATTTGTTTTATTCCCGAGTCGACAATAAGAACCAGGTTGTTTAGACAAATGAATTGAAATCCTTCGCGGTTAAATGAATACACATTATAGTGCTGCAAACAATATATGCAATTTTATTTGGTATATGTCAAAATTTTTAAGCCTCGACAAGTAATAAATTTTAACGAGGATGTACCAAATAGGGCACCTGGGGCGTGTTCGGAACACCGAGGGCCCTATTTGGTATACCCTCCGTTTCATCACGGAATATCCGAGACTCGAGATTGGTGCCTTGCAATTCGCCATAGCCTCGAATGTTAGAATACTTCAAACGGGACCTTTCAAGAGTTGAGGTTTCTCGGGAGCTGTGACGTCACATTCACGGATTAACCGAGGTTTTACCGCGTCCAGGCCGTACTGAATATGACCCCCAACCTGGAAAAAACCTGTATTTTTCCACTCGCTTCCTGGAAAGTTGGCTAATCTAGATTGGCGATGAAATGTTTTGTTTCTTACATTGAAGAACGCGGGTTACTGCGTCACTTGCGGGACACGGGACAGATACTTTGTCCAATTAAACCGAAACGGAAAGATTGGTTGAGGAAAAAAGTCATGAGGGGTCAACCGAGTCCAAATAATGGAGGAATGTTAGTCTCCAAGTTATGTCGCGGAATATATTTCCCTATCCACATCATCGGCTGGACAGTTCGGATTGCTCTGGCGGATTTTTATGATAGATACGTTTTTCCTCAGCGCATTGTTCCCACCAAAAGAAAATTATGAAATTAAAACAAGCGTCTGGCATGATTTTCCCTACCGCACGTGGTGAAAATACTACCTTTCCATTTCGAAATGTCAACGAATATTTTCTCATGTGAGTTCCTGAAAACGATAGGTGGGAAAAGCTGAAGGAAAAAAATGCAGGTGGTCCATCAGATAGGTGGAATAATTTTTTGTGTTTTTAGGTAGCCAGGTAAAAATTTTGGTTCCAATTGAATTTGTATTTGATGATTTTACGGTAAAACGCCTTTTGATACAGAATACGCCTGATCATTGAATATTATTTTTCGAACTAATAGAATTAATCTTTGAGTAAAATATTTTCACCAAATTTTCCTTGAGCTTAATTTTAAGTTAACTGAAAAATACCGTGATATTTTTAGCTAAAATTCTTCCAGAAAGTTTTGTAAATTTTCTGATTCAAAAGCTCTGAAATATATGCTGACGTTGGTTCTCTCAAATTCGTCCATCCAGGTTCCTTTCCCCTTTTTGAACCATTATTTCAGTTTTACAGCTATTCCTCAGTGGATCGGTTAACTGTCACTTAGTTGAGGTTTTTCTGTACTTCTACCGGGAAAAATCACATGGTATTAAGAGCTCCTAATTATTCATAAGTATAATATGGTTTTGACTTGGGACACATCATTGGTGCTGATACTTTCCCACAATAGGTAATTGAATAAGCTATATTCCTAAAACATTTTAAAAGTTACGAAAACATTGATGCAATATTTACGCAAATTCGATTCTAAAGAAAATTTTTATACTTTTATGATAAGTATCAACATTTTCTCACTCTAATTTTTAAAAAAGGAGATAATAGTCATACTTTATGGAAGAAATAATAACGATATCCCAACTCACAGAAATGCATAAGTCGTAACTGAAGTTGATTAGCTGCAGTAATGATAATAACATACGCAAAAATCTTGAAAAATCTGGCGCAACATATGGAGAAAATAATCATAAAGTATAATTTATGATACATTTTAATGTCAGTGTCACCGAGGGACATAAAATATCTCCAGTTTTTCTATTCATGGGCGACATTCCATGCATCCATGCATATATTTTTAAAATATGCCTGAGATTATGAATCTCATGTTTGAGGTGAGATCAGTTATAAGTATAAACAATTCAAAGGTCAAAAAATTATTTTAAAATGGTTGAACTTTCAAAATCAGAATAAACTCGCGCAAAATGAGAGAGAGATTTTGAATTGATTTAGTAAATATTTGGAATTTAAAAACTGGTGATAAACCTGTAAATGAAGAATCCTGGGAAGCAATTATTGGATTTTTCGACGGAGAGCTGCAAATACATATTCAGTAATGATGAAAAAATTTCGAATTTCAGAATGAAATAAAACTGCCACATCATAACGTTTACAACTGCCCTTTCACCAGTTTTTACCGCATGAAAAAAGTTAGTCGAATGATAAAGTCAAGGAAATCAGAAAATTAAGCTGAATATTACTACGTTAGTAGAAAAAACATAATCCTTACCGTACTCTTCTGCCTCTACGTATTGTTGTTGTCTTTCTTTTCTTTATTATCAAGCTCCATTTATTTTCTGATTCAAACAAAATTATTTTCTAATCTGTTAATTACCTCGATGCTATTTCATTGTGTCTAATTTTTGCTCAAGTGGACTTGTCCCAAAGTATAATAAAGGTTTATTCTATTATATTCTATAATCAGAATATTAAAACTCCGTTGAGCAAGATTGAGGTAATTTTCCGTGTACTTTTTAATGCAAAAACATAAACAGGTGGAGTATTCTCTTCTTCAAGGGATGTAGTCATGACGTAACCTAAGTAATCCTTAGTCGGAATCAACTTCAACATTTATGAAATAGTCGGCTTTCGAGACCGCGAGCATTTCTTCGAATCTAAGACGATCCCACGGCAAAAGAGGGGATGTAGTGAAGGTCAAGGGATCATTGAGGGAGTGACTGGAGGGGTGGAAAGACAAAAAAATGACGCGGGAAGAAAGTAGGTACGAGAGCAAAGGAAAGCAGATTCGTGCATTTCCTGGAGTCGACATGCGAACTGAGCCTTCCTGGAAATAATAATAAAAAAATCAGAGTCGGAGTCAGGAGACTACGTAAGCAATTCTCGGTCCGAGGGAACGGGATCGTAATGGGAAAGAAAAGAGGAACGCGGATCGATGCGGAAAAGATGTGAGAGAAAAAAAAAACAAAAGTGACACGACGAGCGAGGAGAAGTTGAAAAAAGATAGGGACGGTGGGTGAGATCGCAGGAAAAATAGATAAAAAGAGATGTGGGACGGGCAGAGTAGGATTGCAAAGGGAGTAAGTGAGGAGTAGGACGTGTAAGACGCCATCCCATTGGAAAGAATTTGCGGTCGTGCGCGGACGGACGGTGAGGTAGAGCCTTAAAACCAATCAATGCTCTTTGAAAGGCCTTCTTTTGAATAGGGCGGGGGGGGGGGACTTGTGTGCGATCGTTGCTGGCGGGCAGGAAGGCCAGTATCTCTCTCATTTTAAGTGCTGCGCGCGCGCATTTTGTGCGAGACACGAGAAAAGTTCGCATTCAGTGTCATCAAGCAAGAATCGCGTCAAGATCGCCGGGACAGTAAAATACACTCTGTGATCATTGATTTTCCATCGGTTCCCGGTCAATAAAACGACAGCGTTACTTTACGGCGTATCATTTTTGGAACGACCAAAACTGATACGATGTAGGCAAACAATCTTCAGGATTAATCATTATTTAACGAGAAACGCACTTCAAAAGCGATATTGGGAAGTAAATTAGAAGAAATTTAGATACATATCAGTTGAAGGTAAGAAAAATATGACGCTGAAATCAAAGCGAACTCCAATATCTCATGAAATTGAATATATATTAAACTTTAAAAATGAAATTTTATAAGGCATGACTGCGTACATATTTTTCACTTTTTATCAACACCCATAGTTATAAGATACGGCATTAAATTCAAGGTTAATTGATGGTGAAAATACTTGCCAAAATTTGGTCCTTAAGACAAAAGATGTAAAATTAAAGAGTGATGCATTATGTGTGTGATTAACTTCCAATAAGCAAAGCCTGAACCATTAACAGACCTACTTAAGAAGTTATAATGTAATCTAAGATGAATATACTTTACAAAATTAGCAATACACGATGCCTACAGTCGTCAAGGGGAAAATATGTACGAGGGGCATTTGATACTTTGCACATGTTTCAGCGTTAGACATGCACAGCAAATCGTAGTCACGTTGTTACACGTGGTCTCTCTTACGCACGTACAAATAAGGGCAACAAGATCACAAATCTCGATAATACAGGCCACTATTTAGCTGGAAACGCATCCAATGACACTGTCGGTACTTAAAAAAATAAAAACTGTTTTTCTAGAAACTGTTCCTTCTGACGCTCGTTTAAATCATGAATCATCGAAAAAATTGACTTGTGTACTGTACACCGAACGTAGCCAATTTTGTGTTTATTCAGTGTGCATGCATCATTTTTTGTTTGCCGAGATACATGTGATAGGTGTTTTACGACAAATAGAAAGAACACTTTCTGAAGCAAAATAAAACAAATTAACTGACCATAATACAAAACTTAAACCTCATACCCATGAAAAATCCCATGACTTAAAGTGCGAATTTAGTGAACTTAATTGTAGCTTATTCATAATAATATGAAAAAGTACAAGACATGAAGCTACTTTTCGGTGCAAATTTAAGCGATTAAACAAAAACAGCGAGTCACCGTAATATATGTAGTTACTAATTTAACCGTGGATACTTTACATCTTTGGTGCACCAGCTGGTTTAGTCCAAGTACTGTCCAGACCAGTCGCCTATGGCGCAAATGACCTTAGCAGTATGTCGCCTAACCAAATATTCAAACCAATTATATATTATTCAATCTTATTCAGTGTGGCATCAACAATATCTTGTAATTATAAATGAATAGAATGTCCATTTTACAAAATTATGAATAATAATAATAACAAAAGAATATAAAAAGACAGCGTAGCTGCGCAGCAAAGCGTAAGTAACCGCAGGAAACTTTAAAGTATTATTTTGGGAATTTAGGCCATCACACCTTCTTCATTAACATGGATTCCAGCATCTGTAAGTTCATTATGTAACATTTAAGTAAATTTGAAACCGATTTGTTCACCGATGACGTTAGATATATATTAAGAACCCCTGCGTATTATGCTAGGTTTGATCAGATTAACATGATTAGAGAGATAGATTGTCGTACCGATAGATTTAAAATGTCATTTTTCCCGCGTACCATAAGAGAGAACAATAGGCAGCGTAGCAAAGGGATAGGTACGTGAAATATAGTTAGAGAAGTCTGTAGGGCATGATGCATGTAATAATAACCAACAATCCCTTTCTTATTATGTAGATACTAACCACCTAGCTGCATGTGACCCTGTTTTCTAGCATGTCTCCCTTAAATATCCTACTTGCATGGCAATAGTGCATGTTTGGTATCTTCACCCCCTGCCACACACCCTCGTGGTGGCTCGCAGGGTATTACGTAGATGTAGATGTAGATGTAGATGTAGATGAAGTACTAAGGAAAAATATCGACTGTAGCACTATTTAAATTATAAATCCATATATCAATTTAACTGGCAGGCGGACTTCCAAAAGAACAAAACAGAATACAATGACAGATTAGTATTTTACGCCAGTGAAATGCGAAATGACGAGTCGAGTTTCCCGTCCCACTTTAAGAGTTGACGGGATAGACGATCATTGTGTATTGGCGTTGAATAATGAATCTTCCGCGCACATGAAAGGAAGGCAGTAATGTGCTGCCACTGATATGCCCCAAAACTTGCTCCTCCGATAATCGACTGACAAATAAACATCGACCGCCGGGCCTTTTCCTTCGAAAGGAAAAGACTATTATTAATGACCGTCCATTCGGAATCAATCCGTGACCATCTCTCCCGGGGGCTGCGAGAGAGCTTCCCGGCCCATCGAAAAATACGCTCTCTACAAAAATCCTTTGCCCTTGCGAAGCTAGGGGGAGAAAGAAGTGGCCAGACTGAGGGGAGGAAGGGTGGGACGGAGGGAATAGGGTGGGTGGGCTCAGCCCATAGTTCCCTCAAAGTCTCTGCTGCCACTACCATAAGATTCTATCGGCCGCTCGTAAAGTCAACTTTTTGATGCCACGGGAAAGAGGGGTGCGGACGTGGAACTGGAGTTATTTGAGTCTGCAACCGCCGGACGCTCGTAGGAGTGGGACGGTATTAGTCCCCTGAGAGACTCCTGAAGGGCAGTCCAGTTGAGAGTTGTTAGGACGGATAGTAGAAGTGGGTATGTAGGTATAGGAGCACGGAACCTAAACGAGGCAAAAGTCGCCAAAGAAAACATCGATGCCCTGAGACATCACTTCACATCGGTAGATAGTCGAAGCTACGCCACTGATGCTAAAAATTCATCGGTTTTCGAGAGATATCGATGGAAAATAGTCCACCCCAGTCTCTTTGAAAACTATAATATTAGAATGAATCATCCCATCCTGAAATTGCTGCACTGCAACCCTCATTCCAGTTTTATAGATCCTCTACTGCTCGGATAAGTAATCAATCTAGCCAATTGTTTGTTGTATCCAGCATAAGATCAAACATTTGGAATATTCAAGATCAGGTGCATTCCGGAGTTACGATATTTGCAGTGTTTAGATCTCTTTGTCATTTTTAAAGAGATTACGACGGATAAAGCTGTTTAGTAAAATAGTCTGTGAAGTCAGCTGTGTAGGAAAAGTCATCGTATAAGGTGCTATGAACTGTGAGGTGGTATGTCATGTCAAAACAAGCATTATATATACTGCATAAAAAAGTTTATACATGAAAATATTTAAATTATCACTAATTTAGTCATCACCAGTGAATTCAATTGTATCAAAAAAATAAGTTGCCTTTTTGGAATGGACAGAGCGATTTTCTTTCCTTGGCTGGTATCCGTGGGGTCGATACTAAGCCAGACAATACTGTTAAGTGGCTTTTTCGACTGCGAAATAGCGGCAAAGGCGATGGCGCAATATAAAAAAATGAGGCTCACAAAATTTAAAAAAACCAACCGTTTTTGAGAATTTAGAATCAACAATCTTCAAATGTATAGTCAAGAGTCACAGTAGATTTTTAATTGACGCGTCGAGATGAAGACTTTTTGAATGTCGGACGGTTTATAGACTTTATCCCCTTGGGCTTAGGTACTGTAGCTACATCCACCTAATGGGGAAACTAATGCATAGCAAAACCGTCACACTGCAGTGAATTTAGGGTGTTTTCATGGAAAAAACAAGAACGATGGATGTCATACTCTAGTATTGAGTATTCATTCACTGAATCAAAAATAATGATTTTTTTCTTTTACTCGAATAATCATGCAGATGATTTTCCATACGTCAAAATTTCCATATTACTGGAGGATGTTTGTATGTACAAGCCTACGATCATTTAAATAATCCCTTTTCGTTTAAAATAGCCTTAACCCTTACGTCTAGACTCAGAATTATTTACGCTGTTCGATATCAGGATACTCGGGTGTCTTCCCGCAGAGCTGTTATAAAATAAAAACTATTTAATTTCGGCTACCTATATTAATTTAAATATCTCGGCCTATACTCCTATCTTATGCCAAAACGCTTCAGTCACTTTTGTTGTTACGTTAGTTAAATGGAAAACTGCAATTTTACCTCAAACTGTCGGTTGGATATTGGCTTTCTAGGAGATTCAGTCCAAAATTGGACGATGGGGATTGAAGACATTCATAAACTGCAGCTTACAAAGAACTATATTATTTTATGATAAATGATTAATTATGATAGGAATTACATAGCAATGTCATAATCTATAATTAATATAATGTTAAAACATATGGACACCTGACTATCGTACATATTGATGAGAGAGTTTTTTTCAGTTAGAATGGAGGACGGTAAAAATGGAAGTACTTTCCAATTTTCAAAGGTAATGTAATGACGAGCCGATATTATTTGGATTAATATGTTCTGAAACTTTAAAAAAGTGAGAGAAGTGGACAACTTGCTTTAAGTAGATGCGGGCAATAGCAGCAAAACAAACCAACCAAATATCGATGTTTCTGTACTATAGAATATCGATGTTGTTCCCAGTTCGTAAGCACGCCGCGCCGGGGAGGTAGTGAAAGGACAGCGGGAGGGAACGCGGAACTTCCCACAGAAGTCCGGCTAAGGGCCGTCATAAAAAGAAACCAGGACCCTCTCCCATCCCAGTGGGTTCTTTTTACAACGGTGATGAAAACAAGGTCCGTTGGACTGTGAGCTTATCCTTTACTCCTCTGACCAAACCCCACCAATTTACCCAGTCTTACTTTGAAATTACGCTCCAGTTGTCCTCTGTCGATAACAACATTGCTCGGTTCCGCTGGCTGTGCTTGTTTTCATTCCAAATCCGAAGACAAAAAAGGAAATTCTAATGTATTCTGCATACAAAAATTATCGTTCCCAACCATAATGGCAAAATAATACAAATCTGGCGGAACCAAGAATAGCAAGTTATTCTTATTAGCTTGGCTTGCCAAAGCATTTTGATGTATCGGACACACAGACAATGGAAGCTGAAATACTGTAAACCATGCAAAAAATCTGGTCATTGACAATTGAGTACTCTGACTGGTGGAAGCTCCGAAGGATTGAGGATGATTAGATGTGGAAAACCAGAAAATGTCATTATTTTGCAATAATTCAAAAGATAAAAATAACTCTGATGGATTTTGTCACCATTTACAGTCATTTTAATTTCACTTTATCACGAAAAGTCAACCCTTTGGTAACACACGGCACTTTGTCAAAGAAATAGTTCTCTAAAGCCATTCAAAGAAAGTTACAATTTTGCCAACATGCTTCATCCGACACGCAAGCAGAGACCGAAGATGCTAGTACACCGTGGAAGACGCAGATATGACATGACTTAGTCCATCCATCAGCAATTAATTAATTTATGAAGTAAAATTTTACCCCTGCGAGACATGAAATAAGTAGTAAACTCCAGTTTCTGAAATTTTCGATCAAATATTTATGCCTAAAAAGGATTATGATAACATCTGCGCCCCTATATGTGCCTTTGTAATTTTCCCATGAATCCCAGTTATTGGAAGATTATTTACAGCTTTTACTTATACAAGCAACAAGTTTGCCAAAAAACAGGAAAACCAAACAAGATTGAGTACCGCATTAGGGTATTTCCTCCCTTACAGCCTAAAGATGACGGCAATCGTCGAGAATTGAGTAGTATGGATAAACATAGCCTCAAACAGAATTGCTTCATTCTGCTGCTATCAATTTAACTACAACATATTAACATATCTACACCATAGAACAACATAGTTGAAGTATGTATTATTGAAATCAGGAAACGCAATTATTATATAATGACACCTGAAGTAATAAGTATCAATTAATAGGTTCTAAAAAATAAGCTTTACTTCACATTAAGGAGATAAAAACATGTTTTTAGATTAATCAGCATGTAGCAGCAAATGTAATGATTGTATATTTTCTACAATTATGAATGTCAGAATTTGAAGATGGTTTCTTGTAAAAATATGGTAAGTATTAGAGTTATAATAATAATCATTTCGGGATAATTTCCCTCACAAGATATGGTTCGAATATATTTTTTGTTTCCCTCAAATTTTGGATGCTTTTCTTACGCTGAAATAACGTCGTGGAAGAAGTTTTAAATTCAATATATACGTTTTCCTTTGTTTTTTTGATTCTCATGCGTAAATATAAAATTTTTGGTTTTAACTTAGTAATTTCATTGAACTAGGGCTGAAAGTGGAGGAGTATTGCCAAAAAATATGCCTAATAATTATATTTAGAATAATACACACTAACTACAAGACTACATAAGTGATTATGTATGCTTGATTCAAACTCAACTGGGATTGCGATGAAAAAATGTATGATGAAATTTGATATTATATTATTTCCAAACCTACTAGGAATTTTCAATGCTCTCAGAAGAAGCGTACAGGTAAACCTAACCACAACCACAGCTGTCATAAACGGAAGAAAATTAGAACATACGATGGGAGTTCTCTATACTTATCAATAAGAGTAAAATAACATATCGAAAACCTGGACTACTAACGATGAAATAGGATTAGCATAAGAAGACACTAATGGCGCACTGCCAGTCTTTGTTAAAGAGCAAAAAACTAGAGACACGTTTTCAAGTAAAGGAAAATTTTTTATACGCAAAAAAAAGCTCACTCGGCTTACATAACACCGTCTAAGAGAGCATGAGTGCTCCTCAGTCTGACACAGCGAGTGAGTGAGTAAGCGATGCTCTTCTTCGCTGATTTGTAAACACCTTGGGCGCTTTGCTAATGCGGCTCCCGATGCCTCGGGGTGTGCCTCTAATGCGTTAGTCTATGGAAAATAAATTTCAACCGGGAGAGCACACGTCGTTTGTACTGATTATCGCCTGACCTCTTTCTTTTCCACGGCCCCGCGGAGTGCTCCCGCTGATAAATTGGCCCATCGCTCAAGTCTCAAGAGGCAGGCAAGGAAGGAAAACCTAGTTTTAATACCTCTTTTCTTCCCGTAATTTTTCAACCAGCGCCCTCCGCGCCAGCGTCTTCGAGATTTTTGTACCCAGAGGAAAGAAGAACCAGAGCGGGAGTGGAATTGGAAAGGAGCAGGAAAGGATGTTGAGTCCCGACCCCGCAGGCGAGACGCGAACTCAAGGTCCCTCGGTCACAAGGGAGAGCAGACGGTGAAAAACAATCACGGTGGGAATTTCTCTCCTCCGACAATTACTTCGACTCTGGCCAGTCCCCTTGGGTGGGTGATGTTGGAAATTGGAGGGTAAGCCTTCACCTCGACATAATTGTTTGCCTCACCCGCGGTTGCAATCATTGCCACCTCCTAAGTCCACTGATGTCTCCTCTAGCTGAAGTGTGTGATAAAAAAGCTGTTGGGTATCAAGTTTAGATATGAACAAAATATTTGATTCGCGGAAAGGTTAATTAAACCAAAGTTTACCTCAGATTACGTAAAAAAAACAAATTTAACACTGTGTCTGTTAAACCACTCATGTTTCATTAATTTATTTTCAATATTTGTTGCTCTTTACTCGAATAAATGTACAGTAATTTTATCATCATTGGTTATTCAATCCTTAGATTGGTTGACTGAGACCCTCCACCCTTTTCCATCTAATGCTAGTCCCTTTACCTCCTGGTATCTCTTTCTATGAACTTTCCATGATCCATTTGGTCCATAATCGTATTTCTTGGTCTTCCTCTGGGGACTATTCCCTCTATTTTACCTTCAGCTATGTTCTAAATAAACACATTCTGTTTCCGGGTGTGTCCAACCCGTGTTATTCTTTTCTCTATGGTGTTCCATGTGGTCCTTTCCTTTTCTAATCTTCTGCACAATTCATAATTTCTTATTTTGTCCATCAATTTGATCATCAGCATACTCCTACAGCACCAGGTTTCCAAGGCTTCTAGCCATTTCTGGACAGATTTTCCAATGATCCGTGCTTACAATCTATAGAGTGCCTAGCTCCACAATAATGCTTTCACGTAAGGTTTTCTGGTTAGTAGTGATATCTTCTTTGAGCAAAGAAGTTTTCTTTTTCCCATGAACACCTCCTTAGGTTGGGCTTTTCTTCGCTTGATGTTCATTTTACTTCTTCTGCCCCACTTAATGGTATTTTTATTTTTTTAATAATCTTATAATATAACTCATAATAAAGTGGGCATCTAGATTGATGAAAAAGAAGGACGGTGATAAAGTTTCATAAAAATTGACGAGAGGATATTATCACAAATCTAACAGTAATACATCTTAAGCACCGAATGCCTTTGACAACAACTCAATGTGTCCATTGTAGGTAATCTCGTAATGTTTTACTCTTAATTTGTCATTACAGCTACGTGTGTTAAGCTGCCATTCAGTTTGCATTCATTATTTGGTATCGCTTTTTAGTCGAGAACTCTAAGGAAGAATCCAGTATTCAGCAAAGGTAAACGAGTACTTTCATTCATAAAAACATAAAACTATATAAAATACAAACAATCGATAATGCGACTTAAGTACAATGATTCGAGCAGAATTGCAATATCTTCTTTATTACGCACTGCAAATAATGGGGGTATGATAAATATCCTCACATACAAATTGTAAAGTTATTTCGACAGTAAATTTCACTGAATCCTGTTGACATAACTGGCTGTCACATTTTTTTTTTCCTAGGTCCGATTTAATTAACTCATTTTCCACCACCTCCATCAACAGTGTGCAAACGCCTTGGGATTTAGAAAAGTTTCATTTGCATTTTCGTCACGTTTCGCCATAAGGTTGATACTTCACCGACATAAATATTTTAACCTTCCATGTTTAACCCAAGGTCAGCACACGAAGACTTTCTATCACACTTCAATCCAAAGTACAGCTCTTAAAATCACATATTCCACTTCATCCTCCAACCGAAGCATCCATTATTAGCACTACCTCTTTACACCTGTCTCCCCTGCTACGTATGTTCCACGATTTCCACCCTCCTTCTTCTCATTTCGTCTCCATCATGTCATCCATATACGACAATTGGGTCGCCAATTCCATAGTTACCGTTGTCAGGTGCGAAGGCTCACATTCGACTTCCGCCAAGGATTCCTTGGACGGTACGAATTTACAGGATTTTGACTGTATTTATAAAGTATTAGACGATCTGAAACACTTTTTCTATTCGTAATCGGAAGAAAAATGTTAACCAGTCCATCCTGAAGTCTTTCCTTCAAATTTTAAATATTTGATCGAACCTGCCAAAGACGGACGGAATTTTTTGTGTGTTCTCAAAGTCTTCGGAGAGTATCTTACTTCAAACTAACTGAAAATATTTAGCCTATTCTTTCATCAATTAAAGAGAATCGCCGTAGTAGCGATTGCTATTTGAGATTTTCGATATACCAAAGCCTAGCCACGTTAATAAACTCGTCATGGATATATTTATAGCAAGTTGCTAGTCGCTGCGCGCGACTTTGTTCTGACTTAGGCTTACCTAATTAGGATCCTGTTTACCAGATTTGGGGTCTTTTTGCAGGACATCTTAGCCCAAGCATAAATCATAATACTCTAATTATGAGAAACGTTTCAAAAAGGGTAATATTCATTATCCTCATGAGAGGCTATACATATCAGAGAACTACATGATATTATATACTTATACTCATTGCCTTAAGTGATGGAAACTATTGACACATATGGATTTTTCATATCTGCTGTCATATCATTTTCATATCTTGGAAAATATATGTTTTATACGGTTACTTTATGGATTCAGATGATTAAATACACCATATTGGTAACTTAATACACACAGATTAGTAACTAACCCTTTTATCTTATAAAATTAATTTTAAAAAGTGATAGCTATCGCAACCAACTAATAAAAAACAGTATACTTCAGTATAGGCATAAGGGAATCATTAATGTTTAACCCCTCTGAGTTTAGTCAGATGAGTACCGACTTATTGCAAGAAAATATATTGATATGAAAGTGCTGGAAAAATAGACGTTCAAATCTGGGAATATTGTCATGAATGATGATGAATTCAATCATGGTCTCGCGAGAGCTCAACATCGACCCAAAAATATTCAATTTGATGTGAGGAAGTCATTACAAGGATGGTTGAAAGATTAATAATCACCGATAGTTGTCGATAAAAGACGCCGTGTCGTCAGCGCGTAGTACTTCACCTAAATCTACGATCCCTGAGGTGGCATCTGAATGACAGATAGTGAAATAGGTGCGTGAGAGCAAAATCATCGGCGCGGCAACACTGTAAAGGGTGGAGCAGGCGACGAAACTCCATTCTTCCCCACCCCTCATTTTCATCTCCTCGTCTCATTTTCCTCTTTTTTCTCTCTTCTGCCTTCCGTTCTCCATTTTGCCTTCGCACAAACGATTCTTTTCCCTCCACCACCTAACCCCACCCCGCCATACAGGCCCTCAAGGTTTCTCCACGTTCCCTCCCCCACCGACTCCCAGACTGGTGCACCTGCTTCCTAAGGCCCTCGTTCTTTTTACTACAAAGCGGCGGCGCCGGATATGCGGATAAAAAATTATAAATATAAAAAAAATAAAGAAAACGCACCCAGTGACACATGAGTCGCAAACATTTTCTTTCTTCCATTTCCATCCCGTTTCTCTCCCGTTTCTCCGGTAATAAGAAGGGGAAAAAATCCCTTTCTCTCCCATTCCTTTTTAAGCCCCTCGGAGTCTGCTGCTCTCCAGGTTGTCCCTTAGGGAGCCTCGGTCAGCGGTCCACCGACAGATGGCATTCCTCTGGGGAAAAACAGACCCTTTTACGATCCCTCTTCCCGTCCCTCTGCACACTGCTGATGTCCACCTTGCGCTCCCCACGTCCTTCGCCAGGCCACGATCGCGGAGCGAAAGCGGTGGGAGCGAAATATGCGTGCCTATTGCACCGGCAACTCCAAGGGGCCAGATTCTCCTGAATGGCGAGGCTGACGGTTAGAATTACGGCGGATTCCGGAGAAGTTCCGGGAATTTTCACTTCAACGCCCCCGCCCTCAAAGTTCCGAGTCATTTCTTCGAGAGTTGCCTAGGAGACACCCCGCAGGAAAGAGAAATTTTCGCAATGCAATTTTTGAAATCAAGATCCTCAAATTCTCATCACCGTAGGAGTTACCTGAAAAGTGCACCTAATTTAAGGAAATTGTTTATATAAATCCATTATTAAATTATCTATAATTCAAGAGAGAGCACGAAATTTATCGATAGTCTCGCATAACCGCAAATGGAGAAAAATCTATTTGATTTCATGCCAAATAATAAATTCAATGGAGGAACAGAAATAAAATTTTTAGTTAATTATGAGTTTTAAAACAAAAAGAGTTCAGTAAGAACATTATTAAAGGATATTCAGCATACTATTCGTAAGTACTAATGGACTTTTCTGAATAATAATTAATGGTCGGTTTCTATGTGAACACAGCTAAAAATGTTACTGAGTATTTAAGAATCATGGATTATAAACTAAGATTGCAGTCAAATTTATTGAGGAGTATTCATTTATTTAGAATATGAATGCACAAAAACTATAAAATAAAAAGTAAATAACTGAAGTGAAAATGTAAACGCAAATCATGTATTTCCATCCGATAGGATAATCCCTAATTAGGTTTTTATCAGAGGTATCCATACTCCTTTCATTCAGAAAATTATTATAAATTAATAAGTAAACAATAAAAGAGAAGAAAACTATATTTGTATTGCATTCGCGAACAATTTTAAAAGTAAATTCATAAAATAATAACCATAGACCTACTTTTCTAGTTATTTTTTAATGTTAAACACAGGATGACGTAACATAATTGGTAACATGGTGATAACTTGGAGTACAGGTTAAATAGGCCAAATAATACCGTTATTGTGTGACTCAAATACTATCGCAAAGAGACAGTAGTTTTATACCGTCAAGGATTTTGGCATGCGCACTTTAGAATTGAATTAATTACAATATAGGTTGCTATGTTTTTCCACAGGACAACTCAAAGACCAAGACCAAGTACATATGCCATTCATTGAACTCGTAATTTCATTACTTTTGTTGAAGATGCCGCTATAGTGTCGTAACAATGGTCAAATACTTGTTTATCCCGAGGCAATGAAAAGGATTCTTTTTCCAAGTAAGTATACCTTAAGGTGTTTGTACTATGAAAATATTTAACCGTTGGTAAAAACCTGGGGTTAATGTATTTCCTCATTAGATAGGTACATCAGTTCAGTTCAGAAATGTTTGTAAATGGCAAATTACTTCAAGGAAAAAATGTTTTGCCAAAGATAGGAAAATAAAATGTGATAAAACTCAGAAAATGGAAAAAGCTTTTACACCTGATAGAGAAAGAGATACGGTCCAAGTCTCAGAAATTCGATATTTAAGTAAAAAGGGGGAAAAAATGCTAGACTCCTGATAGCTGCGTTTGGAGAGAGGTGAAAGAAGTAGGGTGAAAAAGGTAGATAAAATAATGCCAGCAGAAACTGCAAGAGAGCAAGAATCGAAAAAGACATAAAAGTTGCAATATTATAAGAAATGGTGAAGCATAGGAATAAGGCTGCAGCGAAATTTTTACCATGATATTGGAAATTTGATTTAAAGGACATTATTGGAAAGAAGGGCGTTTAGAACATTTCAAGCTGCTTGAAGGCATTTACCGTAGCAAGAACAGTTTCCTTACTGAACTGAAACGGAAAGTGTAAAAAGAATCATTCTCTGATCATCACATCACAGTGTGAATTTGACTTCAAAACATACCTCATTTGTTTTTTTCTATCAACATAGCCAAGAGTATTACTGTGCAATGCACGGTTTTGAATATTCATAGAAGTTCAGGAGATTGATACGGATAGGACTGTCGAACATACTAGTTATCAGCTGAAGCTAAGGTACACGAAAGATTTAGAGAACCATTCTTTAAGACTAATGAAAGTGTGAATGAAATGACGCTTTTCTTAATATTTAAAACGATAAGGTAATTTAGTATCTCTGTGACTTCATGATTTAAACTAAACAGATGCCATTCAATTGGTCAAAGCGATATGCAAACTCAACATATCAACTGGTTAAATGTAGCGTCGAAAATTTAATCGCTAACATTATTTAGCAATGGTGTATAAAAAACTGGCTATGAAGTATCACACTGAATACGTTAAGAATTTAATTGCCGTAGCTTTTTCGGCTTTCAACTGAGCCTTTTTAATATCTAAAGTCTAACAATCAAGTCGAGAATCAATAAAGATTATCATGCTGATATTTAAATATGATCGGATATTATAAGTTTTTTTTCTCAAGCCATAAAAATATTTTATATTAATTCTATTTACATTTGGAATATATACTAGTAATCAATCAAAGGAAAAGGCTCTGTCTCCCTCGAGGCATTAAATGAGTATTATTCCAATAGTAGAATTCCCTTTTCAAGATTCAACTATTAAATTTCCTCTTACAGAAAAGGAGTCTTATTTGCACGTGAGAGAATTTGGATCGCCAGAACGAGACGCTTTTGCAATCGTACACCAATGGGTAAAAAAAACTGAAGGCCATAAACTGGACATGTCTACGTGGCGCTCTAGACGTGATATAACACAGCGGACCACGCATTAATAACAAGGCAAAGGGAAAGAGAGATGTGGAAAGTCATTTCGACAGGGGGAGAATCTTGAAATGAAAAACATTATGAGAAGGGATAGGAGTAGAGGCCCAGTGCCTTCAGCCTGAGAATAAAATACAACCGGAGTTATATTTATGTAGGAAGCGGATGGACGACGGGTGGTTCATATGTGTGTGCGTGAGACTGACTCAGGGCTCTCATTCGTATTCGGGTACAATCCCACCCGGCCACTCGGCACTTGCGAGCTAGCCCACTCAAGGATCACGTCATAGAATCTGAGTCACTTACCTCAAAACGAACACTAAGCGAGATTTTAATGAACAAAATTCATTGAATTTGGCCTCGTTTAAAGAAAAATGCCCATTTTTTATAATGCTCTATCGGTTAAGGTAGGTATTATTGAATGTCAGAGAATATTCTCATTTTCTACTTTTTCAGGAGCCTATCTCGCTCTAGTATATTCTTTTTCGCCTCAGCATACGATCTACCCTTCTTCATACTATCCATGAAACCTATTCTCTTTCTTCCTCCCCCGCCTGCCCAAATTCCTTCCCTCAATCACATTCTTGAGCAGCCCATCGCCCTTTATTACATGCTTTAGCCACCTACTTTGCCGATCCTCGAATTTCCTTAAGAAGTTTCCTTTCCTTGCCAACCATCTCAAGCACTTCCTCGTTAGTCTTCCTCTCCGTCCACCTCACCCACTTCATCTACCTCCAGCCTCGCATCTCAAATGCCTGCAACTCATTCTCGTCCTCCTTTCTGAGGGTCCACATTTCTGCCCAATTCAACGCTACTATCCATATCAAGCTCTTCATCAGCCTCTTCTTCACATCTTTACCCAAGGGCCCTGTCTCCCGTGTAACATAACGCTGGCCTCGCCATTTTCTTTTACCACCTCATGGCTTATTATAACAATAAGGGACCCACCATATTGTGAATTGAGAATAAACAATAGACCGATGGAATGGAAGCATCGGCAACAAAAGGAGCTAGGGAGTGTAGAGGAAACCGTCGGAGTGTACGGTCGTGCCAAGACAGCACGCAGGGATTTGTGTAGATAAAACCGTCGGAGTGTGCGGTCGTGCCAGGACAGCACGCAAGTTTTGGTAGAGGAAAGTTCCAGAGTGTGGCATCGTGCGAGACATAGCCCACGTAGAAAAGGAGAACTGACCAAGGAGCTGGAATTAAGGAGAGGAACGGGAGATCTTACAACAGGACGAGACGCAAGAGCTGAGGGCCCGCCAAGGACGAACACTACGCAGGCTGAGAAGATTTTCCAGACCACAGAGGGACAAGCCAACCTGTGTCGTCGAATAATTGGGTTGTAACTATAAACTTTTATTTTCATATAAGATACAAGAAGCCATAAGGCAAGAGGTTTTTAATTGGCCAAGAATTAAGTTTGTGACTGGATATTGTGAAAAGTTTAAGTGGAGAAGTGTGGCAAATAATTGGACAATATACTTAAAAGAAGGAATAATTATTCATATGCCAAATTTTTATGTAAATTAGAATATACAGTTGGTCATGACCTTAGGATATAAGTAATTATTTTCATAATTTAAATTGTCTGTAAATTGAATATTTCATTTTGTTAAGTAAATTGCAATCGTATCTCTAAACCTGTTACGTTTCATGTATTTTCTTTTCCGACGAGCAAGCTTGGGCATAATACAAAGTAGAAGAACAATAACGAAGGAAATTACGTGTTACACCCGTCATTATGAAACATAAAAAATATGGCTCTTTAACACACTCCTATTCGAGATATTTGCCAAACAAGCCATTTTTGGATATATTTTTCTATGGGATAGCATTTTATGCAGGAACTGTGTTTTGACGCTTCGAGTTAGTCCATTCCAATATTTTCCTAACGAGTTTCAGCGTATTTTCAAAGCCTATTCAGTGTTAAGCTTGTTAGAAACGTACATGTGCCTGCACGAATAGATGAATAGACACATTCAAGAAGAAATTTAGGTAATTAGATCAGGGATTATTTTCGGATTACGGGTATCAGTGCAATTTGTTGAGCTCACATGCTGAAGCTTCAGAAACACACACATTTACACATCTATTTTACGGATCATATAACTCGCGTAAATTTATAAACTGATGTTTTGGGAACTCCGCGTGGAAATAAATTAAGCGGGTGCACGCGTAAATTGGGACGTACAGATTTTGGAAGTTCACCCGATAAACGGAAGGTAGGCAATAGAGGTACTAGATATGTAGCTCATAAATTACTGAAACCTTTATCTTCTTCAAAAATGTTAACAGAAAATACGTACTTTTTATATCCAGTCTCAACAAGTCTCAACGGCAGCTATTGAAATTATTAATGTTTTTAATATAATAACATCTGAAACATGTTTATGTTAAATCATAACTCATATGATACTTCAGATTAGGCTACAGTTCACATGTCAGTTGACTTGTCACCAACATTGAAGTTGTCACCAACATTGTAGAAGAAGAACATACAGTGAAGAAAATTATTTTCACCAACATGCACCACATAATAGGTATGCTAAAAACGCTACAGAAACCACAAAAATCATTTATAATGGAACTACGTACCTCCTATACTACTGCAGATTAGATAGCGCCAATATAATTAGATGAATAGATTGCAGAACCGATTGGTATAAAATGTCATTTTTTCCGCGTACCATTTGGGACCATAACAGCTATAAACGTCGTCATGAATAATGCGAATGGTGAGATTAGCTAGATTGTAGATCTCTTAATATATTTTAAGTTTATGCATGATGTAAATATTTACGCTCTTATTTATGCATGAGATTTTGAATCTATAGTAGTAGTCCTTGTACCCCTTGCATCTTGGAACGATTGACGACAGAATGTTTCTTGGTTAGTAGATTTTAATGGGCGGGTTGCATGTGTGGTGCGCTGGTTTCAATGTAGTTGCGGAGTTTTGCCGTATAATTCATGCATGCCAGGTGTGGAATCACCCCCTGCCACTTACCCTTTCAGTGGCTTGCAGGGTATGACGTAGATGTAGATGTAGATTAGGCACTTGCAAAAGAAATAATTCTACTTATCATTACATCTATATCTACATCTACGTGATACCCTGCGAGCCACCACGAGGGTGTGTGGTAGGGGGTGAAGATCAACAAACATGCACTATTGACATGCGATTAGGATATTTAACGGAGACATGCTGGGTAATAGGGTCACATGCAGCTAGATGGTTAGTATCTACATAATAAGGAAGGGATTATTTGTTGTTATTACATGTATCATGCACTACAGACTACTCTAACTATATTTCACCTACCTATCCCTTTGCTACGCTGCCTATTGCTCTCTCTTATGGTACGCGGGAAAAATGACATTTTAAATCTATCGGTACGATAATTTATCTCTCCAATCTTGTTGATATGATCAAACCTAGCATAATACGCAAGGGTTCTCAATATAAATCTAACGTCATCTGTGAACAAATCGATTTCGAATTTACTTAAAAGGTTTAACCTACATGTTAACCTGCGTTCTGATAGTAATTCCCATCCGAGTTCTTCTATCAAGCTCGAAACTCTTATACAATTATCATAACGGCCTTCAACAAACCTAGCAGATCTCCTTTGCACACGCTCTAATTCTTTTATCATACCTTCCTCGCACGGATCCCTTATACTAGCATATTCTAAATGAGGCCTGACAAGTGTAAAATAGCTTCTTTCTCGTACTCTCTCATCGCATTTGCCTAGAACCCTTTTTACGAATTACTAGCACTTCACCGGGCAAGTCCAACACTAGTAGGTTTCCCGTATTAATTAGAGTCTGGTATCATGTTGATTTGCCATTTTTTACCCAGTAACGTATCTTAATCTGGACATGCACACATCCATTTTTCAACACTAGATACTCTCCAATTCTTGACACAGCCTTGCCTATTTGACTTATCCAACGCTGTTTACTTTGAATACACCTATTAGCGCTTTAGTTATTATTTGGTTAGGCCAATCGCACAAGGCAGAGTACTTAGAAAGAAATCGGTGGAAGACGTAATGTGTAATAGTATCCCTGACGTCCATTGAGTTGATTTGCATTAAAGGCGTCAAGTAAGAATAAATGATACCTTTGTAAGTAAGCTTGTTCAACTTACACTTTCCATACTCACGAAACATCACACTATAAATATTGTCACCTCCTCAACGTTTCCCACTGACTGGTTCCCATAGATCTTTTGCCATTGCAAATAATTCCGTTCAGCGTCGTTCGTGTTCGCTGATGCATTCCGAGCTGCACTAACTTCAACACCTCGAATGGAAAACTCCCATGGTTGTAAATCCTCCCCTTTTAACTGCCTTCTTCCCGCCAAGACTTTCATTCCAATCCTCATCCCATCTCAAAGTCTGACCCTCGAGAGCCCAAGGTGAGAAAAAAAGCACTAGGAGAGCAAAACGTGGCTCCGCCTCCCAATACCTTCGCTTCTTGTTCTTCATATTTTTTCCTCATGAAACGAGCTCTGGACTTCCCCAGCCTCCCAACTGCACGCGACGGTCGCGCGCCTACCTCAGCGTCCACCTCCCGGAGCTTGTGGTGTGGGGAGAAAAAAGAAAGTGGGGAGAGGATCAGACTTTGCGGTACACCCATACGGGTGGTTTGCTTACGTAATCCATTTTTGGGCTACATCGTTAATTCTTCTCATTCCTATCCTGCTATCAGTATTGTTTTCAAGGCGCTGTTGAGTCACAATATTCATCCATGAAATTTAATCTTCTCTCCGACCAAATAGTCTTTGTTAGTCGATAATGAAAAGCCTGAAAATATGGAATTAATTACGGAAATAAGAGATTAGCAAGTCTTAAATTGCGAAGTAGCACTTATAGTTCGTCTCATATGATTCTTTTATGGCACTTGTACACCTATGAATTGTACACCTGCTGTTGCAAAATGTGCTTACTCCCACATCTGTTACTGTGATCGCAAATTTACAGGGCATGTTGGTGGAATTTCACGACCGAACGGTACTTTCAGGTCTAGACAAGGGAAATTGGATCTATTTCAAACCTTTCCGTCATGACATCGTATTCTAATACTTCTTTCACTACTATTTTATTCAAGCTTTATTTTATACTCACTGTCCTATTCTTTAGACTTATTATCTCTAGTAACTATTAATTGTACATTTAACCATGACGTTTTACGTCTACCCCATTCTCACAAACCATTCGTGCTAATAACAGGAATCGACTAGAGGTAAAAATTACTTGTAAATATTTATTTCACACAAATGTGAGGGTAAATGTGTCGACGACCAAAGTAATTTTTAGACAGAAAGGGGAACATGAATGGTAGTACGGTGAGTATATATAATGAAATAATAAATCGGTTGGCCTATTCTATGTAATTTATCCGAATGTATGGGAAAAGTGAAAGACAAGATAAAGCAAAGGAAACGCGAGTAAATTCTGGAAGGAAAGTAGACGGCTATTTTTGGGGAATAAAAAAGAATCGAGGTTTATTAAAAGAAGGAAGCAAAAACTGATGTGCATCAAAGTACACTCTTAGTCACATAATTGTAAGATGAAGAAGCATTGTACGTCTGGATTAACTCTCGACTAGGCTAAATAAAGCAAGTTTTGAACGCCTATGATGTGTTTGCAGTAAAAGCGGAAGAGATAGCGTAAAAATTGAGTGAGTGATGAGGTAATGTTGGTTGGATGCTCAAGTACCTGACTTAAGAAAAGGAGCGAGCTCCTAATGCTTTCCTCATGTGGAGAAGAAAGATGAGGGTTGAATTGCGAAACAGGAATTAATTAGTGGAATCATTGGCGAGAAAGGAATGGGTAAACTGAGAAAGTCATGCTGGAATGTGTTGGAAGATACTCTTAAGAGATAAAATATAAGTTATCCCTTAAAGAGAAAACCGTGTATGTTAAAACGTATGAAAATGACAAAATAGGTACCCACTTGTTGTCACTTGGATACTGGTTGTCGAATTCTCATCTCTTCCAGATGATAACAGTTGTTTTTTTCTCTTCTTAAGTATGTATTCTCTTGGTTCTATATGTTTGTACTGTTATTTGGCAGAGCTCTGAATAAGCAAAGTGAAATTGTCTCGAAAGTGTGACTTTTATCTTTGCATTACGTCAGTGCCTTGCAATTTGCACGCCCCATTCGCTATCACCTGACCGAAAACATTCTTGTCTCGGCTCTCCTATACAATGTCCCGGAGAGATGCGCAAATGGTGAGTAGGGCCCTATCGGGTCAGACGGGTTTTTTTCGGTTCTTGATCATTCTTTGGTCAGTCAGTTATAATTCGGCTAGTCATGTAGCTGATACCGAGGAGTCGAGGCACGGACCATGGGGCCAGTGCACCAGTAGCCGTAGCGCCATCCGTCCGTGCCTTTGCCTGCAACTTCTCTCCTTCCAAAGATATGGCAATATTCTGTTTGGCTAGTCAAAACGCACCATTTGGTTCATTGTATTATGCAATCAAATACTTGATTTAAATAAAAAGTCATTTTTCTTTCAAAATCTCACAGTGGCTATTCGTTCCCTGACACCAATAGCATGAACTGACTCTTTCTGAAGGGTACCGCGTGCATCGTCGCCTTTCAACGGGTGTCATCTCCACGCGACGCGCACAAAACGAGGGTAGGATATATATAAAGGAAATAGTTGAAATTGAGCCAGTTTTCTAAGATTTTTTGTAATAATTAAGCTCTTAAAGTTTTTCCACCTCCAAAGGGGTATGTATATAAAAATATCATTGCGCCTACCTTCACCGGACAGTTATCTGGACGGATCACTGTGAATTTATCGCAATTGGCAAAACTCGAGATGCGAGCGCCCAAAAGAAGTTGGTGACTACTGTTGAAGGTGGGAGGTGAGGGAGACAGTCCTTCCCTTCTTAACCCTTTAGATCGTCCCCACCTCCTTCCTAACCCTTCCGTCGCCCATACCCCTTCTCCAACTCCTTTCAAGGACCTCCAAACCTCACGCCACTCCCCCCCCCGTCTTCCCACCCACTTCGAAAACAGGTTTCTCCCATTACTGGGAGCGGGGCGGCTGGACCAGAAACACCCTCCGGGGGGACTCCCTGAGAAGCAGAGACGGTGGTTTCCCACGCGCGCCGTGAGTGGGGAGGAGGAGGTTGTACCACGGGGCCACCCGACCATGCTTGGGGCTTCCGCCCCCCCCCGTTTACTACCACCAATACTACGGACGTACAGCAGGCCGCTGCCGCACATCCCACCCTCTGTATCCACACCCACCCCTCCATGTAGCTCAAACTAACCTACTAGTCTCTTTCCCCTCACGCACACACACGAGCCTCGCATGCACAAGAGTTTGAGGGGAGCCTTCATTTCTTTTTACGGGCCTTACACGCGAGCGTTTCCCGGGCTGTGCCGCCGTGTACGCAGGGTGCAAGAACAAGGTGTTCCGGACATCTGACGGTGGTGGTGCCCGCCTTGGAGGTGAAGGGAACACGATTGAGAAATGACTGCTTTGACCAACCAACAAATAGTGGACGAGTAGCACCTCAACTTCCCTGTAAAGGTCCTTCTTACAATGGATTTCTATAATAAGAACATACCAGATTACAAGTCAAAAGGAATGAGAAAAAGGACTAAGCAAATTTCACGAAAGATGTTACAATTTCTCGTGACTTAGGTTTTGACTTGTCATGCAATCATGGGGGCATAACATATCAAAACCTAAGTCATTATAAATTTCATTTTTCAGAGCCATATTTTAAATGCCTAAACACTTTTCCATTTGTTCGTCGATGGTGAAGTTCCACGTTGTTCACATTTTTAAAAAATTTATGAAATTTTTAATAAGTATGGCCACACTGGTTAGGTAGGGCGTAACTAGCAGAGTTGGATATATTGCATCGTAGAAATGAAAGATGGAAGCTTAGCACTGCTATTTCCACGAATGTTTCATTGATTCCACGGATTCGATGCCAAGAAATAATTAGGCCCTGTTTACGAAAATACCCAGACGACATCTGCCTACATCAGTGGAAACTATCTTTAACCTGCAGATTGAGTGAATAATGATGATAAATCCAAAATGCTGAAAAGTATTCTTAATCCGTTAATAAAACTTTATGAAAAACCCATAAGCAGTCCAAGTTGACAACACTAGATGAAACAAAGGAAAAAGTACGAAAAGTGGACAATCTCGAGATTAATATAAGGATGGAGTATAGACATAATACGTGAAAGGCCGTTATGATAAGTCTCATCAGTGTTACTGACCTCTCGCAGCATTTGGGGTGGGAATTGCTATCAAATCGTCGACATATAATCAGATTCAGCCTTTTATATAAATCCATAACCAATTTATTTTCTAACAAATTTATTAATACCCTTTAAACTCCAGCAAAATAGAGCAGATCAGATCATGAGAAAAAATTACGGAAATAGACTGCAGAACGGAAGAGTTTAAAATATCTTTTACCTGCGATAAATTAGAGACAATAATAGCTGCCAATGAGAATTTGAATAGGGTTAGTGGACAGGTATTATAAATGATTAGTTGATCTGCCTCCAATGCTTGTTTCCTAATCTGCCACGCAGTACTAACATCATCATTTGCATGATCCCTACATATTCAAAATATTAGTATATAAACCGTAACATTTACTTATTTCTTTGTTTTATTTTTTGCAAATTTTGTAATATTAGTGGCTGTTTATACAAAGAATTGTAAGTGTTATGCCTTTAATCTTTTTATGTAATTTTTCCAGAGACAATACCAACCTCTAATATTATGTATCCCGCATGTCATTATTTAACTATTACTTTACGTTGTTTGTAAATCTTATCAGCAGCTTAAAATATAAAAAAATGTAAATGCCATGTACTTGTGCTCCATGGGATTATATGGTCCCAGAGTAAATAAACTTTATCTTTTCTTATCTTATCTTTCATGACTCTTGTAACTCATTGCGCAGCTTGATTTGATATTCATTCAATACTCTCTGTAGCAGTCTGCAGCATACTTGTAGTATAGTACATTTTAATGAAAGTATCTTACACACTATAGTGCATGTTACAAAGTTAGGTAACGATTTCTCCGATGACCGTAATTATTGGCACCACTCGTCAAAAGAAAGGAAAATAATATTTACTGTGCTGGTTTAACGGCTGGTTTACTTTATATAGCAGTCTGCAGCCTACCTATAGTGTAGTGGATTTTGATGAACGTAAATTATACACTATAGTGCATATCTTCAGAGAGACAAAGAGAATATTATCATGACTCCCCACTACATCTCACGGTCTGACAGATGCGATAATATTAGAGAGATACACTGCCGAACAGATAGGTAAAATAACACGTTCTTTCCGCGCACGATAAGCGACCACAATAAAAATTGAGCTCCACTAAATACACTCCTATAATACATGTCAACATTTGATCTCCCAAAAACTTACATCTTCACACGGCTGGTGACCTAACACCCCCTGCCACATGCCCTTACGGTGGCTCGCATTGTATTGTGTAGATGTAGATGTGTATATTCCAAAATTAGTTTAAAATTTATCCAATGGCCGTAATTATTGGCACCAGTCGTCTATAGAAAGGAAAATAATATTTACTGTGTTCGTTTAACGGAAACGCCAGTTAGAAACCACAACCTCTCAACCAGAAGTTCCACACCACAGAGTTGTGGATTTCCACATCACAGAGGGGTTTTCTGGTTGCCAATAATAATACGGCCACTGGAGAAATTTTATACCTAATTTTGTTACCTTACGAGGCCGTTGAGCTCGAGTTTTCTTGATTTTACAGTTGATGTCGGTGATAAATTACCCCCTGCCAATCATCCATGAGGTGGCTTGTAGGGTAATACGTATGTTTGGTACGGAGGCTTCCGCGGTTATTTAATGACCGTATTCTCTTCGGGTTTTTGCCGCGTCGATCCATTTTTGGGCGACAACAGTTTCGCCTGCCTTCCAGCTGGCTTCGTCAGGTACTGATTGAAATGCAGATAATTTCCTTAACGGTATTAGTCAGGCGCGCGCTCATTGGCCGGACGGGAATTAGAACTCGGTAGAGAAGACAGCTATACGCTAACTTCAACGTTTAAACGGCTCTTCCAACAATCGAGTTCGAATTCCCATCCGGCCAATGAGCGCGCGCCGGAATAATACCGTTAAGGAAATGATCTGCATTTCATTCTGGACCTGACGAAGCCAGCTGGAAGGCAGGCGAAACTGTTGTCCCCCAAAAATGGATCGACGCGGCAAAAACCCGAAGAGAATACGGTCAATACGTAGGTTTACATGCACATAACGATATAAGCAAAAAATACAGTTACTAAAAGGAGTTAGACGGGAAACAAAAGAGATCAGTGCAATAGTTTCTGTTATTCTTGACTCATTATCCCTTTCTTTCCACTGAGGAACAGAGCGTTGAGGGGAGAGATGGGAAAGTAGATCCCGCAGGGCCGGGCGCGGCCGCCGTAAGGACGAAAACGTCCTCACCAGACCGTGAAGCCGTTTATGGGACGGGAGGAGGAGAGGAAGGCGCAGGTATGTAAATACGAACGGGCCCTCCCTTGGGACGGGTGGGGAAAAAGGTTGGCCCGCCGCTAATCGAAACGTCGGCTAATCCGAAGTAACACGTCCATACCAGAAAGAATTAATAAATCATGACGTATTAAGTGCCGCGGAATTTTAATTCTTGTTTGTTTTCAGCGATGCACAACAAAGGCCGTACGTTCCAATTGCGAGTGGACGCTACAGGCTGGGGAATATGGATAGCGAATGGAGAAGATCTGCCATCGGAGGAATTGGAGGGAGAGACAGTGTTAATATATGCAGATCGCTCATTTTATATTCATCAACAGTTTGCTTTCGGTATACTGTTATCTCTTCACCTTGAAAAAATAACGATTCATCATAAAATTTAGCAATTAACATATTTCCTGTAAATTAAAACAGGCAATCTCCTTCTGCCTTGAAGCGAGTAGCTTCGGAATAATACCTGATGTGAAGAAACTCGCACCGGAATTTCTAATGTAAAGCGTCGCATTTGCTGTTATTTATCCTGCAAAGGTAAATTAGAGATGTATAGCATTATCAGGTTTTTCGTGATATTTTTTTCTAGAGGGCGTAGAGAAATTAAAGATGTTGGTACCTAAAACAACGAGTGGATGAAAACGATCTTGTATTAATTACGAATTATTATTGCTCAGTCGAAGAAATTGCTGGATTCAGGCAAAAAGCGGCGGAAATCCAAAGCAAATTATTAAGTATTTTTCAGTAGATATTGCTTAAAGAATGATGGAGTGGAACTTACAAAAGAAGCAAAACCATTTTCACAATTTTCAAATGTGTTACGATAACAATATGAAATTTTAACCGATTTCAGTGATTTACATTCCTATCAAGTACTGCAGTGTAAGCGTAGTCAATAACTAGACAATGATTTAACCCTTTGAGTGCCGAATGACGTGATATCACGTCATGGTTGTCTTTACGCCGGTGCTGATGACGTGATAAAGTGTACCGTGAGTGTTCCAGTTTCACTAGGGAACTTTCACTAGGCCCACCTAGTCAAAGCTGGAACCCTCGCGATACCCATGACGTGATATCACGTCATCAGCACCAGCGTAAAAAAATCATGACGTGATATCACGTCATTCCGCACTCAAAGGGTTAAAATTTTCATATTCGAAAACAAACACTGGTAAAATATCTACAAAGTTAGTGTTGATGCGCTCACTTAATGATTTAAAACAAATTAAGTTGCTACGTATAAAAATGTCGTTAAAGAAATAAATCATGTAATAGTGTCATAATTCTCCCCGTATATATGTACGTTATGGTAAATAATTTCCCGTATGAGTGTATGTAGTTGTTCATAACCGTTGTAACCTTGTGACGTTGTAACATAACATTGTAAACCGAATGTCAAGGTACTTTAAGTCTGAGAAATCTCTCAAAATGTTGTACTTCTCCTTTGTAAGATGTAAGTTGGAGTATACTTCTGTAGTATGGAATCCTCACAATAAGAAACATGTTCAAATATGGGAGAGAGTACAAAAAAGATTTTTACGCTATCTATATTATACCCAATATAATGTTTATCCAATGTATGGAAATTATGTTAGCTACGAAACTTTGGTAAAAGTGTTTGATTTTCAATATTTTCAAAAAAGATGAATCATGTGTGATCTATCTTACTTATATAATTTACTTAATACTGGAGAAAATAGTGACTTAATTAGAAAAATTAATTTTGTAGTGCCTAGTATCAATGTGAGGTTATCAAGGAAATTTAAGTTGAGCATGGTAAAGTCAAACTACTGTGAAAACTCACCCCTGAATAGAATGTGTATTTCTTTTAACATGTACTGTGATATAATTGATTTATGTCAAAAAATAAATCTCCTTTGGAAATTGATAAATGATATAGTTTCTTGATATGTTTCGAAATTTCTGTAAAATTCAATTGATTCCATTATGTTTTTTATTTTCTTCTTTTTTGTTTTGTTTGCCCTCTAATTATTTTGTTGGGCAAACGTTAAACTCTATAAATAAATAAATAACGCTCAACATCATCGTCTGACTCCCTCGTCCTCGTCCATCGTCTGTCTCTCTCGGTCATCCCATTGATCCTCACTACACCTCTATGACTGACGAAAGGGATAAAATAAGAGAAGTACATTACCAAGCAGGGGAGTACAAGAACTCGTTCTTTCCGCGCACAAAAAGCATTCAAAATAAAAACTGAGATCCATAAAATACACTGCTATAACACACATCACCATTTCTCCTCTCAAAACCTTATCCGTTACATCTATACACGGCTGGAGTTCTAACACACCCTGCCACGCGCCCATGCGGCGGCTCGTAGGGTAGTATGTAGAGGTAAATCATCTTCAAGGACTCTCTCCCTCATCTCTACTTTAATCCGTTCCATTTAGCTCTTCATCGGTTTTCCCACTTCCCTTTTCCTAATACGGGCTCACAGCAGCGTTTTTTTGGTAAAAGCAGCCAGTAATACTTTTCCAATCTGTTTAAAAAATGCTACATGGTATGGCGTCATACTACTATCTTCAGATGTAGACAGAGCTTAGGGTTGATGATATTTTAATGACCAACGCTTAGAAATAACCTAAATGAAATATAAAATCACTACAGATTCCACAGTTATTAGCTTTAGAGTTCCTTACCAAACCCAAAAACACGATAGTCGGAAGACTTGCTAAATTTCAAACTTTTATGCCATAACGTAAGACAAAATCGTATTCCGTGATTGCGAAGGTTTCGTGGTTGAACCCTACGCCCAGATGGTAGCCAGAGATCTAATATAGACAAGCGGAAATTTTTAGTATACGACCAAACTTGAAGGCCCAAAAAAGGGACGTATATCCGTGCATCAACTAGTATTTCTGATGTAAGTAGTCACCATCCAACTTAATGATACGTAATACGATACATTAAAAAAAATGAAATAGTGTGAGGAAATCCTACAACACTTGAACGGTAGCAGTGTTTTGGGGAAAATGTTGTAATTCATTACAAAAAAGATTGTTCTCTAATAGCAATTTCTGTGTCAGCTATGGTAAGAAAGTGTGAAAGACTGCAGAGGATATGTTAAGCAAGGACGAACGCGATGGGAACTTAACCCTAGAGGAGACGCTGAGACGTGTCATAAATTAATCTCTTTGAAAACATGAATGAAAGGAAAGAATAGGATACAAATACATTAGCTAAACACAGACCACAAATAATTCTTATGGTATGCACATTAATTAAAGAATACCCGAGTAATGGTTTTCAAAAGCGTGTTTTGATTGGTAATGGAAGCATAATTCCGAAAAATTTAGATATTTTCAACTAACTCTACATAATACCCTAAAGTCGCAACAAACCGTGAGTGAGAGGGGGTGAGTTGTCACCAACATGCATTAAATAATATGTTAGTTAAGTTAATCAAACAAAAGCTTCTGATAAATTAGTTAATACGAACTAAAATTTAAGAAGACGACTTGTAGACTATGGATAAAGCCAAAATTCCAAGGGTAAAAATTGTATTTGATAGAAAAACTGGTGACTGCAGCCCAACCCGTCCAATCTAATAATACTGCGCAGTTGCCTATATTGTTATTATTAATGCAACCATATTTCACGTCTCTCATTTTCCTAGGAGAATCTTACATTATCCTTCATTTCTCAGGAAAGGAGGAAGAGAGTGAATAATCGGCCGGCTTTAAATAATATGCTGCATTGATTATTGATCATCTCCGTCCTACCTTACCATCTTAATTTATTGGATACAACATTAACTACCCAGATAAAGGGCCGCTAAGTACCTACGTTTTTGGAAAATTTCCCTAATTACAGTCCCTGCCATGGCCAACCATAAGTATAAGATAAGCCAAGGATTCTAGAACCACGAAGATCTTTACACATCGGTTTTAATTACCAGGCGCAACTTGAAAGTTCCCCTTCTGAATGCTCGTTTTAATTGAGACGTTTAGACGGATGGTTTTTTGATATGCCGGAATAGTGCCACCGTTTAAGAGTTTACCTAAGGAAAATATGCCGTCTTATGGGCGGAGGCGACGAAGCAAAGCCGGAAAAGACTCGGAAGGGAGGAGGGACGAAGATTGGACGGCGGAGGACTTGGTTGGAATGGAGTGGGGAAGTGGAGGAATGTGGCGGGGGGTAAGGTTGCGGTTGGGGGAAGGGAGGATAAAGAGGAGATGCCCAAAGGTGGGGGCTGGTGGTGGGCCTTGCCCCACAAGAATGCGAATGGGATTGAGATCGGAGCTGAGATACACTCATTCACTCTTTCATTCCGAGGTTCTCCTCCTCGACGCCCGACGGCCGAAGAAAAAAAAAACTTTGATCGACCCGGAGTCTTTTCGAACCACCCGCCGTGAAGCAAGACAGCACAGTTGGTTGGAAGCGATTAAGGAGGTGAATAAAAAATGGACATTCGACGGGTTCAAACTGGAAGCTCAGTTCGCACAGGGGCCCACACTTCCCCCAGACGAGCGTAAGGAGAGGGACCGCGGAGTATGGAGGTGTCTCTACAGTGACATCTTCCGACGGCCGGTAACCATATAAAAAACCGCGTAAAAAACCTCGGTATGAACTCACAGCCACTCAACTATCGGTAACCGTGGGAAAGATTGCACGATTAACTTGCCCAGTCGGCCGAGATCTGGCTTAAAAAGTGACGCTGTACATGGCCGCCCAGACATCTCCCTGATAAAAAAACTAACGAAGATTAATTCGCAGTCAGCTAATCTAGCAAAGCGGCGTTGGAAAATACGCACGCAAAGGTCCGAAGGTATTTTCTGCCACCTCATACCTACACCCTTCTCGATAGATTGCATATTTTTTTGGGGAGGGCCCCAATAGATGGGCACCCTGATGTATTTAATCACTCCCAGCGTTGAAGCGAAAGCGGTAAAAACATTTCGCCAGTGCACACCGCGTTAAAGGTAAGCGATTATCCCGCTGGGAAGCTTATCGCTGGGGGAAGCGGGAACGTGGATGTTTAGTGGACCCGGGAATCAGATAAAAAAATATTACGGCCCGTAATTTTTGCCGGCCACTTGTTGGGCGATTTCCAATTGCAAATCAATGCAAAACGCTCGGTTGAGAGAAATGGTGAGAAATCAAGATCGCCGATATGATCTACGGATGAAATATGATCCGCGGACAGGCCAAAAAAATTAATTGCTTATTCAGGGGCTCATTGACTCAAAAATTCTCTGCAAGAAGTCTTCATTAAAACAGATTATCCCAGAAAACACGCGATGATTAAAAAAAAATCCCAGAACCGATTTTCTCCGCCGAATTTTGCAATGAAATATCTCATTAAACTGAATCTAACGGTTCTTTGATTACACTCCTCAGTAGGTGGAACATGAAGTAATAAGTGCGTAACTCCAATCTCAGACATACATTGCAGACTTTGTAAAAACGAAGATGGTATGTGTTTTTGTTAATTTACGTAAAATAACCTGAAAATCTAAACCTAAATGAGATAATGTTTAAATTGTTTTCACAGGACTTTGGAAGTATTGATCTAGTGTCCTTTCAACTCCAGTAAAATAAGATATGTCTTAAACTGATTGAGGAAACAACAAACATTTTTATTTGTAGAATTTTTTAATTTATTGTGAAATAATTAAATTACATAGTAAAATACAATATTCCTAGCAAAAGTGATTATATACTGCCGGTATAATAAGCCAACTTTTTTGATACCTTATTGCAATAACGCACGTCTGATGATTTTTGAGACGCTGAAAGGGCAAAATTACTTGGTGCACAATATTAAAATGATATTGAGGTCATATTACAAGGTCATGTTTTGTTTAGGATTTAGCTTTCAAAATATGACCAAAATATAATTTACCACCTCCCCTGTTTATCAATTGGCCTAATACGGGAGTTCAGTTCCTCACTTTGAAGGATAATTTTTTGTAACTCACATAATACCCATACCATAGTTAAAGTGCAGTCGTGGTTGCCAGATCTCTCACGCTTCTGCTAGATAGCCCACGAGTTTTGGACTCAAATTCCGCCCAGGTAATAGATATTGCATGTATATTGAACTGAAGTCTCAATCTAGACGGTGAAATATTAGCTAGAAACTGGCAATTCAAAAATGTTACTGAACCTGCAATTGTCAGCAGGCATCAGTAAATAAAAAAAGGTTCAGTCGAGTGGCTTCCCACAGAAATGAACACTTAAATTTATTAAATATAATAAATGGTTCATAATAGATTAATTAATATACCGATATCAAAAATTGGATTTATGAGGGTTCATTTTTGGATTATATAAGCCATTTTATTAAGGATATTTCAACAAATATGATGGAAAACAATGGGTACTAAAATTCCATATTCCTACCTCTGTTTACAGTAAATGCATAATGTCAAAATTTCAACGCAAAACATTACAATTCCGAATCGTATGAAATGAAAAAAATTGCTACTGCAATCCAAACTAATGATACTGCACAGTTGTCTATATTGTTATCACACATCCAATCACATTTCAAGGCTCTATTTTTCCTCGGAGAGTCTTATATTCTCCTACATCGCTCAGGTTATGGTTTCCTTGTGGTAAAAGCTACTTATCGTTCCCGATTAATTTACCATAGGTTTACATTTTCCATATTTCTTTATGCCACTCTGCTTCAACAATCATTTCCGCCAGCAAATGGACGGCTCACCACAAACGTGTAGTTATGATAAATTTTAAAAATGGATTTTTTTCAAATATTTTTACAAATTCTAAAGGAAAACGTTATTTGACTGCAAGAATAAGAATATCTATAATATTTTCTTTCGTTTGACCATCAAATCAACCTCAAAAATACCACATTTATAATTTAAATGCGCAAAAGAAGAGAAGACTGCAAGCAATTCACCCCGATGGATTTATATACCATCACCAGTTTCTACATTTTCTCCACACAAAAAGTGATTAATGAGGCTCCGCTGATGAAGTTGCCACTTCTAAACCAATAAAAGACAGAGCAATAATATTTCTGAGAAATATGCAATGACAAGAGATCTAAAAGGACAAAAAATATAATCCTTTTACTTGGTGAACAGATGAGCAGAGAGCTGTGTAACCTTGGAAACTAAGAACTGAAATGAAAGAAAAGGATCTTGATGAAGATGAGATATTGCTAGCGCGAGGTCACCATGCTCCCCTGGATATTGCCTCGATGACAAGTGAAGCGGCCCATCTCCACGTAATATTTATGGAACGTGAGCATTAAACGCTTTCCCGCCATATTGTGCGAGTAACAGAGTCAAAATATTGCTAGGAATAAAATTGAAGCAACAAAATGAACTCCCAGCGTGAGGAATACCCAAGATTTAAGCAAAATAAATAAATACAAGAATAAAATAATAAAACAATGCCGGATGAAATTTCACCGAAAATAGACCTCCCGCACAACTTAAATGGGGCTGCTTTACGGCCTTGCATCTGTTTTTATTTATTCATTCCGGGTTATCCCATTCTTTTTTACCTCCATATCCGTCACGCCGGCAGATTAAAAAAGTTTACTTATGAAATCGTAACGCGGGTTGAATGAAGACGAAAGGCATCTTACGAACTTGCATAACGCCGCGTCGGCGAGGGGATAGTAGGAACTAAGACAGAAAAATTTCTTACGCCCCACGGATTTATTAACCATAAATTATCCGCATGAAAGAGTTCTTACATTCGTGTAATCCCACACGACCATACAGCCAGGGAAGGTGGATATAGGTTTTTTTTAAGGAGTCGGAATTGGACATTAAAAAAAATCCTCAGATGGAGTCCCTGTGATATTAAAGGAATACAGGTTTAGCGGAGTTCATGAAAGGAAAGTGGCAAGGTGAAATGGTAGGGGAGAGATGAGACATCTTGGGATGGATAAAAAGATGAAGAAAAAAACGGTGGAAAGTATGGGAGGTTGAGATCCTGATGCGATAAGAGCCGAGGGGAAAAAAGTAGACAAGAATGTTCCATTAAAATATATATGTGCGATCGCCGGAGAGATAAAACGCCATGTTTATGGCGGCAATTTACCTTCACTTAAAATCATCCAAGGTTGGAAAGTACCAAATGGGGTTTATATAATAAATCAAGCCATAAACAGTGCATTAATAATAGGGAATTAATTTTAGATCCGTGAGGGCTGGGAGGTAATTAAGCGATGACGTGCGTAGGAGATTGATAATGGGTACTAATTGAATAGTTGCCACGGTTTGAAGAATTATTACGAGACTAAGTCGATAGCCTTGTAGTTCTACGCCTTTTTTGATAAAAAGATGTACATTCTCGTGCCTTCTCCTTGAAGCACGACATAACTTAGAAGTTTGGTCATTACAAATGAGAAAGTGCATGCCCACGTTATCACCTTCTTAAATGTAATATATGATGTTTACATCAGTAGTTATGTGCTTCCCATGGGATTTAAACGGGTTTTAGCGAAATGAAAGCAGATATGTGAATTCAAAAGAAGATTATACGCAGAACTTGACTAATTGCAAACTCCTTTAGGCATATACTTAACAAATAGGCGACTTTTTTCAGTATAATGTGTTTTCCGATGGTCTTAGGTGACCCCTGTGAAAGGGTTGTTCGTTAATAATGATCACTTCAACATTGTAATGAGATGTGCGACCCTTCAGTACCTCACGCGGTGCCGATCTTTATGAAGAGCATGAGTTATTATAGAAAAATTATTTTCCTAAATACAATACGACAGATGAACCGGGACGCAACCTTGATATGTTATTGAAGTTTTTTTGACTGACTTAACTAAAGATCATTAATAACTGGTTAACTGTTTTTCCCTTCTTACAAATTTTCTTTATGCAAATCAATAATTCTGAAGTAACATTATAAATAAATGAGCACCAAAAATGCCAGAATATTTTTACCCATGACAAAATTATTTATTTGCGTAGCCCCTACAATCTATACACTTTCAGTAAAACTAGTCATATAGCCACTTTCCCTTATTCTCAAGGCCGGCTAAACTCGTGTCATTAAGAAATGCATCTCATAATCGCTGAAATCGTATCCAGGCTTCACTTCACTATGCATCACAAAATCACATCTTCAACTAAATCAACTAAATGGAGAGTCTCGGTATTTTACAAAGCACTAGATATTGGAGATTTAAAACAAAAATGGTGGATATACACCCAAATACACGATTTGTCCATGTGTTCCCAGTGCATTTAGTCAGGTAATTAAATTTTAGGCTAATCTGTTCACTTACGAGCTGGGCAATTGTGTATTTTCAATATCGCCTCACAGCAATCATTGAGGATTATAGTATTCTGACACATTGTTTGTGACGGAAATCATTATCATTACTATCATTTCATCAAATAATTATCACTATAAATTAAGCGCTACATTTTCAATTGAAACATGATCATTAATTTATTAATTTCGGTCTATGACGCGCAAGTTGTGATCCTTTTGTTGTACGTTTTCATTCAATTTGTCTCATTTTACCACGATCGCTTCAATTCCTAGGCAAATCCAAAGGGTCACTTTGATATAGGTTGGGGATATAACTCTCCCCTATTTCAATGGAAGAGAATTTTCACCAACCGAATCGTAGTAGCAGGTAGCAAAGTTTTGGTAAATGCTAAGGATTTAAGGTCATGTCAACGAGTCATCACCTCCCATGAAATAATGAATTTAATCTCCAAAAAATAAATATATACTATCTTTTATTTAATACTAAAATATCAGCTGCTTATTGATATGATTTTGGAGATATTGGTCAAGCAATATTGGCCATTGAAACGGCTTCACTCTCCAGAGAGGTAACATTATAAAAGAGAAAGAAATGGTGCTGATGCATATATTCCATCAAAAATTCAAAAGTGGATAGCTTGAGAGTTCCCATAGTTATTTCGAAGCAAAATTATTTCATTTAAAATTAAATGGAATAGTTCCATGTAACTATTCCATTTAATGTAATAAAAATAAAATTGTTATCATCATGCATAATTCACCGAGGAACGTTTTAGAAACGGGTGCAAGGGTATAAATACACAAAAAGGGATGAAAATCGTTATAAAAGAATCTTACAAAGAAAGAGACACGCAAAGAAAAGAAATTTTACTTCACTGGCCTTCAAAGTCGTTTTTCCCGATTGCTGATCAAGAGTACGCACCTCTCCAGCAATCGGGAGATCGTGATTTGGATTTCGATCAAGTCGTATGATTTTTTTCATGGGGAATAATATCCCAATTGTCGTGTGTAATTAAAATAAGCATAGCGAATGAAAATTTCAAAAATCATAATTTGATAGATGCACTGCTAAGTGACGTAATGTAGAGTATGCGGTGAAAATGACAGGAGTGAAGCGGGCTTAGACTGTAAATCGATCATGTACTCTGCTGTAACTTCAGATATATCCCCCTCAAATTTCCTAAAACATAAAACAGCTGTCATAGCTCGCATAGTAGTCGGAGGAAGTTGATAGGGAAAAAAATTATAACATCCCCATCATGAGGACGATGACAGCTACTAAATCAAGGCAGCACAGAAGTGACAAAGCCATTTCTGATCCCAGAGGAAGAGAGGAAGAAATTGTGAAGTAGGGTTTAGAAACGTATCAAGGAATGCGAATGAGAGAAACTGGAAGCGGGGATGTTGAAGTCTGAGGGAGTGACTTTGAAATGTGTGGGTCCAATCTTCGAAGGCGACACATGATCACTGCACTATCAAGAAAACATCATGGTGGACAAGTCTACACCTGTCAGAGGAAGAGTATGCGAGATGACCGAAATACGTGGGTGTTCTGGGCTTGAGTGGCGAATTGAAACTGTTGCTTCAACGGCCTAAGATGACCACCGATGCCCACTTGTCCACATCAGAGTGGTCAGAAAACCGATTCACGGCAGCATCGCAAACGACCAACCTGTTCGAATAAAATTGAAATTCAAAACCAACTGGTCAAGTTATGGAAATACCTTTGCGTCCCCAATCGGTCCAATTAAAGTGCGCCGAGGAACACTTCTGATCCACTAAATATCTGGTAGGAATCGGACACGTTATATATAAGAACGTATAATACTGAAGGGAGAAATGCTTCGGTCGTTAAATCAAATAACTAGCTGGTCAAAAAGATGCTAAAGAAAACTCGTCTGCGAAATATCTCCAATGACACAGTTCATGGCTCTACCTTGGCAATGATTACGGCTGGAAGGGTTATTGGTCGCACCACCAGTTTTTACATACATACCAATCACACCGTCCCGTTCTGGGGTAGGCAGAGTCACCAAGTTTCGCTCATAAATGTTCATTTGTAAACCTAACTCTACTTCAATAATTTCCTCCATACTGACCTATCCTTGCAAATTCTATACTGGCCTGTCCTCTTTTGCCTCATTTACCCCCATACGCTGCTTCATACACGCTCTCCGGTTTTTAAGACTCCTAATACTCCTCCTAAGATTATCCTCAACCACATTCAACCACAACTCTCCTGGCCTACCACTACCTCTCGCACCATTAATTTCACTCTTATATATCTATTTCCTTATTCGAATTTCATCCATTCTCTCAACATGACCAAACCAACAAAGCACACTCCTTTCATACATGTCCATTACTAGAGCATCTAACTCACATTCATTTAGTACCCACTCATTCCTGACCCTATCCAGGCTAATTTTCCACAAACACTCCTCAGGTAAATCATGCCCACGACATTTAGTCTACTCCTGTCTTTCCCGACAAACCCATGTTTCACTATCATACAGCAAAGTGGGGAGAATTACACTTTTGTACCCGGGGATTTTCGCTTCCTTACAAAGGTACTCATTCTTTGATATGCTCCTCATGCTACCTACCACTTTCCTTCCAGCATTAGCACATCTTTTTATCTTTAAGTCTGCAATAACTTAATTGTCAAAACATTTGTATCACTTGGCATCATAATATACGTAGTATTAAAAATTTAATAAGGTTTCTGTTCGTCACATTCATGTCAGGGCAATATGTTAACTAAATTCATAATAACTCAAGCCGTTTTCACCTGATGAATACGCCATGGACATCACAGACAATTTTTCAAATATCATAATATCTACGACATAACCCTGCAGGGCGCAAATCATAAGTCACTCATCACGGCAGACAGAACAAAATGCCTTAAAGACAAATTGGCATGGTATTATACTTTTACCGCAGGGTATTAGTTACGAAATAATCAACCCTTTTAAGCAAGGTCATCGCAAGATAGCAAGTATAGGGCGTTCATTTGTCTGTTGGATATATTTTACATGTGTCTGTCGGATAACTGGCCGGGCAGGAACGCAAGACGTATGTCAAATAGCTAGATTACCATATAAAACGATTTAACAGCTGATATTCACATGCGCAAATGTGATTACGATATATACAAATATGAAGATTACTTGAGCCATCTGGTGTTTAATAATTATCGTAGTTTGGCGAATGAAAGTTAAATTATTTGATGTATCTTAATAAATATATAAGTGATGGAAACTTTTCTTGGATACGGAGTTTTGAACGGGATAATAAGTTCTATCCTGTTTTAAGTAGTTAAGATTTTTTGCTGCGCGTTCTCAGAATTACTACTTAAAATATAGGTATAATTATTATAATCAGTCTGCTATCAGATATGCGACCGTATTCGTGACACATCTCCCTTTTAAACAATGAATAATTGTTATTATTGGAACCTAGATCAGCCAGTATCAAAAATAGTGGGATGATTCAAGCAAACACTCTAAGTTAAACAGCTGTAAGCATTTAATGGGAGTAGCAAATATTTGCTATTAAAGTTTATACAACTCTCCCCTGTCAACCTTGACAAATTACAACACCGAATTCTCAGAAGGAACGTTCCTCTACCAAGGCAACCTGATTTGTGGATTCTCTTCATATAAACTGGTATGAGGCCACTGCGTGCGTAAAAGTCTTGTGCTATACTCTTAATGAAGTACTCTAACGCCACTGGCGATATAATAAAATACATATCACTCTTCTGACGTTATTAAAAATTCCATACCATTTCTCCATGCCGATGATTAAATTCTTCAAGTTACTAGAAACATATCTTGTGGTTGTTGGACTTTATATTAAACGGTTAATATTATTCTTGTAGCTCGATGAGGATATTATTCTACCAAAACTGTAGTGATTAGACAGAATGGTGGTAATAACCTCAGGTAACAATTAAAGCTTGTTTCAATCAATTAGTCGTTCTAACCATCATTTTGGATTTATTACTCTTTAAGTAATCGAGGAATAAGCACGGCTAATAAGTAGAGACGGTTTCAATAGTACAGTTGGAGCACATGCCAATATTTTAATATGATAAACAAATATTTGCAGCAGGGAAACTCAAAATCTTCTCGAAAAAAAAAACAAAGACAATATCCTCTTCTTTTTCAGGCCAATTCCACAGACGAGGGCTTAATCTTCTAGGGTCTTTCGGCTTCGTTGGTTTGGTTGACATAATGAGGTATGCGCATAAATAAAACGAAGCATGCCTTTCGTTGGCGTCGGCCAAGAAATTACGCCCTCAAGCTACAATCCATCCTCCTCCGACCCACCCCAAGGTCGTCCGGCTGACATGAGCCTCTCAAGCGATGGAGCCAGCTCGTCGCCATGGCGATCGTTCCAATAAAAAACACCGTTCCTGCTATTAATGAGCCCCAAAATAATGAAAGCACGAACCAAGAACGGCGAATCGATCTTTCTGCGAGACGGAAGGAAAGACCGGTTTTCCTTCCAGATTCACCATTCCTCTACCCCGCTGCGAGTTGAAAAAACGTGGCGAGCATGTATGGACATTCGGTGAGATAGTATTAGGAAGTGTACACTGGAAGAATTAATGTACATTTCCAGCTGCACAAAGAATAACATTTCAGGTTGACTTCAGGACTATATACATGATAAAATAGATTAGTATAACTTGAAGCTCCAAAGATAAAATTTTAAGTAAGATTTGCGACATTCGCACAGTCGTTATTGTAGCAAATATACCGGAGCAACTAAAGAACTTTTTTATCATTACAGTAAATACAACTTGAGCGACAGTAGCTACACTATAAATGTTTCACATTTACTGAAAAATGTATGCATGAACAGTTGAAAGCTTCACTATATTCCTTCCCATGTTCCTAGTAACTTGGATAGGTAATTTAATCGTTGGCATTTGTAAAATAGTATGGAAATTTTAATCACGTTGGGAGCATGATATGTATTTTATCACTAGCAGTATAAGAGTACTTTATAAGTTATAACTTGCACAACTTTATAGTTGCTCAACAAACTCCACCTAGCTTTTCAATTACTCCACTGTCTTCTGTTCTGCCATGAGGATGCCAAAGTTGCTCATTAGAGGGCTCGAAACTTACCGTCCTCTAAGGGAGAATAAGAATACGATATAAAGCACAAACGAAAAATACTTTCAAATACCTTTTTTCTTCAAGGGTGGTGAAGCCAGGGATATCTAACTGTCAAAGATGATATGGACTGGTGTGACGACAGACGTTCAACAAAAACCTTCGGCACTCTTCAAAATATAACACTTAGGAAACCGGTTTCCACAAGAAGTTCTTGCAACACCCCATCTTAACTCTTCAGCTGAATCTGGATATCATAAAAACGTGTGAAAAATTAAATGAATCGATAAGGTAGCCCACGTACAAAAAAAACTCGCTGTAGATGAGGACATTAGGTATCTAAAGAGAAATGAGGACTGGTATCGTCAAAGATGATGGCTGATGCACGACAAGCAGTAATGTGAATATTGATATTTCTATTGGCAAAATTGATTACTAAAAAATTAAAAATAGCATCAACATCAAGGTATAGGAATTACTGTGCTCATTTTATGAACGAAATTTTTTCAATTAAAACTATGTCGTATCTATATTATGCCATAATAGTGCTATTACAATCAATTTAAGTATCCGACAACTACTCTTTAAGAAATTTATAATTTTTAAATTAAATACTATGAAAACGAAATTGAAAATAAAAAAAATCTCATTCAAAAATTCAACGAACGAGAAGGTTCATGCAGCTGTGAAAATTTCATCGTAACAACGTCAGCAAATAGGACGATTTGTCTTCTGAAATTGTATCCTTTTTAATATTTTTATTATTTCAAGCTTACTTTAATTAATAGTTAAGGTCAAAAATTAAAGTAAACATCTAAGAACATCCATTATTATAAAATACAACAAATAGAAAAATTAATTCCGATTTGTTCACAGGTAACCATCGAACCAGCATTCAAATCGCCATTCACATTGCAATCGTTTGATCACGTTGGGTTCCAATTAGCATACAATTAGGATTAGTCCCTTCATTCAAGCTCAAATAATCTTCAACGGTGATTTAAATCGTAAATTTTAGTTAAAGTCGTGCGTCCAAATGGCATTAATTTAACTAATTAAGTCAAGCTTCGGACGAAAAAATGAGCAAAACATAGCCAAATTCGATCAGAAAAGTTCTTATGGACGTTTTACACTTTATAATTTGAAATATAAAATTTGTCCCTCAGCAATAAGTATTCTTAATGAATCAAGGGTATATATAATGAAAAATATACTGAAAATTAATCACCGATCCTCACCCATCGCTTATTATTAAAATAATCCTGAAAACACTCATCCGTTAGAAAATTCAAAAGCATTTTTCTGTTTCTCATTTTATGGTCACGTCTTTATTATTGCTTTTGATTTTTTGCTTTTTTAGAAAAATTCTTGTTTGAGAAAAATAGATTGAAGAATGATGAAGGAATTAGATGTATAACTCCATAAAAGTAGATCCTTGAAAAAATCAAGGAACTGTCAAAAATACTAACAAAAATATAACCTGCTATGGATATAAATAGATATGGAGGAAGATCCCTTCATGCAAGTGAAATCGGTACTTTCTGATCGTGTTCATCAAACCCTAGTTTCATTCTAATGCTGATGAGGTATTTAAGCTTCTTCACAAAAGTTAGAGCAACGATATAATAAAAAAACTGAATACCAGGATAGATTCTTCTTCACAGAGTCAAACCGCGCGTTATTGGGTAAAACGCACATACTTACACATTATACCCAACGACCCACCTTATTGGTTTGCGGCAGGGGGAGTAACGGCGGCAACCATCAGCGAAGAGGGAATAATGTAACGGAAGGTAAAAGAACAAAGGGAACAAATGTATGTTGAAGGTGTATCTCATGTTAGTGTCACGCGCTGTTTTTGCTATTATCTTTAATTGTATGTAGTAAGATGTAGCCATGGTACCAGCAAGTTCGGGAGTGCACCAAGCTGTCCATTTTTTATGTTCCTATAGCTCTAAAACTATATATCATTTAACATATTAATCTAACCAGAGCAAAGTACCATCTAGTTCACTTTACCGTCACAGAACTATGAAATTTTTTGATTGGTAATTCCTGGTATCTTTACTAAGGTGCCACAAATTTTTGGCATGAGCTCTTCCCGCTACGCCTAAGGCAATGGTGAATCCTTGCTTTTGAACTCCATCTAAACAATAGGACACTATAGATTCGGCGTAAGTGTAATTAATTTCATATGAATTATACTTCAGAGTAATTTTTACGATTAAATAGGAACCCACGCTCTAGATTCCAAAATTTCAGTATTCTTAGGACCCACAGGAGAACTTCTAAACTCAAAGTTGTGGCATTTCCTCTCATATGATTGCATCGCCTTCAAGCGATCAAAAATTGCTCGGAAACTTACGAAACTTTTTAATTTATACGTAAAATATTTATTCAACTAAACCGTTATCCAATAAATATTCAACGTAAAAGTTCCAAATTTTTGTCAATCCCCGAGCATTATGTAAATGTTTTATAAATTTAAAGCTGAAACTATTGAACTAATCAAATATTGGTTCTTATCCTGGTGTTTGTTTTCTTTAGGAAAGTAAGGTTTAACTAGAGACCAAAACAAATCCCTTTAGAGGCGCCGAATGATACTCTTAACCATCTTGGCATGCATATATGCCATTGGTTACGCCTCTTCCGATAGGGCTTTGTGATCAGTCTGTTTTGTCATTAAAACTCAAAATGTTTTATTGTTTAAGATGGAATACGGCATAGTAGGGTATAATGACTCATCTACAATGGCATTCGAGGGAGCTGTCTTCTAAAAGGGCCAAATGTTGCATAACGAGAACTAAAGTACGGTTCCTGGCTGCGTCATCTTGCGTGAACTAAGCATAAGCGTCTCTCGTGATAGCGTATAGCTCCATAAAGACTGATTCCGTTTACGATTACGCCCACTTGCTCACTCGTAAGTCCGTAATTCAAGGTTATAAACTGAACCGAACCTCTTAATGCGCAACTCCGGCCTCTAACATGCTCGTGTACTGTCCAGAAATTTAGATCTGCTCATAAAATGGCGGGCAGTAATCTCAATACCAATGATCATTCTGGTTGTGAAGCGAGCACTCACGGAGTTGCTCTAAAAGGACTTATATGCGAAGTTTGCGTTTGAGATTCCGTGGGCACGAAGCGCAGTGAATACACGCAGGTCCTTTTCATAGGTCGGTTATGATGCCAGCGTTATGAAGTGGGCGACTCCTAGCGAACGTGATTTCAAACAACCTCCGAACAAAATACTAAAAAATACGCGTTTCAAAAGGCCACATCCTGCCTTGACCATCCTCTGGCTACCTCTTTCCAATGTGCTCACGGGGGTCTATTCATAATAATACTTAAGTTATCGCATCCTGGAATCTCTTGAATATTAAAACGCAGGTCCAAAAAAACATCCGTTCACGACCAGCCTTCTGCGGCCGTAATCTTTCTTAGAAAATTAAGGTTCTTTCATGGTTCATTCCCACTTGATGAAAGAAAAATAAGGAATGAGGGTATATAATTTCCTCTCACAAAATCCGAAAAGAAGTTTTTCTTAAATTTAGGACAGATTCCAAGCACCGTAAGACCGTAGTAATTTACATTATACCTAGTGGGTTGCATTTTCATCGCGATTCCAATCACTTCACATTGCTTGGGGACCAATGAATGGGAGAGTAACACTTTAAGAATATTTTTCCTAGTGAGATGTCGCTGTGCTGTTTCTCCCTGCGGACTGGAATACACAAAAATTGTTTCGAAACAACGCGCAATATACGGAGACCAATAGAAAAGATAAATTAGACGGATGAATGGCATAAAAATCAAAGATATATGTAAGGAATATATTTATAAAGGAAAAGAAGCCTTAAAACAGATTGCACTACTTAAAAATGTAGATGAAGATGATATTAAGTAAAATGCGACGCCCACTGAAATGCTATAATTAAAATGAAATGTTTAAATGAAACTTATAAAACGAGAAGAATATATTTCAACAATGACAAATAACTAATCTATCAGGGATGAATTCGGAAGTTGAGGAACGGTGGTGAAGGTACTTTGTGGATTTGGTTTAAACGAGGATTAAGGACCGGTTCATCACTATATCAACGAGCCTTCACTTAATCTTCAGAAATTTTTCAACATTTTTCGTTTTTCAAATCCATTTATTGTGATGTTACGTTGTGGAACGACGTGAAGGAATACAGTTTGCCTTGAAAATGACGTCAAAACTGATAGACAGTATTAAATCATGGTGAAACCATACACCGTTTTTACTATGAGTTATTCCTTTATTGTTTATAGTTAAGCATTGTTAGGTATGGTATTTATTTATCATATGATATGGAAAAAATGAGGAATCTGTAACACCTATATACCGTCAAAAACTAACAGCGTATAGTTTTTATGCTTTCTAAACATAAAAAAAATAATACTGTTCCCGCAGTAATTTTTTCAGTATCACAATAAACCTTCCGTTGTGAAGGAGTTTTAAATGTGCCGCGCGTAAAAAAATGAGTCTAGTTAAAGACTTATAGAGATATTTTCATTTAATCATTTACTCTGCAATATTTAATTTATGCTTCCTAGAGCTGCTGAAATTAAAACGTAAAATTCGAATACGGTCTTCATCATGATTAGGGAACTCCTAAAATCAAATGAAGTCTTTCATTATGTTGTAAAACATCGAAAACGCCCGATACCGCAAATTAAGTAAATTTGAAAATTACTAAGCTATATTATGCTCATTAGAAAAAAATCCTAATTTAATTCCACTCCAGTGAATGAAAATAATGAAAACTTCCTTTACAAAACTCATCTAACTGAAAATTTTAACGCTCCAGCATAAACCCTCTATGGACGAGCGAGTCAAATTTTATACGTTTCAAAATCATTTGTATATCTGCTTTCTAAGAGTCTTTTCCTTTTAGTTGCTGCGCTGGACAAAATTTTAACTCTTTGTATTGAGCGTGTGGAAAGTTGCGTCTCTTTCAGCGGTTTGTCAAACAACTTGAAAAGATGAATGTGTGACGCTATTCACTGACGATCGCAAGGCTGGTGAAGTTCTGAAATAAAGTTTAAAATAGGTACATTCTGAAGGTAATGTTGAAATTGACCTTGTGTAAATATCATTATATAAATTATTATTTTAAATTATATATATACTGCACAAATGCGCCAAATTTCAAAATAAATGTTCTTTTCAAGTGAATTGCGTTTTTTTAAATGCTTTAAGAGAACTTAAAAAAAATAGAGTTGCACTATGCTTTTATGCTGATGTCTCATAATTCCGTCCATAGAGGGTTAACTTTTAAGTGAGACCTGTTTTTGAAAAAGGCAGGAACTCAAAGTTAGTGAAACCCAGGCGAAAAAGAAATAGTCGTGAGAAAACATTAGCGAGGCTCGAGTGCCAATGCCCACTTGCTACTTTCACGCACCTACGGACTGCAAGAAGGAGGAAGGAACAGTTTAGAGAATCTAGAAAAAGAGAGGGAAAAATAGAGAGAGGTAGATGATAAAGTACAGATGGATCTAACTCTTAAAAACCACCGCCGAGGAAGAATGTGGAGGGATGCGAAAAAATATAAGACTAAAAAAAATCTTTTTCCTCTTGCCACTGCCAAAGAGGGGGAGGAAAGAAGTTCCACCCCGCGGAAAGAAGTCCTCGGGTACTCCTCGCTCTTCTTCGACGACTACCCACAAGTTCCGGGGAGAAGAAAGAGTTGTGTGGGAGTCGAGGAGGGGGCGAGGAAGGATGGCGTGGAGGTGTACCAGAGAAGCAACGACGGGAGAGTGTGGGGAAGACCTTTTTTTCCTCGGACGGGCACACATGTTGAGCGCGGAGGTTTCGGGACGAGATTGTCGACGGAATCACCTTGCGGCGAAGTTGGAAGCGGTTTTGGCGTCGCCGATGGGGGAATGTAAGGTTAATCTGCCCCTTCCTCCCTCCCGTTCCACACTATCCACACAACTCCTAAGCATCCCCTTCCATTAGTTCCCCACTGCGAAACGTGGCAGAGGATACGGGAGTAGTGGATAACCCTTCGCCGTCCTTCTACGACCTCCGTATGGGTTTTGCCGGCGAAATAAAGACATTCTCCACCTGTCTCCACTGGATTCCGTTTGACGATCCGCTCGCAGGGAATATTATTTCACCGCTACGGGTCAATTTATTTCTCCATGTGTGTATGCCGTCTTACGGCCGGTTGCAAGAACGTATATTAATGGAATCAATAGTTATGAGATCCATCAAGTAAGAGCACTCATAAAAATATTCGGCTTGCAGGAAAACATCTACCAGTTTCATAACTTATAAATCAATAGATCATTACTTCGAATGTATGATCTAATCTTCCTTCGCTAGATAACATTTACAAAAGTTTAGACTATAAATCATTGCTAATGTACATAAAGATTATTCAGTCAGAGTAAACAAACTGGCCTTTCGTATCATAACAACTATTTTATCTAGTCATAAAAACTCCAAGCGGTTCGTCACGCATTCACCATCTTGACTACTTACGGAATCTTAACTTCATTTCATAAGTTGTGAAGCCATTAATTAAACCAATAATATCGAATGTTTCTGCAACGCTTGTTGAATGGCTGCCTTAGCTTATGGGTCATGTAAGTCTATGAATCACATATGAGTCGTTCCTACAACGGGCCATTATGTACTAAAAAAGTCAAAGATTTTGTTAGCTGCAACCGTTGAGACGTCTATCTGGGAGACTAAACAAGCGTGAAGCAGGAATGTTCACGGATTAAAAAGTGGAAGAGAGGCCCTGTTTGGTCTGGTTATTCCACACCTCGAATACGCCTGAAGGATTTGGGACCATGCACAGTAAGATTGAATAAAAAAAACAAAGAAAAGCTACTCGCTTCGTTAAAAACACCTAATGGTGAACACAGTGTTTTTCAACTTTTAGAGGCATTAGATATGGAGCCACTGAACACTCAGAGGGTGTACGCTTCGCTTAGATTTCTTTTATAAATTCAATACAGAAGATTTCGGTATGATTATGAATTATGGCTTTGACATAGCACCACATGTCTAATTCAGATAGAAGATATAAAATTAGAACTATACTTGTCCGAGCCAATAGGAACAAAAAATTGTTCTTCCTTTGTACAATAAGAGATCACAATACATATTGATATCCACTTCATACAATTAACACTCCCAACATACACTTCCTGAGTTCACCTCCCTATAGCATTCTTTTTCACTCTTTTACACAGCATGTGTCCTAATTCCCACTGCCACGCATCAATATGCTGGAGCGACTGGCAGGGTAGTACGTAGTTGTAGATGTAGAAACTCTTTGCATGGAGTCACTAAACGGAAACCTTACCAGTATTAGACTGACCTGAACAATTAATTAGAAACGGGCAAGTAACTCAACTCCTAAAGCGATAGAAAAGACATTGTTGCGTTCTCCTTCAGTTAGGGGGGAGAAATAGAGTGTGCTGCGTTCGACCATATTCTCAAAGGAAAGTTACTTGCGGATTATTAGCAGCAGCAAAGAAGATGTAAATTAAGTGCAAGCCGTTTTTTATTTTACTCGTAATTTCATATTTAAATTTTGTTCAGGGATAGAAGGATTAACTTTGCAATTCCACATTGTAAAAGATTTATTTACGACCGGTTTCGCCGCAGTGCAGCATCATCATCAGGTACACAGGCATATTTTCCACTCTTTATATACATATGAAAATCTATGGATGAAGGAGAGGAGAGGGGGGCGGGTGAAGGGAAGGGAGGGGAAGTCACAGGTTAGGCGTTGGGAAGGTATTCGGTTGGATGGTGGGGGTGGGAGGCTATATGTTTGATTGGATGGGGAGGGGTGAGGAGCTAGGGTATTGGACATAATCTGGGAAGCGGACGCTGGATAGGGCGTCGTGGGAGGAGGCAATAGCCTCGGCATTGGTTGTAGGTGAGCGAGGGTTGAGGTTGTGGGATGAGTAAGGATGTTGTTGGTAGGAGTCAGGACGTGTAGGAGAGGGGAACGGGAGTGATAAATGTTCGTTAACAATATGAAATTCCTTTGAATTCGCCCTGTACAAAATTTCCAATTCTTCCAAAGTATCTAATTTCGGTCCTTTTTCTTGAATGTGTAGAATTTTAGGAGTAAAATTGCTGGAGTGACCATTTTACTTTCAGTGGATCCCCAAAATTCATAGGTCTCCCGAAGATACATAAGCAAAACATACCTATTAGACCCGTTGTGTCCAGTGTCTCCGCCCCTAACCATATTCTGTCACACAAGATCAATTCTGTGTTCCGCAGTTATTCCAGATTTAACCCCAAACATGGAATTAAGAATTCAGTGGAATTTGCGAAAATGTTATCAAAAAAGTGCTTCCCCACAAGTGTATTATGGTGTCCTTTGACATTACTAGCTTATTCCCGAGTGTTCCACGGAATGAAGCCCTCATTCTGGCGGAAACCCTCCTTATGAAAGCCAAAGTACCGCCTTTAGTGCTTAGTAAATTACGCACAGTGCTCACAATATGCGTGCATCAAACCAGTTTTCTATTCAACGGAATGTACTACCACCAACCAGATGGTTTGGCAATGGGCTCTCATCTATCCCCCCTGCTTGCTGACATCTACATGGACAATTTCGAACAGAAGTTATTCTCCTCCAACCACCCCCTGATCAAACACGTTCATCATTGGTCCAGGTACGTAGATGATGTGTTCTGTGTCTGGACGGGAACAAAGAGACAGTTACAATCATTTTCCACTATGTTGAACTATATGGACAAGAATGTGAAATTCGCCAGTGAAATGGAATCTGACGGAGTGCTAAATTTCCTGGACTTGTCGGTTAGAATCATAGATGGAAAGTTTGATTTTTCAATATATAGAAAACCGTGCTATTCTGATCAAGTGATACACTACAACTCACGACATCACATATCACAAAAGAAGGCTGCTTTCCACAGTATTTTTAACAGATTGTGTCACATTCCTATGACAGATCCAAACAAAAACAAAGGACTAAATATAAAAAACAAATTGCATTGAACAATGGGTATTACGTTGAATTAATAGACAAACTATACCGACAAAAACGCACCCAGATAGCCATAAAGGAAATTTACAGTGCAACACCTAAAGAAAAAGACGCTTCCAAGTGGAGAAGGATCCCCTTCCTGGGAAGCATTTCATTAAAAGTCCAACGGTCACTTCCCAAAGAAGAAGTGAGAGCTGCCTTTTACAACAGGCACACAGTAAGGAACCTGTTAGGAAGCAATTAGGACAAGACGGGAGTGATACAAAAGAGTGGTGTGTATGAACTCCAGTGCGATGATTGTGGGATGACGTACGTGGGACAGACTGGTAGGAAATTTGTGACTAGAGTGAAAGAACATAGAGCCTGTTACATAAACAATAACTATAATTAACAATTTGCAAAACATTCAATACAAAATGGACACTCCAGCCATTTTACCCCTAAAATTCTACACATTCAAGAAAAAGGACCAAAATTAGATGCTTTGGAAGAAATGGAAATTTTGTACAGGGCGAATTCAAATGAATTTCATTTTGTTAACGAACTTTTGTATCCCTCCCGCTCCCCTCTCCTACGCGTCCTGACTCCTACCAACAACATCCTTATCCCACAACCACAGCCCTCGCTCAACCTACAACCAATGCACCCCCACAAACCCCCGCTGCCGAGGCCATTGCCTCCTCCCTATCCAGCGTCACCCTATCCAGCGTCCACTTCCCGGATTATGGCCAATACCCTAGCTCCTCACCCCTCCCCATCCAATCAAACATAGAACTTCCCACCCTCACCATCCAACCCAATACCTTCCCAACGCCTATCCTGTGACTTCCCCTCCCTTCCCTTCACCCGCCCCCTCTCCTCTCCTTCATCAATAGAGTTTCATATGTATATATAGAGTGGAAAATATGTCTGTGTACCTAATGATGCTGCACTGCGGCGAAACAGGTCGTAAATAAATCTTTTACAGTGTGGAATTCCCAGGGAAGCGTGATAGGCCCAATTTTATTTCTTCTGTACGTAAATGACTTGAATACAGTAGTAAAAAATAGCAAGATCCGTCTTTTTGCCGATGATGCAGTAGTGTATCAGGAAATTAGAAATTAAGAGGACATCCAGTCTTTAGCTAAGGATTTAGATGCGATTGATGATTGGTGTGATAGTTGGCAGATAGAATTAAATTTGAAAATATGCGCGATAATGAACTTTTGTATAAAGAATGGCTTTCCCCGGAATAATTATTGCATCAAAGAAAAGTTAATATCTAACGTAGAATCTATTAAATACTTAGGTGTCACCATCACTGAAGACATGTCATGGGGGAAACACATCAGGGAAATAACTAGTGTAGCAAACCGTAGATTAGGATTCGTAAAAAGGGTTCTAGGCAAATGCGATGAGAGAATACGAGAAAGGAGCTATTTTACACTTGTCAGGCCTCACTTAGAATATGCCGTTAGTTTATGGGATCCGTACAAGGAAGGTATGATAAAAGATTTAGAGCGCGTGCAAAGGAGATCCGCTAGGTTTGTTAAAGGCCGTTATGATAAATATATTAGTGTAACGAGCTTAATAGAAGAACTCAGGTGGGGATTACTATCAGAACGCAGGTTAACATGTAGGTTAAACCTTATAAGTAAATTCGAAACCGTTTTGTTCACAGATGACGTTAGATATATATTAAGAACCCCTGCGTTTTATGCTAGGTTTGATCAGATTAGAAAGATAAGAGAGATAGATTGTCGTACCGATGGATTTAAAATGTCATTTTTCCCGCGTACCATAAGAGAGAACAATAGGCAGCGTAGCAAAGGGATAGGTAGGTGAAATATAGTTAGAGTAGTCTGTAGTGCATGATGCATGTAATAACAACCAATAATCCCTTCCTTATTATGTAAATACTAACCATCTAGCTCCATGTGACCCTATTTTCTAGCATGTCTCATTTAAATATCCTAGTTACATGTCAATAGTGCATGTTTGGTGATCTTCACCCCCTGCCACACACCCAGGGTGTTAAAACACTGGGCATAAGAAGGAGAAGACAGAGCTCAATTTATGTTCACGGCGTGTCTTGCGTTAGGGCCACTCATTTTCAGTTTCATCACACATTATTTCGGAATAAAGAAACCCAGTTTCCTTTAGGGAGTTCCGGTCACTTTGGCAGTAGGTATATGTCTAATAATGTATCTTCCATCATTTCCAGAGACACAAGGCGAAGTTAAATACTATTCTCGGTGTCGTACTTAAATTTTCCGGAACTGCCTGCCAATTTTCCTGACCAGAACCTCTCAAGTTTATCCTTCTCTGTATCAGCAATCCTGATTCATCCTATTCCTATATTCTAACTCAAATCCTTAGTCCAAGTCCTATTTATGACTATGGGAGGAAAGGAATCCTAACTTATAGCCTTTGAGTCTCCAATGGTTCTAAGGCTGTCACCTTAATCAGCTCTAAACGCCAGAATATATTTAAAAAAATGAAATCAGTAGGTCAAAGATTTATTTAACAGCTAACTGATCTTCTTTTTCTGAAATGTTTTGAGAAACTTTTCAAAAGAAGGAGTTGACAATTTCGAAGCTCAGTTTGAAAGGAATAGAATATTACAATAATTTCGCGATTCAATGGCATATGATAATCAGATATTATCAAAATTGGACAATCACGGATATCCAAGGTTTACAAAAAGCATTTTTTTTTAGTATACAGTCAACCATCTGGAAAGAATCAAGTGATTACAGTTCAGCGGGAAAAGTGGGCCACGGGGCGATTAAGCTGTTTATTGAGCTTCGCTATAGCCATCACCATGGGCCGCATTTGACCGATGAATTTGACGGCCAACGCGGTGAAGCATGCCCGGGGACCCTGAATCTCATCACGGCTTGACTGCACCCGCGGGATCACCCCTGCTGTGACGAGGACGAACCCTGAGAAACGAAGGAACACTCTCGAGTAATTTGATGACTCGTAGCAGCAACACTCGGCAGTCTTGCTCACTTTATCACCCTTTTGAGACAGCGGCAAGGTGCACGCGTATATTGCTTGCGCCTACAAACAAAACATCGTCTTCCTTGACGGTTTAACTATGGCTTCTTCCCCACTCGTCTCATCCTACCGGACACGGTTATCGACCCTGCTATGCACCACCACCACAATTCAGCCCTTCCTGGATTTGATTTATTCCGGAATCTTTGTCTCGGGAGGTGAAGAAAAAGATGTTTTGTTAAGGATGAGGCGACTTGAGGCCTCCAAGTGACTTTTTTTCTCTCCCAAACAGCTCTCACTCTCTTTCTCTCGCCATATCTCTCTCCAACGTCCTTCCGGCACAGCCTCCTCTCCCTCTGTCGCCTCTGCGAGGGATGAAGATATGGCTGAGACGGGAACACTCGAAACCAACGGAAAAGGAAGGAAGCATGGGAGCCAACGAGCCCTTTCTCATGTCGTTTCTTGAAGGAATGAGGACGAGGAAAACGCTTTTGGTGTGAGGATAGAAGTTTTTTTAGGAAAGAGTGCGGGCAAAAAGTTATTACATTTAAAGGCATATCTAGTATTCAAAACTGCAATGGTCCCTTCACCCCCAGCCTGCATTCAGATGAGTCACACGGCCAGCAACAGCTATCTTCAATCGCTCTTGCTGCTAACCAATCCTTAGCAATTGGCATAAACGCATTTATCCACGAGGAATGTCCCGAATAATAACGAAATATTGGTTACCAAAACCATCTGGTCTTATTAACCCAAGGCACACGAGTGTAACTTTTTTGTTTTGAGGTCTAAAAAATAATATTTTAACGGATTATTATACTTTATGAAATGTGAAATACCAAGAAATACAAATTCACGCAGTACAATGCAATAATATTCAGGCATAAAAAAGTTATGTTGATCTAAATTACATTTCGGGTCATAATGATCAGGAGGGTTAAGGACAAATAGAAAGTGAATGAGAAAAAATATTGAAAGAACTTATGGGCACGTTTTTGAATAATGAGTCACTGCGGGTAAAAATATTTTTGAAAAACCCTAATTTGCTATACATCCATTCGTACTAATCGAGCAATTCCAATTCTAAGTCGGAAAATGGAAATAACCTAGTTATTACAGTAAGGTCTGAGCAAATGGATCTATTGCAACAAAGATATTCCCTTTCACACCCTATTCTTACGCTTCGATTTTGCTTATGTTACATTGATGCACTGCTTCCGACAAGCTATTCTATTCTGATCTTTATATACAGTCAATTTCACCACATTTGACCATGGTATTCAGAGTATTCCCCTTAGTTTATAACCATTCACGTAAGAAAAAGGAATCTTTCTATCGATTAATGTAGAATCAAACCCAAATTCTAACAAATCGCCGATATTTTCCAATAGTTCTTCCTTTTTTTAAACTTTTCTACAGTATCTACGTCAACTAAAATACTATGAGCCTGGGAGTCAGGGGAGGGAGAGAGTTACTTTTCGCAAAGATAAGTTGACGCTGACATTTAAATATGATTCGCCCACAAAATTAATTAAATACCAAAAAGATAAATTAACTTGTCAATTTCTACCCACATGGCACACTTATTTTTATGTTCACGGAAATTTTGACTGATATTCCTATGTAAAAGTACCTTATTCGACATCAAGAGGAAGTGGGTTAAGAAATGGAGTCTCATTGAGAGATTTTAAGGCAGAAATAATGGCGTCTTATGTTAAAGACTACGTTGCAACCAATTTTTAACTAAATACGGTAGAAAAAGGTTCAGAGAGTCTTTACATCCATTATTAGCGTTTAAGTGATTCTAAAAGTCTACAGAGGTTGACTTGCTTGAGCCAACACTGAAGAAAATCTAAAAAATAAAAAATTCTTGGGAAAATGATAAAAACTGGTGCTCCTTTAATGAAATCAAATATGTTAAGTACAAAGGACTTCATTTTGGTATTTCTGTTCTCTCTATGTCAAACATAGACTTCACTAATAGAAACTTGATGAATATTTATCGATTGGATGAGAACCTATTTCCACAATATCCGAGTAAAAAGAATTATCAAGAACATTACTACTACATTACTAGGCAACTCTGCATACCAATAGCAAACTCTACAACAGTAACTTCAGTTACTCCTTAACTATACAATACCCAGGAGTAATTTTCAAAATTCCATCCCGAATATCTATAAAATTAAAGGTCTAAGAAAGAGATTTAGGATTTACAACATATAAGTCCATACTTTTTAAAGGGGAAACCACGACATTAATTTCCCTAGACGATACACCCTTATTTTCAAACTAAATACGGCATGATGTAATTCCGTATGGTAAATATTCTGAATGCATGAGAGTTCCTCAACTGGATCTCTGGGTGAGGACTCCTGGGAGAGCTATATAGGCCAGTAAAACATCAAAGGAAAAATAGAGGTAAAAGTCAGTTGACGAAGACCCAGGAATAAGTTTATGGACCAAAAAAAGGGGAAAGAATACAATAATATCGACCGGGAAGTAAGGGAACTAACATTAAATGGGGAAGTGTGGTGGACTGTAGTCAACCAATGTTAGGATTGAACGAGAAGTGACGATGATGAGTCTTGATCTAAACCCAGAATCAACATTCCTTGCAGTAAAGTAATACTATTAAAGTATTTAACGGTCTTATAAGATCTATCCTCACTACTAAAGTTATATCATCAATGATTGGTTTCCGATTTGTCACCGAAGTTAAGCAATATTGGGCCAGGGACGAGTTTGAAGAGATTATCCTTTAATTCGTCCAAGTGCTGCCGTCCCTGTGTGCAATTGCTAGATATAATGCACAAAATGACCTTAGCCATCATGATTTTCATAATTATAATTAGTAGTACATTATAATTAACCTGTTCCGAACAAAAATGATAGCGAGTAGATAGTATTTGCAGTAGCCCCTGTTGCGTCAGATGCGGAGACTGGCTAGCCTGCCGCACCTTATGCGCTTGTTGGAGCATCAGAATTTCCTCAGAAAACCCATAATGGGCACAAATCCAGTCATGGGGCTATATTTTCATCCACAGAAAAGACAAGACCGCTGCTATCGGCAACACATTTTTCGGGAAAATTCCACTCGACAAGGAAAGTTTTTTCGCGCTCCCACGGTTTCTCCCACGAAAAGGAAATATAGCGATAAATAAGTACGCATTTTTTTATTTTTCTCTTAAAGTAAAAAAAAAACAAATGCGACAAGAGGGAAGTGGGCTGGGTGACCCGCCACAACAATATTGATGGCTCCGCTTTACTGTACCACCCCGCCACTCTTGGCAATATTTTTCTTTTTCCATCCTCCACTGCGTAGGTCCAGCGCCATCCATCGGCCATTGCGGCGACAGAAGGCGATCGATATGATAAAGGGTCATTCGGCACAGCAAAATAGAGGAGTGCGTGGTGGAAAAAATAGAAAGAGATCTCAGTTTCTATTTGCACTTAATTTTGAACCAATTGAATCCTTTCACGGTGAATTATACTGGTGATCTCTTTTAGGAATTCCCACTGGGTGAGCTTCTTCATTTTGGCCGACGTTTCAACAGGGGACTTATCGACCATCATTAGGACTGCAGGCCAATTTAATTAGGGTTAATAGAAGCGCATTTCAAAAGAGCTGAACGGCAGAAGAAGAAAAGATATACCTGGTTGAGGAGAAGCTTAAAGTGGTAGAAAATCGACAGCAATGTAGAAAAGAAAAGATAGGGACTTTCTCATTATTGCAGTGGCTTTTTAGAGTAAATCCAACAATACACGCCCTATTGTTACTAATATCAGAGGTAATATTTAGGTTAAGAAAGGTTCAGATACGTAGTAAGTTTAATTTACTATACAAACAAGGGGATGAAATTCGCCATTGAGAAAATCGCTTTACTTTACCAGATTCGACTCCCAATTTCCAGTTAGGTTTCTTTGCCAGCTAGATGGCGACCAACAAGCCTTCTTCCTTCAAGAAAAAGTTTCGACGAGAGTCTAAAAAAACTAGGTTAAGCGAACTAAGTGTTAATTTTATTAGCTATTCCAAAGAACGGAGGACCTCAGTTTCATCAGAATTGTGCACAATTACAACCATCCAACTGCATCCACGTGACTTCAGTGCATAGTCATATCTTCGCATCTTAAGCTACTTATTAACAGCTATTTGAAGATTAAAAACTTCCACCACCCACTCTTGTTTACTCCCAAGATACTCTTTACGGAATACAATCTTTCTCTAACCACAAAATTATGCACTGTCAATTTAATGATTCGCCTTGCTATTTTGTGCTAAAAACAACTCAAAATATTTCGCTAAAAATAGTTAAACCTACGCGCATGCCTGGTCTGGCATATTTCTTTGAATATATACGAGAGGAGTAACTTTTCAGATTTATCAAATACGAACATAGGGTGTGAGAAAAAGAGGTAGTCACAGAAGGATAAAAAATCATGGATATGTGTGATAGAAGGTACTACTGAGATTAAAGAATTTCAAAAGTAATAACACTTGTGCGGCGAGCCTGAAGCATTATTCAAGTGTAACAAAAGCAAGTAAGTAAATGTGGTTGAAACAATACAAAAGAAATAGTTAGGACAGAGTAACTTTTACAAACTCATCACCCAAAATCAAACTTTTGAGTGAGCCTACCTACAAAGAAAACGGGGAGGTACGTAGAAACGTATTATCAATATTGGCGTGAAAGATTTCCTCAAAATCAATTTATAGCGAAACAAGATATTATAATCTATTGCATTTCAACTGATATAAACTAGAAAATCTAAAAATCACTTATGATAATGAAAATGCGATGGATTACAGAAGCGCCCATGTTTTTTGTGTTTATGTATGAAATATCAAGCCTGCATTTCTCATTTTCCTGATGATCATCGTTATCTGAGTTATTTATCTCTTTCCAACTGTTATCAACCAACATTACAACATCCTCCTGTCTCCATTTTTTTATATTGACTTAGTTTCCAATCAATGTAACTACTTATATATTAAGATTCTACGAATGAGATTTCCATTTTTTCACCATGAAATCACTCGAGACACTGCAGATGCCAAAGTAAGTTAGTTACATTATACTGGAAATAGTATTTACTCACGCCAACAAGTATCAGGTAGAAAAGTGCAGGAAGGTCAACTTACCTGGAATAATAAGAAAAGAGATTTACATTAGTGACATACACATGTGAATTTACAATTTTAATGTACTACGATGAAACATAATTTGTAGAAATATCAAAGTGTTTAAATTCTGAGCCGTAATCTTACAATGTTACCATTTGAAGCGAATTTAAAAGGGCATAAAACAGCATTACGAAAAGGACTTCAAACTGTCCCGAGTAGCCTCATGTCATAACGTGGGCTGATTTTTAAATCAGTTTTTCGAGTATTGCAATTCACTGAAAAATGATCCAAACAGCAGGAACTAACCTGGACTCTCGTCTATGCTCAAATGGATGGTGTTATGGGAAAGACCGTTCACGTCAAGGAATAAGGTTATGAAAGAGACTAAAGAAACTAGGACTTGCGTTCAATTCTGATTACGGATATGGAAATTAATTCAAAAGTCAACAAAATATGTTGTCGACCTCTATTGATGAAAGTTATTATTCATACGGATTTAAGTGTTACTATGGAGGAAAACAATTAATACATAAATAATTTCACATTTTGGCTTTTAATCATAGAGCAGCCAAGAGAAAATCCAAAACTCACATCCAATGGGAAAAAACACTTAATTTATTTAAAACCGATCAATGCCGCAGGAAAATAGACCACTTCGGAAACACCGAAGATAGAGTTCGCACCTCCAAAACCGCGGAATTCTTTTACTTTTAAACTTAAACGTATTTATACAAAACCCGTGGCTACTCCCATATATTGACATGCTGCCCTGCAAGCCGTTGCATGGGCGTTTCGCAGAAGGTGTTGGGAGACTAGTCGTATGGAGATGTAGGGATAAGATTTTGGAAGGTGAAATGGTAACGCATATTATGGGAGTGTATTTAGTGGAGCTCATGGTTTATTGTGGTCGCTTATTGTGCGCGAAAATAACGAGAGTTGGTACCTATCTATTTATGTATATATAAATCGTCAAATCCAACTATTTCTTCCATAAATTAACGCTATGAGTAACGAATAACTGGACATTCAGAAAGCTTGTTCATATATCTTATCCAATGTTTTACCATATTATTTATCCGAGCCCTTTCTAATTTTACTTTATCAAAAATCATTCTCTCGGTTCCGACTTGCTGGATTAAGTTCTCAACTGCAAATGCTGAGGCCAAAGACTGGAGCTCCGCGAGGGTGAATTGGTATTTTTTTCATATTATAATTCCACGATATCTCGCCTGAATCTATTGCATTTATTTTTTTCATGTTAACTTAAAGCGTAAATTGTAAGAAAAGACAATAAATTCCCAAATTTTCTCAAAGACGACCTCATTATTATCATTGTTATCTAAATAGTTTTCTTCTTTGCTAGCTTGGCAAAGAGAAGGAAATGGAATGGGATGGGCAGGGTGAATGTTGAAGGAGGAGGCGATGTATGTAATTTGAGGCCGGTAAGAGAACCTTTGAGCATGGCTATGGTATAAATTCTTAAAACCAAAAGGAGCATAGTCGGAGAGGAGTCTTATGGGTCCATTGAAAAGGACGGTCAGGAGTGCCCACAAGAGGCCTGAGGGATGGAAGTGAAGGGATTGTGGAAGGATGGCACACGCCATGGAGTAGGATATAGGAGGGCGATCGCCATAGTGAAATTTTGGGACGGGGGATCAGCAAGGAATAGATGCCAAAAAAATCCGCAACGCGACGCCACTGTGCGAAGGACGGTCCCAGCAAGGCATTGGGCCGTGCTGTACCTATAGTAATTATATCACCGATTTCTATGCACCAGACCAGCGGAAACGAAATTTTCGCTCGGTAGAATCACCATAGACCCTTGAAAAACAAACTCCGAAGATGTCTACGAATGTAAATGCAGGAAAAGGCAGCTATCGCAGGAATACATTCCCATAACAAATGTGCCACGCCCACCCGGACGACACTGGCTCTAAAGGAACATAATGGACACCAAAGAAGCTGATATAACTGGGCAGATAAATGCGAATACAATGTAAAACTGTGGGATTAAGCAGTAACAGATACAAATATACAAACACTGCCGCCTATTAATCCGCTCGGAAAGAAGAGCTAACGTTAATATCCGAATTGAAATGGATTTACCCTTATGTAGGTCGGTAATTGGTTATGCGTTAGAGCAATCCCGATGAATATGCAATATCTCACGTAGAACTCCAAAGAACAACGCAAAGCTACCGATAACCACTAATATCCATCGGGATCTGAAAAAGGATCGCATCGCCGATCATAATTTAATTCATAGAGCAGAAAGTCAGGTGTACTTGGATTAGATCATTACGCGGTAGAAAAGACGACCCAAACAAAGGGTTAGTGAAAAAAATCTTAACAAGATTAAAAAAACTATCTCATACTTATTAACAGCAATTCAACCGATGGAAATACGTATGATAACTGGGGTTAGACAGAATAACCTCGTACAAAAAATGCATATGCAAGCGAAAATATTTATTTAATAATTCACATTTCCATAATAATCAATCAAAGTCATTTCAAATATATCAGTCAAAGTGCACTGGATTTCAAATACAGAGTCCTCTTGAGCTGCCAATGACTAGATCCATGAATAAACCTGTCTGATATATTTGACCATCCAATATCTGAAAAAAAGAAAAGCAAGTAGCAAAAAAGAAGTAGCAATCACACATAGGAGATGCAAAATGAAAGCAAAGATTCACTCTTCCACTTGGTTATGTTGATAAACAGTGACCCTCACGATATACCCACATCAAAGCAGTGATATATTTTCTGATAATCACGAAAAACTATCGAAATATAAATAGTAATCATAAGAGTTTTGTAACGTTGATGGAGGCAGCGCAGTAGAAATTATCAGACATCCTACAATGTGTACATTAAGTCTTAAAATTACCACAATATCTCATTGCGGAAAGGGCCAATGAATTATCAATGACACTCTTTCACCATTAATAACGAAAGGTCCCTCTTTCTGGACATTTGAGGTGAAAATGAACTCAGCTTTGCCTTTGCCAAATCAGATCGACAAAAAGTAGTCTGGAAGAAATAATAAGAGTACAAATGCTATTCCCACTTCAATGTGGTAAAATACTCTATGATGATCACGAAAAACTATGAAAACTAAGATAATTACCTACATGAAAACTAACATACTGTAACATAACTTCAATACATCGGGCGGCGAATGAAAACGTTCAACACCATTAACACATCCAAGAAAATTGTACTTCATATAGTAAAAGAGCAATGGACAATACGAAGTTGCCAGAAAGCGCTCGTCCAGTTGAAAACTCAAAATGTATTATCCTCTACTTACACCAGGATTAATAAATGATCAATTACACCGCGAGAAGTCAACCAAAGCACTTAGCCAGATGAGATTAAATAAAGCAATTAAGGATTAAGAGATATGAAAAATATGATAACTTAGAAAATACAATGGGGTTAACAAATTTTATCAGCCACACGAATAAAACACAGGTAAGAGAAAATTTCGTTTCAAATGTAATCAGTTCTGGCGAACAGAAATCGAGGGAAGAACTACAATGCACTCACTCAATCGCGAACTCACCACGTGTTGTCCAAGGAGATTGGCGTGAAAAAAGAAAGCGGTGGCCCTTTCCTGATGTGATTACATTTAAGTACTTCCGCGAAAAATACTAAAAAGATGAATAAAACGAGAGGACTATCAACATTTTCATAAATTAGAAAACTTAGAAAATAAAACTACTATATAGGATGGATAACTTCATAGAAATGAAGAGAAATGCCGGAATGTTTCCTGTAGTCAATTGTACACCACGTGTTACATTCATCGCACTTTTATTCGTTTCCTACACCTGGGAAACAATTCTTCGCGTTTACTCATAAAGCGAATATATTACCAAGTTAATATAGTTAACTTGTTTTGGAAAAGAAGAAAATGATTACCTCATGTAAGAGGAAGAAAGCTTACCTTGGGTGCCTTGAAAAGGCTTACATTCTTCAATCCATGTTCCCGGTTGTATTTTAATGTGGTCCGGTATCCACTGGTACATCCCGGCACAAAACACGTACTGGTCATTTCAATGTTTAAATCTTCAATGTTTAAATCAAAGAAATAAACTCTTGGCAGTCAAAATCGACACAGTTCCGAATTCACCTCCTTTCTCGACCACGCTAACTTCAGGAAAGAGAGACTTCCATGCACTTACAGCGCCTCTATCGGAAAGTTGAAAACCTCTTCCCTTGCTTACCATCCGGGCTCTTTTCCTCCCCTTTTCCCCTATCCCGATCGTACTCCTTATCCTACTCCGTGGCACACGCTATCCGCCTACCGAGTGAGGGACGGCCAACAAACAAAAGGAACAAGTACGAGGAACGGGGACTGAGGGATTCGTAAAGGGGTTTAAATGGAGGAATTCTCGATCGCTTCTAGATTGTCCGAAGAGATAAAAATCCCACGCCCAAGAGTGGGCCGTGATTCCCGGGAAGGAATTTGTCACGATCCCCGCCCTCTTCTTTCACGTAATTGACCAAAACACGAAAGACTGATCATGATAGAGGATAAAGGGGATAAAAATATATAGACTGACCCCTGAAAAAGACAAGAGTGGTAAACAGTCTGCCTTTATGGAGCGTTAACTGAAGATGAATCACACATACCTCTGCTTGGTTGAGTTGGTATGTGAAAAAATCGATTTACGATAGTGGTAAGTTACACTATTTGTCTGGTTGTGGCCGGCAGTGTAAACGTTGATTGAAGAGCAAACAGACATCCTTATTAGGAAACTTTTACGCGGAAAAATATCCCACAGAGGATGGGGAAGGTTTTGAGAGAAGGTTTGTAAGTAAAAAGCAAAGAGGTTCATCATAGTAACGGCAGAGTATCATTGTATAGTTCGCATATATGACTATAATCATAAGTGTTCAAAAAGTGCGCAACACTTATTAGTAAATTTAGGATAGTATCTCTGCATGTATCATCCTGTAAATTTGTAATACATGATTTTCAGCTTTGGCTCCAATCTCCTTCTTCAATCGTGTCTCTAAGTATCCTGGGCTGTTTCCTTCTGTAGCTCTCAGCTTCATATAATGTTTCTTATGACTTTCATCCGTGCCTATCTGGGTCGATTATTTCGTCCAAGTGAATTCCACTTAAATACTCATTTTTACCATTAATTTTCTGGCTGGATGGAATTCTCAAGGCTACAGTAGCCTTGAGAATGGGCAACGAGTTGGAATCCGAAACGTCGGCTGCCTATGAATTTCTTACCCGGTGGCGAGCCCGAGAAATTTACACAAATCATCGTAATATTTTATTCTCATATATTTCCGTTACACTGCCTTTACAATACGATAAGTGGATACAATCGTTAATCTTTGATTGTAAGATAACCTGGCACCTCGTAGGAAACACCTTCGTAGGTAACACCTCAACCTATGAGAATAAACTTCAACAGCTCGGGGCTATTGTCTGTCAAAAATAATTACTAAACAATTGAAGTACATAAAACAGCATTGTCATTGATTAGATATCATTGGAATGAACGAGATAAAATATGTAACATTTTTGGACCAAGAAGATGCGTTCAACAATGGCATAAGATGTTCAAGATAATGAAAAATGTGGAAGCAAAAAATATAAAGGAGTATTGCAATTAAATTAGCTAAAAGGGAATAGGTTATCGTGACTTATGACGTATGAATAGCGAAATGGCATATTTATTGCTTATTCTTAAACATGAGAATGGCAATAAAATATTTATTCCTCATAAATATTCCAAAGCTCTGCGAGAAAATTGAAATGCATTACTTGCTTCTAAATTATTAAAATAAACCCAGAATTAAAACAGACCGAGTGAAGGCCTGAGAAAAATCTCGTTTACCTGTATTTATATTGACATACGCCGAGCTGAAAGACCGAGCCAAAGAGCTCGTACCTAAAGGCTACTAATCTTAAAAAATACACGTTTTTTCTCATAACCCTCACCATTTTTATATCATGATTTAGTTCATGAATTTAAAATATGAAAATGAACGGAGACTTACACGACTCCCTGACGGAAATTTGAGAGATATGTTTCCTTAGTCGTAAAAGAGACCACATTTGAATTATACGTTTTATCGATCGCTACGATGATATATACTCTTTCCCATATAAAACTATCTAAACCGGTACATTACTCTCAAAATAATAATTTCATTAAAATTTTGTCTGGGCAGATGAATCCAATGATTCAGAGAGGAAATCAAACAAAACCGTACAAGTCAAGATATGATTGATATTGATTGCATCTTTCCTGCGATCATAGTATCACTTTCCTCTTCGTATTTGCTCTAAATCACAGAGTATGACTTAAAAACTTATCGTATTCTAAGAATAAATTTTTATAAACTCACGATATAATTAAATTTAGCATATCAGGCGATATCTTGTGGAAATAGAGTGCAGATGCCATGATTTAACGATAAAAGTTTTTGTTCACTTTCCACAGAAATTTTATTTCACCGACCAAGGTTTCGACAAAACGATAACATTTCGACAAAATCATGACCTTGAAAATGACATCGTTTTGTCGAAACCTTGGTCGGTGAAATAAAATTTCTGTGGAAAGTGAGCAAAAACCATTATTGTGAAAACATGACATCTCATGATATCAGTTGGACCCCAATGATAATCTCAAGCGTCTGCCCAGAGCAAACACCGCTAAGGTCTTGAAACTGTCAAGACCATGCGGGCATTCGTCACCCGTGTGCGCCAAATACTAGAAGACAGCCCTTGTATCGGAATCGTACCAACGGGGATGCACAAGTTCTCGGTTAGGTATGGATTCAGGTACATCCAGGAGGGAAGTTTGTAGGAATGTCCCCGGACTTACGGGGAAGGTTTTACTGCTACGAAGTCCGTCCGTCTGTTTGCCTCCCGTCCCACTTACGCCCCCGGGGAGCGGTCCAGACGGTGAGACGAGATTGGGTGACGGGCCTCCCTGTTGCCCCCGCACCTCCTAACTATAATATACGCGACTCAACGCGTGGATGTACGAGATTCGAGATCCAATCTTCCTTCAGGATCGTCGACTCCTCGCTTTACTGCGTCACTGTGGAGACACACGCAAGGTATAAAAACGCTTTTCCGAAGTGGGACGGAGTGAGAAGACATCAAGTCTTTCAGTCGTATAAAGAAAAGAAATTTCGTTTACGTATTCATATCATGGCAGCCACTCATCGGGAGATAAAATTAAAGTGCCGCCAGACGATGCAATTTAATAATGGTTTCATTCAATTTCTGCTCGGATTTAGCAATGATGCGATGATAAGGACAGTAACGATTCATTTGACGGCCAGAGAGAATTTACCCACAATGACTGGATATTGTATTCAGTAAAAGAAGATCAGTGAATGGAATATTACCATTAAACATTCATCTATAGGTGATTTGAATCGAAATAACCAGTTTATTCCTGATCCTTAAGCCAAGAATCGGGGAAATTATTTTTAATTCCATCTTATGCCATGCATTGACAAAAGATTTTTTTCGATATATATGTTTTCTTATGCCTAAAAACTTATTGCAATTATTATAAAACTAATCACTTTACGCGACAGTTCAGGGGAGGGATATAATTTTGACAAATTTTGTAGTTCAAACTAATGATAGGCAATGCTAAACCTTTCTCATTTTATCGTTTCCCCAAAAAAACACTCAATGGCCAATACCTTACAGAAATAAGGTCAGTTATTAGGAAATGACTATAATCATCTACTTTTGTCACCATAGAAGTAAACCTTTCCAAAACATTCCTACGTTCCTTCTCATTTCTTTTCCTTTTCTTATGCCAGGTTTTATAATATCTGGTCAATGCTACCCGCACAACGATGTAGCCTTTCTTTCACTTGATATTAATAGAAACTTTAAGCTGTTGCAGTTTACATAAACTGATGTAAGCATTACTGCTGATCGTGCGTTTTGTTACCAATTCTTAAACCGTGAAAATATGTGGCTCTCTAAGATGTCATACAACTAAGTCTTAACGTAGAACCCCACCGGTCATTACGTATTTAAACTGACAACAATTATCTTCTCATTTTCACATAAACCTCTCGAAACTAAATACTTTCACCCAATGCCCTTCATAAGTACAAAAATCACAACTCATAGGCCAGTAAAATAAATTATCTCTCAGAGACACATACTTCTGGCTAGTGGAATGACATGTACTTGAGGCTGTGTCGAAAATTGAAATGCCATCTGAATGAAATGTTATAATACGTCTCAAAGAAAGGAAATATCGCACTCGACGTCCTAAGCTGCTGATAACATGGTTTGAACTCTCGTAATGTCGTAGAATAGCATGACAGTAATATCATTTATGTTTTTAAAAATTGTATGAGTTTTAAGGAAAATGTGATTCCAGCATGTGCCAGCTCAGTTTCATTTCAAAGAACGATGAATCTACACGACCACTGCCGGCCCAATCACATCACTTTATTACCACCTGAAGGCTAAAACTTTCATCTATAAAGATACGGCCTTCAACACGTAACCAATGGCTGAAAATAGGAGCAAACACGCTCTCAAGTTCATCCCGCAGAGCTGGACCCGGTTCAAACAGTAACTTAACTTGATACGAGGAGTCGTATCCGGCGACAAAATACTGGACGTAGGTGTGGCATGAACACGGACTGCCGACACCTTTGCTGAGCCAAAAGAAATTACTGGGCACCAACTTTCCACGATTAGCGTCGCTTTGGGGCGCCATCTCATCTAATGGAAGGGTAATAAAATCAGCGCCCGGTGTGTCGTCGGAGTCCCGTAGGCCGCGAACCCGCCCTCACACTCCCTCCCCATCCCCCCCCCCCGTCGCCAGGGGTGTGGTCAACCGACGGAGCCCCTCGGTGTCACCCTAACTCTCCCACCACACTGCCACACTCCAAAAATCATACTCCCTCTATTCAGACACGAGGAGCGGAAAGAAAAAAAATCCATTCATTAGGGCTCTAAAGGAAAAGGTAAGGATTTTTGCGACTTCCTCCGCACTTCGCCGATCTACGAAAAAAAAAGTCCACCTGACCTCATAAACCTCCATATCTCTCTCTCTCTCTCTCCCTCTCTCTCTCTCTCTCTCCCCTATTCACTTAATCCGGCACTTCCTTTTCAAAGGAAACGACGGTTGGCGAAGTCAAAATTCCCCAAAAATCTCGTGCAGAGAGAGAAAGAGCGAGAAGGGAGACGACGCTGGTATTCTGAAGCAGCGAACCGCGAAGACTTGTCCGAAAAAACCCTTAAAGCTCCCTTCAAGTCTGCCTTCAAAACGAACCAGGCATCTTTCTCCGTCCAATGCATCTGCTGCCCCCTCTTTCGGGTGAGAGAGTGAACCAACGTCTTACGGGATCGGAGGAGGTGGAACTATTCGGAATGCACCGTGCAAAGAATAATTAAAGTACCTGAGGTGGCGCTGTCCGTACTCCGCCGCGAGGAAAGGTGAAGGAGCCAGGTCCGCATTGAGCATCCGTGATTTATTATTGTCTTCACTGGCAGAAACATATTTACCGACACGTTATCTGTGCACCAACAATGGTTGTTCAATCCTCATATTGGTTGACTGCATGCCTTCACCCATCTCTATCATGATATCTCTTCCTGTGAACTGTCCTCTTTATTGGGTCCATGAACTTATTCCACCGTCTTTCTCTGGGGACTTTTCCATCTATTTTTCCTTTATCCTTATTATACCGATAATCTTCTATTATGCCTAATTAAGCTCAAATGATTTCGTACTGTCTACTAATTTTTATTTCCACCTCTTGCTACACGTGTTTTGACTGACTAGCAGTCATCATCAGGCAAGACTCAGCAAGCAGGCAGCAGGCATCATGATGACTGCTAGTCAGTCGAAACACGTGTAGCACGAGGTGGAAATAAAAATTAGTAGACAGTACGAAATCATTTGAGCTTCATTACTCATTATGCTGTTCTACGATATCTCGCCTGAGAAAGTGGAGTTTATTCTATTATGCCGTTATCCACCTTATGTTCTTCAAACCCATTGTGCCTCAGGGTGTGACCAAACAATCTTCTTTTCTGTAGATTGTGTTCCATATGATCCTTTCCTTTTCTACTTTCCTGTGGACTTCATCCCATCATATTTGATTCGTCCATTTTATCTTCAGGATGCTCCTCCAGCACCAAGTGTCAAAGGCTTCTAGTCTGTTTAGCTGTGCTTCTCCAATAGTTCATGCTTCCGATCCACCGCCAGGCTTGTTAGCGCCAGGCAATCGCCACACGATTGTTTTCTATTCCGCTGCACAATCTTCTTTGAACAGACCACTGGTCTTTTACCATGAACGCTTTCTCAGCTAGGGCTATTCTTTGCTTCATATGCGAAGTACTTCTTTCGTCCCACGCGATGGTACTTCCGAGATAGGCGAAGGAATCCACTTGAATATTACGTTAGGCTAAACTTAACTTTTGTACCTTGAATGTTGAAATTTATGAGAAACTGCGATAATATCGATTAAGTTGATTATCATAATCATCACCATCATCAGAGGTCGTTTAACCCTAAGACTGGTTGACTTCCGCCAAACTTCCCTGTCTAGTAATAGTTCCATTACTCCCTGGTAGCTCTCTATCATCCGTTTATTTACTTTTATCTTCGTTCTATCTATGCATTTGTTCCTTAGCCTTCCTCAAGGCAGCCTTCCTAGCCTTCCTCAAATTTCACTCTTCACAAAACCACTGCGCCTCAGGACATGTGGTTCTTCTCATCTCAGTAGAGTTCCGTATACTCCTTTCCTCTTTTACTCTTCTGTAAACTTTATTATTTCTTATCATGCTCGTCAATTTGACTTTCAGCATCCTCCTCCGGCACCAGTTAAGTTGACACGTAAATATATTTTCGTCTCCAACAACATACCTCGAGGAGATATAGGCACGTGAGAGCATTATAAAGCGGATTTTCTGCTCTAGACTACTTAGGCTGCACGGATCGTATACGAAATAAAACATGTATTGGAAAGATTCACGTTAAAATGGTAACAGGGACTAGTAGAATATCCGCCCCGTCTCAGGATACTACGTAGCAAAAACAGTACTCTTGAGACGCTCAATAAAACGATCGTCCAGTAATACATCGACGAAATTTACTCGACCTTATCCATGGTTTGTGTCACGAGAGGCTCATATATTGCTACTCTGTTTATCATTGCTCTCATGGAAAATCAGGCTGTTCCCGAATTTGGAAGCTTTGGAAATAATAAACATACATATATGATGTGGAAAGTTTAGTCGTTCGATCAAATCTATCTACATCGTGGCACATATGTAGTAAGTTGCTGTTCTGTTTTAATAGCAGATTAAAGAATGGTGAAATATTTTTTAATACTTCCATATTTTTTGCAATTCTAACAAACTATTACCAAAAGTGGTTTTTCTATGACGAATTACTAAAAACAAAAATACTTTTACATTAAATCGTTAAATAGAATAACTGTAATACCTCATATACAAATTAAACTGAATTGCATCGTTTATAAATTCATGGAAGTCCGTGCAGTATGGCTATTCAACCGAAATATTTAATAACAGCTAGGACTGTCTTTACTGCAGCACCTGAAGTGAAACATGCACAAAAGCTTATGTCTAGTGGGTTTATGTCTTTCGCTTGTTTTTCAGCTGCATATAATTTTATATTACTATCGTTGAGTAATAATTTTCTACAGTACTAACCAAAAGCTGGAGCACTGCTACATTTTATTTCATATATGTAAAAGGCACTGCTTTCTCTTCCCCTTCATCTATTGTAATTTTCCTAACAAAAGATCATTCACTGATTGCACAAAATATTTTCAAACTATATGCCACATTTTACCAATTTCATTTCATTCAAATTCATGCAGTTATAAGTGCACAGCATTCACGGAGACAAAACTAATTTTCGCGGTTCGTTGTGAAACATCTTTACAATTTATCATGCTAATTTCTACAGTATCAATTTGAAGGTAAAATTTATGGAAATTACAGCTAGCAGACAGAAGGAAAACTTTCCCCTTAACCACGTTCCCGCCCTTTTCATCTAGTCTGCAGCGCGCTGCTCGTCACTTGTCTTTCACCACTACCTTGCTTCGCCACCGCAAGGGGCGTGGTCAACTATTGACTCATTCAACGCTGGATGGCCTCAAGCGCCACTTGGCGCATTTTTTCACCCACCGAAGTGGCGAAATGTTCGAACAAACATATTTATATGAATATACGATGCGAATTGGACATTTCAGCACGTTCGCCGAGATCGAAGCGATGAGTTCCGTCGTAAAATGTCAGGGAAGAGAAAGGAATACGTTAAGAGATGAAATTTAAGGTTGGCGTGGTTTAAAGACGGTAAGGCACCTTCATGGGACCACTGATGTAGAGACATTTGAACACCCTTCAGTAGAACATTGTTTGCGGAGATCATTGTGAAAGAATAACCGTAACTTTCTCCATTTTATTTAAACAATTTATTAGGTATAAGACTCCTAAACAAAATTTTCCATTAGAAGAGACAAATTCATTAGAAAAAACACAAAATTCACTATCCTAGACGACAATCCTTTCCAAAAATACGATACATATGGAGACTCAAGTCAGAAAGATTAAATGTAACCATGCAATCCTTATCAAATTTCTACAAAATTCAGTTTATCCACAGATAACCACGCTCAATCTTCCTAAAATATTCTCAATAACCTGAGAAACATACAGCTAGCCCAATCACAACTATTGTGTCATATTTACCAAAGGCAAAACACTGAGAATATTCTATATTCTACAAAAATATATATGTTTCACATTTCATGGACTTGAAATGATATGCAGAATCATAAAAAAATTTTAAGCGTTCTTGTACATGTAACATCTTCTCGAAATTAAATTGCATATATTTTTAAAATTTTCGTTAAGCATTACCTTATATTAGTTATTATTTTACAAATATTTTCCACTTTTAACCACAGGTGTTAAATTTCGCAGAATTTCTCACTTGTTATTTGTGAATAACTTGTTACATATTTGTCCGAAATTTAAATTTATTTATGTCATTTAAGCAATATAATTATATTATTTATGCATTTTTTATCAAGCTGTATAATTTATAAATACATTTCTCTCTAGCTCCGAACGATTTTTTCATAAAATGTTAATATTTCCCTTGATGTGAGATTATGAGTTTTTTAAATTGTGAAATACAAAGTTGAAATGTCATTTAAACGTTAAATAAATTAGTATATGTACCCTTATATTGACAAATTCTTTATCCTAATCGAGCTACAGTTTGTGCTCATTATTTGGGAACACACACGTAGAGAAAGCATACGGGTGATTAGAGTAAGACATTTCTTGATGAGGAAACATGGTTGATATCCCGGAACTGAAGAAAAGTAAACGTAGAATCTGAGGCAGGGCATTTCTACCACTGAGGATTCACGTCATACCACTAGATCAATTTATAAATTTTTTTATCCAGAAAGGTCAATGTAGACGACGTTCATTGGTGGTGGCAGCTATGATTTAGCACGTTCCTGTGACGTTAAAGTGGACTTTTAGTTCAAGTATTTTTACCCTAAATATCAAACGGGAAATTCAAAAGAGAAGAGCTACATTATGTTGCAGAAAATGTGGCTTACTCTCAAACGCTTTCATAAGATCCCCGAAAAAATAAATGTTCAGCAAATTTTGATGAACCTAGAAAACCTTCCTTGGTAAGTCTATCATAACGTTCGATAGCTGCTCAAATATGGCTTAAATATTACATAAATTTCACAGTCTGAATAAATCGCTATGCTGTTCGAATGTAAATTTAGTTTTTAAAACTTACCGTAGTAAATATTGAATTTGGTACTGCGCGTGGAATATTTTTTGTAACTAAACATTTAGCAGCAACTATTATTTTCTTGCTACTAATAATCACTCTTCATTTAGATATCAAACAACTGGTTGAACATGAACTTCACTCTTTTCAAAAGACCTATTATCACCATTAGATACATGTTAAAAATACTGAGTACAGTTAAAACAATATTTAGGTAAGAAAAATTGAAAGGCAGTGCTTGGAATGAGCGGAAACCTTAAGAAAAGCGCCAAAAAATGCCATACATTTTAATAATGAATAGTTCCGAGTTATTTCAGCTTATATATACGTAAGATGTAGCAAATCTGTATGCAGCCGTTCAGCCCATATAGCATTATTAATACTCTTAACGCCAATAGTATTTTTAAGCATTTAATAGAGGGATATATTTTTTTGTTTGCCGGACGATTCTGTTGGCCCATATATCCCTAGAATACCGATTGGTTGCTAATCCTGTCATCAGGTTTTCCAGGGACCGGACCAACAGAACTTGACATACATCCATATATTTGAGTATTCATAGAAATAGACATTTCTGATCTGCCTTTGGTGAGGTAAATTTAGGGCTTAAAATCATTCCTGTAGTTAAAATATTTTACTAAAAAATCTAGCCAAAATGAAATAAACAATAAATTCTGATTAATTAATAGGTTACACACATCTCAAATCAAAGAAAAGTTCTCAAGATGTTGTAAATAAGCAGCAAAATCGGTAAAACGCGTAAAGAAACAAGAGGCTTCTGTTATCATCTCCTGAATGCCTGAATGTTCAACGAAACAATTCGTTTCACTAACATGTAGTTGGGCCCGGATTTGACTCGTCATAATAAACGGTTATCTATGGTCTCAACGTGACAACGATGTCATTACCGGCCGCAATGTGCTCGTGTTAGGATCTGCAATGCAATTCTAAACGTCAGTGCTCAAAATCTCACTTCCGCGATCACAACTCCACACCGACCGCAACACGCTCTTCTATGGACACGACGGGATGCAGGCAGCGTCGATTCGGATGCTATCCAATCTTGGAAAACCCTTCCTTTCGGGGACATGAATGGATTTTATTCCCAAGCAGTAGAACGTGGCATCTCCTCCCAACCAAACTATCCCTTTCCCTTCCCGCCCCCCTGTGATACACTCATACATAAGTTTACTTTGGGGGAGAAAAGGCTATGGGCCTTATCTCCACCCCGCCATCGGCACTCCTACTACCCCGGATCTCTTCATCCTTCGTCCTGCAACCGACTTTTCCGTAGTGGGCGGGGCCATCCTATCGGTTTGCCCGACGAAAAGGGTTTGAGGGTTGTGGACTGACGCTGCGGTAAGTTAGGGCGGTAAGGGTGGAGGAGATGCTGGGAGTAAAGGAGCATTTATATCGGGGGAGGAAGGATCCGTTATCTCAGGGCGAATTTGTAGTCGCCCGCCATCGAATATTTTTTCCCGGAGTCCCTCTGCAAAATGTCTCCGGTGTCCAATACTTGCAATAACTTGTCCTCCCCTTATAACTACCAGAGAATAAAATGAATGTAGTTAAAGAAAATTTTCTGCGGTTACAAAAAATATACTACTGCAAATGTGTAATGTCAAACAACTTTCCGTGTTAAGGAATAAGATGTTTCAAAAAGATAAAACTTTTTTGTGATATGGAATGCTGCAAAGTTTTATTTCTCCTACACAGTCATAGAATTCAATTGTTATTCACTAAATATTTATTCTATAAGACATATTCACACACCAAAGATATCAATATTAAAGGAGTTGATAGAAATAGTCTGAAGAGGAAATAGAAACTTCTTACTTCCAAATTTTTATGAAAATATTTGCGAACCGTTTTTAGCTGCTAGAGATGAGAGAAAGAATTTGTTCACGGAAAATGGCCAGACTACCTACCATGACGTGGAAGACAACGGGAAATCATCAAACTAGTTTTCCTACAATATACAACTATGGCTTAATGACTTTACTCCGGCTAAAATAATGCCCCAATTGGATCTCCGTGAGAAGACTAATGAGAACAAAATATCGGTGAAGCTAGTGGCTAGTAATATACTCTTCCTCCTGAAAAAAATTTTATGTTGTAAACATGATATGACTCCAGTATATTCCACTAAAAAGCAAAGTTTACTCTTAGGGATGAAGTGGGTCTATTTCTCTCTCGACCTTCAATTGCCTCCATGCACATTAGGTTCTCCTACCCAGTAAATCACGATGAAAGAACATGGGTAACTCAGAAGGATCACTAAGATTAGAACTCTTGTACCTCATGCATACATTCCACCCACTCCATAAAAGTGCCTCTCCAGGCATCAATATGCATTCGGGGTCAAAGTTGGGGAGAGACACGGGAGATATCGGCGATGATAGCAGAGGAAACGAGCATGGAGTAGGATAGACAGAAAAGGAAAGAGAAAACTTACACGAGAAGGGGTGAATGAGGGAACACGGGACGGCGAAAAGCCACGGGGAAGGTGAGAGTGTCAAAAGAATGAGTTTCAGGTCAGATAATGAGAGGAAAGGAAGCCTAGAGAAAAAAATCGAGAATTGCTATAATGGAAAGAAAAAGGTGGGTGTGACTGAGCTTAGTACTCGGGCTTCACGCGAGCATTCGGTGGGTTGCTTTGCTGGATGGATTGCTTTTAATGCCTCTGGGCCGTCCAAAGATTATTAGTCCACCTCAGACATTTTTTATGAACATTATTACCAAATTTTATTTGCTAAAATATAATTTTTAACCAAGTCAGCTTTATATCTCTAATTACATCGATACGAGAGGTTTCGTTTACCGCCAACGTTAACAGGCTAGTAAACCAGAAACGAAGGGTGACAGAAAGAGAATGTAATCCACTCCTAATATGACTATCTTTTGTGCAGAGCCTACTAGCGTGTCTAGCTGAAAGGAGCAGCATTTATTTGAATCGTGTAATTACCCACGAGGGTGGTTAGGACGTTCTTCTGATTGAACGATGACTTTACCAGGATCTCTCTGCGGACTAAATCCTGCTGTAGTAGTTCTGTTTGATGTTCTTCATAATTTCGTGCAAAGGTCACTCATTCTAATTATCTTTGTCCACCGATTGCATAAATGGGCATCAGTACTCATGAGAATATGATGATTGCTAAGCAGGAGACGACAGGATCAAGTAGGAGGCTGGTTCGACCTGAGCTCAACGATAAACTCGGTGACTTAGCGGCAGACCGTTGCTTTGTTTCTCACAATAGCTATTTCGCGTTACTGTACTGTTACCGCTTTTCATCCAATGGATGGAAAAATTCTTCCACAAAACTTAAGCCTTTGATATACAAGTTGAACTCTACCAACTTCTTGGTTTTCATCAAACTATTAGTTTAGTTACGAGGGCCAAAGAAGCGTGAAAGTTAAGCTAGGACAGGGTTAAACGGTTGAGAGCATTGAAAGGGCGCAAGTTTTCTCGGTTCATAAGTAATGATGAACTTCTTTTACCTCACCCACCTCGAGAGGGTATGGCGTCATGGGTATCTACGTGGAATTTTTCAGTGTTTTCTATAGTACGCAGCATTCTCACGTAAAGAGGGGCAGGATAGACACGTAATACATCGGCAAAGATAGCGAAAGATAGGATAGCCAAAGAGAAGATAGCGGAATGGAAGGGACACAAATAGATGGGCAGAGGGAGAACAAACGCGGTGTGAGGGATAGAAAGACGGAAGATGAGCCGGCGTATAGCCAAGGGTAGAAGAACGAGCGAGATGAGGAAGTCAAGAAAGGATGGGAGTTTCTGGCAAAAAGGAGAAAAAAAGGAGGGATTGTGCCGAGGGAGTGAGGAGATATAAAGACTTTTGGGAAGGAAATGGACGGAGAGATGGGAGTTGGGAATTGGATGAGTAAGTGTGTTGAGTGCTTGGCTTGGAAAGGAGTAAAACGGGAGGTTGGAGGTGGAGGGAGAGGATGTTGACTGAGAAGGAACGGAGGAAGAGGTTGAGAGAGAGAGAAGGTTTTTTGGGGCGGTAGAACAATTGGTTAAGTAACTGGAAAAGAGGAGGAAAAGAAGCAGAGGGCGAGATACAAGGGATGAGATAGGGGCCTCTACGATGCGACTTCTGATAGCAGTCGTGGGATAGGATAGGTGGTGATGGAGAACGCTCGATTAAGAGATATTGTGGATGGGTTTGTTGGCGGTCAAAAGGTGGAGGAGAAAGCTATTAGGATAAAAATCGTGGGTAAAATTATGCAGTTGGTTCGTTGAGGACTTAATTAATGTTCCGACAAGGATGCCTAGTAGGATATCCACGCACTACATAGGCATGTTTCAACGGCGCATGGACATTTTCATCGTTAAAATTGCATCAAGTTTACACCAAAATATGCGTAAATGCATGAAAGTGTGGTCATAAAAATGTCTACATTCTAATTTGGAGGATTTGTCCATGCAACTGTCCAGCCACATACTTACGCGAGCATATGCATCGAGTGAACACACCATTCAATCTACTACTGCGCGATTTAGATTAAGCTGACAGGGTCGTATAAAGTACACTATTCTAAGCTCTTTTAGGACACTCATTACGTCATATTTATAGCACCCTGCTTAATTTAAGTATGTTATTTGAGGTTATAATATTCCCAAATTATGATTACTTCTAGACGAGATGTTATTATACAGCGTAATATGTAGCTAATTTCTTTGTTTGTGGTTGTAAGATTTCAAACCGTCCTCGTAGAAATATATGGAGCGGAGGAAAGGAATAAATATCCTTTTTAATTAAAGAAAAATGTGATTCATGATTTTGAACTTGAATAAGATCCGTCGTATATGAGGTCAGATTAGATCCTGAATAAGGATTAGAGAGGAGTAAACTGCATTGAAAAGTGTAAAAAGGAAAAAGGCCAATTTAAGAGGCCACATATTTCAGAGAGAATGCTTCCAAAAAATTATTACAGAGGAAAAAATCAACGGAAATAGTAGAAGAGCAAAGTAGAGGTTTGGTGTGATGACAGCTATGATGAGAGGGGGGACACACTGGGCAATGAAAGAAACCACCCAAAACACGGTCAAACGAGACCTGTCAATAGACTCGTATACAGAAAAAAGAAGAAGGAGGAGGTCTAGGTAGCAAGAAGATTTAAACATACTGGATTTGAACTTGATATGAACCGAAGCAGTGTATAACTCTTTGATAAAATTTGCGATATCTAAAGCCGATTAAAGTGTTACATATTATGAGTATGTTAATATACAAATGCAATTCACTGAACTTGGAATACATAAAATGAATAAAAACCTTTATATAAATAACGTTTACTTAGTGGATGTTATCCCGTTCATTTTTGTGTATATTTCAGAAAACTACATGATGAAGCTATCCAAACGCATATATTTCTGCAAAAGATGCTCATATATCAACTCACTGAGATAAAGTTTTCTGTTCAGTTAAGAATTCATTCAAGCTGAGGCGCAAACTGCTCATCTAATCAATACATCTCTCCCAGCAGTGTCGAGCTTGGCTGCACATCTATTGCGGATTTTTATCGATTTGGAAAGTATCATACTACCCTGGATCACACGACGTGATAATATCTTCCCTAAATCTCAAGTGAAGAACTATTTATTACATAGAGCCTAAAAGAAGTACACCGGAATATATCGACCAAAGAAGAAATGTGACTGACACTTCATCTCTCAACATTCAAGAATGGAATCTACCGGCACAGACGTACGCAAACTGTGCCGCTCTTGAGCCGATGCTACGGCGCTCATGTAACTCAACCCTGGGGACATCAGTCGGGTCGGATGTTGGAAAGATAACTCCAGATGGAGTTGCTCAGCTGGCAGAAAACCCACGCGCAAATCTCTTAGATCGTGAACTATGTGTGCCAAGAAAGGCTTCAATCTAGCGTGGTAGTGGACAGTCGGGGAAGAGATAGAAAATAGACTGAAAATGGGGTGATGAGAAAGACATAGAAGAGGAACACCAGGTGGTGGGACCCTTCTCAGTTTATTCAACGAACGCTATTCTCTACTCGATTTTCGTATCGTATCGCAGTTGGAAAAAATGCTTCATCATCATGGAAGGGGCATTTATATAGCTACTATGACTTTCCTTTAGCAAATGAAGAAGTATCTAGAGAACTGGTAGCAGAACAGCAGAGTCATTGGAGTTTAAATATTTAAAAAAATATATAATACAAAGAGGATTTTCATGCCACAAATTTCTTTTTATACAGTCTATATCGCACACTCTTACATGATCCTTCCATTGTATACTCATGCATGAGAAATAACTGTATACATGGATAAAATATTTAAGAAAATAATCGATGGATAGGTTATACGGGATCGATAGAACTACATAAAACACGTTAACAGCAGAACGAGGAGTTTGAGGTACCCCATAATGTTAGCCTCTGATTGGAACACAATATTCAACAGGAAGCTTACTCATAAAAAGAATCTTCACAAATGAGTGAACAATTGCTCAGATGGAAAATTTTGAATAAATGTTGGAGCAATATAGCAAAACCTGAATTGAATATCTTATTGAAAGCAGCTTTCCCCACTATGGAGAATATCTTGAGAAACAAGAGATTGAAAGGAGATCTTCGTAAAACTTCCTTTGTTGAACAACCATTGTCTATGTTTCGTTGGGCAAGACAATGTTAACAATGCTGTGAACGTTTTTATTCAGACGAATTGAAAATATTAAGTCTCTAATAAACATAAGTGTCTTTATAAACTTCTATGGCAGGAGTCGGTAGCAGATAGCTGGTTCTTATTTTATAGACGTCACTCTTCAGTTCTTTTGGTACTGCATCCACACCTTCTGTATAATAATTGCAGAATTAAGATTAAAGGTGTCATAAATAGTTCGTAAGTAATATTTGGAAGGATATATCGTCTATATTTAACCATATCTGCGACCACTGTCCCGTCTTGGGAATCACTGGTACATCACAGATCTGGACTTTATATAGCTATTAAAAATTATTAGATTTTATCTGAGCTGATTGAGGCAACGCCATTGTAGTGGTAGAGTCTTTTTGCTACCATAAGAATGTCGCGAAAATATTTCATCATATTCACAGAAAGAACCCGCCATTCGCAATGCCTCAGAATCCAGACAATATTGAAGTTATATCGGCCTCCTAGAGCCTGGATTATTTAATTTCTCGGGGATAAAAAAATATTTTATTATTTCTGGACAAAAAAATGTAGCAGGAAATTTACATTAATCATGAGTACACATCAGTGAAATGGCAATGCTTTAGTTTGTTGATTGTACTCAGCCGCTCAAGGCAATGTTAGGATACATCTCCAAAATGAATTACATTCCAAGTGTATTTGTGTACTTTACCAAATTATGTCCTCCACAGGCAATTAATTTTTACTGAGAATGGAAAGTATGAAAAGAAAGTGAGGTACAGATAGTGCGGCACACAGACATGAATAAGAAATGAAATTCGATTTCCAACCGCGTGATAGAGATTCTCGAGGTCGCTTATTGAGGAAACCACGAAAAGGAGAGCGAAGAATGGAAATCTACTACTCCGAGGCCGTTCCAATATAATTTAATTTGGAACTGTTGACCTTAGGACGCGAGCCAATTGCGTTTGAAGTAAATCCAGCCAAACCTTTTACGATGCCAACAACTTTGCGGTCAGATATACGAAGGAAGTCCAAGATACAGCTCTAAATGAGGGCACTATACATTGCTATTACTTTAAAATCACTGCATCGCTCTAACTCCTCCATCACTCTTTGTTAAAGGGAATTGGAGAAATAGTTTGCTTTTTGGTAAAGGACGATTTGTCACCGATTTATCACTGAAAACTAAGTCAAAGTGCCAAAGTACAGTTTTGCATAGGCATTATTAAATGAAGTTTTTTACTCTACATTTCTCATTTTGATTAGTTAATCTCTGACTTAAAAATGATATTTTCAAACACGCTGTACTCAACTTTTTCCACACTTGAAAATCAATTCGGCTTTTTCTGGCTCCTCTAAATAGTAATAAAGACTTTTTTTTAACCAATTACCTTACTCAGATGAAAATGCCACATTTTCTCATGCACCTGTAAAACTTAATTAGATACTAGTAAATTTAAATTACGAGGGTGGTATGATAATTAATGAGCCTTGAAGCGATCTGCCAACAATGCATCATAACCTTGTTGTTGTTTACATCGGCCATCTTTGATACGGCCACGATCACAATTTCTACCAATTCCGACGAGTAGTTTCTTTGTGGCAGCTTTTTGAAGAGAACACGTTTGTTTATCTTTGTAAAATGGAAAAAGAGCAATATCGGTCGATGATTCACTTTCTTTATTTGAAAGGGAAGATGCATAAGGAAATTAAAAACGAGTGTAATGTATATGGTGATGCCTCACCTTCAATTGCCACCATTAATAGATGGTATAACGAATTCAGAATTGGCCGAAAATCCGTGTTTGATGAGGCCAGTCCAGGACGCTCAAATGAGGTCACCACTGAGGAAACCATCAACAGAGTCCGTGACATGTAGCTGATCGACGGCAGATTGAAAATGAGGGACATAGCTGGGATATATGGCTTGTCATTGGAACGTGTGCAAAATATCGTGCACGCAAATTTGGGTATGAGAAAGCTGTCGGCACGAAGGGTACCGCGTTTGCTAACTGTGGACAACAAGCGGAATCGTGTGACCACTTCCAAGGAGTGTTTGGCCCTCTTGAAGCATAATCCGAGGGACTGCTTCATGCTCTACGTAACCGCGGACGAAGCATGGATCCACCACTACACACCAGAAACCAAACAACAGTGGAAGCAGTGGACTTCTCCCGGCGAAAGTGCTCCAAAGAAGGCAAAGACGGTCCCAACGGCCGGGAGGGTCATGGCGACCGTTTTTGGGGATTCTCAAGGTGTGATCCACATAAACTATTTTGCAAAGGGAAGAACGATAGCGGGACGGTATAACAGTGATTTATTGGACCGATATGTCGAAGAGTTAAAAATAAAACAGCCCCGTTTGGCCCGCAGAAAAGTCCTGTTTCACCACGACAACGCTCCGGCCCATTCATCCCGAATCGCCACGGCCAAATTGGTTGAATTGGGCTACGAGGTACTGCCGCATGCTCCGTATTCTCCAGACCTGGCCCCGTGCGAATTCTTTTTTTGCCAAATATGAAGACTTGGCTCGTAGGCAAGCTCTTCACGTCAGATGAGGAGATCATAGCGGCCACGGATGAGTATTTTGCAGAGTTCTCGAAACCATATTTTTCTGAGGGCTTGAAGAAGTTGGGAAAAGTGTATCGCCATGTAAGGGGACTATGTTGAAAAATAAAACAATAAAAATGATAAAAAACAATGCTTTCATTGGTAGGCTCATTAATTATCGTACCATCCTCGTATATAACGCCAGTCGGTTTGTGCACAAATATATATTATAACTTATTTCACAACAAAACACTTAGAGCTTAAATCACTTATGATAGCGGAAGATAGAGGCAGGCTTGCTGAGAAGCGAGAGAGCCTACGCTTTAAATCAGTCAAAATATTTCAGGGAATATTTTGTTAACATAACCTTTGAACAAAAATGTCCACCAAAGAAAACGTCATAAATTGTCATCAATGCCTAAATATTTAAGATACAATAAGATACGATAGTAGTGGCTTGGAATATCCAAAATGTAAAATTTAAATGCCAATATATCTACCACATATTGAAGTATTGCCCCAGGAAAGTATTTTCCATATTTAACCACAAATATTAATATTTTGTAACTTAACTAATTGTTATGAATAATTTACTTAGTTAAATTATAGTGGAAATGATTTATGAGACAGAAGGTTAGCTGAAGCGCATTTAAACCATAACTGTACTTTAGTCTAAATAGACCAGACAAATGAAGGATCATTTGTTTCAAACAAAATAATTATACTATCCCTCAAATCAACGAAACTTATTTCCGATGTTACAACAATCTGCACAAATATATGCACACTCATCTCTCCATTTTCTCTCAGGGTTTGCACAGTCCAAAATTAAAATTTCCAAAGATACGCCTGAAAATATGACTTCCATAATTTCTTCATACTGACCTTTCCTTACACTCTTAGAACTTCATTTTCCGGCGTACATTGCCTCCCATACGCTATACTGTTCTTAAGACTCTCAATATACCGTTCTCTATTGAGTATATTTCAACACAATCTCCCATGAATTCGTCTCACCCTAAACAAACCTATACAATGAATCTGTTGCCCTATCCGCATCTCAACCGACTTCTAAATAGAGCAAATTTCGTACTATAACATAACTGGAGCATCTATTCCACATTGCTAAAACACTAACTTATTTCTAAACTTGTTATCAAAATGCAACCTAAGGAAGTAATAAATCAAATCACAAGAATAGTTAATCAAGTGAAAAGAATTGAGGTTACGAGCATTTCAGCGCAAATAATTCTCATGAGTGGGAAGGATAGCCCTTTCAAGAAAGGGCAGGAGAAGGAGGAGCCGGATGAGGAATGAGCCAACAAGAAATAGGACTGAAAGGATGGAAAAGGATTGCTGGAAAGGAAGGCTGCGGCGTCGGTAGGAATGAGAAAATGAGATAGAACGGCGGGGCAAATGGTTCAAAGGGCAGGGTTGGTTGACGCGGAGAACGTTGTCAAGGGAAAGGGTGACGAAAAGAGAGGGAGAGAAATGCTTAGCGTAATTGAGAAAGCTCTTCCCCCTCCACGTATCTCCCGCGTCCTCGGCAAAAGTGGAGAAGGAATTCAGGGAATGAAGGCGGAAGACTGAGAGGGAAACTCACATACGAGATTTCATTTGACCCCCTTTCCGTCGCGTCTCTCAGGGTCTCCCAACCCCCATTGGTCTATTTGGAACGCTAAAAGTTGCGACAGTGGGATAGAACATCCCCTCTGCCCGACAGGGGCGTCTGCATCTGCACTTATTAAATAACATACGTGTAACACGGCTGCAGCCTCGCAGCAGATATGGTTACAGGGCCGCTAAACCTCATTTCAAGATGAGACATACCCACATTCGAACATTCTGGACGGTTGAATATGACGATTGCGTGCAAAGATTAACGAGATTGCAGGACTAAAAGGTAAAACATAAATGATATCTCAAAAGTAAAAATTAATTCAGTGGATTCGACCTTAGTTAATATGGAAAGATAAATGCTAACTTCCGACGTAAGAAATGAGACATTTCCATCTTTCGCTCTCTCAAATATCTTGCTCGTTACCCAACATTATTCTTAGAGTATGACGTGAAGCAATTCGCTGTTATTTAGCTTTTAAAACAATAGGGACATTAGAATCTATAATCCAAAGAATTTACATAATTCTATACTTCTTAGATTTGACATTTACTTTGCATGATGGGTCAACTTTACTGCTTTCAATGCCCTGAAGACGACAAAAAATTGGCAAACCGTCGGCACTGAGAAATATACTTATTGACCAAAACTCAAGAATCTGACTGTAATTGGACATAAATGGTCGAGAAGTCAAGATTTCTGACTTAAACTAATAAAAAAATCGTAGAATTTTTATCAAGTGTTGGAGATAAATGGTATAAAAAGACACTCTGAAAAGAAGAATAGGCAATGTTATTGGAGAAATTATTGTTACGCGGCCAGTTTACGCCATATATCAGAAAAATCGCGTTCTTTATCAAAGAAATAACTCATTCGAGAACGAAGCAAATAGCTGATGGGAGAGTAATAGCAAAACCAATCATCAAAGTCATGACTACCAGTGATGATGATAGGTAATCGATTTCCATATAGATAAGCGATAATCGATACAACGCCGAATAGGTGGCAAAGGAAAGATTGGCTTGAGTAAAGTGAGAAAACATGCCCAACCAATGATGGTTGGTTGATACGAGAACGAAGTGGAACTACAGCAATCTGCAGAAAAAAACAATCTTCAGAATGATGAGTATTGATGATGATGACTCTGCATTGATTTGCGTGCTTTTGAGCAAAAAACAAAATTTTCTCTACATAAAGTCATAGAGAACACTCATAATGGGATGAAATGCTGTTGGAAAAGCAAAATATGAGCTGCAGCAAACTTTGCGGATTATTTACGACCGCTGATGATAATTTTTTGCCATCGGTTACTGTAGCATAATTAAAAATGAATGCAAAGCCTGAATAACTTCAAAGAGAAGACTCCAGAGGGAATAAAACGGTTAGTAAATAGAAGAGTTGAGAGTAGAGGCAAACTAATCTTTGAATTGAAGACTCCTGATGATGATTCGATATTGAACCCCAGTCTATAAAGAGATAATCGATATATCGCCTCCATATCCACGCAACATTTGAATCGCATTGCGCTATTGAAATTAGATCATTGTACATGGCCATATTCAAGGGTCTGACGGTATTACGGTACATCGAACGGATAGTTATAGGCGCATATGGCGACAGTTTTCTCAGGCGCAAATGGAAAAATAAATAAGGAAGAAAGAAAAATATTTATGCTTTAGAGTTTTAAAAATATTTTTTATGTTTTTATCGTGTATTTTTCAGATAATTGCGGTAGTAATTTCATGTTTCGTAATACTATAATCGACGTCCATCTCAATTACTCTGGTATATTTCAGAGTGGCACAGAAAATATTATCATGACGCCTCATTACATTTCTAGGTCTGACAGAAGAGATAAAATAAGAGAGATACATTTCCGAACAGATTGATACAAGAACTCGTTCTTTCCGCGCACAATAATCAATCACAATAAAATCTGAGCTCCACAAAATACACTCCCATAATACACGTCACCATTTCACATCCCAAAACCTTACATCTATACACGGCTGGTGACCTAGCACCCCCTGCTCATGCTGCGGCTCGCAGGGTTGTATGTAGATGTAGATTACTCAAGGAGCTCGTAGGGCCAAGTGAAACATCACAATCGCAACCTTAAGTAAACATGGAAGATTACTTAAGCAAGCACGGGACACTATCAAGCCATGAGACATCCCCATCTCAAGAAGATTACAGATTCTCCTGCATGTGGGTGGTGCGAGGAAGTGTACGAAACCACTTCTCATATGCTACGCGAATGTTCAGCCACATCTAGTACTCAGAACAGGTATTGAGCTCACCAATCTTGGAGTCCAATGAAGCAGAGAAAATCCCTTAGGGGACCTGCTAGCCTTCAGCAAAGCACTCGGACTCTACGGGTAACCGATATGGTGGCTGGCACAGGAGACCAATTTGTACAATGCGCCTCAGGGACTCATGAGTAATAACTCCACAAAAATACCTAATCTAATCTAAGCACTAATACTGTAAAAGTGCAAGAAATAGGACTGGACGGTATTTTTGCACAGCAAGATGGAGCCGTATATTTTTCTGAAGGCATGATTGATTATAAATTGATTACTATTATCACTTTCCCCTTAGAATTAAATAGGAAAATTCATAAAATTCTGTTGCTACCTTTAAAAGCACGTGTCTGCCCGCTAGACTAAGCTGGGTAAAATGCATAACCATTGAAGTAATGGGAAATTCATACCCTAGGCCATATCGGTATGCATTCTTTTCTCAATAATCAACGACACTCACTCCTTATTGGTTGTTCAACCCATGATTGGTTGAACTCAGCCCTCCACCCCTCCCTATCTAATGCTAGTTCCCTTACCTCGTGGTATCTCTTCCTGTGTACTTTCCTCTTCATTTAGTCCATGAACTTATTTCTGGGTCTTTCGCTGGGAACTTTTCCCTCTATTCCCGCCATCAATTATATTCTTCACGTGCTCATTGTGTCTCAGGGTGTGTCCTATCAATCTTGCTTTTATTTTTTATATTGTGTTCCATATGGTCCTTTCCTCTTCTATCCTTCTGTACACTTCATCATTTCCTATTTTGTCGGTCCATTTTATCTCCAGAATCATCCTCCAGTACCAGGTTTTGAAGGAATCTAGTATTATCTGGTTAGCCTTTCGGATGGCCTATGCATTCGATCCATAGTGCTACGCTCCACACGAATGTTTTCTCATGCTGTTTCTCGGTTTGTTGTCCTATCTCCTTAGAGCACAGTAAAGCAGCTGAAGGATGCAGATATGAGTGAGTAGACTTTCTCTAGCTTGCATCTATTTTCACAACTGAGATCGCATCAGTCGCAGTCTTTGACCTGTTCCGTATAGTTCAGGACCATGGAATAGAAAAGGAGGCTGGTGAGAGGTTAAGAGTAAGAATGGAGTAGCTGAGTTTTAAATGAGATCTCGACAACTCGCAAGCCGAGTGAGAGAATTATTGGGAAGGAGTAACCTAGCTACAACCGATCTCGGAATGCGCCACACATTGAAGGTGCGGGGCTGAGACTTCTACTGAGTTGACTCGTTTGAAAAACTTCAAACTCCAGCAGCCGTTACTCCAGAAGAGTCATCAGCATACGTAAGTGCACCTTTGCGGACGTGGGATTTTTTCGAATAAAACAAAATTTATGAGCGTACGAGAGTACGTAACTCCGTGATGGCGGTGAAACAAAAGAATTCGGGGCAGCGAGCCGTGGTTTTGCAACTCAAGGGGGGAGGGGTAGGGCATATAAGAAGATTCAGACTTATACTCGAACCGGGTTCTTTTTTAAATATTTAATTAAATGAATACTTTAGATGTAATTTTTGACGTAGACGGTGTGCGGCGGATGAAAATACTAACGGGAGTAAATTAAATTGATTTGTCTCCTCGAAATACTTCCGGGAACGAATTTCACACATGTCTGTGTTTATCTACTAATCAAAAAGGTAATATAACTCTTGAAATTTACTTCTAGTCGAAACATAACGCTTTTATGCATTTCAAATAAAAAATTATATAACTATGTGGTAAGATATTTTCCCGAAGGAAGAAGGCTACTACTATACAAAACAAACCATTTAAAATTTTTTCAGCCAAAAGCCTACAGTATTAAGCATCTATGCATTCGGGGGCACGTTTCTATGAGATAACGAACTTTTATCACATCATAGAAGTACAAGTGGGTATGGACAATTTTTAAAAGTCTTAAAAAAAGCAACTGGAGATAAGTAGAGTACAACTAAGTTTTCTGTAGGCGACGAATGAAACTCGTAAATATGTTCATCCTATTTAGTGGAAAGTAGATTTTAATTCAGCGATCTAAAGACCAAAATATACCCAGAAATTTTGTTTGAATTGAGGGTAGATAGATTATTGGTTAACAAGCTGAGAAAGTTATTGCTTTTCCTTCAGGTCAAAGTTTCTTAAACTTATTTGGGGTTTTAGAATAATAGAATGATAAGATTTATTGTCTCTAGGAATGAATTTCTTTGGAGCAGGCATAAGTAATTACAACCCAGGCAAAAGAATACTAATAATCAAATAGAAAATATGTCACTCATTTACAAGAATCCTGTCAAATCACAGCACTTGTTCACAAAAAAATATTTACATTCCATGCTCAATACATTGTAGCAATCACAAGGTAGTATACTCATGAATCCAATCCAAGATGAAAAACAAAATATTAACTATCACTGAGATAATAAGACAGCAAGCATTTTTTAAATCTTTCTGTTGGCTTAATATTTTTCAACGTTTGCGGAATCGAATTCCATACAATACATGAATTTACATAAAAGAGTTATGATAAATAGACATCCTGTGGCAGGGTACAATTAATTTGTTATTATTTCTGGTGTTTTTTGTTTGACCAAGTTATCTATACATGGCTGATAAATGTAATAAGGAGTTTCAGTTTTTAACAACTTGTGCATAAACACACCCATTTGCAATTTTCTTCTTTGTTCAATTTTAAGAATTTTTTTCATAGTAATACGGTGTGATATTCTCATTTAATGCCACATCGCACACATAACGTATACACAGTTTTGCATTTTTTGCAGTTTGGATAACTGAGATTTTGAAATATTGGACATTACCAAAGAACAGTAATCAATATGAGGGATAAGTAAGGTTTTAGCTAATTTGAGTCTCAATGGCAAAGAAATCAAGTTTCAAAAACTTTTTAGTTTGTACAGGTTTTTAATGACTATTAGAAATATGTGCTACCTGTTCATCTCAGGTTCGCGTTTTACTTACAATAACACCTAAATCATTAACATTGTCAGTGTATTCTATTTCTAAATTTTGAACTTGAATCTTGGACAGTAATTCAATATTTACAGATTTAAGGGATTATGCACTACCAATTATTATGCTCTTAGTCTTCTGAGAATTTAAGTTCAACAAATTATCTGACGCCCATTTACATATAGAAGATATCTCTATTAGTTAGTGCGATAGCATTTGAGATATCGTTGCGATCGCAGTCGATGTAGATCTGCAAGTCATCGGCGTATAAATGGTACTTGCAATACTGTATATTATTTGGGAGATTTTGAATGTATATGACAAATAGTATTGGGACGAGTATTGATCCTTGAGGGACACCACGTTTGACGGGAAAGGATTCAGATCGTAGATTATTCTTCCGATCATTCTCCACCTGAAAGCGTTGGGTCAAGTAAGAGCGGAACCATTGCAGCACGGAGTTAGATAATTTTAAGTTGGATAGTCGCCTTAAGAGTATATTGTGGTTTACACAGTCAAATACTTTGCTAAAATCAAAGAGAACCAGTATTGTTATTTTCTGCTTATCCATTGAAAGTTGTATATCATCTGTTACTTTAACTGGAGCAGTTTGAGTACTATATCACTTGCGAAATACTGATTGAAAGTTATTTAGAAAACTGTTTTTAGACAGATGTTCTATCATTAAATTGTGCACAAATAGTTCGAGAGGTTTTGACAAAGCGCATAATATTGCAAATGGTCGGTAGTCAGACATTTCTACAGGGTTGGGCTTCATTTTAATAGGTTGGATGAGAGAATATTTCCATAATGATGGAAAATTAGAGTAGTCTAACGAGCAATTATAAATTGAAAGTATCATTGGAAGACCTAGATAAAGGATCTTTTTAATTAACTTAATACTAATTTCATCCGCTCCAGTAGAATTAGAAGTTACCACTGAAATATATTTTAATAGTAAGTCTGGGGTGAAATGAGGGAAATGAAGATTTTCATCGCTGAATTCTTTTTTGGCGTTAATAACAATATCAAAAATTTCTTCACCGTCCGTAATGTCAGACGAGTGGGAGGTATTTAGAAAAAAGTTATTTAGTTCGTTCAGGGTAAAGTTAGTGTTGGTTTGTTCATTGCGTGCATTACCAAGACCTAGCCTTTTAATTTCTTGCCAAATAGAACGAGCATCACGCTTATCTGATTAACAGGAATGAAAATAGGCAACTTTTGCGTCATATTGCATTTGTTTCACCTTGTTTCGAATGGCTTTATACTCATTGTATTTCAGAACAGACCGCGTTCGTTGGAAATGCCTGAGTATAGAGTCTTTTTGACTCGTGGCATTTTTAATATCTTGAGAGGGATCCAGGGAGCAGGGTTACCTTGATTTTTTTTAAGGGAGCGTGCTTGTCTAAAAGGTAAGTAAGGTAAGAATTGAACAAGGTGACTTTTTCGTCAACATCGTGCGTAAAATAGAAGTCCTCACAGGAAAGGCCATTACAGTCCATTTCGAATCTGGCGTAGTTCAATTTAGACAAATCACGGAAACAAATTTCAGGTGGTTTGTAGGAAGGCGTCTTAAAAGTATAGTTCACATATACCAGATCATGCTCTGATAAAAAGTTGACAGGTTCTTGGCCAAAGTCAACTATTTTACATTCATAGTCAACATTATTAAGTCAAGCAATGTAGGACTTGATGCAAAGACATGTGTTGCTTGAAAAGAAGGCAGATGAAGATTATAACTAAATATTAAATTCTTAAGATAAGTACCTTTATACGTGTCTTTGAGCATATCAATGTTAAAATCACCACAAATAATAATATTTGTATACAAAGGTAAGTATTAGGGTCAACGAATTATTATAAAGCAACTATAAATCGTATTTTTAGTTGATCAATGGGGTTTTTTTCTACTCCTAAAGTACTTACCCTCGAAACATAATTAACATGTTCCAATTGCTGCTGTTAAAATGATTGTTTTTGAGTTAATTTTTCATCCAATTTCTCAACACTAAAATTAAAAATGGTATCATAACTTCAAAGTCAGGCTTCTCGAGTGTAAGGCTTCGATTTCTACTCCAATGCTTTTGGGAGACAAAATTAACTTTTACAGAGTGGTCATTGGAAAAAAATTTGGTGAATGGATAAAATTACAGCACAGTATTAACAATTCTCTCCATTCACTGTACCGTATTCAAATGGAAAGGAAAAGATAGCTGAATTTAGTACAGCTATATAAACATGCGTATTCCTTGCAAACTGCCTATTGGAGGAAACCATTAAAAGTACAACAATGCTTACACGGTCATGAATCACAGAGTCTTGTATCTTTGTATCTAGTTTAAGTATGTAAGGAAAGTATTACTATGGCATACGCTTTTGAAGCGATTTGGACTCATGAGATGATGGATTTAGAATATAAGCACACTATGAAAAGAATTGAGACGGCAATTATCTCTTAATTATACACGGGTTTAATGAAGACGTCATACCTTTAATAATCATGTGTGATTTCTATATTGGAACACGCTCCTTTTCATAGAACCATACATTTTATTCAATTTCAGCTATAATTTTTGCCTTAGCTTTTCGTGAATATTCAGCACTCTAAAAAGCGGTGTTTTATTAGAAATTTGACCTCATCTACAGTCAAAGTGGACAAACAGAGAAAAACTACGCTAAATTACATAGGTTAACTGTAAGGAGTGATTTTTTATCTTGTGAGACTCCCAGTCTTGCAATGAGCAGAGGGCCATAGTACTATATATCTGTTTCTGCAGTTACTGGCAACATCGCACCTCCGGACTTATCAAAATTAATACAGGAAACAGATCTCCTCAAGAGCCATTCCTGAGAAGAAAATTTGAAATGGATTACTGCCTCAATTCTGGATTTGAATTCCACACACTCTACAGCGCACCACTTAGTTTGCACGTCTATTTCCCCTATCTCTTATTTGGATTGGATATTTGAGGGGGCGACCGACAGCTGAGGTCATTTGCGCCATAGGGGACAGGTAAGGGAGGAAGGGTGGATAGAAATCCGGCGTCGGCATTAGACTGCTCTTAACGAAAGTCGCCAAGGGGACCTCGGTTTAACCTCTCATCCGACAGACGGAGTACTGTACTTGAGGTGCCTTCCACAAGACACTGAAGTAGGGATTGGGTTACATCTGAAAAACATCCGCCTCTGCAGAGATTTGAACCCTGGCCACCCGTGTGGTAGGCAAGGCTTGACTGGGTTCTTGTATTTAACTCTGATATGTGTGTATCGTCAGGCAACTTCCATAAGTGCCTCCTATACGGTTGGTGCTTGAAAAGAGAGTTAGCTACTACCAAATTCTTCTCATTGCAGAACTCGACCAGTATTTCTCCCTCGGCATTTCTTTTGCCCAGTCTGAAATATCTTACACTAGTTCCTTCATTTCCCTCTCCTACCACTGCGTTCCAGTCTCCCATGATGATGAGGTTGTCTTTTCCCTTCACTACCCCAAGGACTTCTTCAATTTGCTCACACACTTCTTCTATTTCTTCTTCCGTATGGCTAGACATCAGCATGCAGTCCAGCACAATCACTGTGTCCATCAGCTCTACTTCCAACTTCACCATTAAAATCCTTTTGCTGTGCTGACAGACTGACTTTACTCTCCTGCCCCATGGGGCGCCAAGGGGACCACGGTTTAACGTTTCATCCGAAAGACGGAGTACTGTACTTGGAGTGTCCTCTACAAGACACTCAAGTAGGGAACGGATGTCCTCTGAAAAACATCCTCCTCTGCAGGGATTTGAACCCTGGCCGCCCGTGTGGTGCGCCAGTACTCTAGCCACCACTCCAACCCGATTTCCTTTCTCTTATTTTACCAACTAAAACCACCGAGTCTAGGACTTTCTCTTAATGCAGAAATCATTATTTAATTAATTGATCTTCTTGGATCTAATCAGTAAATGTGCTGAAAAATACAGATCTTATTTTTCTTATATTACCTGACTTTGTTCCGTTTGGTTAGATGTTTTCTGGCATCCTCGTCTTCCCTGAGAACCTTATTTGAATCCTTGCGGTTCTGGTATCTTTGAAACTCCACCAACTTTAATTTCTTTAATTTTTTCCGCATGGAAAGCACAACTAACCCGCAGCAGAGCACATTTAAAATTTCCATTGATAAACTTATCCCACCGATTTTTTCCCATACGCGCATGAGATACGCATCTCAGACCAAATCCAGCCACGGGGTAAAGATATCTCGAGAGGAGACTTAAAAGGAAGGCAACCCCCATCCACGGGGCATGCAAATGCGGGAGCGGAGCTATGAAGGAGAGAAGAGGGAGGATATTGAGAGGGACTGCGGTGAAAAGGGCTAAGGGAAGGAAGGATCGGAGTTTCAGATTGGCCTGGGGAAAGGGAAATATGCAGAAAGGGTGAGGAGGCGGCCTGTGCGGTTGCAGGACTGTGACCCCCACTCTCACCCTTCCGAAGGGAAAGGGAGGAAGACTTTGGCAAAGATGATAGCCTCAAGGGCTTGCCGAAGCGGCTTTAATGGAGGAGTTACGAAAAAGAGTATAATGGGGGGATGGGATTTCAGAGAGCGTGCGTGGGGGAAAGAGGATGGAAGGGAGTATGTTACGAAGGGCGTAGGCCGTTGGGTAGGAGGGCGGAGGCCGCCAAGGATGGGGATTCGGTCTCCCCAACATGAACGCGGAAAGACTTACACATACATATATATAAAAAAAAGTTCGCGGGGACAATTAAGATAGACAGGGGATAGGGGCAATAATGTAAGAGCTCATATTGTCAGGGCGTAATCTAAATGTGCAAGTGGGGAGGAAGTCGCTGATACCCTTCTATAAAGGATCTCCCCGCTCGCTTCCGCTGATATCGGCATAAAACGTCGGGCAGATAGGGTTAGAAAGTTTTCCGCGTTCATTCCTCAAACTTCGGTTTAACATCCACTTTATTCGAAGTCGTTCTCTTTTATTGAAGGTCCATAAAATAGGGGAAAGAAGGAAAAAAACTGGCAAATTTAATTGAATCCGCGAGATTCAACATTCCACCATTTGCCAAGGATTCAGTGCTGGATTGCAGCAGTAATGACGCTCGAAACAGAATGATTCCCCACTGGCTTCTCCTTGTGAAAACGTTTCTGCAAAAAGTTTAGCTTTTGGATATTTCTATGCTTGAGTATGACCTTCTATCCACGACTACCTATGAAGAATCTAAAATGTCACTTTTCCAGGATAGGACTAGATACGACAATTGCTGCCACGGTTACTCTGCAATTAGGTAAATTAACAGGCAGCATAACTAATTATAATACTAGTCTTTCAATAATTATGACTTAATTCACATAGTATAAACAGCTACTCTTGCGTGCTTCCTGTGTAACACTCGTACCCCAATGCATGTACTTGGCTGCGAAACATAAATTTTCTACATAGTTTCACATCGATTCAAACATAGATTCTGTAACATTGGTATCACACCTTTTTAGCATATTGCAGGTTTTTGATATAGCAATAATATCCGCATTTTAAAAACTCAGTCAAATATTGCGCAGTACGTTTCCGTGAAAACCAAGGCCCACACCTTTGAAATGGTTGTTAGCTTTATATAGATGCATGCTATACTCTTGGACTCAAGTTTTGCTATTGTACTTCCACGGTTAAAATAAATGCATGAATCGGGTTGGTAAGGAGAATATTCGGCACCCCACATTAAAAAAACGCGTTTGATTTCACTGGACTGGGAAAATCCGCATAGATAGTCGTGCGTAGAGATAAAACATGGAAATAAATGTCTCATTTTTAAAGCTAGCAATTGATTTTGTCTTCCAGCAACCACACAGGCGTCTGTGCTGAACGCATTGCTACAGAAGAGAAATTGCAAGGTTGACGGCTAATGTTAGTCCTAAAATTACCCGAAAAACGCATCAATTCAGTTTTCGAGAGAACTTAGAGCAACAATAGAGAAGTAGTGCTAAAGTTAAACTCAAAATTAAACGAGCAATACTGTTTGAGATGAGTCTAGAAAGAAAAAACTTAACAGACATTTTATTCTAAAGGTCAAAACGGAGCAAAATACGTCATCAGATCATAAAACTATTTTTTCAACCAGATTTTCAACTCCATATTAGCTCAATTTCAAATAAATGATTTTCCTCTCAAACAGCCTGGTTTGAATACCGGCAAATGGTAATATTTTTGGTGGGACGCCGATCCTTTCTCTAGTGCACGGGAAATGTACTTAAATTCAGTTGTCCGTCTTTCGACATTAAGTACTTTCTACGCCAAGTATTGCTAGTGATGCGTCTTCTTTTATACCTAACACAACGATTCTTTTATCAATGTGGCAAAACATACGTAGTGATGCACGAGGCCTAAGTCTCCCCAAGTAACCACCAACAATCCTGTTGAAATTTTGGGCACTCCCCTTGGCGTCATTGCACGGATAAAAATAAGGCTTTATATGGAGTTCACTTATTTAACATAATAAAAATGTATAACTTGTTTCACGATTGGTTGGAAAGTTAAAAAAAAACACCAGAAGAAATAGATATCTTTCGGAATTCCAATTTAAAGAACGCGATCTGTGTTAACTGGATAAGACTTACAGATAACTTATACGAGCAAAAAGGTCTCAATGATTTTTAGGGCCACACAAAATTCCAACTACGTTTGAAAACTCTTGTGTTAGTTGGAATTTTTGTATTACCTAGGCAAATGGCTTTTCCAAAAGAAAGGCAGATGAGTCAGGTGAAGTTTATACAGGAAACTTTTAAGGTAGAGCCAACTCTACGTGTGCTTTCAGCTTGAGGGCTGTGGAGGAAAGAGAATGGAACTAATTGATAGGTAAAAGGGATATTTTAAACGATTTTCTATGTAACAAACGAGGATTACAAAGTCTAGTATGTAATTTATTTGGAGTGCCTCGCTTTAAGAGACTTGATTATTAATCGGGATATCGCCCGCTTGAATCAACAGGCCTCTCTGTTTTATGGTTTATAGACATTAGATACAAAATTCTATTTGAACACACTTTTCCAAGGAGAAATACCTTAAGTGCCTGCTTATCTCCTCCATGTTTATCTTGAAACTAGGCCGATTAGAAAACTGATTGTCAAAAGCCAGGAGAGCGTAGGAAGAGAAAGCGACTTTATGTTCAAATACTGCAGATACAAAAACGGTAATTAAAACTCCATTATTTCAGAAATTTTCCAAGTATTGCGATAAAAATACAAAACTAAAACGGATATAATTTAGGACTCGTGAATGACACCATTTATTGGGCTTTGTGCAAAAAAGAATTTCCCTCTAAGGTAAAGAAATTAAGCAATGAGAGCCTAATAATTTTAAATATGTATCTATTATGGTAAACATATAAACCGAAGATACCAAAGCAGAAGCACATGAAGAACTGCAGCAGACCTTACATAGAATTCAACTCTTCAATAGGGACGCAGATGAAACTATAAATTAACGACATTTATTCCGTTTAAATAGAAACTTTTCACCGTCTACGCCGCTTCTTATAGCAAGTATTACATTTCGTGGATTATTTCTTTCTATTCTTGAAATTAAATATAAAAATTTTAAAAAATTGACTTTAAAAAAGTTATTTCACGAGCTAAAATAAAATAATTCCTCAAAGTTGACGCTACACAATATCTTATAGATATCGCATGGTAAATTTTGCCTTTGAATATTGGAGTATATGTCTGAGACATGGAAATACATTTTAATACGTGAATTTGTTATTAAAGATTCGTTTTTTTAAAAGGTTCAAAAATAATAGTTTATCAGCTTTTTACATCGATTCTTAGCAATTATTATAGAATTCACTCGTTAATCTCTCACGTTTATTGGTTCTCCGAGAAGATTTCACTAGAATATGATTCTTTACCATTAATATTATTTTATTATCGCACAACTTTCTCGATTTCACCATACTTCTTTAAACTTTTCGATAAAAGCGTGATACCGCGGGAAACATAATTCGTTCGTTTACAGACCACAACCCCTCAAAACAGATTTTTTGGTAGATTTATGTAATGTGTAAAAAAACTATGATATTTCACACCCGCATATTTTTCAACCAGGTTTAAAAAAGTGAATAATGAAAAGTATCGTAATATTTGGGTAGTACGAGGAAATACTTAGGTGCATTGATTCTCATCTAACTCTAAAACGAGTTCTTATTGCGACCTATCGCCGAGTATTTACATGTCCTCCCTCGGTCGTATTGACAGCCTCGACTTAGCCGTACAATCACTGAGATCATGACCGAAAATTTACATATCTAGGAGAGTGAGGTGGGATTGAAGAGATATCACACACACGGCAAAGCTCAGCTCTCACCGTCGCAGGGAGGTAGGCGCATACATTCTTGCCCACCACTGTACGGCGGCAGTCCGGAGATGGTTGGCGATATCCTGAGTGCAAAGGAAGAGCGTCATCTACTCCCAGCGGAAGACGGATCGAACAACACCGGAAGGAGCTACGAGACGAGAGTGTTAAGGCTCGCGTGAATGAGGTGCGCTCAACACTACCGCTTCCCACGCTATGTTCGGCGTCAGAGCGTCATAGAAATTTCCATAATCGCCAACGACTACAGTAACACGGCTTAGGGACAAAAAACGAACAGCTTTCTTTATTTTCAGAGGGCGTTCTAGGGATGTAGAATGATGCACAAAGATAGACGATATGTTGCTTTGCATCGAACACGTGCGCAAGTTTTTCCTCGTTGCTTCCCAGGATGAGAGGAAATTTAAAAAATGTGTTATCAAAACTATATCTGATAGTAATACGAGGATTCACAGGAGATAACTTTCGGGATGCTTCAATAAGTTCAATTATATAATTATTTCCACCCCATTCAATACATACCAACAGCTCTTCCGGCATTAAATACAATTGTCATGCCGTGACTACCACGGTCAGTTATTTAAGGCAGTTTTAACTGTCTAGGTACGGTATTTTTGAATTAAAAAAAAAACGAATTTTTTCCAAATAAATCAACCCCTAGGATTTTAGTCACCACATTTACCCTTTCCCTTACCCCCAGTGTTTTGTGTGTTTCCGTGTGTTCTCCTCAGTGAATCTCTCCGTAATCCCCATAAAAACTCCTTGGACCTCACGTTTTCTCCCTCTCCCTCGAATGTTTCGTGTGTGTTCCCATCAGTGCTACTCTACTGGATCCCAAACAGCTCCGGCATCTAACGACAGGGATGTGTGCTGTCCTTCTTAATGTGGAGGCCTGATGTGGAATAACTCCCAGTGAGTGCCCCCACGTGATAACTCCCAGTGAGTGCCCCCACGTGAGGCGTCAATACTTTACGGCCTTTTGGTGTTATTTTTCATATTTTGTCACCAAAACCTAAGTTAATGTTTCAAAGGATCAGAAAAAACACCCCTCATGGAAGCTACAGATGAGAAAGTTACCAGCTAACCACAAGAGATGGCGTTAAAACAATGAAATCCACCAACTAGCTTATAAAATCAAAATGAGTATGATCATTTTGTACACTTTAGATGAGTTTTTAAAGATTTTTTAGCCAAAATGTAGAAATGAATCTCATAGGAAAACTGCTATATGTAGTCCTAAGAAAGAAAAAATGAATGGAAAAAACTATCGAGAAAATCTCGAACAAAATTTTTCAAAAATTTTTTCCTACTGACAGGCAGCAGTACTAGAGAACTAGAGCTAAATTCGAACTCAACATTAAACGTGCAATACTGATTACGATGAATCTAGAAAGAGAAAAAATCTTCAGAGAAATTTCATTTCAAAGGATAAAATGAAGCCAAAGAGGGCATCAGATCATAAAAATATTTTTTCTACCATATTTTCAACTCCAAATTCACTCAATTCCAAATAACTGGTTTCCCATCACAACAGCCTAGTTTGAATACCGGCAAAAGGTAATGTTTTTGGTGGGATACCGAACCTTTCTCTGGTGCACAAGAAGTGCACTTACATTTAGTTATCCGTCTGTCGACATTTAGTACTTCTTGTACAAAGTAATGCTATTGATGTGTCTTCTTTTATGCCAAACGCTTTTATATCGAACGCTTTCATATGTCAGGCTTAAATTTGAAGGATCAACTCCCATGAAATAAGATCTCACATTTTTCATTAGGTAGTTCCTTATTCGTTCTTATTTCGTCGTGCTTCCGAAATAAAATCTCACTATCAATGTAATAAGTTAGATGTGAAATATACTAAGTAAGATACTGTTTCACCAACGCTAGAATAAATCCGGAAAATTATGAATGAAGTCAACATGAGGACTTACGAAGAAACTAATAGATGATTAAGAGGTTTCTGAATGGAGAATGTGAATCTTTAGAAAACAATAGCAGCCCAGGGCGAAATTTCATCAAATGTGCTAAATACAAGATATGTCCTAGAAACTACAAATGCATGAAATGCAGCGCAAATATAGGGGAATTTCAGCCAATGTTAAAATCTCTTGCGACTGGCGGTACTGCGGAGATGCAGATGCCCGCGAGATAATTTACAGGTAAGTAGAGGGGAAGAAATAGATAGAGTTGAACGAGGAAAGAACAGTGTGAAGAATATACCAAAAAAGGGTTGGGTTGAATAGGTTGAAGGGGGAACCAGAGAGGAGAAGGAAAATCATGAATGAAGTCAACATGAGGAATTACGAAGAAACAAACAGATGAATAAGAGGATCAAAATAGAGGATGTGCAGATTAATCAATAAGCACAGCCCAGGGAGAAATTGCAGCAGAAGCACTAAATACAAGATATGTCCTAGAGACTACAATCGCATGAAATTCAGCGCAAATAAAAGAGAAATTCAGCCAATGCCAAAAACTCTCGCGCCCAGCGGCACTGCGGAGATGTAAATGCCCGGAAGACAATTTTACAGGGAAGTAAAGGGGAAGGGAGAGAAAGACTTGAACAAGGAAAAAACAGAGAGTGTGAGGAATATACGAATAGGGATGAATAGATTGAAGGGGGGACAGAGAGAAGGAGAATCATGAATGAAGTCAACATGAGAAATTACGAAGAAATTAACAGATGATTCAGAGCATGGAATAGAGGATGCTAAGCTTAAACGATAAAAACACCCCTAGGAGAAATTTCAGCAATAGTGCTATGTGCAGGATACGTCCCGAAACTATAATCAAATGAAATGCATCGCATATTTTGGGGAAAACTCAGCCAATACCAAACAATCTTGCGCCTAGCGGCACTGCAGAGATGCAGATGCCCGCGAGACAATTTTACAGGGGAGTAAAGGGAAGGAAAGAGAAAGAATTGAACGAGGTGAGAACAGAGAGTGTGAGGAATATACGAAAAAGGGTGAGTAGGTTGAGGGGGAAGAAGACAGAGAGGAGAAGGAAAGGGTTATGTGGTACGAGTTTTCCGGCAGTCGTCCGGGTGTAAGGCGATATAAATAAAAAGACAATTCCGTAAAAATGGGAAGTGCCGCGTGGTTGGAGAAGTAGTACGTGGGGAAGGCGAAGTGGGTGCTGTTGCATGGCGGGGCGGTGTGGTTGGCGCGGACAGAGGGAGAAGATACGGGAAACATAAAGGGAAAACGGTTGCGGGGCCAGGATTTCCCGTGATGGGGTGGGTGGGAGAGAGAGAAAAGGATTTCATTTTACAATGTGCCGAGGGGAATGTGAACGCCTCCCATTCGAGATGCCGCAACCGAGTTTAAGCGTGTCCGGTACCGCTTAGGGAACGCTAGGGGAATAAACTCCACACTTTCCTCCTCCCCGTGCGAAAAAGGAGTACGCCACTTACACAATGCATCACCAAATGATTTAAGCCGATGAGTAAGATAATTTAGGCGTATTCAAAATACCTCAAGATAAACGAATTGGATGGGCGATTGGATTGTACAAATGGGGGTGCGCAAATAAAGAAAATGTACTTACATGTGAAAAAATAACTTGGTTTCATCCCACTGATTCATTTTCTTGGTAAAACATATTGAAACACATTGGTGTCATCATCAGGTAAAAATTCATAACACTTATTTTTTTGATGAACTTTTTTCAAAAAATATTTTTTTGAATTTGTACCTAATGATGACACCGTCGAAACATGTTATACCAATAAAATAAATCAGTGAAAGAAAACCAAGTTATTTTTTCATTTATGCACTTCCGCATAGTTGAGCCTGAAACCTTGGAACAAATATTCTCCATTTAATGCAGTCTCCGGTAAAATTCCACACACATAAATAGAAGTATCACCAATGAAAGAGCGAACATTTTGTAAAAAACAATTTCAATAAAAACATTTTTTCTCGATAGTTTAATAGTTTTATTCAAATAAGCACTGATCTAAATATCAACTGCATTATTACTTAAGTCATTAAAATACTCTTATACAAAACATATGGCTCCGAGTGTTCCTATATCAATCAAGGGAAAATAATTTAAAAAAATATCATTATCCAAATAAACAAAATAAGAAGTATTTATTTTATGAGGGAAAAAATATATGTAAGGGGATTTATAGTCATTGAAATACGACATATAAAATGTAGAGTCCATGGGAGAGTTGAAACTGATGGCAGAAAAGTACGCTAGCCGTTCAAATTTCTGGAAAATAAAATCAGCGGAGGCTTAAATGCCATATCTCCACATTTAAATGAATCATTAAGTAAATGAAATGCCCACTTGTCCCGTAAATATGTATAGTCTCAGAATAATTGTAGCTTGGAAGAATTTTCGCCAAAATACTTTAGGAAAAGTTGACCTGAATATATTTACCGATTAGCTGAAAACATTACACTGCAACAAAGGAGGATTGTTTTTAACTCATTTTTCAAAAATGGTTATATTCAATATAAATGACATTTTTTTCATTCTTTAACGTTGAACAGCGCACATGCAAAGCTCTTCTGTGAGTTTTCTGTCGCGGCACTCAAATCGCCATCTAATGAATACTTGGCAAAAGTTATGCAGACAGAATGTAATTTACCTACCACCCGGAGGAACAAAAATACTGAGTGCAGATTCAAAACAGATGGGTCATCAAAAAATAAACACTTTTTTCAAGCCTGAGCCTATATTAGGGTCGCAAAACAACGGGTATAAGTTCAGAAAACCTTTGGCAATGAGTGTGTGATATACGACGGCTTATATGTAGTGGGAAAAACTTATGATATACAACTCGATTCATTATTTCACATAATGGGAGCATCGGCCAGCCACGATGAAAAAACCGGATCATATTTTTTTTTCTTATTTTTCCTTCACTCCCCCGAATATTTGGGCGTTTGCGCATTTGGCCAATTTACGATGGGCGAATAACTAAAACAACAGACGAACACTAACACCAATACCCTCAGTGTTGATAATATATCCACCCAGTTGGTACTCGAACCCGTGTCCCTAAGCTTAGCTGACGAGGACTTTACGCCGTTACCACTGGGGCCGGCTCATTAGTCATTGCAGTTTAGTATCATCGGGCTTGGCTCAAATATGCAGGGGTGATCCTGTAACTCATATGCTGCTTCCGCAGTTCCTTTGTGGGAGGCGAGAAATGTAAAATTACCTTGTATAATGATGCTTTTTAAAGCCAAATGCATAGCTGAATCGGGGACGGACGAATGAAACTTGCTCCAATTCTATTTCAAAAAGCCCACATAGGCTTCACTATCAGCAGTCGTCAATTCGAAATTAAGTTTACTGCAGTTCTCTAATTTTGTCTCTTCTTTGCCAACTACTTCATTCTTTGACATCCTTCATAATTTTCCCATCGCCCCCAAATATTTAGTTCCTGAAAAGTTTGTTAAAGACCTATTTTTCTGAACCACCCGTCTCCGCCCAGGAGTAAACATTGAATCTTCACATACAGTAAATTATCTCGGAACTAATTTAACTTCTGAGATATTGTGGTGAACACACTTACAAAATATATGCGTCACAGTATTAAAGAAAGTAGGTTTCGTCAAGCACATAACAGATAGGTCCTCGAATGAATAAGTAAAAAAAAAGATGCTACTTCTATCTGGTTAGGCCACAACTGGAATTTGCCCCGAGCATTTTGGGCCCTGGTCATAACGATTTAAACAAAAAATTAATAGAATACAAAAAAGCAGCACGCTTTATTGAAAACTGTTGCCAGCAATCATAAAGTGTCTCACAACTTTTAGAGGGATTAAGGTGGAAGCCCCTAGAGACTCGGAGGCTACACACTAGGCTTAGGTTGCTTGTGAAATTCAGAACTGGTGTGTTGCAGAGCGACACAGAGAATTTATCATCACGCCTCACATCATCTCTAGGTCATACAGAAGCGATAAAATAAGAGAAATACATTACCAAACAGATAAGTACAAAACCTTCTCCTTTCCGCGCACAATAAAGCTCCACTAAATACTAGAATAAAATTCACATAATACACGTCACCATTTCACCTCCCTAAACCTTACATTTTTACACAACTGGTGTCCTTACACCCCCTACTACACGCCCATTCGGCAATTCGTAGGGTGATATGTAGGTATATATTATGTACAAATTCCACTCGATTTCGCAGCAGTCTTCCGGTTTTATATAGCTCCTTAATTGCGCAGTGGAGATTAAAATGGTTTTACAAGTTGGTTGTTCGTTGATTTTTTTGGTGGTAAATGTGACCATTAGTGTGATGTCTCTCGCAGGAAGTGAACCGTGGTGCATTTGCTGATATTTAATTCTAACCCCCATTCCTGGCACCACGAATGAACGTTGTTAAGATCGGATGAGAGAGCTTCAATGCAGATAAACTTTACAACCTCAGACGTTATTTCGTGGAAGTATTTTATACTTGAATCCATATTAAAACAATCCTTGTACTTTCCCACAAATATTTATTAATGTACTACGCATTTTGAAGCTTGCTGCATCTTCAAGTACAGTTTTTTACATGTTAATATTGATAGTTACGATAGTAACCAACGCTAATAAGCTGGGGGAGGGTGGTTTGGAGAACCAACTGATTTTTGGGTGGAAAAGCAGGGAACATAGGCTATGGGCTTGCGAAAAGGGAATTTTTTTGGAAAGGAGTGGGAAGGGGTGCGGCAAAAGAAACTCGTTGCAAGGGTTGCTTAACTCTCTGATAATCTCCATTTGCTCCATTGCATCCATCTTTAAACCTTTTGGTAGGACATGTAGAATGTCTGAGTTAAAGTTACTTACGTGATTATTATCTAGCTGATGCTTTGCAAATTGTGAGTTGGCATCCATATTTACGCAACTTCGTAAGTGTTCTTTAATCCGTGTCTTAAAATTTCGTCCTGTTTGACCAATGTAAGCTACCGTACTTCACCGCATAATCGCCGAAGATTTCATGCCAATTTTTTCGCTAGGGTCTAGCACTAAAAAGTAAAAGCAGTAAAAGTAGGGTGCGACCATTATGAGGGGAAATACAAAAATAAAATTGCGCCGATATTAGTTATGCATATGCCAGTTATTACGTACTTAACTGTCAATTGCAAAGCTTGGATCTCATGAATGGTAGGCCTACATTTAATATGATGCATTAAAATTTTAGGCTACAAATTGACACTATATTCTTCCTGTTTAGCTGCATTTGTAAGTAATGTATGTAATGTAATGTAAGGTAGAAATTTATGTCAGGTAGAGTGCAAAATTAGACAAATTTTTCCTCTTACAGCAAGTGTCGTGATGAAAAAAATTAAAAAGCAACAATTATGCGATGAAAAGTTGTGAACCAATTTTTTGTCTGAAATAGTAGGGTGCAACGATTATGCGATGGCGACGATTATGCGGTGAAATACAGTATATTACAACTATTACATTTAATTTTTTAAATAACCGACCTTAATAATTCAATGTAAATGTAGATCTCTAACTGTTGTAGCGGCACGAACTTCTCCTGGTCTCCCTCCTTTAAGAGAGAAGATATAGAGCCGCAAAATGAACCGAGGATCACTCACTCAGGCGCTCATTCCCACCAAACGGGAGGTAGGGTTCGTATCCTGGAGTGGGACGAACACTGGGGTCTCTTCTTGCCCTTTTTCGCCGCATACAGCCGCTCACACTGTCGCACTCCTTTCCCCTTATCCAACTTCCGACCGGAGGATCTCTCTCAACGAGTCACGGGGAAGGTTCTTCTCATCCGAGATGCACACCCAGGGATGGGAAATCCTTCGCCAAGCGAGGCCCGTTTCCTTTTATTTCTCATTTTTTTCAATCCTTTTAATCCTCTTCTCATTTTTTGACCCGAATCCGTCACTCTTGCCTTCATTCAAGAGATCCGGTGCGGTGGAAAAAGGACAAGCGGAAAAGAGGGAGGACGTCCCTTGCAGCTCGGAAATGGGGCTATCTTTTGCTAAATGTGCACGCTGGGGGTTCTTTGAACTCCGGAGAGTCCCATGATTACTAAGCCTGGAGTAGCGTGCAGACGCGGAGCGTTCTGTGTGAAAATTTAAGTAAAAAGAAAAACTAAAGGAAAATCAAGGTAAATCATGATTGCTCGAAGTGACACGGTAGGATGCCTGAGCTGAGTGAGGTTGTGCTCTTAAATGACCATCTCACGAATTAGTCAACTTTCCGATCGTTTGAGACTTCATCAAAACTAAGTATAAACCCCTAAGTATTTTTCGTGTGTAAGGTATTTTGAGCGAGATAATTTACTAATCATAACCGAGACAATATTCGAATAATAAATTTTGATTTAAGCAGCTGTAGGAAGCTTAATTCAACATTTAATTATAAATAGTGCAATTTTATACTTGTACATGACTGAAATTGTAGTTAATCAACTAAAAATATCTACATAAGTCTTTGATTTGACTCATTTTTTTCACGCTATACGTTCTAAAATTCTTCACAACGGAAGGATTGTTTGCGATATTAAAATAACTACTGCGGTGATAATATGATTTATTTTCAAAAACGTCGGACATCATCGGAAATTGACTTTCATTTCTTAAGCGATTTGTGCCAGCACTAGTTCATTATAAATATTAGAGATATGCAGTAATGATTTTTATCCATTTAGTTCTTAGCTACATATCGTTTCATTTTATATTCAGTTTTTTTTCAGTATTTTCAGTAGTTCGTCGCAGTTCAGAAATCTTTTAGTCTTGGGGTCAATAGCTGTTGAGTTAGTTAGATTTTGACCTCTTTTTAAGATTTTGGCTGCAAGAGATATTACTTTAACGATTTAACCCTCTTTGGCTTCGAATATTTGGAGTGCTCTTCTTTCGTTGTATAAAATTAAATTTTGTTTTTCTATCGCATATAAAATTGCTTATTAACATTTTTCTTGGCTACAATCAGTATATATAGTCAATTATCCCATAATTACTCTTTCAATTGGTAGCTAAAACTTAAAGCGGTTCATTGCACATCCGCCGTCTTGGTTTCTTGTGGAAACCATTAATGCATTAACCTGTTACGCATCTCACCAAATGAGGCCATTTATGGTACCAATAAAGTTTTTGCCTAATTTTCCTGCTACGCATTTCAAACAAATGCCAAGGCATATTAATCTCATCTTTCTGTTGGATACATCCGTACTGCATTTGCAACTGGCTCTGATTGTCTTCGAATGAATTATAATTTTTTTCGAGAGATCAGCTGAAACTGGCCAATATTTAGCAAAAGCCGTCCGACTACTCTCATATGTATCCATACATACCTTTTGGGAAACAATATCCGTTCACCCATACGTATCAGCTCTTTGAATATTAAAGGTTATGAAAATGGGCATGTCTAATGACAAAGTTAGTAAAGATTTTCCTTTAAAATGTGCAACACGTAATAAAAGCCGGAACGTAATAACAATAATAATATTTTATTTCACACACCGAATTGTGCAATATAATCCATTAAACAATGATATTAGTGAGGTTAGGCACCTCTGAAGAGACCTGTATTGAGGATGCTATCCATTTATTACGCTGTTTTCAGCAGCAGTTCATTTAACAGCATATAAATATATTTATGGGTATTGCAATTGACATAAAAGTACGCTCAATATTACATAAATTGAAATACATAACCTTAATGCCTTTATACATTTAAAACAGAATAGTGCAAAGCAAGTAAAAATTTATTAAATAAAAAGTATTTATAGCATAGTAATTCCAATGACATATTATGGTAATAGGTACTTAAACTTTGAAAAATAGTGTCTATATCTAATTGCGTAAATAGCATTTTCTTAGACGCATAAGAAAACTGGCTTCACTTTGTAAAGAAGAAATTTCTCTAGCAAGTTAGTAAACAATTTATATGCAATGTGGATATATGGATTTTCGCATGCTTCAACATTTGGCCTCGGAACTCTAATATTGGTGTTATTTCTTAGCCTTATTTTTTGCAGGCACGGTTAATTGCTTTGACCTCCTCTATTATAAAATACCTTGAGTACCTTGAAAATAAATATATATTGCTTTGATATGTTAACATATATAGCGGTGATCGCAACCATTATTGGAGACCATGATATTTGGAAGCTTGATTTTGTGCTTTTAAATCAAATTGAACGCAGTTTCTCTTTTTATTTCGGTGAGCAATCAGTAAGAACCGGTCACAAGTCATTTTGAGCCCTTGCGATCGCCGCCATATATATTCACGCCACGGTGTCTGCTTGGACAGAGATGTCGTTCAGTCTTTCCCATCACTCTCTTATGTCCTATTAGATGCGAAGGATAAACTTGATGTCCCGCGCGGGGGTGGTCGTTTGAACCACGGCAGATAGTGAGGATTAATGACTCGGCTGCATCCGGGAGGCCCTGGCGTCCAAACCTCTGGACTTGCTTCCACATCTCCTCCTGTGGGCCTCAGATACGGTACGCGGTGATTGATCTCGGATCGTGAGGCAAATGAAGACCTCGGAATTACGGACGCCACTGGAAGTCAAACGAGTGAGGTCAGAGGTCAAGGCGGAAGGGTTGGAATAGTCGTTTGTTCTGATCAAACATTTCGCTTCCAGCTTCCCTCCCACCAGAGATTACCTAACTTGGTCACACGAAGGCAGCAGTTAGGAGTGCGCAGGAGAAATGTTTCAGTACTGTCGCCTCAGGTCCGACCTTTAATTTGAAATATGATATCATATTGTAGGTGAAGTTGTTTAAAAGCTTTTGAGGGTCAGACTCGCAGGGGTTGGTGTTGGTGGAAAGGAAGCAGAGAAGCAAACGATGCGGAAGAAAAAAGTGATCTAGGGAAGACTTTCAAACTCATCTTAACGCTTCTGAAGTGGCTGAAAGGGAGCCGTGAGGGCAGGCAAAGGTCTGCCAAGGGTGGAAATCCTATCCAAAGTATTAATGCCATCGTTAATCAAGAAAGACCGCACTAATGGATCACGCGAGGCCTTAAGCATGAGAGAGGGATGGGATGTGGTGAACGTAGATGAGATGTGGGGATTTAGCATGGGGTTCGGGGATTATTAATAGGAAAATGTCGGAAGAGCTTTCGTTGTGGGTGCTCCATTGGCGATACATCTGAAATATTAAGAGGGATTTTAGAGCGGCACACTAGATGACGAGATCATGGTTTCGAAAAAGGAGGTGATCAAAAACATTTCTGTCCTATCAAATTATCCCAGTGAGCTACACGAAGGGATTAATTTCACACTGACTTGTTGACTTCATCGATATCAATCTACTAGCCCGGAGGTGTGGGTGTAATGACACCAGACACGAAAAGGATAGGCTTTCGGGGAAAACTTCAGGAAATGGGAGAGAGTTTAAATAAATTACATGCTAATGGAATGTCTCAGTGCCTCTCTCTGTTTATATTGAAAATGGTGCGTTGTTAGGAGGAATTTTCATGCAAATCATTATACCAGTAGAATACCTCTCTTATTTTGTCGCTTCTTTCAGTTCTCGGGATGTGGAACTCAGTGTAAATAATATCACTTTTTTCCCTCTAAAACTCAACTGATCCGTACTTTTAAATTATCTAAGCCTAGCGCATATCCTCTCAGTCTCTTAGGGCTTCCAACCCTTCTATCATCTGCGTACTACTCTCTGTTTCATCATCCCAGTTTTTGATGGAGCGCGTCCTTGTATTTTAATTACTTTATGAGCAAAATATTAATGTAGTGGTGGAGGCTAGTGGAAAAATACAGATAAGGCCCAAGTAAACTAGTATCTCTCTTTGACATTCGTATCGACGAACTATCCTAATATTGATCTCCTTTACTACTAGTAACTCACTGTCTAGAGACTTGTTACATAGAGTGTTTTCCCATACAATTTTTATACCGAAGCGTGCGGATGGACTTTAATTGATTAACTCTGTAACCTTGGGGAGAAAAGCTATTGTATTTGCTTGCTTTCGCTGGTAATGAAGGGAGAGTTTCTACGCACATCAGTCGAGTATTTATTTGTGGCGTTTAAATATGCTGGAGAACCTCTTTTATCCAGTCTTTACGAGCCTCCGTTTTGCTGAGCTAATGTATTGAATTTGATATGAAAAGATGATTGGAGTGGACAATTCTTCGTAGTGTGTACATTAAAATGAAGAAAGGGCGCCTATGTAAGTATTTGCAATTAAGCCCCTGATCAAACGGACCCAATCATAGCAACCTGACTGGGACCGGTGTTCATTTGAGAAATCTTTACCACTGCTGAGATTAATTTGCGGGCCCTTGACATAGAACCCTTGCTACGCCACCAATTAAAATATTTCCCCTCACATAAGTTCTTGTGATAATTTAATGTAAATATTTTTCTGGATGGTGAACAATGTTCCGCAATAGTTTAAGATGAGTGGAATTAAGCATGCCCACCAATCAATACTCATATGCCCGTACCCTACTTATTTCTCACCCAGCCAACACCTTGTCTGTTCAGAGATTCTAACCCTAACCTTTTAACTGATGAAGCAGTTACTCTGCCCAACGTTCGGACGAAATCCAAAGTGGCCAATTTTTGTCTAAAAAATGAATATTGTTAAATTATAAATCAATTCTTGTTGTAATTATGTGGCTGTAACTTCGAACTCGGACATGAATCAGAGAATCGTTCAAAGATGGCAGGACCTATTGTTACAGTGCTTGAGTCACCTCCACAGTGCTTAATACAGTAATTGTTTTCCTATGCATTAAACCATTGAATTTGAACTCTTTATAAGCTGCAATCAAGTTGCCATTCTAAAGTGAACTTTATCTGATATGGTCTAAGAATTATTGCAATTAATATTATTCCTGAAATCTGTAGAGAGTCTTAATCTGGTAGGCTTAAATTCATGGGCGTCTGCATTTCTATTCATCACAAAATTCTTAAATAACAGTCTCGCATGAGTCAACCAGTTAACCATAGCAAAATTTGTAAGCAAGTTTCAGAAGTTGCGAACTTCAGTAAGCGAGACTTTATATCCAAAATTGCTAATGATATACTTAAGCTATACGGTTTGTGCAGTTGCTTTGCATGATAGTGGAATTGCTATCACTTAGCCTGGAGTTTATGAAAATATTCAGCCATTTCAGAGAAACATACCTACGTATTTAACTGAGAATAGTAATACTAATTGGTCACTAGGGACGTGGTATTGTATTATAAGTATCGATAATGTTCTCGAAATTAGTACCGAATGAAATTTATCGATATCACAAATGTATTGAACGAAAGGTCGAGATATTAGTATGCATCGAATCAACAAAGAAAAATAAGTAACCATTGCATTTAATCTACCCCGTTTCCTTGAAAATAGTTCTCATTGAGTTTTTTCTGAAAAAAATGGCGTTCATTATTTTTTTAAATGGTAAAAAGAAACGCTTTCTTTGTTGAGTGGCTAACATTTTCTCCAACGTATTGGTAAATACATTTATCGTAGCTCTGTAAAGGATAGCTTTTTTAAATGGTGTCAATGGCGTAAGAAAACAATCACAGCATACGGAACACAATTATTCCAACATACTAAATTTACTAAAACAAACAAAAAATTCAAACACTAATTATAAATCCCATTTCTTGCAATCACGCAATGTTAAGTCTCTTCTCTAGCAGCCTACATTTGTGATGGTTGCACCTGCTTCTGGAAAGAAACGTTTTTCTTTAACCGATGAGGCCGGTATCTCAAAAAACTGATGGGCCAATTTATATAACTTGGAAAGATACTATTGATATCCGACCGACTTTTTTGCTACTTTTGTATACATAGCTCCAGCTGACTTAGAGTGAAAAATTAATTAGAGTGAAAACATTCCCAGGTCTGATGGAGAACATAATCGAAATTCACGTTTCAATTTCAGTTGCAACAGAAAGCATGAAGTAAGTATCGAAATATAAATGAAGCTATAATTTACCTATTTATGACTAAAATTCTCAGTTAATTAGTTAAAGTAACTTTATAAGTTTTTAATTTGACTCTTTTTACACGCAGAATGTTGAAAACTCCTATAAAAGAAGGGTATTTTATGATTCTGAAGGCATTACTGCGGTAACTATATAATTAATTTTAAAAATAGTTGAGATAATGTACAAACTACATGCTATTATTTTTTCCGAGGGGAAGATGCTAGAGATTTCTTATTTTTTGGAATGATGTCACTCTAGAGTGTATCTAATGATGGCGTAAATTCTGAAACGGGTTATTCTCTAAATAATAAAGCTGAGGAAGACAAAGTTTGATTCACTACAAGGTCGCTCTTTCACCAAGTGAAACCTACGACTTATGAATCTCTGTAGCATAAATATACATAATGAATCCAAATGTTTGAAATCGTTGCCTAGGTTACGTTTTGCCTAAATTTCAACATTTAGTTTACCCAGTCCTTGGCGCTACTTAGAAAAGTCTTCTCAGTCGACTACTAAATGACCCTTATTGGTTGTTGTTTACGAGAAACTGTGGTGAATATTCAATAACGATTGAAGAGATTTGAACTACTTGATGATGTGAATAATAGCTGGCTATTTTTGAGACAGTTACTTAGTAAATGTTTTCTAATTCATTCCACTTTTTTCACCTCGTATTATAATTAAATTGCCTTAGAACGATATTCATGACGTTCTAATTAGTTAATTGTGCATTTGTGTAATCGATTTGGAGAGGAAAATAAATATATCTGGCGACCGGACAATATTAAAAAAGGTCGTTACTACGCCCCGCGTGAAGTACTACATTTTGTATCCACTGCATTATGATTACTGGTAAGTAAAACCAGTAAGACGTGATTATTTACGATCTGTAGACTGCATTTACATTTGAACTGCCGTCTTTCATCACTAGCTGGCGCCACATTCGACAAAGTTGTTTGTTTACGGAATTCTAGGCAACACTTTTTGGCGATGAGTCAACAATCCTTACATATATACATGCTCTGTAGAGTGCATACAAATATCATTCCTCATATAAAATGGCTGGTTTCATTTTTGCAAATATCTCAGAAAGTAGTGCGGTAAGCGGCTGATATTTAGATACTCATTCCTGAAAGGGCAAGGTAGTATTCCTTAAAATGAGACTAAAATTGATTACCATGTTAAATGATATCACGCCATAACTTAAGAAGTCGAGTCGCCTACATGCCGCACAACGAGACGATCCAGGGAAGAAATATGCGTGGGTGCCCCCTGCTCTTAAATATCTTTTTAAATGTATTATAATGCTGAAAACATAACTGTGGTGACTACATGAATTATTTAAAAATTGTTGAGAAAACATACAAACTACGTGCTATTAGTTTTTCCGAGATGAAAATGCTAGAAATTCCTCACTTTTTAGAAAACTAATATTTCTCTAGAGTGTATCTGATGATGGCGTAACTGCCGAAACGGGTTGTACTCTTAATAATAAAACTGATAAAGACACAAAGTTTGATTCGACCTTCTACCGAGTGAATCCTACAACTTATGTGTATTAAACTCTGTAGAGAGCATACACACACCATCCCTCATGAAAAATGGCTGGTTTCACTTTGGAAAATATCTTGGAAAGTAGTGCGGTAAGAGATATATCGACAGATAGAGAAGGGTGATATTTAGATGCCCCTGAAAGAGAAACGTAGTATTCTTTAAAATAAGGCTAAAATTCATTGATTTCTAGGTGAAATGATATCTCGCTCTAACTTAAGAAGCCGAGTCACCTACATGCCGCACAACGAGACGATCCAGGGAAGAAATATGCGTGGGTGACCCCTGCTTTTAAATCTCTTGTCTTTCTAAATGTCCCCATGACCTTCCCTGGCCCGGTCTAAGCAGTCTCCTGTGCCCTCGCTCTCTCTTTTCCATTTGCCAGCGTGCTTTTTCACCTTCTTCCCCCGCCCACTCCTCCTTCCCTCGCGTGCCGAAGACAAAAGCAGAGAGCGGGGACACCACCCGAGGCAGCATATCCCTGCCACGCGAACAAAGCGAGAAAGTAATGCCTGAAATATGGAAGACTGCGCGGGGATAATAACGCGAGGGAAAAAAATGAGAGGGAAACAGTGAAATCGCGAAGCGAGCGCTTGGAAGGAGGGGGCGGGGAGAAATTAAAAGAAGGGGGAGATGCGGAGATAGTTATGCGACGAGGAATGTAAACGCGAGCGATAAGAAATGAGGAATTGATGGTGTGCCTTTTGGACGGCTCAATTCCCGAAATCAGCTCCGATTGCCGTCTGATGGGCATTATTTCTTTTAATTCGATGCATTTACTTGTGCAGTGTAATGCACGGGCGAATGCGCTGTCTGAAGCATTGCAAATGCGCGTTTAAATTCACGGATGTATGCAGTGAAAATAATGCCGCACAACAAGGAGCGCGTCACTATGATGACTTCTGGAGTACATGAATTACGAAGTATCTTATTGCCTTATGCCTGGATATATATTTTAGTTATTTGAAATGGAAATAATCATGAACGTAGGTTAGAATCGGGACAAAAATTTCCAAGTGTTTTAATCAGCTAAGGTTGTCAATTTTCAGAAAAAATACGAAAAGTGGTTGGTTCGATCTCTCGTTCAGAAGAGTGTTTTTATCTAATAATGTAGCCAATAGAGTGTGTTCGTAACGTAATTTTTTTTAGTTACAGTGCTTTGTATTGGGCTTGGGTTGGAGTGCAATGCACCACTACAGGATGTTGAGAGCTCCAATGGTGGATGAATTTGGCGGGATCCGATTTCGGTCCCGGTCTCGGTGGATGTATCTTTTGTCTGTGTTACTTTTATCTATAACTTCCTTAGTGGAGTAAATTGATCAAATTTATTTACGGTTGTATCTCTCGATCTGTTAGTCTTTACTGATATGGCCGTTGGCCGATGTATCTCAGTTGCCAGCAATATGTGGAATTTATGCGTTCATTAACAGATCTCCTTCATTGCAAGTTGTAATATTTCTGTTACTTCATCTCCCGGAATCTTTCAGTTTTTTCCAACAGCATTGGGTACGCTTTCCGAGGTTGAATCAGTCAGGTGTAAGTAACTCTGTATGTATTTCTTCGGAGAAATTTTGTAGTCACAAAAATGAATCTGTCTCATAAATGAAAATGCCTTCCTTTGGAATATAAAAGTTTAGGATTGGTTCGTCAATTGTACTTCTGTCAAACAATTTTAAATGTGAGCATGGTACTTGCAGCTTGGAGAGTAGGAAAAAAAACTGTTTTTGAACATAAGTAGGAAAGTGGAATAAACGCAAGCTAATAAACGGAAAAATATTGACAAAATTGCTGTATCGTCTTAAGTTTGCGCCATTGTCTGTAAGGCTTCAGAATTTTGCCAAAAAGACGCCATATATTCCATTCCATCACAGCCGCGTTCAGGAAGGATTGATACTCGACCGTGTCATTAATGTATGTGTCTGCAAAACTATTTACTAATTTTATACAGAATCATTCGATTTCCATGATTTAGGAATTAAAATTGCATCGCAGTGATGGGTGTCATATTATCGCAATTAAAAAATCTGTGGCTTCCCTGAATAGGGGACCTGATCTTGGAGAATTTATACTCGAAAATATCATAAATATATTATCAATGCATCGTCAAATTTCAACGTTAACAAATTTTTAGGCTGTGATGCCAAAAAATCATCAATATCGAGGGTAGATAATTCAAAAGCCTTCGTAAATACGGATTTGGGCCAGAGGGGCCCGATGAAGGGCCTTATACAGTATCATTTTCTCCTTAAAATTTCCCAAGACGCCTCCGCCTCAAGGTATAAAATTTTAAATGGCATCATTTGAACGCTTTAAGGTTGTGACATGAAAATCATGTCAACGTCGAGGCTCCATAAGTCCGACGCCATAATGAATAGGGCACCTGAATGGAAAAAAGCGAATCGGAAGTAATCTTTTTTTTTCTTCCCTTTATTTGGAGATGGATGCTTCTTGTGTGAGCGAGCTTGCAAAGTGATGGCGCCTCCTTCCCCTCTGTCACCGTCTGCCCGTCCCGATTCTCCGGTCGAGCGGATCCCAAAGAGAGGGAAGGGATTAGGGGAGGAATTGATTGCGGTCGGAGACATGTTTCGAGGAGGGAAAGGAAAAAAAAGAACTCCCGTCGGATTCCCCTACTTTTAGTAATTATTTTTTTTTTCGTACAACTTCCTACAGCGAAAGAAAGGGGTGTTATGCCATGACTGTAAGTGGTAGGGGAGTCTCTCATCAAGTTACAGTACATGATGAGCTTTTAGGAGAAGAAGAACGTGTTAAGGAGTACATTAATGTAGTTTATTGGAAAAACGTGTGTAACTATGTACAAGATATGAGGTTAAGCTTTAAATCCAAAGATGGTTGATAGAAGAGTGAAGATCATGTGAAGAAAAGGCTGCGGAGCGTTGTAAAACATGCAAATTTTCAAATACTATACATTAACTGTAAAAAATTAACTTTTAAAAGTGTGTACAGGGAGACAATGTTGGAATAATGCTGCTGAAAGAAACAGTTATGCTATAGTTGGTGAAACTTGCTGGAAAGTCGTTTTGTTTTGCGGGGATTACTAGGTATTTTATCGGAAAGTCTATATTCTTAATTATTTATGTATTTTTTCTCTATTTTACCCTTTAGAATAATTATAATATACATATAAAGCGTAACAATAAGGTGTGGTTAAACTTTCAGGACATATTTCTTACTCGTAGGGCAAGAAAATATGTCTTGTGAATTAGTGTCCAGAAAATGTAATTCCATGTTATAACTCATTTACTACAACTTTTCTAAGACAGTTATGAGAAAAACAGGAACAGAACGTACCAGAATACCACGTGAAACGCTCACATAAAATATTCCTATTGGCCTCTTTGTTACGTCTGGCTAGGGACTAATATTTTAGTGTTCCCGCCAGTGTTTCGTATTTCATTCCGGTGAAGCAAATTTTAACACGCGGCTCTCATCATTGCTTGTATTGACATACAGCTCACTTCATTCTCTTATTTACACATTCCATCAACTCTTAAAGTGATCATTTTGGACCTCGTTTCATACTAAAAATAGATACATGTGGTACACTGGTTAGTTCTGTTCTTATGTGTACTTATAAGAGTTGTATAAAATGAGTTCTAGATTGGAAATAAAGCCTTTCCGGACCCATATCTGTGCACCATATTTTCTTCTTCTACAAGTTAGAAATGTGTCCTGAAAGTTTGGTCGTACCATAGTGTTACACCATGCATAGTAATAGAGGGTGGGTGGAAAAATAGCAGTAAACCATAGCTACGAAAGTTTAAGTAATTCATCTATATAAAAAAGTACCTTGCAGTCACCTCCAGGATGTTTGGTGGTGTATTCACACTACACACGGTACACTCGTCTTAATCCTTGGTTGAACCCGGCATATTTGCCTACTCTCTGCCGACGAACCAATACGTAGTCTTCGGAACAATATAGATAGCTAAACCAGAAGTCAAAACTATACTGAACTGGGGCCATTAAAGTACTACAGCTAATTACAGCGAGTATTACTAATTCATCGTCCTTAGAGATACTATTTCATGCAGAAAACAGTGAAATGCGAGACATCTCAAACTGGTTGTGAAAAGTTAATAAATATTATTAGGCTATTAGTCGAGTGTAAAAGCTGGGTTTCTTGCTGTACAGTGGGTATCTCAAGAAGACTAGGTAATGGTTTAGGTGATGGCCATGAATGCGTTTGCAAGGTATTCGCATTATTCCAACATATCGGCTATTTTAAGTTAAATTTGATCACTCTCCTGCAATCAGTCGTTGAATAATATTACACTAGTTCAATAACACAATAGCTGTTTAATGCGTAAAAGTTGCAATTATGTGATTTTTACTGCACAATATTTCTTGAATACCCATAATAAACTCCATATATCATAGAGTTTGACAGATTGTCGAAAAATTTCTTTAGGAACCGAAATTTTGTCCCAATAAGATATTCAGGCCTAGTCGTGAAAAGTATGGCAATCAATTCAGTCTTCAAGGAAGATGTTTTGGTTAAACAACTTTAAAACATGTTTAAATACAAATAAAATTGCGATGACTTTATCTAAATGCGTAGGAAAGTATAAACTTTATTCTTTCAGCAGTCGATATGGACTTTGTATATGCGAATACTTTTGCAGACTACAATTCTGGCTGTCGTATATTAAGCGTATATGAGCGTCTCACAATGTGAATTCAGGTGCCGGAATAAGTTCATATTTTTCCATACACTCGCCAATAATCAGCGTATTTGGAGTACTCCGATAATAGTGAGGATGAAAAAGTGGATAATATGATATCTTTTATGATGAAAATGTTTTAAAAAGAAGGAAAATTGTAGCGGATAAGTAGGAATTGTAATTGGAGATTTAAGAAAAATGACCTTCGTTTTTCCTACTAATAATTGGCTGCGCTCCATTAGAATATGCCTCAATTCTAATATAAATCTTTCATGAAATGTTCACAAAAGTCACAAACGTCCAATAACTTTATCAAATGTAGAGAAAAAAAATGATCGTTTGTTTTTACTCTCCTTATAGCTTTAATCGTCACAATTTCCCGTAAGTTCGGCTCTGTAGAAATTCTTCCTTCGTCTTGTAATTAAACATTTCCGCTCTTTCAAGCCCCGGGGAGTTTAAACTCGGCGAAGAATTGGGGAAGAATCTCCAAGCCCATACAAAGATTCATGGGCCTTATTCATGTATTCGATGGAGTTACCACTTCCGCTCGACTCGGCCCCAAAAGCACTCCTCCGATATTAGGGAGGGCCTTCCCGTTTCAATAATCCTCGCCTTTGATCGCTCGCTTGTCCGAACTTCTCTTGTTCCGTCTTTGAAGCCGTCAACCTATAGGGTCCTCATCATTTTAATCCGCCGCCCCCTACCATCCGCTCCTCTACCCTAATACACCGACCGACTGCTACTTTCTTGACTTTTTCCTTACATTAATTTCCTTCTTTAATATTCCGCTCCACTCCTCTCGCCCTTTGCTCAGCCCTTCCGTTTCCCTGCCCATCTTCCAGTTTCCCTGGTGATCTCTTTATTTTGGCGTCAGATCCGAACCCTCTTAGAATACCCCGTTTCCCAAAAAGCAAAGCGTGGATGTAGAGAGTGGGTGTTGTTATAATAAATCCTCACTTGCGGCCCCATCCTTGCATACCCATTCTATATCTGTTATACTCTACATTCCGTACTTAAAAATTTTATTTGTACTTCAGGATCTTTACATTTTTCCTCTCAAGAGTGCTTTCCACTACAACATCAGCATTGGTCGTTCAATCCTAAGATTGGTTGAGTACAGCCCTCCACCCTTTCCCATCTTTTACCAGTTCCCTTACCTCCTGGTATCTCTTCCTACGTACTTTCCTCTTTATTTGGTCCATGACCTTTTTCCTTGGTCTACCTCTGGGAGCTTTTCCTTCTATTTTGCCTTCAATTGTGTCATACAATTCAGTATTATTATTGTAAAATCATCATTCAATATCACTAATGTTAATCTCTTTCCTTTAATTCCAGGTACGTTGACTTCCCTGTACTTTACTACCCGATCCTGTTTTATGTAAGTGAATATCTACTCCAATAAAATGTAACTGAATTACCTTAGCATCTGAATGGTCTAGAGTAATAATAAGAAGAAAAGAAAACATCATTCGTAGAACCTTAATTTATAAGCACATTGATTCAAAGTTAAGTCAATGTAAAAACTGGAGAAACTGAGGAGCATATGGGAGAATTCGTGATAAACAGTGGGAAAGAGATTTATAACTCAGATAGTGATGATCATCAGAAAAATGAGAAAAACAGACTTGATATTTCATGCATTTACATATAAAAACCTGCGTGTTTTTGTGACTTTTTGCGTTTATTTCATAATTGGTGATTTGTAGTTTTTCTAGCCTAAATCAGCTCAAGCAAGAGAAATCATAAAAACCTCTTTCACTTCAAATGGGTTTTGAAGACATTTTTCAGGCCAATGTTGATATCAAATTCCTATATGCCACACCGTTTTCTTTGGGTAGGCTCAGTCATGAAGTTTGATTTTTAGTGATAAGATTGTAAAAACCCATTGTCTCTCAGAGTGTGTCCCATTCATCTGGTTCTTCTTTTCTGTATGGTGTTCAATATGCACCTTTCTTCTTCTACTCTTCTGTACTCTTCATCATTTCGTATTTTGCCCATTTGACCTTCAGCAATCTCTTCCAGCTCCAGGTTTTGAAGGCTTCTAGTCTGCTCTGGTCAGCTTTTCCAATGGATCATGCTTCTAATCCATAGAGTGCTATGCTCAACGCGAATTGTTTTTACATTCCACTACATATGCCCACCCATGTTTTTTTTTGTTTTGTTGCCCATTATGCCCACCCATTTTAATGTTCACGCTCATAAACAAGAACAACCCATGCATTCCGTTTTGGGTCATTATAATGATCTTGCTGTTTTCTCTTGGAATAGGTATGCATTATAAAACGTAGGATCTTGATATGACAAAGCTAATATTTCAAATCAAAATTTATTGATTGAAGAAATATTGAACTCGGGTTAATGCATTGGAAACGTAAAAATACCCATTAACTTGGTTGAAATAATTTAGTATCATACTGCAAACGTCGGTTTTAAGTGCTCTAAATGTCCATTTAGTATCTCAGTGTTTAGCATAAGATTTTAATCCTTTGGCCAAATACAGCAAGCAGGGTTCCGATGATATTCTAGCTCAGTACCCATAGATAACCTACCCAATCAACAAGTTCAAGAGACTCGGATGTTATAGGGTAGGATTTCGCCTTAGAAACAACGATCGCACTTTTTCGCTGATTTTAATTATAAATATAACGCGTTTCAACTACCTGTGTCATCATCAGGTACGAGAATTTGTACAAGACGTCTATTACCTGATGATGGCCCTATGAGTCGAAACACGTACTTATACTCAAAATCTGTGGAAGAGTGCGATTGTTGTTCTCATAATCCTGCTATTGTTAATATCTACCATGTGTGCTAATGCGATTTATTGCGAATTAAAAATATGGAAATCGATTTCGTGATTGAATCTTTATATCCTTGTTCAAATAAGAACAGCATTTTAAAATTTCTCATCAGCGTCCTCTTACCTCCAAATATTTCTTCCGAATGAGTTTACAGTCCCTAAATTCTCTAAAGTTCATGCAAGCCATCTGGCATGGAGCGACGCGGTCATTTAACCTACACTTTGGGTTGGAAAGGATTGGGTTAACCTATATCTTTTACTTTCAAATTGCGGCTGTGGAAAAGAGACTCTTAAACCCTATCTTATGTTATTTAGTCGTGATTTTTTTCTTCTGATACTTAACGAACGGGGAGAAAGTAAGCCTCTCTTCCCACTGTTTTAATTATGTGATTACAGAGATTCTTTTGTGATGTAATTTTTAAGCATTCTCAACATCATAGTTATTATATCTTCAATTAATTTGAGATATGTCTGTAAAAAGGCCTCGAGTGTTACTGCTGTAACCATATTAAAATGCAGGCTTTTTAATGGTCAGTGAAATTATTAGTTAAGACGTTAATTTAATATCCCTTTTCAGACTTTGGTATCAATTTTGTGCACCCATATTTTTATACCATTGGGTATTGTGCCATAGTTTAATACCGGGAATGATCAAAACATTGATTCTATAATATTCGATGCCATAAAACCAAGTGGCTGGAAATGAGTGCACTACGAGAAGCTGAATTATTTTTTTCAGATTGAGAAGTAGGTTCACGTATTATGAACTTAATCTTCCAATCATCAACGTTAGTGAACTCTTACCGTTCCATTTTCTCCAATCTTGAATCGCTTCTAATTGTTCCAAACATTTACTTGGTTAAGTATTATGTGATATCCAACTATGTGTAATTTTTTACCGTCGCCCCTTCTTTTCGTAGAATGTCATACCCTTTACTCTTCCGGAGACCCGCCCTAAAGACTCGGTATTGTTGCTAAGCAGCTTCCGGTCAGTTCTAATTTAGTCTCACATTTCATTCCTCCATTTCCTCTTTAACCACCTAACCTTTTGCCATTGCGGGTCGTTCCGCAGCCAATTAGTCTCATTTCCTGTGCTGGGGAATGCTAACGGCCATTCAAAACCGACGTTTTAAACCCATACCCAGGCCACCGCCCTACTCAGTGGAATGCACCCGAGCATTACAACTTCGAAAGAAACTCCTCGCACTTCCATGAGACTATCCTACTTAACCTTCAGCTAAATACCAAGCAAGTTACCTTTTGGATGGTGGAAGATGGTCAGTTTCCGTGAATGTGCACTATACTTTACCCTAATTTAGTGTTGAAAGTGCGACTATTATAAGAAAAAGCTGAAAGAGCTCAACATAAACATGCGAGTTGTGTTGTTTGTAGAAATTAATAGATTAAGAAATAAATATTAATAAGCAAATAAAATGATTACCTACAGCACGCATCTTTCCGTCTGAGACGCAGCTATTACGTCCTCTAATCGTTCTCGGGAAAAATTGTGTTTTTAAACTGCCTATTCTGGGTTTATTTTTCTCATCAATAAATGTGCTGCAGTTCGTCGGGTTCCGCAAAACAAAATGATTCTTTCTTTCAATGTAAGTACAGAATACATGCACCAATTATCAATGAATTTACAACTTAATTCCATGACATTTCGCATTTTTATCGCCGCATATCAACTCGACTCACTCCATTCTTTGTGAATACTCTACCGTTGTAGAGTCGCTTGTTTATCGAAACTGTGATTTTTTCATACGGAGAAAAAATGCCTATTAGACCTCACCGTATCTTATAAGACTTCCTTCGTCCTTGGCTTCCTGGTTGTATATTTCGGAAATCGATTGCCCTCGATACACTAATTGTGTCTAAGTAGTAAATTTTCCCATAGGTTTCCGGATTCTCTCTCCGGGATTACCAATGCATGTTGTCCAAGAATTTGGAGATTATCGAAAGTGTCGATAATATTTGATAATTTGTCAAGGTAAGGTAGGTTATTCTGAATTGATGCAGTCAGTGTGTCGGCTTCGGCCGAGTTTGAGACACAGGCATAATGAACATTCCGGCAGATACTTCCGCTCCTAATCCAGAGAAATATCATGATTAGTGATGAGAATGTCTGCTTTCTAGTCTTCGTGATTCTCTACACCGAAGCGAAAACTATTTTGGTTCCATTGCACAAGTACTTTTTTTGCGTCTAAATGTTATCTTATCCAGCATGTGCTGAATTTATCCTTCAACAGTTCTTGCACGTCCGAATGGTTGTGTTTTATTCGATTTCCAAATATTTCGTGAGTTTGCGTTTATCAAAGAAATATAATTTAAAACTTTAGATTTGTATGTTCATTGATTAATACAGTCTACAAAATCTGAGGAAAAATAATTTTCCCCTTAAACAGGAAACCTCAGAAACACCTCTGGTAAACTATTCCACTCGAACGGTGTTTAGAGGGTCAAAAGTTTCAATCAGAGTTTCTAAGTGGGGGTCTGAACCCAAATTATCAACCCTCTTCAAACGTAATTTAAAGAGGTGATAATGGTGAACATGGAGCCATGTGAAGCAACAAAAATGGATGTTTGAAATTGTAGTTAGAGCCATCTAGATTTTAAGTCCCAGTTTTTTATTATATGGTTCACATAAACCATAAAGAGGCGTAGCCTTTTCGCCAACGAGCTGTAATGTGATTTTGAGTTTTTCGCACTGCCTCATATTTTCAGCTAGGTGCCGATAAAAATGAATTACAAAGAATACTATCTTCAGTTTCCATACCGAAATATTATTTAAACAAAACTTGTGAAACCACGGCTATATATTATTTCACGGTCGCCATCATTTGCCAATCCTTCTCCTGAGCATAAACGTCATTGCCTCAATATTCTTTAAATAATTTTCCTGCACTTAATGGAAGTCACGAAACAGCAGCATGCTTTCTTAAAAACTGCTACGAGCAAACATATAGTACATCACAACTTTTAGAGGGATTAAGGTTGGAGACCCTAAAGACTCGGTGCCTACACGCTAGGCTTAGTTTTCTTGAGAAATTCATAATTGGTATGTTTCAGAGCGACACAGAGAATATTATCAAGACGCCTCACTACGTCTTTAGGTCTGACGGAAGCGATTAAATAAGAGAGATACATTTCCGAATAGATAGGTACAAAAACTCGTTCTTTTCGCGCAAAATGAGTGACCACAGTAAAAATTGAGCTCCACTAAATACACTCCCATAATACACGTCACCATTTTACCTCCCAAAATCTTATCCCTTGCATATTTTCACGGCTGGTGTCCTAACACCCCCTGCCACATGCCCATGCGGCGGCTCGCGGGGTAGAGTGTAGATGAAACTTGGTGTCTACAAGTTAAATCAAAGTGAAGATTTTCTATGAAACTCGTTGGACTACGCTGTATCTCCACGAAAGCAGTGAATAATATTCAACAAACAAGGAAGCGTGATTTGGAGACATTTTCACACTTAAATATATGTTAAATCTTATGCATTTCGCATTGAATAAAATCCCTTTCCGTGTAATCAGCATCATAAAAAATTGCAGTGACTCCAGTGAGAAAGAGGGCTTCTCGTATTTTCACATGTTTTTCCAAGTGGGAATATTCAAACCGGCCATCTCTATAAAGTGGTAAAACATCCTTCCGCCGTCCTCCTGTTTCCGTCTTCCTCTCAAATCCAGCGGTCGCATCTCGCTTTATCCCTTGTTTTCCTCTGTCCCACACCCTCTCACTCTTCTCTCTTACTCCCCATTGGCTAATTCCTTTATCCTTCCGCCCGTTTATCCTCTCCGTCTCTCCACAACCCCTCGTCCCGAACCAACTTTGCCATTAAGCGCTTCTTCCACTCCTCGTCCCGTTTTTCCGCCCATAAAATGTCCAACCCGGAGCGGTCGGCCATCCTTGATCGTCCGCTCTTCCTCGCAGCCCTTCTTAAACCATTTGCAGTCCTGTTTCCTGTCTCCGGACAGCCTTCTTCCTTGCTTTAGAATGCACGCAACAATGATCGAACGAGCGTTAATTTCTTAGAACTAAGAGGCATTCCGGAACGAAACTATAAGCTTTCTTTTTTAATATAGTTTTGGTTGGGAATGAAATTTAATGTATGCCTTGACTTAAGTTTCGTTAACGGAACAAAAATATAATGTTTGACGAAAAATTACGTTCCAAAACCGTTCCTTCTGTTGAATAGTTTCAGTTTAATTGAATGGGAATAGACTTTTGGTTCGCACTCATGGTTCCGTGCCCGATCAAGAGTGATCTCAGAGGATCGTTGACGTCGATCCCTTCACGTACCCCAGAGCAAGAGCGTATAAGGTCATTTCATTTTATCGTAACTAGCAGCGAAAATTCCTTTTTTCCGTGATTTTCAAGATAAATGCAGCTGATTCTTGCGCTCTTCTTAATAAGGTAATTGTTTTATACCTTTGCGTGACTATAATCGCACTTAAGTCTTGCTTTTCCGTGGCATAAAAGGACCATTATTACATTATACTGATGACAACTTCATTATTACACGAGACTGTACTTAAGTCACGAACGAGAAATTGGCCACCTTCGATTACCAGAAGCATAATTTATTTAAATAACTATGAAGTGCACACTATGTTATATTTATGCATCTGAACATAAATTGAATCTTGACGAACTTGGATCATAGTTATTTACTAAAACTGAATATGTTAACCGCTTATCCTTGGATTGATTCCGTATCTTCAGTCTACACAACTTAATTAGTAATATCAGAATAATTTAATAGTGACTTATATGAACCGTCATTTATTGTAGCATTTAATTATAGAACACAAGAGACCTATTTGAATATACCTCTATTACATTATGTACATAAAAGCCGACATCTGGATTGTAACGAATCTGGTAGTCCTGGTTTAGGTGATATTACATGTTTAATTTGATTGGATTAAAATGAGGTTGATTCTCTCATCTCTTGGATAGTACTCGTATAGCTCACGAAAATACCTGAAATTGTAAAGTGAACAACGGTAACTCTGTAGACCGGTTTGTAAATTTTATTTACTGTACTCTCTCATTACATTTTTATACCGCAGTGGACGGCAAATGTAAGTTGCACGAGGTGTAAAGCAGTATACGATACTTGTGACTTAAGTGGCTCTAATCACAAGAGGTGCTATCGCTATAGGATTCTCAGTGCTGTAATACGTTTCGTAAAAACGGCATTAGCGAAAATAACGGTGGAGTTCAATTCTAATGCTGAATTTCTTTTGTTATTTGATGAATACTGCTCTTTAAAATTATATGCCTTACCCTTGGAAAACACGTATGGTGAAAAATGCAAATTATTTTAGTTATAAACGTTTATGAGCTTATATACCACCGACAGGAGCCAAATACATTACCATCTGTTCATTGCTTTTCTTTGATATGTAGCTTTGAAAACTTGTTGACCAATTCTATATGAATTAGTGCAATCATTTTCATTAAATGAGCTGTTCATAACAACGTATGCAAATGAAAAATTTACTATGGAATGTCTGCAGCTGACAAATTGAGTAGCAGAAAGGGCTAAGAAACATGGCTCATTTGAAAGATCGGTAACTTATGCTTGAAGAATTAATGGTTTATTTTCTAGTCATGTTCTTGGATTCTGTTTCATGCTGCTCACAGTTGTCGGCAGAGTACTGCGGAGAGATTGTTAGAATCTTGTTTATGCGTCACTGGAGGGCCATTGCTCCCTTGAGGAGATCGGTCCCGTGGGATATTCCCCTCGAGCCCAACGGTTAAGCTTCATGGAAGCACTGAGAGATAGGAAGGTAGTAGTCATTACTACGTTCAATTCGTTATAAGTATGCTTGGGTGGATGGTATCTTTGTAGTCATTTTGTACAATTCTGGTCTACATTAATGCACTCGAGTAAACTTTAAAAGCATTCTGGTCTTTGCCACTGTCCCTTATAAGTTGCTGAATGTGAAAAAATCTCTTTGACTCTTTTCTCCCTCAAAAAACGTATAAAATGACATTTTAATGCGTTTTCCCATTGAAAAATGTTTATACATTTTATGGGTAAACTTTGACGAAAACCTCAAATTATTTAAATGAAAATCAACCCGAGTTTGAAAAGCTAGCAGGAACCTGAGTCCTGAAGATGACTCTTAATATTTGAAACTCGGGTTGTGTTTCTTAATAATTTATAGTTTCTGTAAAATTAACTATTATATAGTTTACATAATGAAATAAGAAAAAGTAACAAATTAACATTTTGTATTAATTCTTTACGTGCTTAATTTTTCGCCGAGTAGATACATATCATTTAGAAATTCTTTAGAGGCTGAATGAAGAAAATTATCACATCGTAAATTTTTTTACAATGACCTTTAGAAGATGCGTGATAAACAGCTGGTGAAAATGGTGAGGCAAACTTATAGGACGTAGTTTATTACGCAACATCCTATTGAATACATAATTAGAAGGAGGAAGGAATGAGGATAAATGAAAAGATGGAGCATGATGGACTACAAAGAAGAGAAGGAGCATGAATGTAACGAACGAGAATGAGTGGCTTGGTAAAAGAATGGTAATTTTTTCGTTTTCCCCAGTTGTTACACATTCCCTATCTCTTTATAACAATATAAAACTTTTCCTCTGGGACAAAATTGGTCTCGGGTATCAATATATCATCATAAAGTCATTAACGACGTTCTTCAATAGTATAATTACTTAGTTATGAGTAATATGAACCAATAGATTTTCCAAAAATAGAAATTTACCTTTGATAAAACATTAGTCAACATAAAATAGAAACAAACTTTCATCATTAAGTAAGTTGTAAGTACGTCGTTAAGTGAGTTTGAATATGATCATGAGTAAATTAAATAATTATTTAGAACTCTGAGATTAAACTGAGAGTCAATAAATTACAAATAGATAAATGTTTTCCGTGATACCTATAGAGTTGAACATGATATACAAGTATTTTCCCGCCGAGCAACTCAGAAACATTTATTTGTCCTAGAATATTATTCAGTGAAGAAAATTTAATTCGAATTGTCGTTCGTAGTGTGTTTTTCGTCGTGTGTAGTGTGTTTTCAATTTCCATTGTTGCATAACCGAAACATTTCCTTATTTCATTTTTTTTAGGTCTAAGTCGTTATACCGGCTTTTGTCTCCAAACAAGCCGTTTGCCTATAACTGAATGAGAATATAACTCATACGGTGTTTGAGATCGTGCTACAGGATACATCTTCTTATTCTCCTGGCAGCAAACGTAAGCACATCAGCTGTTCTCAACGCTTTTCAGCCGAATTGGGAGACGGTTCGTCCGAGAACGACATGAGATAAAAGAAACTGCCCTTGTAGGAAGAGCACGCTTCGAGAAATGACGCACTATGCTGACGTAGGTGATTCTACTATTGACGGGACGTCCAAACGTCTGTGAATAGTATCCGACACACGGCAAAGATTACTTGTCCCAGTGGAAACAAACACAAGGGACTCTAGACACAGGGCTCGAGAAGTGACTTCTACAAAGTTATCCTTGTGATGAAAATTTATCCCTTCACCGTGCCTTATTTTATGAATTGGAAAAGACCCTTGCCAATGTAGAACATGACAAACATGACGAAAAGATTTCTTATTATATTCCACAATCAAAAGTTTATTTCCGATTTTGGTTTCGTAATTCATTTTCAAGATTACTGTGCAGTTGAAGCCTAGGTCGGAAATAAACTTTAAAGCGTGGAATATACCAAGAAATTCTTTCGCCATGTATGTGAAATTGATTGATTTTACCATTGATTTTAGAACATGTCAAGCAATTTTTAAAAGTCACTTTTATGCGATGTCATATTTTAAAACTTAAAGGGTCGAAATTTGGTCAATGAACGTTGCTAGTTGAAACTATTTTTGTTTGAACTATCCACCCACTGTGGCAACAAAACACTACGTAATCGGGAAGATTACGAACGACGACAAGGACCAATATTACCGGCAATAGCATTCATGAGAAGTCCCACTGGTTTTCTTCAAGTTATTTGATGATATTAATCGTAGTTAACTTTACTGTGGAAGATAACGTATTACTACCATGTTTTCTAGCTGTTGAAATATACGGGCGCAGAGATACGGTACAGTTCAGACGCAATAGAAGTTCGAGTCGAGATTTTGCATGTTAATATGCATTTTGGTAAAGGCTTACATTGATGGTTAAGAATGACACAATTGCTCAATAATTACATATTTGAGATGGTGGAAAAAATTTATAGCACATGTTATACTCAAAAAGGTGATAGGGTAGGGTCCCCTATGTTTCAGTTTGCCTCACAAAAACGTCTTGTCCACTTCATGATTTGCTTTCCCTAGCATAACCACATACAAAATTGTAAATGGACGGCTAGATTAACGTGAGTCTCTCATTGTATCAATAACATAGTTTTCAAAGTTTTACTTAAAAATTTACTAAAAAATAAAATATTTGGACGGGCTAGAAGACTAATGAGAATCTAATGACATAACGCTTTCAATTCCACATAATTCTCATCTTATAGCGTAGCTACTCATTCTATGAAAATCAGACAAGGCTGCGATATATTCGTACATCATCCTCACGAGTTTTTGGTCACCACGGCGGAAAAGCAAACCCGGAGGCTTTAACAAGACTCGAACGGACGTGTTACCAAGATTAAACAAATGATACTAATTAGCCCTATTTCGTGGAGTCACGCTATCAAAAAGCATTACACCTGACCATGAGTCACCACTTTCTCTTCTTTCTCTCCTACCTCCTTCGGTCATGCATTCCTTTGCAGTCTCACTTTCACTAAGATTCCTTCGAGAGCCATACTGATTCTCAAGAGAGAGCCTTAATTCCCTCATGATTCTTCAGCGGCCACCCCCTCCCTACTCTCGCTTTCCCGATCCCCCCTCCCACTCCGCACATTCCTCCCCCTCTCTTCAAGATGAGAGCGTCTCCTTTCTCTCACCAGAAGCGACTCTTCTGCCCAAAAAGAGTTCAATCGATAAAATCCAGAGCAGCGACGACAAGAGACACCCCCTCCATACTCCCGTCCCCCTTATTTCTCCGCCTTCGCATTCGCTTCCTTCCATTTAAAAAAGCAATGAGATAAATACACGGCGGGAGACTCCATGCGAGAGCTAAAAACTGAACCTTGCGAAATGGATTATCCAAGTGGCCATTGAAGTACTGCGCAAGGTAGTTTTTAGATTGGATTCTTTCTCCATTTTCTTGCGTAGACGGGCAAAAGGTGGTTTAAGTGAATCTATGTAACATTTTAATGCCATTTTCAAGGTCACATTTCTATCAGTTTGGGAAATATCGTGTGACGAAAATGTTTTGTTTGCATCATTGCATATTAAGGCCTTCTGAAAGTGGACGTACTTCCCTTTCTTCATAGTGTCTCTTTCTCTAAGTCGCGACCTTAAAACATCTTAGTATTAGTTTGATATTTATCAATATGCAGTATTCATGTGATACCATGCTTATTAATCACATACTCAATTAGATATCAACGTAAGATAATATTGTTCATTGGTGGTGATGTTCCAAAGTGTATTGAGGAATAAAAGGGAATTGGATATTACTAAAATATTGACATTCGTAGAAAATCGATGCGCGGTAATATTATGTTTCAGCACCTCGAGTGACTGTAGATATTTTACAAGTTCTATTCACCATGCTACCATGCTGAGATTAGCTCAGAAAACGCGCCTCTAGGAGAAAACTTAGGAAGAATTAAATGTAAAAGAATTGATATAATTTTTCGAAAATATAATTCCAAATACTTCACTACGGGAAGACTTTTTCCTTGCATTGTACTTGCAAAACGGTCCGAAATTTTAACTGAATTTAAAAAAATTCAAACAAGCTAGATTTATGCCCATGGAAGAAAATGCATATGCCTTACAGTTTTAATATTTGAGAAACTATAGGCATGTTATTTAACACAATTAGTTAGTGAAAAACATAGTTGAAGGCAAAATAGAGGGATTGGTTCCCAGAGGAAGACTCGGGAATAAGGTCATTGACCATATGAAGAAGAAAGTACATAGGAAGATATACCAGAAGGTAACGGAATATCATTAGATAGGGAAGGGTGGAAGACTGCATTTAAACAATCCTGAGATTGCATGACCAGTGCGGCAATCCATACTACTTTTATGAGCATAAACATTTTGTAACTGCATAAAATTCAAGAAAAATTTGTTATCAAATGAAAAATTTGATATAAAACACGAAAATTCAACATGATATATAAAATAGTCATGTGGAAGATTTTGATTAATCGTAACAATTTAATATTTAATGTGGCAAATGAAGGCATCATTAAATCCTAAGTGCAAAAATATATATTCAGATTACTTGTGCTTGCTTTCCTCTGACGCGATACAAAATAAATATTGCTGTGAGATATTCAGGCTCACCTTATATCTCTACTAACCCTTCTCCGTCCGATACAATAACTCGATGGGGAAAAAAACTATTTGACGTAACAATAATACGATGCAGAATTCTCTTTTTTGGGCAAATAAGATACGATTCGATAAAACCGATGTTATAATTGGGCAATGCATACAGAAGGTATGTGAAAGAATTTGATGGTTTGCAAAAATTCATTATATCAGATGTAGCACGAAGACATGAAATGTTATAACGCCCATTTTGATCCGTCACGACCTCTTAGTTCTACCAAGTTACTCGATAAAAATCGCACGAGCAAAGTTAAAATTCCAAAAACCCTCTCTCTCTCTCCATCTTTCGTCGTCCCAACTGCTCAGTAATCTGCCCGTATATTTCTTTACGCCCTTTATTCGCGGGGGCGGTGGAAGAGAATATATCCCAGGCCTCAAGGGTGGCTCAGATCGCTTGCCGGAAGCAAAAGGGGGAGGAGTCCCCTCCAGTGTAAAGCAGCACTGGCACGGGAAGGAATGGGTTTTTAGCCCCACAACAGGGCAGGGAGGAGAAAAAGTGATGGCGGTGACGAAAGCAGAACTGAGAAGAGGGATTGAAGAATCCGGCGAGACAAGAGGGAATAAAATAAGGTCGGAATTCGATTGACCTTTTTCTTTTAATTCCGGTTTTGCATCCGTCAACCCGTGAAGAGGCTGTGTTTGCGCAGGCGCAAACACATTTACGCGGCGAGGGAGATTGTATCGAATTAATTTCACTTCCCTTGGCCGTGAAAATTTCATTATTATTGCCGGTGATAGAATTCCAGAGGGAGCATGACGCTTTAGGAAGCGTAAACGACAAACTTTCTTTGCTCGCACACAAACGATTGATTTCGTCAAAATGAAATTCCCCCGCGGAGCAATTTTCAACTCAATGCCCGGTGTACTTTCTGCGGCACAAAGAACGATTCTCCTCAGTACCGTATCCGATAAAAAATTTCCTCTTCTTCAAACGGATGCTCATAATATAGAGACAATGGTTTTAGAATAAATAACTTTGCGAATTATTTTCCTTTTCCGAGTGCCTGAAGCCAATACGTCTGCGGAGCTATCCGAGATATATTTGCGATCTACACCAGATGAAGTGCTTGCCTATGAAAGTCTTTCCGAACCAAAAAGAGGGCACATGATGATTTAGATATGGGCTTTATCCGGGAACAAGCTTACAAAATTAAGGCTTTGGGAAATTACATTCTGTTTCACTGGTAAAAATACTTTTTTAATCATTTAACGATACAAAATGTATCTTTTCCAAGATCTTTCTCAAAACTTTAAATTTATCATAAAAAATTAAAAGATAACCAGTAATGACAATGCAATTTTCTATGGAGCTATGACTTTTAAACAACTAATCACTTCTAGACACAAAACAATATTACACAAATATAGTATCTGACTACAAGCTTATTTCCATCGATTACACAATAAGTCTCCAACCACAATGCCGTATATCAAGAGAACAAATTGGACATACTTTTCCATTTATTTCAGCGCTTATCCATCTAAGAAATGTCACCCGTTGTTACTCGCTGAGGTCCATGGTTTACTAGAATCGAATACGCTAAATGGACTTATTCATGGCAGCCTAAAAAAATTGAACACAGACCAGCATGGTTTCGAAATCATCCTCTGAGAAGTTACCTTAGCTACATTACGCCCCATGGATAATAAGAGGATTTATCAAGAAAAAGTTAGATCAAATCAATAGTAGAAACATTTGTGGGGCACCGATTTCATTATTCGCAATAATATTTTTTTAAGTTGTAGCGAAGCAAAATAATCACATTTGAGTGGCTAAATAGGCTTGTACATAGATGAAATTACAAATCTCTCATTGGCTGCGTAAAACAATGCCAATGATTTCAGAAATATATGCCTATAAATCTTTCCTGGTAACCACGGAACTCATTTGACTAATGCCGACTCAATTTATTAAGGAAACGGGGTAGCAGAGCAGAGATGAAATATTAATAAGAGGACTCACCCGAGCCAAACCAATTAATATAATTGATTACTTTCCTTACATTAATTACACTCCCTTCCCAAGAAACAAGGATCTGCTGAAGCTTAAGAAAGCGTATTAGGGGAATTCTGGAGTGAAAAGAGAAGGCATTTAAATGGCCGATGGTGGAGCCCGTTGATAAAGAATATATCGCACCCTGAGACGATTTTAGAGGGAAAATTTATCTGAAAATGAGGATAAGCTAAACTCTTAATTTTTCAAATAATTCTAAAGCCTAAAAACACACCGCCGTTATCTAGACAACTATTAAATATATATGGTACCAAGCTAAATTGATTATTTATATCAATTCAAAAATCAGTAAAAATATATGCATTTATTAGTAATTACAATAACGTAATTGAGCAAACAAATAGATCGTATCTTAAAAAGATACTTCATTTCCCGACTCTTCTGAATAAAACACGAGAATCAATACGGAAATACTTATTAATTGCTCAAATAAAATTTCCTACGACATGAAATCCTAGACTCAAGAAATAAGCATCAATGCACCCCTTGCTTAGAGAACACTCATGGAAAAATATTGCCATTTAAGTGTCATTTAAGGATTTTAAAAGACATCTAAGACGCAAAAGCATACAAAATAGCTCAGAATGAACGTGATTACACTGAAAATCTAACTCACAGATCAGGAATTCAGTAGTTATTAACGACACGCTATTTAACCTGAATTTCCACGACTTCAACACGAATGCATGTGACCACGAGGATGATACATACATACATATTCAAACCCTGTTACACTCAACGTGGGTCTAGGAGTTCACAAAGCTCCGCTATTGCCCTCTATCGTTCCATAGCTCTTGTCTGACAACTTCATTCCAAAGGTACCCTCTTGCCTCCATGTCCCTATTCACTTCGTCAATCCAACGTCTCCTCGGCCTTCCTCTCGGTCTTTTACCTTCCTCTGTTGTGCTTAGCATTACTTTTAGCATTCTTGTTTCTTCCATTTTTTTAACATGTCCTAACCATCTAATCCAATTGTATACTATTTATCTCTAATGCTTGTTATATTTAATTGCTCCCTTTTGTTGGTATTTCTCTCTCTGTCTAGACTGGTTTTCCCCAGCATTGATCTCAAAAACTTCACATCTCCTGCTGCTACCCTACTCCACTGTCTTTCCGTCATTGTCCAAGTTTCAGCTCCATATAAAACTATTGGCAGATAGCACGTCTTGAACATGATCATTATTGCCTGTTATGGTATCCTCCTATCCCATACTAGATACTTAATGCTCTGATAAAATCTACCTCCTTTTCTTAGTCTATTTGAAATATAATGTTTTATCCTACCATCTTGACTTATTGCAGTACCTAGGTATGAAAAATTATCCACTTCTTTCACTGGTAGACCATCTATTGTTATATTTACTCGGGTGTTTTCATCTCTGCCGACAACCATCTCCACACTTTTTTCGGTACTTATTTTTGGTCCACGAAGCTTCATTTGCCTATTTCATTCATATAGTGTGTCCTGAACTTCATTCATGGTGCATAAGGACATTCTAAATGGGATAGATACACTGAATTAGTGGATATAAAAAAATCCAATATTTTATTAAGAAAAAAACGACCACTAAGAGTTAGTTGGTACGGCATTCCAAAAATGTTCACAGTTACGGCTATAACTAGAGACTATTAAACTAAAAACACACCATAAAAGCTGCCAATTGTTTTCGTTACTGATTATTAAGCACAAGCCACAAATTAGAAAAGAAGAAGAACGCTGAAGGAGAGTTCTATATAGCCATGACTACCTCCTTGTGATTACATCGTGTTGAGCCATATAATAACATGTACGAGTAAGACTAAATATATTTTTGCATTTATTTTTCAAAAGAAGGCGTAGTACTGCATGATGCGGTTTGTTTTAGTAGACTTAAGTTTCTTTTCCATTTTGCAAGTAAAATCAGGTGGTTCACATCTTTGCCTCTAGAAGTTGGGCGATTTGCATCGGATTCCTCAGAAATGAGTCCATTTTAAGCTAGTAATAATTAACAAATGGCCAAAAAAACTCATTTAGTTAGAATGTGAGCGTAAAACGATAATCACTTATACTTTCGGGAGTAACTTAATGGAAGACTTCTTACTTGAATGAATGCAATGTGGCAATCATATTCTTTTCAGTCAATTCATTGTGGAAATATTAAGTTGACATTTTTAACTATATAATTACACAAGAGTATTAGACGCAAAATATTTACCGGAGTTATTTTAGAAGGCAATGTCACCTACTGCATTGTGGTTAAGCAGGGTCATAGACAGAACGTACTTGCAAGCAGAACAATGCAGATGGAAAAATATATGACAATATTAATAATATCATAACCCTCCACAGATTGCAACCCTTGTTGAAACTTCGCTTCGAGGCTAAAACGTAAAAGAAACGAATGGAAATATTTGTTTTACTATCTTTCCACAGTTCTTACGTTGTCTACCCTTGAATATACTCTCATTCTACGAGCCCTCCACTGTGGTATCAGGCTGGCTTAAAAAAGGGCACCAATTCCCGGGTGACGAAAAAAAAATCCCTTATAAATAAAGAACAATGGACTCTCCAAATGAGAAAAATGGGAGGAGGGATATAGGAATGAGATGAAGACGAGGGCACGGCAATATAAAAACCTAAAGCTATGCAAAGTACACATAAATCCCGGACGCGTTGGAGGAGACCTTCCTTCTCTACTGGAAAAGGGGAAGGATGAAGGGAAGGGAGGTTGGCTGGGACTGCTGAAATATTCGCAGAGCACGGCTAAGGTCGGCAGATATGACACATCCACTCCATTCACCACAGGAGTATTTTGAGAGAGGGGCAGAGCATCTGCCATTTTGGTGTTAATTTGAATGAAAGCGAATTCCACGGGATTTGTTTGCTCTGTGTTCAACCCTAGAGTGCTCGCGTTACTTCCTGAAACAACCACTCACATGGTGCAAGATTATTATTTTTTTCAATTTGTACATGACAAAATATTGTTACTTCTATAGAATTGAAATTATCTTTTTTAGCATTTAAGTACCAGTACGTTCCAGGTTTACATTAAAATAATTTAGTCCTCAAACTGTATGTATACTTAAAACGTGCTAACGCGCACGTTTTAAGTATACATTCGAAAGTAAAATTCACGTAAACATTGCCGTAGTAAACGAAATTTCACCCGTCTCTGTTTAATAAAGTTTAGGTTAAAACGATCTCTAATCTTTATCTTTTATCTTAATGGCCAACAGCAACTTTTATAATTTTATAACCCACCGTAGTCACATTTGCAAGAGGCACAGATAATACGCGTAAAACGACACCATAAAGCCAAAAAAAAAACTTTTAAACCGAAATGTGTTTTTCATAAAATGTCAAAGAAAATTGAGTTCAGAGTAAATATCCCACGTAAAGTTCCCGCATTTCATAATAATACAATTGACTATTTTGTGTGCTTCGGTTTCATCTGATTAATACAAATTATTTTCATGTTGGTACGGAGGCTTCCGCGGTGATTTGATAAGTTCATTTTATTCTGTTTTTCCCACGTTGATTCATTTTTATGGACAACAGTTTCGCCTGTGTTTCAGCTAGCGTTGTCAGGTCCTTAATTCAGGATAGCTGTAACGCAAGCAAAACTCTTGTCCATAATAATGAATCAACGCGGGAAAAACCCGAATAAACGGAACTTATTCTTATGTTGTTTTCAAAGTGTTACACAGCTGTCCTGAAGGTTTCACGCCTAATTTTCAAGAAGCCGCTGAAAATCAAAAATAAAAAAATTACGCTAAAAATATGGTGGTTCATTTAACTTTCACGCTGGGAAATCATGCTGGAAAAACTATCAATTACTTCACAGACTCCGGGAATAAGACTGCGGTCTGTTACCAATTTTCAGGCTACCGGGGTAAGATACGGCGAGAGAGAAAAGGTTTACGCCAACTGGGACTAATTTTCGTCGGATTTCTACAGCGGATAGGTGGGGGAGAGGAGGTTCTGGAGGAAGAGTGGGCATTACGAGAGTGGAAGGGGAAGGAAGAAAGGGTAGGTCCCGATTGGGAGATAGAAAATGGGCTTCTGAAATGAGGAGAGGGGTGATGGGGAAACGATGGGTTGGGGAGGAGCCCATAGGATACGGAATGAGTGAATGAGAAGACTTGGTCGAATCGTAAGAAGACGTGGAAAGGTGTTGGGAGGATTAAATAGGGTTTGGGATAAGGCGCTCTAAGGAAGGAGGGTGACGAAGGAGGGAGGGGAAAGGGGAGATACTCAGGGTGACCAACTTGTAAAAACTCATTGACCTCCCCGTAAGAGAAGAATATTGGCAGAACCCTTTAAACTGATATCATCAACTAGTACTTAAAAGACTTAAAAAATAAGTCATATTTTCAACAATTCTAAAAATAAGACAAACAATGATAACTATCTGTATTTATATGGAATTATTGCTCATTAAGATTCACTGGAATACACAATAATTAGGTGCTTCATTCTACGACAATTTTTAGGTGACTAATATTGCGGGATAGCAAGGCTAATTACTTTAGCGAAAGATAAATGAGCCATACTTCGTTGGACCAGAAATAACTACTTTAATTAATTGTGGATTACATTTTGGAAACTAAAGGCCAAGAAAATGAAGGGATGAGCTTGCATAAGTTTTCAAGTTGTTTGAAAAATACTGGCATCGGCAGTTGGTACCGGAAAACTCGAATTTGGCGCCCAAGCCGTTAACTGGAGAAAGTAACAACTTGAAAATGTATGAAAAATATTGTACCAATCCCTATGAAAAAGTGCAGCTAAAAGTTTTTTGAATTGAAATTAATTGATGATATACTAAATATTTAAGAAATTACAAAAATCTAAGACATCCTCGCAGGGACTTATATAGGGAGTAATATAACCCTGATTCGAAATCTGTATTTTATGTTGAACTCATTTTAATACTTCACATTCACAGCTATTTTACGGCTTACATGTCATGAACAGGTATTAGCCCCCTGGTAAATGACACGGACGCCAAGAGCGAAATACTTACAAAATAATGAAAAGAAAATTGAGGAATGTTGTAATTAGATATATAAAATACTTTAAAACAGCATCAAGCATCGTCAAAAATTCCTCAGTTCACAGTTTACTGCAAACAATTTTTCTCACTTCCATGCCGTTTTAGTACTTAGCAAGAGTGCAAAGAATGGAGAATAGTCACCAGAGATAGGGATCACTGCACCCTTGCCAGACGAGGGCTCATGAAGATCCTTGGCATGGTATCACTTGAGGTACCTTGGCCTCCATCCCAGTGGAACCGAGGCCAGAATGGCCCCTTGCGGAACTAGGACGAATCAAGAGGAACCTTATCTTTCGTTTCAAGCATAGTTTAGGACTCGTTTTACACCCATTGGAGTAACTTCTTGAATAATATTCCGTAAAGTGGCGGCGGGGTAAAGTCCTCGCCTAATAACCCGAGGGTCGCGGGTTCGAGTCCTGCCTGGGTAGAATATTATTATCCACCCAGGACATGGGCGTCTGTAGAGGTAAAACTGGGTAGGGGAAGATGGGACGGTTCAGTCCCATCCAACCCAGGATAAACAAAATACAAGTAATAATAATAATAATAATATGCAATAAAGTGAGATCATTCACCAGTTGAACGCAAACTAATTTGTTGACGGTAAAAGTAATATAGTCTTTTGCTGGATTAACTAATTCGTGCAGGTAAGAAAAACTGGGCCATTAGTAACGATCTTAAGTTAAAAAGGGATCAAATCATGAACGAAAGTAATATTTTGTAGAGATTGAAACAATAAAATCGTATAAAATAAGCCAAAGAATACGTTAGTAGGTACACTTCAACACTCGAGTCAGCGCTCTAATAAAATCTTCACTAGGTGTCTAATAAAGTCTACCCTGGAGAGGAAATGGCGCTATTTGAGAATGGCATGTGAAGTATAAAGATAAAATGTAAATGAACCTCAAGATAAACCAGAAGTCGCTGAATATGTTTGTTGGTCATCAGTGCCAAGTTCACTGAAAATTTGAATTAAAAATAACCAGTTAAAGTCGTAAAGATTACAAAAAGGAGTTCTTATTGCCACAGAAATCTTCTATATTGTTTTAATGTATTTTCTTTAGGCATTCATAAAAATATATCGTTGCACATACTAATTGTTGAACTAGTCCTTCCCATACGATAAAGTATCTCATTTTCCTCAATTAGTCTTCCACTCAGATAACTTAAAATGCATATCGTAAAAATTAAGTTTCCTCTCCTACTATGTATTTACTTCAAAATCCTAAAATTATATAAGGTTTTGAATAAAATTAAAACAGTTTCTATAATTTAAATATAAAATATCCCCTTCTGCTGCGGATATTACAAGATAAATATTTGGAATTTTCGACATGATCAGTGAGAAGTCATCAATCCGATGATTAGTTAGCAGAACTTGTTATTCCACTCTCTTGTCTGCCAACCACTTTTCTCCCACATTACTGGTCTCATGAATGTCTTAGTGATATGCAGATATATCTCATTTTGTATCCCAAAATGTAATCATTAGTATTCATTTCTCCCTCTACTAATGTTTGCATTGGGCTTTGTTGACGCATTCATTGGTAGTCCAATTGGCTGAATATAGCCCTCCACCCTTCCCTATCTTATGTTACCTGCCTCATTCTGTGAAAATTCTGTTATTGCAATATCATTTTTATGAATTTCGTATATTCATCCTTTAGCATTCCCCTGAAGACTTAACCCTCTATTTTTTCCATTCATTCTAGCCTTCATAAACCAGTTGTACCGCAGAATCAGTTCAATGTATTTAATCTTTTTCGTAGTGTCTTCCATATGGTGCTTTAAACTCCGGTCTTTATTATTTTATCCAACCATTTTATCCTCAGATTTCTCCTCCATAGCAGGAAATTAAATATTCTTATACATCCTGGTTTGATTCTCCAATATTCCACGATCCACACGAGTTACGGTTTCCCCGTTCAAGGTCTTATCGAATTGAAGATGAAGATTGTTTATTCATCATGAATGTTATTTTAACTTGGACATTCTAAGCTGAATGTTTACTCTAGTTCTTTTGTTCCACGTGGTGGTTTTCTCAAGATATCTGAAGGAATGTACAGGCTATAATTTCTCTCCTCAAAGTTTGACTATGGTATTCACATTCTCCCTATTTCCTAATTGGATTCTCGTCCCCTTTTTTTATGTTTCTCTCTTGAAAAAAATTGGCCTAGATCTTGCGTTTAGTGATCATTCAAGATCCTTAGATTGTTGTGCCGCAAAATGTGCTGAATTAGTTTGTCTCTCATTCTTCGCATAGTTGTTGTTATATAAATTTTTCTCCAAATATTCGCAGGACTTCTTCGATCGTAATTTGCAAAACTTGAAGGACACTGTGGTGTTGGCAACACTGGCGCAGAACAAGGGGAACAAGTAGAACGACGGGAGACGAATTCATTTAGATGATTCAAGCGGAGAAAATGGGCGTCCGACAACGAGGGACTGGCTCAGCCTCCGCACCCGCCCCAACCTACAAAACCCCTTCCTCCATCTCCGCATCCGTTGCAAAACCTCCCTTCACGGCATCCCAGCCCAGCCTCCCACCCCTTTGCACACTTTTTGGGTTCCCCGGAGATTTTATCTCAGAAGAGATCCCGTTAGGTGTGAGGCGAGAAGGAGAGAAATGAGCCTCTAAATTCGCCGAAACATGTTTTTTTTCAAACCTCCCCCGCGTCGAAACATGTTCTTATATCCACGCATTTAATTTATTTTCATCCTCTTCCACCAAAAAAACATTGTCTTTCCTCGCCAGAGTGAAGAGAAGCATTTAAAAGACGTTGGATTATGCGAATTCCTCGCTCTCGTCCGGAGTGGCAATTTTTTCAAAACGCAGTGGAATTCGTAGCCTTCGAGATTAATTTTCTCGCCATCTCATAGTCGTGTTTTCATATATTTCCGCTCTGTTTGGGTCAAAAGTCGAAATACTTCGCGCTGAATGCCAGCGCATACACAGTATTGACGATTTTTGCGAATTCGGCATAAATTTATCCAAAAGCTTTACTACTCATTACTCTGTGAGCAGGTTCAATTATGATTTCCTAACAAATGATGTTTTTCATAGACTCAAGAATTTTATCATTCCAATTCTATCCTAGGAAAAAATTCATAGTGAAGTGGCGGCCATCATTCCAGATTCATGAGAACTATGCATAAGAATACGGTGCAAAAGGTAATTTTACTTAATGAATGAACACGACGTGATAACGTACCTACGAAATTCAGCGTAGCAGAGAAAACCATGCTGATTCTGACGAAAATGAAGTCTGAATTCTTAAATGAAAAAGAAAAAATATTTCTTATTATTTATAGCAAACAACCTTCAAAAATTACATTACAGAGACTTCGAATGTAATTATTACCTAATAAAAAAAGAAGCATCCTATGTGTAGCTAAAAATGTACTTACTAAGATAAGTTTACCTCTTTTTTAAACTGTTGTTGAATAGAATAATAAGGGTATGGTTTTTTGCTAAATTTTTAAACGTTATCGGATAACACTTATACATAATTGATAGTAATATATGAAAAAATAATTATATGAAATTCATGGCAAAAAATAATTCCAGGTAACGTTGAGTTTTAACGAACAAAATGAAATGAAAATTTAACCCCGTCCAGGAGATAGATGCGAAGAGCGTATATAAGGAAGCAAACTGCGAGGTTGTTAAGTAAACTTTAGTGGAACTGACACTGTAACAGCTATATGCTATCACTGAAATTCGAATAAATGCGAGAACAAGGAAGAACTTCATCATAATGAGCGAGATGTCCCTCATCAACGTCATATATAGGGCAAGCGATGCGGTTCTTTAGTACGATTCCGGTTAGGAATCAAGTCTTTCGCAAATAACATGCCATACTCAGGAAATTTACACCGGTGACATTCCCTACCCACGACAATTCGTAATTAAACAATACAGACCCTAATATTTCGAGGTTCCTTTAAAAGCACAGTAATAATATCTTTGGAAGCTTGGTCTACGGTAGGAATCGAAATAAGAGGAGTATGAAGAACATTCTAAGACAAGATTGTAACGCAATTCAGTTACAAAATAACTAAGATACTTGTAGTTGATGCCACTGCAGTTCACGTATGGCTCCCTTGAGGTTACTTTGTTGTACAATGTCTCATATGACGGGAATATTTTCGCGTATTTAGGTCAAATACCTTTAGTTTATCAACTGCTCTATAAATACGCAGATCATGAGTAACTACCAATGTTTATAATATTTATTATTTGCAAAACTTCGCCGTATACTAGTCCATTAGTGTTTCTTGCATTCATCTAACCTCGATTCCAGCTATTTGACGAAACGTCTTGGGAAGAAATGTCCGTATACAATAGCAAACATTAAAAAAATTGTGCGATATATAATTTTCTGCATAAGAGATTTTGCTAACGAAAACGTCGGGATGTTAAACCCACATAGCTACTTACTTTTAGTCAGCAAAAAAATATAAAAAACGAGTTCACACAAACATTCCCTGTGAGGTGAATTGGTCAATATCCCCTGAAAGTGGACTCGAGGATGTGGCCATATGATGAAATTGCCATGAGATAAAATTTGACCTGGTCCTGGAATCGAACTACGGACCTTCGGACCAATGCGCAGACTACTACGCTATCCAGCTTCCTAATTCTCATGGCAATTATGGTTGATACAATGGAACTAGATCTAGATTGAACGGAAAAAAAAAATTTCTCATGGCAATTTCATCATATTTCACCGGCAATGTTTGTATATTTTCATGTGGCCATATGGTTAAGGGGACAGGTTTCACCCAACCACCCACCACCGGACGCGACGTCCGGCGGGTTTCGTGAAACCCAGGACGACTCAAATGGGCATATGACTTATAATTACTGAGGTAGTTTGAACGATGGGCCAGAGGTGGTAGTAATAAGTTCGAAAAAAGCATCTACCGAGGAAGTAACGAGTTTGGCGAAGGCTTTAACCTAAGAAAGGGAGGAGTAAGAATTAAATTAGTCTATAAGGAAGGTTTGGGAGTTGGCTGACGCAGCAGAGGCGGGAGAAAAACTTAGAACGGGAAGGGGTATTTCCCTGGAGAAAGAGCAAGAAGGGGTAACGCGCACAAAAGGGTTTTTGAGAGAACGAGAAGAAGAAAAAAATACTCTTTTTGGGTTGGACTGAGGATTCAGGGTGGCGCACGGGGAGGGAAGATGGGTTGACACAGACCTCACCGCCCTTGTGAACCGAAGTTCTTTGAAAGGATCCGACGAAGAAAAAAATATGTATGAAGGAAAAGGGTAATAAAACGTCAAGTCGAGTTTTTTGGTATCCTGTTCCCCGGGACACATACATGACCTATTCCTGTCGCCGCAGAGAAATGGCTAAAATGTCGCCAGCGCGGCCGACAGGAGCAATTTATTTTATCGGAAAAGGGAAAGTTAGTGATGCGAAGTTCGGCTCATATGTGCATTGTTGCCCGAAAAACGGCCCATTTCACGTCCTGTGCCCCTGTAACGTTAAGTCACACAAGACGGATGTCCCTCTTAAATGACTCAAACGATCACAATATACGACCTGAACATGATAGGCTACAAGGCAGGAAAACTCGAATATGAGCCGACGAATTTTTCAGAAAATTTTCAAACGGCCACACTTCTCCCCATAACTTCACAATTAGAAGAGTTGATATTAAACTTCAAGAGGACTAATGGACCATTTAAAAATAAACCTGAACACCGCACACAAAAAAACACGACTTTTTTGGTCTTAAATCATCTTAGAATGCAATTACATTAACGTCCGTCATGGGGCATAGATGTCTTCACATAAAAATACCTGAGAATATGCCAAAGAGCAGTGCTTTAGCCAATTATTGGGAGAAAAAATTCTCACCGAAGGAAACTGTTTCTACGTTAACTAGGCGGGTGGCGATTGACACGGCATGTCAGCCCATATTACCCGTAGAGTATTAGATTAAGGTTTATCTTTGTAACTAAAAAGATTTGTGCATCCGAATTCTTTTAGGGTGATAGAATCGGTAACCTAGAGTCATTGTGTCATATAAATAAATTTTTAAGTATATTCAGTCAAAAAAATTCATGGGCTACATTTTATGGATATTGGAATATACATTATGCATACAATATTTCCAATATTAGAATATATATTTGGCAATGTGGTGGAACTCACCGTTCATAAAGTCGGCGAAAGGATATAAGAATTACAATTAATGCACGATTTTTAAGGGGACTAAATGCTACATGTTAAGATCACAGCTAAGGTAAGGACTGATTATGACTAAATATTTCGGCGTTTATTCTAAATTTAGATAGAATTATAAAGATGTATTTTGTTTTGGAAAATTTGACTAGACAAGCACCTTGAAATGGTATGGAAATGATAGTAAAATTAAAATGATAAGAATGAATTAGTTATTTCACGTTTCTAAGGAAATCTGGGCAATTTTACTCAAATCATTAAAATTTAAATGTCACGTACCAAAAGACCACGGGTTTCATTTAGTATTCGATTCTAAAATAAAAATGAGCGCGATGCAATTTTTTCAATTTTATCGATGTAGATGTCACTCATTAAAATTAGCCGTCAAATTTTAACGCAAAATCTGTACATAATAACACTGCATCCACCGTAAGTAACCAAGAAAGGGTGAGCGAAAAAAAGAAATGAAGTCAATATTGGAATGGCAAGTCTCATTCTTAGCCTCCAAGATGTTCACAACGGACCCAATTTTTATTTAACAGTCAAACGAACAAACGAGACGTCGAAGGGATTAGATTCCCCAGACGCGAGGCGAGTTTGTCCTAATGCTCTAATCATAATCATTATTTTTATTGTCTTACCAATAAATCCCCGATAATGGAATCGAGAAATCAAGAAGATACACAAGCAACCACAATGTGTATACCTTAAAGTTAAATTGACACTTTTGGTATATTTTACTCATCAAGGATATAATACACTTCTGCGTTTACTCTCCAGCACAATACCACTAGCTACGCCTCTAAAATGAGATGGGAAACATTGGATCTTTGGTTAATACATAAGACGTAGAAATATTGAAATATTATTGCTTTAATTAGTGAAATATTCTGCGAAAGTCTTAATCAGATATATGAGTCACCATATTTCTTTCAATATCGCGGGATAAAAACAGGCTATGATATAGTCCTTCAGCATCACAAAGAAATAGTATAATGTTTTACAGTCATGATGAAGAGCAGCTACCATTCTGGATTTCAAAAATACGGTACGACTAATGGATGTGAAAAGACTCCATCGATACCAGCTTGTCAGCTCGGTAACGCGGCCGTGGGTCATTGAGGCTGTCTTCGGGGAAGACCGCCTAAGCTACAGCCTAGGCCGAAAATCTCAAGCGATTACGAAGTTCACGGGAGTAGTTCGTTTTCATGAGACCCTGGCGACAGTTCGTTCCCTGAACATGTTGTTATCGACTATAGCCACTTAACCAGTTTAACCTCACGGGCTATCTATTAGCCAGGAAAGAATAAAGATTCGGTAACAAGCCATTCCATTACTCGCCTTCAGATCGTTGATTACGTTGAAGCGTGATATAAATTATTGTTGAAGAAACTGTTTACCATTTCAGGGTATTTGAATAAATCAATCATGCATATCATTGTGAAAGAACGTTTACCGTTTATATTTAATGGGACGGCTAAGGGATGATGATCACATATTGATATTTTGTACCAGAGCGAAGCAAAACACTGTCTTCTTCGGGAATCACTAAATATAAATAAATACAGCAGCATCAGAATTTCGCGTTTTATATGCGGCTGAAAAATCGATTGCAAACTTTAGAATATCAAACATGGCAATTAGACAAATGTCTTTAATGTGAGTTGAATTTTACTCTAAATATATCATCATAATCTATAGTAAGTTATGAATTAAAATTTACCGATGAGAACTATATAAATTCAAAATACAGAATAGCCGCCTTAAGACTAGCTTCGGCATATTTTTAGCCGCAATGCTGGATGGAAAAAATAAAAGTTCAGTCTAAAAAATTAATAACTAATAATATTTTTTCGGAATTTCAATTTTAAAATTCATTCTCATAAAGCTACCCAATTATATAAATTACTAAAAATCAGTCAAACTTGCAGAAATATAGAAGCCTCAGGATATATAGCTAAAACCCTGGAATCTATAGAATACTTTGCAAAAAGCACACAAAGGATTCTGCAATCTACAGTAAAAAAAAACGACTGAGAGGAGTATTGCCATATAAAAAGTTTGCACCTTAATTAGCAAACACAATTATATTCAGTATTGGGGCAAATAAACAAACACAGAGCGAAGGAAAATATGAAACGCTTGTCGAATTAGGGACTAAAAAGCACCGGAGGGAATTTCAATAAGTAATTACGAATTGAGTTCCGAATTATATGACGCACTATCTGGATACCGAAGAGGAATTACCCTAATGTCTTTGCTGAGGGGCTGCGATAAAATAAAATTCAATTATGAAACCAATAATTTAACTTGTAGTCTTCCATTATAAAACAATCATGAAATATTTCACGTAAAGTGCAGGTCAGGCGTTTTATTTTTCTACTGTTATTCTTCTGAAAATTAATATGAATTGAACTCTTTTTATTCAGTTAAATGAAATAAAAATAACAAATTGCCTCTTTAATGTAGATTTATACATATTGCCGACAATACTAAAAAAACTATTTTTTCCTTTTTCTCGATTGCAAAAAATGGATAAATTTCATTCATTCCATTATCTTTAGAAGTTTATGCGACTTCTTTTCAGTCAGTCACGATTATTATTCTTATAGTGATTGCTACGAAAATGTTCTGCTAGTGCCCATTCTGAGTCGAGCAGAAATGCTAGTCTCCTGCACGATTCAAAACGTTAGACATTCGGACATGTAATCCTTGAAAATCCAGAATCATTACACCGACATTTTAACGGAGCTGATTCCAATCCAATTTCACTCCTCCGTTCCCGAGGCGAGTGAGAAATGGAATCGATAGGGAGAACCGCCGCTGTGTTATAGGACCGAACGGCTGAATTCTGTCATTCGGCACGATTTGATTTCCCTTTCCCCGGTAAAAGGGAGACTTTGATAAACCCCTTCAGCTCCAGTGAGAGCGCCGGTTGCGTCACACTCAATGGTGATGTAGTTCCAAAGTCGTAGCCCAGGTCGTGATCTCCGCTATTTTACGTCCCGCGTGCCAGTGAAGTTGCCGAATTATGAACTTCTCAGCGCTGCGAATTCGGATCCGCGGGCGTTAGGGAACCCGCCCCACCCCTGCCTATTAACCCCTGTGGCGGGATCGGGAGTCATAGGGAGGGTATAACAGGGGACGGGGTAGATAAGAAATGAAGAGGAAAGCAGGAGAAGGTTAGGCAACTGAGGTGAAATACTAGTGTGGGCGGGGGGAGCGGTTTCAAACTTTCTCACCTAACCGATTTTGTCTCCTTCCCTTCGTCAATGACTTCGGGTTTAATAAGGTGGTGGAAGGAGGTTAGAGCGAAATGGGAGCGGTACCATGATGTGAAGGAGTGGGTATTTGGTGCGCATTATTGGCGCATTTTTGCACAGGCATGGACAACCGAGACATCTCTGTACTCTAGTGAAATTAGACCGTGAGAAACGTGTGATAAATGCGAGAATTGTGCAATGAAATTGTATCCACCTGCAAAACCCGAATAAATGGCATCGCATGGATAATATGGCACAAAAATAAGTTAAAAAACAAGTGGTGCTACGTTGAAAAACAGGTTTCTTAATGAAAAATTAATCCAATTAATCAAAAACAACAACATTCATCACTTAATTCACAATAATTACCAATATCTATGCAAGTTTATCAAGAATTAGACCAAAAAGTCTTAAACATGAAAGCAATTATAAAATACTATCACATCACCGTTTATCGCTTCTCTCATATATAATCTGGAGGAGATAAAATTTAGATTATGCTGCAGTTTTTGCTTCTTCGTACAAAATATTTCTCGAATAATTATATCGAAATCCATAAATAGCGATAGAGAAGAGTGAAATTAAAAAAAAATATCTTCATGGTCATACGCAGTGAAATATGAACACAAATGTTTCTCAAAATTATACTCTTGCAAAGAGTATAATTTTCAAAAAAAGCGTTCGTATTGCAAAAACTTTCGTCATTTAGAACTGAGGAGTTTGAGAGAAAGCTATTCCACTTTTGGTGAAGTTACCTCATAATCTTCAACGAACAATAAATGTATATTAGCTTGGAAACGGCACTACCAATATATAAGAATCTCGATATCTTGTTTTATTTTTTTACAACAGATTCATTGTGTTTGGTCTGATGTTAAGGAAGATTCGTTAAGGGACGGAATTTGAATCCAGAAAATGTTTCCAGGCTGGTCACTGGAAAACATAGGAGCCAACGCGGGATTTTGGTAAGACAGTTGAATTGAAATAATTTCTGCGAGAAAGTTAAAAGCATATCGTTCATGCTTTCGATTTGGGATTCATAGCCTATACCTTTGAATAATCAACATTAGTTGCAATTTTTGGTGTTTTTACCGCTGGTTTATCAAAATTAGCTTCATGGTTATAGTAAATGTTATTAGTGTATTTCCGGGAAAGGATATCGCATCCTGCAGCAGAAGAAAAAAACAATTGGAGACATGAAATTTGTGGTTAATTGATGAACTACCCAAAATAGCATTCTATTCTATCATAGAGCGAACTATAGGTATTTACTTTTGATAGTTATGAACACTCAAAGTACTATTGCTTTAGTTTATTCCCTTCCGCTTCCTAAATCAACTTTGTGACCGGTGACATTTTTCTCTTCTTGTCACGCATAACGTGCAGCTCTCTCTTTTTACCAGAGTTAGGGCACATCTCTCCGTTTTCAACACCGCTGAAGCTTCCGGCCTGAGGGACGCAGGACATTAGTGCGCTGAAAGGCCATCAAACGCAGAAGTGGAGCTGGGACAATGGGTGGCAGTTCCGTGCAAGTACGCATATCACCGAAGGAGTTGGGAGTGCAATTAAATTGATGCTATCTCCTCCCCAATCCTTAACGTTCCACTCGCGCTGGCCAGGAGCGACAGTGACTCCTTCGGGGGAAAGTTCCTGCGTTCCTAAACCGACCTCATCTTCATTTGCTATAAGAAAGTTTAGCACGCATCTCTCTCTCAAAAGTTTCCGGCGCGGCGCAAGGGTGATTTTGGGGCACGGGCTATGGAGTTATCTAAATCCTGCGAAGCGAGTTCAAATGGTTGTTCAATACAGAGCCTATAAGTCTGACTGAAAAAATGTTTATTTCTCCAATCCTTAAATAACAAAAAGAAACATTTCATAAGCAGAACAGTGTCACAATGCTGCCATAAAAAACAGATAATTGATGTATAATCAATATGCCCACGTAAAGTGAACAAACATAATAGATACTTGAGTTTTAGGTACAATTACGCCTAGCCTCTTTTGATGAACCATCTATTCAAAGGACGCTTGGTCGTAAAAATTATCAACACGACTATGAGAGTATTCAATGAATGGTAAAAATTTATGGTAGCATTATTTTAATTTCCAAAATCAAATTTAAAAAAATATCGATTGAAAGCAGTTTGATATGCTTTTAAGGATTGTTGATTCACAGAGCCATAATAGAAACAGATGTATTGCTGCCAACTCAAGTGTCATTTTTGCTGTAGATTAACACATACGCAAATTAAATTTTAAGCATATTAAAAATTAATTGTTAATCATGAGAAACAAAAAACTTTCAAAGGATATCACTTCGATCTCGCAAAAGTTTAAATTTCGTCCTTCAAAAACTGGGCGGTTTTATTTTGCTGGAGTAAAGCACAATTAAATTTTACACTTTCCCGGCGAATTAAATTAGTGTAAATTTCTCGGGCTCGCCACCGGGTAAGATTTTTATAGACAGCCGACGTTTCGCCTTGAGAATGGGTGACGAGTCGGAACCCGAAACGTCGGCTGTCTATAAAAATCTTACCCGGTGGCGAGCCCGAGAAATTTACACTAACACAATTAAATTCATGGATAAATTATTATTCAGGATAATTTTTCCCTGCGTTGAACTTAGGTAAGATTAATAGTTGATAAATCCCTGGCTTTTCACTAAATATTTCGCCAGAAATATGCAATGAATTGAGCACCATAGAAAAGAAAAAGGCACAGAAAAATATTCCTGGCGCGCTTGTATGTAGATGAAATATCGAGAGAGGGAAAAAAGTTTTCCAATCTGTTCTATAAAAAAAATGTTGTCATTAAAAAGACATACGACGAGAGGAGATTAGATCGTAATTTAGTCTCATATTTGATGCGTTCATCCTCTCTCTGCATCAAAGGAAAATACCCGATCACGGAAATTTGAGGCGGATGATTTTTCACAAATACTATTACCCCAGAATTCGAATGAACGATAATTAAATCCATTTTCTATTACTTCACTCTACCTCCCGGATACTTTCCGGACCCACAGGTCAATGCAATTCATAGGAGTATGTTATTGGAACGGGGCAATCTATTTGCTCTTCAGCGGTAAAAAATAACAGAGGATCGGAATTAAACGGAATCGCAAGACAAAAATAAAAGGTACGGGTATTGATCTGTCAAGGAACGCATTGATATTGGTATAATGCAAATGGCGAGCGTGCTACATCAAAGGGACTTACGTGGCGAGCGATTCGTCATCATCCCAAAGCGGCTGAAAAACAAACACTGCAGAAGAACGAGATGAAATAACAACTGTAACTCGTGTGGAACGACCCGTTTGCTACAGCCCCGACCACTCCTATAACCTTCTCACGGAGAACAAAATGAATGAAAAAAATGAACTAAACGAATGGAAATCTAAATGTCTCCGGGGGATACGAGAAATTTGTTTCATCACCGAAAAATACACCTCCGGAGAGGTACAGTGTTTTCATTTGAATTCCGCGGAAAGGCGTTTCATCCTGTACCGTGACAGCCGTTTCTGTAATTGTCCTCTTTGCCCCATTACGGCACTAACATTTGGCGGTTACTATCATTCCCTTTGCTATGTTTCACAAACGACCAAAATGTAGCCTAGATTGTTACCGCTAGAAGTGTTTATTTTCCCGTATCACTGACACAAATCTTTTGAATCCGAACCCGATTGTAAATATAGATTCTTTGAATTTTTATCATTTTAAATGAATCAATAATAATTTTTATTATCCCTCCAAGATCCATACTTTAAAACTTTAACCTGGATATTTACCCAGTATTAAATAATATTCTATAACTCAACGTGGCAGACTAATCGAGCATCTCCAACTATTAGGAATAAAAACTATAAAAATCATAACGTAAAGAATAATTGATCAATACGAGCTACACGAATGTAGCCTCAAAAGTTAAATGGCTATGCCATTTGAAAATAAATTCCACGCACAAAAATTCCAAAAATTCACAACACCATCAAAGGCTAAATCATTCCACTTACAACCTCGTGTTGCAAGTGCTTTTCCCTTTAGCTCGCTGAAGAGGGCCACCTTGTGGCCGAAATACGCGTATCCGACGCTCACCCTCGTTTGTCTTTGTGTTTATATTTTGACCACGCTCTTTTTGAGCGATTTCTCCCAGAAGTTGGGCCCGTCTGTGTGTGTGTGTGTGTGAGTGATTTGAGTGCTTGTGAGTGTGATTGTGGTAATGACCAGGCATCCTTAGTAGGGTCCCATTAGCCCTATGAAGGAACTCAGGTTATAACCCAGGCATCCTTATCAGGGTCCCATCAGCCCTCGAAAAGGATCCCAACTGGGTTGAGTGTGTGTGTGTCTGTGGTGGTCACTGGCGAGGAAGTAACATTCCCGTAAACCATCACAGGAGGGTATTCTGGTAGAGAGGCTGTGGTTGGTCCCTGCTGTGGAATCCCCATTCCCGCAAACCAACACATAAAGTGCTGTGTGGTTGCCGAGTGCCGAGCCGAGTTTGACGAGAGGTGCCATTTTTTACGGTCATTGGAGACTCATTAATTTTTGCTAACTATCAAAAGCATAAACATGAGAATACTGAATATTAGTGGTAAAAGGTTATCAAATTCCTAACACCAGCATCATTAATTTTACGGAGCGTTTATTTTTCATTGATTTTCATTAAATAGTAAAGAGAATGCCAGTCAATTAAGATATTATACAAGTAAACGATTTTCTATCATGCAAGATTTCTAAATTAACGTTCAAAAGAATATAGTACGCAAGGGAAAAGTACGTCAATACTTTGGATTAATTTAAATAGACACTGTACCATGAATTTTTCATTCAAATCCACAGCACTTAGCCAGATACTCAAAATGAATAAGGAATTGTCCGTCTCGCAAAACCAGATTCCTGATTGTGATGAAACTCGGACAAATTCATCGTGAGTGCTAAATAATGAGAGCTACCTCGTGACACGAGTAGGTTACACAACTTACCTTTGCTTCTTATATTCTTAGCAGCAGAAATAATTTCATTTTATTAACATCTGTGTGAATTACTCAATGAGGAGAAAAGATGAGATTGAAATCTTTTCCATCGCAGAAACAAAACAAGCGAAGAAATGGGGTCAGCAGCTTGCGCAAGTGCTTTCGCTCTTGCTTATAAATTTTATGGAACGACTTGCCTTTAACTTCCTGCAATAATACTTAGAATATCTTGACGAGAAGGCCATATTTTCCACACTTTAATAATATCTTACCATTAGGTAAGAATGGACACATGGATACCACTGTTTCATTTCCTCATTGTACAAAAATAAGCGGGAAATTGTCACTGTGTATATGTTAAGTCACTCTAACCTCATAAGGTGAGCATCTCCGTGAAATATGCCACGTGAATCAAAACAAAGTAAAAAGGAGAGCGTTTACAAACGGTACGACCGAGGTGTGAATTATGACATGAGACTGAATGAAACGGATGTGGGCTGGCGTGATATAATAAGGAGAAAGAAAATGAGGCACTACATTCAGTGCACAAACATTTCTCTCGCGTCATACTCTTAAGTATAGGGGCCGAGGAAACAAGAAGCGAAACCCTGGATTCCATGCGAGGTGAGACACCGAGCCTTTCTGAGCTGAAGTCACTTTATGGCGAGCACTCAAGCTTCCTCCTTCCACGGCGTTGAAACGAAGCAGAAGAAGAAAATGGAAGGGGAGCGAGGGATTCCAAAGAGAAGTCGCCATTACTCCCTAAGACGCAATTCTCACCACTCTCTCTCTCTCTCTTAGAGACACTCGTCCACCATCAAATTCAGACGGGAGGACGACACCCGAGATTGTCCACCCTGAAGATCATCGGTGAACACTGAACGTAAAAATTCAAGAAGAAACTTTAGTGCGTGACGTAAATTAAACTTAGGCTGCAATCGACTACAACCTAAAACGACATACAACTTCGAGAGCCATCGCAGAGGTTTGTGTGTGGTAACAATTTTGGTACTTCAGTCACGTAAGATGAGGCAATAGGGAAAAGTAGGGAACGGAGGACAAAAGCTAACAGGATATTAACGACATGTCATATTTGATTTGCTTCTTTCCCAGTATATAATACCTCTACATCTACATCTACATAACACCCCGCGAGCCGCCGCATGGGCGTGTGGCAGTTGGGGGGCAATATTAATGAATGAATACCCACGACACCACAAGTGTCTTTTCGCATGCGAACGAAATTATATGCGCAGTATCTTCCGCCACTCCAATGTGCTAGCGCAATAAGTTTGGCGCTAAACTAAAACTTTTTACTAGATCTTATTATAGGTTTAAGAAAAACATAATTGGAGGCAAAGTAGAGGGAATAATTCCCAGAGGAGGACCCGGGAATAAGTTCATGGATCAAATTGAGAGGAAAGTAATTAGGAAGAGATACCAGTAGGTAAGGGAACTAGCATTAGATAGGGAAGGGTGGAGGGCTGCAGTCAACCAATCTTTGGATTGAACAACCTATTATGATTCCAGTTAAGACAAAAAACTCAGTGAAATAGTTGGCGACAGATCGAATATTCAAAGAGATTGGATACTCTTGAAACGTGAAGGTGGAGACGTGTACCTGAGATGAAATGTAAGTTGGACAAACTGATGTAAAGAAAGAGACACTCGTTTTGTCTTCTTTATAGACATGGGTGATTTCAATCTCTAGTTTTGTTATTTTACACGATTGTTTTATTCTCTTACGATCACCATAAAGTTACGTCTGTCAGATATGTCTTTAAGTTATGTCTTTACGATCGAATGAGCTAGGCTTCGAGGATTTGCTAAGGGAGACAAGAGGGTTAGAGCACTCCTCCCAGACCCCTCTCCCCGTGTCTTTAAGACGCTGGAGGAATACCCTCGGCCAAATACTCCCCCTCGCTTGCCCTCCCACGCACGGGGATCTTCCACCCTCTTCTCCTCACACCACGGCACTTCAACCTGCCCACAACCAAATCCCTCTCCGTCCCCTTCATCTTCCTACCATTCATCTCAGCATACTTCCCGCTCCTTCGCCCCGACCGTGAGAACGCCAGCATCCCTCTTCCCTCGCCTCCCGGCCTCCTCCCAACGGGACGTGCTAAGCTCCTTTTCCCAGCGGCGGCCAACACCCAGGAACGGAACAGTAGCAGTGGTAGTAGCTAGTAGGGTCCTACTGCTGGTGCACTAAAATCCAAAAATCCTCCCTTAACACGGAGGAGCCCTCTTTTCCGGAACCGTCCACAGAAAAGGGTTCGACCGTCGAGTCCTTCCTGTCCTTGATTCCTTTCATCCGCTTTATACGCTCTTTCTTCGTCCCTGGGTTCCACGTTACTGTACATCGTCAATCTCTTTCCTCTACGACCTTTCATTTTTCTTCTATTCCTCTCTGTCGCCACTACTCGATGCAAGATATCCCACGAACACCACGCACTCTCATACATAATATATATATTCATTATCCGGTTTATTGGTTATTGTAAATTAGCAAATTAATTGGGAAAGGGTATGGGCAATAGCTGCTTATTATGTCTCTCTAACAATAGTATACATCTATCATAAATTAACATCCTTTTGAATTCACATCCTAGCGTCAACCATAAGTTGACCTGCCTAAGTTAATATTATATGAAAACCTTCGTGTGGAGCGTGACACTCTTATGGATCGGAAGCATGGGCCATTGGAAAAGCTGACCAAAACAGACTAGAAGCCTTCGAAACCTGGTGCTGGGTGAGGATGCTGGAGATAGAATGGACGGAAAAAATAAGAAGTGATGAAGAGCACAGAACAGTAGAAGAAGAAAGCACCACATGCAACATGATGCAGAAAAGAAGAACCAGATGGATTGGACACACTCTGAGAAACAATCAGTTTGTGAGGAACATAATTGATTGTAAGGTAGAGAAAAATTTTCCAGAGAAAGACCCAGCAAAATGTTTATGGATCAAATAAAGAGGAAAGCACATGAGAAGAAATACCAGGAAGTGATGGAACTAGCATTAGATAGGGAAGGATGGAGGGCTATAGTGAATTATTTTTAGGATTGAACGACCAATGATGATGAAGTTAATATTTTTCATGATAAAAATGTGATTTCACTATTTTAAGCTCCGTAAGAATAACTTCTGGTATTGAAATCCGGTTTAGATTATGGGTTAAAAGAACTCAGGGGCCACATATTTTTATTCCGAGTAAACTCCAATGTGGCATCATCCTTGGCATGGGCTATACCAAACATTTAACATATGATTTTGAAAGCAAGTCACTTCTATTCAAAGCTTCAGCGAGTAATTATTAAAGAAGATATAGAGAAATTTCAGCCAAAGAAAGCTCTAGATATTTTTTGGAAAAGAACGCCATGAAGTTAAGAACTGATATAACGTATAAATTCTTCATAACCAACTGTTTGAGGCCACTGATTGTTTCAACGATCTTGTCAAAAGTTAGACATTACTTATACGACTTACTCATTGATGTACGTAAACATACGGTATGAAATAGAGTTATATTTATAACTCAATAAAAGCAACGATGTTCTCTGTCACTGCTTTCGGATGACTTCGATTTCAAAGTGGAAAACGATTTACATGCAAAGCACCCTGTGCCATGTAACCAAGATTGGTAAGTTTCCCCTCGAACCTTCAATGAAGATCCTCGACTTGAAATCGCTCATCAAAGACCATGAAAATAGTCGTTCACTATCGAGCAGTAGAAACCCCTATTGCCGACCCTAGGCTTAAGAGCAGTCTCCCCCCCTTTGAAGCGCATAACTCCCCTTATTTCATGGTTCAAACTCAAGACCCATTTATTCCCAGCCGAATTTTCCTCCCTTTTCTTCTCCAAATCCTGTTCCGCGAAGGTATTCTTTGGGTTTTAAATCCGGTTTGAGCGGGAGTGCAAGGCAAAGCCGCCCCCCCACCCTCACACAGCACTAAAACGCCTTATACCTTCTTACTTTCCTGCAGCCTTCAACTCAAACAAGCTTTACTGGAAGCGCCGCATATGCAATCAAATTCCTCTTCCTTTTTTATATGTATATAGATCGAGTTTCCTGTTACTATTCTGTTTCCTGGAGAAAAAAAGCACTCAGGATTTTCTAGATGCCTCACGAGAGAAAGAACGCTTCCCTTGAGGTACGATAGGTACAGCAGGATTTTGTGGTGAGAAGAGATTTGTTTCCCTAATTTTCTTTGGTTCATTGAATGAAAAAAATTAGAAAAAGCTTATATTATTAAATCTTAAACGGGATGCTTTTGTCGTACGTTTTAATTACGAGGTAGCCTAACTTTATTATCACCATACGCCGCCAAAATTGCCTCAGTTTTCATTATTCGACCTCGACCAGTTTTCATTATTCGTAGCGGCTACCTTCAATATGCATAGAAATAATAAAAAACAGAAAATAGAAAACAGTTCACAGATTATCGGCTTTGATATTTACTGAGATATTGAAATAATCCTTGGACTAATACTGTTATTCTTATATAACCATGGGGATAAAAAATAATATTTTAAGTAAGCCCACGAAATTACATCACGTGCAAATTAATGGCCACATGACAATCTCCCATGTCACTTTTATGCACATCGAACTGTTCAAAGGTGCACCATTAATTACTTGTACATACAAAACATCATAGCAGAATATTTACGCCATAGTAGCCCTAATTTAGAAGTCTAACTATCCGCATTGGCATTACGTAAATGTTAATAAGTAATACAAAGTTATCACAAAAGATACTTTCTAGCTAGTTTTCGTAAAGTGCCGTTCTCATACTTTGTAGTACTTAAGACAATAAGCGAAATGAATAATATACTACCTTGGTTCATGTATTTCTCTCCATCTAATGTCAATGAATTTGCTTAAAAACTCCTTAAACCTCCTCTTACTTCTTCTACTCCTTCCAAGTAAGAAGGCTTTCCTAAAAATACGAAGTGCAGGCGGTAGATGAATGCGAGATCCAAGCTTCGGTTTCATGGGAAAAAATAAATGATTCTCCAAAGCTTAAGTTTACGGAAATGCTCATAATTCATGTTTGAATATATTTTTGGTTAGAATAGGATTGAAGTGGTGACCAAGAGTTCTGCTTTCCGATTCTTAGGGTCTAATTTAAAATCCCTGAAGTTGTACGCCAGTGTTAGCTGTTTTTCTATCACTAATTGGAAGGTTGGTGGCGGGCATTTAAATTGCATGGCTCGGAAATTGTCAAATGGCTCGCAAACCTGAGAGCTCATAGATGTATTTCGTAATAAGTCAGCTGATGCCAACACTTAGTTTATCACCAACCTTCGTCATTCTCCTCTTCATCATTCTTTGGTGAAGCCGCACTTATCCTACAAGGTTAAACTCAACTATCTGACAACTTGCAAAAAAACCTAAAGTAAAACCGTTTGTTAACCGTAGGAAAGGAAGCAATGGCAACTAACTTGAGCTTGATGGGTATAAATGATACTATATAACTACTCTTTACCCAGTAAAACCATCCATTGTAAAGTAAATTGAACTTTATCCTTTATTCAAGAAACATTAAGTGGCATTATTATATCCTAGCTCGTTAGTAAGTTATATTACCCATTTATCATTACTGAAATTCAGGTTCTTGACTCAAAATCCACAACAAAGAACCATTGTGGAGAAAAGAGAACGAAATAAGCCTCGGGTGAACAAGGAAATGCATGAAGTGTGTAGAAATTAATAAAAGTTCTAGTGTATGGTAAATAAAGGAGCAGGAATGTTTTCAGATGATCATGAGAAGGATGGACGCAGTTTTTCCCGATTTAAAGGACGTACCGTATTTTATGGGGTTTGGATTTAAATGAATGAAATTGTTCACGAAATAATTCTTAATAGGTCAATGTCCGTGTTCACGAAAATGGTCACGAAATAATAATAAATAAACAACTGATGGAAAGCGTACATTTGCTGAATCAACGCAGCCTGTAGAGAAAGTAGGGAAATGGGAACGTCTTACGGAGAGCAAAATCTTTTGCATGCAAATGTACCATTATTCTCGAACTATTAATTATTAATGAATTTTCGAGAAAAAAAGGATTGCTTTTTAGGCTAGGAAAAATGTATTTAACTTTCCGGAATGTGACCAATAATGCGCTAGATCAGATATTTATCAGTCTAATAGGTAAGTGCATTTATCATACATGTGCGGTGGACCTATTACGTGAGCGCAGAGGAGAATTTGACACGCATCGATCCACCAGCCTACGTAGCCCACCGAATGCTCCGAAATTTCCAGCGAGAGAGCAGATATCAGCTTATTCAGCCACCTCTCGAGCTTCGAGCCAAATCCTAACTGGCATACCCCAAGAGTTCTTGATCACCAGCTACACGGCATTATGAAAGATTCACTATTCCAGTTCACCAAAGGTACGAAAGTTTCCCCACCGGCAGTTGAGCAGGCGCTGCGAGATTTCAGAGTTCTTTTGAGAAGGAAGGGAAACCCTTTGAGAGTGGAAGAGAAGAGACAGAGTACCTACCTGCGTGGGTTGCGGAGCGGGAGGAGTTTCGGAGCAATGAAACCACGCGCGCTGCGTGGAATAACTTTCGTTTGAATCCCTTGGTTTTAGAGACGTTACCCCTACACTTTGACTCTTTAACTCCTCCCTCCATCACACCACTCCTTCTCACGTTTTATATATATAATTGCGCGCAGCGAGCGCCGAAAGCCTCCGCGCCGAAATTACGCGTCCATTAAGGGGGCGCGGGCGGATAACGCAATTCACAGAATTCTATGAGAGATGGCGCGCGGATCGTTTATATTAATGGGGCGTTGTCAGGGGTGTAATAGAGCTGGAGGCACGGAGATAGCAGCTCTCTCTCGCTTGAGGGCTGTCTCCGCGGTGGGGAAAGGGGTCATGTGGGTGGCACGGGAAGGATATGGGGAAGGGGCGTCAGTGGGGGGGTGGAAAAGGCTTTCGCAGGCGTTGACATGGATGCAAAGAGAGAGAGAGAAAGGAGGACCGCGCTCTCGCTAATTGGGCAGAGCAAAAGGCATCCATCAGGATCAGGTTAGTCGGTCCGGTGACAAAGTATGAAAAGCACAAAGGAGGAGGAGTATTAAGTATTAAGGACACCGTGAGAAGCGGGACCCTCTAGGATAGAACGGAGGGGAGACAGAAGCACGGCTGAGACGGGGTGAACTTTGTCGGAGGGAAAGTGTACAAATAGGGGAGAAAACTCTGAAACAGAAGTGCGTGGGCCAGAAAACCTTTTGAACTTTGACTTCTCCGCGTAAAAGATGGAACACAAATATTGCCTATCTGCCCCTTGGCTATTCAACTCCGTGTCAACGTTTATATTTTTGTTTTGGAAGTCCACTTTGCGTAAAAGGTTCGTGGTTCTGGGGAAAAAACATCACTTAACGTTTCCTTAATAACATATTTTTAATATACGAAGTATAAATATGAAGGCAAAGTAATAAAAATGCCCTGCAAAAACAGTGAACCAAACAAAATATATGAGGCACGATGAGGAGGCGTTGTAACCATTCAGCAAGAAATATTGAAGTCCTAAAAATTGGAAACTGTGAAGTGTAAAAGGTTCAACCGTACTCGATAAATGCGTCGATTTTAATTTTCAGCTCTGAATCCAATAAAATAATTGTTTCCTTTTAGTTTATTTTGCGTAAAAGGTTCATGGTCCTCGAGCAAAAGCACCACTTAACATTTCCTAAATAACATCTTTTTAATACTTGAAGTAGTATGAGAGAAAAGTAGTAGAAACGCCCGGTAAAAAAGAGAACCAAATGAAAATGAAGGACGATATGAACAAGTTTAGAACTATTTTGTAAGACTATTACAGAACTATTTTGTAAGAAACACATAGCAGTGCTCAAGATCGGAACAGAAAAATGCGCTCTAAATTGTAAAGTGTAAAAGATTCAATCATACTCGGTGAATACGTCGATTTTTTTTAGCCCTGAGTCCAAAGAAGTAATTGGCTAATATTGTTATTTATATATATTTTAATCACCAAAAATAAGTACAGGACTAAACAAAGTTCTGATGTTGAGCTTAGAATCTACTAAAATTTTTTTATCAAAATGTGTTTAATATCGCCTGTGGTGAGAGATTCCAGTGCTTGTAAAGAGTTCTCCCAGATCACAGAAGCTATGATTCATCTAAGTTTTAAAAGTTAGCAGTTTTTATAGGCAGACACATAGTGTTCCCTTCGAACATTTACTATTACGACCTAAGTTTATATTCAAATACTACAAGCTGTGCACTGATGAAACATGGGCTGGGAAAGTACATTTTATGAGTATATGTTAAAACATGAAAATATAATCACTGGTTAAATATAATTTCAGAGACTAATTGAAAGCGAGAAAAACAAAGTTACTATGCTCTCCTAACGCTAATGTTCACGTCAAATGACCGGCAGTATGGAAGGGAAGACTGAAACCTTCCATTGACATCAGATAAATTTATATTTAATTATATAGTAAATATATTAGCCATGTACTGGACATAGTTTGCTCATTGGTATTTTAATATTTGGATTGTCTAAAATCGTACAATTTATTGCGTTCTAAAATTCGTTTTTGCCTCTATCATTGATTAGAGGAGACAAATTCACCGGGTCTTTATAATACATGTGATCATCGTGATGCAACCGAAGGTTTATGAAGATGAACGATTATCCCCGACTCGCACATCAGTCGTCCTCCAATCATAATCCACCACATTGATCGTGAAATAAGTTCGCAGTTAATGCTTGAAGTTTACGCTCAACACAGGCCACCCTTGATGATCAAAGGCAAGCTAGTGCGATGGTCCAATGGATTGTAGACATGACGAGATGACTTTGACTGACCTTGTGGATCAAATCCCAAATTATACCGGAGATAGAGATTTCGTGGTAACATACAAAGGGGAGAAAGTGAAGGTAGGCGGTTTGCAATTTTATTGACTGAAAAATTGAGCTCACGATAAAAAGCAAGAAAAATAAGAATACTTAGAAGAATTCACAACAGAATATAAAGGGCAACCATTTCTATACTTGAGAAATAAATCCTGGTCTTCAAGTAAGAAAGGCAAAGAAAAAGGAGGGCAAAGAGGAAATTAAGATTCTGGGCCAAGAAATTTTTTGATTGAAAAAAATAATTTTTAACGATAATGATGATAAATAAACAACACTTTTTGTTCAAACATTTGATTTCATTTGAGATAAAAATTCGTCAAGAATGTTGAATAAACAAAATACATATATCCAACACTCGTTAAGTAAATCTTCATAAAAATAGAGAGTATTCATGTATTTTACTCGAGCATTACTCTAGCATTACTCTAGCAAAGACTAGCAATTTTGGGATAGCAATGAAGCAGGTTGACCAAACTTAAAGATTTAGAAGCGTTCCAAGCAGTTTCTGACTGTTGAGAGTTTTGTAATTATACTTCCCATGGTTAAGTTAATTAATCAGATACAACATAGTAAAATATTACAATCAATAACTGAAGAAGAGAGAATTTCTCTGAACAGATGTGCATACGAGAATTTTTAAAAAAATCTTACAGTCAATGGATCTAGATGATTACTTTACATCTCTTTTAGTAAACAATACCCATGCTGAATATCGTATGTTGGTAAGAAACGTTTCTTTCGATCAGAAAATATGTAAGTAAACTGAGTTTAGCATAAGAATAAGCTGCAGATATTTTGCTTACTTGGGTAATAGAAAGACCAAATTTTTCAACAGTTACCACTAGAATAGGGGAATATATCCGTCAACAATTTCAACGTATTCCTATTTAAACTATAAGTAAAAGGGCATGGTACGAGAAAGAGCTAAATGAACATTTATGGACAGGTAGCGCATTATTCAATGGGGAAGTATGTAAAGGGTGTTTTAAAATGTGTAGACAGAGGAATATAATGTTTTTGACTGTTAAAAGTATAAAGCTGGAGGACTTGAAGATAGAAGCGAATAAATTATATGCAGGATATTATGAAAATAATATTGAGGAAAAAGAGTGCTTATCGCTTTAAGTCACCTTGAAGATTTGAGAACAGTGGAAAATTAGTACTCAATTTGACTGGAAAATAATGCAGCCTGACGTACATTTTGCCGAATGTTCCACAGCAGCGAAGTGGACAAAGAGACGTCGGAATTGCATAGTGGAATAGGCAAGTTAGAACATATGTAACTAAAAGAGGTCAAAAAATTTAAAAAATTTGGTCCAATAATCACCAAGCTCAAGGGAAAATATACATAAGACATCGAATAAAAAATATTCATTGCACTGCTCTACGTCTCATCGTTAATGTCTTTCAAAATTTGTTCTAGTATATTGCCAATTTCACTCGTTAAACAGAGCAATATGGAGTTCTGTGAGGTTAATAGAGATACAAGCACTATTAAAAAAATATTGGGCTACGATTCCAATCAAATGATGTTAAAAAACTCACAGCAAAAGAAAATATGAAGACTGTTTTTTAAGCATCGATGTGTAGTATGCAAACACGCTCTTCAATTTGTTTGATGACATTTTATTTATATGAAAATTTCAACGTTTATAGGGATTTCGGTCACATTATGGTGCGTCGTTAGTAAACATAAAGTATATTTATCGTCTAACGTTCTAAAAAAACAAGTATACCAGCCATATGTGCCTCGAAATTTCAAAATAATTCTGCACGTTAAATTTATTCTTAAGCGGAGAAGATCAAAGGCCATGGCCCATGAAATTTCCTCTAAATATAATGACATGTATAATGTGATCTCACTACGTCTCTTAAAATTCCTCATCTCAAAAGTTATTCTCGGATACTTCCTTGCCTCTCACGACATCACCGCTTCCTCTTCCAGTAATGTTTTTACCAAATTCAACTAAAAGCTTGGAAATCAACATTTTAAAAATATGCAGAGAAGAAGGAGCCTTCAAAATTTAGGTATAATCTGACATTGATTAAAAAATTAACCAAAAAATAAACAAGCCCTATCTTATCACATATTTTAGAGTTTCCAACGATAATACTGCAGAAAATTCCAGTCGAGGAAGAAATATACAGCATTAGAGGTTTATCGCCAACGCATCTCTGGTATCCCAAGCACTCTTGATTTTGGTTACCCTAATTTATAACAAGGTTTTACTACCATGAATCAAAGCAGGTGATTTTTACCTCCTAAAGCATTTACATAGGTTAAAGGACCTAAAAGGTTTACATCGAGTCATAATTTTTATTGATGATTAAATCCTAAAAATCTACTCCAGATGAAATATTTGAGCGCAGGAAAATCAAATTTTACATTTTTCTAGTGAAATGAGTAAAGTATTCATCGTTGATAGAAGCTAAAAATTGTCACAGAGCAGAAAATCTCGTCTCTTGTTTTACTAAAGTATATTATATCGTTTTTCTGAAGCGTACTTACATGGTCTCACAACACTTGCAATCTTTCACTAACGGCTGATAGCTTCCAAATATCAATAGTAAAAATACAGATGCAACGTGAAATCAGTGATGTAGAGAGGATATTCTCGCGGTTTCCACCGCAAGTATTCATTTTGCTGTATTTTATTACCAGGTTCTATCGTGTTTGCAAGCTTCAAATGTAAGGTCCCAGTGGTTTATCAAAAAGCATTTGCAAGTAGAATTACATCAACATGACTATGCCTTATGGGTGACAGGTTGCTCATTCTACATGAATCTTAAAAATACGATGGAGATAGCAAATGAAGCACGCTAACAAGGGCTTTGCCGAAACTCATTGTAGATGCATGCTGAATTTTAGAATGACGAGGTTGTTGATACATTCAACGGAATTAAGTTTAATCGAAGACAAACCTTGACGATAGAGGCAGAGATTTCCTAGCCGCAAGAGATATTTTTATTCAATGCTGGATACTTGAACTTGAAGCATCACAAAGGAGAAGGGAAACCGAAGAGCGTTTTAAACAAGAATCTCAACCCAACGGGAAGGATGCACTACCGGAGTAAATGGGGACGGTTTTCCCGCTAATGTACCCAAGGGAACTGACTCAAGATATAGATGAGAAAAGGGGTGAGGCTGGCTGGTTCTAATTATCGTTCCAGTGAGGACGGAGGTAAATATCCTTCGGTTCTCCCAGCCTTTAATTCATTTGAGCTCGAGGAGCGAGTTCAAAATTTGATTGGCAGTGTGAACAGTTTGTTTGATGACGAGAAACATTTATTCTGCAATGTTTTTACTCCTATTTTGAAAGAGAAAAAGAATTTTTGGGGATTTCACAAATCATTAAATACCGTCTAAACCATTTGAAGATCAATTTTGGGGCTCTTCAAGACAGAATAATGCCTCTTTTTTGTCTGCCTTCCTCATTTTGAGAAAACCTTGTAGCAAACTGACTTTAAGAACACAACAGTAAATAGTATGCAGACTTTAGTAAGGACTACGTGGGTACGTTAGTAGTACCATAGCTTTATTAGAATTCGGAAATGAGGTAGAAAAAAGATAACTAGTATGGACAATGTATAGTAGATTTCCGAAAAATATGATTCATGATTTCACTATAGCAGCTGTAAAGGGTGTAAAGGCATAATCACAGTATAAACTAAACCAATATTTGGTTAACGTTAGAGACTTCAACACTGAGAAGATCATACATATATTTTTAGCGCATGAATCATAGCATACATGTTTAAATTAAAAGAAAACGCAAAAAATAAACTGAAGGCCAAAAATGAGGATGGTAAAGTTGATCAATGGGATAGTTTTTATACAATATTGTAACTAACACTCTGATGTGTAGCTTTTGAGCGTTTTAGAGATATTTAATCGCGGGTCTATGAAGGCTAGGGAATATTTCGAAACTTTTACAAGTAAAGAAAAAAAACATCCCTTATAGAAAAGTAAAATCCATCTTGCAGAAATAAGTAAGCAGGCAGACAATGCAGATGAAGGTGATAACTGAATATGATAAATTTTGAGGAAGCGGTGGAGTGAACAATTAAGATTCGTTATTAAATGAAGAAGTTAGAAGGTTAGACTTTTTTAATGAAATAACCTAGAATACGGAGATTTTCAATTATTAAATACAAACTTGAAGTATAAATAAGTGCAGGTAAATAGTTACTTTTTCATTAGTCTAACAGTGAACGATCTAAATCTCATCACAGATCGGTAGTCTTATAACATATAATCACCCAAATGGGGCTGCAAAATGCAGGAAGAGTATATCCATTATTCAGGAATTCTAAAAAAACTACTAATTTAAATTTGCAGAGTTTTGCTCAGATTACCCCACGGCATTATGTGAAATATGCCATTCATCCGCCAGTAACTACGCAAGGAGGAAAGCAGGGTATCAAAAATAAGGGCGAAAAAAGATTATAACAGAGATGTTTCACATGAGACACGACTCTCATTAAGAAATGAATACATTTAATAGGTTTTCCTCCAAAATAGTTTGCATGTCCGAGATGAAAAGGGGATGGAAAGAGGACAAAGAAGCTGGGTACGCTGAAAGAGGGGAAGGATTTTGGCGATAAGGGTCATGACTACAACTTGAGGAAAAAATTGAGGAAGTTCTTTGTCCCGGGAAGGCTTGTTTCTCGTTTCCAACTTGCTTTATAATAGGCAGACATCAGAATATTCTACGTTATACTCCAAGCTATTACCATAAAAATATTTTTTATCAAATGTTTCGCGATAATCAAGAAGAAAAACACAAATTTTGTGTTATCTTCCGGAGATTAAAGTATATGATATTTTTAGATTGATGCGTCCTGTCACAAAGAACTCGACTATGGAGTTCAATAATTCAGTAAAGGAAACAAGTAGCCAGGTGAAATAAAGTATTAGGCCAATGATAATACAAGTAAATGACAAAACAAAAGAAAACAGAAAACTCGAAAACGAAGGGACTTGTAGACATCAGAAAAGATGATACTCTGCAGAATTTCAGAATATTACATTACGTAACTAGGCAAGGATGCAGAGCAGTTACTGCCAGCCGAGCTAAAGGTTAAGTTTGCTTAAAGGCGGTTTGTAGAGTCCGACTTCTTTTTCGTGTAACATAAACAGAATATGTTGTGGATTAGATGCTCCGGTAATAGACATATATGAAAGGAGTGTGCTTCTTTGGTTTGGCCATGTTGAAAGAATGGATATGAGTCTAATAAAGAAACAGATATATGAGTGAAATGAATAGTGCGAGAGGTTGAGGTAGGCCGCGAAAGTTGTGGTTGAATGCGGTTGAGGAAATTCCTAGGAGGAATATTAGGAGTCTTAAAAACAGGAGGGCGTGTATGAAGCAGTGTATGGGGGTAAATGAAGCAAAAGAGGTTTGCAAGGATAGGTCAGCATGGAGGAAATTATTGAAGCTGACTTAGGTGTACAAATATTTATTTATGAGTGAAACTTGTGACTCTGCCAACCCCGGAAGGGAACGGCGTGATTAGTATATACTGCTATGTATGCATGTGCAAAATACGGTAATTTTTGCGGCAGACATGAGATTTATCTTTTTTATGAACGTTTTTCAATTGTTTTCTACATATTGACCTTAAATGAATTTTTAATATATTATTATGTCAATTTTATCGACCAAATGATTTTTCAGATAACAAATACTATGAAATAATTTGAACTTCCAAGCTCAAATCTCGAAATTATTCAATCTTCAACGCAATCTCTAGAATATCCCGAAAAACTCTTGTCTAGATTTATCTCACTTCGTTACAAATTCTAAATAGACGTTCTAATTTATATGGATGGATACATATACGCAATCATAGCATAGTCAATCCGTTTAGAGGTTCAGTAGTGTAAAAATTTCGCTCTCAGGTAGAGCCAAACACGATGTAAAGTGAGTAAAACTTAGATCATTAGTGGCAATTTTCAACTAAACTAGACTAGACCATGAAAGAAACGGCAAAAAGAGAATCAGATCGAAAATATTGACGTGGCATGAGGTCAACATTTTCCCCGACAGAAACTTAGAAAAGTGGAATTTAGCGAAGTACGTAAATAAAGGGGGAAAATGAGTAGTAGTAGTAATTGGCCGAATAATTCGTTTCAGTGAGCTGAGTCACGGGCACCATAAACTTCCACGAGTCAATCTCGATTGGTGGATCATTCTTGATTGAACGGCGTTAGATTACCCGAGCTATATCAGTGATGGATTGGGATCGCGGCACTCCCGTTTCGGGGTCGCAATCAATGTGATGGATACATGGCCAATCACTTGTGATTGCTGGAGAATGGTTCACACTCATTTTAAAAGTGTTGCCGTGATAAAGGACGCGATTAATTTGGGAATCCCCATGGGGGTTTGGCGCATTCATCATTGTCATATGTTTGCGATGTAAATCATAACGCAACGTTGTTTCCGTAATAACGTAAAGTGCTCTTAATCACGCATTTCAACAGCAAAAAAAGGTCTGGATGATGGGGCCCTGCATTTTAAAGAATGGCTATTTGAGCAGATGTGATGCATGAGTCCATCATGACACACTTCATAAAATGATATAAATTTATAAATATGAAAGAGACAAAAATTATAATGAAAGAATTATGATGATATAACCAGTGACAAGATATACCTAAATATCTTTCAATTTAAGACGATGTTGATTTGATCACCAATGATTTCAAGTATTAATGAATGTATTCTCTAAATGAAATAAATGAATCAACTTTTGCTCTTTAATTACGCCATTTTATCTGTTACCAAAGATAGAAGTAATATACTGGCAGAAATACTTAAGGTCGGTGAAATATCGTATACTTATTCAGATAATTTTCACGTATCATTAGAGGATACGATCCATATTGTAGAAAACAATTCAGGGATTGTCGATTTGTTCCCTTGACGTCACTCTACTGTAGAGAAACTGATTTTGACCAAAAACGACTTTCTCGGGGCGAAGCCAATCACGATCACGTATGGGCTGCTGAGCAACGTCATTTCCTCCGCGCGGCAGGGGCGGGAACTATCCGCCCTTGACTGAGGCGTGAGCCCATCTGCTCCTGTCGTTTCAGTGGACAAGATCTGACTGCCGGGGGAAATAATGTGGAGAAGGAAGGAATGCATACTTGCGAGGAAGGGAGTATGTTTGCGATGTGTGCCAGGGTTAGGCATGGAGTGGTTAGCGGGAGGAGAAAATGGGCTCTATGCGTGGTGGTGAAAACGCTTGAGGGGATGTGGAGATAAAATAGTCTACATCTACATACTACCCTGCGAGCCGTCACATTGACATGTGGCAGGGGGTGTTTGGACACCAGCCGTTTAAAAATGTAAGGTTTTGGGAGGTTAAATTATGACGTGTATTATGTGAGGATATTTCGTAGAGCTCATTTTTTATTATGGTCACTTATTATGCGCAGAAAGAAAGGGTTTTTGTACCTATTTGTTCGGAAATGTATCTCTATTATTTTATCCCTACTGTCTGACCTAGAGATGTCTGAGGTGTTAAGAGAATATTCTCTGTGTCGCTATGAAACACAGTAGTTCTGATTTTCTCAAGCAATCTAAGCCTAGCATATAGCCACCGAGTCTCAAGGGGCTCCTACATTATACCCTCTAAAAGTTGTGAGGCACATAATGTTCGCTCGATGCAGTTTTTAATAAATCTTGCTGCGTTTTTTGGTATCATATTAACTTTTGTGGTTAAATCTTTATGACCAGGGCCCCAAATACTGTTGAGGTTACGAGGGAAGTTTGGAATAGGTGTGGCTGGGAAGTACGGATGGTCAGAATATAAATTTCAATTTTGTATTTCTGTTCACGTTTTGAACCGCCAATCAGTCACCCCACCGAATATAAGATGAGGTATCAAAATGATATTACACAGAACAACGGTTCTTATCGTAGTATGTCGCATACTGCATCACATAAAACTGTGCGCCACATGCATCGTTAATCGATTCTCGTTGCAAACTTATTCGATCCAAGCTGGGACAGAATTCGCTTTCCATCACAATACACTCATTTAGACCGCAATTTATTGCGAAACCGCACTGCTATGAATTCAACTGTATGCCACACTACGTCGCCGCGCATGCGTAAGAACGGACTTCCATGTCATAAAGTTTGATAGCGAAAGAAATTGACCGATGTTTAAATTTCCAAGGAAAATAGACTGATAATTCTTTTTCAAGCTACTTTGAGGTTGTTTGGCTTATTTGGTTGTGAGGCCGTGTGTTGTGAGGCCTTTATATGGTTGTGAGGCCGTCGATGTTATATTGATTTAGACATAGAATTGCGTTCTACCAATGGAATTCTTAGTCACATGGCTGCAAGCGGACACTTTCACAGCACTCTAACATGCTCCGCCGTAGTAATGCGCAGTCAGTAAAATTTATTCTAATCCTCGAACACCAGTAGGACTCGTAAATCGACTTATGAATGCAGTTCTTCCCATATTTAGGCAATTTTATAAACTTTCATAATTACTGTTTACTTCCACCATTCATTTAATCGGGAAAAAACAGGAATTTTAACGCATGCAGAACGAGTAGCGATGCAATTTGAGGTATCGCTACATTCGCCAGTTCCACAGAAGTAAACTTTCATGTGACCAGCCACTTTTGTTAATAATTCTATCGAATCGAATCCCATTACGTGGCACATCGATTGTTGAACAACTCAATTCAATACATCGCAGTTCTCAGACAATCGAAGACGCAATGAAATACCCCAGGAATATCGCGCACAGCATTCGACGCATCGAAATATCGGAAAGGCTTTACCGAAAAGAGATGTTGGATGGATGGAGAAAGGGTAGACTTGGCAAGCAGTGGGTTGTTTTGCTTGTGCCTACATCATCCCTCTCCTCCTCATACCCTGGGGCCCATTCCCACCCCTTGAGGCACCCTTCAAACCCCCCTACTTGTCCGCATTCACCCTCTCTTTCTCTTCCACCACCCGATTCGCCATTCTCGCACCCTCAAACAACACTTTTCCATCCGGGAAAGAAACTTGCGACCGGGTTACGCCTCTTTCCGAATCGGGAAACAAGGGATTAAAGCGGGAGGGAGAGGGGGGGAGAGAAAGAGAGAGGGAGAGAGAGGGAAGGCGAGTGAGACACCTATGGTGGAGAACACGATCTCTGTGTATGAGTGAGAGAGAGAGAAAGAGAGAGACGGATATTCACCGTGGTAAGAGCGAGTTATACGGATAGAGTGGTGAGATAAAGTGTAAGAGATAAAATGAGAGAGGAGGGATGTAGAAGTGTGGACAAGTGGCGGCACGAAAATGTTGAGTCGATCGATGATTCTGGAGTCCCCTAAACACGGGCCTAAACACAGAACCGCTGAAAACTCCGCTCTAGAACTCAAAACCCTCGCCTGCCTACAGAACGAGAGGAGTTTATTAAAGTGGAACGCTTCATATGGATGGGGATAATCTTTCGAAGTTCTAGCGTCACGCAACACCCGACTACAACAGTTGAGTCTTTTCTAAGCTACATATATATATAGGTTCAAGAAACAAGTTCATGGACCAAATAAAGAGGAAAGTACACAGGAAGAGATACTAGGAGGAAAGGGAACTAGCATTTGATAGGGAAGGGTGGAGGGCTGCAGTCAACCAATCTTAGGATTGAATGACCAATGGTTGAATGAGGTTAATTTAATTGCGATTTAAGAATGGATAAGAAGTGTGGCATAAATATATACATACGCTTCAAATTAATTAATAATTCTATCACTAGAGGGGTATATCCGATCGCTTGACCAAAGGTTGATCAATATAAATTGTATTCTTCCTACAATTCAGGTCTTTGCAACACAAACAAGCCCGCCATTAATGTGCTTATCTTCGTGTATTCTGTATACGCGTAGCATAGGATGGTCAACGTTTTTGATGATTTGTCAGTGCATTACGTTCGAATTTATGGCTGGCGCCGCATATTCGAAGTTTATCTTGGGTGTGCAATGGTGGTAAATACTCAGTTAGCACATAAATGGTGGTCGAGTGGTGGAAACGGTTGTAAAGACCCATATCGATAGAGCTACAGATATATCGAATTGAATGATCCTGCGTTGGCCAAAAGGAGGTTTAAATGAAATGAAAGTGGTAAGACCGTAAGACGCTTAAGAGAGAAGGTGAAACAAGAATTAGGGAACATGAGAACGATTTTGTGCCAAGTTGGCTTAAAGCCTTGCTTTGCAGTCATAAAACAGAGCTTCGCCAGTGAGTTTTAAGTTAGAACAGACAAAAATCAAACGCTACCACTGAAAATGTAAGCCAAAGTGTGGCCTCAATGACAAGAGTCAAGATTCAAGCTGAATGTCACCTCCAATTATTTGAAAGCTCCTTGGCTCGTCCTATACTGCATGCTTTTCACATAAAAGCGTAGAGATTAGGAAATTGTATTCACATATCTGCATTGACTACTTTTAATTAAGATATTTTAGTAGGCAATGAGATACAATAGTTGGAATAGCTAAATTATATATAATAATTTAATTAAACAAGTGCTTTGATTAATAAAATACTGTATACCCCTTGTGGCCAATTAAATCCATATTCAATGTTTCTATTTCACTCGCCCGCAACGGCCACATCTTTTTCAAACTTCCAAACTGAAACAAAATGGCTACGAGGTAGGAAAACCACTTAGAAAATTTACTGAATACAGGTTTTTTAGCCTTCTTACCTTTCCCTTAATAGGAAAAATATTGGAAAAAAAATTAAAAAAATAATAAAAAAAAAAATAATAAAAAAAAATGTATTTCATTTGCATTCACATACAGTCGTTTGTGAACGAGACACTTGTATTCGTCTAAAGTTTGAGTACATTTTTTAGCTAAGACAGATTCCAGAAAAAAATGACATACATGAGTGTGCTGCAATATATATAAAGACAATGGCTAGCATTGTTTTTGTAACTTGATAAGGGTATAAATTACAGTAATGATTGACTGATGATTATGGAATAAAAATACGGCAGTTCAAGGTCAATAAGTTAATTAAGAGGAAAGTAAGAGGGAGGAACATAGAGAATAGACTTAAATAGAAGAGGAAAGGACCATATGGAACACCATACAGGAAAGAAAAACCAGATGGATTGGACTCACTTTGAGGCACAAGTGTGACGAACATAAGTGAAAATAATATGGAGGGAAATTTCACAAGAGGAAGACCACGGAATAACTTCATGGACTAAATAAAGAGGAAAGTACATAGGAAGAGATAAGAGGAGGAAAGGGAACGGAGGGCTGCAGTCGACCAATGTTGAGATTGAACGACCAATTAATGAATGAATGAAATTTTATATCTTAAGGTTTATAGTCTAAAGGATTTGCAGATTTTTCTTTATCCTCACTGTGAACAAGTGACAGAATTTAACGCTAAACTCAGTTTTCTTTTGTGCGAGTGTTGCGTAACAGGTCGATGAATTAGAGATTCCGGTATAATATCGAACAACCGTTCACGGGGAGCACGCATACCTGGTCCCTCAGGCTGGCTACCGACTAACCCACCCAGCCCACAGCCTTTCCTAGGTCCTGCTTCCTCTTGCCTCATTCCCCGTTCGTCCGTCATAAAAGGCCTCGCCCGCCCCAATTACGGATTCCCTTTGACAAACCCGCCGAGGGATTCCATCCGCCGCCTCAAATTCTACCAATTACACACCGACCCTGCCTTGCCAGCAGACACGAGAGCCAGTTATCCATTCCGGCACCACACTCCCCTGCCACACACCCTTTATAGCTTTCCCCACCCCACCTCTAGTGCCCACCACTACCGCCAAACCAAACTCTTAATTGTATTCACAAAGGATGATCCACAAAACGCGTCCCCACAACGCCGTATTCGAATGCACAAAAGGTTGACCACGCCCACATCTCGCCCAGTACTGAAATGGTAAGTTCGTCACAGGATGTTATGGCGAGTAAATGGCACATAATCCTTCTCCCTCCATAGGGGCGTTAAGGCCCTGAAAATTGATCGAAGGTGCCGTCCGCGGTTGCCAGGCTGGTAACTCGCCTGATAACTTGAATGACGCTGGTTTGAATCCTGTTTCAGGGACGACTGTTCAGTCGATCTCGGATTCAGGCGTGCGATATAGTTCATGTGGTTGGGATACATGAATATCTTATTAGAGAACTTCTAATTCACAATTAATGATACGTAGGACTTTTATGAGACAATAATTGGAAGAGGTAACATTTGGGAAAGCCAGGATAAGAAATTTACGAATCAATCATTTACATACACTAGAGGATAAAAGGTACCAGGACACAGATTTCAGCAAATGATTGATATCATCAGGTAACCTGAGGTTAATAACACATAATAAAAGGGTGAATAATGTGAGAGATAGGGTTTTTCTTAGTTAATGCTAAAATTTTGCTTAGTAAATAAGTTAAACTCAGGAATACTACCAAGTTACTGAAGACTTATATTTATGCTAGGAAATACATGAGCGAAGGATGAATTCATGATTTATGAATTATCTTATATAGGCTGGCGCAACATTAGGAGAGACGGAACCCGAAATGGGTAGGTGATTAATAAAAAAGGAATACTGTAGAAGCTCAGGTAATGAGCTCGTATGAAATGACCTAGCTTCGTTGGATATGACAAGCTGAGAGGAAAGATGAGAATAGAATAACAAAAACGGTTCATGATACGAGAGTCAATGGTGTCATAGATAGGGGTTGATCGGTAAAGTTATGAATGAATTTCAAGGAAGATACTATTAAGAGGAGTATTTGTAATCTAAATTATGGGAAAAAAGTATGACGCAGCCATAAATGTAGTAGCAGGTAAGGAGAAACTAAAATACAGGATCAGCCTTAATGGCGCTTCACCGAGAATCATTCCCCTTTGAATGAAGGAAACCTGAGAGGACACGGCACAATGGTTTTTCTATTAATATTGGCACGGAAGTGTCTCTTCTAATCAATAAAAGGTGGAATAATATTTCATCATCACTTCCAATTACGTTGAAAAATGAAAAAATACTCTTAACTCACTAAGGAAAGTAAATATGACGGATTAGAGAAATGTCCACGTTTCTTAATGCGGATAAAAAAATGCTTGGCTTAATTTTACCGTACTTCACATCAGCATCGTTATCTCAGTTATTTCCTCTTAATTAAGTAATGCCTGATTGCCCTGACCTTCTCTTACATCTTATTCACAATATCCGGACAATTTTGCATTGACTTCTTGAGGTAGTTTCAATTAACTTGTTCAGGTGTTATCTTTCTACAAAGAGTGCTTCCACTTCTTGTATGAATACTGTAAGGCTCTTTATATGACGAAAGAATTGAATACTGTAGAACCCAATAATATTTTGGTAGATTCGGAATTTACTTACTCAAATGAGGTCGTTCAGTAACAGGACAATGGATGCAGAAAGATCAACTTACCTGGAATAAAAGACAAAATCAGTGTTAGGTACATTGGAGCATAAAACAGAAGCTTAAATTTTAAATGCTCAGATAAACTTTCAAGAACTTTTCCAAGCAAGGTCACACAAAGTACAATCCCAATAACGTTACCATGTAAGAGGAAATTGATGGGATATTCTCCATCCTTTGTAATGGATATTTAAGTGTTGTTCTCTCGGAGTATTTTCTAAAAGCTATGTTCACACGGTGAATGTACCGGCGTAAGTAGATGCCCGAACACATTTGCCATTAAATTTTCATCGTGTAAGCACCCAAAACTGCAAATATATGAACTCGCCGCCATAAAATAGCCCCTGCTTTAATTTTGAGTATGTTTTCACGCATCTGTCCATCCGTGTACTTACATGGGGGTGTTGCATTGTGAAAACACGCCTTAAATCCCGTATTAAAAGGTGAACAAAAATGCACAATCTGATAATCTGATGATATTATGTATGAACATGGATATGAAATAGCGTCGTGTTAAACGTCTAACTGCAAGGGTGCATGGGGAAATGGATGAATGCGAGATGGGAAGATAACCTATGTTCAAATTTAATAATCATTGCTCAGCAGAGAAAGAAAATCATGCAATTTTTGCCGTGCAATTTTGTGCCCCGTGTGAAACGAGCTAAAGAGTTGGTTGCAAAGAGAAGTGGATTTTTTTGCAAACCTTTTTTCATTTTGGTCCATAATGACGGAAATGACCTCAGCCACCTCTTTCACAATAAGGCTGGTTCACAATATCTGCACACCATTCGGAACAAAATAATGCAGTATATTCGTTAATTTTGCGTTTCCTACAATTTCGGATTTGAAAATTGCTATAGAATGAAGGTAAGTTAACGTGAGCATGCTTAGATAGATACAAAAGTTTTAAGCGTTTTTTGACTTCATATACTTGGCATAAAAACTTATTAAACTGCAACACAGCCTTCCTTTTGACGCGGAACCAATAAATTACCCCAGGGTTGAGAGAAAGTCATAGTCAAAGGAGGTAGAGGAGGAGTAGATTTTTTCTTTGCCATATTTATCTCAAATAAAATCCATTACAACAGCAAAAATCCACTCCAAACTTATTCATCAACCTAGCATCAACTTCGATATTTACACTTCGTAGTTATCTCTGTAGTTTAAAAAAGCGGGACTTGCAGTGGGCTAACTTACCTAGTAGTATTTTTACTGGAGGTTCATCATATCCGTTGTATTGGCCAACTTCATCCTAGGTTCTTAATTCCTTGTTAATAATTTTTCAATAATCTTAAGGGAAAAAAGCAGCAATAAATGTCAAATTTATTTTTTTAAACCTCTAGCGCATTGCATAAATAAGATTGAAATTTAATCGGCTAAAGCCTTAAGGTGAGCTACAAAGTTTATGGCATGAATTGACCCACATTGATAATTTTATGTTCGCAGTTTACATTTAAGTTTACCGTGGGTAAATGATTCTCCCAATAAATAAACTTTGTCTTGATATAAGTGAAATAATATATTTATCTAGCAACTTTTCACATTTTTTAAAGAAAAAAATTGAATATTTCAGATCCCATGCTTAGAATTACCTTTCGTAATATACAATAATATGCACAAGAGTCATCATATTTGACTCATAAATATTCCTGAAGGTTTGTGAACTGTTTTTCTCGTAAAAAAGTTTAAGCAGCATGTATCTGCCACGATATCGGAGAATTTGTGCCTCCCATGCCATGTGCTACGACCTCGCATACTCAGCGGATGTAGTCCGTGATGGTACACCTCTCGGTGCAATGAGCGATTAGCCCACCGCTTCTCGGTATTTTGCCCTATGCTGGTCAGCGCCTTTGAACGTGTGGAAATCACCGCTACGCGAGCTGTCACTAAATGTACCCATGGGTCGGGTATCACGCCAATGCTTTCATCAAGAGGCCCTTTCCAGGAATTAGTAACCCACAGATAAATCTCAGCATCAAATTTGGAAAGAGTATCAATGGTCGCAAGCAGAAAGTAAATCACAGCCGAGTCACAATTTGGAGAACGAATAAAAATAAATATACTTTCAATCATATATCGTGAGGAAAATGCTACCATTTTGAAAGAAATGTAGCTATTTTTCTTGGTAAATTCCCGAGTAGATAAAATGTTGTATTTGAAAGCGTACGTTATAACTTATAGCGAAATATTTCACAGTGAGACAGAATATTATCATGATGCCTCACCACATTTCTGTGTCAAACAGAAGGGATAAATAAGACAGATAGATACATAAATTTGTTCTTTTCGCGCACTTATAGTGACCACAATAAAAACTGAGTTCCACTAAATACACTCCCAAAATACAGTCCACCATTTCTTCTCATAAAACCTTATTGCTTTCATATTTACACGGCTGGTGTCCTAACACCCCCTGTCATACGTCCCATCCAAGTGTTACACTTGCCGATCATGTGTGTAGGATAAATACAACAACAGGCCATTCTAGCCCAAGGTGAATATCAACAAGTTACACTTAAATCAATACGCGAAAATGTAATACTTTCGTTTATATTTTGCTTCCTCGAGCTTGGCTATGAGCAATATTGTTTGAATATTTGCAGCGCCTTTAAATTTATCATCGCTGGCTTTCATAATTCATGAATTCCCATTTTTATCGAATTTATTAATAATTGAAATATTTCCCAGAACCAGCTCAAAGTAAAAAATCTTAAAAATGCTCTCAGAAGCATTAAATTAGAATGTCTTTGAATAAAACATTTGATTGTCGTAATAATAATTATAATAACTCTATAGAATGTTATGTAATAAGAACTGTGAAATACAATTACCGTAGATATAATGAAAACAGTCATAATTTACCCCTCTCGGCAATGACAAACCAACCAGCTCTTACATTCACTCATTATCTCAAATGTACTTAGGAGTTGTCCACAGAAAACAATGCAATTTACCGTCTCATTACTCTGAAAAAATTAGTAAATTATTTATCACAGACAGAAAAAATCAAGATTATCCATTTACTGCTAAATAAAATAACGATAACATTTTCTGAAGGATGAAATTACGAAAAAGTAGGAACGTACATTAAGCACTTCACGTGAAAACATTTGCCCTAAGACTTTATGAAACAACTCCACTTCCAAGAGAGGTCAAGTCTAAAAATGGCAGATAATTTTTGCCGCCGCGTGTAAGCGAAAAAGTCCCTCTTTGGTTAGCCTCTTGCTGGCGAAACAATGGAATAAATATAAGCCTTGAGTTTGGCTTACGCAACTCTTGCACATTGTTTATTACAATGCAATACCATCCCGATGGGATAAATTTTCAGCATCCGATACAGCTTACCTGATAACAACGGATCCTCGGCCCAATATGAAAGAGGATATAAGTGGGGAAACTCGAGACTAATGAAACTAGGGCAAACTTTTTGAAGCACACCGCATGCCGCGCGGTTTATCTCCACTCGAGACTGGCTCAAACAAACAGACGCAACACGCTGCAGCGATAGTAGCATTGCTAAATTCTGGTCAAATAACGTAAAAATATAAAATTAGGCTCTTTTTTATTATTATAAACTGTTAGCAAATCAGGTCAAATGAAACTGGCGATATACCAAAGATTACTTCGAGCAAATATTTTATTTTACAACTACACGACTGAAGCGGATAGGAAACTTAAATTTTATTCATTTATGAAAAAGCATAACTTATTTTTACGACAATTCAAAGTTCGGCAGAGTTTTTGCAAAGAAGAACATCGTTAGCAAGGAAATTGCAACAATGTGCGTACGGTAGATTCCATACTCTCTGAAAATCTGGTGATTCCCGTAAAGTGACGAACCAAAAAATGGCTGGCATTAAATCTCGCTGATTGTAGCTATCTACAAGACAAATCTGTGAAAATAGGTGCAAGGGCAATCGGGGACATGGATTTTTTATACAAGCACTTTCCACGCTCTCTGAAAATCTCAGCGGCGTCACATCTGATCCTTAGGGGAATTCTAGTTTATACTATTGAACTGCCGTTCTTGGTTACGCACAGCAGCCTGTTTGGTACTTCGTAAACGATGGTTCAAAAAAAAAGAAAGATAAACTGGAAGTGATAAACAATCTCGCTTCTTTCCTTCTGAGAACGAAAATAGAGACAAATATAGTTGGTAGTAGCTAGTATACGAAGAACATCCATTCAGAAAGTGAAATTTAATTTCTCTGTGAAGCGCAAGCAGCTTCGCTAGCTCTGGTTTAAAACTAATGGGAACGACTATACGGATATTCTAATTCACTGTCCAAGATCATATTTTTTTGGTAATAGGGATTTATCTGAAAACTAGAAACTCGGGCATATTATTAACCTACGTATTCTGCGGATTCTTTAATCGATTACTAATTTCTTGTTGCTTTAATAAATTTAATTTATCATCTTCATATGTGTGTATAGAAAAGTATTTATTATTACAACACGAATTATTTTATTTCATAATCCAAAAAGCCCTCTATCCCCACCATTTGAAATTTGATCATTTAAGACAAACACCGCCGTATTCGGGTGTACACTTAGGTAACATATTTGATCTACAGTACTGAGAAAGATTAGGTTCCTGAATACATTAAGATGTATGGTCGCGCCTATGTGAGTTAAAACAAATACTTATTTCCTGTATTGAGCAATTTCTGTTTAAAAATTCAGCTTCTATTGGTGATAGCCATTAGATTAAATGAAATGTGGACCCCAGAAGTCAAGGGGTCTAAGTGACATTTTTGAAAAAAATAAGTTAGGTACAGGAATGGGATGTGAAAATATTAATCTTTTAGCTAGTAAAGGGATCCAAGTGATTTTCTTGGCAGGTGCTGCTATCTAGGATTATGCCTCTTAACTGCTTAGTGGGTTGTACCAAACATTTTCAACTTTGACTTAAGTTTTCTCTAAACAATGGTTAATTACTTAGACCCCTTGACTTGGGGTCCTCAAATAATATACGTAAGTAAAAGTACGTAAGCCAATCATTTAACATTTAAATTTAAATAAAAACACCATTTACCCGGAATTAGTAGTTTTTACATAGGTTCCTCGATTGATATTTTTCATAATTAATTAAGAATGAATACATTGGTTACTCATGTATGCATTTCATTGAAAATATGTTTCCTTTGAGTGCTTGCTTCTTTTAAGCAGTTTTTAAAAATAAAATCCTATTGAAATGCTATTAATACCCATATTTCAGACATTATCGATCGCATTTTGCGAAATGTAGGCAGAGCAATGGTACACACAGAAAAAGATGAAACGATAGCTCAAAAGATGTACCCCGTTTAGCAATGCGACATTCACATTTGGCAAGCATTCAGATTTCAGCCCGACAGAATTGAAAGACCCAATGCCCATGTAAAGTGGAGAGAAAATGAAAATGAAGACGCTACACCTGAGTGGTGAGAGTTGGAAATGAAGAATCTAAATGTATTTTTGCCAATCCCGCGATTTCATTTCCTTTTTCACTGGATCCCGTCGAGCGAGCTCGACGCCAAAAAAATATCGCCCACGGCGATGGGCCCCATCATCTCCCTTTAATCGGAATCTTCCGTGATCTCTCCGGTCTTGCTTTCTCGAAAGCTAAATGAAGAGAAAGTCTCATAGCCGCGCCCTGTCTCGCCCTAAACTTTTATCCTACGTTCTATAGTCCTCTGGCCAGAGAGGGCATTAAGGTTGTACTGCAGAATCCCGCCCCTCACACCACGCTTATTTTAAACAACTACTTCCTTGATAGAGATTTTCTATGTATAGCTAAAAACAAAGGATATGAGCGAGAGAGAATGTTATAAATGTAAGTAGAGAGCGTTTGTGAGCGCATTTCTCTGTAATATTGGATGCTACAAGCGAGAAATTTCAGTCACTTCATTGGAAGTAAAGTGGTTTATAACAGGCAAATGTGTTTGTGAAGCATTATTTAGATTGTTAATAGTAACTTCCATTCAAGTAACTCTGTTCCAACGATTTTCTCTCAAAACGCAGCTCTGCTCCCACCAGCTCTAGGTAAAATTTCAGATTTTAAATACATCTATAGTTACTGCTCGTTGTTTTCGGGTTTTTCAACTGCGTGGGTTGACATTGGCCGACAACGGTTTCGGTAGCCAATGGTTGCTGTGACCGATCACCGCGCAGCACCAAGTCGGTCGCCAAGACGGCCAGCGGTATATAAGGTGGCCAAAACGTCGCTACTACTCCCTACCAACCATCACAGCATATATTCAAACAATAGTTACTAAATTTAAATACCGTCTGAAAAAAACTAATAATCCCCTTCTCTCAAATATTTGGAATTACCCCATTAAACCTACCACATATACACTGCCTCAACATATCACTCTTCTATGAGTCTTTCCTATGTCTTACGTCTTCTAAGTGTGTCAATCTTAAATGAAAAAATGTATCGTTAATTAAAAAAATGTAAATATACAAATATTCATTTAAAAAATAACAAAAAAGAGAAAATAGATAAAACAAAAAAATATATAAATGGAAAAAAGATAAATGGAGGAAAAAGTATATACTACATTCAAATAAATGAACAAAAAAAATATTTATAATAATAATACTATAATAATGCTTTGTACATAAAATAGCTTCATCATTGCCCCATTTGCATATCCCCACTTAGGTTAGTTTATTCATTATGACAAAGAATAGTACACACATCACACTCCAAATAAAAATCCCCCGCTATGCACCATTTTGTCATCAAACCGGTTATGGTGAGTTCCTCTCACCGGGACGGTCTAGCTGCCTCTCCTCCCGCACAATAATTCCACTGGTACCGTCAGCTTCTCTCCATCTTCGACCTGAAGACGGAAGAAGGATGGCTACCAAAACCGTTGTCGGCCAATGTCAACGCACGCGGTTGGAAAACCCAAAAACAACGAGCAGTAAAGTAAAACGCCGCGAAAACCTTCCCGAGAAAGTTCTTCTATAATTACCGATATCGAAATCAAAATTATGTTTTAGATGGGCTCATATTCATTATTTTTTAACTTTTTTTATTGTTTTGTAGGCATTAGGAGTCATCTGAATGGAGCCTACGCCGACCGCTACCTCGCTTAAAAGCTAATCAGCTGACAAATGACCCTTCTGTTGCCTATCTGATACATACATACATCCTCTTGGCTCTTTGCGAGTGGTGTAACAGACAATAGCTTTATGTGAAATAAGACTTAACGAATACCTATTAAAAGTAAATAAGCCCAAGTGCCTCAAATATACCGATTAAAACTGACGACGATCGAAGAGAATTTGCATTTGGCGCAACTTTTCGTTATCCTACAAAATATTAGTATTTCAAGGGGCATGAGAACTTTTTTACGCTCAAAAAAATGTTGATATTGCTGCTGCTACAACACTTAGTTTCCAAAACGAACAAAGTCAGGGGTAACTTTGTAAAATCTATGATTGAAAAAGGACAAACTGCAAATTTCACTAGTAAGCTTGTAATTTATTGTAAACTCTCTAATTTGCACCTGAAGTTGACATAATCTGTCGAAATCTGTGTCGTGAATAAAAATTACGACTGAAATTTGCAAACTTTGTTCTTTTTCCATCACTTAGTATCCATTGTTATTTTTAGCTGTAGCATACTAAAAAAACCATTGCTCTAGCACCTCCTCCCTCAGATTCCTCTGTGGATCTCTGGTACAATCAGCAAAATTAAATGCCATGCATTTGTTGGTTCGTCACTATACAGGAATCACCAGTCTTTAAGAAAATCCATTAAAAACTGTAAACCTGATTTGAGGATCTGCTAACATAGTAATCATACACACAATTCTCGAGGTATAGAGATACCTGGCAGGGTAGTACCTATAGTTTGAGTCTATATATATTTTAACCGCATTCTATAATTTAGTTACGAGCTGTACACAATCGCAAAAACGCACCAAGTGTAACGCGGATAGTGATCTCCATTTCCTTTTCGTGCCTCCATACAATCCAACGAAGAAAAAACGAAGAATTAAATGTGTCGGCGGTAAAGAAGAGGAAAACATTCCAATTTTAGAAAAAAAAACGATTAAATACGAAGAAAAACAGATTCACGATTCGAGCTTTGGGTACGGAATAGAAAGGACCGCAAAACAGGTGAGAAACAACACAGGAGACGTTTTAACAAAAGAATGACGCAGCCGAAATGATGGGTGACATTTTAAAAACTCCATGCGGTGTACACCGCCGTCTGACATGCCACGTCGCCAAGGGAAACGATGGAACAATATGGCTTGCACGCTAAAGACCAGGGTACTTCACATTCCCTTCCCCTATTTAATTTATCCCGACTATTTTTCATTTTGTTAAAATTACCCGACAATAGTTTAGAGCTTATCTCCTAGAGCACGAACAACACATGCGTAATGGAAGAACACTTAAGGATAACATCAAAGCACAACAATCCAGCGAACCAAAGGCATTCTGAAGCACCTACAAAGGCAGAATATGCATAAAGTAAAAACAATGAATCTGATTCCACTGTTTTAAACGACACAAGTGCATGAAAATGGAAAGTCTTTTAGTAAAATTTCAGCAAAAACTTTATACAGCACTCATAATGTTGAGGTAAATTTAATAGCTAAATAAGGAACACAATAAAAGACCTCAGAGTGTTAACAGGTGTATATCTATATTGAACCTCACATGCCACTTTTTATCTGTCATAGAAATAACACGACACAGGAGTCGTTTTAACGAAACAATGACGTAGCCGAAATGATGAGTGACATTTTAAAAAACTCCACGTGATGCACACCGCCGTCTGACAAGCCACGGTTTGAAATGTCAGCTAAAATAAGCAAACAGCCTATTCTACAGACTTCACTTGCTTCAATTAGTGCCTTTTTTAGCAGCTATCTTCAGCTTGTGGCAAAAATATATTTCAACCCTTACCCATTTACCCAATATCTCCCTTCTATTACGGCCCTCAGAATCATGTGCCTCACATCATCTCTTACAACCACCTACTTTGCCTATTTCAAATCTTATCTTCAAGTTCTGTTCACCCACCAGCGCAAGTACATACTCATTAGTTTCCCTTACCATCCACCTCATCTTCTTCACTCTCCTTTATACACACATCTGAAACGCCTGCAGCCTATTCTCATTTCTCCGACTACAAGTTTCTGCCCCATACAACGCTACACCCCACATTGAACTCTTCAGCAATCTATTATTTATACCTTTACTCATGATCTCCGTTATCACCTCTCATCGACAACTACATCTACGTGTTGTCCTGCAAGCCACATCAGTGGTGTTTAGCAGGGGGTGAGTAACCACAAACCTGCACGACAATGTGCATGTAAATTTCACCAAAATGCACCACAATATATCTATGCTACTAATGCTGTAGAATTCACGTTAAATTCAGCTCCGTATACAAAATAGAATTGTCATGCGGGGATCACGCAAAACAAGGCGTTAGTACTACGTGGCAGATTAAAACAATACTGCGGGACAGTTCTTCCACCATTACTATTCTCTATCAGGTATATTAGCTGCTATGACAATTTTCTTCCATTTTACTTTAAAAGTAATTTAAAGGGGTTCACTAACTTCAATTAGTGACCTTTTTTAGCAAGTTTGCCCTCCTTTATCCAGAAAGCTCAAGGTTTTCGGATAATATATTTGTAATAAAGCTCCTTCAAAGAGTAAATGATTTATTGTAAACCATTCAACAACATTTATTATGAAACATGTTATCGTCAAAATACTTCGCATCGCTCACTTACAGAGGAGAACGTGGGATATTTGCCTTATTCTTCTACGCTTAAGAATACCCCGCGTTTACCACTAAAATCGTCCCAAAAATCGCATTACATAATTTTTTATAATTTATTGCGAAGACAAGTACGTCACTTTAATACAAATCAATCCAACGTGTTAGTTTCCCTTTCTCTTAACGTAATACTTCCGGTGTTTGTATTCCATTAGGGTCCTTCCGAAGAAAGCCCGCTCTCTGCACACGATGGCTCTCGAATAAACATTCATAAACATTTGTCTTCCAACTCAAATTAGGATCGCCTCCACCCGTTTGTTATGAGTCTGTTTGCATAGGGGATTTACCTCGCAAGCAATTTTGAAATATGTTTACTGATTCGAGCGGGGATGAATCTGAGTGATACACAAATAATTTTAAGGTTAATAGAAACGCGGTCTCACCAGGAACCTACAATCATTTCTGATAGCCTATGTTACAAAACGTACACAGGTCAACATTTAATCAAACGTCTGTAACTTTTACTAAGGGATTAACTTACTAGTAAATAGTCAAATTTTGATAAATAAATAATATAATAATAATAATAATAAAAAATAATAATAAGTTTATTACTTCCCAAAAAACAAACATCATCACAAAAGAATTACAGGTTTTTTTTCCATACAAGGGGAAGCTGTAGGTAGCCTCTAAGAAATATCTGTGATGAGGCTACCATCCCAGAATATATAGCTGCTTATTGCTTTTAACTGAACAATACAAATCAATTATATATACAAAGTAGTTTTACAATAGATTTAAGAAAGAACCAAATGGAAAACAATAAATAGAAAAAGAAAAAAACAACTTCATACGATAATATTAAAGAAATTTTCTACACTTTGCTGAGTTAGAATCCATTCCGCTATTAGTTAGAGAAGAATGTTTTTAGTATAATTTCCGGCTTTTAAGTCCTCTGGTAGCAAGTTGTAAACCTTGGGTCCCATGTACAAGAATGATCTCTTAAAGAGCGATTTTTTTGGCTTGATTGGATGAGCATAAAATTTATTTCTGAGATTATGTTTCGTTCTTTTTAATTGTTTGTTCCCACTTCTTAGGTAAAATAATTGAAGGACTTTATATGTTATAGTTGCTCTAAACATAATTCATTCAGTTGCTTCCGTTGTAAGGAACTTTTTTTAACATTGGATATTCACAGCCAGCCTTTCAGTGACCGCAATCAGATCTCATGTTTACCCCTTAAAATCCTTCAGTAAAATGTTTACTTTCACTCTGCGACGATGGCTTTGGCAAGCAAAGTGATTATCAAATAGTCAAGACAGGATGAAATGTCTTCAAATCTCTTAAATAAGTTACGTTAGATTAAATTACGCTCATGCTATCATTTTTATTCTGAGCTGAAGTAAGCGTAACATATAAATTTGTTACACTGCAGCTTGTAATACATTAGGTACATTAGTAAAGGGCTTGAAAATGGTACATGGCATACTGACAAGGAAATTCTGAGTTAAAATTTCCGTTGCTATGATGGAGAATGCTTATTCCAAATAATGTTTATGAGTACTTAAGCAATAAATTTTCATGATTTTGACGTTGGGCTAAAAAATAATTTTTCTGAGTACTCTGCTACGTAATCAAGCATGTACTTCCTTAGATATGTTCCCTCTTATGCTTATCATACTTTTACCCGTCCCGTTGATTTACTAATCACTTATATTCACTCCTTCCATTAACTCCTTACAGAGCTCACATGGAAATCTATTTCAAACATGTAAGTGCTTTGGATTTTGCAAAGTGTGCTTCAGTTTAGCAAAAAGTAGACTTTACCCACAGCGAAAACTATTTTATTTGCACGAGGCATGGCTAAAGAGAAATATCCTAAGTTCAAAGAATGGGTTTTTTGCTTGTCGGACGATTCTGTTGGTCCGTATATCCCCGAAATACCGAAAGGCTCTTGGATCAGACGAGCCTGTCATCAGGTTTTCCAGGGACCGGACCAACAGAACTTGACATACATCCATGCCCTGGGTGGGAAAAACCCACCCGGGCGGTACTCGAACCCGTGACCCTCGGTTTAGCAGGCAAGGACTTTACCCCGCCGCCACCGGGGCCGACAAGCTATAAAAAGGTGAATTCCAAACCCATCGCCGAAGAGGGCCAAGTGCCCGGAGAGTATTGAGTGAGATCATATTTTCGTTAATGAAGATAAGGAAGCATGAGAAAACCTTGAAATTAATAGTAAAAAACATAGGAAATAGTTAATGGTGAAGCTCAGATGAAATTTTGGAAGAAGTATTGACTGCTCCAACGAGAGTATTGGCGGAGGGATACCCCAGGGAACATAAAGTAGTCCAACACTATTTGGCACAACGGTACTATAACAACCATGTGGTACAATTTTGAAGTGTATGCTACCTGTACAGGAGTTGACACTCTTTAAATGGCGGTGCAGAGTAGTTCTTGCTTGTATCATCGTTTTATTGACTATAGCTGGTAGACAGCCTGACGTCAACATTCCTTTATTCACCACTGATTCTTGCTGCTTGGCGAGTCTTGGTCCTGAATCGTTATATTTGGTTTAATAATTTTTCGGTGTGACAACCCAGTTATTACGTGTTACCATAGACATCCAAGCACAAATTTTCAGTGTGTGAGGCACACAAATAGCTATTTCATAGCAAGAAACCCAGCTGAAGAGTAACAGACGTCATGTTTCAGCGAAGGTTAACTAGAAGTCACAATACCAAGCCTTGGAGTAATAATTCCTGTAATTTCATCCATTGATTGATTTTCAAGTCATAGATTACAAACAAGTGGCCGGTATTGCATCACCAAACTTAATAAAATTGTTGAATGTAGCACGTACTTAAAGAAGAGAGGAAAATTTTGAGTTCAAATTAATAAAACCTCTCATTTTCAGTTAGACGATTGTACATTTTTTAGCTAATTTAGAGAACTTACTATGCTTGCATCATCAATATTCTAGTGGAATTACATAAGGAAGGCAGATTAGAGAAATTTTAAAGCACAAGAAGATTTTATTTTCTTACCTGTATTCGCCTGCTAGTTTTATATTTACGTCACCGGAATTAATTTATAGCATTTACAACTAAGATTTAAGAGAGCTGTGAAAAAAATTCTGCTATCTCCTCCGACATAACCAAAATTGGCTCCAAGATAAATAAAATACGTGTTATTTTAGTACATGACATGGAATCAGAGAGAAATAAGCAAAAACCAATAGAAATCACTTGGATACGAATGAGAACATAGGTACTTAGAGAAGAAAGAGTTTGTGATTGACGGTGGCTTCAAGAAAATGAATAACGAGATAATAAAATTCGACTAAACCGTGAAGGTAGGTCTGTAGTAATCATTACCAACGCAAATACAGTATGTAAAGGATGATATAAGGCTCTTCATATATCTCTCATCGCCGGAGTTTCAGCAAATGTGGACAATTACACAACAGAACTCACCCAGCCAAATTTACAAACTAGTAAGTTCATAAAAAACAATTAAAAATATAGATTTTTAGCCTCCTAAACTGATCACAAATTATATGTCAATGAATTATGACCTATTTATGACCCAAATAGCGGGAAGATGCTTAATTGAGCTAGAGTTTGCCTACCTCAGCTTTCCCAGGGAAACTCAGCTTGAAGCAAGTTACCATGTTATCACTATTGAAGAAACAATCGATACTGACAGTCACTGTCGTAGCTTGGGCATTGCACAGTGCTCGCAGACCTATGAACTCTTCTCTGCAAGATATTAAGGAGTCTGGTGCTTTTAATTCTATCGTCTGTAACTCAGTATTGCCACTTGGATAGGTCCTCAGCTCCTTCTACCTCACGCATCGATAAAGGAGAATGTGGCGAGGTCAAAACACGACTGAAGTTTAAGTTCGGCTCGGATGGGGTCATGACCCCACCACGTAGTGAGGCGAGGTGAGGAAACAGGAATGAAGACAGGGAGAGAAAGCCCGGCTCTTTGGAAAAGGAGACGATAATATGTAAAGACCAGAGTGAGGTGCCGAGACTATCGGAATGCGAGATTTGGTTTGGAGAGGAAGGCGATCCATGGGTCGGAGCCTCCTTTCTGGGGGCCCTGGTTGAGGGGCAAGTGGGTCCCGGGAGTCGCTGTAGGGCCATGGGTGTTTGGGCCCCTTTCCCTATCCATTCGAATCCAGGTACGAGATCCTGCGCACTCACTTCCAAGTATCTTTATTACTTATTCATCCCCATCCCCACTACCGGTGAGGGCATTTCGCATTCCCTCTGCGCCTAAACCTCCGGTCGCCTTTCCTCACCGAACGCCTTTCCGATCCCCTTGGCAGTCAGTCTGTCAGTCAGTCCCTGCAACTCCCATTCAGAATATGGTAGAATAAACCCTCGCGGCTTGCAGGTGAGGAGGGCGATACAAAATCAACCGAGATTATTGAATGGAAATCCAAACACATGACTGACGAGGAAAAGAATGTCTTCATCCCATACAATTTAAAGATTTATGTACCAAACAAGCATCTTCCCTTTTTAAATATTCGATGAAAAAACGTAAAATACATTTTTCACCTAAAAAAATTACATATACTCAACTTTTTCAAGCACTTCTCCAGTAATTTCCGGTGTTATACGCCACATCCGAGTTCATAGAGCTAAGGTTGTCTTTATCTATAGGTACACAAAAAAGTCATTTCGAGGAGTTGCGGTCTCAGCTAATAAATGAATTCTTCTAAAATAACTCAGGGAATACTTTTCTGTAACCAGCAGCTCCGGTGGAACAGTTTACATTACCTTGGAATAGATTGACCTGAAAGACTGGAGCCAATCTTTTAGAATTCTATGAATACAAATTAAGTTTATTCTCAGGAATAAATAAAGTATTAATAAAATCTATATCCTCCCATATTTATGTAAAATTCTCCATGAGAATTAAGAAAAAAATGATGAGTGTGTGTTAAAAGACGATAACACCGAAAGCCAAAAGCAGCTAGACTTCACAAAACCTAAGCAACTTTTCAACAGACGACATGATTTGAAGATGGAAATTCGGAAGTAGTTATCATAGAAGTTAACTGAATATACATCCTCGTCGAAAATGTCGAAGTCACACTTATAATTGGCTTACTGAAATTTTACTTAAAAGATAAAATCTTACTAAAAATTGGATGGGAATTTTTCTCTATAGGTTGGTTGCGAGAGGTTAGGGATAAAAATATTTAGCATATTTTTCGTAGAAAGATCATTTTCATCAACCTCCATTTGTAAGTTTGCTTCTCAGTAACACCCCTTATCAATAATAATGTACAATTAAAAAACTATCGACTGAAGTAAATGTTGGAATATATTTTACTAACTGTATTTAAAAATAAAAGTCGTACAGAAAAGGAAACAGGTCAGACTTCCAGTAGAAAAAGAAAATATAAAGCTTATGACTGAATTAGGCCACGTAAAAGATTAATTATCAGGCTCGATTTTTGATAGAAGTTGTTCAGGATACTTAAAGGAAAACAAATTTTCAATCTCAAGTATTTTGACTTTATGACTATCTGACCAAAGACGTACAATCAATTCTTGAAGGTATTCTTGGGAATTTTACGGGTAAGCTTTGCTTGCTACAAAAGTTTAGAGACTAAAATTTAAAACTAATTTTGCAGAGAGAGAGAGAGGTCACTCACCGTAGGACAATCAGTCTCTAGCACAAGCAGTTAGCTTATATCCCAAGCGTCATTCTTATCAATCACTCCATCAAGTTTATCATAGCTCCTGGCACAGTATACTCTTCCTTCCAGCGCAAACATCGCACAGAGCAACAGAAATTCTTTCGCAAGCGTCACCCAATTCTCTTCTCCGCATCTGGTCCATTACACTGAATCGTATCTGCGGATCCGATCTCCGATCTATTCAGAATGACTCCCGCCGATATTCCATCCGATTGGTCGGACTCTCTCAATTCCAGCCGATCCTTTTTTGCTTATTCCAAGTGTTGCGGCTTTAGGAAATGCTTCCGTCGACATGGATACATTTTATTAATTTTAGGTGGAAAGTGCACCAACTATTAATCTACCACCACCAATCTTTATTGATTTTTAGGGAAAAGTGCACCAACCCTAGATTTTTAATAACCCGGGAGATATTTTCTCACAAAGTTCGCTCTGAATCACTATAGCACTTTCATCTCAAAATAAAAAGGTGAACTGCTCCAGGTACCCTTTCTATTCTTATTAATTTGTGTTTGTATTTTGTCTACAACATTTTGATCTGAGTATAAGCCTCGGATGGTTAAGGTAATTTTGCAGTTTTCATCCGGTTTTACAAAGTTTTTTGACCTTTCAAAGCAGATAGCAAAAACATTAAGAAATTAAATCCATTTGGAAAAAAATCTATGGGGCATGATTTTTAGCACAGAAACAAAAATAAACTCCTATATATATGGCTGTACAAGTTAATCATGAATGGGCCAGGGCAACTACGGATCCATGAAGTGCCATTAGACGCATAGTCCAGAAGGCATGTTTAATCTAAGAAAAATTTTAGCTCCTGCATTCATAGATTTCCTGCTTACACTTACCTAATCTACAAAATGCATTATCTTCGACAGCATGAATAGGATTATGTCGCCGAAAACGGGTACACTGCATTCATGATAAGAACCGAAATGACAATAACCACTGGTAAATACAAGTATTTGGACATAGTTATAAAATCTAGATAAATAATATTTAGAAACACCAAAATGACGAAATTTTCAATGAGATTAAAGTAAAAAATTAGGATCACTTTTAATCTTCTCTAATCTGCACAAAACATTATTTTAATAATGAATCACCTGTACTGGGGTTCTAATCAATTGTCAAACACTATTCATCAGAGTAAATCTATGAAGACTTTCCTACATATTGTTTTGTGTATCAATCATTTTGGGATTCGCTGTGTGGTGAAAACCGTGGAAACACTGAAAAACATAGTTTTCCTATCCACGCAAGATATTTTCAAAGAATAATTATCACTTTCAAAGCAATTACTCGAGAAAATATTTGCGATCAACGACATTCAGAAAATATTGACTAAATTGAAAATGATAACAAAGTAGCATAGCTACTCATTATGGTCAGCTTCTTTAGATTCATTTTAGAAAATGCCATATGCAGATTCTTCGGTCCAGTTTGCAACTTCCTCTACTTACATTTCAGTAAATGTGTCCGAAAATAATTCAACTCACTTCCAAATTTTAATTCATCCTTTTCAATCGTAGCAATCATTATATCACTGATGGCTCACGACTGGGCTGCTTGAAAACCATACCGAGCATTCCAACGCACAAGATTGGAAAAGAGACTTGAAATCTGCCATGTGATTCGGATGGAGGTTTGTCAGACGGATTAGGATTGATAACGATAACGTGAAAAAAGTGTGGAAACTGTTGTTCACAACGTCAATCCGGTCCCAACGAAGCATGGGAATGCTATTACGAATCAGAGCGGCAACGGATGGACTCCAGCGGAATTCTCGCCAATTTTAAAGGACAGTCATTCCTCCTTCCACTTGATTAGCATCCCGAAACGAAATCCGTACATCGCCACCCGCTTTCGTCCCATCAACCCTCGGTTATTTCTCTTCCCCCAACCTATCCCCACTCATATTGACTCACGTCGGATGAAAAGTAATGCGGGCTTGACGTGGAAATATAGCCATACTCCATACACCAACTTCCACCCCTTTTCTTCTCAACAAATGTTCAATTATGCAGGAGTTGCGAGCGGATAAATTCCTGAATCATGAAGCCCAAAACGAAATTAGCGCAGGCGGAAGTGAGATAAATCTTGGAAACTCGAAAATCATAAAGTGAATTATCTGTAGATGGATACTTGCGTACATGATTTAATCCATTCATTGGTTGTTTAATCCTAAGATTGGTTGACTGTAGCCCTCCATCCTTCCCTATCTAATGCAAGTTCCCTTACTACCTGGTATCTTCTCTACCTATGCACTATTCTCTTTATTTGGTTCTTGAACGTATTTCTGAATCTACCTCTGAGGCCTTTTCTCTCCATTTTTCCTTCAATTATGTTCTCCACAAACACATAGTGTCTCAGGGTATGTCCAATCCATCTTTTTCTTCTATGATTTGATTATATATTCGATATATCGAGGCTGAACTTGTGGAAACCCTTTGTCATTGAAGTAACAAGACAATGCATTCCTCACCAAGTTTTATTTGGTTACAACTAGTTGCTGCCCAACTTGCGTCTAAATGTGTGGTATCCAAATAAAACCTGGAGGAAAAATACATTGCGTCGTTACTTCAGTAACAAACTTATAAAGTGGGGCACAATATTGAGACCTTAGATTCTTCTTCACCTCACATCGTGGTGTCAGGACATATCAAAATGAAAAAATAAAATTAACCCAAAAAACAGTCATAAAATGCTCTCGTAAGAGTAAATAATACTTAACGGAACTTAATAAGTTAACGGAAGGAAAATTTGATTACTTTAAACTTTGTTAACAGAGATACTTCAAATGAAGAATGTCATGAATTATCACAATCAATACTCGGGTGCCACATTTAATTAACACAAAATGTAAAAGTGATGGTGCACAAAGTATTTACCTATAAATAGATGTCTAAGCACCTTTTTCTGTTTTAAATCAGGTATTTTTCAACAATCCTCAACTATAAAAGTTGATGAAAGATTATGGTCAGGATTAACTTGAAAGTTCTAGCACTAATTGGTAAAAAAGGTACTTGTTTCATAACTGAAATTAGTTACCAAACTCCATCTCATTCTAATATGAATCTATACAGATAATGAGTAAATAAGCAACAATAATCAAGTTCAAACGCACAAATTAGCAAACTATGAGAGGAAAATAACCTTAATCTCAAAATAGTGAGTTCCCTTGATGGAGTAAACCTCTTGCTACTGCATAGAGATAAGCTTCTAGTAGCCCTCTTCTACCTGCGCACCAATTATGCATTCTCTCTAGATTTCCCTGAAACAGGGGTATATTCAAGTCTTAGCTGTATTTAAGGTTTTGTATTCAAGCCCTACTGTGGAACGGAAATTACTGAGAGGTAGAGGAATCTTTTCAAAAATTAATACTTACTAATTAAATGGACTTAAGGTAATTTCCTACTGATCACTTCACAATTAGTTCACTGGTTACGGCAAAGATTTCTGATCACGTCTGAACTTCCTGAGAGGTACTAAACTGGGAAAGATCTATGACGTTGTAGTGTAATCTAATACTCTGTTAAATAAATGCAGTGCTGCCAATACTAATTTACTTTCGGCGATTTAGTGCATCTGGAGTATAAATATCCTTTATTAATCCATTCAAAGACCTGGGTAAAATTAAGTTTTTAAGTAAGGCAAATAGTTTTTTTCATATTCAAAAACTTAGTAAAGTAAAAGAAATTATTTTCACTGAAGCAGTGAGGAATTTACATAAGAGGGTAAATACTAATGGTGGAAAGGACACAAACTGCACTTCACACAACATATTGCGTGTCTTATAGTACTTTTAGCGACAAGTCATTGCCTTAACTATCTAAACTTGTAAGGATATTCTTTATTATGTTCAGCGCGCAAAACTTTCCCATTAATTACGCAAAGCCATTTTAAACTAGTAGAAGCCATTTTTCCCCTAAAAACGGAGAGATTAGGGAGCCAATATTTTAAAGGTGCGGTAAAGCAAAATGCACTTAACCGTCACACGGTCTTGGTATAGGATTTGAATTACTCTTTTACTACTTTATAACAATGTTGATCCAGGTGCAACTCACATATTTATCCCTTTATACAAACGTACAATATAATTATTACCTACTAATTTTAAATGTAGAATCTAAGGTACATGTCCCAGCCAAAAAGCAAAATCAAAGACGAGAAAGAAGATTTGATAACAGAAATTAGATCATAAAAAACGAAGCTATCGACTTAATGGTAATGCGTATTCTTGAAATAGAGTGACATTGGAAATGGCTTACACTTATATCAGTGGAGCTGATATATGTGTATTTACCTCCCTCCTAACAACAACATTATCACTCTTGCGTAACAATCTCACCTCAATAGTCTTGCGCAACAATGTCACGTGAACAATTGGGAAATAAATTACGTCCGATCGCGGAACGGTTGGCAATATAATTCCTTCTTCTCGAAGAATCTGTGGTGGGGAGGCAAAAAGTTATTTATTTAACGTACACGATTCCCCTTTCACTCGTTTCGTCTTTGGGACGGCTGTCCTTTGTCTCAAAACCTCGGATAAAGAGAGGTAAAAGGAGAGACTTTGCGGGAGTTTCGACCAAGGAGGAAAGAAGTCGAGTTCCTCTCAGCCACCGAAAACTTTTCGCTTCCCAGGATTCGAATGGCAATTAAACCCCCCCCCATTCCCCTGCCTCCTCTATCGTTCCCTTTTGCCTTCCGAACCCGGCCCTGGAACAGCGGGCAAGTGGCAAATGAAGCGAAAACTGCGGTCCCTGCACGCTTCGCGGCCATTAAGCCAATTAAAGGAAGGAAGAAGAGAGGGGCGTCTCGGTCTCGGAGCGAACAATGGAGACGTCTTTTTGGCGGAAACGGGATCGGGGGATGAAGGTAGGAGTAGAAGGGATGGGAGGAAGGGGTTTCTGGGGAGGGATGGCAAAGGAAATGCTCACTGGACAGGTTGGTGTAACGGTGAGGAAAGGATCTCGGAGCAACCGTTGCTTGTCAGCAAGGAAGGAAGTAAAGTAGAGCGTCGATAATCCGGATCAATTGTTACCGGACCAGGTCCGAATTGTCAAAAAGTCCGGATTTTCGAAAAGAACCAAAAAAAGGCAATTTGAAGACTAAAACATAAAGAAACTTTTCTAAAAACAACAAAAAAAGTAATTTACTTTTGTACTGTGGTTAAATAATTACAACATATTAATAAAATCATTAATTAATATGAACTTATCACATAGTATTTTAATGAAACACACTGTAATGCGTCTAGCATCAACGTTTTTGACAAATATGTACAGTCACTTCATAAAGTATCGCGACACACTACGCTAGCGGTTCGTATAGGTCGGGTGTCGAAGCTCGAAATAAGTTGGCTATCTTGAACTATCTCTGGTGGCTATGTCCTTTTTGACATTCAATAAATGTCATACTGTATCTGTAAATGCTCATAGTCAACAGAGATGGCTCAGGATAGCCAACGTACTTCCAGCTTCGAAAGCCGACCTATACAAACCGCTAGCATATTGTGTCGTGTTACTTTATGAAGTGACTGTACATTGTATCAACTTATTATTCGCCGGATGTGAATCCGCATTACCGACGGTCCGGATTATTGATGCTATACTGTACAGCGGTGTACGATTTCTTAAAATTTGCGACATCAGAAATTATTCAACCGCAATTCCGTATCACACTCATTACAAAATTGGATTAACATTAGTTTACCTTCCCCATTATTCCCCACATATGCAAAGGCCACTTTATACGATACATATTATCGCATAAAGGAATGTATCTGCACTGTACACGAAAACGCGATATTGTATACTTATCTAAATTGATTTAGAGCTGTTAAACTTTCCGCTTAGTCATTCAGACAGTCTGAAAAGCGTTCAGACAATTTTCCACTTCACACGGTGTAATTTGAAGTGTACAGAAGAGTTGAAAAGGAAAGGAACATATGAAACACCATAAAGGAAAGAAGAACAAGATGGATTGGATACACCCAGAGACACAACGGATTTGTGAAAACAAAATTGAAGGCAAAATCGTGGGAAAAGTCTCCAGAGGAAGACCCAGGAATAAGTTCATGGACCAAATAACGAGGAAATTATATAGAAGGAGATACCAGAAGATAAGGAAACTAGCATTAGATAGGGAAGGGTGGAGGGCTGCAGGCAACAAATCTTTGGATTGAACCATGTATATACATAAATATACCATGTAAACCGATAAATTAAATATAACATGTAAAACGGCCTTTAAAGCATAAGTTATCACGAGCTAAAAGTAAAGGAAATGTAAAACGTCGTCTGAGGCTCTACTATATGGAATTTTTCGGTTGGGACTAAAAAAATACACTATACCATTTCCATATAAAATTTATCCACTCCTCCAACCAATTTCGTAACTGTGTTTCATCTTCAGGTGACCTGCATGCTATTAGATGTACCTGAAGATGTAACTCTGTCACAAAAGTGGTAGGAAGTGTGAATAATCTTTATGTAGATTTTTCCGTGTACTTTTTGAGTCATAAAGGAAAGGGTAAAGAAGGAGAAATTTTTCCGTATATAATCTACACTTGCATGCTACCAAGTAAGCAGCCGCTAATGCGTCTGACGGAGTGATTAGACACTCGACATGAAAGGGGGTGATGGGAAAATGAATTGGTAGAGACCAGAAGTAAATCGTATGTTAACTGTACCCATTGAGTTAGTTTCATGACGGAATTCAAGAATTAGTAACGGTTTGTGGAGATAAAAAATTCTGTACCTATTGCTTTGGCAACGTATCTTTCATATTGAGATGATTTTATCAGTTTTACACGTACAAATACTGGGTTATAATATTGTCCGTGAGGGAGTTACTACAACTAGTTTCATCAGAAATTTTCGTTTTACCATAGTACAGCCTTTAACCTTCGAGCCTCTGATGGCTCCCAATCTGGTCATTCAATCTGCAGTATACTGAAATTGTTCTTATAACATCCATCTATTGTAGGTAGCAAGGGTGAAAGTACGATAATGTGCTATTTATCAAATATACAGAAGGAAAAATTACCGAGCCGTGACTTCTAATTGTTTCCTTTACAAAGTAGATCTCATATCTAATCGCCATCCCCATACTAACCCGCAGTTTGTATATTTCTGACAAATAATTCCAAATTAATAATAATAAAAAAATTTCCTATCAATGGCATCACGAAGAAATCGAAAAACACATGATGCCCTGGGATACCGCACGAGGAAAACGTTGGCCTCATTCTTCAGAGAATAGCGAAAATACATCGGACTAACTTTTTGGGTAGAGAAAAAGGCATCCTCTGCATTTACTCTAAATGATTATAATTGCATCTTACCATTATACGATAAAATATGAAATAGACGCTCTTGAGCTAGCCTTGTTAGATAGTAGAGGGATTCGTTGGTTAAGACATGTTTAGAGAATCAAATACAGTCGAATAATGAAGCTAATCTAAAGAAGGACTAAATGGTTTGTGAAAGAAGACCGCAAAAATTGTGGATTATTGTAGTGGAAAAAAATCTTAACGTTGTTGAAGCACGAATCGTGAGTCATTAAGGGCAAATTTTTATATCTCTTCTAGAAATTTGGAAAAAAATTTTGGATAGTATTTCATTTAAATATGTCTACCTATACATTGGAAATTACCACTCACGTTGTAATATTAGCAATCCAAGTCATATATTACAATTTACGTCTCAATTTGAACATCGTTTTGACTTAAGTTTACGGGCTGAATATGAAATTATAGCAAAATGTGTTTGTAAATATGTGTTATTTATTCAGCGAGATATCTTCATATTTATTTGGAAAAAATTATACCTATATGAAACGTTTGTTTTTGCGTTTAGTGGTGTAGGTGTCATCAAAATATTTTGAAACATATGTCAAGTGCCATTAAGACAGGTATTAAAATAGCATTGATTTGTAAAGAAACCAAGTCGGTACCTTGAAATTTATTTTACTTTAATATGTACATATTACTGATTGATATAAGTTAGCAAATATTTACATTGCTCTGTGCGTGAGCGAAAATCGCTACAGCCACCAAGAAACAAAGATCATTGAGAATTACGAATGAAAAAATAACTTGATTTTCTTCCACAGATTTATTTTTCTGGTAAAACATGTTTAGACAGAGCGGTGACATAATCAGGTACACTATTTGTACCTGATGGTACATCTAGTGCAGGTATACACACTACAGGTACAGATAATGTGCCTGATGACGACACATGACACACGAAACATGTTGTACCAGAAAAATAAATCTGTTGAAGAAACCCAAGTTATTTATTCATTTGTGAAAATTTACTTACACATAGTTGAGTCTTAAACCATGGAACGTATCATTGAGGTTCATAAAAACATGAGGGTGCGCAAGAAGCAATACATGAGTAGCAATTGAGGAGCGGCATTATAGTGCAGTATAAAGAACTATAAAGATGTAGAGTCAGCTTCACAGGTCTACCACCGAGTGTTAAACATTTTTGTCAGAGTGTATCCCGTAGGCAAACAGCTTGATGTGCATGTACCTTAATTCCTCAAGAACCTAGTTGACTCAATAAATCTCTTTCTGAACTTGCAGATATTTAATTCGTAGTTAATTATCAACGTGTTCATGATCACAAATCCAAGACGGAGTTGAGATTGAATCGCCCGCAGAGTAGGCAGGTGAGCGTGCAATTAAGCCAAGTTTTGCTAATCACTTTTCTCTAATACGCATGTACTGTGGCTTACAACTAGGTCAACAACTGAGTCTCAAAAGATTAAGGCTTTCCTTGTTCAACCAAGTTCCAGGCATTTGAGTTCAACTTTTATGTTCAAAGCATAATTGATCGGTAAAACTTACAACTCAGTTAATCCAGGTTTAATTGGCAGTAATTAATATCGGGAAAGAATATCTCGAATCGCATGTTATGTGAAAACGTCTAAAGATGCGGCATAGAGATTGCCAAATCATTTCCATTCAAGTTCAATTATTAAAAAGCGCTTAGGAAAGTCGATTAAAGAACTATTAGGTACTCTTTCCTCTAGATGGCAGGAAAATGATCCAAACGTATATAAGATATTATGAGTCATACTTATAACCTTAAAAATGTACTTTGCTGAACCATTTTGGTGTATTTCAAAGTTAATTATTATTAATTCCACACGTCGAAAATCTTGAAAAATGACTAAGCATGACAAATCAATTTTTGATCCCTTGGATTCATCCCAAGTTGAAAAACAAACCTTATTTTAATGACAAAATGTTTTTAAGACTGCTTAATATAATATTCACTAATACTAGGTAGTAATTATATATTTCCACATGCATGTAGAGTACAAATACCACTCTGAAAATGTGATGAAAGATTCCTGGGTGATTCGCCTTGCCAGAGCTTACACCTCTGCGAAATAGTCTAAAAAAAAGCTCTCCATTTTATCAATAGGGCCTCTGAATGTCATTTCTTCGATTTTTGCTCGCACGAGAATACCTTAGTCTTTGGATCAAATGTATCATGAGTTCTTAAGTTTATTCTTGTTCGGGCAGTTGTAAAAGTATTCGCATAATTTTTCTGTACGATAAAACAATATGAACCGCATTGTATTATAATTAAGGTGATCAACCGGTTATTTCAACTACCTAGATAACTTTCCAAAACTACGAACACAATTTCTTTCGTCGACCTCTCTTTTGTCTTTCTTCATCCCATCCATAAAACTTACCCATTTTCTTTCCGCTTTCGCAACATGAACCCTCTATCACATTGCTCAGTAACCAAACGCCCTCCGTTATCTCTTACAACCACCTACATTTCCATTTCCTACTCTCATCTTTGAGTCTTCATTCCTCACCAAGCACTTCCTCGTTTTGTTTTCCTTTCTGGCTGCTGGACCTTCTCCACCCTCCTTAACGCCCACATCTAAAGCGCCTGCAGACAATTCTCGCTTTAGTTTCATGGAGTCAACGTTTTTGCCCTGTACAAGGTTACAACATACATTTAACTCATCAGCAGCACCTTTTGACTGCAAGAAGACAATACTTATACTCTGTTTAACTTTAGAAAAATAATCTTAAGATTGAAGCATACACAATTAATTTACTAATTTGCATAGGATCGTTTTCTACACCATTTAGTTACACAACATGCCTCCAATCTCGAAGTTCTTAACATTTTATACTTGAAGCAGATATATCGTACATTTTGAAAAACATCAATATGAGGTGAAGATGCTAAGGAAATGGAACTAAGAGTAAAAAAATAAGCCGCCGAAAACTTGGAGAAAGAGGGAAAAAGAAGATGAAATGAAAGAAGTAGAAGTTTGCAAAGGAATGCTACGAAAATTGTCTTGGTAAAATTGAAACTATTTATACCGTTTCTGCTCTCTTCTTGCCGGAAAGAATGAATAAGGGAGAAAGCTCGTGGGAACGGAGAGAAATTAGAAGGGGAAAGTGCGTTCAATGGCTCTCCGACCAGATGAAACAAACCAAGCGACCAGGCGGAATAATTCAAGCAAGTTCCCGTCTGGTCGTCCACTTGGTGCCGTGCAGCGTGGCGCCACCAAAGGACCCGTTGTGAGAGAATTTCCCCTCAGGGTGCTAGGGCTCTAACCCACATGACCGCCGTCGTTCCCCGCACGTTGTCCGACGGTTCAGGGAGAGGTGTGCAAATCCCCTTGCAATGCGGTCAAGCCCACTGGCCGGGCAGAAACGAAAAGGGCATCCGCCTCAGGGCTCTTGCACTACCCCGGCGGTATGTGCGGGAGACCAGTGATACCGCTAGGCTGCACATGATTCGGACCAGCGTTGATATTTAACATCTCCGACCCGATCGACTGCGCCCGATGTGATTGGCCAAAAGATACATCTTTGCCCTATCACATCGGACGACCATACCAACGAGCCGTTACAAGGGAGTGCGGGGATATGGATTTCACTAAAGTTTCCGATACTTCTTAAGGTGCTCGGAGCGATTTTCGTATGCATAATAGTTTTGTGAATCTTTACAAACGTGTATTTATCATTAATATGCATTGACAGACTAAAAAAACTCTACCGACTTAGTTTCTTGCCAATTTAATGCCATTTCAGCACGAAGCTTAATAGTACTTGAAATATATTCCGAAATATTTTTTTTTATAATTTGGAATAGAATATATTTTATTACTCAACAGTTTTGGCGAAGTGTTGTGTACAAATATCAAGAAGTTTTTGACAGACTTAAAGGTCACAGACATGCGTGGAGACAGCCTGCCGGCCTACCATAACTGAAATGCATTGCTGGCATTAAATAAAAATACTTTCAAAAGGACATATAATAATTAACAAAAAACGATTTCATTTTTGCCCAAAAGTGAACAAGAAAAGCAAATACAATAACAATGAATCATCTAGCTTAAATTCGCATTTAGCACAATACGATTCTATAAGCACAGATTTTCTCATATACGCAAAATAATACCTTTAACGTTCTTATGGTAGCTGCTAACAATTATCATGGTATCATATTGAGTGTAAAACACATTTTTAAGTATAATTTTTTCTAAAAATTTTCATTCCGCGCCGTAATCCAGTCATAACAGTGATTAAATGAAGATGAAATTTGAAAAAAATATAACTGATGTTCTTTACTGAAGGTTCATCAGAAAATATTTTAAACATTCTTAAAATGGTATGAAAATGTGCATTCAATAAGTTACATTTAGCTATCTAGCGACTTTAACAACCCGCGAGACTCCCGCAATCAATATTTTAATCATTCACTTCTCACTGGTGATACCCCTCACTCAAGCAGGATAGACGTAAAGAATATCCTTCCTTCTTCAATTTACAAAATTGTATGATCCGATTTGAATTTAGGTATAGTAGGTCAGTTTACACACCACTCTACTTGCAATAAAAATACATTTTATACTCTCACAGACAATTAATTTAATAGTTCCACTGAAATTTTTCAATACTCGATCGTACTTTGGCAGATTATTGAGAAACCCATTCGTAAATTTTAATGTATCTATTATACATGACGGCGCGTCAATCATTTTTCGGATATAAAATACTGAAAAATACCCTTGCACAGTAATAGGATGGCTTAAAGATGATTCGGGCCATTTCGAGGGTAGCTTTTTAACAGGCGACTGCCATAAAACACTTTTCTATTTGCATGGAGAGGAACTAAAGAGCGGTTTATAGCTTAAGAAGCTATTTTTATCAAATGGCGGTTAAAAATTGAAAATAAATCGATCTGTTGAAGCACTCTAAACGTTCCTTGAGCGTTTGACAGATCTTGGCAGAATTCTTTACCACTTAAAATTTTATAGTTAGGCCTGCTTGCATCAAATTGGTGGAAATTTATGGGTCATCACAATCAGCAGACATTAAAGCGAAAATTGGATTTCTATTATTTTTCTCCATGTATATAACCACGTTCTTTCTTTGCAATTTCTACTTTCAACATTAATTCTTAAGAAAGTGCGGCTCACGGGTAGCATTTGGAGCCTGGCACTCTATGGATCGGAAAAATGGACCCATGAAAAATCGGGCCATGAAATATTTGAAGCTTTTAAAACTTGGTGCGTGGATGTGAATACTGCAGATAAAGTGGACAGATAAAATAAAAAATGATGATGAATACAGATTTGGAAAGCGTCGCATGTGAAACTACATTTAACAAAATCCACACTGATCATGCCAAATCTGAGGCTCAAATCGGTTTCCGATGAATATAACAAAAGGAAGATTAGAGGGACTCTTCTCAAGTGGAAGGTTATGGATCAATACACAGACCAAAAAAGAGTAGAGTGCATTAGAACTGTTTGGGAGCAAAGGGACAACCATTAGATAGGGAGGAATGGAGAGCTGAAGTTTTTCATTTTTTAGGATCACAATTTTAAGAAGAAAAGATGATGGTTCTATGATGACGCAATTTAGGAATGGCTTTCTCTAATACGACCATCGTTGGTAATTACGAATGGGAATTACATGGAGGCATCATACCATCAAAGACCAACTTTTTGAAGCTTATTGATAACTCTATAACAAAGTCTTAATCAACTTTAATCCATTCGTTTATTGGAATTATTCTTGGGATGAAAATGCCCTCAAAAATGCGATCTTATAATCCCCACCGGGTAAATTTCAATAGTTTACCATGTCCAATGTCACATGTACAAGCGAGCTACAACTCCTTTGAGGGTGCATTGCAAGGCTAGCGCAAGCAACCTCCATTGCATACTCGTGGGTGCTTTATCAGAATAAATTAATAAGAATGAACATTAAACTTCTGAGTATCAGCTGACGCAGCTAATGTACCAGCTGGTGCACCAGTAGGTTCCACATAAGAACCACAATAGACCATGCTGAGTGGCACAATTTATCGCTTAGTTGTGTATCGTCCGATATAACAATCTAAAAATCAATCACGCATTGGTCGGTTAAAACAGATCTCTAGTAGGAGGGCTGTTGTTTTAAATTATTTTTTTATTTAATTGTCTAATTGACAAGGAAGCCCATGGAATGAATCTAGACGTGTGAATTTCTTCCCACTTTTCATTATTCGTCCCGCTATCAACTGATTGTTATTTCCAGACCCCTCGTCTCCATGGGGTATGAGATATCCGCTGCACCAAGGAATGTAGTGCAAAATGCATCACCCGTTATCCGGTAACAGGCATGCTGAAATAAAACCAATACGAATCCGATAAACACTTTTTAACCTTATTTTGAATGCATGTATAAAGGAGCAAAGAGATTACCAAATGTATCATTACTCCATGCATGACACGTTCTCATGACGATAATACGGGTATATAGATTGAAATTTGAAAATTAATCTATTTGACCGGAGTGCGAACCTGGTATCCCAATAATAAGGCTGCTTAAAGCTCCATTAAAAAATTAAGTACACTGTATTATATGCAATTATGAAGTAATAAATGTTAGATAGGAGAATTCAAGGCATATTTAGACTATGGTATATACGGACTAGATGTTTAGTCTCAACTCCACATGATGGCACAGGAAACAAGGCCGATCGTACTAATCCACAGAAGCGGAGGTCTACCCCCATTTGCGTATATACTTGCTCCGGTGGGCGTGACTGTGTACCAATAAATATTTTCAATGGAAGTAAACTGCTGCAGTCAGTCGCTCTTTAGTGAAAAAGTTGGGTTCAACCTCCACGGTAGTATCTTATAAAAATCACTACGCCTCCACTGTCACAACGTGGACCTGAAAGGAGTGCAGGTAATTTCGATAAACCCCGCCGAAATTCCTCTGGAACAATGGTGACGAAGTAATATTACCAGGCAACACAACTGACCGGCACTTTGAAGAAACTGATTCATATCACTGTCCAGTAAAATGATTTTGTTTCAAGAATTTCATCCCCACAGCGTATATTTTTGATCTTGTACGGATGGCAGTATGCCATTTGCTCAATGATAAAAAATCTCTAGCAAATAACAGGCGTTTTCGAAACCATGCCTGTGAAATCAAGCAGAGACAAACGCTCTTCTAAGAATGGATATTTAAAGCTATAGCTATCACCCGCTTTGAATAGCAGGCAAATTTTTGAGATCATGTTCACGAAACTTCTCCTGCGAACACTTTCACTTGTATGGCGATGTTAATCCCGTCTCAAGGGATTTATTTTTTTTTTTTTTGGAAGGGGAGAAAGTGAAATGAATCGAATTTTGGGCTCGACGTGGTATTAATGAGACGATTGTGCGCGGGACAAGGGGAGGTGAATGAGAGACTCGGGGCACCAGAGGCCCCTTCTTGTTTAGGGAAGGTTGAATGAGCAACTCGCCATTAGCAGGGGGAGGGATATTTTTGACAAAAAATGAAACTGCTGCGAGCGAAGTGAAAGTGACGGTTTACAATTGGCATGAATTGTGAACTTGAACTTCAACCGCAAGTTTAACGCAAAAGAGTTCACGGTGTAGTTGACGACCGCGTGAAAGTGTCGGCCTTGGACGTTAAATTCAAAGTTCAACATGTTTAAAGGGGAAAAAACGCAGATCTTCCAAAACTTTTTAATTTCCAACAATCATTCGTGACGGCTGAATTGGAAAATTGAAAATGGTGCAGAGTGCCGAAACAAAGGACGGTTGTTATAAATTCACCTTCCAGCTGCTTGACCCACCTGTGTCGGTAGATTTTCTATTCTGGGTAAATCCCACGATTTGATAAGCAGGCTAATGAATTTCAGTTTACTTCTCCCAACGTATACGACTCAGTGATTTTTCACCCTTTGAATCGTTTTTCTATCTTATTTATGATGTACTTATTATATACTTTGCACAAAAATTGTGCAAATGTGGCGTACTAAAAAAATATTATTGCTTTACCATTTCTATAAAAATGCCCACATCTAATACGTGGGATGAATAATACAAGGGTAGTAATGGTTTTGAAAAAAAAATAATCGCATTAAAGAGTTGAATATGGATAAAATAGCTGAATTTTTTCTAACTAGTCATTCATGGAGGAAAGAAAAGGAAAGAAAAATAATATTAGAACATATAGACGGATGAGAAAAAGAGAAAACAGATGAAAAATAAAGAAAACTGGAGGGCAAGAAAAGAGTAGAAATGAGAAACGAAACTGATTGCTACGCGCTATTTTCCTTGTCTAAAATCGGAGAAAATAATGTGACAATACTAACAATTGCTACTTATTGGCATATGAAGTACAAGGTCATTATACCTGTTGACTTTCCGCGCACAATAAGCGACCACAATACAAACTGAGCTCCGCTAAATATACTTCCATAATACACGTCACCATTTCACCTCCCAAAACCTTACCCCTTACATCTTTACATGACTGGCGTCCTAACACCCCCAGCCACTCGCCCATGCGGTGGCTCTCAGGGTAGTATGTAGATGTAGATGATGACGCTACATCATCACCTGTCACCAAAATGTCATGTGTCGTCATGTGCCACACATCGACATCATTAGATACAGGTTGTCAGGTACTTGATGATGACGCATAAGCGTCGAAACGCGTTGTACAAATGCATAACCATTACATTACAGTTTTTTTTTCTTTTAAAATTCACGAAGAGGTTCCACAATATCCAGCCGGATACCATTGAATACAAGAACAAGTATAAGACTGTGCGTATTTCATGAAAGTAGCGTGTACAAAACCAAAGGGGTTTTCCGGTGTTCATAGAAAGGGGGAGTAGTCGTTGGAGTGAACCGAATTCCTGAGTTCACGGCAGGGCACTCACTGAGTGGGTGGTTTTCGTGGTCGGACAGCCTCAAGATGGCGCCACGCCACGGGAGGCGGAAGTGCTACCAAAAAAACGGTTTATCGCGGTGGGAAATGGCAGCCTTGTGTTCCGTGAAGGAGGGAGTGGAAAAATACGGAGATAATGCAAAGGGAAAAGGCTTGGGGAGTACGAAGAGTTTGTGGTGTTGAATGCAGGCGGACGCTTCGGGGTGGATGTGCGGGGCCGCGCTGAAAGTTGCGGAAGCTGGCTGTTGTGGTGCTTTCCTGTGTGGGATGCCGTCCGGGCCATTACACCTGCCGGCCTCCCCCAAACGAAAACCGCTCCACTTCGAAATCCACTTTGGCCGCGAGGCAAGGCTCGGTGCCTCGTCTCGGAGCAAAGCCCGGTTCACATTGATCCACACGGCTCGAGCTAATCCTCACAAGACTTGGATTATGCTAAAGTACTTAGAATAAGATCTCAAAATGAGCGACTAAAGACTTTTATGTTCATACATTAGGACTTTCTTAGATCAAACTTAAATATCTTGATTATTTTTCATTCAGTAATCCCCTTTTGAAGTTCTGAATGCTGAACGTAAGTTTCTCAATAAATCTGAGTGGAATCGCTAAAAGATATTTTGATTGATATATCATGCAACAATACCAATAAGTAGAGCATTTATAAAAAAGTAAAATTTGAGCAAATGTAGTTTCATGAAATAGGAAAAATGTAAAGTAAAACAAAAAGCAGTATAAACAAGAAACATTTTCCATATAACAGCTGACACTCTGATGATGATGGTGCGACCTTCCCGTACGGCATTTACCATGCACTAAAAAAATCAAAGTTCTCCGAAAGACGTAGTCGAGACACACGTGTATTTGACTTTCGCCATGATAATTCATTTCAGGTAAAAAAATACGTAGGAAACAGAATATTTGGAAAAATACAGTCGGCAGGATAGTGTACCTATAGAGTCTTTGCAGTACAAATAGAACGATATGTCTAGAAATGACTTCGTAATGGACATTGATGCAAATAGCGTGCTTTTTGGCTAAGCCATGCCATCTCAGAAAGGTTGAGAGTTAGCTAATGAAAACCGACTATTTCAGACCGGAAAATATCGAAACGGTGCAAGTTTCCTTACTCTGATAGCAACAATTTTGGCTGATGTGTATGTGAACTATGTTGCAAATACGTGAGAATTGTTATTCTGGCATGCTAGCTCGTAAAAATAATATTTGTGCAGATATCTGTGACTGCTGAAGTGAAAGAAAGGAGACTGCTCAAAAGAGTTTATGCAACACAACTCAACTAACGGACAAAACGCATACCTTAAAATATTGATAAGCCTAAAAAGGATGGTATTATCCCTATTATCTTCTTAACTCTATGGTAGATATAACAAATGGTTCCTTGTAGATATGTGGGACACAAGTAAAAAGTCTTTGCGATGGATTTAGATTCCTTGAGAGCCTAATCCCGACCCTTTGTCTATCTTCAAACCCTTGCTCGGACCTTCGTTTGGATCTAGATGGCTGGCGGCTCCCCGTTAGATTTTCAAATGCGTCACACAGTTTAATCTCTATCACCTAGAATATATGAGGGATATGAAATGTTTACATCGTTCTCCTGATGGATATGCGCGCACACGTGAACCGAAAAAACAAGCAAATAGCTTTTCCTCGCCTAGACGGTTTTAGATTTACTGTAAGAATGATCGCGCAGCTCAACAGGTAGGTCTATTATTATTAGTTTTTGGACGATAGTGATACGCTTAAGGACATTCACTACTAACAAATATATTAGGGTTATTTTAAAAGCTTTATTACTCCATTTATTCTGCACCACATTCCAAATTTTACGTATAGTCAAAACTCGAAAAGGAATTAAGTACTCGTTTAACCGTTAGTGTATTGTACGAGATCCGAAATTCTTTCTGCATATAGCAGCACACCTGAACTCTGCCTGGTATGTTCCAAGTGTAACGCATAATTTACTTCCGCAACCTGCAGTTCTGGTGTTTGGAAATTCCATTTGATAGAAATCTACCGTTAAAATCACGAGAGGGTTAGTGTGAAAATAGGTTGAGTGGACATGGCATGAACCCACAAAACATCCCGCTCCCACAGTGAGCACAGTATAGCTACGCGTTGGAGTTGAAACGTGAGCCGGACGTACGGACTGTCCCTCGGCTGGTGTGCGTGGTACTTTAGCGACCTCCACTCTACGCGGAATGGATTACAAAGACAGTTTCGCGGGGGCGTCCACACGGCTGTACACAAGTCCGCCGGAGCAATCCTCGCCATCACAAAGCCAACTGAATCTTCATCGTTCGAGAGATGAAGCTATCACTTGGATGGCGCTACGGGGCTTGCATTGAGCCTAGGGTGAAGAAGTAGCAATGTCACGTTGTTTACGCCAAAGGGATTAACGGCTCGGAGTGACACCGGCGTTTGCGCCAGCAAGTTCATCAGGCACTGCACATAGACCTGCACGTGAAAGCTTAGGGACACGAAAATATGTGTAGAAATGCTTTTACAAATTTTACTAAAAGAAACACACCAGTAAATTTTGTATTTTTACGGCATGAAATTCATTCTAATTATTAAAGTCATTCATTATTCTTCATGTTATCTCCAAAATATCTATCGTATCTTAGATTAGATTAAATATATTTGTTTGCTCTTCATTTCATTGAGGAAATAAGACATACCATTTTGTTTTTGTCATTGTATAGCTACCTTAAATCTATTCCGTCATATACGAATAAAATTACTAATTACTTAGTAAATATTGAATAGGATACCTCACAAGCAGATTAATGCTGCAGAAATTCAATAAATTAAACTATTATTAATATTTCAGTATTTTTTACGAATTATTTAGCTAAAGTCATGCGGTAACAAATAATTGTAAATGAGAATGATTGATAGATAATCTTTGAAAAAAAATCAAGTTCAGATATTCATATTTGACAAAATGTGCATCATTGACAAAAGGCCATCTATTAATGAAAAATCTCAGGTTTCCACAGTGGCATCAGAGCAAAAATTACGGTTCCTTGACTGTAAATTGGATCACGGTAGCTTCACGTGTGACGAAAGCTCATGGCCGCCAAAATATGTATCTTGGACTGAAATAATTCCTCTCAAAGGCCAACAGCATGCCATGATGCATACTTCATGCAATTACACAGACAGGTATCCTTGTTTCTCGCACATTCCGTTGCGGACAGTTGCCGCAGTAGTGTTCAGTTGATTTCTTTCCGGGGCAATTGGAAGTTGGGTGAATTCCGCAGGGACTAATGACTAGTTTGCCAAGCGGCTGAAAGGGCATTTGGACGGAAAATGAGGAGTGCCATTATTCCGAGGCACAGCGACAACTGCGAAGCAATTGAGCGTAAGTTATGGCCGCGCAGGAAAGCAACGGTCGATTTGGGGAGAGTTTTACAAAGGCCATGTGGATGGCGTCAACGAAGGATATACGACTCACGATGTCCTCATACAATTAGGTAGAATTCAAGTCGATGTTCAACCGTTATGAGATTCACTAATATAATAAGGGAAATTGTTTTTCATATCGTCTTCATTATTTGTGACCAGCCACATAAATATGCATTAAGGATAAGCTACGAACGATTCTCTTGTCTCTTTCGGGCATGTTACTTAAGAGTAGGAGTGCAAACATAGTATACAGCGACGAATTCTTTTTTCAAATGTTGTTCGGTAACTATATTTAAGAAACGAATTCCTCACAGAAATGAAAATAAGGAAGAGATACATTTTTACATTATTTAAGATAACCATAAAAGTTATTCAGAAATATTCGGGTTTTTACCGCATTACAGCTTATATGTGAATATACTGCAAAAGTTCTCACCAAATGGAGCCTGTTGACAAGGCTTCAAAGCAATAATGAGACCTCTGACATCCTTCGGATTGAAAAATAACCTCAGCCGAAGGAAATTCACGAAGAAGTGCACGAGGTGAAATACAAATCTGGGGATCGTACTTGGGCTGAACTTCCAGAGTCCTCAAACGAGGGTTAGAGAAACGTCAGGGAACAATGAGAAAGAAGCAATTTCACCAAACCTCTGTAGCTAAGCCCGCCTGGTCAGCACCCGACCACACAATAAATTTTGAAGAAAGCAAAATCATCGCCAAGGAAAATAACTCCTTCCTTCAGCTGAAACATGAGGCGATTGATATCGCTAAGAATACCAATAACTTAAACAGGGATAATGGCTACCCGCAGTCCTATACATTATAAACGGATTTTCAAAGATCCAAGAATATTCGAACCCTTAGTCAATCAGAGCGTCCCGGACTAGAGCAAGCCCTATAAGTACAAGCGGGCTAAAATCTTGAACTTTCGGACCTGATGATGCCGACTGGTGAAATCACCAATATACTGAAACGCGGGAGGAACCCAAATAATTTTGAATTGCAAATAAAGCGTGGAAGCCACCGAAATATCCATGAAAGTTTTTCATTCTGAAGAAGATAATAAAATTCTTCCCCACACCGACAATTCCTAGATCCCTGCCTGGATGAGCCTCGTGACTTCAGTTGTTAACTCCCTCAACACATATAATACTTGATTTCAAAGTTATACCTCCATTATAAACAGCTTTTAAATTGTATTCTTTGCCTGATTTGACCCTAGTTGCTTAAATCTTTCATCACGGGTTTAAATAATTAATATATGACTCACTTCCCACCTCCTATAGAATCTTCTCAACAACTCCAATCTTCAACCAGCACGCACTGTAGCCATCAACTCAAGATAAAATACCTCATTAGATTATAATATCAACTCCTGTACATGGGAAATTAATACACTAATTGTTCATTACTTGTGAACGTACCTTCACTTCAAGAATCTCGGCAACATTCAATCTTTCGACTTATTTAAAAAAAGCTTAGTTAACTTGAGCACTTGGGTTTTTCTCATCCATAATTTACTTTTCTAGGACCCACGGCCAAAAATTCCGGTGAAATAATTTTACCAATTAATACCAAGACGCCAGTTACGGCAAAGCCAAGCGAATATCCGCAGTAAGATAATTAGTGACCATACAAGCATGGTAACCCTTTTTTATGAAATAGTTAATTTTTGACATTTTTGCTGTTTTTTTGGCGAAAAAATTGTGTCATTCACGTGGATTAACGCTTGATTGAGTAACTTAGCGTCAAATTTCAATGTATATCCTTCATTAGGGAAAACTATTCACCGGTTCATAGCCTTATATAACGATATCTTCTGCACTGTGATATCTTGATAGGAAGGAGTACTGCAAAATTAAATTAAGTTGCAGGTTCATTTTCCATGCGTAGGCTGTGCCTGACTTTGAAATATTGTTCCTGCTCATTTTTGCAACATCCAAAGTGAAAGGACGAGGAAAACTTAAAGTTTATGGGAGGAGAGACTTCTTGAAGCGTTTTGGCTACGCATACTGATGCATGGCTTAAAGAGAGGTTCATAGGAAACAGCCTAACTTCATCATTTCCTTCCACGAAACTAAACGACAAGATCGATGTAGTTGAAAACAGTAGTTAAGACTGTGTGACGAGAATTTTAAATCGTGGTTTCAACACAGATCAATTCCATGTATAACACCTAGACACGGTCATGAAAGAATATTTAAAAAAGAGTAATACTCTTACACTGAAAATACTTCAAGCAGTGATAAGAATAAAACTAATGTACAGAAATACTAAAAGATCCTTTGCTAACCAGTACAAGAACACTACGGCGTTCCAATATGAAAGTCAATCGAGTTTATAACAATTCATTTTGATATCAAAATTACTTACCTACTCATTATATTTCATATTTACCATCCTTTGGCTATAGAAGTTGCCTTTAACCCTTTCCGGTCCAAATGTGATTCCAAATGGAATCACGTCACCGTACTGCGTCGAGCGTCGATTTTTTCATATGTACTGAAAAAATTGACGCTCGATGCAGGACAGCGACGTGATTCCATTTGAAATCACAGGACCGGAAAGGGTTAAGCAAGTAAGGAAACCTCAATTACCTTTGTTAGTGTCGTAAAATGATCTATTTCTACCACACTTAGCAAAATTTGTTCCATTCGCAAAATGGACTTATCAAATTGACATTTTCTCTGCATTTACGAGTTCGCCATAATTTCCATATATTTAGTATATTACGTAGATAGGTCGTTTAAAGCATGTGAAATAAGCTCGCAGGCAAAAGCGTATATTAGAACTGTAACATGAATTTAAAATATCAAATAATCCTTTTTTCCACATTTTGAACTAATGAAAAACCTAAACCTTAAGCAATTAAGTGTCAGACGCTGGTATTTTTGAGCATTCCCTGGGATTGGGACTCATTAGTTTAACTTTTGCTGGAGGAAAGGTAAAAATAAATTTTAGCCATTGGAGCCTCTAAACTACATATAGCCAATGCCTTTTACTGAAAAATAATTGACATGAGAGATAGAACATAGAAGTTAAGACGTTCTCTGGTGTCACAGATGTAAGTTTGCCAGCTCTGTTTTAAGGGATTAAAAAAATTGACACTTAAATCCTTTCTTGGCCGGTCATTATCTCAATTACCTTGGAATACTGAGCGTGACACTTATCGTTGATTAACACCGAATAATAACAATTCAGTGACAGATAGCGCATTCTAATTAAGGTCCAAAAATATAGCTCTTTACTTAGACTTTAGATTGCCAGACCCATTTAAGACTTCAGCAATTCTCGAAATACAATTTTCAAGAAAACATTTTAAGCATTTCATAAATGAACAGGGTATTATTGAAAGTTTCAGTTGTGTATGGAATCGCATCATGGCATTCAATTCGAATATAGACATCATTTTCCGCCAAGAAATCACGGGCAACTTCCATAGGTACAAGAAGCAAAGCCCTGTTTGTGTAGAAATTTAGGTAAAATGGGGATAACTAACTTCCATGGTGATGAGATAGGTAATAATTTGACCTGAGAAGCAAAATATTTCAGCAGTCTAAGAAGAAAATTAATACCTTGGTTAAAGCCTAATTTAACATTGTTCTGAGGAAATTTTTGTAATTTGGGTTTAGTGCGATAATTGTCTGCCCACTGATTTGAAATGAGGCAAAAAGCATGTATTCAATCAGAAAATGTGTTAAACATCGCCTTTTAAATAGTAGAAGTATCGCACAATATTTTCTCTGATATTTATTTAAGTTATTGTCTGTATGTTATGTTCGTCATGTACCAAAGTATGGGTTATCTGATTTATGCTGACTTAATCACAGGTTTCCATTCGAGATCACCTGAAGCTAACAGAGTCATTAAGAATGAACACAGGGTCAATTTCAAAGGAGCTGGGATCCTTCTTCGCGCTCATAGTTATTAGGACCGGATTGTGAAGGAGGCTGTTGGTAATCAACAACCACAGAGACAATATAAACTTAGACAGAGGATTCAGATTAACAATGCGTGGAAACTAATCATGATACGCTCAAGAAAATGAGCGGAATTAGAGGGCCAATTGAAAGCAAGCTGAGTCCATCCACAGAGAATATAATAAGTGACACCCTCCGACCAAAATATTTACCCTGAGGACGATAGCAAACTACGCCATGGAAACACCAGCACCACACAGCTTCCAAGAGGTAGAGTGCTCTGGTCTATTCATGATCAGAGTTTATTTATATCTAACAAATAAAATTATGGCAGTACTCACGGTTCATGTCGAGGGTGACGGCACTGGAGATCGGGGCCACGAGATTGTTGTTGCTCGCCTGGCACGTGTACACGGTGTTCAGATGTCTCCGCTCGAGGCGCTCTAGCCGAAGGACGTTCCTCACCCGCTTGTCCGAAATGGTCTCGAAAGAGTCGTCCAAGAGGGCGTTCTCCTGCCACCATGTGACCCTCGGAGTCGGCCGCCCTGCAAGAATAATTAGAAGAAACACACGGATCGTTATTACGATAAATTATCAAATTATGACACCCAAATAAAGAACTTGAGTCTTAAAATGTCTTAAATATCATTTAATTTATATTCAAAATAATATAAAATGATGAATTACTTAGTTTCCCACAAAAGATTTACCACGCTCTTACGATCCGGGTTTCATCGCTGCGCGACATCATTATCATGACCTGATGATTTTGCGCAGCGATGAAACCCGAGTCGCAAGAACGTAATAAATCATTTGTGGAAAACTAAGTTATTCATCATTTCACTATGCGAAATTCCAACAAGGTACTGCCGTTATCAATAATTCAAAATACTTATTGAAAAATATGCGCTCTCTTAAAAAATAAACAACCAAATGCTACCTCTCCACACTATTTTTTGCTCCAATCACACTGGCGGTTTAAAATGCCAGAAATGATGATGGACGGAGAAAAAGTGAAATATTTACCCCAATATTAAAGTGATTTTTGTAAAAAAAATATTGGAATCCGAGTGTGATTTAATCCCAGTCATGCATACAAGGCTTCAACTTGACTCAGGATGCCGTACGCTAAAACCGCTTTCACAGCCAAAAGTACTATCAACGATTTAAAAAAATTAGCTGTGGATATAAAATGAAAAAAATGACAAAAAATATGGTTATTAATAATTTATTTCTATTGATGATGAAATTATGTTATTGAAATGATGAAGGCAAGTTTTCAACGATATTGAATGGAAATAAATTGTAGGCAGGACTATTTTCTTGTTTTCTGTTAACTGGAGTCAGGATAATAAATTTATGGCAAAAATATATCATCAGTGAAAGGTTGGTATTTTAAACAAGCAAATAAACTAACAGGTAGCATTTAATTTGCACGGATGCTCGTGCAGCCATAACGAAATCTTCTTTTGGAGTTCGAGTGAGATTTTATTTGTCATACTATCCACAAGGCTTTATTTGACTCATGATGCAGTAAGCTAAAATCGCATTTACATCCAAAAGTATTATCAACGATTTTGAAATAAATAACTGTGAATATACAATGGAAAACAACTCAAAGATTCGGTCATTTAAATTTATTTTTATCATTGAGAAATTATGCAAAGCACAGCAGAGATTACGACAAATATGCATCAGAACCTCTTCAATGAAAACATCTCTATGAAGTGCCGAAGTCGTACCATAGCTCAAAGAGTTCGGTATGTGATATCTGGCTAATATCTCCAAATTTTACCCAATCGATAGCTGATATTTTGGTATTATTGAACAAAAGAGATACTTTTCCTCAATACTGAATTCTAACAGATGCTCCCACAATTGGTATGATGATGATGTAAAACATGTTGCAACCGAACACATTAAAACTTTCACAGTGAAAAATAAACACGAGTTCTTCTCTCGTCATGTATTAACCTTCGCCGCATTAAGTCTGAGAAAATATTATTTAAATGAGGGTAACCTAAAAGAATCAATGTTGGTGAGCAGCGCTACTCCACATTTGAAATATATACATGGCTTCTATACGCAAGAGACTGGTGCCCTTGCAAGGCTTTCACATCCCATTAATTCAGCAAGTACGTTTCGAGGAATACCTACTGCAGGAGGTTCATTCCAGTTAAATTCGCCCCATATCTCGCGTAAAGCGAGCACGTCAACAACCTCGTTAAGATGCTATGGCGTAGCGAGAGCATCCCCGTAAATAGGAAAAACCACTTCAGGCCGCCCTAATACGAGGCCTAGCACCCAGTTCCTTCAGCATCTGAAATCCTCTGGGGAGAAACTGCAAGCATCTATCCTTGCATTTTGACTATACTCGAGAGGATAGGGATGGTTAACGAGGAATTAAGTAAAGCAAGTAGCCAGAGAGATGCTTTTGTTCAAACAGAACTAACAGGATGGCTCAAGGAGATTGCAAAGCACGTCTCTGCCATCTCTTACCCAACCAGCAGTCGCGGATCAACGATACAATGCAAAATGTGCCAAAAGAGGGCAGAATACCATGGAAACTCTAAATGCGATCTTTCCCCACTCAATCAAACTGCTTTAACCGCCCCATAAAAAGCACGAATGTATAAACAAAATATTACAACCAAATAATTTTCATAATAATGATAGCTAGTAAGTTAGAATTATATACATCTTTATTAGAAACGACCCAAGTAAGATGCAGGGATGAGTAAAATCTGACAATGATGTTAACCGATGAAACCCCGAGCGTTCCAAATAAAAGTATAAGGAATCAAAAATTTAATAATTATCATTATTATGTTTCATATTCAGATGCAGATTTCACAAACTTATTATTTATTCTCCATCAAGTAATTTTCATCGAATATTTCATACGATGACATTATTACATGGAAGCTTTGACAGGAATCCTTGTAGACAAATTGATAATGATCAAACGAGCAAAATAAATATTTTAATAACTTTGGGAATAAAATTATAATAAATATTTATAAGAAACTAATTTAGGTCTAGCAATTTGGCCCGTAGTCATCAATGAAAAGAGATATGTTTTTAAACCCTGAAAATGGCAATTGGTTACCGACGGATCGAAATAATATTAGAAGCAAGTGTGAATGAGATTTAAGCTTTTATTTTAATCAATACTCTTTGGGGGTTTTAGCTCATGAAGTAGAAGTTTCTCCGCTATAAATGAAGATAAAAAATACAGTCTGACCAAAATTACGCGAAGTTTGAAGTTCTATAAATATCCATATTAGTGATTTGCATTGCATTATGACCACTCGAGGCGTGATAATGACAGTAGGTGGTCAATTTCTTCCGAGATAAACTTACTTTCACAAATAGATGCACCTATTTTAATTCCGTGGCTCCTTGACACAAAAACCACTCACGACTTCCCCTTGCCTCGCTCCACCCTTTCTGAGACACCAGCGCTCACGGCGCTAAGTTGTCTGCGGTGGGAACTAAAATTTACGATTCCACGATCGTGCATTCGCTTCAGCGATTCCCGTCTACGAAGGTTCTTACGAAGATCGGTACGTTGGCATTGCGAGCAGAGGAATAAGCGCTCCTCCGGCCCAAAACACTCGTTGAACAGACTGATGGGAGCGGGTTACAAAATACGGAGTGGGGAGGGAAAGGAGGGAAGGAAGGGAGGTAAAAATACGAGGGCGAAGCCGAGGAGACGGAGGATGAATGACGCAGGGCCATGCACTTTAAAACTTAGGGACTAGATCTTTCTCCTTAATGGCAGTTCCGCACCATTTCATCGAGCGGCTTAAAAGGGCGTACGTATATATACCCTTTAACTTTTCCCTCTGTTCCTCTCTTTCAGGCAGCTGCATTAAATTCAAACTCTACCCCTCCCCCACAACCCACACAAGGGCACACTGTCGCCCTCTCTTCCGACTAGGTAAAAGTTCCCGTTGGAGGGCATGGGATTCGTCCGAGGTTCACTAGTTCTGGAGTAATTGCCCGGTAATGGGACAAAAGGGGACTGCGGATAAGAAAAGTAACTGGGAGTGAGGGGGGTTTCTAGAAATTTAGTGGGCTGGGGGCAAGTTACGAAAGCTGTACGGATCAAAGCCTAAAGGTTCGATTGAGAGAAGAAATAAGCGCTTTGATTACGTGACCCGGCGAAGCCGACGTGGGACAAAACCGACGCTTGACTTGCACAATGAACATACCAGTCACATCGTATCAAGTTGATTACCAGCTCTCCAACGATGTCATGATGTCAAAAATAGAACTTAGTTAAAATTACACTCAATTTATTATTATACCCCGACCTAGGTTTTGACAATAATATGTAATTTTTAAGGTAATACCAACAAAGTTTGTATTAGAATGAATTTTGAGGGTCGAAAGAGATTTGCCACGCAAAGATGGTGGAGGACATAAAAATGCTGCGGCCAATGCTAATGTGACAACAGGAGAACTATGTCATTTATAGATAAAAACTAGATGACCCGAGCGAATATTTCGCACAGTATGCAGCTTCTTACTGTTTCTTCCTTCTTTCTTCCTGTTCTTCTATCTGTCGAATATTTCGCACAGTGTGCAGCTTCATACTGTTTCTTCCTGTTCTTTTACCTGTTTCTTCCCATGGACAATTATATGTTATTTATGTTTGTGTTAGAGATACATAACGTAAACGTAAACAGTAAATGGTCACACTGATTGCATGTAGAATGTAAACAATCTAACTAAACCATGTGTTGATAGATGGCGCCTCATACAGTCTTTTAAGCACGTAACCATGTTAGTTGATTATATTGTCAGCAGATGGCGTTGTATCATTTTATTAACAAAAACTGTAATTTAAAACAATTTGTCTATTTTTCATCAATATTGGGTAACATAAGCTTTAAAACGATGTTTGAATCATTAACTTTGATGAATAATTATGGCAGTTATGGCGTTGCGACAAAAAAACACCTTTCAGAAATAATATATACGGATGTGTGGAGTCGATATACCTCGAGCGAGTAATCGACATGGAAAAATCGAAACTTTTAAGTCAAATTAATGGGTAAATAGTGAAATTTGAGATAGAGATTGTATTTGTCGTCAGAAGCCGGTGATTCAACATTTAAAATGATACCTCATTTATCAATGTAGGTGCAGTATTAACGAAGCATATACGGAATGACAGAAAAAGACCTTTCTGTAATAATATATATGATCATGAACGTGACATAGTATTGCTGAAACTTTTGTCTGTTCGCTTTAATAAAAATTAGGTGGAAATATTAAAAAGTACTTTTTTTTAGACCAAGATATTTGTAGTCGATTTCCAAAAGATATGACCCGATTTTGTATACTTTATCTCCAACTATGCATTAATTGTAGGAGTAAAACTTGGGCCCATCTGGGATTCATGTGGCCCTGAGATCTTTAACCCAATAGAATTTCCGACTCTACAGATCATAAATGCCTAATTTCAGGAAAATCGGTTAGGTAGTTTTCGAGAAATATTTACCCTCCTATATACAGAAGTGAGAGAAGTATAATTGAGTGCGTTTTTTCATACGTTCTCTAGCTAGAGTTTGTAGCTAGGAAAAACCCACGCAGTACATAGTTGACCATTTTTCATACGAAAAACCTGCACGCTACGCACATTTTCCCAGCACATTAGAAAAAAGCTTTGTCATTTGACAGAAGACAATAAATTTTAAAGAAATCGCAATAAAATGCAACCCGAAATACAGCAGTAATGCGCCATTTTAAGGTGGATGATTTTTGCGTCCGGGTGAGCAAATATTGCCACCAGGTTGTGCGAATGGAATTCAACGGTGCAGAGAGGGTAAAAAAATTAAATTTGAGTTATGTTAGGGGAAGTAGTGGAAGATCAAGGACTGTGAAGGATACGAACAAACATTCATTGATCACTTTACCACGCTCGACACTCTTTAGGCCCAGGTGCTGTCTAGCATCTATACATTGTTTCTTTTATTATAGTGAAAGACTACTGGCATAAAATTCATATCGTGCAAATCTAACTCTGCTCTAAAAACCTTTCTATCATGGAAATAAAGTTATCGCCATGGCTCATTACATTATCAAACATATACACTTAAAGTATTTTCATTTCATCATTGCGAAAAAATGGATGAATTTCATAGCAATAAAAGAAAATAGTCCATGTCCTATCTATTATTCGTACATTTATGACTAATACAAGCCCTTTGGTTACATTCCCATTGTTCGCTGAATTTTTATGACCTCCACCCACCTTTATGAGGCAATTTGCGTTCAACCCACAGTATTAATTCTGAAATAATAACAGCCATTCTGGTATGGAATTCGGGCCTGTACAATTGCTCAGAGAGGTACAAGATATTCTTTCTTTAAATGTCTCTTATAACTGACAATTACTCAGTAACGGGTACTTTTTGCAGCCCTACTGTGCAGAATAGGGTTTTGGGATCATAAATAATGGTTAAGAATGCGTATTTTAAACAATTTTATTGACTTTCAAGTATGTGTACCACTTGGATATCTAACTGACAGCACCTCAGATTATCCTCATCGAATATACCGGTGATTTGAATAACTTGATGACGCACACTTAGTGATTAACAACGCATGAGATACATTTCACTAACACTGTGAAGGGAAATAATCCTATTACGCACAGTTTCTTCAAGAAAAATCAGACCGAGGATTGCAGCAATCGCTTGGGTGGAGAGAGTTCACCGTGCCAGTGCATTCGGTGCATCGACGAAATGCTTTCACCTTGATCACATCAACGATCGGAACCGTGCACTCCTGGCCCTGAGGGGCGGAGAAACATCTCCCCAGCCGCGGTGCGACTCCACATTCAGTTCCACTCCACATTTAGCCGTTGGGGATGGGAGCGGGAGAGTTAAGCCGCCAATTACCGCTTGATTGAATCAATATCCACCAGTCCCTAATGCGAAGTGAAAAACGACCGGGCTGATTCCACGAAATCTGACCCACCTAGTCAGTGAACACACAGGGAGACCCGCCCCTGGGTGTGTGTACCCCTAGAATCCCCGGCCAATCGCTCCCCAAGCCCTCCACCTATACCACTCTCTTATGCTCGTCCATTAATCAACCTCCTCCTCCCTCCCAGTCTTTTTCCCAGTTCCATCTCCGACCGAGGCCTTTATATCCTCCTCCATCGGGTGGTTTCCGATAACCATCAGAAAAAGGAAGGCAGTTCATTGACGAGTATCTACACCGCTCATTCCTCGAGCTGAGGATATTAATTTCCGTCCGCTCCCGCACCCATTGCGTCAACCTTCTCCACCCGCCCCGAATGACTTCCGCAGCCGTCCCGAAAATTCCCGCAGACATCTCGACGAAAATTCCCGCGGAAGGGTACCGCATCACTCATTGGTTGTTCAATCCTAACATTAGTTGACTGCAGCTCTCCACTCTAACGCATCTAATGCTAGTTCCCTTACCTCCCGGTATCTCTTCTATGTACTTTCCTCTTTATTTGATCCATGAACTTATTCCTGGGTCTTTCTCTGGGGACTTTTCCCTCTATTTTATCTTCAATTATGTTCCTCACAAATCCATTGTGTCTCAGGGCGTGTCCAATCCATCTAGCTCTTCTTTTATCTATAACGTTCCATATGGCTCGTTTCTCTTCTACTCTTCTGTAAATTTCATCATTTCTTAATTTGCCCGTCCATTTTATCTTCAGCATCCTCCTCCAGCAGCAGGTTTCAAAGGCTTCCAGTCAATTCTTGTCAGCTTTTTCAATGGTCCATGCTTCCGATCTATCGAGAGCTACGCTCCACATGAAGATTTTCACAAACTGTTTCCTCGTCCTTAGTCCTAAGACTACCGCACCCGCAACAATATCCCCTCGACCCATCGCAAAGGACTACTATACCAGTCCCTTTAGCATCCCGCATCTACAATTTTAAGTCTCCTATAATATAACCGAAAGACCTCCTCATTAATTCCAAAAAAACCTCTGCACAATTAGCCGCAAGTTCTTCCACTACCATCAATAAACATTCCCGCACCAACCTCGTAGAGCTCTTATAGTGATTCTACCAGTCCCGATAGATTTCTTATCATAAAAACGTTGTAGACTTCCACTATGTTTGTGTTTACCGGTTTCGACATCCATAGCGTCATTTCTGAGAAAAAGAGTTTTATTATGAGTTATCCCTGTTCGTCTTAAAAATGATGCTATAGATGCCGTAACTGGTAGGCAGCATTAAAGCAAATTGGAACTGCACAACGTATAGAGATGAAATTTCTGCTCGTCGTTCCATAACATAACTCCACAATCAATTAATTTGATCGGACAGATTCCGTCCCCTAAACCATTGAATTGCCACAATATTCCCTGAAACCTCCCGCAACAGTCCCGAAGAGCTACCTCATCGGTACTGTTGAGACTTACGCAAGCATGTCGTGAAGACTCCCTCTCTAGTACCTGCAGACTACCGAACAAGTGCAAAGGAGATTGCCAGACCGTAACTAAAAGACGCCGGAACGTAGGAAAAGACGGAACCCTTATCGAAAGCCTCCCGGACCCGTCCCGAAAGATTCCCGCTCTTGTCAAGAGTACCGGACGCTGAAGTCGGGTCCACTCTTACATCACATCAGTCCCACCTTTTACATTACTTTCACTCATGAAATGACAACCTCGCCCTCAGTCAGAAAGCCTTCATTGATTGATTGCTGTGTTTCGACCACTTCCTCCGTCCCGTCATCATTTTTTTCAGGCAAAATCTCCCGATAGTTATAACTAAGTCCTCCGAATTGCCATCCGTCTTCGTGTAAACGTACGTTGAGATTTCAACTACCTTTTTATTTCTGAGTTTATCCACCAATAATTCATTATATAGGGAACTGAAGGAATGAATTTGGTGAATTTTATTAATAAAGTGCCCCCAAGTTTGAGCAAGGTTATCTAGGCGGTAGCCAATCCTCTTCATCTATTTTTCAAACTCGGTGATCTTGTTAATTCTATTTTGGGACGATCCTGAATTTTGCATGAGCTTGAGGAATAAATTATGCCAAGTTTTCATAGCAGCTTTCCATTCTATAAACACTTCATTCCCGCATTCACTTTTTGAAGTTTACCTTTTATCCTGGTCGTTCCATTGGTTAATTTTGCAAAGTTTCATCGATTCATGAAATTTTACTTTCACACACTGTGAGATGTTGAATGGCGAAGAAAAAAATTATCAAAATACCTGGACATAGATTTGCGTGGTTTCAGAAAGAAATTTGTTACCTTGTTTCATTTAAGGTGATTTATATTGATTCCTTTCAAATTATTATCCGGGATTGCTTTTAAACGTGGACAAAGGATTTTGTTGTTTGCGTGGCCCAAAGGGGAATGAATAGAGCGTTGGTTAAGCTTACCACGTCACAGATTGGAAAGTCCCGGCCTAAAGAGTCCCTTCCGATACCCACACCTGGTTGACAAATTTTCCCTGAATGGCACTAAAATGCCTCAGAATACGATGTAACCTTAAAGCTTCAGTTTCACACACATGGAGAAGTGCAGCGACAAATATTTGGAGAGAATTGCATAAAAATGATGACATGATATTGTATCAGACATGATAAAAGTCTCAAGGCCGGGTTTTGAGCGTTCATCCCTCGGTTGGATAGAAAAGCCCATGTGGTAGACTCTGAACAAAGCTATGATATTTTAACACTAGAAATACGAAACTTATCGGCATACCTATTACTTATTACCGACAGGTGTCGGTTTGATTCCTTAATATGATTTTATTCCATAAAGAATATAAAACGTTTTTAATTAAAATAAATTTAAAAGTTTTTTCGGAAATATCTTTTATGTAATATTGCACCTTGTTTTGCAAGAATAAAGGTTTAAATCAGCGTACTATAATTTGTCTTTTCAACATAGGATTTCGAGCACGAGGATTTGATTTCCAAGTCCTCATACAAAGTCTGGGTCTGTCGGTTCTTCGTATGGCGGCGATTGAAAAATAGAGATTCACGTCCAGCAGACGCTATGTCCAGAATACTTTAATGAAAGACCATGAAATTCTCTTTTATGATGAGAAAGCTCAGATGACACCAGGGATAGATAGCATGAGGTCAAAATAATCCCTCTGGTACTTCCAGGTAGAAGGTAATGTGCTTTAAAAACTATTGTTGATATGAGGTTCTTTTTCCACAAAATATTCTCCTGCTACAAAAAATACATGCAAGATCTGGGACGACTCAGACACAAGTAATGGATTAAAAAAAGGGGGTCTAAAATGATCCCTCTACTACTTCTAATGTTATTGGCGGCGTAAGAAAGCATTACCTGGTGGAGGCAAAGAAGATTTCAGTCGTACCTCTGATTAAAAGAACCAAAATCGTCACTCCAGAGATTAAAATCAAATCAAGACGACGCATGGGTTACTAATAATTGTATTTTGTAATAGCATTCATGGCATAAAATAACTGTCAACTGTTATGTATACTGATCATGTTGTAATCAACAATCGATTTTAAACGATTGTCGATTTTAAACGATTGTTGATTACAACATGATCAATGAGGATCGAAGTAATTATTTTTCTGGTTTTAGCATTTCCATAGCAAATATTACCAAACTTTTATCCAACAAAACCGGGATATTTATAGTTTGGAGATTACTAAAATCGGAGCAAATTCTATGTAACACAAGGATTGTTTTGTTGGATAAAAGGATGGTTATATTTGCTATGGAAATGCTTAAAACAGAAAAATAATTACTTCGATCCTCATAGTGAATAAAATCGATAACAGGTATGCGAAAGTGATTTTAGGACATGGTAGATCCCTGAGTTCAAGCCTATTCAGCTCCAATAACATCCTATACACTGAAACCATTCATCAAGTCTCTCTTCTCCTCCACCGTCCATGCCCAGCCACAGAATTCACCCCTTGCAACAGGGGCGTGGCAATCGACGTCCTTCTTTTGCGATCGGCGGTAGAGAGAGAGAATCAGGGGCGGAAAATGACATTTTAATCGCCGCTCGGACCCAAACCGGGACATCCTTCCCCGCCCGACGGAACAATGCCGCACAAACCCTCCCGATGGAATATTAATACCGAAGGCGTGAAGGCCGGGGACGCGTGACGAAGCCCGGGCCCCTATTATCGGGTCCCGGGGCGCGCAAGTGGCCGTGTCCATGGTGGGGAAGCCCCCTCTTGGTGGGTGGGGCAGTTCAGGGGATCGGAGGCTGAGGTGTAAAAATAAATGAGCAATGGAGCGAGGTCGGCTTTAATATTGAAGCAGGGCCTTGCGCTAGAGTTGATTTCCTTCCTGTAAGGGTGGAATAGTTTCCTCCGACACTTATTATCACATAAAGCACGAATTTTCGGAGACTATGCCATCCGTGATCAATCTTATAAAAACTAACACTATTTTCGTACTAAAAACGAAATTAAAGAGAATTATACATTTCCTTGGTGAAGCTGATAATTAACGGTACAATGGATCTGATACTTAATAATCAGCTATTGGCGCTATTTTTGAGTTTTCATTAAGGAGGAAATGTTTTCAATAATTTTCGCAAGGATTTTTTTATCCAATAATAGAAAACGCTTGGATAAATTATTTAATGAATTATATTTGCCAATAATCTGTCAGTGTATTATACTGTAAAATATATTAAGTTAGTCTTATTATAATTTACTCTCTCATAATCCTCCGTAATACGTTCTCGAATAACATACACATCTAGAAATAAACATCGACAACGATCGGAATGACACCAGAAGTCTCATTGGTATGCAATTCCAAAGCGTAAAATAATTGAGCCAAGTGCAAAAATGTATTTCAAAACTTGATATTCTCAACATAATCCTAATTTTAAGGGGTCATATAGATAGATGAGTAAGCGGCGTCAAAACACAGGTAAGAGAAGGCTGTTCTTTTAAAATATGCCACCTAAAATGGTTATTACGTGCGAGCCTCTATAAGTTGCATGAAAAAGGCAGAATTATCTTCCAATTTATTTCTTTTTTATTATTTTCATAAGTTTTTACGGTAATTCAACATATTTGAAACTAATACCTGTTTGTCTTGCATAAATGCAAATATGATTGTTCCATTATTGCCGAATGCACATAATAGCACCCTGTTGGTGCGTCCAACTCTCACTTGATAGAAGGCAAAATGCGTCTTTTTTTAGCACAAACGGATTCACTTACAAGAGCACATGGTAGTAATTGTATGAAAATGAATGATTAAGGTTTAATAGGTCTACTTCATTTGATATCTGTAAGTTATATATTTATGATTCAACACTACTCAAATATGCTTAAGTCTCGAGGTGCAAATTGTGACCCCAGTCACCGTCGTCATTGAAACATGTTATCTCCCCATAACCTGCCCCTTACAAACAGTATTTAAAAAATTAAAGTCCTTCAAAAACAATAAAAAGTTTAGAGTCATGATAGTTTAAACAATATACGTGAAAATAATCATGAACCTAACAAAGCTAAAAATCTATCACCCATCAGGGCACACAGGTGGAAAAGTAGCCGCAGGCACGTATCGCAAATAAAATTGCTACTTAAGCGTAATGCTGCATAGCGGTGTACCTGCAAGTATGATATACTTAACCAAATCATCAAAATTGCATGCCAGAGTAAACAGGCATCAAGTCTTACCGATACCAAAGAGACAACTCAGAAACTAAAATGACTGGGATTTTGTCACGGTCGAGCCCACCGGAGAGTTGATAGCTTCAATAGTTTCATGACCACTTGTACCGTATGGTTTCAAGCAGTCTTTTCTCTAATCTTGAAATGATAGCCTCCGCAGCCACTGCGCTGCGTTATGCAGAAAATACGTGTAAGGTATATGCCTCTGCGATTTACTTGCATCCATTTTAGTGTACTTCCCACACCGTATCTATATCTTGTATCACAGCAATGGAGAATTCATGGCGACTAAAGAAAAATTTGTTGGTAGCACACCGAAAAATTTCAATTTAAATACTCTTTTTGATATTCCCTTCATTACTCCCTTCATTTTTATAAAATTGTACTCGTTAGTTCAAGAATTTATTTTAACGGCAAGTTTTATACTCAACGATTTTTTTCGTTTTCCCGCCGCAGAAGAAGTATCGACAGGAGTATATTCTGGGTATGCAGTGAATTTTAAATATTATTTCCCTGAGTTTTCCAGGTTTTCAAATAAGTTGTTTCAAATAAGTGGAATTTTCCACATAATCTGTGCATTTTGTTGGCGTGAAAGAAATAAAAAATTGTGGCCTACTACAGGTCATAATTACACGTTTACATTAGCATGAATATAGTATCTAGCAGAAATATTTTATCACAATCGTACCCAATCATAATGATGAGGCTTGTACATGAACTCAAAACCAGAATTGTCAACTGAATAATATCGCAATCAGCCTTAATAGAATTTGGTTGTCGTGCAATTTCCAGGTTTTTCTTTTGAAAAAATGGAAAAATTCCCGAAATTCTCCCTGAGCTTTCCAAAACAAAAAGTTCGCTGAGGTTTCCGATTTTCCAAGTTACTGGACGCCCAGACATGGATTTCACTCGGTTGCAATTGTGGAAAGTCCGCATTAAACGGTACATTCTATTGCACAGACGAATGTATCATAAAGTGTACCAGAAAGTGAATGGAATTCGAGCAGATTCTATCTCCCGTTTAGTCATTTAGACAATCATAGAATTTGCCGCTTTACACGGTGCAATTTTTATCATGAAGGCATTCATACATTCGTTTGTACTAAAGAATGTACTATGCAAAGTGGCCTTACGATACAACTATTTAGCAATGCAATTTTTTGCCGTACTACTTTCCCCTAAATCAGAAGCATTAAATAAAATGGGCTTGGCTCAGGTTCAATATTCTGTGCAAGATAATAATCCAACCTCATTCAGTATAACTTCAACATGTTAAAGGCGACATTTGATCTTCTATTCTCCGTCATTCTTTGCTTACGCCGTTCCTTCTTGTCATGCAGAAAAATGCTTCAGCTTTAACAGCATGACCGATTATCTGGAATCTCAGGTATGCGTTAAAATGTAAAGAGAATTTCGGAGCGTAACCAAATGCTATTCCGAAGCATAATTAAGGTCGGCCATGACGTGGTTTCAAGCCGCCTACCTAAATTCCAAAGATGCCGGACTAGAGAATTAGTCAAAAATGTTTCTGTACTACAAGGAACCATGAAAATGACTGGAGAGTTTTTTCTACAAGTCTTCTTTAATAAAAATCTTCCCCTTAAGAAGCGAACCAATATTTGCTCGTAAATCCATTTTTAATTGACAATAGGCGCATCGCTGAGAATCCCCAATTTGCGAGCAATGTAAACGACCGTAAAAGTCAAGGGACGGAGAGTAATTGGGATGGTATACATATGCGCTCAGCGGAATGTCACTCGGAGCGAACTAATCAAGCTGTAGCACGCACAAAAACGAAGCGTAAAAGAAACAAATGAGAATAAAAGAAAGCGGAAGATCAAGGGAAGCAGCTGTGTGACCGGTGATAAATCCCTAGAGCTCCCACTAAAAGAACTCAAAATCTCCTCCAAATGTACAAATTCATGGAATTTAACTCTGATTTTTACGGTACTTGATTGCCAACTCATGACTACCCAGAAGCTGGCTCTATTTATACATATCAATCCCTATCTTTGTTCAACCAAGAATTAACTCCCACGCAGAAATCAAGGCTTTTGCCACGCATTAATTATCTCTGTAAGCCATGATAAAAGCGTTGAGTGACAGAGTCTCGATCGTTTAAGAATTAAAACTGAACACCATATGATAACTGCATATTTTACAGCATATCCTATATAATTAAGAAACGTTGTAAAATATGCAATCTTATTTATTCATCATTGACTCGAAAAAATGAATTGTTCATGATAACCAAAATCGTAGAGAAGAGCATCAAAATATTTTTACATATTGTTCGTATTTTTAGTACATTATAAATTATATTTCCTTTTTCAACTTAAACCAAAATTCAATCCTTGTAATAGCTGACATTAGCATGCAGAGATATGATGGCCGTTATACTCGTTTATAGAACCATAATTCGCCACCAGCGAATGTTTGGGTTTAGTTGAAAGCGGCTGGAACGTTTCATGGTATTGAACCACAAAACGCATCAATGAGCGCTAAAAATCTACGAGCTCAGGGCTGTAAAATATGAACTTCTAAGTGACCTATGTGACCTATTTACTGATCAAAAATTAATAATATGAGAGATACCTAAAAAAGAAGTTAAGAGAATGAGAGAGCATGACATTCTGGTTCTAAGACCAAAATCACATCCATGAAAAATCATGGAAATTTGCATAAAACGCCAATGCTTGAGCCCACAGTATTATATTCATTTTCATTTTAACAAATTGCAATTATACAGTGAGACTTTTGGGATTTTTTGTTGAAAGACTTAAGTTAACTGTTTGTTTTCACTACTTTAATTTCACGAGTTCCTAATAAAAGAGGGAAGCACCGCTACGATCTAAGCAAATGGTTTGACTGAAATTTGAGCTAATATCATATTACGGACACGATTAGTAAGACTTCAAGCTCGTATTGAAATGATTTTAGCCACTTTAAGTTCCAAAGTTATGGATTGATGTTGTGTAGGATACTATTTACGTTCTAGGGCTAAATGAAGAGCAGCCTTTACCCTTCCACGCATGCTCAAAGCACTGGGATTCTGGAGAGAAAGGGAGATGGATAGAAAGAGCTTGACTACAACTACATCGTGGGATCCGTAACAGAAGTGCGGCGTCGAAAGCACTCCCTGCGCCGTCAGAGAGGGGGCAGGGCGAGGCGAGTGAGAAAGCGGACAAGCGGCCCTCCCAGGGTTTATAGGGCCGCCCAATAGTATCCTTCAAGCTGGAAGGACGAAGGGACTGAGCGGGGAAGGGCAAAGCCAGCAGTCCCCGGCTGCTGCTGGTGTGGGTACTCGCGGAAAAGAGTGATAGCCTCTGCAGCGGAGATTAATGGCAGAGTCCGGAATAAAGAGGTCGACGGAAGAGAAGAGGGAAAAGACAGAGGAAAAAAGAGGAGCGGATGGGAAGAAACAAAAGAACGCCAGAATGCGACACTTCCCCGCTTTGGGGGGGGGGGATAAAAGGCATGGGGCGTCCGGATTTCTGGGCAGGATAGGGAGGGGGCAGAGGCACAGAGGAGGAACGGACAACTGAAGGAGGTGGGTGGGAAAAATCAGTTCGGAACGTGGGCGCGAGGCGCTAAAAAATCGGAAGAACGGAGTGGATTTTAAGAATTACTGCTTGTTTCGATGCCTGATTTACGCAATTCAAACCGATACTGATACTTTCTTCGATGATAATAGGAAAGCAAATATTCGGTACTGACATTATCCTCGCGGATACACGGAAGTTAACAATTAAATCTGCTAATGTACGACACTCGTAGAACACTATATTATACAACTACCACAGTGGCTGACTGGTGATTAATACATTCTCAACTAGAATAATTATTTTCAATCCAGGAAAAGAGAGGTACTCCTTACACAGAAGTCAAAAGGAAAATAAGACCTTGAAGCGACTACCATTTACTGGCAATGACCAGCAGACAAAAAACTGACCAATCCAGCCAAAACATGGTCCACTACGTTTTTCCAAGAATTTCTTTTAAGAGAATATTTTCCAAACATTTAGCCGCAAACATTGAGTATCGACACACAGGATTACAAATATTTTTTCTCAGCATGTCATTCGATTAACTGACAAAAAAAAACAAACATATTCAATACCGTCAAATACCGGGGAAGCAAACCCAGTGACCTAAGAATCGCAGATGCCTATCATTGTTTACATAGTATAATCGTAAAAACTTAAAATTTACATTTCATTCCTTTATCCGCATGTCTATATCCATATATTCTATTGTATTTTGGTACTTATAATAATTATTGTGAAATATTTTCGTTGGTAAGTATGTGTTTTTGCCGCCATCATGACAAGGTTCAAGTATTTGGGTTGCCAGGAAATAATGATTGAATCTCTTCTCATCTATACGAGTTTCCATTGATGTTTTCATAAGTTTCTTCTCCTCTGCGGTAGCTCAGCTGACAATTTTATTTATTTTTATTTGCTGTTAGGTGTTTCTTTTTCGTTTCTTAAGTCATAATGCTAAGTGTTCCGGAGAAAATTATTTCATAACATTTTTGGAAAACAGGTGAAATGCGTTTTCAGTCGACATTGTAATAATTAGACATGTAATATCTAAACAAAACATTTTTCTGTAGATTTTCTTTCGTGTAATATTATATAGAATCTGGAAAATACACAGCCTGTTTATGAAAAGTAGTCAACAGCGAAATAAAAATTTGTCTATAGACTATGTCCTTCTGATCGCCGGAGAAATTTTGGAAGAGTCGGACTGTCACTTGACTTTTATCTATTATAGTATTTTTTACGCATAAGTTGATTATAAATCATTGGAAATGTATAAATCAATCTGCTCAATCTCGTCCTTCACTGGCATTTTCTCTCAATACAGGAGTTACGGTCGACTTCTATAAAAATACAATATTTTTGTTTTCCGTAAGAGCGGAATAACAATAGGTCTTGTAGGAAAGAATGATCGTTCCTTTGTTTCACATGTGGAAATCACTTCTCATTCATGCATAGATTATTAAATGACAAGTTTTTGTCGATCCATTCAAACTTAATTATGAGAAAAACATTTATGCCATAGCTAATAACATGACACAATACAATTCACTGAACATCGCGTCGTCAGCTATTCTCCTATAACGGCGTCACGACAACAACATTACTGCCGTATCAGAGGGTTTCTTTTTATTAATTGCTCTGCTTCCTCACAAGGGTACGAGTCAGCAGGTTACATTCTACTCTTTTTATTGTTGTGTGTAATGCAGAATGTGGGGTTCTTGCTACTTTACCCCCAGGATGCAACTTGGATGCATTGGTAATTACCTATAGTTGAATCCTAAAACGACTATGAGATGACTTTGCTGCACCACACCCAATTGGTCGTAGTTTTGAATGCTCATCACCCTTATTCCCTTGAACGATCTAAATTAGCTGCACCGGCATCAGCCAAAAAAATCAGATGTCCTAACATAAGAACAACAAAAGGGAATTAAGAATTTGCATCCTCTTTCAGCGCGCCCTTGTTTATCTGTACACACACACACGGACGCTTATTGGAACGGGGTGGGAGGAAATAAAGCTACACAGTTGGGCAAAGGGGACAAGGCCAAAGGAGAGGGATAAATATATACGGAGATGGGGAAAGAGAGTAAAAAAGCGAGGAAGAAATTTGAAAGGATTGCGCGTTTGTCTTCCTTAAACGGAAGTCGCCACGTGGCGTCACGGGAAGAATGGAGAAAGGAGGAATTAGTTAGAGATTGGGGAGAGGTGAGGTAAAGAGGCAATATATCGATGCTGCGATACTGCGATGGATGTATTCATTAAATTCGAGAAGCGATATTTATGAAGCATCCTCCTATGCTACTTTCAGCCACTGGGATTTTCGATACCATTTTGACTATTCGATGATCGTTTCAATGCGGATTCGATACAAAACGACGTAATCAAAAGGTATTTAGCAAATTCTCAGGATATGAGGCATATTCTCTTAAGAAATATTATTTAAGACACGATTAATTGGGATTAATAAAAAAATATATTCAATGGTAATACTATGTGATATAAAATTAGATGATGAATTCTCAATAATCTCGGCTGCACGAATGACTTGGTAGGCAGCCACCCGCAGGAGTGCAGATAAGTACTGAATCGAGAGGAAAATTATATAGAATAATCATTTTATCTTCTCGTGTCAAGTCTTTCTTGTGGCACAGAAGATGCGGGTTGAGATCGAGAAGCCAATGCTGTGCCCAGAGATCCCGATTAAATCCCAGTAAAGTAAAATAATTACTTCACTGCGTACCTCACTCACTTTGGCGTAGACACTGAGTGATGATATAAGTGCAAATTATCCTGACTGTCACGCTTGTTAAATAAAGGAAGCCATTGTGTATCTCGAGTTTCTTTTTATCATATTTGTAGTTAGAAATTTGCCCCCTGAAAAAAGTTTTTACAGATTTTTATAGATAGGAAAATATATTTAAGTACGATTGATAAATATAAAGATTATTTGTTGGATTTACATTTTTAACATATAAACCAATTCAAAATATGCTGCAATGTGCTAATGTGAACGACTGTTCATCAAAAAAATAATGGTTAGTACAGCAGCTTCGCATTTAGTTAAAATAAAAAAAGAAAATTTGAAAAGTTACCTACCACCACTGCTACCTTCAAGTCCGCACACAAGGTACATTTTATTATACAAACGAATGTATCATAGAATATACAAGAAAATGCATGGAATTAGAGCTGGTACAGCCTCCCGTTCAGTTTTATAAAATAATAATGCAATTTATTGCTCTACATGGTATAATTTTCCACAAGAAAGTTTTCATATATTCGTTTCTATAATTAAATATAAAACGACCTTAAGGGACTCGTGAACGATGAGCCGTTTCATTAGTCTTAAGACCTTTAAGTTCATGCGATATTAAATTCCACTCGATAGAATTTCATGATGTAAAAAATAGCATATGTTACAACATCGTGTAGTGTACGAAACTCGCACGATCTCAGAGGAGAACGTACGACAATTATTTGGCGATTGGCTAAGTACACGGTATCGAGTAATCTTATTTCGCGTTGTTTTTTTACTGGGTTCATTCATTCTTTGCCTCAAGATGTTTCATTTTTTAATGATACGATACACAATTTGCCACTTTTTTTGCTACCATGATGCAATTTGGATTAAAATTGGAAGTCGGGCAGTCCCACATACGCACATGCCACGACTATGCTGTGATTTTGCCGAGACGTTTCAATTTACTGAAAAGCTGAGAGGCGACCAGAGGACGGGGAGTTGGGAGAATGTTTGGGAGGAGGGCGGTTGAGAGGGAGTTGGAACTGGTATGAGAACGATCTCTCGGGAACACAAAAGAGATGGAAAAGCTGAGAGGTTATTCTCATTCTTTTATAAGGAAGGGATGAGTGGAGGAGGAGGCTGAAATGGCTGCCCAGAATGCTCGGGTAATCGCTGGTATTTTCCGGGCGAGGGGAAAAAATTATAAAAGCCATTAAGACGGAAAGCGGCATCTGCCATTTAAAAAGGGATGACAAACTGCGACGGCAAAAGCATAAAGCTCTTCTTCCGATAAAATACAGTACGGTCTACCCACTCGGATATTATATATGGATCAGGTTTCACTGCATAATTGCTATTTAAACCGGCAATATAACAACAGCAATAAAGAAGGTTAAAAAAACGCAAGAAATTCCCATCCATCCATAAATTACTCCATAACCCTTCTCCTACGCATAATTTATGTCATGTATGGTAGGTACAGAGTCCATATAGATAAATAAATCTCCAGATTTTAGAGCCTATTTCAGCGCAAAAATAACCAAACGCAATTTTTTTCTGCTATTAGTTACCTCTTAAAGTGATTCACATTCTCTTTCTAAGCAACATTTTTAAAGTAATTGAACTATTTTGCGGCAGGATTAAAAATATATTCAAAGTAATTTTTATCTCTCTACTTAATTTCATATTACTTCAATAGTCTGATATGCGAACTTTCCTATCCATATTTAGTATTCACGGTCCCCACTAAAATAAACACTGTCCGCGCAATATTAAAATAAGGGATAAAGCTCTACCCGGTAAACTGATTTTCTAAGAATGACCTAAAGTTTTGATATTTTAAAGTACCTATTTAAAATTGAATATCGAAATGAGTTACCTCACAGCAGATAATTGAAATGGAAAGGCAACAAATTACACGCTACGGGTGGCTTAATTTTAACGACAGTGTTGCAAGGAGAGACATTTATTATTTTGTTTCATGGAAGTCAAGTAGGTTAATGTGCAGTAAAACTGGGACCATAAACTATAAGACCCTTAGCAGCAAAGGAATTGATAGTTTTGCCAGGATAGGGATCCCTGAATATTAAAGGCAATTCTATTGCAGCGGAGAGAATATTTATGCGTTGTGCTTGAGGAAAAATTACTTGCGAACCATGCGCAGAAACTGAGAATTTATCCCTCAAGTGACGAAGACTGCACGGCAGCATAGAACTGAGGCAAATCTTTCAGAGGATACATTGATGTTTTTCTGGGGCACCCTGAGATGCATAGTGAGCACAAGCATTTAGTGCGGTGCTTTTATACATGCAATGGGGAATACATTTTTCCCTTAATGGTTACGGAGGGTGGTCTCGAGGTGAGTGATTGCCTTCAAGGGCCACCTAAGAAATTGGTCTTGGACGGAATCCAAGGAATCAGCTTCGCGCTGGCATTAATGCAATTCGAGATGGATACATAACCGCAGCGGCAAATAACACTGTCGTACGCAAAGCCCAGAAGAAATATTTGTTTACCGATTTCCTACGCCTTTCATTCGGAAAAGAGGGAGAAAAATCGTACAAAATCAAAGAGAGAACATTTCTGAAGTAGCAAGAGTAATAGGTAACGTAAATGCATACGAGGCTAATCAATAGCTATAGTAATTATACAAATGTGTGCCTACAAATATATCACGTGATTTTAACGGAATCCACCCAAATTCATAAGATATCTCCAGTCATGAGAGGCCGATAAATAGCAATTGGGGATTTTTTTCTTGCACTTTGGGCAATCTGAGGTTTAAAAGTTAATTCAAATTTTTGTCCCTGCCACTGTCAAAACGCATTGTAATGTATAAATAAAAAATTTACCTCTCAGACGATTGAGGTGCCAAATTATAGGTTCATTTATGAACATTATTAAATTTTGTATAAATAAATAAAAGAAATTTATTAATATTTATAAATGAACCTATAAATTGTCACCTCAGTCGTCTGAGAGGTAAATTCTTTATTAATGCATTTCAACACGTTTTTACAGTGGGAGGGACAAAAATTTGAATTAACTTTTAAACCTCAGATTGCCTAAAGTGCAAGAAAAAAATCCCCAATTGATATTGATCGGCCTCTCATGACTGTAGATATCTTATAAATTTGCATAGATCCCGTTGAAATCATAATATCAATATAATATATCATAATTATGTAATTATATTATGTCATAATTATGTACGTATGTCAATACTCGTTTTATGATATGACTGGTGCTGCTTGCTGATTCTTCAATCTTTGTAGGCAGGCTTAGACATTCATGTAATAGTTAACCAATAAGCATGTTTGGTATAAAAAATAAAAACATAGTTAACATTATCAACTTGAGCATATAATTCACATTGAAATCACTTTTGATATGCAGCGTCGCACTATGTTATCATTCCTACATGCTTCATACCTAACATGCTATTCAACATTTCTGAGGCATATAAATTTTTATTTCAATCGGCAGCAGTAGCCTCCATTGCACATATCGCTTCAATACCACGGTGGCGTTATTTCATGCACGTGTGCAACCATACCATTTACAGTAAAAATTATGATTCACTCTAGGGGAACTCCCAAAACTACATTCTGCATTGTTCAAATCGTGTTATTTGACCAGTAAAACCTAAAATATAAATCTAACTCGTATCAAAGCCGGCTCACAAACAACATTAAAGGTAAATACAAGAGACTTGATGCAAATGTCTTAAGACTCTGCTTAGACACTAGTTTACATCAAAATGGCAAGTTTGGTGCGATTGGGAAAAAAAATTTAATTTCAATTAAAATAATCATTAATGTCACATCTATGACCCAGTCCCGATACGGAATGTTATAATCGATACCATTTTTATTGATTATGTAATCGAAATTTGCTATGCATACGTGCTAATAATTTCAATTTATATGCAGAAATTAGTATAGAAGATGCTCTCATAATGTGAAAATGGAGAAGGACAGCAAAATGAATAATGTGAAAATTAGAGGACGGCAAAATTAATGTCATACTATGGAAGCCGACTTCGTCAGTCATGCAAGTCTCGCACATATATCAAACGCTTCAACGATTCTTTTTCCAATGAAAGTAGATCCACACAACCCGCAGCTCGTGATATATAATTCAGGAATGATTCGGGGAAAAAATAGTAATTTATGGCTTATCTGAATCCTTATCCCCCTGTGCAGCGATACCGAAAAAAAACGAAGACTAAGCGACGCCCGGCGGCGTTCTCTTGTTCTGCGCGCTCTCCCTCATGATTTACTTTCTGGTTTTTCCGATCCATTGGGTTATTCCGTGTTAATGTATCTTTTGCGGGAAAATAGATTCCAACGTAATGCTCTTTTCCCTGCCGGCTCGCTTTTTGGGGTTTAGGGCGTTTGTAAGTTACATCGTGGAGGTTCGAAAACGCTAAAAGGATGGGATTGGTTTTGAGGGAATGAAAGCCCGACGCAGAAATACTTCAGGAGGGTAAACGACTGTTCAATCGTTTTCCGTTACGCTGAATAATTTTTTTAGAGCGCTAAGCCCATACAAGTGTCACAAAATCCACGAGGAATAAATCATATCGATCCACATCGCTGGTGTAGTTGGCTAGTTTTCACGCGGAAACAACCAGCGTGTTAAGCCGGCGAAATTTGAGAGAAATTTGTAGTTTTTTTTATTTTGTTTTTTCTCTTTTGGTTTCCCGTCCACGGAATTTTCTTTATGCTTCTCAGGGCTGACAGCGAAAGAGGCTGGGGTAGGTAGTTTTGTGGATGCAGGAATCGAAAAAGATACCAAATCAGGGATTCGAAATTCGACGAGATTATCGGTCGTAGATTATGGTTTGCTTTGTTTTCAGACGCGGAATTTGGTCCCATGTTAACATATCTGGACGCGTGATATAATGTTCCCAAAATAAGTTTAGACGACTTAACAATACCACTACCCTGATAACACTTATAAAAATCATCATAGAAAAAATGCCCTAAAAATAGCCACAATTTTATATTTTTCTAGCATTAATGATGAAAATATGTTTATTCTTTTTGGCATTTCATTTGGAGGATAACTTACCTAAAGTTGACCACATTTAATTTTTTTGTAATCCTTAATAAGTAAATAGAAATTCAAAAGAGAACATTTCTGAATGATGTTTTTGTCAATGTTTAATGCAAAACACGCTGGTTTACAATGTTTAATCATTGTACAATTGAATAAGAGCAGCCCACTTATTTCCTTAAGTCCAGATAGGTCCCACAATAACGGGACAGATATTAAAAAATAAATCAAAATATACAATTTCTTAAAAAATCCACTTCATAATTCTATATGACATCTAAATAGTTGTTATCACCTGAAATGGCTTATCTTAATGTCGTTGCATGAATGGCTAGTACCACCAGATAATGAAATATATCAATGAGGTCCCAGGTTCAGGTTACTTAGAAAAATTGAAAATATTCTCTTAATGACAGGTAATGACGGCTGCAGCCAACTTGAGACCAACATTAATAAGAGAATAATTTTTATTTTATGCAGATATATTATTTTATGCAGATATTTATGGTTTCCATGGCGACCAAAATTTGACTCAACTAAAGGCATTTCCACCGCAATTGTGATAAACAACAAATTCTAAATTTCACCTGATTTTTGATCACTTTAAAATCTACCTTCATTGATGGAATATATCCTTTCATGAAAAAACAACGTGAAGGTAAAAAATATGCAGATTTCATGATAATATTTTGATTAAAACCTTCTTTATCAAAGCAACCATTTATCTATCATTAATTTAGAATTACCACGACTCAATTTCGATTGCGAAATAAATTTGCTAATAATTTAAATGATACCATGGCAAATGCGTGCATAATGCTATACCTCATTTTCTTTTAAGTGAAAGCATCTTTTGAATAGTTTTCGATAAAATGATGTAAAAATTAGGAAGTAAAATATAATTTCCATTCTTCTTCACCCGTTAAAAGTATGTGGATTGAATTAATATAATAGAAGTTTTAACGAAGAAATATCTGGTTTTATTGCGCATACAAATTAGACAGCACTTCCCTCAATAAATTGGTACTAATATAATTTCTACCGAGCGGAAGAAAATTTCAACTTAATATGCAGAAAGATATCCATAATTTATGATAGACATATTTTATAATGCATGAAATTTGAAAGTTTCGTAATTTGTGATGCCTGTTATGAACGAACTCGAATGGAAAACTAATTTTGCATTTAATAATTAAAATACTTGTCGTATATTTCCTTTCGCTTAACGTTTGTCTCGGCTATTTACGACCATTGTTTTAAGTTAAATGTTTAAAAGGACAACGGGAAGCTTCACAATGGAGGTACAACGGACATCAAGCAGAGAATAGCTATGCTAAACAGCGCAACGCTAGAACGCTAGAAATAGCAACGCTAAAAATGCGTTCATGGGAAAAAGGCAACTGCTGTGCTCAAAGAACATAGGACAACAAACTAGGAAATTATATGTGAAAACATTCATGTGGAGCGTGGAACCCATATGGATCGGAAGTATGGGTCATTGGAAAAGTTGAGCAGAAAACACTAGATAGAAGATTACGAAACTTTATGTTGGAGGAGGATGGTGATGATAAAATGGACGGGAAAAATATGAAATGATGAAGTATACTGAAGAGCAGAAGAGGAAGGGAACACCATGCAGAAAAGAAGAACCAGATGGACTGGACACACTCTGAGACACAATGGGTTTGTACAAAACATAACTGAAGGTGTAATGGAGGGAATAGTCCCCAGAGAAAGACCCAGAAATAAGTTCACGGATAAATAAAGAGGAGAATTAGACAGGATAGGGTGGAGAGCTGCAGTCAACCAAAATAGGATTGAACGACCAATAATAATGAAGTGCAAAAGAAGAGAGCAAATAAAATTATCTCTCAATAATTATATCTCAATGCGTGTATTTCAAAATGGGAAGAGAAATTTCATACAAACAGATAAACATGGCTTTTTTCATTTATATTTCGAAAATATTTTTTCAGTCATTTGATAGAGGAAGCTGCTTTACGTCATCAAGGCGGTTTACTTATGCGTATGCCTCGAGGAGTATTCCACTAAGGTTGTAAGCATCCATGCATATCATGGATCTCGCGTCGCTAAATACGACGCTGGGAAGTTTTGAGCAATATTGCCGCTATCTATGTCTTCCCGCAGCTTGACAGAGACTTTGAATCTATGTGAAAGCTTCATTTCAAATGTTATTTTTGGAATTATTTAAATTTACTCTTGTGTCAAGAGCAAAGCTGGATAAATATCATTTGCATAAAAATCATTAGTTGTTAAAACGTTAGTTGGCTGAAGCAGTGATATTAGGTCTTTTGGTGCAAGTTTCATAATTATTCATGACGAAAAAACTCTAACGTTACTTTTAGAACAATTGCCAATGCGGAGCAACCATACATGCAGTACTAAAAATAATTCAACAATAATATTTTGCATATCTGCTTCAACCAAAGCTTGTTTGAGATAAGTTTTCATCGTCGCTTTAATAATGTAGGCGACAATTTTATTAAAAGATATTTTTGGGACCTATATTTGAGTGAGACACCTTGGAGTTTGTATGCAACTAGCATGTTCATATGAAATGTATAATTTCGCTTTTTAAATATTATCTTTGCATATGCAATAAAAATGTTAAAAAATATAGCTCATGTTCTGCATATAAACATGTTAAAGAGCATAAAATTTTGGGACTGAAATGAATCGAAAAAATTTATTTTGTCATCTTTATCCTAAATTATCAGTAATGTCTATTGATTCTTAATGGGAGGGGTAAGAGTAAGAAATAATATACATGGTAGTTTGATGAATACAGAAAATAATCTTACCACATTCACTGCGACGTGGCCCACCGGTGGGTCACGCAAATCCAAAAAGCGATGCTGCCGTAAAATTCATTGAATTATCCCAACTTGGATGGAGTATTATGAGAGGAGGAATCAAGAAGGACTGTGACTAATTGCTGGGTCACGCCGCCCATGCAAAAGTCACCGCGCTGTGAGGATAGGGATTTGATCAGCTCCGCAGTGAACGTGTTACTTCCAAATTATAATCTTAGCGGTGACTGAATCAACATTGAAACGTAAATGGAAAGCTTTTAGTAATAACAAAACCGCAGAAAACAGAAAGTGAACCTTTATTTGAGAGTAAAATACAAACGTGGACTTGAACCTGGTATTACTAGCTTAAGTAGCCACTGGAAGTGGCAACTTAAGCTAGTAACACCAGGGTTTAAATTCGCTATGAAAAAATCATTTGACTTGACCGGGATTCGAACCCGGATCTCCCAATTGCCGGTCAGGTGTGTTAGCCAGTTACCTGACCATCTTCCTTCAAAGCGAATTTCGAGGGGGGGTTTATGCGAACTAGATGTTCAGGCCTCGAGTCTACATTGTAGCACATGAGACGAAGTCGTGCTTACAAAGCCACTGTTGTGGTGGAAAAACCCAACATTGTCGTTATTAAAACGACGAAATTGACAAATTTCCAAACATTGCATTTAACAAATGATGTGGTACGAAGTCACTCGCACGGGTGCATATACACCAGGGTTGAAATTCGCTATGAAAAAAATCATTTGACTTGACCGGGATTCGAACCCGGATTTCCCAATTCTTAATAATATCGACGCGAATATGGCCAATGGCATAGTTACAATGTTTCGCTGACCATTTAATTTTTTACTTTACATATTACAAGTTTATATTGATTTGAATACGAACGAAAAATTTTGTACAAATGTGTACGTAGATAAAAATCACCCCAGCCACCTTAATATGTCATTTTTAATTATCAATTAAGATGGTTTAGCTCTAAGGAGAGACGCAACTCAGTCGATGATCCGAGAAGGGAATCGGCTTTGGTGCGGGCACTGCTTTACCGTTCTCACCGCGCCCATCAGAATTAGCTCCCTCGCGGATTCTACTCCACCAAACTGAAGCCCCCAGGCACATTTGGGCGAGTGCCAAGCCGAGGTCACCTCAGTTTGCCCATCGGAAGTAGTTCTTATGGACACGACCCCGATTAGAACTGATTGGCTGTGCCAAAGGAACACGACTGAGGGGGTAAAAAATAAAGGCCCCCCACGGTAGTAGCCTTAAAATGTAACCCTCCTGCCGTACACGAGCTGATCAAGGACTGGTATTCCACCTCATCCTTCCTTGAATTTAGAACCTCGACCGCAGTTGAGCACACCACCCAAATTCGAAAGGCTACCCGTTAATGTCCGTCCTATCCGATCTCTCTTTGAGCTCCGATTGGTATGCTTAAGCTCCTCACAAATTCTGAAGGCAATCGAAGACGAGAAACTTGCGCACCCACATCATGGGAGGTGAGAAAATTAGGTCAAAGTTAACCTGCTCGATAATTTTTAGCATTTAAGGATTTGAGAAAAGTTTTAGTAATTGCTCCTCGTTAGCATAATATTGAATACACTCAAAAGCCTTTAAATTCAAAAAATAAATGCTAACGTAAAAAATGGAAATAGGATTGTTAAATCTAACATGTGACTATACTATCTACTTTAATAGCTATAAGGGCTATCTACCGGATATATAAGATTGAAGTAGAAGAAGGAAAAAATACTCTAAATGACTACTGCCACTGAACCGTGGAAATACCAAATTATTCCTTCATCTCAGACTATATATTTATTATCTTCGCCAAAATAAATAGTACCCGCGAATTGATGAAACATATCTTGCAAATATGATACACGGCAAAAATTCATCTTAATCATCAAATCGATCAGGCAGTTGAATAATACATGCTTACTGAAGAAGTCCATACACGTAATAGATGGGGAAACCGTATTTAACCAATTTACAGAATTTCAAACTGATAGAAAACGGTTAACCATAGCCTCCTTCTGGATGCTTTGTCAGCATATTTGGCTAAAGTGCTCGGCACGATAACGAGAGATCCGGATTTGAGTCCTCGTCCAGACGAATGACTTTTCTTTTTTGTAGAATTTTGCTCCTATGTTCACTTACTGGTGGATTCACAAAGATAACTAGTTCGCAGTTCGCCAATTTTGACGATTAAAAAACCTTACCCATCGACCAGAACGAAAGGTAACGCATTCACATTAATTATAATTTGGCAGTAAAGTTATTACATTATAGCCCAACTGATTAATAAAAGTATTAATCCGCAAAAAACGAGTTGACCCTTGTATCAGCAAATTTGACCAGAACAATCGGAAATGGTTTTTCAACGGTATTCCATTTATCACTCTTTCTTCGGCAATCGTTTATTAATTTCCCATTGGTACCTACGTGGTAAGGCTTTAGCTAAAACATAAGCTTCTTATGCATTTTGATCCAAAGGCGCATAAAGTACAAAAAGTGGATCATTTTTTTCACTATTCGGTCCAACGCGTCGATTGCAACGTATAAAATAAAAATTAATAATTATCTCGCCCACAATCCGTTAATTGATTGTTATAAAAGTTTATATTATGTATGACAACTTAAATTTCACTAAATGGCTGACTTTAGAAAACATAACATTTGTTCTATCATACCGTCAACAAACTATAATTTATTTGAATTTTCCTCAATACAGAGCATGCTCTATTTTTCATTTTAATTCATTTATGATAAAATCAAAATTCCACTTTGTTAAGCAAGATATTGTAAAACAGCATTGATAATGATGCTCAAGGATATTGAACTTCCTACTTCAATTCCAACTCTCACGACACGTTTCAACTAACTAGCAGTCATCATCAGGCACAATACTTCTTCCCCATTTCCAGACATATATATATAAATATATTCTCAACTCAGTCAAGGGTCAGGAGGGAGGATAGGAGGGGAAAAAGGTTAAAGTCATGATTAGGAAAGAATCCTTTGTTCGTCCAAACAGAGTACGTCATAATACCGGACCTACGCTACACTAAAAAAGGATAGAAGAAAAGGGGAGGTGGGAGAAAATTGATGGAAGGAGGAAGTTATGATGGTATCCAAAACAGGGGAGGTGACAAACAAACTCAATCTGATTTATCAATTCTATTTGCTCTTTTTTCTCTGAAATTCTCTTAATAATATTTAACCTAAAAAACAAACTATCAAAAAATTAGTTTTCAAATACAAAAACGGGAATGACACACGTGTAAGTGGAATGGGGAAAGTCCCTTCGGAAAGCCGGTAGGTAAACAGAACAGTCACACACACTTCAAGATTACAGCTGACGTTCTCATATCACCTCAAATGAATATCTGGAAGTTGATTCTGTGATGTCTTGGCGTTCATGCGTGTATTAATTCCTTTCACTTGAGCTCAACTCTTGAACTTAAGGTTTCTTCACATGGTTCAAGTTGTAATTCCAACGCAAGAGAGCCATTCATCTGATTGCTCTGAGAAGAGCACCAAGCAAGATGTGGCTTGGTTCCCTTAAGAGATGCTAATATCCCCTTTTCCAAATGTTAGTGTCCCCTTTTCCCAATGAACGTTCCCAATGTAAGGCGCACCTCAGCATCACCATCGACGCAATCCTCCTTTTCATTCCAATTCACTCATTTCTTGTCGCACTCTGGTTGGCTTCACATAAGGGTCTGGCCCTCCTTTGCAAACCAATTCTACAATAATGGGATATCCATATGATATTATGCCGCAATTTTTAATGGGAACAATATGATCTGTCAAAAATAAACTAACAGTAACTAACTATATCTTTTGAGCACCGTTTTCTTTGTAATTTTCTCTCATCGAATCAAGGTAGCCAATTTGAAGAAAATTTGTATTTAATTTAATCATCATCAACTCCCGTTGAGATTCAATAAATGTCGCAAGCTTAATTTTGCTTTAATCAGAAGCATTGATTTCACAGAACTATGTAGTATCGTGTCTCAACATGTGATGATTTAATCCTCTCTAGTAACTCAAAAAATATTGATTCATAATAAGATTTGAAATCTTCACTAATATCAATTGTAGAATAATATTTTCATTGGCAAACATTGCATCTTTCTATCTATCTACCATTTTTAAATTTCTTACAATTTCCCCAAATAAATTTGTATACATACATGATATTAAAAATTGTATGAACACAGTATTTTCCGATTCACATTCGCATTTCTACCGTATAAATCAACGGTAAGCAACCTAACCTAATACATGCTCCAAGTCAGGGTCTAATTAAGCCTAAAGGCCTTCATATTAAAATTTGCGTGTCTTGCTAATCGTACAATGATACATATGTAGAAACAAAATACGATGACAATAAAAGACCGGCAATATATTTCATGTTATTAGAACTTGACACGCCAAACTACAGCTATTTCTAAAATAGACACACCGGCAAGTATTGGAACGGAATATTAAAAAGTTATGAGAGAATTGAGATGGTGTTCCGGGTTTAATACAATTGTGCCAGAGTTTAATACAATTAAATTCGTTAAGTTTTGTTCCACTACCATTTCATCCAACCAAACCATCTTTATTTGCACTTCCCATATGGTTTAATTCTCTCTTTTCTCCGTTTCAAAATAAACATCTCTTCACCAACCCACCCATTGCTCATCGTAACGCAAATAATTTCAGTTGGTTGGTTGGTCATCTGTTCCAAGTAACGAACCAACCAACAGCGGTATGAAGTTACGAATAAATTAACTAAGCGCAGGGCAAAATTCTTAACCATATGTGTTCAAGGGTTTGACCCGTCTTAATTCCTCTTGACGTTTCCTCACTTTTTTCAGGGCTGATATTACAGGTGCCCCGCATAGATATATCTCAATTTTTCCAGACTAAATCCGCAGTTTCAACTCTCTTCCGAGTATTCCACAGACTTCTATTCAACTGCAAGGTTAATAACTCAAGAAAATATAATAGAAGGCCAGTTCTGGACTCCCGGGTACTCATAACCGGAGTATACCAATGAATTAACTACTTTTCTGCGTGAACAGGGCACTTTGTTAAGGCCTTGAATGAATACGTATATGTATAGTTTATTTTTAAGAGCATGTATGACTTTATAATCCATTAATACAACAATCTCGCACATAATAATACTTTTAACATCCATTTCTCGGTGGTGCAAACTCAAGGAGATCAGATAATAAACACAAGGATCGCACTTTTCCACAGATTTTAAATTGAATTAAAAGATAGTAATTATGTGTAAAATATGAAGAAAAGTGCAAGTGATTTACACATTATGGCGAACCTCCACCACATAATGTCTGAATCTGTTAGAATTTTTCAACTAGGTGAGATTCAAACCTGCAACCTTACACCAATGTTTTAATAAAATTGACATCTACGTCTTTTCTCTCACCACTTTTTCTCCTTTTTCCAGCTCTGATATGACAGGTACCTGAGCACAGGACGGGACGGGGCTTAATTTCGCCCGAATAAATCCGCATCTCCGACTCTCTTTCACATGTCCTCCCCGAGCGTTCCATCCAACCAAGCCTGCCACCTCCGCATCTCCACGATACACCATCACCATTCGACATCTTCTCTTGTCTCCCATTCCCCAAATGCTGTAGAACCAGGCGGGGACCCAACCTTCACATCCATCCGTCCCCTTAATCCTCGCCTATATCCTCTTTGATGGAAGATTGGCGTCTGAGTCCCCCCACGCCGATCCCGGGTGCTACGGTTCCCGCCGGGCGAAAAATCGAGCGATCGATAAGGTAGACGCGAAACTGAAAGGCGGATTGCCGAGTGACGAATGATTCCGGGAGCAAGATGTATTAGGGTGGGAATCTCGCCCAGATCGAAGGGCAAACATATAGGTTGAATCTCTTGCGTAAACTTACTGCCTCGAACGGACCTGTTTTGAGAGCGTATGGCCAGTCATCATGAAGCATTCTACAAACTGATTGTAAGATTTTTGAACCATTTTTTCCTCTCCTTTCACAGCGGATCTATTTTTATTTCCTTCAAAATACTCCACTTTTGCGTCATGAAGGCTCTTTTTAGATGGCTGGAGCGCGGGTCATAAGTCATTGAGTGCACATTTTATTAATTTTTCGAGTAGATCAAAATCAATTCATGGACCACAAATAACATACGTACATTCTTATGCATAGAAAATAAACAAGCACGTTGTGATAAAAATGCTGCAAATATGTAGCTAAATATACCCCCTAAATTAATCACTATTATGACTTAGGTTAAAGGCATGGCATTTAAAATTTAATCAAAAATCGTTAATCAAAATTATGACTTAGGTTAAAGGAACGGCAGCTCTCAGTCTCTTGAATACTTGATTAAGTAAAGGAATGAGTTAGTTGAAAATACTTTCACAATCTTTTCAGTGGATGTGGAAAAGTATTAAGGAATATGTTTATATGATTTATGAAATAAGTTACGAATTTCTTTTTTACCGTTTTCATTTTTAATCTAGATTTTCCTCGGCTACCTGCCAAATTGAAATGAAATGTTATTCAAATAATCATATAAATATAAAATAAAGAGGTGTAATCCTCAAAAATCAGGGAAAGGCACCAACATATCCTATCCGTCTCAGCTGAACATGTATTCAATAGGTTTGAAGTCCCTCAACACGGGCTTCATTACAGTGCACGACGATTATTTGGTTACAAAAAAGATACGCAGTGTCTCTATCCTAAAAAATACAAGGTTACCTTGCGAAAAGGAGCATACTGCATGAGGCACAAAAGGCTAATGGCAGGGAGAACGCAAAGGGAAAAATCATATTTGACGACAGCGTCATTTTATGACCTCAAGGAGGAGAGTGGGGAGGGTTAGGGGTTTGTTTGCCTGAAACGTGGGTGCAGGAGAGAAAGGAAGATGGTAGAGATAACCCCATCACTTCACAGAGATACAGAACCACATAGATACACTCTTGCATTCAGGGAGGCGTGAAAAATGAGCAAGGAAGGAACAAGGGAACTCCGAGCGCATTTCTAAAAAATGGAACTTTGGCCTCGTTCAAATTCATCTCAAATTTTAGGCAATTCTTTTTAAGGGCTTCACAACCGCGCTCTTTATTTTTTACGGAGAACTATTCATCTCCGAGCAAAGATGCTCGTTACGAATTTTTTTTCAGCAGACCGCGCAAGCTGCCTATATCCCACACAACTGCTTTTCGAATAGAACCTATGTGATGAGGCGAGACTATATTCATTCATCCACATTTTGCATTTATTATTCTGCAACTTGCTGATTAACTCCAAACGGGAATGAAAATTCTCAGGCAAAGCATCATTCTCACAGCTTTCTAAGGCTAATGATGTAGGTTTGGTTACAGTACCAATCTTGTGGGCGTCGCGACACTGAGCATTGAATTGCATCTTCATACACAGTTGGCTGTAATTTAACAATTCATCGATAAAATTAGCGAAAATAATCTGCCGACGAGTCAATAATACAATTTTTTGTCAATAAAAGAGATGATTTAGAGAGTTTACCTGAAATAAAATATGCGCACGTGTTTCGGCGCTATAGTGATGATTGGACAAGAACCTATACCTTTTGATACGCTGAGTCATTCAACCAACAGCATAAATAAGTTACAGCAGATTAAACCGCTCCAAGTCTCAGCAAAAATTAACCTCGATTTTGTTATCACACCTATCTTCACCTCTCATTTATAAGAAACGCTAAATGTAGTCAACACAACGACAGAATACAATTTAGAAACTATATTTAAACTTTAATTACGAATGGATTAGGGTAGAACCTAATATCTTCAAATCATTGTTAGACATTGAGGAATTATACATTTGCAGATATTCGTTAATCTTTATTTAACCATAAAGTATAGAAGAAATTTTCATTCCATCAAATTACAAAGAAGCTTAGACATCCGATTTATTGTACTTAGGTCTTTCTTTAGGCAGTAGAAACCGAGACCAAGTCATCAAATATCAAACGCAGAGTACATAATTCAACCCACCGTCATCATGCATAATATCAAATATCTTTGCTTGTAAATCTCCGATATTTCGATTTCGCCATTAGTATTTGAGTACTGCTGTGCTCACGGTAGATCTAAGTACTGTGTCTGAATTCCAAATAAATAATAACGAGGAAAATATTATTTTACCCGGAGGTAAATAAAGGGATGCGCATCTCCTCCTTTTAATTTTCCCTCGGAGTGGAAACACTAAAAATTGCTGAAACTTTTAAGTTCTAAATCGAGTTGACGAATATAAAAAAGACGTGGTTCCCATATAAAATTCCCGCGTCTAGATTTTATTTTTCATCTCTCTCCCAAGCGCAGTCTCTTTTAAGGTAAAAAAAATGCTCAAATGACTCCCCGATTTCCCAACAAAAATTAATGAACTAAGCACGGCTACGTCCTTGCCTCATTATAATTTTAAATTGCAGCTTCCTTGGCTACTTACGGAATCCCCATCCGCATGCTCTTCACGTCTCCTCTTTTCCACGACTAGCTCCCATTTTTCTGCTCGACCTCTCCTGAATCAAGCCTTTTCCATGCGTTTGCATTTTCAACGCAAGTTTTTTGAAAAATCCAAACTACCTCTGCCGGTCTGTTCCGTTCTGCCGGCTGACTTTCGTGCTTTTTCACCACTTGCCCGATCCATCAACGTCCCAATTACCCACCACTTGTTTCGCCGGATCATCCCAGCATTTTATTTTTCATTAATCAGGCAAGCTGCTGAGGAGTGCCTTCAATACCTCTTACGTGATGCGAACGGTATCGCATGGCGGGGCGAAGGTGTACCTTATACGTACGAATGTAGTCCGTGTTGTTCCCGCACGGGCCTTTGCGTCTGAAATGACTTTCAGTTGGGATGGATAATGACGATCATTTCGCATGATTTTTTTCTCGAAATGGCATCGAGGACGGTTGCAAAATTTATCCGTGGATTGTCTTGAAAGAGAATTAAACTCCTATGGAAGTAGAGAATTAGTGGAGATAATTTAACGCGAGCGTTACCGGCTGCAGAGAACTAAGCTATTCGCTTTTACATAAAGATTCACCATTTGTCTTCGTTTGAAGAACTTTTTCTAGCGTTCAGCCTAAAACTCAGAAGAATAGAGAAGACCTTAAGCAATATGAGTAACGACATATTGCACTCATTACATTACGAAAATATATGTTTAATTGAACAATTTAATACAAAATACTTGGGGTATTCAGAATAAACACATGCGAGCAACTTGGACAAATATAGTGAATTTTTACGTTCAAAACCTTTAACTAAGGCAAAATTTTCATTAACTACACGGTAGCTAAGCTAATGGTTCACCACTTAGGCACGTGGCATGTAATGGCTATGTAAGATGCAACGAAAACTCTAAATAGAATATTTAAATGCGTATTACCTTATCGTCTGTTCCGCACTGTTTTTCTTATGTTTTTTGTTAATTTTATCATGTGAATAACATTAAATACATTTTTTTAAACATTTACTTATAAACAGGGCAGTTTACAGCATCAGTATAAAAATGATTGCTGATAGCTAAACATATTCGAAGAATTTACGACCGACTTCATAAAATGCCGAGTCACTACACGATGTTTTTATTACTAAAATATATTGAATGCAATCGGCCGTGATGTTTTACAAAGTTCATGCCTTTGACTCGGATTTAAACAATTTTCTCGTCTCTTCCAGAAGGGTTTGTTACTTCTACAGTTAAGCATTTTAGCCGAAGTTCGAGCATAATAGTTTATATTAGTTTTGATATCTCATTTCATATTATGTTGAAATAAGTTATTGTGACTAAGAAATATTTCTGTAAGTTAACTTATTTCTTAGCGGAGAAAATAAAATTAAATAACATGGGTTTAGTATCTGTCAAAAAAATTGAAATCATTCGCATAAAAAATTTCATTCGTTTTATTCATAAATATAGTCTTCAGGCAAAACTATCAACACAGATTCAGAATATACAATGTGCTGAAATTTCAGTAAATGTAAGAAAAAATCCTTAAATGTATGTAATGCACATGCTTCAAAATAAAGAAAAATTATTTCTTAATTTTGAATAAAAAGATTTTACTTAAATGGGGCTTGATAATGAGGTATGACTTTGAAAATAGTCACAGTAAATACTTCATAAAATTAAAAAAATGCATACATTTCCTCTTTCGCGACGCATTCATTCCATGAAACCAGTGTTTTGATTATTATAAATACGCTAGCACTCCAAAAGAGGGCTGAAAATCTCCGAAGTTTTATAATTATAAAATAGATATTTACGCCAAAAGAGTAGGTATCCTTTTCCTTTCTTTGATTTGACCAGTGGGGATTGTTATTACTTTAAATATTTGTGCTAGATAATGTATAATCTTTAATTTAGGACATGAGGGGTTACAAGGTACAGCAGAAAAACTACTTCTCACTTGCGTTCATGTATAGCTTCAAGGGGAGCGAGGATTTGTTCTATTGTGAAAAGACAGTGGGTTGGCTGTTTCACCTTTAAAGCGGGAAATTTGCACATCCAGCGTCGCTTTTTTCTGCCAGTGACAACGATTTGACACAGACTTCCGCCGGATGGCACAATTTTTTTTCTTTTCTTGTTTTTGATCGGATCGTTCCGATCCTCATTAACCGCTACCGAATGAAAGAGCTTTTGCATTTGGACATTACGTCACAGGTTACATTAAAATCATCCCGCATGTTAAGCACACAGACACCCATCTCTACGTTGGACACTAGGTGACCATCCGAATTCACCCGGTTGGCTGATTTTTAATGCCCAGGTAATCCGTCGATTCACATTAAAACTTGGGGAGGCCCGGAAAACATGCCGATTTTCAGTAATTTGCCGACGAACGGGTGGACGGTGGTAAAATAAAAATCGGGTGGTTTGGTGTGACGCGCGGCGATGCATTAACATCGCTGAAAAAAAAGAAAAGTCTATTTTTACCGTTTCCGATTCATTTTACCCTAAAAAATCTAATGATCAAACAGTGCAAAGTGAGATATATGAAAGAGGATTACGAGTGTAGAAAAAAACACTTTTTAAATATGTCCACTGAAAACATGGTAAATACTACATAAATGCACCGAATGTTTCTGAAAATGATAGAATTTGATTGAAAGATCACTTTGATCGGTAACGTAAAATAATATTTAATTATTTTGGAAATGGGTTAATTGACACCACCCATACTCCCGCATGCTTTGAAATCGGTTGAAAGCATGTGAATATTCCTTTAAAAATTAAACCTCATTTTCAGTATGTTTTAATTCCGGAAAAATGTTAGTAATTTTTTGAATTCAGTATTAATAAAATTTACTCATGCCTGCAATATAAAGAATGGGAATTATCTGCCTTATTGTATGGCAAAAATTTTTCAAAAAACATAAAAAACAACACCTTAAAAAGTAAGCTTAAATCACCGCGCATGGTTTGCTATGGAACCTATTTAAGCAATAGTACACTTCAGCTATGTGAGCTATCTTGTAGCGCATCTGCGTAAATAGTCACTTAAGATAAATTCTTTGAAAATTAGTGAATGCCTAATATTCTTAGTGAACGTTTTAAGCAAAAGGTAGGTACATACCTATGAGATATGGACGATAGGCATGTTTTAATTTTTATGTTTTCCTTTCTTGTCTCGTATAAATATATTTTCCTAGCTAAAAACAAAGAATAGGACATTTTTTATGAGCAATTGAGTTTATGTTGTTCGGTATGAACATCCATGTCAATTAAATAAAACATTAACCACAGCTTACAATTTTTCATTATACCTCCGGCAGTCAATTAAACCGGTGGGCAATCAAATTTTAACGTGAATAAAATAGATCCTCAAGTTGAAGCACGATTCAGGGCAGTTAAGCCCAACATAGGAAATATTTTTGCTTTTCAATAAAAATAATGAAATAACAAAACTGAGCCTCGGCAGAGGTAACGCAATCGTAATTGCAAGAGTTAAACTACGTTCTCGATTAGATATACTCGATACTTAAATTCATTTCCCGGAATAGTAGGTCAAAATTAGTAGCAAAAAGAATGCTAGCTGCAAGAAAAACTTGGCAAAGCTGCTGGAATTAAAAATTATTCGCAGACTTCAAAAGGCTACATCTATCATGATTTTATAAAAATACTTTATTGCATTCAACTGAGCAATCAGCAATGAGAACGTGTTCACACAGTTATTAACTTAAAATAAATTTAGAAAAAAGATGGATATGTACTGCTACCACGATAGGTATAAAAAGCGGAGCAAACAAGCTTTGATATGAACATCAATACGGGTAGTGGTATTATAAAAATTTAATAACATTACATACATAAGGGTCATTCTACCTCATTTCAACAAAAAATTGTCCCTAGGGCCTCAGATTTTGCACAAAGTCAGAATATGGGTCACATGTGTCCTCAAACGAAATTATCTGCAATCATTAAAATATAAACTTTTGCGTGCTTAAATTTTTTCACATTTTTGTTAAACATGTGTGCCTTGAATCATGATTTTACTAATATCTCGGCTTTTGTTCCTTTTATAACAATTCAAAACATTCAAAAGCCAATTTGTTTTCTTTTTTATTAGAATACGTTATTTATAATATGGTTTGAAATATTTAATTATAATGTGCTGGAGCTATCCATTTCAGCCAATGCACGCATTACGTGTCCGCTACATACCACCTCTGGGGCTAGCCCGCGGAGGCGGGTATGAGAAAAATGCAAATGATTTTTGCAAATTTTTTATTAGCCTGTTTATTACCTGCCATGGCATTTTTTTCAGAAAAAGTTTGTAACGTACGTATAAATAATGAAAATTTTGATGGCTATTTTTGGGATTTCAGAAAATGTTACTTAAAAATTTGTTTAAGATTTGAATTTAACAAAAATGGGAGATGCAATGAAATTAATTTAAAGAGTATAACTATCTTTACGAAAGAATGAGCTTCAAAATGAGGTATCTATTGTCGCTCTACGATACAAAAAAGTCCAGATATAAGGAAAAACTTCATTCAACGTAGAAGTCTTTAGGAAAAATGAGAAAAATGTAAATATGCAAAAATCACGTAGAGACTTTCTCTCAAATCGGTTTAAGATTACTTTGCTTGAGGTCATATGTGACCCATACACCAAGTTTGAGCAAACTATGAGACCATAAGGGACGATTCTTTGTTAAATTTGAGTGAAATGACCCATAAATATTTGACGTATCTTAGGTTGACTACCAGTAATCAGTTGAGATTCGCGAACTCTTCCAGCCCATAGTAAATTTCTCCACGGGTGAGACATTTAAATTCAGATTTTTAACAGCTTTTTCAGCAAACTTTGAAAGCTAAACTTACATAAGAAACTTGCAAATTTTCCTTCAATATTAACCAACATCCTAGCTAACAGAGGTAGTCGCTAGCATCCCTGAAGGGTTATAAAAACAACTAAGAACGGTCTTCACACCCTGAACTATTAAAAAAAAATTCGGCATTTAATTTTTAGAAGTTCGAACAACTCCAACAAGAGATACACAGTATTCTACCTTCAAGCCTGCGGCAGTTTCTGCCTTCTACTATGAAATTGTAAATCATTAGCCATTTAACTCACACTCTCTATAATATCCCATGCTTTTCTAGTTAAAACGTTAAGATAAAGCGCATCTATTAATTTGTATTAAAAATAGTTTTGAAATTAAGCGTGTGTTTTTAAATAAATGTTTCCAATATTCTGCTACTGTTCGCAGTTATAATCTATGGTAAGAAGTACTTGAATGTCACAATTGATGGTCGAACAAAATGAATTTTTAGTGAAAATATGCGGCGAGCTATTTACCTTTTCTTTTCTGAGTTATTTTCAAAATTAGCAGCAAGCGGTGTGATATTAATTGATTGCCATGCAAATAGTTCCTCTACCGTACTCTAAGAGTTGATGCTGGTCGTACCATATGAATATTAGAGAAAAGGTACAGTGAGGCGTTTATAAATTCGCCATGTTGGCAGTCAGCGGTGCGATATTCACCGTTCTGCCACGCGCCCGGGTTTAGCGCCCCCGCCCGACACCCACCTTTGCCGTCCCAGTCGGGCCGAGCTGTGGCACCCCTGCCAGTGACGCATATAGGTGTGTGCGTGCAGCAGCAGAGCAAAGGGGGTGTGTTGGGGAGCTCCGGCTGCCGGCGCCCAGGACATAATTCAAGAGGACAGCGGTCCAGCCGGGAGATAAACGTGCCAGAGGTACGTTCCACGCGGGTTGGGCGGAGAGAGAAGAAGATAAAAAAAACCCTGGACTCTGAGACCCTTTCACGGGTCGCCCCTGACTAGGTTGGAGGCGGGGGAGGGTCGGAGGGGTTTTGGGAATGCCCCGACTCCTCGCGGAACGGAAAGAAGAGCGTGTGGTGCGGGGAGGGGTGGGTTCCAATGCCGCCGGAGGTAGTTGTTGGGGCCACGGGCCAAATTCCCAGACCCCATGGCTTCGCTCGTCGAGCTTTTAGAAAGGGTTGAGGCTCTAGCAAGGGAGAGGTTGGAAAACGTAGAGAGAGGTGGGGGTAAAATTATTTAATTGACCCCACACGAGTTGGATGAAACAAATGTTTACCTCCATAACCCAACCCTTTCCCCTCCCGTAAGAAGAAGGAACGACTTCCGCAAGGGAAATGTTTACTTAGGACGTCGTAGACCACGGGGACTTATAACTGATCTAATGAGTTGAGGACCTCTACCTCACAATAACATCTTTTACTCTGTTTATAAGCATTTTGCAACACTATTCAACAACTGAAATGAGGTGAAGTGCTCTTCAATTGTTAATAATAAGAGATACAACTGATTTTCCTAAGTGGAGCGACCAATCTAAAAATAAAATAGAGTTGATGAAATATGATAATCTACAATGGACCAAGAGAAGACGCAAAATCATATTTGCGCTATGGTAAAACATTCAAAAATTGAATAGTACCTTAAGAATCAAGGGAATAATACATGAGCGCGAATGTATAGGAGCCGTGCAAAATGAGCAACTACCATGTCTCACTCATTTCTTGCGTTTACTGACTTAATGGCACTGACAAATTATCATGTATCATATACTGAACTTTAATGTGGAGGAAGAAAATTATTTTATTTTGCGCATCATATTATTAAAGTACATCCTAAAATGTGGTCTTACAGGAGACAGACTCGTGAGATACGCTGGAATTTTGTATTGAAAAAAAAAACAAGAAAAAACGCTCCAAACAAGCATTTTCTCCGGAGCACTTTTTTCGCCCCGTGGAATAAGAAAACGAAGGATATTTACCAATTTTTGAACTGGCTTTAAGGAACTATCTCTTTGGCATGGATAAGGGCTCAAAACTGTTGCAATATTGCATTTGTGAGGCCCCCCAACTTTTCAACAGAACGTTCCCAAACATATGACCGTGAGTGCGGGAATTCCAAAGTTTGGAAAATTCTTAAAAGCTATTTTGGAACTGGGCCCAGATTTTACTTCCATTATTATTGACCCTGTTGCTACAGTAATGCACAATCCAGCCCCATAAGTATTCGACATTTTACTTAAATCTCCTATAATGCTCCTAAGTTTTAAGCTTTAAAACTTCTTGGTATGATTCCGTGGATTCTTCGATTTCCGTCCCACGTTGTGGGAATAGTATTGGTCACATTTTTGAGGAGAAATAAATTATCATTGTCCAATTTTTCCGTATTTTAGTTTAATTATCTGAATGCAAAATGAGGACTATGAAAGAGATTGGCGTTAAGACTGGAAGGTAAGGCCAAAACAGAGAATTTTTGCGGATGACTGGGTTCCACTTGCAACTAATTCTGAGAATAACATCTCTATATAAATTCCGTTTAATTTTCCTCAATGAGCTACACGTGGAACCAAGTCATCCGTAAACAATCTTGAGCTGACCCTTCCTCATTTTGTTCTCTCAACATACCCCGCTATAATCTTTCACAGAAAATCTATATCCATGTCATAAAATGAGAACATCTAAACGAGGAAAATGTCTACCGTAAGCATTCACGACCACCTGAGGAGGTGATTTGCAGGAGTCTCGAAACATGGAAATGACACCTACTGATACTCGAATAATATCAAAGGTAGCCGCGAAGGAAATTAATATATTCCATTAAGTTTCGCACAATTTATCTGTGGTACGAAAAAATATAATTCATCATAAATCTCCTTATCAAAATGTATCACCAAGCAATGACTTCCACCACATTAAGTTAATTTTTGTACTGTCAAAGTCCGTTGACCCATTAGGCAAAGTGATCATTGAGCCATGAATCAGTCATAATTTTAACGCGAGAATTAATTATGGCTTCTGCGAATTTAGTTCAGTACACTAATGGCATAGTATTTAATAGTAAGAGCCCTTACATAATGTAATAAGATTCCTAAATCATTCAATAAAATGATAAATTATATTAAGTGAGTTATTTAAGTGATCAAAGATCGGCTTAGAATGGAATGTGATAGCTACTGAATGATTCTCTGATTACCGATAAACCGACAACACTCCTCCAATTAATCTGCTCTAGAGATAAATGTTATTCCCATGTGTATCTATGCTCTGTAGTTAGCCCTCAACCTGAAATGAAATTTACTAGGGAATAAGCCATTATTTTCAGCCCCAATGAATTCACTGATACTATCCAAAGAACAAGATTTATGTTACTTATATCAAACAAAATAATGACATATTTAAGCATAGTAATGACTACTGTGGTCAAATTGTCACAATGAAGGTCATTTCTATGAGGCATTTTGACAGCAGCATAGCAGAGACATTGCTAGAAAACTACTTAGTAGCATAAAAATGGAAACTTACATTCAAATAAAACTATGTATCGATGCTGAAATATTAGAAAATGCTATGCCTTGATTTGGCATAATAACCTGGGCATAAATTTTAATGATTTTGAAGCCACATCACACCCTCTGCTTTGTAAGCAAAGTATCCCAAGATCAAACCATATTATCACGCTTATGATAGTAACTTTGTCATCAAAAACTTTAAGAGAGACAGTTATAGTGCAATATAGCATCAGAGGAAGACAGTGTCAGAGACACTACGTTACGAATGGCTTCATACTGTTGTGATGAATATATAGCTTTCTACTTACACCGCAATCCATTTAGTGGGAACGGTTTCGTAATTCGGTTACAAAACCAAACGTATAAAACAAGTCAGTGGCCATTTGCAAAAGTTAATTTTCATTGTTTCACCAGGTCCAAATAAGTGTTATATGTGAAAAGAGCAAACAAATTCGCACTCATGTCCCCAGTCTCAAATCCCGACTTGGATTCGTGCTCAACAGCTTCAACCCTTTTTTTGCTAATTTAAGCGCCCGACTTTTTTTTTACACCAGGCGCCGAAAATAACGGAGCAGAATAAGGTGATAATTATTCAAACACTTCCTCTCGCACGGAAAAAATCGAGATCCATTTTTTTTTCATGGGTTTGGCCGAGGTATATGGGTCCTCCCACTCCTGGCCTCACACATCCATCGAGTAAGCTAATGCACCGTGGGCTGGGCGAAAATATTCGGCCGACTCCCACAGATTTTCCAGTCAGCCAAAAGAGGGGGCGAGAGAAAGAGGGATGATGGGGATGAAGCATTCTCTCTCACTCAGTCGGGGTTGTTTTGGAGCTCCAGGAGGGAGAGATGGAGGGAGAGAGGGCCGAGAGAAAGAGGGAGAGAAAGCAGTTTTGAGCTTAAAGGAAGTGAAGCGAAGTGTTGGAACGGTATATGGGTGGAGTTAGGCAGGCGAGACTACTTGCAGCGCCGCGCAGTGGTAAGAGGGGGAGAGCTGGCGAGGCATGTGTTATGCAAAGGCGACGTCAGGGGGCAGGGCAGGCGAGATGAATAGCCGGGGCAGGCCGAGGGGAAAATGGCGGGAAAGGAGGGAGGAGTTACGGGTGGGAAGGAAAAAAAAACTGTGAAGGATGTGTGAGAGAGGAATGAAGTAAAAGGGCGAGGGGAATTATGGGAGCAATCTAGCGGATTGCAGTGTGACGTGAAATACTAAAAATCTATATGGGTACTACGCTGCAGATTTTACCAATTGCATTACATCCAACCGGGACGGGAGTTAAAGGCCTACATTAACGTGCCCGAAATGCAGTCCCGGCACTGCGACCTGAAGATTTCTGTTGAAATACGATTAAAATGTTCTCTGAATACACGGCCTACGCGGTGAACACCCGAGAACAAAAAAAAGGTAAAATCTGAGGAAATCTACGATGAAACGTTCTAGAGGCATATTTCATGATTATAAGTACCACATCTACTCTTTCAAAACTCGTCAACTATTACGCAATAGCAGCACTCCTGCATACTGCTTCCGCATACCTACGTAAATCTGTACAATACATCTTTGAAGTACGTATGGATATCACCTACTCCTGCATACTTACATTTATTCTCAATATCAAACCAGTTAACCACTATAACTGCAAAAAACGTTAAAAATCCTAAATATTGAGTCTGAATTCTACACCAGCGATTTACGTGTGCAAAATATATCCATTTGCTGTGTCTACAAATCAAATCTTCATACCACATTCCCACACCACTCTTGAATACTTGGTTTACGTTCTACAATGGAGTCTGCAAAGTACGCCTGCATAATCAATTTTCATGCCTCAAATAAACAGCCAGTGTCCATAGAAATCAAACAACAAAATATATTTAGCAACTGTTTCACGATTGTTAGCTTGGTGCACATCTTCATACCACACCTTCATATTACCTTAGTAACCGCTAAGGCGTGATGTAGGTGGAAAAAAAACGAAATTCCTCGATTAAGGGATCAAATATCTCCATGTTATCGAGGAATCCGACTGAAAAATGTAGAGAAAAAGTAATCAAATACTTGCCTGGTCTGAATAATTTTTAGTTGACCTAGGCTTCTTTGGATCCAACTCAGTTCGATAGTTTTTTATCACGATTCAGATTGCATCTCTTATTATTCAACAAAATGCATGGAATGGCTCCGTAAATGTTTGGTTCGGAGATTTTCAACAAAATGAATACCCAGTATTCATTTTGGTGCTCAGTTCATTCCTCTCTCTATTACGGCACCCTTCACGGATTTTGACGTGCAAATAAAATTCACTGCCTTTGTTTCATACATAAAATTCGTACTCATAAAACAAACTTAAATAATTTTTCTCTTACTTTTATAGGTACTTCTCAACGTTTAAATTTGTGATGAAACTTTATTCACTATCCAGTTGTAAAAATTCATTGTATTTCCATTCACGTGCATATATCTCCGCACATTAACACTATTTTTGGTACATACGCAAATAATGTCTCTTTAACTTATTATAATTCTAATTTTCGTAAGTGGGCAGTAAACATTTTACATTAGAATTCTAAATAAATTAAAAATCGAATTTAACTAAAAAATCTTTTAAATTATATAATTGAACTTAGCAAATAAATCTTAATGGCGTCGAGAAACATTTGTCGAGTAACTTCTTAATGCGCAACAGAGTTGCGTTCCAAATGCTTCCTGGGCTTTGAATGAAATGGATAGAGAGTAGAGACGGTGACTCAGCCACTTTTTTCACTCACCTCCCGTCGCTATGCACGTGATCTCGACGGTGGATCCTTCGTTGTACGGGCCGATGATGTAGTGCTGCACCGTAGTGCCCTTCTCGTCAATGATGGACAGTGACTCGGGTGGGACTGCAAGAGAAATGGAGAATAGTAGTTTAGGTTTGCATGACCGTAATCGCAATCATACTCATTAATACGACATGTGGGCAAAATCAAAAACATTGTATCTTAAACGCAATAGCGGTACAATTGATGCCGGTGCCTATAAAATATATAAGGTTAGAGCACTTAACAATATGGAAATTTTAGACGTTTTCTGTCAAATACTTCCCTTGTTAAGTCAAAACATTCGTGTCATTACATTGTAAACACTTTAAATATTACCAAACTAATGGCTGCGATTTCTGTGTACATATTACTGCCCTATGGAGCACAAAGCAGCGACGGCGACTACAGTAAAAAAGTGAACACTTTTTCATCGTCCTGATTTTTAATATTCCCTGCGGGAAAACCACAATTGCTTCTCAAATACGTAATTTTTGAGAAGTAAAAACGCTAAATTTTATGATAAAATAACAATGTCGTAACTTTATATAGTAATAGTAGAGCATAATTAAGTTGATTATGTAACTCTGAGATATTGTTAGAGCTCAATCACGGATTTTGTCCCCGATTTGGATGCTCTCAAGAAATAAGGTAGCATTCAAAATTTTATAACTTAATATCCCTCCAAAACTTTCAGTGAAGAAGTAAAATGTAGCCTTAATTAAAAGCACCTTGAATACATTTCTTCTTCAAAGACCATTCATCCAAATCCACATCGAAAGTAGACCAGCGATTCCATCGTATTCTTTCCTCAACACACCGAAACCCTGTCAAACGAGTAACGGCTAAATCACAACAACGTGAAGAATGAAAGTACTCTTGGAAGGAGGTGGTGAAGTGTCGGGTTGAGCAATGCCAAAAAAAGACAATAAAACAGAGGTTAAGGTGAGTAAGCGGAGAGCATCAACTCACACACAAGCGCGAGTCTACTTTAGTCGGGAGCCGGGGAAAACTTTCAACACTTAAGCCGCTCCCGGCGCCGTCGAACCAACTGAGAGGGCCTAGGTGGATGTCAGCCGGCGCCCTCACCACTCCGCACCCACGCCAAAACCTCTCTTCCCTCTCCCCACACCCAACCAACACCCAAACCCTTCACGGCTAGAGTCTTAAACTCGGGCCAAAGTTGGATTCCACGCTGCAATGGCACCTCACCAAGAAAAGGCTCCCTCTCCACGGCTCGGAAAAAGCCTTGTCACCCCGGGCCTCCGGGGGTGTTGAGTTCTTCCCGTGGGAGGCCAGGGGGAGCAGGGGGGGACCACTTGCCGCGCCTCCCGGGCCACCCCACCGCCCCCGGTTCCCCCGAGGCCTCCAAGAAAAAAACCGTACCCCGCTAAGCGCCGCTGCCACTACTCAGACCCCTTCTCTAACTGAGACCAGAGTACCGCACAATCCACTCCAAAGCCTCCGGAAGAGTTACGCATCGCCGCCGAAATATTCAGAAAACCCTGAGAGCACTGAAGGGTTTCTTAAACATCCCGGCACCCATGGATGCTATTTCTCACTTCATAGCGCTTCCCGCGCACATTTTAGCAAATTAGTATGCTGGCAGTCTTATAATTCAGTGATATAACGATCAGATTCCTAATGAGGAAGCTCGTATTAGAACGTGCGTCGAAAGGAGTCTGTGGTTAAAAAAGTGGAGTCTGGCAAATATAACAGTTTCACAGAGGACCCATTGACCCAGATGATGTTCCTGACGAATCCCTTTGTAACCTTTCACAAGAAAGCAGGGATTCAATCAATTATGCATAGAAAAATTCAGTTTGAGAGACAATTGCCGAGACTCTATGCACTAATAAGTGCCAACCAGAGGGAAATGAGAACGAGAAAAGACAGGGGAAGACGATGACTACAATTTGTTGAGCACATCATAAATACGTGTAATGCAGGAATTATGAGGGGATGAAAAGATAAGTAGAGTAGTTTCAAGGGTAGAGATCGTTCTTATGTATAAAGGAAATTTTGGGAGGAACTTCTATTAAATGGTGATCATGCACGGAAATTGTACATGCATGATATTAGTTCATGAAGGGCGTGCATTAATAGTTTTGGATTGTGGCAATTAAACATATATGGTCCTTTTAAAGCAAACAAATACCTTTAGCTACTGGGGTTATTTTTTCCTTCGATAATCTCCAATAAACATATCAGCAATAGTCATACTAAGCCAAATATGCCTTAGTAACCTTAGCATCCTTAACCTAACACACCTTTTTTGCCTGAGTACTCGATTTATTTTATGCACTCATTATGATTTATGTACTCATGTTAACTATATACATTTGAAATTATCATTAATACACGGCATGCGAATGCATGGAAATCGAATAAAAAAGTGGATTCAAGTTAGAAGAGTGTATTGTAGGCCGTGTCAGGTTAAGGTAAAGGCTTAGAATTTCATGGTTGAATGTGAGGGAATAAACTCTAAAGATAAGGTATGTAAGGAGGAATGTTGGTGGAGGAATGTACGTGTATGAAGCAAAATGTTAAGGTAACTGGTGCATGGCTAGAGCCATATAGAGAAAATTATTACAGCATATTCAGTAATATTTCAACTGTTGACGGCTCTACTTGGTGGAATAACATAACGTGGGAGAATTTAAAAACACTTAGTAATATTCCACAAAGATTTATTTTCCCAACCGGTTTCAACGCTGTCGCGTCATTATCAAGAGTACAATTCAACACAAAAATAAATCTCTGTGGAGTATTACTAAGTGTTTTTAAATTCTCCCAGCATATTCAGCTTTTAAAGGATATCACCTAAATGACACTTTTGACTGTGACTTTTAGGGTTTACTGTACCAACCCTGAAAGGAACAAGCGCGTGACTTGTGTGAACATCTCTAATTTCTAAAATGGAAATCTTCCAACAGTCTATTACCCGTATTTTATAGGTTAGCGTAATGTACAGGATTTGGATTTGGATTAAAAAATGGAAAAAAATCGTCCTGCAGTGCTCGAAAAAGACAAAAATCAATTTTTTTATTCTCCGGAGAGCCTTCACAAAGACGGGGCAAAGAATAAGAAGTAAAATTGATATTTTTATACTGGAAAATGAGCTAAAATTTTGCTTTCCTCGCATGGGGTTTGCGAACGAGAGACAGAGAAATTTATATCGAAATCCATCCCATCGCACGTGGCCCATCCCCTTTAAGTTTCCTTTATTGGCCGATATGCCAGCATAGTGTAGCGCCAAGATAATTCTCTTCACGTCAAATCACGTAACATCACCAGACTGATTCCATGATCAAGTTCCTTCCAGAGAAGCTGAGATATTACTTTATACTTAGAAGAGCGGGGTATTCACACTGAGGCATGGAGAGTATCATCAATCTTCTTTCGAACTTTTGTTGAAGATTGAGAAATCTCAGCGTATACGGCTTCTGCTTTTTGATCACAACTCAACGGGAAACCCACGCATGAAATTTTAATAAACTTAATGCAATATTGTCAGTTAGGCTCTTATTGCTGGAAAGTGAAGCTAGGAAGTGGATCACCTTCAGAAGTTTGCAAACGGTTACGGCTCGGCAATGAAACAACCGGATATTCAAATGGCTCGTAATGTCAATGTTATTGGAGACTAAAGTATTATACTTATAGCTGATCTCACAGTAACATGAAAATTCATTATATTTAATATACAACGCACAAAGAGTAAAAATTTTTATACAGGCAGTATTTTAACAAAATTTTGACATCATAAAATCACATATTAAAAAGTTTAAAAGGTAATAGTCGAGACAAATGTTTTGAAGAATTTTATGTCCCACTTACACGATTCTGGGAAGATAAACCTGTGTGTGACTATTAGGTATTCACTAATTATGCATTCCTCATGCCCTATCACAAAACATGAACATATCAAAAGGTTACAGAAGGTGTTTGCAACAAATTTTTAATTATTTCCTATTCAGCCACAGAGTTTCCAAAATACCAAATGGTTCATCATATGATTTTCCAGCAGAATCGATCTTATATAGGTATTCATATCTATATTGAGAAATGTATTTATTCAAAGTTATTGCGGCTAACTTCCGGAAAATTCACTGTCGGCGATTAATTCGTTAATAAATAACATCATGTAATATAACCTGAATATAATCATAAATCAGTACATTACTTCTCTGAAGGTTATAACATTATTTATTAGTACATTTATCGGTACGCAATTGTGTTTAAGGAAATTTATTCAATATCAATTAAATTAGAAGAGTGCTTTAACTTGAATGGCCGTATCTCATTGTTTTTGTGCACTGAAATTATTATTCTCAAGGTTTTAGAATAGAGTCAATGAAGAAATATATAAAGGAAACAGAAACAATGGAGATTAGCAAGGATAATCTAATTTGAAGGAAATTATCAAATGAGATAACTATTCCCAACCTTGCAAAAATTTTTAAATTCTTAGAATACCGCAAAAGGGACTGGCTACGTTATTGGCCACGTTAGTACTCAACTATATCTATATATTTTTTGCTACGCTTCCATGTATATTTTAGGAAATTAAAAAGAAATCATAACTAACTAGCCACATTATTTGAACCGTAACAATTTCAATGTGAATCCGGTTTGTAGAAGAAATATCATCATAGTTAAAACGCCCATTGCTAAATGCCCCACAAATTGTGATTTTAGGTATTAGGCTCTCCGTTATATGTAGCCCTCATCACAATATCACCATAGCGTACACATTGAAGTAATGCAGCCAAATATTTTCCTCTCTCCTCAAACATACGAATTTTCGAAAAGATTCGGGGAGATCTTTCCTCCAAGCGTAGTGTATCCGAGCTAAGTAACGGTCCGTCATCCGATTTTCTGGAATAACAGTTTTTAAAAAGGGGGCTAAGATGTTGGGAGGGCCTTGTTTTTGGGAAGGTCCTGGGGGATGGTGCGGCAGGTTGGGGAAGGGGGGTTTTCTCAGTGTTTTAGGCGGATTGGATTCCATATAGTATCCTGGAACAGCATTTCCCATGATGGATCACAGGCGCTCGACACTCCTGGCAACGACGGCGTGCGGGGGAACAAGAAAGACCTCCCCCCCCCCCTAGGCCCCTCCTTCCCTTCGGCATCGGCTGTTAGCTCACTCGCTTATCTGAAGGTTTTCCAACGGATCACGGGGCTTAACCGACGGGACGTGTGTTGCACTCACGGCACTATTCTCAAACAAACCCCGGGTGTGGGTGACATGGCCCCGGGCTGAGAAGTACGTGAGGCCCGTGAAAAAAATTAATGTTTTGACATGAGAACGCCCAGTCCCATCCTCAAATTCTACAGTACAATGTAATTTTACCCACAATATCTTCACTACAAGATCTCAGTGTCTTAAAATATAACTATTTACATCACTGCAGAGATAGTGCTTTGATGATAACTATATCATCCATACATAATGTACGGAATGATTTTTAATGAAGAAGTGCTTCGAAAGACGAACGAGAAAAAAAAATGAAAAATAAAACGTAAAAAGAAGGGTTAAGACGCCAGTGAAGGCTAATGGTAATACTAGAGAAGCATGAGAATGAGAAATAATTCATAAGAAGACCACGACTGCAACTTGAGAAGAAGATCATGAAATACGTGGGGTTCAGGAATTGCAAAGAGATGAGAAGTAAAGCAGAACATTTTGAAGGATAGAGATCATATAATTTTTCTTTGCAAAAATGTAAAACTGGAAGGTGCTTTTATTATATGGTGATCATGCACGGAATTATTTCAATGCTATGAGTAGCAAAGTGACTTTATTCACCAGCTACACCGGTCTAAACGTAGAAAATTATCATTAAAAAGCGTAAGGAGTCTACTGATGCATGTTATGTACTCCTATTCTATGTGACGCATCTAATACAAAACAGAAATGAAAATTTTTCAGCTATGAAGAAGTTCATTTTCAAAGTAACTTCATTATTTAGCTGCATTTGCAAATATCAATATCCCAAGGGACTGATTTTTGAAAAAAAAACTAAGTCCTAATTCGATTCAATGACAATGCATATCCTTTCTATTAATCTGATCTTTCCTCGCATGAGCTAAAATTATAAACATTTACTTTTTCTAAGGCGCTGAACTGATTGTAGTCCTATCCCTATTGAAATAATTGCATTTAATATCAATCGGCTAATAATCAAACTTTCATTGGTTTCGGTATCGGTTTAATTTGTATTAATTCAAAAATATTGGCAATAAATTTCAGTTATTCTCATTAAATTACGTTTCATAACGTATGCACAATACAGCAGACAGGATATATTCACTTAAATTTCAAACAATGTCGCTTTCCAGCCACTAAAATTTCTAAGGCTATTGAACAAACTATAAAAAACTATAACGTGGAAAGCCACGGTAAAAACGGCATCGTCGGAGAAAAAAGAAAAATTTACATGAGCAAAAGATGCGACGAAAACTCTTTAAGTATCTAAGCTATTCCATTGAAAAGGCGTCATAGTGTTTTTTCTACCAATGATTTTCTCAAAGCAATGAAAAATTCTATTTGTCTGATGGCAATTCCCTCGGTAAGGCCGGAAGTTTTCAGTAGATTGAGTTTACTGATGAGCGAATTCATGTTTTGGGAGCTGTTTTCGATGGTCTTATTGTTCAAGACACATCCCATTTGAAACAATGGCGTCAAACGAGGACCAACTTCGGGAATAGAAAAATTAGTGAGATAGTTATTCTTCTCCTGAGTTTATGATGTGGTCTAAATGTGCTCTTACCTGAAAATGGATTGATAATTAGGCAAAGCAGTTCAAAGTGCGACATTAGTTCGGATTTATTACATGTATTCTTCAAAAATTCTCAAGTAAACTTCCTCCGGAAATCTTTAACTTTCTCTTAATATCATTTAAACTGCTTTAGAGATCTATTTCGCCATTTTAATCAAAATGATACAAGTATTCACACAGTTCAAACAACTATCAGAAATTTATAACTAATAAATTCAGCCTTCACTTTGTCGAACCTCTCCATATACTTGAATATTTTTATTTCCGATATCAGAAATTTGCAAAATAATGTGCAAAAAGATTACAGACGCATCTGTAACAAGCAGTAATTCATTTAGTACGTTTTTCATATGTAAGGGTAAGGTGTTATACCCATTATGAAACATGCAGACTTTTAATAATAATCATTATTTACTACCTCATAGAATTTTAATCTACTTATGGTGAAGTCCCCAAACATACTTCCGCGCAGAGAGTTCATCAGAATATCTCATCTTTCGGAGGAAAAATTAGGTCTGGTATATGGTCTGGTCTGATATAAAATATGGTCTTCCAGGATAAAATATAGAAAAATCTCAGCATTTTCCGGAGTGATTTCCTCCAACTGCCATTTGTCTACTTACACGAAAATGGGTTTATATTTTATACTAATCCTCACCACATATATAGTAATTCACATCACATAACCGTTTATAATATGGAGATCTTTAAGTATGTTTCACCATGAAGTATTATTTGGCTGTTTCTGTAATTAAAATTATTTTCTCAAAGTAAAGTTTCAGGTCACATATTATTTCTTCAGGGATGTAGATTAATTTATGTACTGTAGCTACCCTCTAGCTATATTTCCTATTTCTAAAAAAATACAAAAATTTTCTAGGGTGTCAAGTAATGCTTGAATAAACATCTAAAGGAAAACTACACACGGAACGTAAGCAGGAAATAAGCCCCGAAACCCAACGTTTACAAAGTATTTCAGAAACTATTCTGAATGAGTTGTATAGAGAGCGTTCATTTACAACATTAAGGGAAAGAGCTTTAATTGTTTAGATCCACGTCGAAAAGCTGTCTGAAACAGGGCAAAACACGAGAAGCCGGGATAGGTCGGGCCCTTCCCTTGGAGAAAACCCTCCATTCCCGAGTTTGAAATCCACTTTCCAACTGCTGGAAACGACGCTTGGAATAACACGAAGAGCCTTCAGAAGGGAGGATTTCAAGTGAAGAAGTCTCTTGGAAGATTGTCACGGGAGCAATTTGATTTCGCCGCCGACTGCTCTTCATTTGTTAGCTCCACCCTCCCCTTGTTTCCCCCCTTCCGTGGCCCCACGACTTTAGGGTTCAGTAGGGTTGGATGGTGAAACGATTTTAACGGTTGACTCGACGCCAAACCTTTCGAGATGAACTTTCCACTCCCAGGAAAACGCCAAGAGAGAACCCCGGCTTTGGTTTTCAACTGCATCCGGATTCGTCGAGGGGATCGCGGAGCAATGCTACTTCACGGGGATAGCAGCGTTAGCTGCGTCGGGATAATACCGGCTAATTCGATCACTTAACTTCGTAAACGATAATTGAGGAGTACTTTGATCGTTTGGAAGTGTAATTTACCCCCCAGTTATAATTATAGGCTCCAATACTGTGGCTTACAGACAAAACGTACAAAACGGGGCAAAACCAAATGAGAGCTGAAACTGTTGAGCACACGCTGAACGCTGCATGGAAAATTGGGGAATCACTATCTTCCTTATATTCGTATTGCCGAATGGATACCGTGGATAACCACTAAATGTTATTTCCAATATCAAATTCAAATTCTTTAATATTGGCAATCGTATTTTTTGGTTATTCCATGGTAGTTATACCTTTAAAAATCAACGAGCAATGAATCATATTCGTTAGTGGTGTAAGTGGTCTTGAATACTTATATGAGTTATTTGAAAATTTAAAAATAAATTGAATTAAAATTTGAAAAAATTTGAATTGAATAATAAAACTTGAATATCTTGTAAGTACTTCCAGTTAAGGTAAGGAAAAATTATCGTTACCAATGTTAAGCTTTTACAGTTCTGCGCTCGTTTCAATGTCAAATGACCGAATATAATAACATGAAATTCAACCAACCATATGCCTAAATAGGATGCAAATGTTGTGACTAGGATATTGATGGTCGAGTTTCCCTCTCTTCAAGGTGGAAAGAGTTGAATTTTCTCTATTGCTAAGCATGCATTTAATAGATTTATCTTTTTTGTTATTTGGTAATTTCAGAAGAGCCAAAGAGAAACGGTCTCGGAATTATAACCTTTCACTTTCCATGACGTCAATCGTCAACTGGACTAAATCATCTTTGCTATATAATCGCACGGAGAGATGGTCAGTGGAAAGTAAGGCTCTATTGGGTCAGAAGGGCCCTGTCGGGCCCGGCGGGTCATTTTGATCCGTGGTCATAATTCGGCTAAGTCATGTAGCCGATACGGACGAGTCGAGGCTCGGGTCATCCGGCCAGTGCACCAGTAGCTGCAGCGCCATCCATCCATGCTTGTACCTGCAACTTCTCTCCTTCCCGAGACGTGGCAATGTTTTTGTTTGGCTATTCGAGACGCACAGTTTGGTTTTGTTTTATTAAATGACAAATACTTTATTTAAATAAACATTAATTTTCCTCATAAAACCTCTCTGTGATTATTCAATCCTCGACCTCCGGGGCAAGAATCCATGATAATTTAAATTGTCCTCGCATATCGACCCCCAGGTTATAATACAAAAATGTGGCTTACAAACGCGGCACAGAAAGATACATAGCCTCAAATGTACTGCAGCATGAAGAACTTGGAAATTTATCTGCAAGATGCTCCTTCAAATGAACGCCGTTGAGGTTAAACGAAGAAAGATTCCAGAATACAAACCCAAGTAATACATGATATACCTCTGTGGAGGGAAAAAGTTCTCTTGAATTGCATCTACTTATGGGCAGCTTGAGTAATACTTTATTTATCAGACTCATAAAATTATTTTATTAGTACAGAGGCTTAAGGTTGAGAAGCACCTAAGTAGGTAGCTAACTGAGACATGTACCAGCAGCTCAATTATTAAATTTCTGCCAATAAACTTCTACCAAACAACATCCAAGTCACTTTCCGGATATAAGGCGACTTATCAAAGATAGTAAAAATAAAAAATCTCCCGATACGATTTTTTAAAAAACAATTTGGACCATATGTCCTGTTTTTAAATGGTCAGTTAATGCTATTTAAGTTTGAAACCAAGAAGGGTACCAACATCAACCAAAGCCTGAAAATTTGAGAAAGTACTTCAAAACGGGATGTTTTACGTTCGAAATAAAAAATCATTATGTTTGTTTGGAATAAAGAATGATTTTATCGTGAATCATACTTTATCTAATAAAATTTTTCTCAGTAATTAACACTTGATATACATTCCCTGTAAAAGACAAAACTATCTCAATTTAAATGTTCTATTAGAGAGAAATTGAATGGCTGTGATGAGATTTTGCTAAAATGTGGTCGAGGACTAATCTCATGATGAAGAGTACAATATGGCTGGGATAAATAAGAAATGAATCGACTCAACGTTTATGGAATGAACCAGGTCCCTAATTATATGATTACAAACTATACTTACTATAATGGCTCCGACAACCATGATGCGCTTGATGCCAATTCATTTGGCTTTGATCAGCTTCTGAAGCAATGGAATAACTGTCACGGCCTTGAAAGACCACAAATAATATATCCTAAAAGACCACAACTTCCAGCGAAATAAGGAAAAAATATATTTTAAATTTCACGGAAAGTATAACGACATACGAAGCAGAAACATGGGAAATTATAAAAGAAGAATCAAACTACACGTCTGTCACTTGATGTAGACTTCTTCTGAGGATTAGATTTAAATATAGTCAGGTTCAGATATCAGCAAAAATGTTAGAATTAGAGGAGATGTGAATATAGCCTCCCCCGCCAAAGAGAAAATTGAGAAGAATCACCTGTCATGGTTTGGGAACGTAAAAAGGATGAAAAAAAGTGCAGCTTAAGCGGATTTTAAAAGGGTAATCCGCAGAGGGAAGAAATATTGAAGTTGTAGAAAAAATTATATTTTAGAGGCTATGAATTTAAGAAATTGAAGAAGATTGAAAGAAAACTGGTACTGCAACAGAATAGAAGGAAGGCTGGGGACGGAGAAGCGTCATGCCGTAGAAGACAAGTGATATAGATATACGAAAGAAGCGCAGTTCTTCACATCCTCATCACTGTCTAAAGAGAGACTGCCGCTACTCACGACGGTTTTTCATCGTCCTCTACTCGTTCTGGACGTGCTCTAGAAATGAATGCCGCCTGCCAAGACGCTCTGACGCTCAACTCAACTCCCCAAGTGTCAACTAGAAACGGATCGCCTCCCGAAATTTCAGGATTTTCGTCGGCCCGCCTTCACTCCTCCAAAGTCCCTCTCAACTTAATCCCCCGGCCTCGTTTTTCTTCCTCCGTGCAGTTACAACCCTCCCCTCCTTCCCCCGACCCTGCCGCCCCTACATCCCCGGCGATAATCACATTACGAGCCAGTCTACGGACACACACAGAAGAGTGGGTTTTAGGAGGGACGCGTGGAAAAACGCTGGCCGCGGTGGCATCGGATAACTTTTCGGCGCCGTAAGAAGTGAACGTAAACTCGGGTGCCGCGGCAAAAAACGTTTTACACTCACACAAACACCCCAGTGGACACCCAAATATATATACACAAAACCCTTAAACCGTATCCCTTTAGAAAGCCCACGCTGAATTCTCATCAAACGTATATATTTCAGAAACCGCTGGGTGAGTGTAAAAGATGGATGTTGCAAAATTAACTATACAGTCTCCCACAACGGTTGTCAATGTTGAAGATCTCAAGAAATGTAATGCTAGTGCATTCTTAGACTCTTAATGTTAATCATCAGCTCTCACCATCCGGCAAATGATGATCAAACGTCATGAAATAGAATCTTAGTGGTACAAAATCAGAATATTCCAGCGAAATAGAGAGAATTTTAAACATAATGAAGAAATAAAACGTGCAAATTTTCCATAAAATAAAATTTACTTTCAACCCGAGCTTCGAGATTATAACAATTACTTCTGGAAGATACATTCAGGCTGGTTGGAGGCAAATATTATATTTGGAGTTATGAATCGTACAGAAAACGTTAGTCGCAACGGAAAATCTCTTTTGGTGTTGATAATGATCATTATACCTTTGTTAATTTCACAAAATATTTTAACAACTCCACACAATCGGTTTCAACCGTCATCGCATAATTTGATATAGTGTAAACTGAGAAGGCAGCGAGTTGTTAAAACATTTTGAGGAATTTATACGGTTTTTCACATTTAAATCAACATAAATTGATTCCACCTAGTACGCCGAGCAATATTCATTTCTCTTATGAAGTTATTTTTAGAGTTCATTCTGAATCTTAGCGGTATTTTGAACTCGGCTGGTTAAGTTGGTCTAAAGACGTTGGCATTCGTCCATGGCCATAGAAAATCATTCTTTGGGCTGAGCCTCTTTCAAAATTGCTCTAACTTCTTCATCTCACCAATTCACTTAGCTCACAGCTAATCACCTTGTCCCATATATACATTTGCTTTGCCGTGCTTGAAATTTCCCAATCGTATTCTATTCTTATCCTTCCTCCTTCATTCTTCACATTCGTTTGCCAACTATTATAGCTTAAAATAGACTATCATGTCGCCATATATGAAAAAACTTTGTCTTCCCTTCTTCGTGTAATGATTTTTTTCGTGTAATGAGTCTTTTCTTGACCACTCTTTGTAGAAATTCTTCGATGGGCATTCGGCAAGAAGAACCAATTTAGCACAATATAGCTGTGTATCATAATTATTTCTCGTGTATATATTTTAAATACAATATATCAGCACTAATCCAGAAGAAAACGGAATTTTTCCGGCGTTAACTTTCATCTCACATTGCTCATAATCATACATTTAAAAAGTCTTAGGCCATAATACAATGTTCAAAAGCGTTAATAAAGATTATTATATTGGAATAGTCCAATCAATACGCTTATTGTACTTTAAATTCTCGGATCCTATATTAATTATTCTGCACTTATTTTATTGGATAAATACAATGTACCTACTACATTTTCATACTTACCTGAGGTTTTAGAGGGTGCGCCTGTAATTTTTCATTGCTTGATATCAATTTACAAATTAATCTTATTAGTTTAGAAGCAATATTGCATTAACATACTAGTATCAATCATTTTCGGGTATACTGCTGCGTGGTGAACTTTAATAATTGAGCCGTTAAAGTTTACCACGCAGCAGTACACCCGGAAATGGTTGATACTACTGCATCAAATTGCTGCAAAAATCTAAAAACAAAAATTTTCATTGATATAATTTTTTACATTTTTAAATCTAAAAACAAACATTTGCATTGATATAATTTTTTACAGAACAGTTTTAGCATGCTATGTATAACTAGCTAAACAATAGCCATACTAAACCAGTATGTCATACTTAGCCTCAGCAACCTTGTTTGCCCTTCAAATACGAAGCTATTGTTTGATTCGATATAAATTACTATAGAGAGATTTAACTGACCGGTAGAATGTAGCAACTTAAAGCAAGGAAAGCTTGGGGCGCGGGTACTATGAATAGGCAGCGGAATCCGCATAATTTTTTAAGAGAAGGGACGTCATGGGTCTCAGTGACAAGAGGGTGTCTCTGGGGCAATCTATTATTTTAACTAAAGCTTACAATATATGCCTGACTACGGCAGTCTTAAGGAAGTCGGATCAGCTGGTATGTGTCACCATCCTATTTTTACTATGTCTATTCTGTAAGAAAGAAACATTCGTGTAGAACGTGTCACTCTATGGGTAGGAAACATGGACCAACGGAAAGATAGACCAGAAGTGAATTGAAACTTTCATTACCTGGTGCTGAAGGAGGATGTCTGAGATAATATGAGCGGGTATAATAAAATACGATGAAGTATACATCCAATGCAACACTACATGGAAATGAAGAACAAGATGAATTGAGACCTTGAGGCACAATATGTTTGTGAAGATTATAATTTAAGGGATTCATTGGTTGTTCAATCGTAAGACTGGTTGCAGCCCTCAACTCTTCCCTATTTAATGATAGTTTCTTACCCCCTAGTATCTCTTTCAATGTACTTTCCTCTTTATTTGGTCCATAAACTTATCTCTTGGTCCTCCTTTGTGGGCTTTTGCCTCAATTTTACCTTCAATTATGTTCTCACAAACCCATTGTCTCAAGGTGGGTCCAATCCCTCTTCTTCTTCTTTTCCGTGAGGTGTTCCATATGGTCCTTTCCTCTTCCACACTTCAGTACACTTCATCATTTTTATTTTGTTCGTCCATTTTATCTTTAGCATCCTTCTCCAGCACCAGGCTTCGAAGGCTTCTTGTTTTTTTAGTCAGCTTTTCCAATAGTCCATACTTCCGATCCAAAAAGTGCTACGCTCCATAAGAATGTTTTCATATACTATTTTTTTAATTTGTAGTTCTATCTTCTTTGAGCTCAGTAGTTGTATTATTCCCATGAACACCTTCTTAGCTTCGGTTGATTTTTCGGAGCAAGGTTTTCCGCTTGATGCCCGTTGTAATTCTTCAGTTCCACAGAGGGAAAATATAAGTTAATATCGTAAAAGAAGGCCTACGGATAAATACAAAGGACAAACAAAGTAGAAAGTGCATAAGTAGAATTATCAGGAATTAAGCAGGCTAGCATTATACAGCAGAGAATTGAGAGCTGTATTTCACCGATCTTAGAATTGAACGACCAATGATGAGTCCAAAAAGGAAGACTGAGTGTGAGAAGACGTTTTTCTTAAGATAACTTTTATAAGAAAAGCCGCTCTCGAAAGCGTTGAATACGGTCACTTAAAAATGTTCCGACACACCAGGGAGACACACTACTAACACCCGAATGCAAACTCGGACCCCCGGGGTTGTCCTCCTTAATCTAGCCGTTTTACCCTCACAAGGACCCAGAGATTCACCCCAGGGTTTCAGCTACCCTTCTCAAATGAGAGATATCCCATTAACGCCCTCCCAAGTATGTGACGTGATGAGCAGAGCAAAAACGCTTAGCTAGACATACTCCATCCCACAGCCAAATCGGAAGTTTATGACTACAGAAACTATAAACGCACCCTCGTAGCAAATTAGAACACCACGATCCTCGTCCAAAAATTAAGAAATAAAAAATGGGTAATAGGACAACATAATTTGTGGTAGGAGGCCTCAATGGGTAGGCACAAGTTTCTCATCCTGGGAAACATACACAGCCACTTCCAATTGATGCTTAATACATTCATGTACACCATACTTACTTTCAATAGGATGCGATATAATGATAAATTCGCCAATTATTTTCGGAAAAGGAGCTCATTGGCTTTATTTAGGAACAATTTAACCTCTAAAATGTCTGGTATGCGATTTTACCAAAGTAAATTCTCAACTTAAACATCACATGATTTTTCTAGCTGCCAAAGTTTAAAACTTTCCAAGCCAGTTCAATTGGAATATCCTGGGTCTAATCCAAAAAAGAAACAAAGGATTTTTTATGCCAAATATTACTTCAGGAGGTGTGGAATTAAATTGCGACTTAATTTACGTTAAAAGGGATTCGAAGTCCGTTCTAAAATGTCTGGAGTGCGATTTCAAACTAGGATATTCTCAACATAAAAGTGACATGATACTTCAAGTTACCGGAGTTTAAAACTTAACACCAGCCAGTTTACTTGACCCGACAATTGGGATATCCTGGGTCGAATCCCCCAAAAAACTGATTTTTTCAGACTAAATATTATCGCTTGAATTGTGGAATTGAAGTTCTACTAAATTTACGTTAAAAGGTATGCGAAGCCCGTTCTAAAATGTCTGGAGTGCGATTTCAAACTAGGATATTCTCAACATAAAAGTGACATGATACTTCAAGTTACCGGGGTTTAAAACTTAACCAGCCAGTTTACTTGACCCGACAATTGGGATATCGACCCAATTGGGACAATTGGGTCGAATCCCCCAAAAAACTGATTTTTTCAGACTAAATATTATCGCTTGAATTGTGGAATTGAAGTTCTACTAAATTTACGAAAACGGGATTCAAAGCCCGGTCCCTTGCGATGGAAAGTCAACACGAACGCTTCCGCACCGAGATCCTAGTCGGCCAGGCCCCGATCTATTCTACCTTCGTCCCCCTTCCGGTGAGTACCCTGCCTCTCTCTGGCCCGTCTCTCCGATTTTTATATCCCACCTCTCCGAAATTCGAGCTGAAACATCGAGGGAGATTTTTGCGGGCGGCAGTCGATATTGGTTCACATCCGTCATCCGATCAAGGGTGTTAGGGGAGTCAACCGATAATGGCGGACCGGGAGGCCGGGGCTCTCGCACGGGATACGAAATTCGCTATCAGGGTTTCCAAAAGCACCGCTTTCCATGGCCGAGTTCCAATTCTATAATACATTCCCATTTATATAATAATACTTGTACCACAATTATTATGTGCCTCGTCTGTACTTGACAAGCCAAAAGGATAACTTTCACTATTACATATTTATGACGCTACACATGCATATGATATTATGGGGCTTATGAAGAACCGTGATGCCAAATTTAGCCTACGTTTACACACCTCTGCGCTACACCACGTTGAATACCAGGCATATGGGTGCTCCTATGTGTGAAGCGAGTATATTGAGCCCCATGCCCCATGTTAAGGTTCCTGCTGCTATTGGTTACATCGCTCATCCATCCCAATGGAGATTTACATAGAAAAAGGATTTCAAGAAGAGCCTTTACCATCACAACCCAATGTAGAATACTGAAAAATAAGACTATTTAGGTGACTAAGACATATAATTTATAAGTAACTTTATAATATTAAAAGCTTCGGCGAAAGAGGGTAAATCAACAAATGCAAAAGTATTCACACAGCAGGAAATTTTATCTGTAACTAATCAAACTAGTCAACTGATCCTATAATATCTTATTGTATCGTCCTAAACTTCTTTTCCTTAAGGGTCAGTATTCTTCCATTTGTTCAGAGATCAATACGATGAGCATAATTTACGATCATACCAACGTCCTCGTCAGTCCTCAACATTCTCGTCCTTTCCTACAATGACCAGTCCCTTCCTGACTTTTCGTGGTTTCTTCGGAGTTCTCGTGATCTAAAACTGCTTATATTCACTGTAAACTCATTTTTACAAGTCCTCTCTCTCTCTCGGTTGAATCGTCTACGTCCAGATATTAGGCCCTAAAAGAAACAAATTAACATTATTTGGAAATAATTCTTAGGTTATACATTGCCCATTATTACAAGTCATCAATTTCCACCAGCTAACTCGCCAATGGTAAATTTTATTGACAGTTATAGAGTTATCACATCAGCATCACATTACCGTTGTTTTTCTGATGCTCCATGACCCTCCTGTTTTTATTAACCCAGGTTCAATAGCGTCTTACTTCGAATCTTGTATCGCTAATTGGTAAAACCTTGAACGAGCCATTTTTTAGAAAGAATAGATACATTTTAAGCTCAGTACATATACTTTTCGACGGAGTGGAAAGCTAGTAGTTCGAATACATCACTATTTTAATACTTTTATTTCACGTGCCCAAAGGATAGTGAGACAGTACAACAGAAGGGTGAAATTAAATTTGAAAAATATTACTCACGCTCTAAGTAAATGAGTTTTTGGAAAGAAACCTCCCACGTGCCCAAAGGATAGTGAGACAGTACACCAGAAGGGTGAAAGTAAATTTGAAAAAAATTACTCACGCTCTAAATAAATGAGTTTTTGGAAAGAAACCTCTTCTACCGACGTGTGAAAAACAACCGTGGGTAAGCGACCATTATAATTGAAATAATGAACATTGAGTGAATGATAAAATTTCTTTTCAAGTGTATATTTCTCGTTGAAGCTATTTGACAACGCTTTCACTTTCATTTTAAGTATTTTAAATTTTGCCGTCAATGAAAAAGAAAAGTAAGAGGATATCTTCATATACTGAACAGTATTAATTTTTGCTTCTCAGCTTATTTCATTTAGTCAAGAGAAGTCATAAATTAATATCCGAGGCGTTAAATCGCTTTTCCTAGAATCCAAAATAAGAATATGGACAAAAATAAGCGAAGGAGAAGATGCTCAAGTTGAGGATTATGAATTGGATAAATTTTTTTGATGAAAAAATTCACTTGAGGAGCAAAGGAACTTTCTCGAAAATTCTCTTCCGGGCTGACTTCCTAAATAGATTTGTCATGACCAGGAGGGAAATTCTGCCAAGATCGCGGCGCTTTGTCCTTCTCCTTTATCTTTCTAGCGCACGCCCACGAGGGGCTCTGTGTACACTGCAAACATATCTAAGGCCACCCATGGCTCGTCCTCGGGAGCCAATTGTTCAGAAAAACTTGGGCTGTTGCCAGTGGAGAACATTTAATAAAAATATCTCTTCTTGGAATCCAATGTCTCTCTTGCAAAACATTCCAAGCACTATTCTAAAGCAGTGTTTAACAAATTGGTCGCATCAAGCAAACTTAAGGAGGGATTTTACTAGCGTAAGCTTCCAAAGTACGCGAACTTGCCAACGAATGCTCTAACACATGATACAATGGTGCTTTCTTTAATGACTGCGTATGAGGTTTCCTGTTTTACCCAAAAGCAACGCTATTAGCAACGCTCCTGGAGAAATAATAATTGCTATCATTTCACAAGGTAATACTTATTCCTCCCATCTTGGTGGCGACATTTATGCTTAGTGAGCTGGAAACGCAGCAATGAGAATATACGTATTCTGTGTTATACTCATTGAGAACTTTTGATGCCATCATGTAATATAGCGTAAGGACATGACATAAAGTTGGCAATTACGATCATTCTCAATTCTGTGAGTTACCTGCATTCAACCAATAATAAAATCCAGCAAGTAAATATGGCTTTTAGGATATTAATAAAACTATAATACTACTTATATGACTCTGTAACTTCTTGGAGAATTTCTCAAACACTGCTATGGCACACAGTCACGCTCACGGGGAAAATATTTACACCAAGATGATGAAATTCAGCATTTATTTCCAGATAAGTCAGTCTGTCGGATAAGTTAATTTGAAGTCTTATTGAATGAGAAGAATAGCAGAGAAGATATGGAGACCTTGTACCCAAGCTTAGGTTTAATAAGGAGCATCACAAGGGGGGAAGTAAAAGAAGTGTTAAACCGGATGAAGAGGGGAAAATAAGTGTGTCCAGATGATGTACCCTTTGAAGTTTGGAAGCATGCTAGTGCTGCAGTGGTTGACTGGCTGGCAGAGTTGTTTACAAAGATCTTGGAGAAAAAGGGAATGCCAGATGAGTGGAGAGAGAGCTATCTGGAAATTAAGGACAGGGTATCTGCAGCCTGGTACAAATGGAGGTCAGTGACAGATGTGACCTGTGACAGAAGGATGCCACCCAGGTTGAAGAGCCAGATATACAAGACCATCATTAGACCGGTGTCACTATATAGAGCTACTTAGACTACTCATGAGGGAGTATTATATGCAAGTGAAACAGGCATGCTGAGATGGATGAGTGGGGTTACCAGAGCTGACAGGATTAGGAATGACCACATTAGAGGGAGTATGCGAATTGCACCTACAACAAAAAAGGTGAAAGTGTGCAGGGGGAGGTGGTATGGCCATGTTGTTAGACGAGACGGTAAATATCTGGGTGAAAGAGTAATAAACCTGAAGGTGGAGGGAAGGAAGAGCAGAGGAAGGCCAAGGAAAACATGGATGGAGTGTGTGAAGAAGGATATGTTGGAGATTGGTGCCAAAGAGGACATGGTTTTGAATACAGCACGCTGGAGGTTGAACATCCAAAATGCTGACCCCAAACAATTGGGATTAAAGCTTTGAATAAGAAGAAGACTTTCGGATAAGTCAGTGTATTATTCATCTCCAATTTCATCATCTTGACGTAATTTTTCTTAAGTGAAATCCTGCCGATTTTCCCAAGTAATGCCATTAGGGTGCAGAATGAGGCAAAATATAGATAAATTTTCACAGAACCATTATTTAGTGTACTTCATCCACTTGACTCAACATCGCAATGATAAGAAAGTATTCCTGAGTGGATATTACATACATTTAATATGCTTTCTAAGCGAGTTTCTGGCAATCTGACAGCAGCACTCGGACCAAAGACATAACTTTAAATGGAGTTGGCGACAACTCTGAGCCACTCTGTGCAGAAAAATAGCATGATAAGGGAAGGAATTCAAAAAGTGCATTTTTTGGCTCTTCTCTACAATCCACATGAGATAAATACTTAAATGAATAATGAATGAAAATTTAGAAAGGAATTACGTTGTCCGTTGATGAAAGAATAACATACTACATAATAACATACTACATAACACCAGAAACGTGCATGCGGTTTCCTCCAGTTTTTACCCTTCTTTTCCCACCTGTACATTTTTTCTCGTTACTCAGCCCTCTTCACCAGCTTTCCTGTTTTTCTTACATCAAACAAATCTCACGCTCTTATTTTTCAGGTTTTGTTTGTTCACACACGTGTTTTAATGCAATCCTGAATTTATTTTTCAAAGAAAACAACTTCAGAGGACTAGAAAGTAGACCTTATTTATCATAAAAAACTGAAAAAATGATAAATGCACTTCTCGACTCCTCTGGGGCACTCAAAAAACTTTGGTAAAATAACTTTTCGGTCTTCCACTGCTTGCGTTGACACATTGCATACTCTCCTCTCCTATTCCAATGCATTACTAAAACATACGCTCAGAAGTACGTTCTCTCTCCTAAAATTCAACGAAAATAGAACAGTATACAAGTGACTTTTAATTTTGAGTGTTTCAGTGGAAGTTGCACCGAGTCACTTTCTGCCACGACGCGAAATTTCTTCCACATTTCGAAGCTGTTCAGAGAATAAGGCAAATATCGTACTAATACAAGGTAACAAGTTAATGAGATACAATCATGTATTCAAAACAAGATTAATTTGCCATAGTTGTTACGTGAGGTAAAAAAGCATATATAATGATCTTTTCTCGTATAATACTTTCAGCATAGTACAAGTTATATTGTGTAAGTAAGGTAGCTAACTAAGTAGGTGCTTTATACATCTTGATACCAGCTATACACTTCTCTCACCAGGAAATTTGAACATGCAGACAATTGAAAAATTATTTTACACACAAAATTTTAAGGACGTGATCTGAAATTGAAAAGAACTTGCCTAAATTCAAATGGGCACTTTGGTGCATAACAACAGACAAAAGTATTTAAATTATATTAAAAAATATTGACCAAAACTCGTTTCTATGTCAGATCCATATAATAACGCACAAGTTGATACCAAAAGATTCTCCATTGGCGTGGTTTCAGCGAATTTTAGAGGAATTATGAACTGAAATTCTTCAAACAAATGTTAAAATATGATCACCATGAATTTTTTATTAGTTAGAACTAATAAAAACGACATAAATAATCTATTGAACCGATGTACAGGGAATTAAAATGAGACGTGACAACATGCGGTTAGAATGAAAGCACTTCTAGAATTTTTTACTCTTTTTATTTTCAATTCAAATCAAATCTGTGGACGCGGATGGGATACATTATAGCCTCAAGCCGTGTCCAATATGGCACGTAAGGACCCTTGAAGAACACATTGACCGTGGCGGACATCTTGAAAAGGGTGTCCGAAACGTAGAAAGGGCCCTTTGGAAGGGATAGGTGCGAAAGGCGCAAGCGATTTACACTTTCCATACCTTGCCATAGCGCTTCAAGCCATCTTGAGGCGGAGAATCGAAGGATTTGTTTTCTGATAGGTGCTTACATGCTGGACTTCAAAGTGTAGCGAGATCACTGTAACTAGGTTGAATTTTTCAAAATTTTGAAATACTTTAAGCTAATACTGCGTTTACTTTAGTTCTTTAGACCATATGATATCTCTCTCAAAAACCATCAATTAACTGTCAGAGTGAGAAAAAATAAAAGTTAACAAATGTGTAATAACCCTTCAGTGATACAAGTAATCGACAAATGATCACTACTGCCTCCAGCCAGATAGATACATGTACTAACGCATATTGTAGACAGTCGAAAACAACCTAAATTAATCCACTCGAATTACACGAAAAAGGTTGAAAATCGCTAAACAAGAAATATGCCTAATCACCCAAAATTCAAACACCGGCAGAAACATGATGACAAAACGAATTCAAGAGTAGAATACACTAGTAATATTAGGACATGAATAAGGGCTATAAAACCAATAATTTGCACCCTAATATTACCAATTTTTAACTCTATTTCCTATTTGAAATTGGTATTGATTAAAATAATATAAAAATGCAAAACTTTACCGCTCACCACTACGAAATTAACTCATCTCTATTTTGAAAATATTCAAACATAGCATGTGAGTTTTTTGAAGAAATTGCCATGATAAAAAATCGACTTGGCCCGGGAATCTAACCATGAACCTTTGGTTTGCCGGACCAATGCGTAGACCACTGCACTATCCATGCCTAAGATCTGAATGTTCTAGTTGCGTGGTGTCCACCAAAATTTCCATGAGAATTAGCAAGCCTGGATAGCGTAGTGGTCTGCGCATTGGTCCGGCAAACCAAATGCCCGAGGTACCATTCCCGGTCCAAGTCAAATCTTTCTGACAAATTTTAAGCTATCCGGGACTAGCCACGGAGTTCCACTTTTACGGAGTCACCCGCAATGCACAAATGTGCGAATTTTCACAGAGAAAAAATCATCCGCCTTGACCGGGAAGGCGGATTATTTTTTTCTCTGTGGAAATTCGCTCAAATCTTTCTCATGGCAATTTCTTCAAAAAAGTTCATATCCACATACGATATTTCATTATCAATATATATGTTCGCCAAAGTTGGCTGAATGCTGACCCTGTAATTCGGATGGGCGCTAGTTATTTTTTACGGAGTCAGAAATGCATACTGAACCTCTACGCACGTTTGTATTTCGCTTCGGACATGTTTTTAAACGTAGGGTAAATTCAGAGGCTATGGTGTATGTGAGACCTTTTTCAGTAAAAGACGGAGTGATAGGTTTCAGTCCATGGAAAGTCCAGGGTGGGTGCATAAAAGAAGAAAATTGATTTTTACCTCCACGGATTGTCATTCAAGAAGGTAGCGTTCTTCATTGGTTGTGCCTTATGGAGCGAATAAATGAAAATCGACAAACAAATACACTTTACGTTAAAACTGTGAAAGAAGAGATAAGAGGATATAAGCAGAGAAGGTGAAGAGTGGATTTGGCGGAAGAGAACGTTAAGAAAAATAACACAAAGAGTCCTAAGAATAAAATTCGGACGTATATGAAGAAATGGTTGAAAGTAATTAAAGCAAGGTAGGGATTCAAGGAAAGGGCATTGAACTTGGAATATTTAACGGAGAAATAGTTTCCTAGGTGTAATAAAGTTAATGAGCTCCTTGTATTGATCCAATAGTTATGACGTCCTAGTTTTGTTATTGCTAAGTAGCATTAGACAGCAGGAATGGTTAAAAATTCTCATTTCACTGAGTTGGCATGGAAACTCCAGGAAAAACCGACAGATCAATGTATTTCAAGCAGAAAATGAAGGGAATTAATCTCGAATGTACATCGTATGGATGGAGCGCGTTTATTCGTTTTCACATTATTATGCGCATACATTATCCAATGTCATATTTGACACTCGATTTCAGGCTGTTATTCTCATCCGCGGGTGAAATATCGATGACTAAATTATGATTAACAGGATAAATGTCTCTTTTTCGGGGCAAGTAATTCTTTTCTTCTTATTTATTCACAAACAGGGTAGCTAAACAGGGGCAATAATTAAAATACACTCAGGCGGACAGATATATTCTTCCTCAGCAAAAAGATATGGTATCCCCTATCACGACAAGATATAGGTATCTATTGAAATGAAGTCCATATGGCAACACACTGTAATAAAAATTCATCTTTATTCAAACTATGTCATTTGGACATGAATCATACCTCAGCTGGCACTTTTGGCTTGGGAGAAAGGGAGTTCTATTTTGTCGGTTGTCAGCGTAGGAATAAAGCAATATCAGTCATTTGTGATAGCAATGGGATGACCATTGAGTATGTTTGCTACAATTATAAAAAGGATATATCGATGAAAACGCCGAAGTAACTCCGTAAGTAATGAGTATCACATGGCCACTGCCCTAACTTGGGACTAATATCTCGTCATTGCTTATCTTAGCAATCTTTAGGTTACGCGCGAAAAATAAAGGACTCAAATTCGAAGTCGACAATCTGGGAAAATATTCCTAAAAAAGTACGAAATTTTTTATCCTTGTATGCCTCATTCACTCATGGAATTATAACAGAAAACTGCCTACATTCCATTTCTATGATAAGTGAAATTACACACAGCAAAGTAAAACTCCATATTAGCTCGACCGCAACAATCCCTATGCGATGAGTAAGTGCATTTAACCACTAGAGGCAGAGCAATATGTGGTATATGTGTTATTCAATTCTATTAAACTGATGGAGGCAGGAATGACTGCACAAATTTGGTTAAAAAAACCAAATGGTACAATTCCACTGCGTTTTTTTTATTAATTTGAACGTTTACGGTATCATAGACGTCACTGTTACCTGGTAACGGCACATGTACGTTGAAATCAATCCCGAAAGAAGGTTCTATGTGAAGCAGCATCAAGTAATAAACCTACCACATGCTTCAGGTGATCTGATTAAGGATATCGCTAAAGGTACTGGGGGCTCTATCCCGCTATAGTCACGAATATTAACGTTTCTGGCCTCACAGCAATGGGCTGGCTCTGGTCCCAGAAGCTATGCGTATAGCAAAAGCAAAAGATCCTGGCGCACTTCTGCGTGGCGGAGGGGAAAGGTAAAGTGGAGGGAGTGAAGTGAACGGACGGAGGGGAAGGTAGAGAAGAGGACGGCTTAGCACGAGGCAGGGGATCCAAACTATTTTGGTAAGGAGTGGTAGTACGAATAAAATGCAGCAAACCGGGCGCCAGGTAGCTGTGACTCATGGAATTTACCTAGGCGGTAAGGTTGCCAGCAGCTAGATAAGGTTCGCTCTCTGACGCTTCACAGTTTACAAACTTCCTCCCCCGCCAGGTAGGGTTTTAAAAGTTCTGAGTTCCATGTCCCAAAATTGTCCACGACGCAGCGTCAGGTTCTATAGCGACTGCTATAGCTCGGATAGTAGGCAACCCCTATATGGTACACATTCTTGAAGATCACAGCAGTATTGCGAATTACTGTGAACGGAAGATGGTGCTTTCCCTTTCCATTCAATCTATTACCCTGCTTAATTTGTTGCCTAACAGTGCACGTTCTTTCATTAGTTTCATGCTCTACACAATAAAAAACGCACTTCAAAACAGATCCTGCGAAGAGTTGAAGCGTTCCAAACAAAAAGAGTAACTTCAAAAATCGCATCTAAGACTTTTGCTACTGTAATGATTATCCTTAACGTCACCAATTACTGAAATTTATAGTTTTTGATAAATCTATGTTTGGTCATATTTTATGGGTACTTCTACTACACCACAGAATTAAAAACAAAAACACGATCCGGGTTTTAATACATAAGTATTGTAATGACTGCAAATTGTGTACATTAGGCAAACTCAAAGAAATTTTAATATTAGGACCAGGGAACATTGCACTGCTTTTAATAAAAATTGTGAAAATAGAAGTAACCGTGCCAAACATCTATTGTGCAACAGTCATGGCAGTGAATTTGTATCCAAAATTCTACATTGTGACAACAGTCCATGCGAGCTCGATGCCCTCGAAGAACTAGTCATTTTCAGAAGAATGCATTACCTCGATGTGTGCGTTGTCAATAAATGCTTGTTCCCATCCTTGAAGTAGTTATACACTGATACCTGCCACTTCCCTCTCTTTCTCCCCCTCCCCATATTCCCCAATATATAAGAGAGTCCCTAAACTTGGACTTCACTTAATGATAATACTTAGGTATGTAATTCGGTAGTGTAGTAAAATTTACCATTAAATATGATAATGGAAACAAACCTCAACGTTAACCAAGATACATTTTTATAAACTATGTGGTTTTCTGATTTTACATATATATTTTGAAATAAACCAGTAGCTATGGGGAACAATATTTAAATTAACTAGGGTGAATTTAACAAATGCCAACCCGCCGGGAGGTTACTGACACTGAAGCACATTGATCCATTCATCGTCGAATGTGTGCGCTAGAATGCTCTGACTTGTTCCGATCTGGGCTAACTTCAACACATTGAGGGGAGAGTTGACAGTAGCAAAAAGGTTCTTGCCTACATCAATATCTACATACTACCCTTTGAGCCGCCGCATGAACGTGTGGCAGGTGTTAGGTCCCCAGCCGTGTAAAGATGTAAGGTTTTGGCAGGTGAAATGGTGATGAGTATTATGGGAGTGTATTTCGTAGAACTTATTCTTTATTGTGATCACTTATTGTGCCCGGAAAGAACGAATATTTGTACCTGTATCTGTTTGACAGTGAAACTCTCTTATTTTATCGCTTCTGTGAGACCTAGAAATGTGGTGAGGCGTCATGATAATATTCTCCATGTCGCTTTGAACCACACCAGTTCTGAATTTCTCAAGCAAGCTATGCCTAGCGTGTAGCCTCCAAGTCTCTATGGGCTGCCTTCCGAATCTATCTACAAGTTATGAGATCTTATATGTTTGCTCGTATCTGCTTCTATCGAAGCGTGCATGTTTTCTTTGTATTTTGTTAATTTTTTTTGTTAAATCTTCATGACCAGGGTCCAGAATACTCGCTGCGTATTCGAGGTGTGGCCTAACTAGAGCGAAGTAGCATCTTCCTTTCACAAAGTAAAGTTGTAGTTGTTTTCCTTCCTTTTCATGGCACACTTAATTTATTTTTTTATTTTTATTTTTCTCCAAGCCTCCTTTTCTGATTCTTTCCCTTGGCTCGGCGTATCCTTCATCTTCCTTCCTCTCATATCTTCACCCCATATCCATGCCCTTTGAATCGCTTGCGCCTAAAAGAAATCTCTTCCAATTCTTTCCATCTCTTCCAAACGACGCCTCCATCCCATTTCTCTTCCCAACAAACTCACGCCCGCACGAAACAGAGGCATTCATTTTTACGATAGTCTTTTGTCGCAACCCGTTTATGACCGCCTCTTCTTCTCTCCCTTCCCCGAGAATCCTTGGAGGATCCTTGGGGGATGGAGGAGATGACGGAGGATGGAAAAACCGGGTGTAGACGTGGTTTCGAGGAGGGCGGGCTTCTGTGGTGGCATAGGGGTCGCCGATGGGATAAGATCTCCTCCCAGGAGACGAGGGAACGTTCGCGCCGGACTGTTCCGACTTCAGCATCGAATGACGTGGCATCATTTTCGTCTTTTCATTACTCTCAGTCCACGTTTGTGCCAAAAGCTGCACAAAAAACGCCCTTTCCTCCGTCTAACATAATAATTAATGACCCCGAATCTACCAAGTTGTCATAGCTGAAAACAGTGTAAAGTAATTCATGTCGACCACACACATGTACGACTTTGGAGAAACGCATGGTTTCACCGATGCAAAACCTACTTAGAGCTCAATCTTCGGGGCATTAGCTGAACATTTTGCGCAAATGTGAAACTAGATCACGCTCAAATGGAATATATGGCATACAAATAAGGAAATGTAGCGTAAATAACATTTTATACAGATCATTTTTCATTGGCCATAAAAATTCTTGAAAGGCAGTGCAGCTGATTATTATATTTGCTCCCTAGTGCTTGTTTCTTCATTTGAAACGAAGTACTAACATCACGTTTGTGATGATCTCTGCATGACTCTGAAAATTCATTTAAGCAGTTACATTACACATTAATTTGGTAGTTGCTGTAGCTTTGGTAGCACACCTATAGTGTAATGTATGTAGGGTAAAGGTTAGTGTACATTATAGTGTACGCCAGTGCCAGCTCATCGCCTACCTAACACTTTTGAGAAAGCCTGTACAGTAATATATAAATATAAAATCCCCACGTATCATTAGACATCTGGCGTCGACTTTCGAAACCCAAGACATCGAACGAAGTATGTCGGTCGATAATTTATCCGTGAATCGAATTGACTATCGAAAGGCGTACTACTGCGCACCCACTTCGGTGCAAAAATTCATAATATTCAATACACCTTGTACAATGGCGTGTTTTCAAGATCCAAGTTCTCAAGTAAGTATGTGGCTGACAGATGCATGGGCAAATGCTAAATATAAAAACTGCGGATTTTTTTTTGACCCGCGTTCATACATTGGTACAATTATTTGGTCAGCAATGTGATACGATATGTAATGGAGATGTCTTCATGCATCCACTTGCGCAATGTGCAATGTAATGTAATGGTGATACATTCATGCATCTACCTGCGCGGGGATATGCATCGCGAAAACACGGCTTGATAAACTCTTTGGCTGGTCATCATTGTAATTCATTCAGGTATTTATGGTTGAATAAGCATTTGCAAGTCCAATATAGTTTTAAAATATACAAAGCTGCCAAAAATACTAAATATCACACTAGTTAGAACCCGAATATTACACGAACACGAACTGTTTCTTTAGGATAGTTGATAGAGACCAAAAACAGTTTCCTCGACTCTTCCATACAAAACTACATCCTAAATAAAATGAGGGATGGACGAAGAAATGAGAAAATATATGATTCCATGACAAAAAAGAAAAGTATTATGGCAAAGAACTGAAGCGATAATCCGAGAAAATGGCATAAGCAGAGAGCAGAAGCAAATCCATTTGCGGACTGAAGGTTATTTATGATGTTAGATTCAACCCCTTCATTTATTTTTCAGCAAGATTCTTACTACTTCCACGCAAAAAAATGAACTTGAACTGAGCAATCAAACTCAAGTGGTAGAGGATATACTCAGAACGAAACGAATATACGGCGCAGGACCTAGGAGAAAGGTAAGTAAAAGATACATGAGTGGAGGTTTTTGAGTCTAGCAAGAGAACTGAGGAAAAAATTAAAGTTTTGACGGAGCAAAACAGAGGGATTGATATATTTATAAATAGCGATGCGAATAATGATTTTTTTCCATACGGATTCTGAAAGCAACAATAAAGGTAACAGCAAAAGAAAAACTCTCCAGTTTTTTTCATCCTTAAATTATAAATAATTTGCAAATTATTCTTCATGATGTGGTCCAGTTTATCAATTTTGGCCTATTTGATATAATAGTTCCCTCATAAACTTGTCAAATATTGCAATATATTTTTAGCTTAAAATCACTAATGTCACAATTCTCCGACAAGTATTTTATTTAATTTCGAAATTAATATGAAAAACCAAATTAATTTTTACTTTCATATTTCATAATGTAATTTTTGCATTGATTTATTGCGACGTTTTGTATAAATTTACAAAATTTGCGACACGCTAAGGGATAAATGTGAAAACGACACCTAACTCAACGCAGGATAGTAAGAGTCGGTAAAGCGATCGTAAAAATACCTGTTCGGGGGCGAACGTTTAATCTCTTTCCCAATAAAAGAATATTTTAATCTAAAAAATATTAAGATATTTTTCGACAACTTTTCTTCCGAGAGTCGCTAATTACAGCGTGCATGGAGAATCTGAGAAATACTTCCACAAGAGAACATTTTCACATACTCTTAGGATTGCTTGGTACGTAAATAAACGCCTAGTTATGCTTCAGTCATGAATATAAGTGAATAAACTTGCTTCACTGGCGTTACCAGGCGATAAGAATTTTTCATCCGAACAACTAAGCAGATTCGTGATAGAGGAGTAAATGGCGTGAAAAGACTTTGACCGAAACAGTCACAGTAGAATATAGAGGGATTGCTTTCAAGAGGAGATGTATTAGAAGTCTAAAGAAACGGTGGATTGAAAACATGAAAAATGTGGCAAAAGAGGAAATAAAGGATAGGTCAGTATTAATAAAACTATGGAAACATTGCCAGATTTATTTTTCGACCGCAAGGAATAAATTTCCATTGTAGGTACTGTCTATTCCGTAAAGGAACAGCTCAATGGGCATAGTATACACCAATGTAAACATTTATGACGCCTAAAAATTACTAATATTACCATTCAAAATAATGAACTCCAGCTCTCATTTAATTGAAAAATTTGACGCATTTCTTCAGAAAAGAAAAATAAAAAAGTTATGATATTTTTTTTCACAACTCATTCGTATTGCTTAATTTTTAGGTGCACTATTTTAGGAGTGGGGAAGTTTCAGAGTCAGAGGGGATGGAGAAAAGAGTAAAGGATTAGGATTTTGACGAGAGCAACGGGAGATGGGTAAGGTTTTACCGTGGACGGCTTAGGCCGTAACGGCAGGGTATAGGGGGAGAAATGGGAATGGATCCCGTATCGCGTCACCGTGAGACTCCCCCTCCCCCCTGCAGTCTCTCCAAATCTTCCCACACATCTACCCCTTTCCCCTTGCGTTCTCAACCGGACAGTCATCTGTTATTTACTCCGCTGGTACGGTACGCTTCCGGTCCCAGCGCCACCACGGTCCAGCCCCGACCCGTTAATTCCCTTCAGGCGATCGGCTGGCATCGAGTCCCGCCACTCTTCTTCGTTTCCCAGGCACGCTGAAACCGCGATGTGTTTTTTTCGGAGTTCACACCCAGATGGTTGCTATAACGCCGCGACTGATCGCGTCAGTGCTCGCCAAGCCGAGAAGGGGTTGATTCGGGATTGGAGCGGAATTCGAGACGGAAGCCAATACAGCGGCCCGAAATACCTTAGTTCTCCCACTTCGGCAGAATGATAGGGAGTAAATGACTAATTTTAATGAATTTTAAACAGTCAAATAGGATGATGAAAACTAATTTCATGATTTTTTTCTACTATAATATATTAGCCCTACTGTCCTTCATAGCTTATTTAATATGTGGAATCTTTGGGATCAGTTCGTGCCACACCGTGCTGGTGGCTGGCAAGGTATATTTTTGAAATGGAGTAAGTAGAAGTAATAAAGAGGAATAATCTTATTTAGCTATATACAATAAGGTTAATTTGCAGGGTAAAAAATATATACATTGATATTAAAGACAATAGCAATGAACCCTTATAATACGGTAATGTATAGGGCCAGAGAGCGTCCAACTCCGACGGAATGGAAGGGATAAAAATACTAATGAAAATTATACAGCCATGTAGGCAAAAAGCCAACGGTTTTGTAATTTTTTTCTCCCGGAATCAGGATAATATGTTCATTTTCCAGGGAATCCACTACAATATAGAGGAATGGACAGAAGTAACTGGTCGTTCAACGGTTTTTACAAAAGTACCGAGCGCAAAGGTACAAATCTTAATTCTCGAACTTCAACGTAATGACATGGTGGGAAGAATTACTAATAAATTCTGACCTATTACATATGTAGGTATATACCAACTTCTCAATTTTGTAATGGCTTTCTCTAGCATCGATTAACAACCTACAAGTATTTTAGCAAACGTAGAATATATCGGAGACAAATCTATCAATGCTTGTATCTAAAATAAAAGTAAATTATATCAATCTAGCTGAGTTATGACAACTAAACTCTTATTAATACACAAATGAGATAAATTATTCGTTCAAATAGTAGGGAGTTATTGGATGCTGTCTTTCATCTTATAGTTTTGTTCGTGAAACATTACAAAGTTTTCATCTTTGTCAAGGTATAATATATTCCCATTGCTGCTTAAAGTAAAAGATAGAGAAAAGAAAAAAAATGTTTTATGACACAAACGCAATAATCTAAGAAAAACAAACGATTGAAATTGAGGTTGAAGAAAGTTTATTCCCAGAAACCCATCACAAACTGTAGACCCCTATCTTGAACCAAACTTTTCCGATTCATGTTTACTTACGTTTCTTCCCAATAATAAAATATCTATCCTGTCTTCCGCCCTACCTTCAATATTTATCTCTCAAATGCTCTCGTTGGAAGATCAAGCATATCGAAGATCGATTCACGCCTCCCCACTATCGAGCCTCGAGCCGATCTCCGCGAGAAAGAGAGCGGCGTCTCATTATCCATATACCTGTTTCCTCTTTGTCTCCCTTCTTATATTTGCGGAAGCAGACAGCGCCACCGAGCCGCAGACTGACAATTTATTTACCGAGTGACGTCCCTCTGGATTAGTGGGACGAAAGCAGATTATCAAAGCCGAAACCAAATCCGCAGTTACAATCTTCGGAGCGGGTAGCGGCCTGGCTAAGGAAGAGCCGCAGAAAATGCCATTAGTTGTCATCAAATATAAAGTGTAGCAGACAAATAGTTTAAGGTAACCACTGTTCTCCAACTGAAGATTATTTAAAAGTACGGGTTGATCAAATTGGACATTCAAGTCTGATACTTTGATAATATCTTCTATGGCTACGTCTACGTAGTTGCAGATACGAACGAACGAACTACCCAATGTGCTGCAGAAAGAGAGTGAGACAGGGTTTAAAGACACAAGCCATGAAAGGGAAAAAAATGAAGGATGTGAGGGAGAAAATATAAATAGAAGCTGAGAAATTGATATACGGTATATATTGCTCTCATACCAACGGTTGTTCAAAATAACGGGGCAACACCATAAACTTTTCAGTTTGATACGTTGATAATATCTTCTTGATCTACGAATTACCCTATGATCCCCAGCAGAGGGGTGAGACAGGATGTTTAACACCAGCCATTAAAAAGGAGGGAATAAAAAGTGAGAGGGAGAAGAGGCTAGAAGTGATTACAGGTTGACAATGTACCTTACGAAATGGTAGCGCTGTTTTTTATGGAATTTTCGTACCTACCAGCTTGGCAGTTTCTTTCTCTTATTTTGTCGTTTCTATTAGTTCTAGTGATAAAGCGTGGCTTGCAAATGATATTTTCCATGTAATTTTGACACAAATCTGTTCTTATTTTTTTAAGTTATCCAAACCCAGTGTGTAGCCTCATAGTCTCTAATGGCTTTATACTCGATCCTGCTGGGAGATATTTCTTTCGGTTGTAGCAATTTTTCACGAATCCTACGGGTATTCTTGTTATTTTATTTATTTCCCGCGTACAAATATCTTGTACAGGATATGAAACGCTGAAGACAGGCTTGTGTTGTGACCAAGCCAGAGAATAGTCGCGTTCCTCTTTCACTTTTTCATAGGAGAACCTCCCTGTTATTTGCTTGAAAATTCTAGGGTTCTTTAATGATAATAATGATAATCCATAGGTGTTCCCCTGAAGCTAATTTCAGAGCCTAGGTATTTCACTTCGTATCGCGTCTTTATATTCACCTCTTCGTCTTCATAACTATGGTATTTGTGTGATTTTTTTCGTATGCCAGTACACTTTGAAGAATGAATCTCATTTAGGTCTTAATTTTTCAAACGCTCATGATACAATTCCATAAGGTGACGGTTACCCGTTTAAATCTGACTCAGTATGGTACAAAACGTAGATATTAAAGAGAACTATTTCGTCATATGCAAATGAATATAGTCTGGATACTCTAGTCCAATTAGCACCTTGGCCTTTCGTAATTATACCTCGAAATGCTTTCATCATATGCCCTTCCATTTGAAATGATTCCCTGTCATTTTTCAGAGACTCATGCTGTCCCGCTTATATCAGCGATCCGAGATAAAAACGCAAAAAGCAATATTCATGCTGATTAAAGTATGTATTTGTCTTGAAAAGAACGAAAAATTAATTTTCATTCATTTGACGAGCCTTTTTTTTAAATAACTGGTCGCTGAATGGACCCGACGTCCTACTTCATTTTCTCTCGCAATAAAACGGAGGAATTTTGCTGACAAATGGTTAACAGAGGTCCCAAGCAAGAATATAAATTCTAAAACTGTTAGGAGTCTCCACTAAACAAATTTCCTTAATAAATTTTGCTGACGTATTCATCATTAAATATCTGCGTCCCACTCAAATTTACGAGTAGGAAGCAGCATTTCTGAACATGAATGCAAGCTCACCTTTCGGAAAGGAAGGTATAATAAATTCTTACTCATTCCCCGACTCTTTATAAAAATCATTGCTCGCTAAATGGATCCGAAGTCGTAGTTCATTTCCTTCCCCGACACAGCGCATGAATTTCGCGAAATAAGAGTCAGAGGGCGTCGAGAACAAGAGAGTACATCCTGTGCGGTTTGGAGAAAAGCTTGTCAAAGGGGGACAGCCTGTTCCGAAAATGGGAGATTTAGTGTCCGAGAGAAGTGGAGAAAGAAAAAGGGCGGGGAAAAAAGCTCGGGAAGAGCACACTCCGACGGCGGCACTCCGTATAGCTGCGGCTCAAGCATCTGCTCCGACACGGATACCGTTTCATGTCCCACGTCTCGCCGCGGTGGTGTGCGAAACAGCTGCCGGGGAACAAAAGCGCCCCCGAACGCTCAGCGGCCGGACGGATGGGGAGGAAGCGGGCATGGTCGCCTCCGCCGCCCGTGAACCGAGCGCGGGAATAGTATTCGTCGAGGGGAAAAAGATTTTTCCTGTCCGCCACAACAGGACGCACTTCCTGCGGGATGGAGACGAGCGGACAGGACAGAAGTTCAGCCTCGGTTCAGCAATTTATGCGCGACTCTCGACGGTGCTGGACGGTAACTAAAAAGAACGCGATGAATCAGTAAGAGACTGGCAGCAGGAGCCTTCTATATGAGTGAACAGAACTACAGTCCACAAAGAGACCGACTGATTGGTGCATACCTACGCAAAAATTAGAAGAAAAAAAACTATACTGAGCACCGCTTATGTTCTGATGACATTTTCTCTCAGCAAACAACATGTGATCCATTATAAGCAAATTCCGAATTTTTGGTTATTTAAAAACTCAATTATTAATCGTGTGGAGCAATTTACGCCAACAATTAGCGATAAATAGGTATTTTGTGCTTTATTATAGCTGCCACGGCGACGGCAATGACTTCAACCACGATTACACAGATGACGTTTCAATTATAAAATTAATTTTTATTATTTTTGCGATTGATTAGGAAAAATTATGGGAGCAACATTCATGACGAGACCTGTTAATCGCACAGTAGTTGGGAGTCCAGGCTTAGTCCGATAATGTATGCGCGATGGAGGCTAAATGGCAACTTAACGCAATGAATTGTTGCGAGACTGATAGTAGATTATTGTGATTAGCGGCTTCCACAGCTCTAAATAGATATTCTGCAGAATATACACATTTTAAGTAAAGAAGACATTTCCTAAAGTAGCGAAAGACTTCTTTCATACTTGCATCACGCGTCATCGATAAAACGTTTCGAAATTATTGACTACTTATATTCATTATTAATTTTCACTTTGTGTATGAGGCTTCTTTAAAGCCCTGGTTACACGTTACACTAAATCGCACGAGTTAATGCACGAATGCATGAACGCGTATAATAACGCGAAATTTCATCGTGCAACCCCACTAACTTGTACGAATCCATGAACGCGTGAATAGGGAAATAGAACCTGCTCTAATTGGTTCATGCATTCGTTCATGAACTTGTACATGATCATGTAAAGGTTAATGTATCGTGTAACCGGGCCTTTAGCCACGTCGGATGAACATTGTCTTTTATAATTTTACCAACAAATATCTGTTTTAAGGGAAAATATTTGACATGACCTCGTCAAGGTACTTTTTGCGATCCAATTATTTTAGTGAATTCCACAAGCTACTATCATACATCTAAAGAGAAAATGAAAAATTGGTAGGAGATAGATTATGGAAAGCCTTAATTGCAAAAAAAAGATCTTTTGCTGAAGGTCGTGGGTTCAGCCTGATATATATGTGTTTTTCGCGTCACGCAGGCATTGCCTGAAGATAAGAAAGTGCAATTTTGCGTTGTTTAATATTCCATTGCTAAAACGAATGACATTTATTCCCCAGGCCACATATTTCCATCACTTACTCTTTATTGTCATTAATTTCCCAAAAAATATCAACGGCTAAATCAATAAATAATTTTCATTTCCGATAATTAATTGACGTTAATGAATTCAGCCACCGGGCAGATTTCGAATAATCATTGGAAAAAAGATTAATTATTTTATATTCTGGGTACCAAGAGTTACGCAATCTCAATTAGATGTAATTTCTATTTTAAACTATATTTTATGTTTAATGCGTACCAGTTGATAGCATTTAAACTATTGTTTTTCTGTAAAATTAAACTTCCAAAGAAACCTCATGGGACATACTTGTATTGGCCTTTCATCATCAAACATACGATAGTTCACAATCACTTACGCGATTTATTTATTTCCTTATCCTCCTTATAATGCAACATATGGTTAAGGGTTGGCTGTAGCGCATGTCCGTAGTTGACTGTAGTGTACTGTAGTGAGGTACTCAGTGGTTCTGGAAATTTATTTTAAAAGCTGTAAGATGAACCTCAATAAGAGAAGAATGACATCGTAAATGCCGATACAAGAAGAAGACGGAAACGTGGGCAGTAATACGTATATAAATTATGCGATTCTTTCCTAAATTCAAACTTTTTATTGGTCAGATAACAGATTTTCATGCATATTTTTCGCCGAAAGAAATAGCAATTTTCTTTCAGGAATGAAAGCGATGATTTAATAAGATGCAGCCATTGATCACTATTTCTTATTCATTGATGGATCATTACGTGAAACAGCCATTAATGTTTTAAATATATTGAGTATTGGTGATGAAATTGGGCCCTCATTTCGACAAATCATTTACTTTGCAGTGAATTGATTACCAATATGCATACACACGAAAATTATCCCATGATAGGTGTGGTACCATGATGAATTCGGAAAAAGAGAATTATTTTTAGAAACACGGCAAGCACTTCCTTGAGAATGGACGGGAGAGAATAGGATCAGGGTATCTGAGTTCGGGAATTTTGGACTATCAGGCGAACAGACCTGATAGCGCTTCTTTATAAGGGATGTTATTACTTTGACGTGGATAGAAAAACTCCCTATATTTCACAGAAAATTAATCGCAATAATCATATCAGTGAGGGAAATATCACTAGTATGAAATAAGAAACGGTAGAAAGTTAACGAAATTTCGCAACCTGCCATAGTTGAACGCATTTCCTGTGGACAAGGAAATATTGAGCGAATGGAAGGCCACAGTCCAGTTTTTTGCGACCATTATGTTCCTGGTTTGAATATTTATGCGAGACTCCTGGTGGGATAGGCTTGCAACTAAAATTATCACGATGATTCATCATGTGATTAAACATTTAAGATCTTCACTGGTCGCAAGAGGCTTAACTCCATAAAGTATATAACGGTTAGATTGAACCAGCAGTATATTCGTAATCTCGCATCATTTTATTCAGGTACAAATCAAGTCTCGACGGTGACTTTATCCTTCAGAATGACCTGAAGATGACAAAGAACGCCGAAACAAGAGTCATATCTAAATAAATAATTAGAAAAAACTAAGTAGCAGCTTCTCATTCTATTGAGATCTTCATGAAGGAAAATACTAAGAATATCATCCACCAGATATTAACGACATTTTTCTTCTTTGGCCTCATGGCACCGATTCTCTAAATACTTTCCTTTCTGATCTCAACAATTCTCACTCCGTCTCTTTCACCTCACCTATCTCTAATTCCAATATCACCTTCCTTGATGGTGACATTAAATTATCAGACTAGAATTTCCAGACCTCCGTTCACATCAAACCCACGAATAAACAACAATATCTTCACTATAGTAGCTGCCACCCCTCCCATACAAAACGCTCTCTTCCCTTCTCACTTTCCATCCGAGGCCATCGTATTTGTAATAATCCAGATTCCCTCAGTACATTTCTTACCAACCTTCACCACTCGCTCCTCAAGCGTGGCTTCCCAGAATCCCTTCTCGTTAAAAAAATGAGGAAAAATTCTCCCTCCACCAAATCTCCTCCTACTAAAAACTCCCGCATCCTTTCTATTTGCACAACGTATTTCCCGGGTGTACAATCTATCAATTTTAGTCTTCAAGATTTCTATCCCATTCTGAAAAACCACTCCACTTCAAAAATTTTCTCCCAGCCACCCTCAATCACATACACTCTTCATCTTAATTCTGCAGAGCTCTCATTAATTTGGCTCTATCACGCGCTCCTCCCCCCCGGCATCAAAGTCTTTCACTAATCCCCCTCTCCTTCCCTTACCCTACACCTCACCTACCTCTTCCTCTCTTCTATCCTTTACCCGTCACTACCTACTAATATTCTGACCAAGGCGTTTGTGTCCACCGAAATATATTAACAAACCTGTGAGTTTTTCTTTTTTGTGTTTTCTGTGTGTTTGCTAGTCACGCCTGTGACATGTGTTTATATTATTGTGCACTACACGTGTTTTTCGTCGCTTGGATATATGCCAAAAGGAATATACACTACAAAACAGAGAAAACATGAATTAAACATGACTATCATTGTTGGCATTTGCTTTCAAAGTACAGAGTTTTATATATTTAGGCTGAAACAGGGTACTGTCAGCATTATGCTAGTAATTTTTATGCCGGCAAATAGTATAATAAAAAAGTAGAGTATAACGCTGTTTTCATTTCTTCTTAAATAAGGTTTAGTTTGCGTTGAATACACAATTGCAAATTCTCGATTCATCAAATCCTATGGAGAGTGGGTTTGGTCTTAAAAGCGTAATGTTATCCATATAAATCTAGGTAGAGACCAAATTATAAGCCGAGCTAAAAGGAACAAAACAATGAATTAAGGGTCGATGTAATTCATTGCTCATAAAAAATGATACAGCTTTTGTAAAACATACATAAAATAAATTATATATATGTTCTCCGTTTATTTAAAACATAAGAATCAGCACAACAACGTATAACTTCAAGTATTCAAGTCATTTTAAGTTCCCTTGAAAACATAGTTTGAGTCATTGTATTTCAAATAAACTTGAGCGAGCATTGAAAACTTCATTTATTTCACACAAGCTGATTCGCAGTAGGGTCAATATTGAACAAAAACAGAATTTCCACGCGTGTCGACATCATATAATATGCAAGGATTGCATTTTACATACCTAGCACGAAAAGGAGGATGAAAACATGGGGTTGACTTAAAGAGAGGGAAGATGAAGGGAAATATTCGATGCAGGAAAGCATGCGGAGACTCAAGTGACGGAGTAGTCCTTTGATCTCCATTTTCCGCAAGGGTCCTCCCGGCATGGCGAGAGATACACCTGCACACTCTCAAAAGCGCCCGCACACAATCAAACCGTTCGACGTTTTAAAGCCTCCGAGGGCTTCACGGGAAGCGACTGGGTTAAAAGCGGCTCCAAACACCTTCGGCAAGCTTAAACTCTTCTCCCTTCCCCCGGCTTGCGAGGATCATAAAGCGAGAAATTCCAAGGGAAACATCTCCGTCTTCAAACCACGCCCGGCGACAATTGGGTCAAAAACGGAGTAGCAGGAGAGAGGCATGGGGGGCCTTTCTGCCTTGAAATCCCCGGCGCTCAACCGTGAAGCGGTCTCTTTTTCCTTATCCAAACACACTTAGCGGTCGGGCAAGATGGGGACTCGGAGTGAATCACAATTCGGTCGACACTCCTTCGATCTGAAGATCTAAAATCTTTTCCGATGTTTCTTCATCACCGTATCTTCTCCGGGTACGATAAGTCAACAAAGAATGGTACACTCACAGACGAGCCCAAATAATAGACATGCCCAGCATTTATTTAGCGTGGATCTCGTTTTGGTAGGGGGTCCACTGTATTTTACAGAGGGTACAATGGAGAAATATTTGAAATAAAAGAAAACAGAAAGCAATTTTTTTAAAATGATTCCAAAATTTCGTTGGGAGAGGGAACCTAGCTAACCAAAGGGTATTACAACGATTCGTGACTACCAGGGGTGCTTCTTAAGCGGAAATATTTTCATTTTTTTTCAGAGCATGGATCCACGTTCTTCATATATAAATTAAGTCATAGAAGACGTGCAATGGTATCTAAGTGACCTTCTAGTCTCACGTGACCTTAGCCTGCATATGACGTGACCTTAACCGGCCAATGCATACCTGAAGAAGCAAGCTATAACTGACGATACTTTGATCGGAGAAACGCGGCAGAAAACCCGGAATAAAATTTCCCCATCAGGGATTGGGATGTCAGTTTTACCATGACTTCATCTTATCAAGTCCAAGGTGAACGGTAGCAGTGTATGAAGTGACCTTGACCACCTGGAAATCTCCACCATGACCTTCACTCCAAAACAATTCCCAGATTACCGGAGTGAGGCTCATTTTTGGTTCAAAATTCCGTTTCAAGTTCCGATTATCATTTTTATAGACAAAAATCTACATCTTAATACTACCCTACGAGCCGCTGTATGGGCGTGTGGCACGGGGTGTTAGGACGCAAGCCATGAAAAGATGTAAGGTTTAGATCTCTGAATGCTATTTCAAATTTGAGATTTGTCAAGACTGTGAAATCCCTGGTACATGGTAAAGGCCTATTCCTATCTATACAAGGTTTCTGAACTTGTTATGGCTGTAATTGTTTCGTTGAAGACAGTAATGATTGAACTTATGTTCTTAATTGTGATAGTCTTACCGTTTTTCAGGTGCTATTTTGTCACAGTAAACGCCTTATAAATAGGATAACGTTTTTAGGAGGTAAAATATTGCAGTGTATTAAGGAGATGTATTGAGTGGAGCTCATTTTTCATTATGGTCCATTACTTTGCGTGGAAAGAAAGAATTTTAATACCAATCTGTTCCGTAATGTATCTCTCTAATTTTATTTCCTCATTCGCACATAGTGTGGCGTCAAAATTATATTCTCTGCATCGCTCTGAAACATACCACTTCTGAATTTCTCTGGCAAACTAAGCCCAGCCTGTAGCCTCCGAGTCTCTAGAGATCCCAAACTAATCCTGTATACATCTAGTATATCATATAGTCGTCACAACTTCGCACTAAGAATACATGAAAATGAATTAACAGTTATAAGGTTTAAAAATTCCAAGTTTTTGGTAGATGAACCAAGGCTGTAGACTATGATGAATGGGATGTAAAAAGCATTTAAAAATGCACGCGTGATGACGAAAAGCTTACGCAAATGTGAAAGAGTTATTCACGAGAAAACAAAATTTTAGGCAAGAACGCAACGGGAGCATCACAGCAAAAGTCACATAGAGAGTTGTTAATATGCTCAAGGGAGTAATAGTGTAGCACTTGCATTATCGCAGAAAAAATCACTTAAAACGGTATAAATGTAGGCATACATCATGCAGAGCAAAAGAGGGACTTTATGCAGGGAAAATAGGTTGCCAAGGTAAACAAACCCATGATGTACGTAAAAGTCTTTATAGGCAGATTTAGAAATTATAGCATTGAGGGTATGAATAGTTTTCATATATTTTCCCATTTGTTTTGATCGCAATTAAAAAAAAGTATCAAAGATATAATTTTTGATACTGGATTACCCAATAATTACACGAATTGAGCAAAACTTCTCTTCATGTTAGGATTTTATGGCCAATTTCATGTAAGTACCAATGTTACCTCTATCTCCATTTGCGAGTTCTCAAACAAAAGGCACCGAAAATTCATGTCAGCGCGTGAAAATAGTATGGCTTTGTATTCTAGCTAATTTATTAGAGTTATTGATTTCTCTTTAACTATCCCTAGAGAGAATTTAAAGTAAATGGGAAAACTATCAAAGACTTACCAAGTATCTCATCCTAATGACTAGAAAAATTCATGTATACTATTCAAGCATAGAAAATACACCATCCAATTGGCGGATAATGGCTCCAATTACGGCCATTAGAAACCTCTTGTATATGGTGTAACTCGTAAAAATACAAATGAGAAATTTTTCACATTTTAATTCTGAGAATAAGTACGGCTACTCAGACTTTCCCAGCACTTGGCAAAAATATTAAACTCAGGATCAATAATCATTGTAATTATTGATCCACATGCGGTGTGTCGTCTGTTTATAAGCCACAGCTTATCAGTTCTGGTTGACTCTGACTTATTTGCTTTTAAGCACTTTCCCCGCTATCGATCGCTTAATATTCTCCATTTCGTTCGCTTTCCCTACATCCGTGGCGTGGGTTCTTTATCGAATTAAAAAGACAAGCGGGGATATTCATCCTTCCTCCAACTCGGGAGCTTTGAAATCGTTTGCTTTTCGGAAGGGGTGGCAGGAGAGGGAGAGGAAACACGCAGGTAGGATATTAAATTGAGGCCGCTCCACGCGAACCCAATGAATTTTAACTTGCGAGCAATAAATATCCCAATCGTGTCACCACCAGGCGACGCTCGCACGAACTAAAACCTCACCCACCCTCCCAGCCAGCCTCCCACTCTCCACCACCCTCCGAAAGCGAGCCAAAGAAATCGTCCGGAAGCTAAAGGATACGCTCAATTACGCGCATAATTGGACATTTCAATACGAAACCCAGGCGCACGAGTCCCATCTACCGATCGAGGGAAATGTGTACGGGATCGGGAGTGAACGTGGGTCGTGGCAGGGGGATGCGGAAGAAATTAGCGTGGATCAGTAGAATTCTGGCGTGGTTTTTGGGTGGGAGGGGTGGGTTAAGCGATGCTCACAAGAGCAGTGGAGGAGGTAGGCAGGCACCTTGCTATCCTCGCTCCTACGCCCCAGGAATACGTAAGCAGCCGTATAAAATTCGACTGTCTATTTTTTCCGCCTCCTCCGGTTTCCGCTCGTACCTTGTGACATTCTGCCCCAGTAGCTCCACCGCGCGCGCGGGAACACCTGGCACTGCCGTCGAAATTTCAAGCAGTTTCCCTTCCGTCCCGTCCGTGTCCCCTCCCCCCCACACCACCAAGAACCCTTACAGGGCATGGGGAGGGTTAGTGATGTAGTGAAGGACCCCTTTCCGTGCACCCTAGCATCTCTTCTTCCTACACCCACTTTTTTACATATCCCCCACACCTCGTGCTTTTTTACTCCAACCATTTTACAAATCTCCCTCTGCGCTGTAAGGCACGAGCGTGAACGGGAGTGTAGCAGTAGGTGACAGAACAATTCCATGAAATTCATAAAAAATTATTAATGTCATTTCAACAAACATGTATCATGCGTTTGTGGCGTTCTATAAGGTATATCTTAAGGGGACAGAAATGCTAAGAAAAGATAGGAAATTGCCAAATTTTTAAATTAGATAAACCACCAATAGCTATTAAAAGTAATAAAGAAGACAAAGACTATATTAGATCTGGTCGGCAAAAACCGAGGTTAAATAGCTTGCTATAGCTAAAAAAGGATATCCAGTAATGGATGAAGCAAAAAAGACACGTGATCAAGTATACAATAATTTTTTGTAGAAGAAGTTCAACATAAAATCCAGCCGAATAGTTTTACAGCTACAGATACCAACTCATAACTAAAAAATATTTCAATTTAAACTTATATTAGCTCATGTCCTCCTATGGCAGAGAAGCTTGGACGTCAACAGTTATTGGGAGATAAAATAAAAGGGTATGAAATATGGCTTTATTGACAAAGAATTGGAAGAGAAAAGAAAAAGAAGAAAAAGAAAATTGAAGAAAATAAAGCAGACGGAGATAATTAACAATTAAGAAGCCCACGGAATACTGTCAGGGAGATACAGGGGGGATATGTTGTTTAAAAAAACGCTGAGGAGAGGAATTTATAAGACGTTTACTGAGGCAAATTGGCATCTGAGAAACAGTAAGACTATCACGATAAAGATCTTCATTACTTCAGTCATTACTATTTTCAACGAGACAACTAAAGCCAAAACAAGTACAAAAACCTTGTATAGATAGGAATAGGCTTTTACCATGTTTCAGGGGGGATTTCATAGTCTTGACAAATCTCAAATTTGAAATAGCGATCAGAGATCTATGGCAGAGTCGGTAATTTGTTATTATACTTTGATGAAGATGAAACGAAAAGATAGAATCTCAAGCTATAAGTGCAAAAGAATAAAAGCTGAATGAAATATAAACGTAATGAAAACTGAAAAGATAAAATTGCGAATTATTTTGGTACATTCTTCGACATAAAAGAATCAACAATGGAAGATTGACTGAATGGGAGGAATCAAAGAGTAAGTAGAAAAGAATTCAATACACCAATAAATTAAGAAGACACGTGACGCTTAAAGATTGAATGAAACAATCAGCTGATGGTATAGCACAATAGAAAGCTGTACCAAACCAATCTTTGGATTGATGACAGATGACGATAATATGATCCAGTATAGACGACTTCAGTTGCCTAAGATTTCAACCATTTTTCAAAAATTAATTCATAGGACTAAATTGGTAAATATTTTTATGTTTTCGGATCTTCGCTCCACCCATTGTTATGCATGCGTACAAAATATTCGCAACTCTTTGAAATACTGTTAATAGTTGTGATGAAAAATGGAGCAGATGTAAAGTATGAGGAAACTAACCCACTGACTTTGGTAAAAAGTTTCAGATTACACCTATACCAAAGGGCTTAGGAGTATAACCAACTACGATCTCCCCCAATGATGTCAAAAAAATAGATGTACTGTGGACGTACTCATACTCTGGTTCTAGACATGTTGAACTGCATGTTCGACAAGTTCTCGGCAGTTAGGTGCTTTGTTTTACTACAGTGTGGTGTATTTTCGTTCTGCGGATGTTTTGCCCATGTCATGATATATTTTCAATAGTTTCATCCAGTATTCCAAGTATATTTTAGCATATAAAATAGGGTGCATTCCCCCATGTTTGTCGATGCGCACTGGAAAATTCCGACCACGTATACACCCGCGAAATTTATTTATTTATGTTATGTAAGTTTAACAATACGTAGGAATCTCGAACACCAGAAATTTTTCAGAAGGATAACAATAGGTCGCAGCGAGTTACTTAAAAAGGAGGGGCGAACAAGCCGATAGGTTTTTCATTGTTTAAATGGCTTGCAACGAGTAACCACGCTGAGCTAGGAATTGTGTCGACCACCTGCCACGAGTAACCACGATAATTTGAATACTGGAGGACGATTATCAATGGAAAGGTATTTTTTACTGAGTGTTTTGTGGGAGTTAATAGTGCAGATGGAATCACATCGACAGGTCCACGGTCTCGAGAGTAAACAAGGACCACGGGGTGTCGCCACGACGCACGAGATGCCGTGTCGTGCAGCAGAGAAGGTCCGGACGCGTCAGAGGAGAGGAGGTGCATGCACGGAGCCTTATCCGATGTTGCATTCACCACAAGCAGATTTGCTGGTTGTAAAGTTATTTGGTGGACTGATTGTTTTATCCCGAAAAACTAGGGTTTGTGGTTGTTCACTATTCATGAGGGGTATTGATTAATGTGAAGTTCTGTGTTGCGTGGAGGTGATAGGCATAGTGTGTCGCACGGTAGTTTATAAATGTTGATATCTAAGGCAAAGAGTGTTTATGTTCTGTTTGGGTAATTTAGAGAGTTGTTTTTGCGATGTGGGTAAAATACTGAGAAGTGAAACAGTGAGCAGGTTTAATTGTTAATTGTACTATGGTATGTACCGTGTAATGCAATAAATTGATATATGTGAGATAGTGTCCAGCAAAAGAGTACGCGTCACTTTATTTTACTCATTACAGTACGTAAGTTGAATGTCTTTCACTGAAACAAAACAAAAATTATTTCTGTGGAAAATCAATAATCAATTATTTTAACGTAATTCCTTTTTTCTAGTTTCAGTGGTAATAACATTATGCTAAATTATGTTAGCTAACATTAAATGTCTTTCATGAAATCTATTCGAATATTTTATAGAGAATAGGAAATTAACCACTTCCAACCGTTTTCACAAGTTTATTCTAGCTTAATGGATTCAAAATGATTACATTAAATTATGAATTGCAATTATAAAAATAAAGTTTTTACAATATCCGATGATAATGAGATACAGTAACTAGAGGTAACCAAATGTGTCGGCATAAATATCAAAATAGATTTTGCAGCTATTTTTTCTGGAATAAAATACCTCAGTGGGGAGATGACATTTTGAGGAAATTGCCAAAAAATACTTAATCTCAGCATGAATGAAGTATAAATGTGTCCCTAATCAACGAAAATATTGATGAAATATTCCTGTTTATTTAAAAAGAGAGTAATATTACGGAGAGTCCAAGTTTATAATTATATTGAGGAGATATTCCTGTTTACTCGAGAAGAGAGGAATCTCGAGGAGATATCCAGGTTTATAACCATTTCAACGATGGTGGGCACACTGCTTTACCGTAGAGGTAGAAGAGAAAAACCAGGCCCGGAGACAGTCTAGAAGGATTAAGCTCAGGTTCCCTTCGTTGGTGATGCATGGCTGTGAAGCTGGTAATGCGGGCGCGGCAGTAAGAAGCGGGGAGCGGCTACCTGCGCGCCTCCATGAACCACTCCCGGTGCCTGCAAGCCCCTTTCTCCCAAGCAAAATGGCAGATGTGGATTAGCTGAAATTTTACCGCGAGACGGAGCCACTCCACTATCCTGTGCCGTAATTTTACTACTGGGTTCAGTGCGCGGTTGGTAGGTTAAAAAACAGGCCCGGCGTTGAAAAAAGGATATTACGAATTAAATTTTGAAAATACGGGAATAAAATTCGAATTGATTTGTTGATTACGATGAAAAATTGAATATGACACTCAGCTCTTATTTGCTCGCTTGAAAATTGTATATGTATTTCAATCCAATTTCAGTATACTGACGTTTCCACTAGAAAATTTGTAGGCAACTTAAAATCGAAAAATTACCATTGATTTTATACCAGGCTTTAAGGGCCAATTGAAATATGAATGAAAATTTATTGTAAGAAATACTAATGACGCGGTTACATTATTGAGAAGGCTTTTACTGGTCATAAGAAAATATCACTATGTTACCTTTTCGAATGAGCTTATTTATTTAAAACGGTCAGCGATTTCCCTCATCATTTGTGGGTCGGTAAAATGCGATAGAATGTTTCAAATCTTAATTGTATATTGAGCATTTGAACTAATAATAACACCTGAATACAGAAGTGCGTCTATTGATTCTCTGAGTCTATAAAATATCTATAGAATATATAAATATCAATTTTACCCTTCGAAAATCCGCAAGAATGCTAACAAATTACTCCAATCTGTTCTTTTACGAGTGTCTTTCGATCCAACGTTTCGATGATTTTATCGATATTCTAACCACCTATTTTAAGATTAACAAAACTGAGTAACAATATGTTAGTTATTCGAAATAATTTTATCTATGTCAAAATAGGACTATAATTTTTAATTGTAAGTCACAAGCTTACGCGATGAATTTGATTCCGAGAATTACAACAAGACATGTTCTCCACAATGTGTGAGGGGCTTACTGAAGCATTCATAGGCATCGTGCTAATAGATGGAAATATATGACTATACCAATTATTATGTTCCAAATGATTTTTATTGACATCTTTTAAATGATTAACACAAAATGGGGTACAAAAAATTTCATATTAGAAAAAATACTAATTCCGAAGAAAGTTTACCAAAGACCATTCATTATACAAAATAATCTGACATAATAACGTTATCTATATATGAAGCCCAGCATAATTGGACAAAACAATTATTAATTTTAAAATAGATACTGTGTCTTAATTGGGTATGTGATTGGCTCCAAACTAAAGCAAATCATGGATAAACGTTTTTGAATACAGCTCAGAGCCAATCTATAGTAAATATTAGCACATTTGTAACAAACACATTTATAGTTTAAAAATAAAAAAACACAATACTTAGCGTAAACTGGTTCATCACTTCCTCATCTAATGAATACTCGCTTTTTGAATGACAAAGTGGTCAATTTATGCAAACGGCAAATGGAGGAGAATGACACAGACGCCGCAGGGAACATATGACCTTTGCTCTCTTCCCCTTATTCCGCGATTGTTAAAAACACACGCCATAATTGCTCACTGCGGCATGAAATAGAGATATTCCTCTTTGTGTTTTCAAAATATTATTCCACCGGAAAAATAAAGCCGCGGGCACGATTCATATGTCATACAATGCCAAGTAATTTATCGCAGTCAACACACGCCGGTGGGCATTGCATTAATTAAAACCCTTTACGAATCAATCAATCGATGACTCATTTACTGTCCCTCGCGAGGAAGAAAACTCATTGAGACGAGCTTCCTTGTAAATGAATGTCATCACCCGATATTATCAAAAGACTTGAATAACTAGCACCATAATCAAAGTTGACATTAAAGAATTTAACCCACGATGGGCGGAAATATCACGTGTTTTTTCTTCCCATAGGGAATTATGATATTAAAACAATATCGCATTTTTATTCTACACAACACTTTCAGGACCCATCATATCGTTCAAAGCACTGTGCTAAATTTTAAGAGATGAAAAACATACAACAGCTGGCATACTAAATTACATATTTTGTTGCTAATAGTCACATTGATAGCTGATGACGATTTATAACCTCAGAAAACAAAGCATGAGCGATGGAGCTAAGAGGAAAAGTGAACATCTCATTAAAACAAGTATGTTAGATGCAAATAATAAGTCCAAATGCAATACTTCAATAGTATGGTAATGGTAGAAACAAAATGTTTTGAGTAAATAATTTCTACCTCACTTCGTCAATGACGACTCTTAAAATCAGCCTTTTCATTGCCGGATATCTGGCGCATAAAATCGCCGTTTGATGCTAATTATACTATTTATATGGTCAGGATGAGCTTTAAATGAATTAACTGAAGAGATGATTATATTTCAGTTTTTTATTTAAAATATCTCGTCTGTAAAATAAGCAAGGCTTAGTAAATTTTGTCCGATAATCTTGCCCTTTTTTAATATAAAAAATTTCTAGCAATAAGGAAAATCGAGAGGTTACAGATTTTTGCAGTGAACCGTTGAAGCTTACATGAAATCAATTAAAGAGCACCAGGACTTATGATATCTAATATGGGCTCAGTTAAATCAATTTGAAAAGAGAACCTAAACATCAGGAATCTAAATTCCGAATAAAAACGTTCGGAGGAAACAAACTCCGTTCAATTTTAGTAAATAATTTCAGTTGTGGATAAATATTTCCAAATATAATTGGACAATATGATGCCTACGACGTCGACAATAACGGTAACAATGTGTAATCTATCACTGCACCAACTGCGCCAAAAGGCGTAGAAATGAACTTGACTTGAATTTAGCCTACCCCGAAAGGGAACTGCGCGATGGGTATGTATGTATGTATGGATGAAAGATGCAAATTGTAGGGTCTCAATTAATTTTGTATATAATTTAAAGAAGCTCAAACATGTCTATAAATTCCAAATGCTAATTTCTGGCTCAATTTTGTTCGTAAGAAAGAGCTATCTTTATAAACTGACGGATAAAGATGTTTTAAATATTCATGCGACAATTGCCAAATACAAAAGATAGAATGGGAAAAGAAATCATCCTACGATAAAATATAGCATTTAAGTAGTACATAAAAGAGGCCATTTTGCCATGGTCATTTTAATGCTGTTTCCAATTCTTGCTTATCGGATAGAAATAGAAACGTAATATCAGGCTAAATAATAATTATCTTGAATGGAAAAAGCTTGGGTAAGGCGGTAATGACTTCCCTTTTCAAGAATATTTCATAGCCTTCCCCTTATCTTTAGGAGAATTACAGTTGTCTCCTACAACAGTCCTACTTAAATAGAATGTCTCTAGCCTCATGCGCATAGTCCCAATGATAGACAAATACGAGGGTATGTCAATAAATAACTGGAAAAACTGGATCGAGACAAAAATGAAGAAAGTAAATGCCTTTGATAAATTGACGCTTATCCCATCTCTGTCCTTGATGTCCTTGATGGCCGGCAGCAAAAAAGTGTTTGTTCGTTGTCGAATCCAACGAATAACCTCTTAGACTTCGATATCATCATTTGCAAAATGTTGGCCACCCAAATGGTTTTTAGGTGCTTGAACAGATGAAAATCACTGATAGCTAAGTCGGAACTGTACGGTGGATGTTTCAAACGTTCCCAATGAAATGTTTGTGACTGATGCTGAGGTTTGCGACTTATTGACTTATCCTCGTATTAACTAGTGATCTTAAGTGTGATCTTAAGTTCACGCCAGTAAAATCGGCCAAATATTACATACATACACCGTTTTTCAAATAAAAAAATATTAATTGGCATTTAGTTTAACGAATACCTTTAAACAATAAACCAAAACCAATATTTGTGAATTCTCATTTTCAATATTTACTGTACGTATGGCAGAGTTTAATGGACTATGGAAAATGATCAACATAAACAAGATGACGTTAATCTCATCTGCAAATTAATGAGACTCCACATAGTGTGTATGCGCGAGAATTATCAATATTGAGTCACGCTGTAACCATTCTTCATCAGCACCCGTGACTAGATACTTTAGATGGCGTTTTTGCGTCAATTGTTTGAACCTTGCATGCTTGCACAAGCTCGCAGATGATGTAGATGTCACCGCTAATGCGTCCGTATCGCAAACTACGCCACCTACGCGGAGGAGGGCAACGGGTGCAATAAAGTACGCCCTTTTTGCAGTTCGAACGAGGCAAGAGATGCCTCGTAGCCTCTTGCTTCGTGGGGGGGGCAGGGGTAGTTTGTGGCGTCTCCACCACGGCCAGCGCCACCCGTGAGAGCACGCCCGGAGTCTTAATCTGTTTAGGATTACGTGGCCCTGCTGAGAGAGGCCATGAGACGACGCGCCGCTGGGAACCGAAAAAGCATGAGACGGGAATCGCATGTATTGGGTGAGTGCCGCGAGCAAAGAAAAAAACTAACTTGAATAATTTTTGAAACGTTTTGAGAATTTAAAAAAATAGTTTTTTACACTTATTTTTTGGAAAATTGGAAAAATTCTGCTCAGCTTTTATTTTTTGATGAAATTTGAAATTTTAAGATGAAATATCTTACGTTCCAAAACTGAAAATATAATATTCTTTGCAATTGAAACGAACAGATTGACGCATTCTTTTAAGAACGAATATTGCCAACTGATGTTCCTTTTCCCTTTAAATGCTTTAGTCCAAAATCGAGGCTGTTAGTGTAGAAATTTGCAGAGTTTGAACAGTAATCGCTACTTATTAATGTGCAACATTTGAGCAGAATTTGCTCTATTTCGTGTAGCTTTGCCTTAAAATGTGCATAATTTATACAGAATTTGCTCAAGTTATCAATAGTCATTTCAGCTACATGATAATCGATGAGACTATGAAAAAGAAACTTTCTTTGAATATGAGTAAAATATAAAACCATTAATAATCAACGAAAATTACGAGTCAAAAATTCAAGACCCAACATTAATAGAGGAAAAATGATACTGTTTACTTGATAATTTGTAGCTAAAAAGAAAATAAGTAAGGAATCGAAACATGTAAGAGGTAAATCAAGCAGTTAATAAAACATGCCGTTCATTAAAACCTTACGTTTTACCGCATAATATTTATGGCAAAGGCCCAAGCAAAAGACCATTCAAAAACGTCACGTCAATGGAAACGGTCACGACAAATGCCACCGTTTTCAAAATTTTCAGTGGTATCAAAGCGATGAAAGAAGAGGATTTTTATCGAAAGAAGATTACGGCCCTTTGAAATCAAAAGCTAAAAGGAAATTTATCTGACTGGATTTCATTGCCCCGAGTTATTTTTCACCGTTTGAAACGAATTTCCTATTTCTGTGGAAAAATGCAGCTGTTATTGAGACCTGGTAATGAACTTCCAATCATCAATAAAGCGATTGTTTTTTGTATCGTTAGCGCTCTTTCCCCGAGAAAAAGATTTTACGCATGAATACGACGAGACCGAAGAGATGAGAAAAACGAAAACATTTAGCTAAGTCAAGTCAAGAATCAAATATTTAGTTTGAGCTGTGACTCCTCTGCATTCTTGAGAATTGATTATAGATGAAGTAATTAAAAAATGAAATCGCATCTTAAAACAATAATTCAGAGTCCATGAATTTTACAGACGTTTAATACTAAAGCCTCAATTTTTAATTCAGCCTGAAATTGAGGCTATTGTTTCATCATTGGGGAGCACCTGAAAAGTGAATTCTTGAACTCCACGGTTAATTCAAAAACTGCGCCTGAAGACTTTTGCAGCATGAAATTTCATGGAAAACGTAATTTAATTCATATTCCAGCATTGAGTTGGTCAATGCTTATTTCAGTAGAGAATCGGAAATTATTACACGATTTCGAGCCTTGAATACAAAATCTCAAATCCCTTGTATCGCAAAGGTATAAAAACGGAAATGAAAGAATTGGGTGGAGCGATTCCTAATCATCTTGCATTATGTTTTCTTATTTCCATAGTTTAACTTAACAGTTTCTAATTAATAAATTGGGAAGCATGGGCTTAAACCTAAGTTAATTTGAATGAGTAATTAAGCAATAAGTAAAATTTATGGATTTACTCAAACATAATCACCGGAATAATGAGAATTGGAGGAGAGAAACTAGAAGTAATAGAGGAATTTGCATACTTGGGAAGCAGAATAACAAGAGATGGTAGAAGCCAGAAAGAAATTGTAAGGAGAATACATCAGGCCAAAATTGCATTCTATCTTAGAAAGAACCTACTCACCAGCAAGAACATTAGTTTGGAAATAAGGAAACGGATGAAGAAAGCATTTGTTTGGAGTGTGGCCCTATACGGGAGCGAAACATGGGTAATAAGAAAACAAGAGAGAAGGCGGCTAGAAGCCCTGGAGATGTGGCTCTATAGGAAGATGTTGAAGCTCAGCTGGAAAGATAGAGTCACGAATGAAGAGGTACTGAAAAGAGTTCAAGAAACCAGATCCCTGTGGAGGCATATCCAAACAAGAAGAGACAAACTCGTAAGGCCCATTCTAAGACACGACAACATCGTTTTAACAATAGCAGAAGGAGCTATAGAGGGAAGGAATCGCCGGGGACGACCAAGGATGTCATTTATGCAGCAGGTTGTGAATGATATGGGTTGCACCACATACACAGAAATGAAGAGAAAAGCAGACAGAAGAGAGGAATGGCGTACTGCTGCAAACCAACCCCAGGGTTGAACACTGAAGAAGAAGAATCACCTATGTCAAAACTATGTCAAATCTAACAAAACTAACGTCAAAACGGATATGTCAAAACTAAAAAAATGGTCAACTTTACCTAAATATGTCTCCTAGATGAAAATGATTTTCTTTCAAATTCCCCTTAAGTGAAATCAATTTATATGAACACGGGCGCGCTTTAAAATCTAGTATTCATTGGCAAAACAAGTTTTTTTCTAGTACAAAGCTCATATTCCTCAATCACAGAGTCTCAGATATTGCATTTGAACTAGACTCCGGTTGAGTCACGACTCTCCAGTTATGTCTCCGTATTCAACATACTCTACGCAACTGCCAGCTTTCTGGAGGTGAAGCGGATTATAAGACAGCGTGATCTATTGCGTTGCCTTCGTCATTAGGAGGAAAAGGCCGCAGAAGAATGGTGAGGACGATTTCAAGTCTTGGAGCAGGAATATTTACCGGTAAATTCATAAAATTAAAGACCAAATCCCCCTCGACATCAAAAGGTTGTCTAACCCCAAAGTTAATTAGTTACTATGTAATTCGTAGTTTGATTTATTTTTGAGAAAAGAATAGTTTAAGAGGGACAGAAACACCGGGAAAGTTGAGGATAAACTTGGTAGAAAAGCTCATACGGGGAGTACTTATGTCATCAATACAAAGTCTAAAATCCCGTTGCTCGCTCATTGATTCCATACATCATTAATTTATTTATTCATTCAACTATTTTTCAGTGAGATATTTTTTTTTTCATTTTGGTCATTTTCAACAGCGTCCGCAGTCATTTTATTTTTAATTTGCTATTTTGTGCGAAGTTAGAATGTAGAAATATAAATATCTTTAATTCAATGCCCCTCAAAAGATCATGACGGTTAACACAATTCATGGATATATTTTATTGACAAATTTTTTTTACGATATGAAAAATAATACACTAGAAACACCATTTGATTGTACATAAAAAATTAATTACATTAGGATTGTACATAAGATATGGGTTATTGTTCACATAAAAAGAAACTCATTTTGGTCCTCCTAAGCCAATAATTATTTGGCTTGTCAGCAGGTGCCTCGTTATATTTTAAAATATTTTTACTATCCATTTGTTAACATAACAATGAAAATTATCTTGTCTTGTCAGCTTGTCAGCAGGTGCCTCGTTATATTTTAAAATATTTTTACTATCCATTTGTTAACATAACAATGAAAATTATCAGTGTAATACTAGTAAACGATATATAAGAGGATAAGGTAATAAGCATGAAATTATTTCAGAAGAGTCGTAATTATAGATAAGTCCATCACTGAGAATTAAACTTTTTTAATATGTCTACCCAGAAAACGCTCGACTTTTAGGGTACGCATGCTTAGCGACACGTGGTTTCCTTTATTATGACGAAGTCATACATTCACATGTCTTTTTCACTCAAAATGGAAAAAAACGGAGAGTTTAATGCAAGAATCGGCGGAGTACGGGTTTAAATAATCCTATTTTCCATCTATTATTAATGCCATTTTCGGGAAAAATTATATCATAAGTAAACACTTCTAGAAAATTGGATACGGAAAACTGATTGAACTTCGCCATTCCACCGTAGGTAATAGTTCATTACTGCAAAGAGAATTCAAATACGGTAGTTCAGTATGAAACAGCAGTATATGTCTAAAACCGCACATTTTAAGCGTAGTCGTAAAATAGTATGTACATTTTAGAGCATAATTTTGTCTTTCAGCAGTCAAGACAAAAATTTAGCGCATGAAACATTGTTTTCTTAAAAAAAGAGATGGATAGAACATAGTTTTACAATTGACTTGGTCGCGATTAAAAACCTCCGTAAGAAGGTGAATAATTTTTTGGCATGTAGGACGACAACAGCGCGAAATACAATCATGTTATTTAGCTACACAGTGTAAGCCAATCTATAAAGCGGCAAACTTACAACTATTCTGCAAACTTTAGCGATTTACAAGACCTCTCATCACGCTACAGTGTATGCCATTAATGTACTAATCATAAACAAGCCTAAACAATGACAGAAATACTCCACCAGCGAGTCCAATTGCATAAAATACAGAAATAAAAGACATACTAGTCACCCAAATCCCCTTCCTCCTATTTTATGATTATGTATCCTAAGACTTGCGGTCTAATAAATCCTGTCACATTTCCCTCCATGAGCATGCAAGACTGTGCTTGGATATTAATGCATTGCTCTCCATGACTATATTTGACATTCGCCACGCAAAAGCTTCAGCCAATCAACTCGAGGATCACGAAGCGGAAGATGAGACGGAATGAAATAGCGACCACCCTTCGTCATTTCGTGGCGGATGGGACAAGGCGAGGGGTGGGTAATAGGTGGCGAGGTACGGCAATAAGCAGACGGAGAACGAAGAACCTTTTAAGTCTCACACGCCAGGCAGTAATAAGTAGGTAATTAAGAGTCACGCCGTGTAGCTCTTGCGGTAATTAAGCCGTCACTGAGAGCATGAGGGGGGGAGATGGTGTATGGGATGGCGGTAAGGGGTGGCGGTGGATGGGGGAGATTGGTGGCGGATTCCCGGGGTGTACCGCTTACGAAGTGAGATTGGTTTGGGAATTGAGAAGTGGAGGGGAGACGGGTTGAGGAGGCAAGGGGTAAGACGCCTGCCTTGGAAGGAACGACGTCGTCAAATTTACGGGGAAGGGAAGACAAATTTTTAAATGCTATAGGTGGTTGGGGCGATTTTATTTTGCGTATTTGTGAAAATATACATTTATGAATTTATTAGAAATAAGTATAGATATAGGTAAAACAATTGGATTAGTTCTACACATTCAGGCATAGTGTGGTGGAATTTTGTCAAGATTAAAACAGCAATCGCACATCTGTACAAGTTTTAATAACAATACGACTCGTTTCAACTCTAATCTTGTACCTGGAAATAAAAATGTGAGTTAAAGCGTATTGTTACAGAAACTTGTGGAAAATACGATTATTATTTTGAAAAAAATGCATATTACTGATTTGATTTCTCAGCAATTTATCACTAATCGCTATCTTAACGCCGCCGCCTTGTGACACTGACATTTATTTAAAAGTGTTCAGTTCTGTGCGAACAGATTTCCCCATAAGCAACAGTTATTCGTTGCTTATTGTTATAATATTCGCTAATAAACATCAAGGTATCATGCAGTTAAACAAGTATTTACTTATTACACCTATTATTTTTCCTTTAATTGAATATTACGCTCAACAAATTCAAGTCAAAAACATGTTGAATTATGATTGAACTAAATATAGATAATTCTTGAATCATGTACTTAACTCTTTGAATGGATTACTTGACTTTAAAATATATATACTTCAGTGACCTATGATTTAAGAATTGTTTTGACCTACTTGTAATTTAATAAAGTATATGTACACTCAATGACAGGTTTATTGCTCCTACCACATTTAGGGTTAACGAGGTTACGATGTGCATTAAGTTCATGAATTCTTATGTTGTCTTTCATGGGAGACAAAAATCGTCTTATGAATTACACAAATGGGGCATAACGTTTACGATTGTAGTACTTATAGTCAAGGCCATAGTTAGGAAAGACATCATTCACAACTGACTGAGGATAATAGTGGGCGTTCTTGGGTGCTACTGTCGAGGTAAGTTAACCCTACCAAATTTCTAGTGCAACGGCCCTCCACCCGCCGCGACTGATTGCCAAAATACATATCAATAGTATCAATGATGGCACCGGCGACAATATCATTCCTACGAAGAGGTCAGTGGCGAAGGTGCGCGGATAAAGTCAGCAGCGTCGTGCGGTGACGCGTACGCATGAGCAGAAGTAGGGATTGGTAGGAAGGACGCCTCCTTGTGGAAGGAGACCTGCATGCAGGAGGAGGATGGAGAGTCGGCACGGTAAGATAACAGGGGTGTGGGAAAAATCCAGCCGTTGGGAGGAAATTGAGACGGATTAAACTCTAAAAAGATTCGGAGAGGGAAAAAAAGTGTCTCCTGCGTCGTTAATTTTAATTCAGGTCTTGCCCTCCCTCCTCCACGCAACCTTTAAGTCTTCCCTTTATTGCAAAGGAAGGGGAGAGGAGGATATTTTTTCCCTCGTCTTCTTGGTAGCGCGCAAAGATTTACTCCTAATTTGAAAGCAAGAAAATTCCTAAATTCCTTCTTCCTCTCCTCTCGCTCGAAGAGACTATTTTGAGCACCGGATGGCTTTGTTTTTGTCCATTAATACCGTCGCAATTACGCTTCAGAACATCCCATTTTCTCAAAATATTTGCTCCAATCCACTGCAATGATTAAAAAGGGCATGCGTGTTTTAGAAAGAGGAAATTTGCAGCCTTTTACGATTTAAATTATCCCTAGCTGGATGCTAGAAAACATTCTCTTGGAAGATACCTAATCGCTACAACGTGCAAGGGTATTAAACCTCATTCCATGCAAATGCAATGGATAAAACTCAATGCGAAATAATTTAATGAACTCAGCCTAGCTCAAATGAAGTTAATGAATGCTATCGTCTTGATTAAGGCATTATAAACGGGTCTTTCTTCCTTTGCATCCATCTAGAGGCTCAAAGAGCACTAGACGAAAACTAATGAGTTTCAAAATGGCATATCTTCAACTTCATTTACCTTTAAAAGAATGGTTTTCATAGCAACACTAAAAGAAACAATTTAAGCAATTTTCATAGAAAAGAATAAAAACTAGAAGAGCTGGGATAAAAAATATAGCCGTAAAATAACGTCAGAACTAGCCAAAAACATCAAATTAAGTACAGGTGAAATCACATAAATAAAATACCCATTATCAATACGCCATTTTTATATTTAGAATTCCCTTAACTGGAGCCGTAATAAGTAAAGTGTCAATCTGGCTACACTAAGTAATAAGTTGGAATTATTACCTGACCACGATCATCAAGATTCTCTTTGGTCTCTAGGAATAACACAGTCATATTTCTTGTAGAAGTAAATCAGTTATTGAAAGCGAATTAAGTGGAGTAACACAGAAACTTGTAGTTAGATTGATTGCTGATGATAACGTTAAGCTGAACGGAGCGATACTATGTTACACTGTTAGTCGGTGGGTTAGTTTGCAGGTCCTCGTAGTGCTAAGCAATACTCACGAAATATATAAATTTCGTTTAAAAAAGGAATAATTCAGCAGCTTTCTACATTTATCACTACAAATCAAAGAATGGAGCGGAACTAAAAATCAATTCCACCGTTATAAAAGTTACTGGTTACTTACGAGTTATTATTATCTATAAATCAAGTTCCCTGTGATATATTCATCAAAAAGATACTGACGGATATTCAAATAACATTATTACCGAAAAGATTCCGCCACTTCGGAACTACAGAGATATAATCAATGCCCACGAAAGAAAAAAATACGATTTATAATGAAAAAGGAGGACATGTCTTGAGGCACTACCATTTGTCTTCGTGCAGGTCATCGACCAGGAAAAGCAAGAACGAAAGAGGACAAAATTCGCGCCACCAGCGCCACGCCCGGAGGAGGACAAAAACCTAGAGCGGGAAGAGCGAAACAAATCAGCTTTTGGCTGCGCAAGAAACCGCGTGAAACATTGCAGCCGTGCCCGACCCGCCATCGATCGAAACATAAAACAGCCGTTAGCAGCAAACATAACGTCCCGAGTTTCTACTTCATTAATGGACCGTAGTTCGCAACAGACAATGTAGCACTGAAAACGGATGATAGATAAAGCGGCGAGCCGGAGTTAAGGAGGAAAGATTCATCTTTCACAACCCCGGTGGTCCCATACCATACCCCTGCGGAACCACCCCAGGAGAAAATCTTTTGTACGCGCGGAGTTGCCCGGTCCCACACTCCTGTAAGACCGGAGAACCTACCCTGAAAGCGATTCCAGCATCCTTGCAATCCCCTCCAAACTTCAACCCCAGACCTACTCATCCCCACCCCTACTAGCCACAGCCGCGGCAGCCAAGACCTCCGCTTCGCCAACAGTCATTATTTTTCACTAAAGAAAAGGCGGGGAGGTTTCTACGCCTGGGTGAGGGGTTGAGCGAGATTCATATGGAGAAGAAGGGGTTCGGGGGTGGTTACGTGCGAGTATGAGGGTGGGGAGAAACTGGATAAACTCCACCCCTTTCGAGAAATTATGATGCCATGAGGAGGAATGGATTGGGGGCGGAAGGGTGGGCTGGGGTGGGAGAGGGGCAGGTCCTCCGGGCTATAAGTGCCGGGAAAGAAATATAGTAAATTGGAACACGATACATGAAAGATGATAAAATATTATGCTCTTGTAGGAGAGGAGCAGCGCAGTCAAAAGAAGCAGGCCCTGAGTTATAGGTTATTCGCCGAAATGCGAGGGAAAAAAAATATATTCTCCGCAGTATTACTAGGATGAAATCGACCACAAAAGTTTTAGATGAAAAAGTCAAACGTATTTTTACCAGAAGCCATCTGTCTTTTTTGCATTAAGAATAAGAATACAAAAAGTCTCTGCTCAGGCTTATAAAGAAGATAATATGCTTAGTCTAAGTAGAATACTATCATATGAGGTGTAGCAGGAACACCAGTAGTCTCTCTGCCGAGTTCACCACGACATATATTGAAACTGAATGAGTCCCTTTTAGCATTTATCTATGCTTGAGGTACCCCAATTCATTTATCTACATGGTGACTGCGTGAGCAACGCCTAGGAATAGGCTGATATCCAGCTTATATCGACTATAGCCAGCTTTATCTATACAAAGTAGTTGAATATATAAATAATACAAGTTCTTTGGTAACTTTGTGGTATTCCATATTTTTTCTCTAAGAGAATTTAATGGTTACATTTACAAAACCACAACTTAAAAACACACACGACCTGGGTTTCAACGCTTAAGCGTCATCTTCAGGTGAAGATTCATTCATTTCAGGTGAAGATGACGCTTAAGCGTTGAAACCCAGGTCGTGTGTGTTTTTAAGTTGTGGTTTTGTAAATGTAACCATTAAATCCTCTTAAAGTTGAATATATGTTTTGAAAACCGGTTTTATTAAAAACAATAAATAACGTATAAAAATAAACAAGCGTACCAAAGAACAAGAAAGCCCTATCTTTATCAAATAAACTTCTATTATGAAGTCATTCAACTATTAGTCTTTTAATTGGTGACCTATCTTTATTGGAAATCGCTTTGAATGAAATATGAATAAATCCAATAATAGAGCTTTAATACTTAAGAGATACGTAAATGGTAAAACTTCAATATTGGACGCATAGACCGTAAGTATTTTATTTAGCTTGAAACTTTGTACTTTTATGTGAGGTATTAGGCTTAACTACCCACCCTGAAAGGCGTCACGTGGAACAGGCTACGATAAAAAAATATCGTACACAACAAATGGGTAGGAAAATTTTCTAAATTTTTGCTCGGAAAAAGGCGATGTTGCTTTATTTCACGGAATCAAATGCAAATGCTTCTCTGGTGAATAGATTGGCGGGTAACGTGATTAGTGAAAATTGAAAAAAAATATACAAATTCCTCACGGCATTGCCTAAAAGGTTTGTATAAAATATTCGTTCAGTCATAGAGGTAATCAAATTTAAGCCATGGGAATAGCATTTTACAGGTGGATGAACAAAACAAATATTGAAACCTGATGAACGCCTTAAAACCTTCGGGAAATGCCACCCCACGGCGCCCTGACCCAATGAATATAAATTGAATATTAATTCCAAACAGCGTCGAAATATTTATTCCTTCCTCGTGTTTGAATATAAGGCTGGTAAATAAAGTGTCCTCGCTAGACTAATCGATGTTTCAGCCAGCCTCCGCCTCCCAAGTAATTCCATTCAAATTAAACATATTCCACGAACAAGGCACTCCCTCACTTTTACGTGGCTTTATTTTTGAGTTTTGTGAATTTCTCTACACTCATACTTAAAGAATACCATATGTTGTACAAATGAAATTACCGAAGCTAACATAGGCAGGAATTAAACGGCTGCCACATAGAGAGCATCACACTTGTAAAGAGCATGAGACATTTATTTCAACCACAATTACAGTGGTAAAATTCAACTTTTAGCAATCAAAGATTAAAATTGATTCTGAAAATATATCAGTATGATAACTTTCTTAAGAAATTAAACAAGGGTAACTCAAAATCACATCTAAGAAAAGGCATTGAAAAAATAATTAAATCATCATATCACGATTTCAGAGGAAGTATTGAGTACTTCTCCAAAGTCATACTTAAAGAATATCACGTGTCGTATGGATAAAATATTCGAAGGAAAATAAAATAGGCGGGAGTGCAAAAGTTGCCTCAAATAGAGCATCACACTTATGAATAGCTGATGACATTGAATTCAACCCCGACAACGGTGGTAAAAATCGACTTTTAGTGAACACATATCAAACTTGATTCTGGAAGTATATCAGTATGATAATTTTCTGAAGAAATTGAATATGGGTCACTCAAAATCACGTCCAAGAAGAGGCAGTGGAAAAATAATAAGTTTAATCGTCATATCACGATTTCAGAGGACGTACTCTCTAATGAAAATATGCAATTGTGAGCGATCAAGAAAAAATTCCTCCAGAATGGTTTATTTTAGCAAAAGAAAATGCATAAAAGTGCAATAAAGAAACAATAAACTAACCTTTTCTCGGAGAATAAATCACATTTCAGGCAATTTTTTTATATTCAGGCCAAAAAAGAACAACCTTACGTTTCTAAATACGCCATTTAGTATTTGCACACGAATACTCATTAAAATGGATCTAATGAAATAATTAGTATAGTAGAAATGTACAACTGCATTGCTTACGGTTCGAAACAGTATATATAACCTTAATCTTAAACTTAATCAACTTTTATAATGATCCAAACTTAATAAAATATTAATCATAACACTATAAGGACAACTACGGTCACTGATTAATTAATGCAAAAGGTTTTTCAGAGTGAAAAATATAGGAACTCATTCATTCGAAAAGATATCTAAGTATTTGCACACTTGCATGTAAATGAATTGGAAAGAAATATCTCAAGAATGATTTTTTTCAATCTATTAATTTTGATATTTGGCTTGCCTTTGAAGTAAATGAGAAGCACTCGTAGTAAAAGTCAAAAGATAAATCACAGTTCTATTGTGCCATAGTTAATAAAAATAAAGTAGGCATTACACGATTTCCAATGGCCTGTTAATTAAACGCAATTCAAAATAAAATTCTCGAAAAGAAACACGTACGAGTCTGACGTACAACCTCGTTCAAAAAAGGAAAAGTTGTTACACGCGATTAGGAATTTTTTCTTCGCTTCTTTATACAACTCATCCACTCCCTCCACGTTCTGTTTTGCTAACCGCTAATGCCACCCAGTTAATTTCCACCCTAATTCCTCCGAATGGATGGTAAACGAACGTTTAAATTCACCAAGAAAATGCAATGTTCCGGAAATCACACGCCACATTAATTCCAGTATTTTTGTTTTATTTTTGCTCTGCAGCAGGTTGAAATGCGGTCTGATCCGTGAAAAGATTAGGTCAAGGTATAAGGTCCTATCATTGGCGTACAAAAGTTCAGTTAAAAATCATTTCAGGCGTGAAAATTAAGGCTACAGAACGCTTACCACAATTTCATAATGGATGCATCTAAGCAACGCAACCTGTTTCGCATCAAAGATAAGCGTAAAATATGATTTTTACCCCGACGCTTTCAAATAAAAATCAAAGTGTTCAGCAAAAGCGGAGCAATAAACGTAAACTTCTCATTATTTAACATAAGTAAAATGATTGTCTCCGGTTAAATTTAAAAAATTGATACCTATAGGCAATAAGATGGATCGATAAGAATAGATGGCTGGGCCATTTTTCACTGGGGTAAAACATTTGCGTTAAACATACTCATCCAAGCGTTGCTTTCCTTAAGATACAGATAAATACAAATTAAATCGCAAAGCAGCATCCTGCAGAGTAGTTTTTATCGTTGAAAACTGTATTCACTCTCGAAATATTAATGTCTTCTCTCGCTATATTACCCCTAATTACTTAAAACATTACGTGGATCGTTTCACAATTTTACTAAAAAATAGAAAATATAGCTTCATACGTGAAATAGCTTCATGCCTTCATATGTTAAATACACCAAGAAAAATAGGAACTTCTAAAAAACTAACACTTATACACTACCGTAATTTTATCACACAACAAGAATTCATTGATGTTAATATAAACTCTCATAATTTAATCACGCTTTACCGGATTCTCGTTTTAAAATAGCTAATACGAACAAGTCTTCCACCACGTGAAAGCTTCAAGTTTTCATTTTAGCTAATATGAAGTAATATAGAATTCAATTTTCCACGGTGACTTTCACACATTTGATGTGATAAAACATCCTTTTGTAGTGTTAAGAAGTGCCTAGAGAACGGACCGTACACTTGCCCCAAGTAGGATCACAGTGGCGTAGATATTTCTCCACCCTAGTCAGGATTTGAACAAGGTCCCTCGGAGTTTAAAGTGAGAATATTTACGACAAACTATTAATATAAATTCGTGAAAACAATTGAAGTAAATTGCTGATCTAAGTTCAGTAGCACTGTGCGTTGTTGAGGTAGTAAATTATTTTTTCAAATAGTTACTACATAATAATTCCACTGAAGAGTTTCTGATAATCATAAGAGGTATAATTTTGTCTCAATTTCACTAGATAAAAGATGAGTTCCTGGACGTAGACATGACAGCGCTATGTTAAACACTACCTGTACTGAGTGGGCCTGAAAAAAATACTAGTGTCTATGATGAAAATATGAATTACTAGTAGTAGAAATATGAATATGAAAATACTAGTGACTAGATGATTAAAATAATTTACAGCAGAATAACTCAAAAAATATGTATCCTAATGTTGCTGTGTTGAACCAGTGTGGATTTTCCTCTACTAAAATGAATAATCCCTGACAGAATCTTATACCTTCCGATGCATTTTCTTAGTAAATCCCGTTGGTGGGAAATTTTTATAGCTGGTAGTTAGAGGCACTGCTAGCGTCAGGAGTAACATAGCTTAGGGAAATTAACCTAGGGTGTCAAAAATTGCTAAAATTACTAAAATGTGCCCCAGCTACGCCACCGACGTAGAAATTATTGTTAAAATTGTAACAAAACTTAAGATCGGAGGGATAAAATAAAAGAAGAACTATTATCCTTGATAATTGACGGGTTAAGTTACTTAATATTACCAAGATGAAAAACCGTAGGCTTTCTCAGTGGATAGTACTCGTTCAGTCTCCTAGGTTGTGACTCAACGTTGGGTTTCTACAGCCTATGCTTGGTCTGATTATTTTACTATACAGCAGATTATGGCAATGCTTCTTATAATAGGCTTTTGAATTAGTAGGAGAAGAAAATCTTTCATAGAGATTTTGGTTTAGTGGTCACATACATTTGGAAATTGCTGATCGTAAAGATAATATGAGCGTCAAAGTGGCAACTAATCCAAATCAATATGTCACCAGATGGGTAAATACCCTGCGTACCCTGCCAAAACCCAACTCTACATTCAGTTGTTGCCCTGATAAAAATCAGTGATAACACATCGAAACGTCGGCAATAGAAAGCCTAACCCGGTGTCACACCCGAAAAGACTTCATCACTATGTATTTTAAGATCTATCATTAAATATAAAATTTTGTGCGAAATAGATTATTCTTCCTCCCAACATATCGAGGAGAGAAAATATACAAAACGTACTTGGCACAGCATTAAAGAAATTAGGTTTTGTTAAGCGTAAAATAGGAAGGGCCTCCGATTAGACAGTGAAAGGGAGGTGCTACTTCACTCTGGTTAGACAATACCTCGAACACTACGCGAGCGTTGAGACCCTAGACAGAAATATTTATACAAAAAATTAATGAAATTCGAAAAAAAAAACTGCTACAAGGGAACATATAGTGTTTCACAGCCATCAGAGGAATTAAGGTTGGAGCTCATAGAGACTCAGAGGCTACACGCTAGGGTTAGTTTGCTTGAGAAATGCAGAGCAGGTGTGTTAAAGTGTGACACAGGAAATATCATTTTGAAGTCACTCTACATCTCTAGGTCTGACAGAAGAGATAATATAAGAGAGATACTTTGCAGAACAAATAGGTTCAAAATAATTCTTTCCACGCACAGGTGACCATAGTAAACACTGAGCTCAACTCTACTACTGCAAGTACTACTGTAATACACTTCATCATTTCACCTCCGAAAACCCCGTTAAAGAGCTGGTGTCCTAACATAGTTGCTACACGCCTATAGGAAGACTCACTTGGTAATATGTGGATAATGATGAATATTTTATCGCTAAATCCATATGTTGGGCTATGTAAATTAAGTATGAAAACTTGAATAAAATCTAGTTTATTTCTTATAGATTACCATAAATATATATCTTTGAAGGCTTCCGCGACTCATATATATTTTGCTGTTTATATTTGTTATGATCATTTATCATCATTTATCATTTGTTTGTTAATATTACTGTTTTCAGGTAGTCTCGTCGCATGTTTAGTTTTTCTGACTACAGTTTCTCCACTCTTCCTGGGGGCGTCTTCAGGTCCGTTGGACATTTTGTAATTATTGCTATTACTTATTTCCCGTTGTTATGTGTTTCGTTGCTAGTTCAGTTGACCATTATGTTCATCTGCTTGACATAGATTCAAAATGTGTCTCCATTGGCCGCTCCTCGCTGTGGTCTTACCACTGACACTGACTGGATAGTAGCTTATGTACATTCTGCATTCGTCGTTTAGTGCCTTACCACAGAAGCTTTAATTAATAAAAACTCGGCCCTCAAATTTCACTCCTAAGTTGTGAGTACCGCTTACTTTAGTTGAAATTTCCGACGGCTCTCTTGCCTGTGAACAAAGACAATGTAAAACAAAACACAAGTACTCACTCAGGACGGTGAGGTTGACTTTGGTGTTCCGCGTCGGCGACTTCTTGAAGTCTACGCGACATCTGTAGACGCCACCGTCTTCATCTTTGACGCTCTCCACCGTCAGTTTGGCCGGGTCGTCGGTGAATCGGAAGTACGCCCGGCCGCCCAGCGTCTGCTCGTCCGCCCAGTGGCGGGCCTGGTCGAAGGACTTGCCACGGGCGTCGAAGCTGTTGGGAAGTTAGGAGAGAATAACTTGAGGAATGACCGCAATGGCATAAAATTTAGAGAAATGAAAGTCTACAATAAACTAAGTCTCTCCCTTGACCTTTTCTTAAATAATTACTGTTACGTCATAATATAATTAGGGTGATTGAGTAATTTGCTAAAGGTGCACCCTGAAAGTAATTTTCAAAAGCATAAAAGTGAGTTACTTTGGAAATGTTACAATACCTTAACATTTGCTAAAATATCCTTGTTATCAAGGGTCATACTGTTGATTGGACTGATCATAAAACATGACGGATGTAAAACCATCAAATAACGTCATAATTGGAATCTAGTGCAATATTAACCTGTTTTTAGATGACATTTTGGTCTGCTATATATGTTAAGAATAAAACGGAGAGATCGTTAATAAAAGTTCCAAAAATACGCATAATGTTGGCCTTTTTTGGAAGTTGATCACTTGACTATACATGCAAGTTGAAGTACACCATTTGGCAATGAAATTCATAATCTGGCATGGTATTGTATTAGCGCTCGATAGTTACATAATAATACTACTACCGAAAACTGACAATTACTCGTGAACTATAGCAGTGCCGCGAAAATGGAAACAGATTCTAGTCCAACTTTATCAATACGCTATGGGCGTTAATACGATGTACCATCTTGCCCTTTACAACCCAGAGATATTGTGTCAGAACTGAGTGCAAGAGTGTAAGGAAAATTTCATTGGGGGAACTAAAGCAAACATGTCCTGAATACGTTCTTAGAAGATATACCATTACATCCTAATCACATTCATTGATATTTACTATGAACAAAGGAAAAATGTGCAAAAGAGAATATTGGTGTTCACTTACTGCAAGAATAACGAGAAACACTTGAATCTTCGTGCAGAATATACCTTACATCTTCGCAAAAATGCGACTTAAATTGGACAGTATCTTTAACTTTGTACAGATGACATTTCCATCAACTGGTTTATGTGTTCAATACCACCAAAGATTCAGATCACACCTCGAGACCTAGAGCAGTGACTAGAAAATGGAATTTGAATGGCTCGCAAACCTTATTCATTGATTTTTTGAAGTTTCAGACGGTTACAAAAACACTCATTCTGACACAAAAATGAACAATAGAAAAGTTATGACGATCAACGAACAGTCATGATTACAATATTTCATATCATGTGGTAAGTACGAAATATGAACCATAGAAAATTAATCCGTAACACTCACGCTTAAACGCCAACCATTTCCCTATAACTTCATATTGGGAGTATACCTCCTCTAGAAATTTATTTTCCATGCATCGACTCTATATTTAATTAAAATTTAATTTGTCATCTTTATTAATCTTAAGCAACTGTAAATCACGTTTGAGAGTGTAAATTTTAGTTAACGTATAGGCTATCTCAATTCTTATGTTATAATGGTGAGTATCTAAGCACAGCTCATACCTTTGAAAGTACACGTGCATGCAAGCTCAAAAGGATTCTACAAGAGGAAATGGAGGAGACAGCGAGTTTCATACTCAAGACTCAGAAGAAAGAGAATGGAGCACACGCTACACTCTCACATCAGCATTCATTCTCCAGATTGCTGCGTCGAAAGACGAGTTTGAGAACTTATTTTTTAGTGAGCAACGTCCAAATATAACTGCGAGCGAAAGTGCACTGACCTGTATATGGGAGTGATTGCGCCTTCCTTGTACCAAATCACCAAGTACACTTTGTCGCCGGGCATTGGGGGTGAAATGTCGCAGGGAAGTTTGGCCACTCCTCCGGCGACTGCCGACGCCTCGGACACCATCACTGTAAACAAGGAAAATGTGGATGAGTGAGTGCTTGACATGGTATGAGATCAAGCTCGAGAAAAAGTTCATGCCGGGTTTCTGAAGCATGTTAAACGAGGGAGAACGCTTAAGTTGGTTCGAGCAATTTTTGATATGCACATATTTGCGTGAATATTTCCATGCGTGATCCATGATATCTCTTGATAAAAGTGAAAAAACCATTTTGATCAATTTGATTTTCCAGGTATTTTGTTCAATTTTAACGCTAAGAGTATATATTAAGCAAAAATTCACCTACTCATTCACAGATTTTCTTCTACACACAAAATAAATAATTCAATTTCGTAATATTGAGCCTAGCAATATCAAAGTGTCAAGGCGAGTTTTTGTTTAGGAAATAAATGTTTAGGTAGAAATGTTTGCCTTAATTTTTAATTTAACGCCAAAAACTGCCACAAGGTTAAGCCAAGGCATACAATAATTAAGTTAAAATTGTGAAACAACATCGTATATCATATCTGTTAAAACTTGAACGCTAATTTGCACTGGATAAACGCAGACTACTTAGATTAATTAATTTTATGCAATTATTTAACATAAATATAAAATCGTTAGAATTTGCGTTCTATAAACCATGATTAGCACATTAGTAACCACAAATGAAACTTCTCACTGTGATGAAAACTAACACACACCTCAACCCTGTCCCATTTAAGGTATTTTACACAAGAACTCAGCTGCAGAGCAGGTGCGGCATTGATATTTTAAACTGAGTCTGATTGAATAACTGAGGAAAGATCAGCTGAAACTAACCATTCTTAATTAAGAGCATTCTTAGTTACATAGCGGCGAGTTTATTAATATACTATAAATATTATTCACTAATTCGAGTAATCATGTACACTACCTATCGAGTTTGAAAGGATACAATGTAAGCGGTGAGCGAATTCGTAGCCATAACTTCACTGAACTATGTTGAACATTAACAGTGCATCTGTACAGTGACGCAGTATATCCTCCTTAATATTTCAAATATTTATAGCTCATCTTAAAATCTATTGGTAAAATTAACGTATTTATGGAGACTAATTAAAAAGGTTTAAACTAGAACGCAATTCTTAGTTAGAGTTTTGGAAATGTCATAACAGATAGATAAGCCGACATAATGACCCATCACAAAGAGACAAAACATCAGACTTGACATCCACTTGGCATGTAATTACTAGAAAAAGGATTCTGAAGATTTACCGCATGCTAGGCGATATATCACACGCTGCATCTCAGCGAACTGCAATGCATGTCAGACATCTGCAGGGCCATAAAATATTGAAAACAAAGCCAGCAGCATTCATTGCCCTGCTTTGGAACTTGGGTGCTGTCTCGGAGCTGTAAAATTATCATTCAATTACGAGCGCACATTCAGACGCCCTCAAAGTTGCCTCAGGTTTTGGTGCAATATATATGGCACTCGAACACTACCAGAGCGCCGTGCGTAATGTCTCATTTGCCCGAGAGGAGAAGCTAGATGGCACCACTTGCCCCCTTAAGGCGTCGCTGGCGGGCGTGCAGTCTAAGATGCGAACCTTAATGATGCCATTACGGGGCGGAGTTTTCGTTGATCTTCGCGAGCGGCATCCGGCGCTGATGCTCCCCCCTCATATAAGATTTTGACCTCGGGGGAAGAACGCCCGCCCCTCCCCCTCTCTTTCCCTTCACTGAACCTCCCCCGTGACGTCATTACGGTGGCAAGGGCGCCATTCCGATGCAGCGGGCAAGGAGGCAACTGTCGTTTGCCTCTCTCAGATAAAAAAGGAATTTTTTGAGATGCGGTCTTAATGCCGCGATTAACCCACCCCGCCGTCACCCAGAGAGCCCAAGGATTCGATAACTGAATTTTGGGCCACGGGTGGAAATTACTATTCCACTTACAGAATTTCTGAAATTGGCGTTAAAATTCTACGAGGTTTGAGTGGAGAAGAGTGCAGTTATCGTGCCGAGAATTGAGAAGACAACGCTTCCGGAAACTTTTTTTTATGCTCCCCTTCGAGAGACTTCTGCTCCCGGAGGAGTCTACATGGAGATTGGTAAACATTGATGGGGAGGATGCATTCCCTCTAAATGCTGGAATTTGCCGAAGATAGCACGAAAACCGACCATACTCGCTCGTCTTTTCCCACTATGATGTGAACTACGTGAACTAGGTCACAAGGATGCGTTTGATGGAGTCGTTTGCGACAGTATGCCCGCGGAGTAAAAGTTGATATATAAAAATACGCTCCATTTGGTTTGCCAAATAGGAGTTCCGTTCTTCTCCTGCATTCAATGAGAAGCAAAGAGACCAGGAGTACGTAAAAACATTTCAAAGAATGAGAACTGATGACTTTTCCCCTCAAGCGTCTCAAATGAAAATTTTATATTCGAGTAGTCTTCTTCTGCATAATATCAGCTCTAGAAAGTATTGGAGCATAATAACGTTACGTACAGAAGTTCAATATGGACCACAAGTTGAAAATAATTAAAAGCATTTTTTCTAGATTTTCTAGCTTAAAAGCTTTAAAAGCTAGATTTAAAGCTAAAAACTAATTTAAAAATTATTGCCACCATGTACTTAACAAATAAATGCAAATAAATTATAAGAAGCGATAAAGATTGCATCTTCATTATGACTTGAATAAACCCTGACGGAAGATACATCTAAATTATTCTATTTCTGGAAGTGGGTGTGGGGTCAATTATATAATCTTGAAGGAGTAAATTCAAAGAAAAAAATGAGGTTAAAACAATCGAAACCTGAAAAATAAATTTTCCATAAAATCACAAAATAATTGACATTCTATTCGTCATCAATTGTGATTATTCACATTTAATATGTCCAGTTGTTATCTATATTGCGAAATTTAATTTATTTTCAAGGTATGTATGATTAGTTGTACTTTTCAAAAGATAAACTGAATGTTAGTGAGTTCCATCTATTCTACCTTAAAAGGACATAGCTTATGAGCTCAATCAATATATAGTTTGATTTCAATCGATCGATTATCACTTCTGATGATCATGAGGAGGCGAAGAAAGTTCAAATCAAATAGGAAAAAGGATTGTAACTCTTTTCTCGATTGGATTTATAATGATGACCAACAAAGTACAGAAATATGTAAGGATTAAAAGAGGAAAAAAGATTCTCAATTGAAAATTCCAAGGATTTTACAGGACATGATGCCTGTTGCCGTTAGAATTCGCACAAAAGATGAGCATGAAGAGAAGCGATATGCATAAGGTGTAAAGAAACTGCAGCACGGAAAAGCAAGGACTCTTGACAACGGGAGAGGAGGATGGAAAAGGAGAGAAAAGACAAAGGAATAGAAAGAATCCTACTGAGATAGGAAGCAAAACAATCGGTATGCAGGCGAAGAGGATGAAGAAAAGGAATCCCAAGCGTGGTTGCAGAGACGAAAATAGAAAGGAGGGAAGCTGCGCGCCAACTTTTTGAGCCACCGTCCGGGAATTTCTCCCTTGAATATGACGTGAATGATGTTAGGGCAACGTTGGAGGGAGTGAGAGATAGGGAGAGCTTTTTCTCTTGCATCATGGGAAATGGAACAATGACGGAACACGGAGCGCATTCCTTTTAAATGCACTACCCGGGTCCATGGAGATTGGGAGTGGAACGAAATGTAACGGTAACTTGGCCTTGCGGATTGAAAAGGCGTGTGGTGTCCCGAACGCACGGAAAAAACGGGATGGCTACGAAAAATATTCCAGAAGTGAGTACGTATAGCAGTATGGAGATAAATCCACTTCGATGATTCCATTACATTTATTTCTATGATTTTACTTGATTCGTTTTCAAAAATTTTCCCATATATCTGTTCGAATATTTCATAATATTTGTTAGTCAAATTAATACACGAGTCTTAGTCATATTTTTATATAGCCTCACATACACGTCTTAGGGCATTTATAAATATTCCGCTAAGGGCAGGGAAAATAAATGACTGGATTTTATAACATTACATAGAAAAAAATAAAAATGGACCGGTAGAGAAATTAAGGCCATAAAGTGGGCGCCTCATCAGAAATAGGGATTAGTAAATAAAAATAAATATATCCAATCATATATGGCAAACAATAGAGTAAATAACTGAAAACACTGATCAAAACTCACGGGAAGAAAGAGCAAATACCTGTCCAAATATGAGGATTCAAACTTGACCGCGTCAGACGTCACATCTTAGAAGTGGTTTATATTAGTATTCATAATAAGAATGACACCATAGAACTTTTCCAAAAACTGTGTTCACTTCATCATTATTATGAATTAGAACTAAAACCTTTTTCTTCCTATCAATAGAGCAATACTTTCAAATTTGAAATTATTATAACAAAATTCCAGGATTGATTATAAAAATCCTCTTAACAGATATATAAATTTTCTTTTCTTATTTTATAATTAATTGATTTTTAATATTTATTATTTGACTTAAAAATAGTTTTTCCTCTCCATAAGAGATTACTTCTCTATAAATTTCACGAAGAAGGGTAAAATCTCCCCGTCGATTGGTTAGATTATGAGCTATGGAGTTAACATGAAAATAGGCAATAAATATTAATCCTGTATCTACAGGGTAGGCCTGGACAAAGAAAGGACGGGGGGAGAGTAAAATGGATGAAGTATTTCAGAAGATACGAGTTACATAGGGCTGCGTTTAGCAAATAGAGATTTTAAATTCAAGGTGTTAAAGCCTAAACAGGCGTTACAAAATGAAATAATGCTATAAGCAATTCATCTGCACTTCTGTTAAGGTCGCATTACATGATACATTTTATTGTACAAACGAATGTACGAATTCCTTCATGAAGGAAATTGTACCGTGTAAAGCGGCTAATTATATGATTGTCTGAATGACTTAACGGGAAATAGAACCTGCTCTAATTCCATTCAGTTTATTGTACATTTAATGATACATAAGTTTGTACAGTAAAATGTACCTGTAAAGCGACCTTTAAAGAAATTGATACATCCAATACAAACGCGGAAAGAAGATAACCATTCCCTTTCCTACTAGTAATGTAATGTTTAACAATATCTATTCGATGTTATTGACAAAATTAATTTTCAAACATGCTGCGATGTTACAGCACAAAATTAATTATTTTCCAAAACTGTCTTACCATTAGTACAATTAATTATAAAAAATCGATTGACAATGTTTTTTTCAATCTCTGTTTTTAAATGACTCAAATTATTTTCAAATAGTCCCACCGACATTTCAGAATTTATTATGAGCTTCATAATTTTTCCACTGAAGGTCTTTTAACTTATAAATATTTATCCGGCCCCAATAAGTGTAGGCTAAGAGAAGAAAATGGCGGCCGAAAAGTGGAAAAATTATGAAGTGGCGCAAAGAGATACGAGATGTGGGTGGCTGGGACCAAATTTTTCCTCGCTGAGTGGGTACCAAATTAGGGAATGGGGGGTTGGAAAGTTAAAAAAAAACACTCGGTCGAGGGAGAGTCGCCGGAAGAGAGCTTGTGAGATGAAAAGGACGGAGACGCGGCGCCAGACGTTAGTATGGGATGCCGAGTTTGGGGCTGAGGACGCTCCGTCTCTCCGTGTCGCGTGGAGAGGCCAGGGAGCCTCGCCAGAGGGCAAAAGATTGAGCAGTAGAGAGGGCTCTAAAAGATCAGGGGTTCCCAAGAGAGTAGGGGTGGGAAAGCCTCGGGTGGAGGCGTAACGAAATTTGAAAGAGGGCAAAAGAGTCACCAAACAAAACGCGGCTCCAGCCCTTAAAAGGGGGAAGGTGTTTTGGGACGTTGGGGATGAAACGGGTGAAATTAAATGTGACACCCTCCGTTGCTAACCCGGAACGGGCGTCTAATTTCTTAAATGGAAATGCTGAAGGGGAGGTGGGGGATAGTTGGGAAAGAAGCTTTCTTTGAAGAGATTTCTCTCTTTCATCCTGAAGTGGGACATATGCATAGGGTCAGCTACCTCAGGGCTTTTGAGTATCATACTACAAGATATAACATCCGCTCTGCGATCTTAAATTTGCATTGCAACAGGCTCGATATATCATACATCGCAGATCATAGTGTATCATAGGATGTTCTCCCATTCCATTCCTTCTGTTTTGGTAATATCTTTGTCATTATATCATCTCGTCTTCATAGACCTAGTCTTAACATATCCAGCTACACACTCATAATGACGCAAAATTCGACAGAGAAAAATTTCATCCGCCTCGACCGGAACTCGAAACCCGGATTCCTTGATTTCCGGTCGAGTACTTTGGCCAGTTAGGCTACGTAGGCATCTTTTTCCCCAGTAAATAAGCTGGCTACTGCTTTACGCCGGAAATAAAGGGATCCGGGTCTGAATCCCGGTCAAGGTGGATGATTTTTCCTCAGTGGAATTTTGCACGTATGAGCATTGCGGGTAACACCGTAAAGGTAATCCTTGGATAGTCCCGGTAGACACAAAATTTGCTCTAGCGGTGGCTAAAAGGGTTTAAAAATAAGATAGTTTCAGTCACGTTTCAATTTAAAATTCTAGGAAAAATCATAGTATTTTTCAAAACCCTACAGACTGCAATGGAATGGGTATACAGCGTGAACAGTCACCTCAAAATCTCTTCCGTGTAGCAGACTACATTGACAAATCATGAAATTTACCTCCACTGAATGATTCACCACTGCTTTCCGTTTGGTATGCGTGGTGTGTCGTATAAAAATTCACAACACCACAAGTCACCATGAACCATTTGTCACCTTGTATCACAATAAAGCGGATGATGGCAAAATACTTCTACCGTCAGTCTGTGTTTGTACGTGTGAGTGGAAAGGTTATATTATTAACGCACAAAGTTACTTGGGCTACAAGTGTAGCCCGCGCGCCTATTCCCGTCATGCGTGTTCCGAAGCACCTGCGTTTGTGTAATGAAGCATTTATTTGTGAATTGTTAGCTGCTGACAGTTCTGATGTAGTTGATTACGTGGATATGATAGTGAGGATGGTGGACAAGATCATATGGAGGTAGAGGGACACCCATCTGACATCAATGACGTCCAGGACAACCGAGGCTCAACTGAGATATCGAGGACGAGGCTTTGCAAAGACGAGGCAAAAATCCTTTGGCTAATCTCTACATGGTAAGGGATCAACATAAAAATATTATGAAGTGGAAAACCAATCCTCTTAGACCTAGAAATGTGCGCACGAGAGCTGCATATTTGGTTTTTCATCTCCAGAGGCCGAAGGGAACCGCCAATATGTGCCAAGTCACTCGTAACACGAGACGCTGGCCATTGGTCGTATTTTTCGACCTGCTCAACATATTAGGAGTAAATGCTTTGTGCATTTTTAAGTTCAATAACGCCGCAAATAATAATAAACGCCGCAAAATAAGCAAATCCGATGCCTAGAAGAGTATTTATTCAGCGTGTTTCCTGGAAGCTTATCAAACCACAGATCTACGTCAGAATGAAGAATGCCGCCATTCCAAAACAGAGGGAAGGAGCTTCTTGCAATACAGGACAATGTAAACAGACACCCTAATCATCCTCAGGACAACAGAGTTGGACGTTGCTTTTTGTGTACGAAAGCTAAACATAAGTCAACAAGGAAAAACTGTGAAAAGTGTGGACACAAAGTATGTGGTGAGCATTCTTCAGTCATTTGTTCGACATGTTTTGAGAGTTGTGTAGAGTGAATTTTCTTGTCAAAATAAATCACTTATCCACCACTAGTTGTTTGATTATAATGTGAAATTAATACTTTTTGCTCAACCTGTGCATCAATTTACGTTCTAATGTGGTACTGTGGGAACAAATACATTTTTTGTGTGGAATTATTGTCATTTCCATAGTGAGGATACCAAGCGAGATGCATGAAAGACGATAATGTGCTTTGATTTATAGCAAAATTTTTAAAGGGCATTGAGGGATGGGGAGGAGAGTTAGAGGGGGGAGTAATAGATAAAAAAGAATATATTTTCATATCTTGTACACTTCTACCTTGTTTCACCCGCCTTTCTATTTATTAAGGAGATGAAATTGCTTTAACACTATTTCACTAGAATGTTATAAAACGCAACTTATTTCGAAATGTGTAACATCATCTTTTCCCCTTTGTTCATCTACACCACGATCATTTATTTCACTTTATTTTTATATTTTTGTGCTGGCAATAAATTTCTTTTCAATGGCGTTTTCTTCTTTACTAATTACCCTGTAATATATTTAAGTTACATTGCCCTAAAGATACAAAAAAATATCTAGACTTAAACTTGTAAAAAAACGGATGTTAGGTATTTTTTATTTACCAGTATATTTTGTTAGAAAATAGCAGAAAAAAGGAATAAGCATGGTGTTGAACACCTAAGTAACACATAACAGTTATAAAAATAGTAAACTATTGAAATAATTTTATTATAAAAACAAACAACGTCTTGGTCTACAATGGTAGCCCACGCGCCTATCCGTGTTATAATAAGTCATGCGTATACTGCAGGGTTAAGGACGGATTTATCTAAAAACGCGCTGCAGAAAATAGGCAACTGACCAAAAAGAAATGAGAAGAATAAGCTATAGAATCTCTAGGGAAGAAACTCATCCTTGAGCATTTTTAATACAGGGCCAAACATGCCTAAGTTATCACACAATGGTAGGTATGCAAAAGTGAAAAGTTATTATAGAGTACTTTTAACAACCATGGCATTTGATACGTAAAAAACGTTGACTTGTGCTGGCATATAGACCGTCTAGTTAACATTGGAAATTTTGTATTCCAGGCCAGTACAATTTTTAAAAAATTATGTGATAAATTTTCTGAAGCACAGTGGGATATGAAGAATGCAAGCCTACAATTTTCCATGAAAATATTCATTTAGTATATTGGTTATATGTCTAGGAAGTATATGTAGGCATGTAGAATACTAGAAAACCAAATGAGATTCTTAGATACGGATGTCATGTGGAATTACCGAGTCTCCATAATAAATCATATCAAAAATTAAGAAATTAGATAGATGTTTATTTTTATTCATTATGCTGAGCAATTATACTACAAAATAACAATAGCAATAGATAGAAAAAGAGCAGATATGAATTGTAGCTTTCTCTTTCAATAAAGTAATTGATATAAGGTACCGTATATGGTAAATCATGAGACTATGCGAATGTCATGGTCAAGCACACATAATTAGTAGGGAGAGCGAACATGAATTAGGAGACGAAGGACTAGTGTGTTGTACTTGGGGACAAATTACGGCACTCCCACCCATCTTGGTAACAGGATACGCTACATAGAATTAAAAGGAAGAAATTGTCTTGGCACTAGCAACGACAGCAAATAATAGTGTCTAATAGCTAATCAAAATGTTTCTGAAAAACACGGACTTAGGTACATAAAGTCAGACAAATAACGACAAAGAGGGGCAAAGATTGAAGGACGGAAGCAAAATCCCGCAGAAGGCATTGTGGTAACGAAATTCATAACACGGTTGTATCGCGTGAAGGATTCTGGAAGTGTCAAGCGCTGTAGATAAAACCAACGTAATAGTAATTTTTTTCGTACGTATGATATAATATTATATAATTAAATCAGGGTGGTGTGATTATCAATTAAAATGGTAGATTCACTCTTGGTTAAAAAAGAACACATATTTAGATCCACATAAATTAAAAAAAAAGGTTTATTCCAAGTTAAGGAGCGATGATATCATTAAGAGCAAGCAGACGAGGCATTATAAATGAGTTACGTAAGGTGGTAATTTCAGCCCTAATATCCACCATATGACCTCGACAAGCCCTATTTTATCCATAAGCCTCTTGCGCCATCTCACCTGGCAATTAGCTCTCATACACCAAGCGTTCTGACTAAGCATTTCGCAAAAAAAGTGTATCCTTAGTAGAGCCAAGATTCTCATTTTGAACACAAAACATCCTCAGATACACAATGTAGGCCAAAGCATGAAGAGCAAGGATGCCCGTGGCTGATAAGAGATCTCTTTCATGTACACACCACAAGGGACAAGAAACGCAAATTTATATCGCTCCACCACCAGCGGTTACCCCTTAAGGATCCCATGCATCTCCTGCTCCCTTCTATTCTTAATCCCAGAGCATACCTACCATTTCCCACGATCCTGCCTTCGCATAAGCAAAGCGCTTCTTCTGACCGTGGAAAGAATCAAGAAGGCAAGGTCTTCGCGGTTATGGCGCGGTATAACACCGGTAGCAAGAGAGAAGAACCCACCGTCTTCGGGGCGAGTCGGAAGAACGTTAATCTGCACCAATCCGCGCCCTACACGTCACACTCGGCCACGCCTTCCTCCCCACGGCGACATAACGAGACGTCGGCCTATCCTTCTTACCATACGATCGCCCGACTAGCATTGCCATTGTAAACCTCGCACTTATGCCATGCCACGGAGGGATGGTAATGCGTCGCATTCAAGAGAAAGGTTGAGATTTCATTCAATACAGTTCCTTCTCGCGGGACGGCGACTAACACAGGGAGGAGGTAAGAGCTTACCCCATCCCAACTCGTCTCACCTTCCCAAGCTCGTAATCCCAAACCCCACGTAAATTGCAGGCTGCTCGCGAGAAAATCGGCCGTAATTTGGGCCGTGATTAAGAGCGAGCACGGAAAAAAGAGGAGGACTATATTCCTCGAGGCCGCACACAACTTGCGCGGGGAATATTTTTGGTATTTTCCCCATAAACAGCGAGGGCCATGAAAATGAGTATTAGACTAGCAAGGCTTGTAATGCCCTTGGAATAATTACGCGCGAGCATAAAATGCCTTGGGGTCCAGGAATTACGCGAGATAGAACGGAATGAAGTTTTAGCGTGGAAAGTTTAAATTAATATTTTTTATACTGCAGGGTTTGAGAAATATAATGAATTCATAAGAATTAATAAGAGAGAAAGGTAATAGGATGCACAACAATTGGGAAATATTGCGAGTGTTCAATGGAATCCACACAGCTATTTGCTAAGTTTTTTTTTGGCACTAGTGCGTCAAAAACCTTTCCCCATCTACATTCACTTAACTTGAGGAATATTTTATTAGCCATTCATAATGCCAAAACAATGCTGCTCATTAGGGCAAAGAAATATAAATACATTTTATGCTGAATAACAATTTTTGTCGAGTAAAAAAATTTTCTGTTGGCTTTGCGTTCACTTCACATCAACTTTTAAATTATATTTTCAATTACTGTTTATGATTTCTCTATCCCACTAAATAAATAAAAATTTGTTTTTAGGCATCATCAAGTCCCATATATTGCCTATATAAAATAACCACAATGATTTAAGCCTACTCCAGAAAAAAGAAAGCAATTATTTTTACGGCCGAATTATAAAACACTCAGTACTCTTGTGTATTTTTAACATTTGTGAAGTGTGTAATCATACGCATTTATCTCATTGAATGGTAAAAAGATAAACGAATATTTCCCACGGGCACAAAAGCACTGCTCATAAATAGAAGTAGGTATTAATGTAATTTGAGCAAAACATAATTTCACCTAAAAATCAACGTAATTTTGCCCCAAAAAAAAATATCTCACCCTTCCAAAAAACAAAGTATCAGCCTCTTGTCGCACTACTTTCCAAATACGACAAATACCAGCTATTTTATGTGGAAAATGGCTGAGTATGCACTACAGAGAGATATTATTAAAAAAATGGGGAATTTCTATCACCAATATTTTGTAAAAAAAATTAAGAATAAAGTTTTCATGCTTTCTCAAAAGCTTTTCAAGATAAATCATGCAGTCACCGCAGTAACTTTTTCAGAACCACAAAAAGCCTACCACTGTGAAGAAGTTTTAAACGTACCGAGTGAAAAAATGTGTCAAGTCACATAGATATATACATACCAATCACTTTGTTCCCTTACGCGTAGGCACAGTCACAATGTTTCACTCAAATATACGTAATTGCACACCTAACTCAGCTTCAATTATTTACTCCATAATGACCAATCCTTGCAAACCTTTTTTGCCTCAGTTTCCCCCATACACTGCTTCGTAAACTCCCTCCTGTTTTTAAGGCTCCTAATAATCCTCCTCCTAAGAATTTCCTCAACCATATTCAACCCCAACTTTCTCGGCCTTCCTCTACCTCTTGCACCATTAATTTCACTCTTATATATGTATTTCGTTATTCGACTCTCATCCATTCTCTCAACATGGCCAAACCAACGAATCACACTGCTATCATATTTGTTCATTGCTGGACCATCTACCCCACATTCATTTACTACCCACTTATTCCTGACCCTATCCATCCTACTTTTGTCGACAACACTCCGCAGATAACTCATTCCCACGGTGTTTATTCTCCACTTATCTATCTTGACATACCTATGTTTCACTACCATGGTAGTGTCAAGGTCAAGTATTATATAGATATTTTATGTAATTAATTAAAATTTTAGCCATATAAAAACACGTTTTTACACCATTCACTACGCAACATTTGCTTCCTAGAGCCGCTAAAATTAAAACGTACAGCTAAAATATGTGGACCCCAGAAGTCAAGGGATCTAAGTGACATTTTTGAAAAAAATAAGTTAGGTACAGGAATGGGATGTGAAAATATTAATCTTTACGGTGGTAAAGCGATCCAAGTGATTTTCTTAACAGGTGCTGCTATCTAGGGTAATGCCTCTTAACTACTTAGTGGGTTGTACCAAACATTTTCAACTTTGAATTAAGTTTTCTCTAAACAATGGTTTTGTTACTTGGACCCCTTGACCTCTGGGGTCCTCATATGATATCCACTATGACTAGGGAACTACCTCGCAGACACTACTTTTAGGTGGCAAGAGGAGTTCCAACGTACCCTGTAAATTTCTTGGGCGCAGGAAATGTGAAAAAATACGAGCACCATTCACGTTTATCCCAGATGGCTCACTATTTGCTCATTATTTCCCTTTGAGCCGCATACACATCACAATTGTTATAATTATTTGTTGCGAGGACCCCCGGTAAAGTTTATTTCTTAAACGTCACTTAGGTAAATCATTTTTTAAAGCTATCCGACTCGGATAGGCTGCCTGAAACTTTTATTTTTTGTCCATTCACTGAACAAATTCATTTATATCTCGTTTAACATAGCAATTCAAAATAAAATTTTGGTTGAATTCAATACTTTCAGGTGTATGCTTATGTATGTCCATTATTGAATGAATAATAAAAACACCAACTATGTTTTAATCCATCGAGTTTTTTTTTGCTTGTTATTTGTTTTTATTTGTGGTACTGTTACAATTACCATGGTCAAGAGTATTAAGCTACTCATTTCTATATCGTATCATTTGAGTGCCTTAGGGAACATGAAACTCACCAAGTTATATTCTGTTAAATTTTTCTGTATAATTTTTGGATAAAAATTTATGTGAACATTATTAATATTCCCGACTTAACTATGAAAAAATGAGCAGCTTCCACTGTGATATAATATTTATTACGATCAGTTTCGCATTTTATAACATCTTCAAGTAGCCTCTGAAGCGAAACCAGTCGTAATAAATATTATCGCAGTAGAAGTTGATAATTTTTTCACAGTGCAGTTATGTTCCGTTTCCACTATATCAGGCCTGATATCACATACAATTCCCCACATCAAGGAAATAGTTCTTGCAGCACAAAGTCATTTCAAAAAAGAAGCAAGTAAAATCAGCTTTTTAAAATTTCAATTACTCTGTTATAACCTTAAATGAAGAGTTAAGCGGTTTTTAATGACAGTAATTAGCTAACTTATAACTTCAGAGCTATTGTTGACCTTCAAAAGGCTCACACAGCAGACGAAATATCATGAATCGAATTACGTTACCCTTCCGACAGACATATCGCCGGAATTTCCAGTTTGGACTTAAAGATCGATAGCTGAACACGTTACTCATTAGGCTTCTATGCTTCTCTTATTCCTCTGCTGCACGTTGTATATATTTTGCCCTGGACTCTATCTCATGGTCGAAATAGCGACGGTCCTGGGACTCTTTAAAGGCTCAAACATTGCATCCGGCTTGGAAAATGAAGCGCGCAGGCGTTTTAATTACGCAGCACTGAGAACTGATAGAGCGGCGGCTCTCGATGCAAAGGCAAACGAAGGATCCAGCCGGGAATATTCAGCACATTCCACGTGAGGTGAGGCTAGCTGAAACGCACTGGAGGTGCGGGGCTCACCTAGGAGCATTAGAGAGGCAGAAAGTACATGCGAGTATCTAAAAGCCGAAAAGTAGTTTTAAAATATAAAAGAAGTATACTTCATAATTTGATACCTCTGTCAAAGCAAAAGTTTTAATGATTTATGGTGTCGGGATTAATTATAATTGTTTTTGATTAATTATATATTTATAATCATTGCTATTTTGACATCGTTAAGACAAGAAAAGCCTGAATGCCCATGTAGTTTTATCTAGACCAAAGACTAAATCTTTCATCGATGAAAGGTGCAAAAATAATCTTAGCAGCTGTATACGCTAAATACAAGTGTTAATTTAGTAAGGAATAGGCAAAAATTATACTTTTTAAGGTGAGTTTATACTAACACGTTTACCATTTAATTCACTATCTGCTGTAGAGCACATATACGCCCTTACATTTAAAACCGAGTCCAAACATTAAATACCATCCTAGGCATTTCAATAGCTAATCAGGCTTTGAGTAATATGAAGCCAAATATACTTGCGCTTTAACACCCAGAGTACCGCACGCATGCTCTGGATAGTTTTTCCGCCGATATTCATCAATAGCGGAGATGTAACGGTGGTGGGGATCGAATTTGACCTGGATGAGGGCAGAAGAGGAGGGATTTGAACGAGACTAGCGGGTGGCTAAAGGTTTTGGCCACAACGGATGGGCAAATGAGGAATGGCCTCCCATTCACGGAGACGAGCACAGAGCGATGCAATCTCCGGGTAACGGAGGACTTTTGTGGGTGGATGGCCGATTTTCAGGAATGGACCAAATGGGAGAAGAGGGATGGTGGGCGAGTGACCAAAAAGGAACTGAAAAGGATGTGTAATGTGAGGTAGGACGAAATGAGAGAAGGCAGAAATCGAACGGGAGCGATTGAAATGAGAACTGAGGTCCCATTTTCCTCCGCCAAAATCCGTGGGAAACAGATACTCGTATTTTTCTCCTTCACAGTCATAAGCTGAGTAGCCACCATCGTATTCCGCAATGGGTGACAAGGAAGATTTGATAGGTCCTTCTGGGGCCACTGTCAAGAAACTAATGAGTTGGATTCAATACACACTGTTGGATTCTCTGCGATAGGGGTCTAGAACGGAGCATAATCACCTGCTTAGCGTACCTTAAATGTAATAAATTTAGATTTCTGAAAATCATTTCCTCATAAACCGAGTAGCCACCATCGTAAAACACAATGGGTGACATCGGAGGACTTTTAAGTCTCCCTCAGGTTTCAGGCAAGCAACCAACGATTCGGAATCAGTAAACACTAGGCAAATCTATGAGATAAGGTATTGGAGTGGAGCAAAACCATAGATGATCAAAAATAGAACAATTGTTATGATTTCTGAAAAATGAACGGGAGAATTTCCCCCGAAAGCCCAAACAAACATTACTGTTAACTTGGGAAAATACGCTAGGAAAACTTAAGGTGGCGGACGGTTTTGAGCAACGCAATAATCAGTATACGGCGACAATGCCACTCATTTTCAGTGTTTAGTTTGGGAAGACAATATTTTTTGCTTGCATTTTAGAGCAGTGATTTGAAAAGATTATCTACACTACAAGCTACTGTTATACACTACAAGCCACCCTATGGGTCTTTGGCAGGGGTGACTTATCACTAACATGACCTACAGTGATGAAATTTACTTTCACCAGCAAGCACCACACTATCGGTATGCTACAAATACTACAGAAGCTACTAAAAAGTCTATAATGTAACTTTATCAACATGATACAATTAAAACTATACCCCGCACACTGTGATCAATCTTTTCTTTCTCCGATGAATTTCAGCGGGTGTCCCGTTCTAAGTAATAGAGACCTTCATGTTAATGCACTGTGATTCGCTCAGGACTAAAAGAGTCCAAATGGTACCACACACTACACGTATACAGGTGCATTCGACTCCAAAACACAGCACCGCTCTGCCCCAATAGGACGAGTAGTTCAGGCTCAATAAAGGAGGGATGGAACAAATCTACCATTGGAGTACGATGGCATTAGAAAAAATGAAATGTAAGAGGAAGCAGGAGACTCGATCGGTAAAGGGATATGAACCCATCTTTCCGTAATGTCCCCCGAAAAGGAATCGAGGTAAAGGAAGATTTGAAAAATGAGAAGGGAAAAAATAAGAAGAATATCGCGGAAACCCGTAATAAAGTGAGACGAAGTAAGAAGAAAATGTAAAAATAAGACCTTTCCATTGAATTATTTAAAAAAAGTAAGATGGGACATTTTAATGCGGGTTGAGAGGTATGGCAGGGGATGGGTATGACTCCGCACCCACCTATCCAGTAACTCAAGACCCTCCTATTATCGTTTTTTCCCCTCTACTCAATTCCCACCTCCTCTGGTGTATTTGCTGGAGATTAATGAGCGCAGACAGAGTCGCGGTCGGCCGCCTTCGGAAACCATCGAGGGTGAAAATAAGGCGGGAGATTTCCCTACTTCATGTATAAAATAAAGAATGAATAATAAAAAAGAAAACGCTCGGAAAAAAAGGTGCGAAAAGATCTCTTCCGCTCGTAATTCTTTATTTCTTCCCAAAAAGATCTTCATTCCCCTATTTAACGCCTTTTGCGGAGGACGGGTGGGATCAGTTGCACTTCTTCGCGCGACCCATGAGTATAAAAAAAAACAAAAGAAAAACAAAACTTTGGGGCGAGATAAACTCGGTCATAATAAAGGGAAGAGCGCCCGTAGACAATTAAAGTTTTTAACGACATCTACGGAGAATTTCATTATAGCGAAAAGGAGGCGAAGGAGAAAAAGCGATACGATGCTATGCATAGGAGCCTTAAGCCGGGTTAGTGTAAATAAAAAGACAAGACGCTTTGTTCTGCTTCGGGTGACAAATTCGATGCAAATTGGACATTATCGCGGGGGCTTTAGCAAATGGTAACCAGGATGGCAACGGATAGATTATTGATGCGTTACAATCTATTTTATCAAGGCAAGTGAAATATTCGCGGTAAAAGTAGGAAAGTGTACTGTTTTGGTATAATATAATTTTCGAATAAATAGCATTCACATATGAAAGTACATGAATTTTACTTTCCTACAATATATACAGTGAAAATGTAAAATCACTAGAGATTTGAGACGCAGATTACTGACGCGTTACAATATAGTTAATCAATACAAGGAAAATATAGGCAAAATCAGTAAGGAAATACTATTATGGTATTCTATTAGAGTAAATAACATTTGCATTAGAAATTATATACAATTTACTTTCCTAGAATATCTAAAGTAAAAAAGTAAAATTTTACTTTTCCTTTATTATATGCGTATAAAAGCGCATTTTACCTATAAAATTCACAAATATTTGTCATTTTTTATTAAAATTAAAAGTAAGTATTTTACATCACTTACGAATACTGGTAAAAAATTTACGCATTGCCATTGAGAACGTATAATTGACCCTTGAAACTTAGAGGCGTATTTCTATACTTAGCATTCAAAATATAAAGTATTTTTTATGCTATTTTAAAACTTTTTTATTGTTTTGGTGATGTGTCAATAGTGAAACAATGTGTGATGATATTTTATAATGAAACGCATTAGCGTCAGACAGTTAATGCTAATTTTAACCTATTGCTAGTTTAGATAGTAATAATAAATTGAACTTGGTGATGCATGTACAGGGTTCCCTTTGCCACAATGGTAAATGCTGACAGGCACTTATAACAATAAATGCTTGTTCAATAATTGTCTTAGAGGGTGATGGAGTTAAATGCAAGCGATATTTATAATCATTCGGACTAAAGTTTTTTCCTGACATGGATGTGATATGGATAAGGAAGCCATGAGATGCGATCGCAGATGACACAAGGAAAGAAACATGACTGTATGAATTCCACACGTTTCTAAGAATAATATCAAATGATCCATGTTATTACCAGCCGATAACAGCGCCAGCATTGATTGATGAACAAGTAAGTGCATGGAGTTTTACGAATACAGACAACCATCATCCAAAATGATTTCTCGAGAGAGACGGGGCTACTAAGTGAACAATTCACATAAACCAATTATATTCCAAAGCAATAAATTAATATTTATCGGTCATTAATCAGAGTATGCAATGTTATTGTCGATAAAAATAACATGAATAATTTAAATTGGAATCCAGAATCAAAAATTAATATTTATTACAATTAATGCTTGAAATAAACCTCATGCATTAATTCATTAACGAAAAACAGCAAATTGCAGCCAATTTTTAACCCATACTCCATTTGGACTGTAAATATGCTTACACGAAAAGTAATAAGCTGTGAGAAATGGATTGATGGATCTATTACATTGAGGCTAAGTATGAGATGCGCATTAAGTTAAAAAAGGAGATACAGAGGTATTGAGATTTGATCAATTTTTCTAAATTTACGAAAATACGCCACATAGAATACTAGTTCCTTCCATTTTGAAAGTGTTAGGCTAATATATAGAAGCAAATATATGATATCTATGAACACCTGAGGTTACTATGAGTCAAATTAGTCATAAAAATACCTATAAATGCAAAGAAAACCAGACAATATTTCAAGACCAACTTCGACATATAATATTAAGCCATGCCATACTCAGCTTCCAGCAATGGATAATCTTTTATGAACTTTATTCTAAGGATTTGTTTTGATAATGAAGTGAAAAGTTCAAAATAACATAGTATTAGCGATTTTATGCCAATTTTTGAACCCCTAAATGGCATCATTTTGCCTTTACTAGTCTCGTGCTATAATTTCAGTCTTATTATCATTGATCACCTCCGACAAAAAAATTCTTTCATGCAATATCACATGTGTAAGTGATTAATATTTCAACATTCCAGTCCATTCAAAAGACCAGTAAAAGCATTTTACCGGTAATTTATCAGTAACTTCATGAACACATAATCAACGGCGTTTAATCCATTACTGTAGTAAACATAAGCAAAGAACCTTCGAAATAAATATTAAAGAAACTTAAATGAGATGAATATAAATAAAGTGAGGGAAAATATATTGTTTAAAATCTCCAAAACGCTTTCAAGGAGCTATGTTAGGCACTTGAAACGATATTTCAATTTAGAAACCGAATATAAATACGATTAAGTGTTTGAACATTTCACAAATTCTTAGTAGGCTTTGAAATTTAATTTAGGTGAAGGTTCTAAGGTTTTCGTGACAGTACTTAATTCTATTAAAATTTTCGCATTGACTCTGTGGTTGATCAGGGTATCACCCTTGATACTGAAATTTTGGACAATTATACTGTTCACAGATTAAGATCAGAAAGGTCAAACAGCTCAGCACAACTATCAAAATACAAGAGCCTTATTTTAGGGACGTTTAACAAATCATAGTCTCAGCGCTACGCGTCAGTGAGATGCAAACTATTAAGACTATTGGATTATCATAAAATCCAAGATGAGATAACAAAAAAGCACAATTAAGGTGTTGTAATGTATATATGTATTTAATAGAGCTGTATTCGGCACATCCCATACTTCTTAGTCCTATAGTCTCCTTATGCTCTCACATTTAAAATACATATATCTCAAAATGTGTGACAAATTCTAGTCAAAAACATAATACAACTAACCAAGGGCATTTTTGTAGTTCTTGGGGCCATTTTTAGATAGCCTTTTACATTCAAAAGGTTTTTATCAGAAATAGTTAGCATTTCGCTGGCTATTCACACCCCATTCTTTTCGTTGGGTGATATCCTAATATGGATTTTTTTTACAATTATGCCAGTCAAATAACGTTTAAGTCACGTAAAATATATTCTTTTAAAACTTATAGTGTACACAAATTCGTGATTTATTGTGAATATAGAACAATTTCTCACTACTTTAGTGTCTTTCTATCACCTAAAAAACTTATTTTATTTGAGTTTATGTGTACATTCACTGGAGGCCAGATGAGAGACAGATTTTAACTTTTCCTGTCTCGCCCAATGGATCAGGCATCGATATTATAACAGAAACTTAAATTGTCTCATTGCTGTTACATATCCAGTGCAATTGTAAGTACATGAATACGCAAATTTTTACCAAAATCGGTTACTCAATTCTGAGGTAACACACTGACAATAATAAATAATTGTAAATTTTATACTGCAATCGGAAAATTGCAATCGGAATAGTACGGTGCAATGAGAATCGAAAGCCCTCTCTCACTAAGGTGGATGTAAATAAGAAACTTCCGAAATAATTGAGACAGGAGTGAAATGAAGGAGGGGAGACGTGGCCTCGGGTGAAAATGTAATATTTAAAAAAATCTCAAACCGAGCTTCCTCGCCTTTCTCTTCCTCATCCGTGGATGTTTGCATGAAAATCACATCAGATGGCTGCTGCGGGGCAGATAGACGGCGAATGAAAAAATGAAAATGCGGTTCTTCCATTCCGTGGATGTTATGACGGCACGCGGAGAGACCGCACACGACGACTAAAGATGGAGAAAGAAAGGGAAGGAGCGATAAGGAACGCCGACTAGTGGAAAAGGGGAAGAAAATCTTCAGAGGGTGGTGGCGGAGGAATTAAGAATGCAAAAGGATCCACGCGGTGGGTTGGCTGGGAATTGGTCTCATTTTTTTTCTCTCTTTGAGGAAAGTGGTTCAAATAAAGGAAGGGAGGAGATCTTGGCAGATGCAAGGGGAGCAAGACAGAATGCAAATGCGATTCCGGAATCAAAATCACTCGTGGCAGTGTATTGTGCTGCAGCTGACCACTTGGCTTTGGCAACATTTCGAGTCACGATTTTACTACACTCATGCACCGCAGTGTAATACGTAGGAGAAATCGATAACCTTTTCGGTTAAAGACTGTAGTTTTTGTGGTAAAATAATTCAATATGCCATCTTTTAACGATTATTATAAATACTAAAATGAAAAATTCAGGTTATAAAAAAATTAAATGCATTGAGAACAAATGCACATAAAAATACGCTACCTGACAACAGCATGATGAAACTTATTTCAATTAGTGTAGTTGCATAAAATTATTTAAATTAACAATAAATTATTTACACTAGACAAACATAGAGGGACATATTTACTAGAGTTATGGAGTGAAAATTATAAATATTGATAAGATCTGCCAAAAAGTTAAAAAGATATTCATGAAATGATCACTAACGAAAAAATAATATGTAAATAAATTCTAATAAAAATGTATTAGGTCAACAAAATTAGACAAAGAAGAATATATAATTTGTCGTTTTACAAATTATCAAATTTTCTCATAAATATATGGATTAATTTTAACATATACGCTTCTGCATGGTGATAGGGCAATTTTTAAAATTAGTCCATTGCGAGCAGTATTTCAACATGCAAGGGTGATCTCTTCTCTCTGAGATATCTGATGACTTTTTTCGTCAACTTTCCATCTCACACTTATTTTCACTTTTGGCGTAATTTCCGAAAATTCTTCACTTAAAATAACTGATAGAGACGGTATATTTCCCCATAAATAGAAAACTACATATTCATTTCTCAAATTATAACATTACCCAGCCTTTCCTCTCAAAAAATCATAAGACCCACAATATTCGCAGCATACAGCATTTTTTTAGCCACGAGCTTATAATTTGATTTGTCCACAATCTAATTTATTTCCGAAGATTTTAGGAAAGAATGCGGGGAGGAGACTTCCGTATGCGTGGCGGGGAAAAGCTAAAAGCAAATTCAGAACGCATGTTCCCTCTGGGAATCCAAAAATGAACGCCAGGAAAATGAAGGGAAAAAAGATATTGCTCCACGATACGGCAGTGGAAAAACCTGAAGCTGGGCCAAAGGTCAATTTTTCCTCCAATCTTTTTGGGCACATCTCTGGCGATATTCTTGCACATGGGTTTAAGAGTACGTGGGTGGTAGAAAATAACTTCGTCTCGCCATTGTGGTGAAAACGGAATATTTTCTTGTATACTACCACTTTGATTTAAATGAGTTGGATATTTTTCAGAAACTTAAATAAAATTAGCCGGCCCCGGTGGTGGCGAGGTATTCTTTCGACAGCTAATCGTAAGGTCATGGGCTCGAGTCCCACCTGGATGAAATTTTCACCATCTGGGGTACAGCTATATTTAAAAAAATTAAGTAGCTATTGAATAATTACGCCAAATAAGCTAAAAAATTACATTAAGTAATTAAGTTTCAGTTGGGAGTTTTTTAGGATATTTTGTGTGGCCCTGGTGGGAAAATTTCGCTAACCCGCCAGTGGTCCTTTGAAGAAGATGTACGACACCCTTCACATCCATCACGATAAATTATCTTCTATTAGCCTACAATCTCGAAAAAAAATGAATCCGGAAATGTAGGAACATTGAATGACTTTGAGTGTTTTGTTTATTGAATTGATCAAAATAACTGGGATATTTTGATCTACTAGAATGCCCAAGCGGTCTAGCATCTTCTTTGGGCTCGGTATCAACACAACAGAAAAATGTGAAAAATACAGGCGATTAAACTTTTACTTGATGGCTGTATATTAAATTGTAAGGTTCCTCACCAAATATGTATCATCCATCGTAACCATGTTTAACCATTATGGTAAGGATGCACAGAAATTCAATAAATGCTATTTCACAAACTCATTACGCAAATTCCAAATTGATAAATCTGTTATTATATAGCTCTTAGTTTCTTTTCTAAATCATCCCAAATAATTAAGCTTTTGCTCTTAAAAGACTACAGTTCTTCAAGGATTGAATAAAAAGATCAAACGAGATTTGAAAAAAATGAGAACAATATGCAACAACGAAAGCTGAGACACTCAAACCAAGAGTACCTTTTCCCGGTATATAACTCAACTCACTAAGGTGTAATGGACGTTCAATCACTCTCTTTCAGTCCCAAATTAAGTGCATAAGATCTAAATGTTCATTCTCGGGGATAATTAACCCTAGAAGCAGTGCATTAGCTAATATATTATATGCTTATAGCTCCGTTATATCACTCAAATTTTATATACAATTAAATTATCCCGGTGGATTGATTAAATTAACAAATCTGAAAATAAAGCATAATATATTTCAATGTCGATGAAACTTTGAATCTCCTACGGAAGAAATTGTAGTAGATCGTGCATTCATTTTGTAGTTGAATGAGTTGCGGTCAATAATTTCACTATTTCCATAACATCGTGTGTTTTTTCTTTCACTGTGATCACAAAGCGGGAAATTCTTAAATAATATAGCCAGATAAATACGATGGAAAAGCTACTGCTTAGGAGTTGACGGATTTGTAAACGTGGGTGGTATTTAGCGAACAAAGTCACAATAAGGTACTGTTATCAAAACCTTCCATTTAGTCCAAAACTACTTCCTTATTTCATTTAAACTAAGTGACCAGATAAACATTGACACCTCTTTCCTCCTTTCTAATGTTTAGTCAAAGTTGGAGCAGTTTGATGACGCCCTATGTTGGAGGAGCTCACGTGATAATATCTACTAGGTCCAGCAAATGCAAATCCTTAACAACTCCTGTAAACTGGCGCGTGCGGGTGAATTAACTCAATTTGCACTGACGGACAGAGATGGTGAGGGCGAACGAAACAGGCAGAAGAGGATGAGAGGAGGAAGAAGGACGTTGCCTAGGATAGCCAAGAAGGGTGAGAGGCGAAATATTGATAGATGGACTGCTACCGTACTGAGGTCGGAGGGCAGTGGCGGTACACGCGTGGGAAAAGAGCTAGGGCAAACAGGTCGCGCTGGCAGAGGAAGTAAGGCAAGCCAATAAGGTCCCCACCCTTCCAAAATAGACAAGAGAGAGACAGAGAGAGAGAGAGAGAGAGAGAAGGAAAGCATGGAGAAGCGGGCAGGAAATTACGCAATTTCCGGGTGGCCGGAGGGTGATGCATCCTTAAAAAGGCTGCTAGCTAGCCGTGCTGCTTCAACACGGCGCGGGGAATGGTGGATGAGGCAGAGGTCGAAAACGTTTTGAGGCCGGCTAAATATTTGTGAAAGTCTAGAATGCTGAGAGGAGGGGATGGGTGCAGAGACTCCGAGCTGGACTTGCAAGCAAACCCGCCCGGTAACCAAGACCGTGCGATACTGCGACGCATCAGTTGCGATAAGGGACGCATATGAGGTTTGCATGACGATATTGAGCCTTTGAGAAATGGAGGTAGCAGAGTTGCAGGAAGTTTTAGTCGGTACTGCGTGTAAGTTTACAGAATTTGAACACAAGTTTCATTTGATGAAATGAAAGGGATACTTAAAATTAAGGAAAGTTCTTGATTTACCACAGTAAAATTAATTAATTAGTTTTTGAATTAAAAACGAGTGCAATGTTTTAATAATCAAACAAAATCTATCGACACTGGGGCTAAAGTAATTGCTTTTCCTGACGGGTGATATACGATTTTAGTCACATCTAATACTGATCTCAAATGTGGCCAAAAAAAAAACAAATCAGGTGAAGAGGAGAAATCCCACTTTCATCTGACAGTACCAGACACGTGACCTTATGCAGCTGAAATTATGACACAGCATTCAGTATAAATAACAACCTTAATTAACAATAAATGTAATCCGTGACACAAATGTGAGTGTAGTCGTGGACAATTTCCAGATTCTCATTCTTAAATTTCCAACTACGCTGAAAATGTAATACAGTGTAGAAGTTATTATCTATCACAAATGTGATAGATAATAGATAGAGTGTTACTATGTATCACAAAGGTATATGATTGTTTCTCACCTCGAACTTATTTTTAGATGATAGCTTAATCAGTACTACAGAAATAAACAAATAGTTATATAGGATTATGCGTCATTAATTATGCTGAGCTCATCACCTCACAATTCGAAACGATCAAAAAAGTGACGTCTTTAACTAATATTTAAATCTTGAAATGTGGTATCAGTTGATATGCAATATCATTAGACTTGGTACATTTGAATGTAAGCAAAATATAATCCTCGATTCCTATAGTTTATCGCATTGGTAAACAATAAAGAAGCATAGTTATGACATAGGCAAAACATGTGCGGCACAGCATTAGTGAAACTAGTTTTTATTAAGCGTATAATAGAAAGGCCCTCGGATGAAAAGGTAAAAGAGCTAATTCGCTCCGGTTAGGCCAGACCTCCAGTACTCCGCGAGCATTTGGGACCCCGGACATAAAGATTTAATCAAAAAAATTAATAAAATAAAGAGAAAAGCTATACGCTTCGTAAAAAACTGCTACGAGCTACCGCATAGTGCTTCACAACTTTTAGTGGGATTAAGGTGGGAGCCCCTAGATACTTGGAGGCTGCATGCTAGGCTTAGGTAACTTGAAAAATTCAGAACTGGTGTGTTTCAGACACGGAGAGTATTATCATGGTGCTTCACTTCATTTCTAGGTCTGACAGAAGCAATAACATGTGAGAGACACTCGTACATTGCCAAATAGATAGGTAACTCGTTCTTTCCTCGCAAAAATGAGTGACCTCAATAAGAACTGAGCTCCTCTAAATACACTCCCACAATACATGTGACCATTTCACCTCCCAAAACCTAACATCCTTACACGACCGGTGACCTAACACCCCCTTCCACACGCCCATGCAGCGGCTCGCAGGGTAGCACGTATATGTAGATGTAGAATTCTCGGTATATAATGCGTATGTATGCGCATGCGCAATGTGGTATATTAAGTTGTCTTTTAGCCATGCTGACCATCCACCCAACGTCCTGCGTTCGTACGTGAGGAAGCAATGGGTCCGAACCGGAAGAACTGAGAGAGGTTTGCTCTTAAACGGCCCCTCTTCCGAGCGGTGGTCAAGCTACTCATTTGAATGCACGTGCCATTACTCTTCCTTTGCGGGGGCGAGAGCGGTTTTAGGGTGACGGAGCGCTGAAATCCCACTCTTGCCTTCTACTCCGTTCCTCCCTCCTCCTTGGGAAATGGACGAATTTTTCCGACATGTGGGTGAGGTTAACGTGAAGAAGCTCTCCAAGGCTCTCATTATTATGTGTTTGCGTATCCAAATAGGCACTCCCTCGGAGAACACGTCGGGAACGGCTATGCTCCGAGATCCCCACACGCTGTCGGAGTAGTATTTATCGAGCGCAAATGAGCATCTGGCATTCATCTGCTAATGAACACGAAAGGGAAAATACAAGCACACGATACTGATTCTACGCACCAGAGAAAATGTAGATTTTTATCAATAGAAGCTCTGGATTGAAAATTGTAGATTTAGGAGGGACATCAAAGAAATCGTCACCTAACTTATACGGCGGATTATTGCCCTTTCATCCAAATCTATCAATTGAATAAAAAATATAAACTCGTGGTATTTAAAAGTAGATTCATAAATTTATTGCACTCTTCACAGTACAAGGTTGTAAAAAAATTATCATTTTTTTAAAATATGGTGACAATGTGGGCATAAATATTGTGTGGAACTGAAATATGAGCTTCAATATGCCAGAAAATCCTTTACGTATGATTATAAATGTTTTGAAGTTTAATTCTATGACATAAAAATAGTATTCGATCATTTCAATAACTTCGAGTAAATTAACGCTTTCATTATTTAAACATATCTGAGATTTATCGGTACACTCTGAGGCAACACGGCCTATTCAAAACGGATGTGAACGAAGGTAAATAATGCTAAATGGTCTTCGAGGTGCATAAAGTAGGAAATTTTGCAGGAAAGTGTACTTCCATGGAAGGAAAAGGAATAGAAATAGTTTAATGTTCATTACAGATATGAATAAATCCTATAATGTGATGAATTAGATGCCAATTAAAGTACAAGAAGATAAGATACAGTAAATGTAACTGTTTTCCTGACGTCTTATAAATATCCTCGCACATATTATCACTTAGAAAGAACAAAGGTGTAGTCGTTACTTTTGCTTTGATTAAATTAGACGCGCATAAGACTAGTGTTGAATAAAGTTCCATGTGTGGCGTTCAGCGGAGGAATACAGATCCGTTAATGATATTGCTTTTAAGCCTCGGACTTTCAGACGACTAAATGTAGAGGAATATATTATATCTGTCTTAAGTATACCTGACATCTGTGCCCTAATATCATAAAATTCATGGCAAGGAGATTGCTATTTTTGTATCCTATAGAATGGTCTTCGTCATGTTTTCCCATTTTGTGCATGAAATGTACGAATATTGTTTCAGTTTATCCCTAAAAAATATAGTTTCATTTATATTTAATTTACTTCAAGTTTCATGATACTAAAAGGGAAATTTATGAGTTAGACCATTACCTCTTTTAACTGTACTGATATCAAAAGCAGCAGAATGGGGTGGAGTCAATATTGTATTGTTTATAGAGGAACGAAAGGGCTAAGGCAATAACATTACACACGTACGCGTAGAAGGAAGGATCGCTTTCAGCCTCAACCAGAAAAAACATCACAAACAGACATCGAAATTAATTTGGCTTACTCTTGCTTGGTCGCTGGAGCAGGGAAGAAGAAAAATGAATAAAACAAATAATGTAAAGATGGTAGGATGTAAAGGGTGAAGAAAACCGCGATAGCTGATATGGAGGGACAAATGAAATGGGAGGGAAACAAGGAGTGCGAAAGGGAACTAGGGCGAAAGGTATACTGGAAGAAGGGAAAAAAGGGGGAAAACCCGCGAAAAGACAGGAGCCTGGGCTTAAATAACATACATCCCCGAAAACTCGGGGAAAATGGCAAAAAAAACGCTCGAACGAGAAAACGCATGGGAAGAAAAAACATTCTAGACGTCAAACGAATGAAAGGGATGATAAGAAAAATAAGACAGGAGGAGAAAAGTCTTAAGAAAGAGGGAAAAGGGGGCAGAAAAAGCGTGGAGGGCGGGTTGGAGGGATAGCAAAGGACTTCAGCATGCTAAGAAAGGGATAGAGATGCGGGGAGGATTGCTGCGTGCGAGAGAAAGAAATAAAAACGCAGAAAAAACAAGAGAATACGGATGAGCCGAGTCTCGGAACTAAAGCGACAGGGAGGGAGGTCCAACTCCGACTTCTATTCCGATCCAACAGTGCCTCATTCCGTCCCGAGTCAATTTTTCACCTCCACTTTTCACTCGGATAGAATAAATAAAATGGTACGGAGGAGGTGAGAAGAAAGGCTGGATAGGAAGAAAAAAGAACGGGTAGGCAGGAGCGACCAACTTCTTACAGGATAGGCTATAATAGGGGGACTCACTCGGAAAGGAGAAAGGAAAGGTAAAAGACGGAGTAGAAGAGAAAGATGCACAGAATTGAGTTTATTGAGCGGGCTACGTCAAGCCCCACAATCTTCTCTTTCCCCGACCGAACTTTCGAAACAAGCATTGCACGACCGGAGATCGGATTGGTGCGCGGGTATTGGACTGCAAGGAGGGATGGGTGACAAGGTTTTTGTGAGCCAATCTGGGGAACCGGAGTGGAATTTTCGGGAGAAAAGTGGCACACAACAAGACATACAAGCTCCGCCGATTACGTGCACAAACGCCTGATAGCTCTCGGAAACAGAGTTGCCTAAGATTACTTGGTCATGTTGTTCTCTAAAAAAAGCCGACTACACACGTTCACTCATGTACTTTCAGGATCGCCATATTCAAGTAACTTAGTCGTTATAATTAAGAATAGGAAAACGACCATATTTTAAAGTTCCTCCAGATTTCTCTACTATCGCATACCCAAATTGCCTCATTCTCTTTATTTTTCAATAAATATACTTAAATGTCCTTCTCTTACGAGTCTCCCTTCCTGTTTACTTCTTTCGTTTCTAGCATTCCTTTAGCTGGCATATATCAGTCTCGTTTTCCGACTCTCAACAATTCTGTCAGCATGTTCTCACCAAAGATTAATTATCCTTTCATTTATAAAGGAAATGGTTCCAGGCTTGACTTCGTGGAAGTAATTCATATTAACTTAAATAAAACTTTGTATACTCCACTTATAGGTTTAATAACACGACCCGGGTTTCGACACTTCGTGTCATCTTCAGGTCCTTTCATTTATGTTCATTACTGAGGTACCCAAAACAATTTCTTTCATAACTAATTCAACGCTTATCGAGTACATCTTGTTTTTGCCGCGAACACTGCAGGTACCCATTACCATTTAAAGTATCTCAGGAATTTTCTAAGTACATAAACTGACGTTAATACGTTCTTCCGTCGATGTATTTCTTGGCAGCAAACGAACAACCTGAGGTAAAATTTTAATAAAACTGCTATTTAAAGCATATTCGATTCCTTCAATTGAAATGACAACTTCTGACTCATGTGTACAAATTCAACATAAAAAATGAACACCTGTCTGCTATTCGTGAGTCTCCTTAAATCTAACAACTTGCTGCGACTAGATGGGAAGAGTGCATGCTAAGTGACGGTTTTTTCAGACCTGATTACGAAGAAGGTTAGAGAATAGGTCGACTGGGTCCCCCAGGGTTCAGTGATGTCTCTTACCCTAGTTACCCTGTCCCCTAGTTAGTCTCTTACCCTGTCCATTGGTGCTACCAAGAAGCCCCTCTAACACCCCTTCCCCAATGTCTTGACTGTTCCTTCTATTCCTTCCGTTGGCCTTTTTAATCTTTCAGATACCGATTCTTAATAGGTAATCAAGGCTTATGCGACTTTTAAGATTATTTCTACAATTAGAGACTTTAATTATTACCATATTTTAAAGTTCCTCCAGATTTCTCTACTATCGCATACCCAAATTGCCTCATTCTCTTTATTTTTCAATAAATATACTTAAATGTCCTTCTCTTACGAGTCTCCCTTCCTGTTTACTTCTTTCGTTTCTAGCATTCCTTTAGCTGGCATATATCAGTCTCGTTTTCCGACTCTCAACAATTCTGTCAGCATGTTCTCACCAAAGATTAATTATCCTTTCATTTATAAAGGAAATGGTTCCAGGCTTGACTTCGTGGAAGTAATTCATATTAACTTAAATAAAACTTTGTATACTCCACTTATAGGTTTAATAACACGACCCGGGTTTCGACACTTCGTGTCATCTTCAGGTCCTTTCATTTATGTTCATTACTGAGGTACCCAAAACAATTTCTTTCATAACTAATTCAACGCTTATCGAGTACATCTTGTTTTTGCCGCGAACACTGCAGGTACCCATTACCATTTAAAGTATCTCAGGAATTTTCTAAGTACATAAACTGACGTTAATACGTTCTTCCGTCGATGTAATTCTTGGCAGCAAACGAACAACCTGAGGTAAAATTTTAATAAAACTGCTATTTAAAGCATATTCGATTCCTTCAATTGAAATGACAACTTCTGACTCATGTGTACAAATTCAACATAAAAAATGAACACCTGTCTGCTATTCGTGAGTCTCCTTAAATCTAACAACTTGCTGCGACTAGATGGGAAGAGTGCATGCTAAGTGACGGTTTTTTCAGACCTGATTACGAAGAAGGTTAGAGAATAGGTCGACTGGGTCCCCCAGGGTTCAGTGATGTCTCTTACCCTAGTTACCCTGTCCCCTAGTTAGTCTCTTACCCTGTCCATTGGTGCTACCAAGAAGCCCCTCTAACACCCCTTCCCCAATGTCTTGACTGTTCCTTCTATTCCTTCCGTTGGCCTTTTTAATCTTTCAGATACCGATTCTTAATAGGTAATCAAGGCTTATGCGACTTTTAAGATTATTTCTACAATTAGAGACTTTAATTATTGAACTCAGCGACGGATTTTTACAATGAAAAGCAAATTTTCATCCTGCTGTCATTTAATTAGCACTAGTTTCATTTTTAAGCCTTAACATCTTATTTCCAAAACTATCACAATCAATCATGCTTGAAATTTATTACCCTCAGATAAGTCATTTTAGCCACTCTGAAATTCAACATAGCTGTAAAATTATCCTGTAAATCAAGTGTTTCTCACAGGTAACATGTACCAGTGATCCACGACAAGGAACTTCAATTACGGCGACCATAGTTTCACCAGGTAGGAGGAGAGGGACTCGAGGATGTAGTAATTTTTAAAGACCATCGTAGGAATAAAATGGTCGGGTGAGCCCAGTGTCAGCGAGCTGGACTTCCATCTCGAGGATTGTTGGTTCCAAGAGACGGAAAAAAATTTCATCGAAAATCATTTTTTAAATGCTAAGCCATGTAACCCCACTACTGAGAGACAGCAACAGAAGGCACTGATGGAGCCGATTAAGAGGATTGGTCCCGTAACAACAGCTGACGCTTTAGGCGAGAGTAAAGTGCACAATATCAGCCGAGATACTGCCACGGGGAAAGCAACGGGAAGCCACTACATTTGCCTCCCTAGAAAATGCAGCCCTGAATTCAACCTGTATATGACATGATGGCAATTCTCCCGGTAAAAATATTTCGGAGGTAAAAAATTCCTCAATCGCATCTCCGGTTGGTCACCACTGGAAGGGGATCACCAATAAAAAAAGACAAATGCGGGAATAAAAATTAGAGTAGTTTTACAGATATTGTTACTTCAACGAAATGCGTAGCAGATATTTAATTAATATACTTACTACGTACCATACTTTTTCGAGATAACAATTTTTCCTCATTCATAAAATATGAACCGCCATAGGTTTGATATGACTAATTTACGAGTCAAGAAAATGAATGTTACAAGGTTAAACTTGCGTGCATGGGCCTCCTTTCAAATCGAACGTTTCGTAGAAAGTAGAAATGAACAGCTCATGTTGGGTGACAGTTGTGACGGTTGGGAAGGAGGATAGTTCGATTGGGTGAGGGAGGAGGCGGGTCAAGCAGGGTTCAGTGATGTCCCTCACCCTAGGCAAGGCCCACCGGTGCTTCAAGAAAGCTCCCCCAACGCCACCCCCCTCACCTAACTTCTTCTGCGCTCCTCCAATTCCTCCCACTTGCCTCTTTCATCCTTCAGATACCGATTCCCAAAAGACAATCCAATCTGAAACGACTTCCTCTCCGTCTTCCTTCGAAAAAGGGTGGGTGGGGATTTTGCGAGACTCGAGAGGGAAGGGGTTTCGAAGGGGAGGGGTATGGTTAGGAGTGAGGGAAGAAACCCCTGGAGGACGCCTGGGACCTGTCTCGGTGAACTCCCATCCCTTTTTCCAACCCACCCCCCTATCCAAAACCCTTTGGGGGAACTTCCCTCTCCGCATTCGGACGTCCAAACCCTTGACCCTACCCCTTCTTCCTCTTCCTTCTCCTTTCACCAATGACCCCACGCACGAATCCTTTGCTCAACGTTCACCGCTCCTTTCCGATCCTGCTGCAGCCTATCTCGCAGAGATGACCTCCTTTTGCTGCTTGCTCGTCTCAACCTGACGCGCAGCTATGCAATCAACTTATTCACCTCATCTCTCCATTTCTCAATTAGAGACCAAATCAATCCATTTCTTGAACTTAAATTACTTATTTGGTTATATTCATAATCGAACTACTGAGCAAGAAGGAAGTAGCACTTCCAAAGGAGGAATTACCTTTTAAAATTTTCAAAATACAGCGCATTCTTTATAATTTTATTGATAACAGCGCAATATTCTATAACAGAGAGAATTAAATGAGTGCAATGCGCAATAAAAGCTTATAAACTGGAAACTCTCATGAAAGTATGAGCCAAATTGCAAGGAAGGTTTGATATTCATTTATACTACGTTAAATTGACGGAGGGGAATTTCTGGTAGTGCATGAAACCCGCATAACAGTATTGCCCTTGGTGCAGAACATTCAGGATTGTCACAAGTTTAAACAGTAATGATAAAAAAAATAGGCTTAAAAATTTAAATTTGTTACATATGTCTCACTTCATCGTGCTTAACATAAATATGCCAAAAACTGAACTTCCTCACGGAGAAGAAACAGCAATTTATCCCGAAGCGTTGAAAGGGATAAATTGTGTATTTCTTAGAATTATTACTCTCATTTAGAGGGTCGTTCGAGTATTAGACCTTGTCGTTTTGATCCATTATTCCCCGATTTTTCTTCCCCATGTATAAGACACTGGTCATTTAATCTTAAAATTGGTCGACTGCAGCTCTCATCCTTCCCAATTGAACGCTAGCTCTCTTCATTCTTGGGAGCTCTTCTCATTCTTTTTCCTCATCACTTAGTCTATGAATTTATCCACGTATATGTATCAATCAAGGAAGTTATCCTATTTTCCTTCAATTGTATCCCTAACAGACCTATTTCTCCTCTCAGTTTATCGAAGTCATCGAATTTCTCTTTTTCGTATAGTGTTCCAGTTGGTTCTTCCGTCAACTTGGTTCTTCTTCATTTCTTAATTTCTCAGTTCCCACCCATCTCCAGCATCAAATTACCAATAATGCCAATGTTTTCTAGCCTAAATTCCCGATGCTCCATGCGTCTGATCCATAGATGGTTACGCTCCACCTGAATGTTTTTACCTAATATTATTTCCACTAATGAAGTCCTATTCTATTTTAGCCCAGTTTTCACCTAAGACAACGCAGTACTTCATAAACCTTATCCTATATTACAAATTTTAAGAAATTTGTAACAAAATTATAAAATATTTTTACGTTTCGCCCACTACATGCAAAACATACTGGTAACAATACCCCAAAGACTTTCTAAAGAGTTATGGGGCAATGAAAAAATATTTTACTACTTAAGTGTAGCTTTAAAAAGAGATAAGATTTTTATGACGGTGGAGAGCAAATGAATAATACCAGTAGTAAACTATATGCATACAATGATAGAATGAAAAGAAAAACGTTTTGGAAACTACTCATTTGCCGTCAATGAAATGCACAAACAAAATTATTGAATCTAACCATTCGATTATCAGTCAAATCAGAAATCCAAGGTTTTGCATATTTTTTAGAACTGTTCGAGAGCAAGATAACTCCCATGAATTTTTCAGCTATAACAAAACTTTGCGAGACGTTTTTTGGGACAATTAATCTTGAAAAAAATGTCTATTAACCCTCGAGCGGGCGCGCTTCATTTTTTTCTCACGACCGGGCGCACGGCGTATTTTGTCCGTGGCATATTTAAATACCTGTAACATAAGCTTTATGCTGTACTTTTGGTTTATTTCTTAAATTATTCTTAATATTCACATTTAAAAATATTTTAAACTTAAAACAAACGATATTAAAATCGTTTTTACAATAAATATTACAATAAAATTACAATTTTACAATAAAAATTTTTCCAAAAAATAATTTAACTGCATTCTTTATAATTTTATTGATAACAGCGCAATATTCTATAACAGAGAGAATTAAATGAGTGCAATGCGCAATAAAAGCTTATAAACTGGAAACTCTCATGAAAGTATGAGCCAAATTGCAAGGAAGGTTTGATATTCATTTATACTACGTTAAATTGACGGAGGGGAATTTCTGGTAGTGCATGAAACCCGCATAACAGTATTGCCCTTGGTGCAGAACATTCAGGATTGTCACAAGTTTAAACAGTAATGATAAAAAAAATAGGCTTAAAAATTTAAATTTGTTACATATGTCTCACTTCATCGTGCTTAACATAAATATGCCAAAAACTGAACTTCCTCACGGAGAAGAAACAGCAATTTATCCCGAAGCGTTGAAAGGGATAAATTGTGTATTTCTTAGAATTATTACTCTCATTTAGAGGGTCGTTCGAGTATTAGACCTTGTCGTTTTGATCCATTATTCCCCGATTTTTCCTCCCCATATATAAGACACTGGTCATTTAATCTTAAAATTGGTCGACTGCAGCTCTCATCCTTCCCAATTGAACGCTAGCTCTCTTCATTCTTGGGAGCTCTTCTCATTCTTTTTCCTCATCACTTAGTCTATGAATTTATCCACGTATATGTATCAATCAAGGAAGTTATCCTATTTTCCTTCAATTGTATCCCTAACAGACCTATTTCTCCTCTCAGTTTATCGAAGTCATCGAATTTCTCTTTTTCGTATAGTGTTCCAGTTGGTTCTTCCGTCAACTTGGTTCTTCTTCATTTCTTAATTTCTCAGTTCCCACCCATCTCCAGCATCAAATTACCAATAATGCCAATGTTTTCTAGCCTAAATTCCCGATGCTCCATGCGTCTGATCCATAGATGGTTACGCTCCACCTGAATGTTTTTACTTACTATTATTTCCACTAATGAAGTCCTATTCTATTTTAGCCCAGTTTTCACCTAAGACAACCCAGTACTTCATAAACCTTATCCTATATTACAAATTTTAAGAAATTTGTAACAAAATTATAAAATATTTTTACGTTTCGCCCACTACATGCAAAACATACTGGTAACAATACCCCAAAGACTTTCTAAAGAGTTATGGGGCAATGAAAAAATATTTTATTACTTAAGTGTAGCTTTAAAAAGAGATTAGATTTTTATGACGGTGGAGAGCAAATGAGTAATACCAGTAGTAAACTATATGCATACAATGATAGAATGAAAAGAAAAACGTTTTGGAAACTACTCATTTGCCGACAATGAAATTCAAAAACTAAATTATTGAATCGAACCATTCAAATATCAGTCAAATCAGAAATCCAAGGTTTTGCATATTTTTTAGAACTGTTCGAGAGCAAGATAACTCCCATGAATTTTTCAGCTATAACAAAACTTTGCGAGACGTTTTTTGGGACAATTAATCTTGAAAAAAATGTCTTTTAACCCTCGAGCGGGCGCGCTTCATTTTTTTCTCACGACCGGGCGCACGGCGTATTTTGTCCGTGGCATATTTAAATACCTGTAACATAAGCTTTATGCTGTACTTTTGGTTTATTTCTTAAATTATTCTTAATATTCACATTTAAAAATATTTTAAACTTAAAACAAACGATATTAAAATCGTTTTTACAATAAATATTACAATAAAATTACAATTTTACAATAAAAATTTTTCCAAAAAATAATTTAACTGCATTCTTTATAATTTTATTGATAACAGCGCAATATTCTATAACAGAGAGAATTAAATGAGTGCAATGCGCAATAAAAGCTTATAAACTGGAAACTCTCATGAAAGTATGAGCCAAATTGCAAGGAAGGTTTGATATTCATTTATACTACGTTAAATTGACGGAGGGGAATTTCTGGTAGTGCATGAAACCCGCATAACAGTATTGCCCTTGGTGCAGAACATTCAGGATTGTCACAAGTTTAAACAGTAATGATAAAAAAAATAGGCTTAAAAATTTAAATTTGTTACATATGTCTCACTTCATCGTGCTTAACATAAATATGCCAAAAACTGAACTTCCTCACGGAGAAGAAACAGCAATTTATCCCGAAGCGTTGAAAGGGATAAATTGTGTATTTCTTGGAATTATTCCTCTCATTTAGAGGGTCGTTCGAGTATTAGACCTTGTCGTTTTGATCCATTATTCCCCGATTTTTCCTCCCCATGTATAAGACACTGGTCATTTAATCCTAAAATTGGTCGACTGCAGCTCTCATCCTTCCCAATTGAACGCTAGCTCTCTTCATTCTTGGGAGCTCTTCTCATTCTTTTTCCTCATCACTTAGTCTATGAATTTATCCACGTATATGTATCAATCAAGGAAGTTATCCTATTTTCCTTCAATTGTATCCCTAACAGACCTATTTCTCCTCTCAGTTTATCGTAGTCATCGAATTTCTCTTTTTCGTATAGTGTTCCAGTTGGTTCTTCCGTCAACTTGGTTCTTCTTCATTTCTTAATTTCTCAGTTCCCACCCATCTCCAGCATAAAATTACCAATAATGCCAATGTTTTCTAGCCTAAATTCCCGATGCTCCATGCGTCTGATCCATAGATGGTTACGCTCCACCTGAATGTTTTTACTTACTATTATTTCCACTAATGAAGTCCTATTCTATTTTAGCCCAGTTTTCACCTAAGACAACGCAGTACTTCATAAACCTTAACCCATATTACAAATTTTAAGAAATTTGTAACAAAATTATAAAATATTTTTACGTTTTGCCCACTACATGCAAAAAATACGGGTAAAAATACCCCAAAGATTTTCTAAAGAGCTATGGGGCAATGAAAAAATATTTTACTACTTAAGTGTAGCTTTAAAAAGAGATAAGATTTTTATGACGGTGGAGAGCAAATGAATAATACCAGTAGTAAACTATATGCATACAATGATAGAATGAAAAGAAAAACGTTTTGGAAACTACTCATTTGCCGTCAATGAAATGCACAAACAAAATTATTGAATCTAACCATTCGATTATCAGTCAAATCAGAAATCCAAGGTTTTGCATATTTTTTAGAACTGTTCGAGAGCAAGATAACTCCCATGAATTTTTCAGCTATAACAAAACTTTGCGAGACGTTTTTTGGGACAATTAATCTTGAAAAAAATGTCTATTAACCCTCGAGCGGGCGCGCTTCATTTTTTTCTCACGACCGGGCGCACGGCGTATTTTGTCCGTGGCATATTTAAATACCTGTAACATAAGCTTTATGCTGTACTTTTGGTTTATTTCTTAAATTATTCTTAATATTCACATTTAAAAATATTTTAAACTTAAAACAAACGATATTAAAATCGTTTTTACAATAAATATTACAATAAAATTACAATTTTACAATAAAAATTTTTCCAAAAAATAATTTAACCTAATTACACAGAAAGCCACACGACATATTATAAATGTTTCATTATTCGTCTGAATTATTGTCTTCAGCTCCACATTTTTGACAAATATGTGGTTATGACATGCACCTTTCAAGAAAATTGATTGCACGATTCACATTTGAATGTTGTGTCCACATTTTTTTCCTACCGCATAACACACATCGTCCACGCTTTATTATCTCGTTGTGCTGGCTTGTGGATTTGCATTCCACGGGTTCTAGATATCTGGAAAGTAATGGCCTCACATCTGTGGGCAGTGAATTCATTTTTGCTCTATTTGTGAGATGGGGTTTCATCAATGTGAATGATAATTCCTTCAAAAATTTTCTCCTAGGTTGCTTCCGATTGTCAGGGTTAGAATAATAAAGTACCTGTGCATTTATACCCGCTACATTCATCAGCGAGAAGAATACGGGTAAGGGCCATCGTCGAGTAATACGAGCTACGGAGTAAGCATTGCATATTTCATCAACTGTGTCTACTCCACCCTAAGTCAGGTTGTAGTCCAATATAATTGAGGTTTTGTTAGTCTCCTTATCAATTTCAGTTTCGTGGTGCATTGTGGACAATGCTTTTACTGCCTTATTCCTCTTTGGAACGTAAGACACAATTTTTGTATTTTTTTTGGAATCCAAAAAGACATGAGCCAACAGTACGATTTTTATTAGCTTGGAAATCCACGGGTATCTCTTTTTTGTTTTTTCTTAAATTTCCAACACATGTTAACTTACTTTCTAATAGAGAAATGGCCAGAGAATAGCTGGTATACCAATTATCAAAAGTAATGTTGCGATTTGTCCCTACAATATCACCAATCAATCTCATTACTATGTCTTCCGGCTTATTAGACACAAAATATGGCCCTAAATCTTGTTTTCCACAGTATATCTCTATGTTGCGAATGAAAAACGTCTTAGAATCGCAAAGAGCAAATAGCTTTATCCCATAATTTGCTGGCTTGTTGGAAATATATTGTATGAAACTATAACGACCACGAAAAGCCTCTAGTTTTTCATCGATTGTTACAAATTCACCTACATTATATGTACTCCTGCAGTTATTCACAAAATCATCCAAAAAGGAATGAACGGCTGCCAATTTATACGTTTCTTTTCTGACAGCTCGTGTGACTTTGTCATCAAATCTAACAGACCGCAATAAGAACAAAAATCTTCTGTAGCTTATGCATGCTCTAAGAATAGACATCCCTGTTCCATCTGATGACCAGAGTTCCTCAACATTGGTATGTTTACCCTTCTTGGTACCAATAAGGTCAAGTAGCCCTAATGCAGTTAAAAATTCCTCCCGTGTTGTTTTTTTTTGCACATCTGTCCCTCCAATATTGCATTTTCAGTTTCTTATCTTCAATGTAACGATTTGTGTAAAGCACCACATCATCTACAATGCAAATATCAATAATTTTATGAAATGCAGAAATTACATTATGTATTTCCCTTGCACACTGCTTTGGCCCAGGCAATACTTAGATAATATTTCGACTTTGTGTCCTTGATTTTTTTGAAAGTCAGATTTCCTCCACTTACATATTTTGTCTCTCCCAAAAAACAATAGTCATTACTCGCTGGATCTCCAACTTCTGAACTGTCTGACTCATCTTCAGAGGGTGTCAGGAAACTTCTCAGATTCGTCTCCGCGATCGAATTTGGTCACTACTTCCTCATCTTCATCGGATTCATAGCTATCTACTACCTCCTCTTTTTCCGATTTTTCACGAAGTAACCTTGCAATTTCCTCACTGGCTCTAACAAAATATAAATAAAACCGTTATAATAACGTAAAGTTTATAGTAAATAATGCCAAAAAATAGGTACTTCAAAAATTGAAACTAAAATTGATCCCTAATCATTGATATATTTTAGTTGCCTTGTCGAGGAATCAAAACAATGCCATTTTGTATCGCAACTTTGTGCATTGACAAGAAAAAAAAACTTACGTTACACGGTGTGCATGTCTACAATGCCAAAATTTACAGCTTCGATCACTACGCCAGACAGAGGAGCAGCAGTCAATGTAATCACGCCTACATGCTATAAATAATGTCAAAGTTAATCTGTTCAATCATTTAGAAGGTAACTTTAAACAGTATTTCTTCAATAAATAAAATATTTCCAAGGGAATTTCAAAGTCCTATAGGAGTTGAATGTAAATATTTTTTCGGACAAAGTAAATAAAAAATATGACTTACTTGATAATGGTCCAATTTACTAAGAAAACACAAATGATTCCAATTTTAATCGTCCACCTATTCAATTCCTTGCACCTGCTCAAAGTACGGAGGCAAAGCAAGTAATGCGGCGCACGGCCGGTCGCCCGGCGTACTTTGCACGCCAGCGGCGTCTGTGCCTATTAAAATGTGACAATAAATCTGCTTCACTTCTATGAGTTACGACAACACACTCAATCGAAAGTCAAAAATACACCGAAAGAATACACAATGCACAATACACAAGGTTTTGAATGTAAACACAAAGTTGCTGATATCGGTTTTAAAAAATTGGCGTACTTTATACACCAGCGCAGGGTTAAGCAAGCACACCATTCATATCATCTGAGCTATATAAAAATGGATGTAACATTTCAGGCAGAATGCCGAAACTTATTCCACAGAATAACTGGAAATGAGCAGAAAAGATTGACAAAAAACCCGAAAATCTATAGATCAGGCAAAACAGAGCCAAGATTAAAATTAAGGGACTACTCTGGGTGGGATGAACTGCGGTGGCAAGGAGCTTATGGTATTTGACTCGGCTGACCACAGGGTCAAGCGCTTAAGTCCTGGCAAGTCCTCTTCACACACTGTGGAATGAATAATGCTTCCACCAACTACAACTTCCGAGAAAACCTGAAGATGCGCACGAAAAGGTATTGACCTCACTATTTCGAATTTTTTAATTACCATTGATACGGGCTCTTAAAAAGCCTAACAAGACGGACTAAAATGAACTTGTAAGTCGATAATTTGTATTTATATTGTAGTAATAGAGAAATATATTTTTTCTTCAAAAAAATATAACCTGCATGAAAAGTGTTTACGTTTACAGATTTGAACTCGTTTGTCTGATAGAGAATTCTCTTACAGTCCAGCTTTTTAGGCTTAGAATCTAAATACTTGGATTGAAAAGCCATTGCTTAGTAAGGAAAATATTTGGGCATTATATTTGCATAGTTCTATATACTTTAAAATAAAACGCAAATTTTTGGTGATTCGATTTTCAAAATAGTGCATTTACTTATAATTTTTCACAGAAATTGCATAATTGTGCAACGACTGTACAGTGAAACCGATAGCATGGTGTTTTAAATATACTTACTTAAATGGTTGCAATTATTAATATTGTTCACAGAATTATTGCGATAAACAATATTTTTATAAATATAATTTTATTGAAATAGTGATTTAATAGCATCGATATTAAGTATTCACTTTTATTTCCAACCTCCGCTTAAAATAAGATTAATGATATAACGATAATTCATTATGACGGTTCAGTAATAACATAAATCATTTCATACTTCAATTATGTAAACTAGAGTTTAATATAAAATGCGGTAAATAATTGACGTTTACACTATTTCCTTCTGTCCGAGCACTGAATTCACTACTTATGGCAGACAACAACTAATGGGAAAATAATGCAATATATTAAGCCGTTACAAAAAATAATCGGATGCAGTATTAACCCTCTCAAAGCACGCATAGAAATCGTAGCTATCTCATCAACTGACGTAAATTTAAGTCATTGACACAGCATTACTAACTACTGCAACAAGAAAAAAAGCAAAAACCTCTATACCTTAATCAATTAGTTTTCTTAAAGCTTAAAGGTTCGATGAAATTAAAATTCCGGGCCGTATAGCTTAATTTCATGTTTAAACCATGAATAAGTAATTAAGCAGGCCTTTGGGCATAATGCCATGAGGACCCATTCACGTTCCGATGGATTCCAGATGATGAATATTTCCCAGAATAAATTCGGCCTTCTTCCCCATTAAAAATCTTCTTTTCCACTCATTAAATTAAGGACGCTCGTGGAATACATCCTGATAAAAATACGACGAAAATTTTTAAAAACAAATAACGCGAACGCTTGTTAATCATTCTAGGTCAGAGGTAAATCCATCATAAGGAACGATTTTTTTCGTTTTAGACCGCGATCTGTCGATATGGTTTTCAAACGTTGTCCAGCGAAGGAAATATCTTATTATTGCAAAAAAGCCATTAGTTAAACTTTAAAAATAAACGATGCTATTATTTACCAATGTTCTCAATACGCCATCAGAAAACGGAACAAATGAACTAGATTTATTTATAATGCCATATAACAACTTCAGGCGCAAATTGTGAGTTACATTTCATTAGAATTGAATGACATGCATACGCAAGGCTCATAGTTAAATTAATCTTACACATAATCAAATTAAGTGCCCAGGAAAAACCTTCCACGTATAATTCCTCCCATAAGCCAGTTATATTTAGTGCTATTAAGCACTAGAGACAATGATAGGCAACGCAGGACTTATTTATTAATTTAGCTAAAACTATTCAACCATTGCCATCTAATACAGTGGTCGAGTTCAGAAATGGGAATTGTCAATTCGTCTTACTTTCACCCTGAAGCCTCAAATACGTTTTCATGCCAATAAATATTTTTTTAAGAATACTCCTCTATTGGCAATAACTATAAGTTATTAAACATTGTGAATATCAACGGGAGTTTATATGTTAATAAAGAGAGGACTGGATTTAGCAAAGAAAGTTACAAAGATGTAGTCAGGATCCGAGAAGAGTCAAAAATTAGACTATAATACGACTTTACTGCACATTTACCTGCAATGCTGAAAGAATATCTTATGATGCGATTTTATCCAACTGTTTTCTACCAATTTCAATACTTCCGGGGTTGGGAATATCCACCATCTTCTTCATGCTTACTAATACTGCTAGAGGGAGCACGTGAGCAGAGAAGTTTTTCCGAAGTACATGGACGAGGAGGCCTCATGCATCGGATAATTTATTCAAACACTCCCCACGTAAGGAGCTTTTCATCGAGAAAAGTACCCATCCTCTCTCAGGGTGCCGACAAGGGCCAATTCAAAGATGTGCACGGAAATACTTCGTCGCCTCTCTTGCACAATTTGCACGCAGAACTACACGTTGCCAATCTCCAACAAATATTTCGCAAGAATGGCAATGCATTTTCAACCTCAGCGGAAGGAAGTAGTTTCGCACATATCGGAAAGAAATACCAAATAGTGAATGAATAAATCGATCAAATCGAAACAACCAGTTAAGTCTAAAATTAAATTAAAAATACCGAAAGTTATAAACGATTTCCAAATATTTTGTCCGAAATCGGCAATGAATGTTATTCTTAGAAGGGAGTCTCCCCACAGGTCAGTTACCTTCGAGAATGCCAAAAGCTCCCGGATCGAAACTTCATGAAAAAATTCGTTGTAATATCTATATTTGCTCATCAATAAAAATGTTATAATCCTTGAAGGTTTACGAAAACTATTTAGCTATATTTTCATATTTATCTTTAAAGAAGAACAACATTGTTACTTTTTGTAATTAATTAATTACTGCTAGTGAATCGTAAAATAAAATGCTAAGTACAAAAAATTATACATGAATTTCTAACTTTTAGTTCAAAATCGTAAATGACTGTTATTTTTGATAGGCAGGCTTACTACAGGTCAGTTGCAGCTGAGAATGCCTGGAGATCCCGGCTCAAAATTTCAAGAAAAACTTCGTTGAAAACTATATTTTACTCAGAAATAAACAAGTTATAATTATTGTAGATCGACAAAAACTATCAAATAATATTTAAATATTTATGCTTGAAAATGTACATTTGATTCATTGTTACTTTTCGTAATTGATAGTTACTGCTAGTGATCCACAAAATAAAATGCTAAATACTAAAATTTACATTGAATTTTTAAATGTTTTGTTCAGAAACGGCAATGAAAGTAATTCATAGAAATTTCCAAACATTGTATGTAACAAATGATATGGTACGAAGTCACTCGCACGGCAGCATATACACCAGGGTTGAAATTCGCTATGAAAAAATCATTTGACTCAAGTCAAATGATTTTTTTCATGACACAAGTCAAATGATTTTTTCACAGCGAATTTCAACCCTGGTGTAATTTATAGAAGGAAGCCTTCCTACAGATCAGTTACCTTCGAAAATTCTAAAAGCTCTGGGCTCGAAAATCCATTAAAAATTTCTTCCTACTATATTGTGCTAAGCAATATACATGTTATTATTTTTATTCTAGATTAACAAAAACTATCACGTATTATTTCCAATGCATGCTTAAAAATGTACAACATTCGATACATTGTTTCTTTTCGAGCATCTCCGGACGGAGCTCGTAGTGGGGGAGGAAGAAAGCGTAGTATTGAAGAGTATATATATTTTTTACTCCAGGGTGACGAAGGGTGGGAGGCAGTGTGGGGTGGATGGGTGGTGTTGAGGGACGGCGAACAGTTCGGAGAACTGTGGGCGGCTGAGGTCGCAAGAGGATTTGGTTTGCGAGGCACGTACGTAGAACCGAGGGGAGAAAAAATGTTTTTGCCGCTCAAAAACTCCCCCGTACCCCACCCGCCTCCCCAGAACCACTCCTTCCCTCCCGCTTTTTATTAAGTAAAGGGCGTAAAAGGAGGAGCTTGGAAGGGCCCCGCAGAGAGAGGGAGGAGGCCCCGGGAGTTGGCTGAATAGATTCAGTCTAGTGGGGCGGGTTGTGAGAGGAGGGTGGAGGGTTGTAAGGGGGGAGGCAGAGGACCCGGATGTGGGGTTGGAGATGAGTGGAAAGAGAGAAAAAATATGTAACGACCGCTCCTCCGTCCAAAAAGAGAGTTGACCGGGGGCCAGATAAGGAAGTCATGAAAAAGTGTATTATCCGCAGCCTTCCCGCTCCCAAAGCACGGCTTCCTTGATCGGTAGCGATCATCCCTGTCCTTCCTGCGTCGCAGGATGGAGAAGAATTGTAGGAAGGCACGGAACAAGAATGGGACCTAGGTAAAGTGGTAGCTCCAACAATGGCCACCCTTCATAAGGGGTCGAGTTTGAATCCCGGGGTTGACGGTGATATTCCGACGGTACCTAACCCTTACTTGAAAGAGGTAATTATCTTTTAAGGGTTTGATTTATCCCAGGGAACATGGCTGATGTAGATTTCTTTGGTTTTCAGCTGAGTCAGGAAGGCTATGGCTGCCAAATGTTTGATAGTTTTCCCAGCCATCGTCATCAGGGCTAATATATGTCCAAGGATTGTATCGGGTTTATATATTCTGACGTAGAGTTTAAGTCTCATCTAATTGGCCATAGTTTGGCGCCTTTTTTCCTCTGGTCTTTCTCATAAACTTATTTCAACATACATGCATCGGCTAATCAATGAGGCTTTTAAAATAAGAATCCCCTTAGCAAAACTTGGATTTCAATCCTTCAACAACTAAATATCGAATAATCGTGAATGGTTTACTGCCCTTCTCTACTCTATTCTTCTTCTCTAAGATCAAGCATTCAACTTTTAATGTTGAAGTTGCAAATAAAATTGTGCTCAGATTCCATTTAATAAAATTTGATTTACTGGTATATGTAATGCTTAGAATCGCATCCAAAGAATATTTCATTGTTACAACATAAGGCTATGACCACAAGGGCTCAAGTGCTCAACGCGGTAAGGACTCCATACTTAGTGCTTAACGTGAATAAACACTATGCTTTATTATAATTCTTTTCGTAAACATATTGCAATATTGGTTTTAAAAATGGTCTTCATGGACCTTATGAACATAATTTCATAGAAATGTATAAGCGCCAAGAATTAAAATCTGAGTGAAATTTTTACAGTTGATTTTTTGGACATGCCTTCGCATAAAACAATTGCTAAGAGTAAGAGGCTTAAGTTTGTGCGTATATGCTCAATGCTTAACATTTTTAGTCCTATGGCCTATGAAAAGCCATAAGAATCGAGGAGAAATCGCCAGTTTCCTGTAAATTTCCGGGATTCCTTTCACTAAAGCGTACAGCAGTTATTTAATCCTCGGCGCAAATCAACTGATAGAAAAAGAAAGAGCTACCTCCGTTCTATTCTATTCCTTTCCGAACAGCCCACCAATTTCTCTCCTAAGGCCATGGTAGACAATATTACTTTCGATCCGGTCAGGAAAAGTTACGGCTTATTTTATATTGTCTTTAATATTCAGGGCGACTTTGTTCAGGGCAAAATTTCATTGCCTCGATTTCGAAGGGGCAAGGGGTCCGGATTTGGATCGGCTCTGTAAGCAATTCCGAAGACCCTCCCTTTCACTAGCTTTGTGTGCCCACCCCCGACGCCGCGGGGCGGAGGAAGTTGAAGAGTTGATTCTGTGAGGACTGTAAATCCACTCAAAATTGGTGGTTGCACTCCGGAATGCGAAATGGTAAGCCGACTTAGATTTTGTTCACGACAGTAGTGCTTCTCGACAAATGAGAATAACGGTATGTTCATAGGCGTTAGCTGGTGGACTATGAGAAGATAGTTTTATAGTTTTGAGCACTTTTGAACTTATAATGTAACTTTTTCTAAAAAAAACTACCAACTACTGAGTGAGACGGATAATTGTCGTAATCAGACCTTGTTTATTATTTTACTTGTACAGCGAGAATGATAACATTTCTGCATTCAATATGAGTATATTAATCCTTGGTATCACACTAAACTATCTTTTTTCAATTATAGACGACATAATTTTCTTGGAATAGGTTAGACCATGTACTATGCACAAAACTTCTAATGTCTTTCTGAAACAGACCAATGAAAATTACAAAGATAGCAAAGACATTTCAGAAAAAATGTCAGTTTAGATGTGTAGTCCCAAAAAATAAAATCCCTCGTTCAAACAACTCAAATGGCAGCATAAAAATATCCAATTATATTATTTACAAAGAGTTACCGTAAGATGATGGACGATGGTACTTGACGCTCAGGAGGTAGCAAAAAAATGTAAAAATAAAAAAGGCATCCAAACTTCCCGGTTTTAAGTCAGTTTTACAATGGCAGGATATAATTTAAATACTAAATATGCTAAACCTCAAAAACTGAAAGTACTTGTTTATCTAAAGACCAAGAAAGTACCTATTGAGTGCTTTTTTAACTTAAGTTGTAACCATCATGGTTGAATTGACAATTAACTATATGAATACATTTGTTAGAAAGTACAAATTGATGCAAGTTTATTTTTCAGCGCCAAGTCCTCTGCTAAGAAGCTCATGATATCATAAGTTGATGTAATGCCATGTAAAATGTAACCGCACAAAAACGTGACTGAACAGATGCGTGATCAAATGCTTAAAATTAGAACGGGCAATTTTATGGCCCCGCTTTAATGCATTTGCGCAGCTTTGGATGTTTACACGATAAACATTTTATGATAAAAATGTTCATGCGTCAACTTGCGCGAGTAAGCATCGTGTAAACATTGCTCTAAGCTTCCTAGTCTTAGTATTCTTGCTCTTTATCCATAGCTATCCTAGAGCCTTGGATCCATCTATGACCGTCTTCCCAGTAGGTTACATTCACTGAAATATTCGTTTGGTCTGTCATTTTTGTATTTTGTAGACGGATAGCTATTATAATGATGTTAATTTAGCTGATAAGAACATATTTCTAAGTATGGTTTTTTAATTAGGCGTGGGTTTTAATGACAATAAGGAATTCTCACGAAAAAAACAAGCCTAAATAACTCCAACCACGTTAGTTTCATTATTCGGAAGTGAGCTAATGCGCAGACCACCGGATAATGGGTCGGTGGAGGCATTAAATGATATGATGATGGCAAATACAACGAGGAGGACATCATCAGAAAGTGAGCTGGATGAATTATTGGGGTTATAGGGGAAAATATTCCGGGTCGGAATGGTGATAGGGATTGACGTGAGCTGATATTACTGATCCGGTAGAAGGAAGACGGAGGATCACAAATAGATCGAAGTGGAGAATAAAGAAAAGGAAAGGCTCCATGTTCCGATATAGATGGATATCCTCGCGTTCAGAGTGAGAGAGAGGAGCACCGCAAGATGTGAGGATATGAGGAAAGCATTGGTGGGAAGAGGAAACCTTGGGAGCCGATAGTTTGGAAGAGAGGAATCGTAATTTATTGGCCGTTGCCCCGGTGAGGATAACGTCGCGCGGGGAGAGGGAATTGATTTTCAATTGTTTGGAAGTGTAGTTTGGGCCGATAATCGAGAGACGGGAGAGCCCCACAGAACACCGCCTCCGGGCGTCGGCAGCGCGCCTCCCGGGCCATTTCCCCGTCTGGGCTCCCTGGCGCGAAACCACAGAAATGGAACGCTTTCTCCCGGTCCCACAAACAAATAGGCCCATGCGGAGACCAGCCCATATTTTCCCTTGAGACGACGGAATAGGTACTCGGCACTGCCAAATATTAAGCCCGAATAAATGTCACGACGTTACCACTTCCGACGGAAGAATCGGTCAAAACTTTTACTTCGGAGGATGATGTCGATGGAAGAAATAAAGAGAAGATGATGGTGAAATAATGCCATCATGGGGGGAAAATAAGAAAATGGAGTTGTCTCAACCCAATAACCATGACTGTAGCTTTCTTTTAACATAAATCTTAACAGAAGTTGAGGCTACTAGTTCCAATTCTAACAATTCAAAAAATATATCTAAAATATTTGCCTAATTTATTCTCCCTTTTCTTCTTCATACTCAACTTTAGTCCTCCGAGGTGAGAAACAATTAGTTCGTTTGGACTTTTTGCTCTCCTATAGTTACTTTGTTCTTTATCTATTGTCAATATTTGTACGATCCTGGAAATTTTCTTACATTGTTTTCCTACGTGTCACATAAACTCATGAACCTGCCTTCGGCTGATTTTCTTTATCAAAATAGCTTCAAGATTGATGACTTAAAATGAGTTTAACGTTTTTTTGTTGGAACCTTTAAGTTAGGATTCATTCCACCCGCTCCATTTCCGAAAAAGTCACACGGTTTAACAACCCATTTTTGACTTAAAGAAATTTTTACAAGATGTGCTTTCATTTAACAACCAGTTTTCCTGGCTAAAACATAACCTCTTGTGAACACATCGTCATATACCGCTTTTGTAAGGATAACTTCGTAAGAAAATAATTTACAGGATTGCTAAGGAAAATATTTTTTCACAGACGACACATTTTGCCTCGATTTCCAAATAAATCTTCCAGCTCAAGCACAAGAGCAACTTCCCATCCACATTAAGTGAGAAATAATGCACCGTCCTACATGTTTTCTATCCAAAATTCTCCTTCAAGAATTCCATAAATTTTCTTTGTCATGACTAAGCCTCGCAATCCATCGCTGGGTGAAATCATTCCATCCCCAAGGTGTTAAAGAGGTTAAAATTAGCTAGAGAAGATTATTATACGCAGGGTAAAATAAAATTGGGCTGGCTTAGGGAGGGAGTTGATGCCTCGTGGCAGGGTACTGGACTGGCCTAGAGAGGGAGTTGATGGCGCGTGGGTACCGCAGGTTCTCCCAACCAGGGGTATCCGCATCCCTCTGCGGTACGAGATAACATATCGGTATTCTTATCATAGTACGGCAACTTTGTTTTTTTTTGGAGTGTTATGGCAGGTTTCAAGTGGCAGAAAATGACTAGAGGCCACTGATTTTGGAATTGGCTTATTATATACAATACATATGCTGTCAAGGTATTGGTACAAGCTTATAAGAGGGATGGATTCATCATCGGCTAAAAAACCTGGCAGTCAAGGTAGCCAACATGATACATGACACTGGTTGAACCCGTAAGAATAACTGACTTAAATAGCATATCATTATTGCGGCAAATATTATCTGCCAACTTAAATGGTATAAGCCCGACCGGTTTCAACACTTTTGTGTCATTCTCAAGGGATTGCCTTGCGATTATTATTATCCCTTGAGAATTACACGAAAGTGTTGAAACCGGTCGGGCTTATATCATTAAAGTTTGTGCGGATTATACAAAATGTTCTTATTTCATCTCAATATGATGCCACCAAATACGCTCCAATTGGATAGAAACTTGCCTAGTTTTTAGGGGTTTGTCAGCAGATAGTGATTCAAGCCAAGCGGAGCCACCCGATGGTGAGGATGAGTTGCAACTCGTTAATCGGACAGAGGGTGTGTGGACCGCACACGAATGAGGACTCTGGCCGATTGTGTTAATGGAAGGGCCACTCCATCCCCCAGTGAACTCAACACGGCCGTGGCCAGCGATAATGCGGTAAAGTGTAACCCTCCACGTGCAGTGGATCCCAGGATAATATTGACTTAAATTCGAAAAGGGTCCACTTGGTTTGTTTGCAATGATTGTGGAGATGTTTCACTCGGGATATTCGAGGATATTTTTCCCCTCTCGTCCGCCATTCGACCTGGATAAGGAAACAGATCAGTTGGTCCACCGCTGAATTTCCGCTCTTTCAAGTCAACGAACCCTAGCGGCCTGGAAAATGTATTTCCATGGGTATGCACTCTTGCTTGTGAAAAATAATCTTATAGCCGTCTGAAAATTATACTTAAAATGAGTTTAATGACACGAGAAATATTATTGATGCGGAAGAATATGGAATATTACTTGACTCGATGTGGACACCTCCAGTGTGTGTGCAGTAATAGACAGCAAAGTCGTAAATAGTTATATCATGGAGCAACTACCAGGGGCTCTAGGGCTGCAATAGGATACTACTTCGCATTCTTGATCACTACTCGTTCTGAGGGCGAAAATAATATCACTTGGTTATAGAATCACTAACCATACTTAAGATGACTTCGCCATCATTATGTAAGTCCAATTAGTTATTTAAGCACATTTTGATTTATTCAGTATAAAAAAACTCTTCTTACGCTGATTAAAGAGGTAACCGATTGAAAATCTAAATAAAGATACAAAAAATGCAGATTGTGCCAAGAGCATATTTTTAATGGCCACTTTTGTCAAGAATTTGGAGTCAATTACAGCGCTATTTTCATAAAACTACCAAATTTTTACTTCAATTACTAATAAAGAAGTAGTTCGCTGATAAATTTGCAAAATAGATGGTGCTATGCAAATTTTCCCATTTCCCAGGACATTTTGGTTCTTATAACCAGTTAAAATTCAAAATTTGAATATGCTCTCTCATTCAAATCGACATTTCTTGGTGTAATCTGCGCAACTTTCCATAATAGCTCATGCAAAAATGTTTAACTTCTAGGCTTTATCACAGTTAAAATATCCTGATAATACTGTTTCATCTTCATCACATATAATAACACTTCGAAGAGCTATATTTAAGTTTTCAGAAAGTCTGGGATAATTTATCATTAAGGTGGCGTTGCCATCGGTTCCACTTATACCAGAAATTCTGAAAACGTATAAACAATATATTAGACATGAGTTTTATGTAATGAGATGTAAAATAAATAGGAGTCCAGGATAGGTTTCCAGAAGTCTCTTGCAAAAGATAGGCAATTTTAAAACAGTGGGAAGAACTAGAGAGGAAAACCATTAATGGAATACGCTGGGATAACTATTGATATCCAAATATTTATGACGATGATCTGATAAGACTTTAAGTGGTAGGGCACAATTATATTGAAATTATTTTACATGTGATTCAGAAAAAGTGGAAGAGAGCTTATAATTTCACATTGAAACTTAATTTCCATCCTATATGAGCGCTACTCGGAAAAAACCAAGGAGTAATAATGAAAATATTAAAAGTAATTTTTAACTTTGATGGTTTGCCACTGCCGTCACTCAATTGAAGAGGGCTTTTGAAATTGTAAATTTCGATAATTATTATCTAAATATGCGCAAAGTGTTTTATTAAAATAGCTATCCTAACTCAAAATAAGATTATTTTACTACTTTAACAAAACTTAAGGCGTGTACTCTTTTACCTTTATCATCACCGTGAATCAGTGCTTGCAAATGCATTTCTTTCAGGAAGACTATTTAGTTTCCCAAAAAGGGCGATGGGCAAACAATGTTATAAGCTATTTAAATTTTTAGAAGAAATATATTTCCACATTTTTACATCGTTCATTTGTGGTATCAGCACACCACCAATTTTATAGTTCACATATAAAAGGGCATACAGAATACTCTCCTGCCATTTGACACAATAAAAGAGAGACAAATTTTCTTCTACTGAATTTACAAGTTCTGAATTTTCTCCGATAAAAGATGATACGCCGTCAGAGTAACACATTTTATTTCCATTCTTACAAGAGCGATTCCGTCAAGTTACCGTTTATTTATTATTGGTGGGTTAGACACCCGAGCCACTTCATGGTTTTACACCAGGGAGAAAACCAAGTTTTCTCAATTCATTTGACTTCATGAGAACAAAAAATTTACCTTTTTCTCTCTTCGCAGTTAGCAGTCCCGGAAATTTCACCGATAAGCCTTTCTGTTCCGATAAGGAGAGCTCTCATGAACGTCTCCAGTCCCTATAAATTCCTCAAGCTTGAATTCCGGACGCAATTTAATCCGACGCAGTCGTTGAAGGAAGCGACATCGCAGTTCTTATTGTGTTATTTCACTATCAAATTCCGCGGGAATAATGCCAGCTCCTAATGTACGTATCGTCGGCATCTCGAATAACTCAATAACGGGTGGATCAAACATTCTAAGAGGAAAGAAAAGCCTCTGAACCCTATCTTCCTCAACGTCATGCCTTCCCCTTATTCTGCCCCCCCAAAGTAAGATCGTAGATACACACACGACGGCATTCAAACATCCGGTCTCGATTCAAATTTTCTTCCCCTGAGCCCCCCATCGTCCTGCTACCTCACCCTTCCCTGCGACCCTCTCCGTCTCCATACATACTGCGAGGAAGAGCAGATGTATTAAATTATTTCCCGAGGAATCTTCCTTTCGGAACCCGTGCTTCGACCGTATAGGTTTCCCCTTCTGTGTTCTCCCATAGCTTGCCATCGCCAAAGCCTCCTTCCCTTCTCTCCCTCGGCCCACAAAAATGGATCGCCTTCCTCTCCAATATTCGATCTTTTCCTTCCCATCTCTTTTTCTTCCTCCCCCCGCTTCTCCACATCCCCGCCTGAAGAGAATATTCCCTCCGTCCCATCATGCCTCCCCACAGCCGACCTTTCCGCTCTCAGCTCCCTCTCCCCACTCCCTTCGCGACCCAAACCAACTTATCTTCCTCATCGGAGAGACCCTCTCAAAATTTCTCTCCTCCTACTATAGCCCTCAATTCCTATCTTATCACTTCTCTTGTTAAAGAGACCAGCCTCTCTCCGTTTTTTATCCTAAACGTCCTCATACATGCAACGAGAACGTTGAGATAAATTGAGTAATATTTTATGCACATAATAAACATATCATAGGTATAGTGTATGCTCATTTAATGTAAATTACCTGCAAAAATACCAGTAAAGTAGCAAGTTTACGATTAGCTTGATCCGGAATCGAAAATATTCCGGCTATCATTGCTTCCGATGGTTGACTCTCTCGAGGTTTTAAGAATTCAGACATCGGAATAAAGAAGTATCAAGCCTCTCATTCTCCGCTTTTTTTCATCCCAGAATATATTTAATGTCCAACCTATGTAAAGTTTTGCAAGTTTATCAAAGTATCAGGCTATATTTGGAAGTGAACGCCACTAAGTATTGTACAGCTCTCTCAATATTTTTTCATTCAGATATTAGAATAAAACTTTTTTACCTAGGCCCTTCGCCATTATTGACACACGTATTTTTTCAATTTTTATAAAGTCCTAAACAGTTGTATTAACTCTTAAAATTTGCACGGGTGGCACGCTTTTACCATCTTTCAATGTGTTTTTAACCGAAAGAGCAATTTTTAATCATATACATTCCATAAGGTGAAAAATTTTGAAGAGAAATAATGCTTCAAAAAATGTTCAAATTTTCCTCCTCCAAATAAAGCTCTTCATCCCTTTCTACTCACTTCCTTTCTCAAGATACCGACCCTTTCTTCATTTTTAGAACTCTTTACGTCCTGGAGGTAGGGCCTCAGGGATTTATATTTTTTTTAATTCCATGTAGCATTCTGAGATAAGTCTTAAATTGCAAATAAATTGATGTTGCATATCGCAGCCCTGAGGGAACCTTGAATTTACGATTTTATGGTATTTTTAATCATTGTATAGATCCAAAGACGTACATATACATAGAAAAAACTATTCCACATGAAACGTATAAATGAAGGCAACTGGGTAAGATGTTAATATTTCATTTTTCATTCTTCATTTTTATCAATTTAGAGATCTAAAAAGAACTATTTCAGAGAAATTAAATAACAGAACTAATTTTCTCCATTTAACCATGACACTTCAGTTATGCTTAAATCCATGGTATATTAAGAAAATAATTTCTAACGAAATTGACATTTCTACTCTCTCCCATGCTATATATCCTCGAGGGAGTAGGTGTCATCTACAGTCACGCCAAAAAGTCACACTTCAAATGATCGAGCTTTAAGTCAACTGCAATGTTATCGACGATAAAGTTAGCAAATAGATGAAAAATGATAAGAATCGCATGGAATGGCACTATATTACATGATATATACTGCATTAACAATTGACCCAATTTTACAATGCGTCATTGAATAATATCGCTCTATGAAATTTCATGAGCAATGCGCAAACCAAGTCTATATTGACTTGTCACCATATTGCAGTTTTATTTGTTTGTTCATTAACAAATTGCACTTTCATAACTCGAGTATCCCATATCTCCTTCCTCAGGCGTAAGGGAATGTGATGCTATCCTTATGGAAGCCCCCTCAGGGTATGGAGCCGCTTAGATCTAATATCCCTTTGCCGTCAGTTCATGATCTGAACTCGTAGCTCGTCCCTTTGAGCTACGAAGCATACGAATTTCATATAATGAGATCGAAGCTCAAAATACCAATGGCTACTGGACGAGGTCAAGTGGAAAGTATACGTCTAGCTTCTTTTGCAACTGGTAGGCTTCTTAAAACTGTAAATACGCAAAAAGGGCACTAAAAATAAAAATGTTTAGATTTCTCTCTTATATCTTCTTCTAACTTTACTTCTTCATTCTTATAACATAATCAGTTCACAGACATCTTCACTGGTAGTAACAGTTACGCGTGAAATTTTTAAAACAAAACATTTTCCTAAGTTAAATAGTTATGAGATTATTTTGCTGACCATAACTATTGAGCTGCATTACTTGCAGCATTTTGTAGACACTGTGACACAAATGCAGAAACAGTTCACCAATATACGGTATTATAACTTCAGTTAGTATAAGTAACTCCCTTTCTATAAGCCCTTTTAAATTATGCTTATTTCAGTACAAAACACTGAACTTGACTCAGCATGCTTTAATTGGAAGCCGTAACATATGGTGTGATTGCATTCGATTACAGAATCAAATTCCATGATCAGCATTAAAAAGAGATTTTTAGTACAATATTAAGTAGAGAATGGTCTTCCGGGTCTCCTTCCGCGTTTATTTATTTTTGATGGACAATATTTCGCCCGCGTTCAAGCTGGCTTCTTCAGGTCCACTGAAGTGAGTAAGCAGCTCAGCTGGAACGCTGACGAAATACTGTCCATCAAAAATGGTTAAACACGAAAGAAAACTCGGAAAACCATTCTCTGCATAAAAAAACTCCACGGATAATTTAGAAAAAATACTGGTAAGGGAGCTGCAGTGTACCTAAATAACCTTTGGGGGAGCTGTGTGAAATATAATCGAGGAAATATATTCTCGAGACCATGAGAACTTTTTTCTGGAGACTATTTTGAACGCCTTGTAAACAATACAAGGCGTTCAAAATTTACAATTAGGGCAATTACAATCAAAATTCAAAATTAGGGCGTAGTTACAGTAAGTATGACTATTTAATACAGTTCCATTTATTTCCATTGAGTAGTTCATCGAATGCCCAGACAGCGCCACTACGGACTGATATCAGTAGCCGGTGAAAACCGGCTCCGAGGCATGGCATGAGATTTAAGTCCTAAATTGGATAATGAGTTATTGTTGCTGATTTCAGTATAAATTCTGAGCTGATCAAAGCATAGTGTGCAATGGTATTATGCATAACATCTTCCACTCTGTTCTTCTAACTTTGCCAACACTATAAGGAAATTGCTCACTGAGTATAAACAGTTTTTGCCAATATTTCTGGCGAAGACTAGCGAGAGAGGAATGGGAGATAGATGTGGAGGAGGTAAAGTAAAGGATAGAGGATGCAACGGGGGAGGGCCAGCCTGGAGAACTAAACTACTGTGGAAAAGGCATGAGGCAAACACTCAAAGAGAGCAAAATCTGTCATCGCCGCGATACAGTAGGGACCTTATCTTGAGACCTCATTTAACACTAAAAGTGCCAGACTTTGCAGCATATCATTAGCACCGTCAGGGGTCAATTTGACTCCGTTTATTATTTCAATTTCTGTTAATTATTTCTAAAATCGTTACTTTACCTTATTTTTTTAAGAATAAAGGTTTATATGATCGTGCTGTAATTGAAAATTTCACCATGTAGAATGTGGCACATGAAGAGTTCGACCCGGAACTTCTGTGTTCCGCTTTCAAGTCCAAATCAAAACTCTGGGATATAAACGTCGGGTCTTCGTGCGACGTCTCTAGTGTTCATGTTTGGCTACTTGTCTATAATATTTAAACGAAAGACAATAATATTTCATTATATAATGATAGCCTTTGATCAAAATGACTCCTCTGGTACTGTTAAGCAGAAGATAGTGTACATTAAAAATTGTCGCTGCTATGACATTTTTATTCCATATTATATTCTTCAAAATACCAACTAGAAGTGGGAGGGCAGGCAGTGATCATTTATACCACTTCTTAAGTTAGTATTAATGTGAATGGTTTCCTGGCTCACATAATGGAACAATCTTCCTCTACCGCTTTTTAGAGCAATGTATCCTGTGTCTCAGAAGTATCATAGCGCTGAGCCTTGATCTTTTGCTAGTGCTTCATCAATGTTCTTAGCTATATGTATACGAAAGTCTCGATTATTCAGTGATGTTAGTTCTAGAGGAAAAATCAATGGAATGGTCAATTCTCCACCAATGTTACGAAATCTGATGTATCCAACATCTGTGCGATAATAATAACTCAGAAGTTCACTATAGTAAGAAACATCAACCTAAGCTTATTCCATTACAATATAAAACAACCTAAACAACCATACATGCATTTGTGGTCGATATTTCTAGTCAAATATATATTATGACTATGACTGCAAAACCTAAAAAAAACAAAAGGTAAGAAATATATATTTTTGACTGACTTTTCAGAAGGTTTGAACGCATGAGTTTGAAAGAGTAAATCTGTTTGCTGATGGAAGAATGAGGCGGAGATCAACAACAAAGACATTTTCTGACTTATGGCATATAACGACGGAAAATTTCAAATTAACGCCCTTCAGTAACATGAGCAAATCATGATCCTTTCCGTTTTCTCCTCTCAATATAGCCGGAGGCACCTTTCGCACCTCTTCTTCGTGTGACATTTTTCTCTTCTATTTCCTCCGATTTTCTTCACAACCTTTCCCCAATCCCAATTCATTCCCCACCGTTTCCTATCATTCAGCTTTTCCTTGAGATCTCCTTTTCCACTTTCCACTGCCGCCTTATCCTTCCTCACAAACCAACCAATCCCCTTCGGGTACCCATTAGGTATCCCCTCTAAACGTGTCCCGATCCAATAACTCCACCGAGAAATCGTTTTATAAGACCCTAGTGCCTTTTATTTCCTCGGTCGCTCTCACTCCTCTGGCTGCAATGGTGAAACAATGATTGTACTCACGCGTGCGACCAACTATGTATGCGTACTATTGTGTAATGAGAATTGAAACATTGCTCAAACATGACCACGATATAGTTGTGCATTAATTGTGAATATCATATGTGTGAATGATTAAGAATATCCGAATAATCTTTTGAACCACTCTTTTCGATGAAATTTGCAGGATAAATGATGTTTTACTACAGTATTGGTCTTACCCAATTGTGTTGTAAAACTAAAATCCGCAGTGAAGATGCAGGGGCATGAAATATTAAGCTCCCAAGAAATTTGCCTTTAATTTGACATATCAAACTTCAGGTATATGATATATACGAGGCATATATATTAAAGAAGACATCACTTTACATATCTGTTGAGCTTTATTTTGAAAACAGTATTTATTTAACATTTACATCTTACTAACAGAAAATGTAACCCAGCCTGCCGCTAAAGATGGGACCCCCAAGAGACTTGGAGGCTACACACTAGGCTTAGTTTGCTTGAGAAATTCTGAACTGGTGTGTTTCAGAGTGACACAAAATATTATCATGACACCTCACTGCATCTATCTCACTGCTCTAGCCCTGACAGTAGCGATGAAATATGAAAGATACATTGCCGATCAGATAGGTGAAAAAACTTTCTTTTTTTGCGCACAATAAGCGGCTACGTTGATAACTGAGCTACATTAAATGCACTCCAGTTATACTAGTCACCATTTCACCTCCAAAAACCTTATCCATTACATCTTTACACGGCTAGCGTCCAGAAACCCCCAGCCACACGCCCATGAGGCGGCACGCATGGTAGTATGTGTATGTAGATGTAGAGGTGTAAACCAGTAGTCTATAATAAATCTTCCATAGCATCACAAAATGGAAAAAAACTAATTAAAAAATATATTGGGATATATAGAGCCAGAAATGTTATCTTTTTACACAAAGACAGTTCAAAAGAGAATAAATTGGTATAATGTAAAAGAAAATTTGGAATTTCAACTGATTTTTTGCCACTAACCGGACTCATCTATAAACAGAGGTGACATTTGTTTATGCTATGTTCGTCACCGTCTAATAACCCACTGACATCAGCATTATAGACAATGTTAAAAAGAAGCATTTTTGGTAGACTAGTACCATTGGGGCATAAAAATATTACTTAAATTGAAATTGTGGCATGTATCTCCTCCGAAAACTAAATAAAAAGTGTACGCAATGACTATGATAAAGAAGTAAGACTCGCAGCATGTACATGTAGAAGGAGAAAAAAAGCGGAAACCATTTTGGTCGGAGAACGATTTAGAGAACTGTCTGGATCATTGCTCTACAATCGATATAAAAGAGAAGGGACACGGTGGTGAAGGGAAGACGTAAAAATATAAATCAGGAAACCGACCAATTAGTATATTTGGCTCGCTCTTCCACTCCGTTACTCTCGAACTCGACGTGCTGGGGAGAAAAACTCGAAAACAAATCTCCAGGATTAAGCTCTCACAACTCACCCAGCGTGTCCGGGGAAGAGAAGAAACTTCCCAGTTTTTTCTTCAGTCAATCGAATCCTTAACCCTGATTTCTGTCCCTTTTCCGCCCTATTCTATCTCCTCACCTTACCCCATGAAAAAGAACCAATGGGCAGCCTTAAAGATTGTCGCATTATAATGTTAGGTTTCAAAATACAATATTTATAATTACAATAAAAGATAAACATGATTAGTAGACGGCCAGTTTTTCTAACTGAAAGTAAGTCGCAAAACATCACCGCATCAATAGAGTTTACGTAGCACAAGTAGCCTGGAAAGAGTGAAACTTCCAACCTGTTTTGACTAATCGAAACCTATAATTCTTATATATTTTCTATTTCATTTCTACTGAATCCCGTCCAAGACTCTTCACCCTACTACAGTAGAAAAAGAAAAAACAGCAACGTTCTATAGTGTCCCTGCCTATACCTCACCTAGATCAGCCTACTATGGATGAGGGAATCAAAATTGTTCCGTTTCAAAATCATTAAAATATATGCTTTCAAAGAGGATTTTCCATTTAGTTGCTGCGCTAGACAGAATCGGTACGCTTTGGACTGTGTAAAAAGTTGCGTCTCTTTCGGCAATTTGTCAAACAGTTTAAACTGATGAATGAGACGCTATTCACTGACAATGACGTGCCTGGCAGAGCCCTAAAATGAATGGTTTCAGCTGTCAATGAAAAACACCGGGAAATTTAAAAAAATACACGTTTTGAAGGTAATACTAATGTATACCTTGTGAAAATGTTATTGCTTAAAGTATTATTTTAAATTATATATATATATATATATATATGTAATAAATATACGTTTAATTTAAAAATAAATGTTATTATGAAATAAATTGCAATTTTTAAATGAGTTAATAGCACTTTTAAAAAGCTAATAGAGTAGCAATATTTTTTTCATGCTGATGTTTCATAATGATGTGCAGAGAGCGTTAAATACCAAACAGGTATGGTAGTGTAAAAGACGAGAAAAGTCTCATTGGGTGTGAGTTGCTATTATGAACCGCATTCATTATGATATCGAGAAGATCTGCAAGTATGATGGCGATCAGGAACGTTAACCAGATTCTGGTTCACTCTCAAACGAGACCAGAAAGCTGTCGTACAATTAGTATACTCGAACTTGTGCTTGATTAAGTATCTTGTGAAACAAACTTATGTCACAGGCCCGGACAACCCGAGTGGGAAGTCGAGTAACAGCGGCCGTGATAGGTTTAAGGGAACGGAAGTAAGAGCAAAAGTAGGGAGGGAGAGTATGGCAGGGGTGTGAAAGGGGTCCGGCGCGTCCCTGGTCTGGGCGTCAGTCGGGGTAAGTCAGTTGGCGAAGGTGTTAAGGAGGAAAGAGGAGGAGTTCTCAACTCCGGCCAACTCAATCAGACCGAGTTCCACCACTCTCCTCACAGACTTTGGCCATCCCTTCCTGTCCTCCTCTGAATCCGTGGACCCTCCGTTTCCTTCCCAAGCGCCCTAACTCCCATCAATCGGTTCTCTTGTCACACATATCTCACAGGGCAAAAGGCAAACCCCACATATCTCCATCTCACTGGTCACACTTCAGCAATATATTTATCACCAACATGAGAGTGCGTATTACAAATATTTAACTGTCCATACATAATTTCAACAGATTCAGACGAGATATCGTGGAAGTTCGTCATATTAAAACAGAAACAACAATTGTACTACACCACAAGGTATTTTAATGAGTACCACGCATTTAAACTCGCAGAGCCGTCATCAGGTACAATACTTCAGGTACAGGTCAGGACAAGACAAGTCTTGTACCTGATGATGGCTTTGTGAGTTGAAACGCGTCGTACGATTTAAAATACCTTGTGGAATAGTGCAATTGTTAAAAAAATTGATAAAAATCCACAGGGGAAGAGGACGCCAGCTTAACTGCGTAAAGGTCGGAAATCGTGGGATCCGGGTTCGAATCCTGGTCAAGGCGGATGATTTTTTCTCTGTAGAATTTCGCACATTAGTGCAATTGTTGTTTCGGTCCATACATATTTAACGCATACATTCAAGAAACTTTAAATGAAGTGAAAGAAACACTGGAGGCGGGGGTCAAAGTGAATGGAAGAAAAATCGACATGAAAGATATGCTGACGACATTGCTGTAATCATAGACACAGAGGAAGACTAACAAGGAACACTAACTGTAAGGAAACATTATAAATGAAATTGACCGAATTCTCAAGGAGACATCAAATAGAAAAATAAACAGCAGGAAAACTAAAGTAATGACATGCAGCACAGATGGTGCCCAGGGACAGAGAATAAATATCCTGAGGAGAACAGAAATACTGAAACAGATTCAAGAATATACCTATTTAGGATGAAAAACACAAAAGATGGTACATGTAAAAGGGAAATAATAAGCAGGATTCAACAAGCTAAGATGGACTTGAACTAAAAGAAAAACATCCTTACCAACATAAACATTGATCTAACCACGAGGAAGAGATTAATAAAAGCATGTGTGTTGAGTGATGCTTTATATGGATGCGACACATGGTCCGTTGGGAGACAAGAAGAAAGAAGAGTGGAAGCATTTGGATCCTGGTACTGCCGTAGGGTGCTGAAAGTCAACTGGGTAGAAAGCATAACTAGTGAAGTAGTGTTTAAAAGAGAGGAAATTATGCATAAGCATTCAAAAAAGACGAGAAAAATTTATGGGGAAAACCTACATCGTAATCATATATTTATAACAATAAAAGAAGGAATGATTGTAGGAAAAAAACGCCGAGAAAGACTAAGACTGTCCTTCATAGATTAAATCATGGGTAGCATGGGTTGCACCTCCTATGATGAGATAAAAAGGAAAGAAAAACTAATTTTGGAGTGGCGATCTGCAGCTGACGAACCTTAGGACAACTTAACAAGGTTGACAACTTAAGAAGAAGGCATACTTAAAGAAAATCCTCACCTATTCCAACCGGAGTCTTTGAAGGCATTTTTTTTGTCGTCATCTCACACTTCGAGGTAAATCTTTCCTCTTCATACGATTAATGTAAATTCGTAAGCATTTTTTGTCAACCTATCTTGTGATAGGATGATTTCATAGAATGGATCTACTCATACTTTGCTTTCATAGGAAACTATGGCAATATCTTCACCTAAGCCGTTCCACGGCTTATTCGACGAGCACGAGAAACAATTTTTCTATTTACGTGATTACACATTAAAAGAATTTTAAAGCCTCAAAAATCTCCGAAACCAATTCATACATGTTTATCAACTTTAATCATGAGCATTGAATGACAGGAGACTCGCATTAGTTCACGCCTTTATTTTTAATTTAAAAGGAATCTGTTACAAATATTGACCAGTTGTCCAAAAACTCATCAGCCCTTCCCACAATATATATGCTCCGCATTCTTATTTAGAGCCTTATCTCAAGTTCAGGTATTACTAAGTCATTTTACAATTATTAATTTTCAGTGCACGTGTATTTAAATAAAAATTTTTATTTATAACTGCTGTGATGCATACTTTTTGATTTTCATTTAATAACGTCTCATTAAAACCTTTATATTATTTTTACCTTTCTGTGGCCTATGATACGGGAGGGATCCTAATTCCATAGGAATGACTCGTAACAAGGGGGTGAGTATTAATTTACAACAGTTGCAAGTTTTATTTTACCCATCATATCTCAGTGCTAACCTAGGCAATTTCTCATAATGATTTTTACGGTAGAAATAACTATTCTCCGCAGTAAATTTGTTTCAATGATAAAAGGAGCTCGATCATTCAGAGCAAAGAGACAACGTCTGTGTTACATCAGTTGCACTTAGTCGGGGAAGCACGAAGTGTAATCAATTTATCCAGAGCTCATGCTTGCTGAGGGTCTACCTAGCTTCACCTAATAGCCGTTGCCCTCAAATCTCTGTGCCATTGGTATTTCGTTGAAATTAACCGTGAGAACGCATGAAACGCTAAATACTTCAGACTAGTTTATAAGTAAAATTTCGAGATGTTCTTTAAAATAACTTGAGACCTTAGGAGACGAGTAATACGATGAATCATTGAAAAAGACATTAGCATAAAAATCTAGCCAATTTAAATAAACTACGATTTTCTGATAAAATACTTAACGATGAACTACCAATACGAGAGTAACACAGAAAAGTTTTATAAAGATCTAAATTACGAAAACAACACCAATATTGCTAATGCGTAAAACAAGCCTAATCTTCTTATTCTTTAAAAATATGGAGCAAACGATTGATTAGCATTTAATTAAAATGAAAAATATCGATAAAATTGAAATAACGGCACCCGAGGGATTATAAATAACTTAAGTATTAGATAACAACAATCCAAATAAAGCAATTCAGAATACAACCGGAAACTCTACAGTACAACCATTGCGTAAAAAATTTATTTATATGAAAACTGTAGTCCAAATCTCACCTGAGAAAAAAATTACAGCTCAACAACAGGCGAATTAAAATTCTAAGGTAGATTAAGTCTTATGATCATTTTACTTTAACTGCTTCTTACAGTTGAGGCACATGTATTTTGCTATCGTAGAGGGACATCACTTTTTCGCCATCACATTTATTTTTATCGTATAGGGAATGAAAAAGCACACCACTTTTTGCTTTGCTTATGTTCTATGGAGCGAGGAAATCGGAGAAAGAAATGCGGTCTTTCCACTGATTTTGGACATCGAGCATCTTGGTCTCACAAACTAATTCTTAAGCAGTGGGGAAGAACAGAGATTACGGCACCGCACATAGTAGGTGGCTCTGGGTGATTTCCCAGAGTTGGACGAGAAATGGCGCCATAATAAAAATCTGCCGCCGTAAAAACATGTTTTGTCGAAGGAGAGCCATTCCTATCCAACCTTCTCGACCGAAAATAGAAATTCGTCGCTTTCCTAATCGATAACCGGGCAATATCCCACGCCCACACACCAACCAAAATCTTCTTCCATGCCCGCATCTGATGCTCTCCGGATAGAAAACCACTCCGTGCAGTTTCAATCTTTCACGCCGCACATCTTTAACTCTACCCCATCCACCCTCGAACCGGAGACTAACTCCCACTGTAGGCGGCGCCGAACACTTGTTCCCACAAACTCCCCCTGCTCTTTGCTCCGTTCCCCCCCCCCCATGCTTCCTGTCTCCAATCCTTGCCTCCCCTCCCAACCTCAGCCATCCAGAACACCCTTTGCCCAAGTCCTCAGGATACCCTCCACCCCTTTTTCGTACCCCTCCTTACCTTAACATCATCCGCTTTTGCCTCTATTATTTATCACCTCCCGTGTCCCCCTCCACATATAGCCTCCACCATCCCATATATCCTGCCTCCTCGATCTCACTCTCAGAATCCATTCTTTATCTCCGTTCCCACACCACATACCTCATCCAGCCCCCCTGTCCCGTTCTTCAAAACCATCGATCCCGCCCAGTTTCCTGATCCTCGATTTCTAATCCTTGGATACTCAGGCAAAGCTAAAACAAAAACTAAGGTATTCTTTTGCAACAAACCGATAAGAAAAAAAGACTACCATATGATAATGCCAAGAACTGGAGCAGGTGTCCCATTTCCGGTATTTGTGATGCAATATAGCATAAAATGGTTACAAAAATATTGGAAGTATATTTTTTAGCATTAACTAACCTCCTAGATTTAATAAGCATTCTACCTCCGTTCTAACTAGATTATGATGAAGTTTTCAAAATAGGTTTAAGGCAAACATACCTATTAACTACAAGCGATACATTTGATGAGTCATATGAAATATATGCAGCACAACCATTTATCCATTATAAAATTATGCATTGTTTTGTGATACCCCACTTTTTATACAACAGGTGCCATATAGATTTTAACAATACGTTTTCAATGAGAAAGAATATTTGCCACCTCTTCCAGTACATATCGTCTCAGAGTAACTATAATCGACTGTGCAGTAACGTCCTAGCAAAAAACCGTTGATTCTTCCCAGTTTCCTGATCCTCTGATAATCATTTTCATATTCACTTCGAATATTTTGTGTTCAAAACAATGTTTGTCTTCAAAACCATCGATCCTGCCTAGTTTCCTGATCCTCGATTTCTAATCCTTACATACTAAGGCAATGCTAAAACAAAAAGTAATGCATTCTTTCGATAAAACCCCATAAGAACAAAAATTCTCATAGAATAATGTCAAGCACAGGAACAAGTGTCCCAAACCCGGTTTTGTGATGCGATACAACATAAAACGGGGGTAAATATATCGTAGGTAAATTTTAGCAATAAATAACCCTATAGAATAAGTTAGCATCTCTATCAATTCGACCTCAGTTATGGCTAGTTTTGGATGATGTTTGCAAAATATTTTTAAGGCTAACATAAAATCAACTTAGTTTTGTCATTTCGACCGTTAGTTAAGTCAAATAAAACACATGGAACATCACCATTCCATCATTAAGACCGTTTTACAAGGTACATTACATTGCTCAAACGTATGCATCATAGATCGTACTATAAAATAAAAGGAATGGAGCAAATTCTATTTTCTGTTCAGTCATTTAGAAAATCATACAATTTGCAGATTTATACGGTACAGTTGTCCTCATGAAAGAATTCGTAAATTCGTTTGTGCTATCAAATGTACTACGTAAAGCGGCCTTTAAAAAATGGGGGCACATCCTTTTGAAGCACCCAAATTTTCGTAAAACATGTGCCAAATATATTTTAAGAATACGCTTCCAATGAGAGAATATATTATCTCAGTACATATTGCCACAGAGTAACTATAATCCACTGTACAGCCACGTAGTGACACACATACAAACTGTATGCGGCACATCATTAAAGAAACTATGTTTTGTTAAGTGTATAATAGGACGGTCCTCAGATGAAAAAGTCAAATAGAGATGACACTTCGCTCTGATTAGGCCATACCTCGAATACGCCGCAAATGCTTGGGACTCTGTGTATAAAGATTAAACCAAAAAAATAATTAACTACACAGAAATGTGGCACGCTTCTTTGAAAACTGCTACGAACAAACATATGGTGTCACACAACTTTTAAAGGGATTGAGGTTGGATCCCCTAGAGAATCGGAGTCTACACACTAAGCTTAGCTTGCTTGAGGAATTCAGAACTGATGTGTTTCAGAGCGACATAGAGAATATTATTATGACTCCTCACTACATCTATAGGTCTGACAGAAGTGATAAAAGAAGAAAGGTACATTTCCGAACATAAGTACAAAACTAGTGCTTTCCGCGTACACAATATAAACACACAAGCGATCAATATAAACCATACTACACATACACTACCATACTACACGACATAATTTCATCTCTCAAAGAATTATCCCTTGTATTGTTACAAGGCTGCTGTTCTAGCACCCTCTGCTACACGCCCATGTAACGGCTAGCAGTGTAGTATGTAGATGTAGTTCTTCTCAGGATAGGAAACACTTCCTCAAATATGGTACGACATTAAGGCTTACTAAATGAGAAAGCGGATGCGGCGTCTATGAAGAGGAGGGGTGACCTGGCTGTAAAGCCCCTTCTAAAGCGGGTTTTTGAAAGGGTGCTGAGGAAGATGCAAGACTAAGGAAGGAGCGTGACAGGAGTGGATGTAATATGGAGAAAGGAGAGTAGGGCTGTAGGGCACGTGTCAGCACGCCCAGTGCCCGTCAACTCCCCCGTGAATACTGATAGGAGGTCGCTGATTAGTAGCACGCAATCGGATGGGAGACTGGAGCACGCTCTAGCGAGACAAGAGGATGTGGGAGGACATGATGGAGATGATAAGGTGCGGGCGTTACACCTCCTCATTATAAGGACACAAAGGTATCTCGGCAAGAATCCGTTTCAGAAAGTTCAGTGAAAGTAATTTGGGACAATGAGGAGGGACACGTATTTTACACCCAACCACCAAAATTGGAACATGTTAACAGTACAAGTTTCTACTTTAGTGTGAACTTGGCGTTTGGTAAACACCAGTACCCCATAAATTATCCTGCAATTTTCTTATATCAAAGCTTAAGGGGAAAGACTTTTTAGCAATCACTTATATAAATCCTGCATGAAGTTTCATGTTTTACACAAAAAAGCCAAAGTAATTCAGCAAATGTATTTGTATTAAAGTTAAAATTTGCACACGACGTGACGTATTTATACGCTAGGCACGACACAATTAAGGCAATTCCCTACATGTTACTACAGTTGGTTATACGGCTCAGTAGTTCCAAAAGCAAATTTTTACCATCGAAAACTAGTACCATTTATATATTGCATATGAAACACAGATTGAAGAAGAAATATTGGCAGTGACAGAAAAACCTCTTAAAAGAAATTTTTTATGTATTCTTCTCCAGAAATACGATAGGCTCTGATGTAGACTGTAGCTGTGTTAGCTGCAATTAAAAAGGTTGGAGGGGAATTCATTTTACAACTCCCTACATATAGAGTCCAAATGAGTTAAATTTAAAGTATTTTTATTCTAATTATTCAGAAATAGTACTCTAAGACTAGTCATGCAACAAAAAAATGCCTTATTAAATATCATAACTCGGTAACGCATGAGAAAATTCTAAGAAAACATCCAAACTTTTCAGACTCAAAACGCGTAATAGCCGCGTGCATTAGTTATTTCGTTTCATACGTAGTTTGCACAGTTACCAAATGGAAAATACCAGAAGCTTGATTGATTTCTCCCTTCATTGACTTGTCTGCGTATGAGTTCATTGCTCAAAAAAGTAAACCAGGAAACATGATGAAGCAGCTGCTACTCTGTTGCTGCATATGAAATTCCGTTGTTTACATGAAGTTTTTGCGTGATTTGGGCAACGCTTTGTTGGTTTCCGTCCTAACGATTCATTTGCTTTCAGCGGAATAGACCCAAACAGCTGCTCGGTCATTCAAGATTTCAAAGAACTGATAATTGCAATTGTTGCATTGGCAGCGACTGGCCGGAAATCAAACCAAAGCCCTAAATGACCACTGTTCTGCCTGGATGACGATAAAGTTTTCAGTATAATTTTAAAGTGGACGTTAACATAGCGATACATAAAAATTCTAAAAATTGATGTTTACCGCCAAATTTCCACAAACTAGGCTTCGATAAAATAGTAATTACTCATGAATGACGCAAAAAAAATAATAATCGTCTTTGTATTGATGAAAAAAATCTTTTATATTAATTGGAGTGAATAATAAAGTTAATAACGCAATGAGAATGAGACTCCAGTGATCATGGCCTTATGAGGTACGGACAGATGCAAACAATATAACAAAATTATTTCCTCGGATTTCGCCATGGATTTTTAGATGCGATGCAAATACAAAATTAAGTAACGGCCATGAATTATATATATAAATAAACGGATAATTAAAGGACAAAATTCGAAAAGAATAACCTTGTAACAGAGTATTATCAAATCAGCATTAAATCCATTATTTGGGATGCCAACGCGAAATGCTACGTGAGAGTATTTGGCGCCGTAAACCCAGAGAGAATTGAGTATTTTCAACAAACTACCCAATATTTTTCAAGCTACAATTGATAAGGCTGAAAATGTTTGTGTCGAGGGAAATTGTGCAATGAATATGAGAATAAAGCAGCAAAAAGTATAGTGCGGGTATTATTAGATTAAATACTTGTAAAATATACGCTCGTTATTAATTTTTCTTCCAATGATACAAGAAACATCATCTGAAGATAATTTTGTGACTTTAATATCAAATAACTAAGAATTTATAACGTATTATTATCAATAAAAATAGGGAAATATTTATTCAGGCCGCGATATCGGTGGTCAAGTTTAGAAAGTTAATGAAGAATAAAGTTAACCTCGTAAAAAAATAAAAAATTTTAATCCACGGAAATTAATTCATGCACATTTTTAGGAGGGCAGTCATGGAAAAATATGTTTTAGTTGCATAGGCAAAATTTTTCAAAATTAAATGGGACAATGGAGTGGATATACACTACGCCCATCCAAACAGCTTCCCGAGCTGCATAACTAGCAGGATACCGGTGGGACTAGGTCTGTTGGACGAATATTAAGAGCCGGTAAGAATCTCGTCCTACTAATTAATAATGCGACTGAAAGGAAACATATTTAATTAATTTTAGACGCCCAAAAAGTGGTATCTAAATATTAGATGCTCCTTATACTAGTTATTCCATATTTCCCAGTTTTGCAAAATGAAATACCAAAAAGTTCAATAGACTTAAATGTGAATCTGACGCGCGAGAAATAAATCCATACCATCGAATTTGTTTCCTGAGCAATTCACACTGGGCCTTTCGAAAGTTAGTTCAGTTTGGTAGATTTAGAAAAAGTTCAGACTATTTGTATCAAAAACTGAAACGTCACACTTAAAAACCATTTCTTCAACCAATCAGCTACCGGAAACAGTTCGTCATTGAAAAGTAGACAAAAATATACACTTAAAACGGTATACTTGCCTTTTTTATGAGTTATTTCATTGAATAACGTTATGGTCACACATTTAAGTGCATGTTAATACCGTGGCGCGACGGAATTTTTTATCATGCCAGCATTAGTATTATATTCTCTATTATTTCTAGTCCCCAAATTTCTCACTCATTACGGGATTTCCACAATTTCTTCAATGATTACGATGGCATGCTTACATTAGTAGTACGCCACTCTAAAAGCCTTGACGTTGCGGGTTTTAATTTTTCCGGGAGATGAACGCCTTAACATCGAAGAGGTGGAATTTAAATTCAACCTTAGTCTCTGAGAAACAAAAAGTGCTTGTATAATAAGGATTTCGGAGTGTTAATTAAAATAAAAAGAATTACGCTCGTCTTAGTAAATACGAGAGGAAATACGTGATCAAACTTTCCAACTTGTCCATGACTTTGCGGTATATTCTTGAGAATTTATAAATTTCTCTAGCTAGATGGATGATAACTTAATACTCCGATGAGGCACCATGATTTAATGGCTGCTCCTCGATAAGTTTTTCTTCAATCAAGATTAAATATGACGTAAATTTCTCACTTTCAATTTAATCTAGAGCCTACGGAACTCATAATGTCCGATATACAGCTAAGTGCTGTCATCATCACAGTTATGGAGACATCAACAATAGAATTGATAACCTTTTAAAAAATATTATTTCAGTTTCCCGTTTTATAAGTCTCAACTCCTTTTTTGGCTTATTAACAGATTGATATAATTATTTCTAATACTTTTACCTTTATAATACTGAGTACTAAATAGAGAGTTATGAGACCATATTAACTTGATTTTATAGTTAGCAAAGAGACTCATTCTCAGTTTTAGAACAATTGGGATTTTATGTTGCTGAGATCCTGCGATAAACATTATTTCTGCACATGTAGTCAAAATATGTAATTCCTTAAGCCTTATAAATGCAACTATTTTGGTCTAAAATGAAAACATTTAGGACTTTAAACTGCAAAATAGTTATGAACACACAAATTATACGAGAAATAACATGGCATTTTAAATTACGTTTCCATTTTTTCTTCAAAAAAGTGTTCTTTCCTCTGAAATAATTCCAGTTTACTAATATAAATGAATTTTAGCAAAAGCAGAAAGTAAAATTGTTATGAAATCACAATTTATACGTGTAAAAACAATACATTTTAAATTTGCTCACATTTTTTCTTCAAAAAATTATTTTATTTCCTCAAAAATGAACCCTGTCTAGTTCTTTCGATGTATTTTAACAAAAGTGACATTTGTGTGTTTTAATGTTTAACATATTATTTGACAAAATTTTGCAGACGCTATGCAAACATTTCCCGAATTCACAAAACTCCCTTGCATACTTGTAGATAATGGCTATGAACATCCACAATGACTCACGACGGAAAACATTTGCCTAAAATGTAGGGAATGTTCATAAATTAACCTGAATACCCGCCATTAGGGCCGGAATCACCGGCGGAGAGGACAAAGGTAAACCGCGAAACATGAGCCTGAAAGCCCAGCTATGAAGCTTCTAACGCTCCCAGGGAGCTTTCACGTGCACACGGGAATTACTGCACCTCGCAAGAAATGAACCGTGGAAAAGTGACGCGCCTACCGTTCCCCTCATAATTTATTCTGCCATTAACGTGTTGAAATGGGTCGGCCACTCTTAATACGATTATGTGAGCATTATCGTTACTCCTTACTGAATCGACATTGATGACAGGGCGATTTTATCCTAATGCAAAGTTACCTAACACCACTTCCTCCAGTTAGATTTAGCCCATTACATAAATCAAAAAAGCATTGACCTCCTTTCGTAGATATAAAACTTAATTATCCATGGAAACCGTCCAAAATTCTTTATATTGCTATTTTGAATTGACTTGCTAAGCCATTTTAATGTTTTTTTACTCTCGGAGCGTGCGTCATTTTTATTAAATATTCTGTATCCGCATTTTATTTTTTTTGGATGTTTAAATGGCTCTTAGTGAAGGTTAATGAAAAAGTCTTCTGTATTTTTTTTCAAAACAAATGTTGCAACACAATTCCCTACTTTTAGCTAATTTGTTCCAGAAATATTCAATTAATCTCCTTCGTTTATCGTTTATTTATCACATTCAGACTAAAAATCAAAATATTTTAGCAAAACACAAAAATCGATGGATTTACATCATAATTCCCTCGTCCATCCCCCCATTTTGACGGTGAGAATATCTCCTGCGCAGGGTATTTAAAAAAAGAAATTTTGGTGAAATACATGCCACCAAGGGATAATAAAAGGAGTCTGAGGCTCAAGTTGACTGCAAAAACCGTGCAGTCCTCACAAATTGGTCCATTTAAGGCTTATATGCCCAGCACCAGGGAAGTGGGAACGTGGAGGAATATTTGGTTAATTCGTTCGATTCAAGCGATGTTTAACCCGTCTCGCGAGTGCACTCGATTCAACTCGATAAGGGGATGTAGTAACTCGATTACGATCCGTTTTGTGACGGCCCCTTTACTTTTACAAGTTTCCTTTTTCTCCATCATGACATCTCCACCTTTTCCGGCTCTTTTTATCGCCATTTCCTCCGCTTCCAATTCTTTCTCTCCCCCGCGCGCCTGTAAATTTCTGCTTCCCCACTCGCTACTCGAGAGAGAGGTCGCCCCAAGAGCGCCAATTTGATTTCCAACTTCGTAAAAAAGTTGTCCAAATCTACTCTCCTTGGGTGGATGGGTGCGCGGATGGGGGGGAGGGGAGGGGAGAAGGGTTGGGAGGCGGACCGAATCTCACCCTTTGAGACCGTTTTTCCCAACCCCTTCTTCTCCAGTCCTTCAGGGTTTCAGCAGATCTCCTACACCGACCGACGCCCCTCCTATCTTACGGCCGCACCCTTTTGCTTTACTACCCCTCCTTCTTCACTTATCCACCCCCTTTAAGAAAAAAATAGCCCAGCATCGTCACACCCCACTCCCCGTCTCCACCACCTCCTCGTCAACAGTCTCCACCACTTCACGTTGCCTCCTCTCTTTCCCGAACGTGTGTTCGTGACTAAGATGAAATGGAACCACTTGTCGTCGAGGAGTTTGTGTGGGGAGGTGGACGGGTGGAGGGAGGCAAAGAGGAGCGGGAGAGTAAGTAGCCTACCCCTCCACGGAAAGAAGAAAGTTTTGGCCAAGTCGTGCCATAGGGTGGATTTTCGGGGCGGGGGGAGGCGAGATCGATGAGGAGGAGGAGTTGGAGGAGATTTTTTTTGTTTTATTTTTCCTTTCCCTCGGACCCCATTCTGCCGGACAGGTGTTACCTCACTCACTGGCGGCGACTCATGGTCTTTCCACGAGGACCACGGGTTGAGTTTTAGGGGGGTGATTATCTCGAAGGTTTCCTTGAGGTCTAGAATTTTTATTTTATTTCGTTAGAATTTTTACGTCTGATAACATTATTGGTTTCTGACGAGATTTTGGGGACGTGGTTTGACTAGAAAGATTACGGGATTTCCTGACAAATCGCTCGGGTGAGTTACTGTCGGGCTTCCCACCACGTTAATGATGGCGTACATTTCGATGGAAGACCTTCCCATCATTCATAAGCTCAGTGCTCAGTGCTGTTGAGAATGTTTTTGAAGGAAAGTAGAGAGGAACTGGATTTATCTAGTTAAAATGAACAAAATCGCAATCAGGACGAGGAATTAGTAGGGGGGGTTCCCATCTTGTGACGGAATTGATCTGAACCAACGTTTATACATCTTAGTACCACCACAAGATCTCTCCCAACTCTCTGCAATTTGTAGTTGATAAGAGACTCAGATGGACAATAAGTATGCTACTTATTTCATTTTACAGCAGAAAATTGAATCTGAATTTCAGTCGATTTTAGGTTCCAAAATTATTGTCACGTAAAAGATCTTTAACAGATGGCTCAACAATGCGCCACTTCCAACGCCATTTATTAACAAGTGAGATAAAGTTTATAGATATCGTAAATTATTCGCTCCTTAGCCCTAGGGAATGAGATGTCTGCATAGTGGTAGCAAAACATGGAGGCAGGCCGAAAGATGGCCCTATAGAGCGCATTATTATTATCCTTACTAATTCGATACTCATGAGAGAGTAGGGTTACCACCTTTTTGACTACCAGAGTTGCCGAGATTGTAAAGCTCCATTGTCAATGGCAAAATCATTAGCATATTAATCACGTTAGAACCAGAGCTATCTATGAATCATAAACCATTACTTCTTATCTTATGACCTTCACCGTTAGGTCGCGGGCGTTATCAGCGAGCTTTGATCAACTGTTTTAATCGTAAATATTGTCGTGACATATGCTTCTGGTATATTTTCGTCTTTTCCCGTTCAATACATTTTCATTGGTAGCCATGGATATCATGAGCAAGCAGTCTTCTTTTCTCCGCCCCTTTTTACGAACGTAACTCTTCTCATCTTCTTCTTCGCGGACAAGCGCTACCATTTTACCAAAACTACTCAAATCAACCTATGAGTTTTCCCCATCATATAATGTTTAAGTCTCTTTGGGTCATGTTTTAGGTGAGATAATTGTTGTATGATGTTTCAACGGCTAACTGTGTCATTTTTTGGACATGAAAATCCTTTTTTCGCTGAGGAAGTTGCCGAAACGTCAGCCAACTATTATCTCACCAGGTGGATTACCCGAGAAGACTACACCAGCTCATCAACGGAATCTCTCACGCAAAGCGAAGTATTTCGAGAACAAATGAGAAAACAAATAACAGGCTCATAGATACGATGAGATTCGAACTTTTGAGGGAATATCTATCCAGACATATACAAAAAGGATTCAATGGAGTAGCTCGCTCTTGGGCAAATTATGACAGGTGGCGGAACATGAGAGGGTATGGGCTGGGCTCGTGATGGAAAGGGGGCAGAAGAAATAAGGTTGAGGAATTGAACGAAGAGGATAGCGATAAAGAAGAATGTGAGAGCTGCGAGTGTTGCACGGGAGGGAGAACAGGTAGGAAGGGCGTGGGGCAAATCCAATATCCACAGATGGTGGAAGGGCCACGATGCGTATGGTAGGGTTGTAATATCTAGGATATCTTGATGCACGGCCAGAGAAGCCGGAGGAAGGAAAAATATGCGACGTGGATGACCGGTGATGGCTTTCACGTAGCTAGGAGTTGATGGAGCGATTTTACATCCACAGCTACATAATATAATGTGCGATCTAACGAAAGTGCAAGTGGCAGGAGGTGACGAGACACTTCCCACTCTTTCAGCTACCCTAAAAATCTCTCTCTAATACTACTCCAGTCGCGGCTGTCTACCCTTTAACTGCAGCGCCGCTTCTAGAGAAAATGATTTAAATTACGCGGGAACTAATGCAGAGTGTAATGCATTTGTACAATACATTTTATAAAAATATAGTTCCTTCATTGATGCCCTCCTCCCACTATGAATGAAATAAATGAGCATATTAGGCAACTGAAAAATGGGAAAAGTGCTGGTGAAAATGGACTATCAGCAGAACTACTTAAAGCTGGAGAGGAAGACCTTGTGCAAAGAGTACACAAACTGATAGGTATTACTTGGAAAAAACAAGTGATCCCGCATGACTGGAAAGTAGCCCTTGTATGCCTAATCCATAAAAATAATGATAAATTGAAGTGCGATAATTACAGAGGAATAGCCCTATTAGATGTGGTGTGTAAAGTCTTCTCTAAGTATCTACTCGCTAGGATGTTAACACTAGCATGTTGGTATATAATTTACAGTTGTAATTAATTTGCAGCAATCGTTGGTCTATCACTGTGTTATTGTCTACCTCTAACTATAAAAAAGTCACACCACACACTGCAGATGTCATTCTCCAAGGTAGTTAGAGAGTTAGCTCATTGTAAAGTATGGGAGATAATACTTGATTATTGAACCTCTGTCTGATTCCACATTTATTTATTGGTGAATTTAATGAGCAATTTAATAAGAATAATAAAATAATCATAACTATTCATAGAGTTCATGTCAAAGTTATTAATAATGACTATATTTCTCATTTGTTAACTGTTCATATGCTAATGACACGAGATTAACTTTTTTTTTAATTAATTTAAAAGATTTTTACGCACGGCTCCGTCACAACGTTAGGATTTATGTCACTTATGAAAAAAAATCAAAAATTCATTCACTAAAATAGAAATTGTTTTCACTGCGGCCCTGAAATTGTATTATTTAAATGCAAAGCATTGGAAAATGAGACATGGATAAAATAATTATTTACTAATTCAAACTAAGAAAAAATAATAAAAATTACGTTGAAGTATTTTAGGAGAATTATGTGAATTTGTATAATAGTTTTATCACAGACTTAAATGTAATATTCCAAATTGTAATTAAAAAAAGACGAAGGTATAGATGCGGATAAGAGAGTGACCAAGAAGGAAGGGAACCGGAAAAGCAGTGCGATAAGATTAAAAGCGACAGATGAGACGTGAGTGGAGTCTAGGTATCCAAAAGAGTAAGTATTTCATTTTATCCGTGGCAGGCGGCACGCATTCATCCAACATGCGCACGAACTAGGTCGTACTCTCGAGAAAAATGGACCCTCTTGCTACGTGCGTACCCTAGGTGATGGCAAGGGACCTTTTTACTCACAAAAGGCACGAAAAGTTCCCTGATCAAATGCTCCTAATTCAGGTGAGTCGACCACCTGCATAGCACAGTGCAGTCACGGCTTCTCCTGTAGTTCTGGAGTTCTCCGCCCAATTTGGGGCGTGTTAATGCTCTTGCCTCGTAAAGGCAGGTAATGAATGACGATTAACTAAGGGAAATTCATGATATTAGTAATATTCCGGAGTAATAGGCAGAATTAAATATCATTGACTTAAAATAAATTAAATTACTACAGCAAAGGCACAGAATTTTACCCCTCTCTACTTCATTGCAAGGCTGTAAAACTTCAGCATGCCAGTGTAAAGATATTTGAAGACTAAATACAACGGATATGAGTTATCTCAGCAATTTAGTGGTAATTAATGCAAGAAAATTGATTCGGAATGAGTGCGAGAAGAGAAATATCGCATCAAAAGTTATCCACGAACGAAAAATACCTTACTATGTTTGTATGGCATTGCTGAGAGTATGGATGAGAATCCAGTACTTAAATTGATAACATATCGAAGTGAATGGCGCAAGGGAACGGGATTGACAGAGAAAAGTTCAAGCAAGAAAAGTGAGAATTACAAAAGGAATATTAATATTATGACAACAAAAGAGAAAGTGTAAAACAATTCATAATTGCGGTATGAGAGAAACAGGTTTAGATAACGATAAGGCTGTGCGGAAGAAATCGTTGCAACTGAAGACAACTTTCCAGGTCTTGTGCCAAAATTGAGAGAACATTAAGCCACGTCTTCATCGTTTTAGCCTGATTATTGTTCTCAATTGTTTCTTTCCAACTAAACTATTGAGAATATATCTCCCACATTGAGGTATTTGTTGTTCATTAACCGTTTAAGTGTATCACTCGTCGCCTCACTTGCTTCAACGTCTTAAAATGTCTTAATGGTGCTTGCATTTAACGATGCTATTTTCCGCAATTGTTCAGTGAATTTATCTTGAAGAAAGCATGGAAATACAATGAATCGAAAAGGATTAGGACATCATTTATTCACTTTTTCCTATATTACAATTCAAAAATGAAAAGATAAACAATGATAGGCCAAATAGAGCAGGTTTGTCAACTACTAGTGATGAAGTTAGAACTGCCAATAAAAAGAATTTTTGCTGTAATGCAAACGCAATATTCATTTAATGCGAGATTCAAACCTACGTCCCTAAGAATGACAAACCAATGCCTTAACAACATTTCTATGGACGTGGGGCGAAACTTAAAATTTATTTTGACATAAAATTTGGTGGTAATTTCTCATAAAAATGATTAAGCTTGACTGAAAAATATAATGCAATTCAATGTAAATTCAATGCAGCAACTAGGGTACCTTCAGTTCCTATAATATCTTATGACAGACGAAAAGTATATTTTAGACTCCTAACCGTTTTATTCTGGTCCTTTTTTCCTGTTCCAAGTAATTCTGGTATGTTTTTAAACTTATAAATAAATAGATAAATTAAAGTCTCTTTGCTAAAAAGAGCCAGAAAATATGCAATTCCTATATCTACAAAAATCTCACCTTGAAAATAAATACCCTTGCCTAGGTATGCCAAAGAAAAGTGTTTTTCCGCATGTATGCATTCAGTGTCACAAAACAGTACACATCTATGTATCATGTCTTTCAGCGTTTTCAATCACCAAAAAGAGAGGAAAGAATCTTCATTATTGCGCTGAAGGGTTCCAGAGAGTCGGCACCTGCACATATCTTGGCGATAACCCTTGAGAAGGATTGATGAGGTGTTGGCTCACCCAGCAGGCTAACTCGTATCTCCCAACCGATAGCTCACGTTGGCAAGGCTTTGTCCTCGCAGCATCAAAAACAAGGGCTAAGTGTATGGTAATGGGAAGTAATAATTTCGATATTTTACATCAACAAGGTGGGCCCAAGATACTTAAGAAACATCAAAATGTCGACTTTTATTCGGACTGTCAGCGTATAAGATAGCTATCGAACCCTCGAAATGGACTATGTATCCAGACATAAAAATAAACCTCAATTAGGTATATTTCGACATCGGCATTAATTAAAGACAACTCGATATGGGCGGTGTATGCCAAAACACGATCTCGACTGTAAATACCAAAACTTGGCGAACATTTATTTGTGTGCTAAATTAATAATGAAATTTCAACATGCATTATGATAATAAAAATTCAGCCAAACAATAATTACAGAATTTGGGGTGATATAAGTACCAAGAAACTTAATGTTGCTTTAATAATACCATCTACTATTTTCGATAAGCACAATTTTGTATCACTTTGAACACACAAGAACATCGATATATCGTCATCATATCAATTATTTGTCACATCGAGATTCAATTTCGAAAGCTGTGGGGTTTCATTTTTCAACGAGGAACGATATCACATTATGCCAATGTTTCTTCCATTGTTACATTCGACGCACAGCCTCCGACCAATTTTCTAAGAATTCGTATCAAGAGATGTGCTGACACGGCTTTTTGTAGCGTGGTTTGGGTGTACGGAATATAAGAGAGGCTCTGTTTGGATGGGAATTTAAAGGTTAAAGTCACAGTAAAAGGTTAAATTAAGAGATTAACTATATATTCCTGTCATACAAATTTTATAGTTTAGGAGACTTTTTCAAAGTTCGTTTTCAGTGACGGCAAAGATGTATCTAATTTTGAGTAAATGTTACCAAATCCATGCTAATTATCGGTTAATTCCTTATTTCCAAAGATGTTACTTCAGATAAACCACTAGATCTCTATTATCTTGCCTGCATTGACGTCTAAAGATGCTTGCTATCGTTTCATTGTCAGATTTTAATGTGTCACAGCTTATTGAGCGATTAGGTTGGAAAATCCTAGAGACTCGCAGGCGACACGCTATGCTTATATTTCTTAAGAAATTGTGTCAGAACAGGTGCGATACTTTGTGACAAAGGGAATATAATAATGACACCATACAAAATCTGCAGGTTCGGTAAAACTGATTAAATGAGAGAGATACATTGCTACACACATAAGCACCGACAAAAATTTGTCCTTCTCATGCACAATAAATGACAATTAAAAATGAGATGCACTACAAACACTTAAAACTTCTAAAATTCACCCAACCATTTTAACTCCCTAGAACCATTCTTACGTGGCTGGTATCCTAACAACCTCTGCTACGTGTCAAAGCGGCAGCTCCCAGGGTAGCATGCAGATGTAAATGATTTTAGCCTTTGTTCCAGCCCAAGGCGATACCAGCAGACGTATTACTCACGACAAAAGGTACTGTGATGCGACCTCGACTATTCCCACGTGATGAGTCAGCTCGGAATAGCGAAGCCTCTCCAAAACAGTCTGCATCATAGGCGAGGATGGTTTGACAATACGGGGTAGGTTCGGATCCGGAGAGGATTCCTATCGCCCTCCACGCGGAATCTGTGTCCCGGACCATCCGTCTTGCCCTCAGACGCGATGCATCCATCTTTGGAGACGGCGGATTCCCGAGGACAATGGAGATCTACCTGTCTCTATGGAGATTAATGGAGGTGCGAGGAGTTTTCAGAGGGGTATGAGGAAGGGAAGAAAGACGACCTTCGGAGATCCTTCGCCCGCAGTCGAGCTACTAAGTTGACGCATCCGCTGCCATGAAGCGCGCTTCCCAAAACTTGCAGACGGCCTACATTCAGGCGACGAGCCATCGCTCAATCCATACGAAAGAGAGACTTCCGTTTCCGATTTTTTTATTTCGGACTTAAGCAAACGAGATCTCCCCCTGAAACTCCATGAAATGTGGTTTTAAAATGCAAATTTTCGTCAGAGTAAGCACTTAGAATTATATCCTCATACAGTTTCTTGTTCTTGTTGTTGCTTGCTGTTGAAAAAATAAATTAATTGTGAAGTTTCGTGGTGTTAGAATAAAATATTGGAATAGAAACGATTGGCTGACAAAGGAATTTGGAATAATTTATTTGATTAGGGTTACAGAAGAGAGCAGTTTGCTTCACTTGTTTAGCTATGAAAAGATAATAAATGAAACCTGATTAAAGAAACATACATAGGAGTAATTTGGTACCAATGTATGGTAGGAGAAGATGAGTTAAATCAAGAAGGATACGGGTAAATAGGAAAGTTATAAAGAGATGATGAAATGTCAAACCTCTGCAAATAAACATGTACTGATAGGAACTTACGCATAAAATCTATCGAGTTTACAATATATTTTAAGCTCCTTCTATGCCATAAATGTACACTGTATAAAATAATTCAAGTTCCTATTAGAATATCACATTTTGGTGAATAAATTGCATTATAATAATTCTTTCAACTCTTTCATCACTAAATGTGCCGAAAAATCTTCAGTCTTTGTCAGAATACAAGAAAATTTAAACCTCACGAAGAAAATATACGGATCAGAGAAGTGATTGGGAACCTTATTCTGCATGACGCAAAGAGATATCGGCCAGGGAATAAGGGCAGTGGATATACGAGGAAGCTGTTGCATAACGTTAGGATATCGACACTCGCCCCAAGAAGACTTCTATCATCTCTGGTCGTGACGTTCGGCCACAGGTCTGAGACTAGTTCCGAGCGAGTCAAACTTCACTCCTTGATAATTCAATTCCGATATTCCAAAACCTATAAGCACAATACTTTTGTTGATTGATACATGACGACCTACCTATGACAAGTAAAAGAGGCCATCTCCACCGTAACCCTTCGCGTGGTAGGGCAGGGATAAACCAATCGATGCGGAGCAGAAATATTTTCAACACTATAATACTTTCATACCCAAGGGTAAATAAGGGAACAATGATGATATTATCAATGTACATATTTTACTATTCCATATAATATATTTATATATTTCTGACAATAAGTACCTATTCTTATAATAACGTAAAAAATAAAAATACTTGCACTGATGATTAATTTTTCCATTTGATATGCTTGAAAAAATAGCCATAAATTATAAAGAAAAGAAACGATTCAACGTCTTTTATATTTCAGCTGTATCAATGATTTCGAATTCAACTAAAAGTTGCATGCCTAAGGGCTAAAATTTTATTAAAGCCCGTAAGATAACAATCGCTATTTTCCCAATGCGTCCATTTAGAGAGTTTTTACTGTGGATCCTACATTAATAACTAGAAACTAGAATGTAAATCGAAGAGCCACTATATATTTTAACAGCCTTACAAAATGTTTTGTTTTTGCTCTCGCTATAATAGAAAACTATTATACGATTGGTAAACTTACGCTATTTTAGACGATGTATGTATAAGTACATATAAACCCACCCAAAAACCTTTCCCAAGCTATGGCGGCTGATATCCCCTCCCTGCACCTCTATAACTCTTGGGTCTTATGTCAATAGAGACTTCCACAACACAATGAAATCTGCATCCCTCGCATTGGATTGGCCTGGATTTCCCAAAATCGACTCGCGAGACAGTCTCCGCCAAGCCTGAGTGACTTTTGCCTCCGTCACCCGGTTACCGTTGCCTCGACCCGTGTAGAATCCCCTTGCCCCAACGAGCGTCTAAAGAGACGAGCGGAGTGATCGGGAAGTGCTATCAAAGGGAGATACCGTGGGTAATCCCGAAATTCGAAGCGACAAAAATGAATCCATCTCTCAAATTCCGTGCCCTTTTGTCTCGGCGTATGCTCGTGAAGTTTACAACGCAATCGATATTTGACCGTGGTGACACTTTGTTTCCATATCTGTACATATTGGGATTTGGGATGACTCCGACCAAAGTGAGGAATTGCCAAAAAAAAACGTTAGCTGGCTTTTTTTCAACCGATAGTTGGAGGCAATATTTCCTTCGAATTATTATCGGTTTCTGTTTACCTCAAAAGTGCCCGTTAAGCCGAGAGGCTTCAATAATTACACGAGACGACCGGGTGGATTAATTACGCCGTGCATTTTATTCGTGGTTTAGATGAGAATGATTTGACTAACTCTTCACATGAGACGACTAGTGAGTTTAAAAAAAATGGAAAAGGAATATCTAAATAAATTTCTCGAGAATCAATAACGTCGCAGTTTAAAAATAATCAATACAAAATCTTAAGAATAATTGCCACAATCATTTATTGAGTCACAATTTCAACTTTAAATTAATGACCATTATAAGGTGAATATAATTATAGCCTCACATCGACCTTTTCTCGTAATACTTTTCTAATTGACACTTATGCAAAGAAAAAATTAAATTTCATTATTGAAAACTACTCAATGATAACGCTTCCAAAAGTTTTTAGAGTTTGGTGAACTCCTTTCAAAACCTAATCCGAAAATAATGTCTCCCTCTATCTCGCACAGCTCTGAAAATCAAAGTAGCAACATAATTGCCAGCGACATCAAGCATAAATCGGTGCTGTATGGTAGGTCTGAATGAATACAGTATTAATCAATGAAGTATTGGCGGTTGTAATAGATATGGAGTACGGTTCACTACTATGCCTACTTGGAGAGGACGCGGGAAATTAAAGATAAGATGGGTTAATTTCCCCAATATTTTCATCAATTTTTAAGAATAATGTCGTAAGTGTATAAGAATAGGCAATCATAGGATACAGCAGGAATAAAAATTATCGTTGCGACAGTCAAGACTAACTCATCTATATTCAGTAGTGCAAAATTCACCGGGTATTTCCAGCGGTTTCTAACATCTTTGACGCGAATAATGATAACAGGCACATTACTGTGAGATTGTTTCGAGCATAATTTTCGAATATTTTTATCTTGCTAACACAGTCTGTTATTAAAAATGAGTTGTTTTCAAGCCCTTTATGATGAATGAACTTCTTAGTTACATAGCAACTATACTTTAAGAACGATAAAGGCAGAAACTGTCTCTGGCGTTACTCGGAGGAACTCCTTCAAAATGATAAAACACCTGGTTATGATTCCACATTACGTTTGAAGCAAAGCGACCTAGGTTTTAACATATCATGCCATCATCAGGTATATGTTGAAACGTAAGTCGTGTTGCTTTAAATAAAATGTGAAATCATAACCAGATATTTTTTTCATTGATTAACGATGATATCGACTAACTATCGCAGTTAAATGTATTCCTAAAAATTGATGCCTGCCGACTTGGAAGGCTAAGTTGTCATCAATGCGCAGAATGATTGAGCATACGTATTTCTCCCTTGATGGATATTGTCCGGTGATAAGAATTTCCCAGCCCTGTTCCGTAAAGAAGACATTTATGTTAAATGCAATTAGTCCCAAAAAAAGAGAAAGTCTTAATGGGACAGTTAATGGATAATTACATGGAAAAAATGAAGAAGAAAGTACATCACAGTTACCAGGGTGTAATGATACAAGCACTTAAAATGGAAAGATGGAGGACTGCAGTCAACCAATATTAGAACTGAATGAAAAACGAATGAACGAAGTAAAAGGGAATTATCCTTTTATACAACTACATAAAGCATTCTTTCTTCGTAGTACATACAGTTTTCAATGAAAGAAAATATTATTTTACGCACAAAATTTGATTTCTGTCAATGATAATCTTCCAATTTTTCAACAACAGTGGAAAAAAGGAAAACAGATAAATGACACACAGCTATTACTTTCAGAAATAACAATACGTTAAGTAAAAATATCTTTCATTGTATTTATAAGAACATGTTCACGTGAGAACGCCAACGAATTTTGAACGTTTCGTCACCTGCAACTCAGACCACAAAATAAAACGAATAAAAATACTTGCGAGACGACAAAAGATTGCAAACAATGGGAGAGTATAAAATTTAATTACGTAAAATGACTGAGCCTAGTCCAGCGTCTCTCCTTTAGCTTCAGGGTGTAGTAGAGCCCCCAAACTCAAGAGACGCACGTCCTGCCAACTGTACAAAAGAATTAAAAAAAAAGATTGTTTTTAATTGGAAGAGTACACAACTGAGTCAAGCGAACTAACTCGCATGTGAAAAAAAGAGAAGCCTTCCATATAACCGAAAGCAGCGACCCGAATTAAAACAAACAATTCCTCTCCATGCTTTCAATTAGCGTTGTATGAACGAAACAAACATTGGGCTAGTTTCGCGATATCAGCAAATATCTCTGGGTAACAAGGCTTTTGTTTAGCTCCGTTGTTGTTTCGATTACAAAATTAATATCAGGATCATCCAGTTTAGGCCAAAAGGGTAGAGATGAGTTGTTCAGCCATCAAAAGCCATAAAATGGATAGGTACAGGATTTTTCAGCTGTTAAAAAAAAAGTTTATGAATATCGTCGACAAGCAGCACTCCGTGGATATTTGCATTTCACAACAGTCCAGGAGGCAAATTAGCACATTTTATAGCAGAAGATACGGCAATTTAAGTTTTGTTTGTATTTTCACGTCCCCTGGAAGTACTATTCGTTACTTAAATAGTAATTGTATATTTCATCTTCTTTGAAGTGTTGGGCTCAAATGATATAAAGTTGAAAAATAGACCGAAGTACGAATCTAACCGGGTAGAAAAACCGTATTACAGATGGATAGTACTCAGTGTGGTCAAACAAGCAAAATAATTTTCAAAAAAATAAATAAATATAAGTTGAAAAAAACGACGAAAAAACTCATAGCTGTGAATATTGAACTCCTAAAAAATAAAAAGAACACTCTAACAGAGCAATAAAAATGCACTTTTGGATATGAGTCTGAGATGTTTCGGCTGAAAAAGGTCCACATCAGTAATAGTGGACAAATTCCAGGCGTTCAAAATTCCAACATCGTTGGCAATTTTCAATGGGACGGCCATCCATACACAAAGCATGTCTCACCTACGTACCTACAAGTACAAAAATATATAATTTTAGACATTTGAACGAGGAACCTTTGAAATGAAAAATTAAAACTAGACTCGCCTTTGATAAGCATTGGATTTTGCGGTAAGCCAAAAAGAACTGAACTAGTTGAGAGAAAGAAGCACTGTGAAGTCCAACCTCACGACTGAATACTGATTCGGACTTTAACTTTTTACTGTCATTTTCAAGTTGCATAAATAACTGCACCTTGAATGATCGGTAACTATTTGAACTTGGGTAGTGATGAAATCAGGTAAAAGTCACCTAAACAAAGTGGCTATAATTTCAGTAGCTACTCAAAAAAGGTACTATTACTAAGAATTTATATTTTACCACCTACAAAAATAGAGTTCTACAATCATACTGCAAGGTTTCTTGTTAAAAAAACTGATAGATTGTTAGATAAAGTTTTAGTGAAAATTCTCTCTTTTTTATTAACCTACATTATTTTTCCAGCATATACACCTAAAAGTGGTTGTTGGGGAAATACTTCCCCGGATTTCATATTTCAAGAAGCTTGGTGCAATTTTATCATAGCCTCAACACCATAGGTGCCAGACTCAGCGGCATATCTAATTGCGCCGATAGGGTTCAATTTGACGTCTCATAAATAATTTGTTTTCCAAAGGACATTTGGCGATTTCAATTGAAACGGAAAGCAAATTTTTCATAAATATTTATACTAATTACTGCACATTAATTTACATGAATAGAGGTTCTTATGAACGAATAATAATTTGATTTTTCAACGTATAGGACTGAGCACTTTGCATGAGGAATTGGGACTTCACTATAGATAATTTCTGCGGCATTCTACCCTTGACCCTTAACGTTCAACAGCCAAACTTTTCATAGAGCTATAAAATCAAAATATTCCTACAAAGTCAAGTGGAACGAATTTGTATATAATGGAGGCATAAAACGCGAAATTTTCCACAGAAAAGAAAAATTACTATCGATTCGAATTTCGATGTTAATACATCATCTTCAGGTGAATCATCCACCTGAAGATAATGTGGTTAAGTTTCAACATGAGTGGATTGTAAACTTTATTTCTAGGGAAAATTCAAGGCTATATTTTTCATTATGTCCTTAGAGTCTTACTGTTCCTTCAAAGTAATACAATATTTCGAGATAAGTAGTCAGCTATTACACTTTATTTCCCGACTTTTGCCTCTGATGCCGCTGTTCACGGGCTCCCTCTAACAGAGCTGCTGCAAGGACCAATAACTGGATTTTTGAGTGGCAAAGAAGTCCTTCGCTTTGACAAATAGCGATGATTTAGAGCAAATATAGTAGTCAATACTTACCAATCATTTTGATGCCAAAATATTGTGTCTATCACTAAATTTGAATTATAAGTATTTGAATTCACACTTGCAGAATTACCAAACTATTATCACCGCTTAAAAATCTGCAATGCTATAGAGATATCTATTTTAAGGAAAGACTGTTAGATAGACAGAAGAGGAAATAATTCCCACTCCATTGGGAATAAACTCTAAAAATCAGGTGAGAGATAGTCCGGGGCCAAAATACCCCTCAGGTACTATAAGCTAAAAGATTATGTACTGCAAAATTAATTGCTGCAATGAGTTTCTTATTTTCACATTATATTCTATCGGTAAAAAATAGACTGAAATATGCTAGCGTTGGGACGATTAAGTCAGAAGTAAAGATAAACTGATATAAAAAAGGCAAAAGTGACCCATCCGGCACTACTAGAGTTCAGCTTATCATAAAAATGGATATAATTGCGAGTTTATATTTCTAAGTTAACCCTTGAACTGCTCCCATCGTCTTTAAGCGATCGCCGTTGCAGACTGCTCCCATTATCTATTGGCGACTTGAAGTATGGTTCTACTCCCAGGCACTATGGTTGAAACCAGCGATTACAAAAAAATTTTTAGTACTTTAGTAAAAACCGTCCACCATTTGTATTTGAAAGGAAAATTAATGAGTTACTCACGATACATTTTTAAAACAATCATTTCCCTGAATCAAAAGTGAAAATTTTTAAAATTACTGAAAAATTTAGAAAAAAATCGCGCGTAGAGAGAGCTATATTTCAGATTATTTGCGCACTCAAAGGGTTAAAGTCATAAACAAAATCAAGATGCAACTTAGTGTATTCACACAAACTCGAATGTGACTCTGTTAAAGTAAGCAAAACGACAATTGCGGTGAAACAAAGTAGCTAATGAACATAATTTAGGGTCTATACTCGTTTACTTATGATCATTACCACGAAAGATGGGGCATGAAAGCACGCATAACTGAGCAGAGAAATGCGAGATTTCTGATCAGTAGGGTGAATACTTGAGGTGGAAGCAATTAGAGGAAAGATTTTCAACAGCCAAGTATAGAGACTGAAAAGTAATCCGTGAGCACATACGAAGAAGTGCGTATGGTTTTCATTGCTCAATGAGATTGGACGAAATGAAATTCTTGGAAAAGCCTCTTTCTCTCCGAGAGTCGGGCGAAGAGTCATAATTCCTCAACTCATCATTTTCAAAGGGTCAATTGCGGACGTTCCCTACACACTATTCAGCCTACCTCACTTATGCCTTTCAGAATCCAAGGGCTCCCACGAATCCTCAACCGAACCAATCATCAAGAGCAATTCGTTGATTTTTGGTAGCGAATCCGGATGACTGAGGGCATAAGGCCTTTTATTGAATTGGCCCATGGGGTGCAGTTTTTTTGGCCTCTAGGATGCAGAGAGTGAACTGGCTTCCAAAGAGTCTTGAGAAGACGGCTAAACTTGAGGGAATGTAAGAAAAACTGGTAATAAGCCATCCTTCGTGGCATCGGTGAGATCAAAAGCCTCCTCCGCAATTTGTGACCGCCACGATTCCCAATTACGCACATCTATCTAGTTTTCAAAAGGAGGTATAGAATCACGAAGTACCAAACAGAACAGCTCAGTCGAATCGTTCTCAACGGCAAATAACCACTTGTACCATTAAAATTAGTCAACAAAGGGGTTAGAATAAACCTAAATCATCCAAACACGCTATGAATGTATTCTTTTAACGTCACGGGGATGTGTTCAATCATTAGCGCTTTAAATTTTCACACGTCAACCACTTTTTGGTGACTCTCTTTTAAGTCTTGTGGTCCATGGGTACAACTTTTACGCATTGTATTCTGACATACATTTCAGAGAATCCAAAAATTATGAAGCAAATCATTATTAACCCCCCCTCATTCCCGCATGATGTTAGGTCTTCAAATTAAGAGCTCGGCCTTCCATATAGGTTAAATAAATACAGTTTTGTATTTGAATGAAAATTATTATATGAAAATTATTAAATGAAAATTGATTAGTTTATTCTCAGTCCTAACAGCTACTTTATTCAAATAAAGACTACTTTAAAACTGATGTACCAAACTTCCCGGGCTGTCTGCTTTTCACATACGGTTTTAGAAGTACCTACAGATTACTGGAATTGGCATATATACAGTTTATATTCATTTTGGCATACGTGAGAGGGTAAAAAATATTTAAATTGAGAACAATTTTGTTCTACCTAATGCTCCCTAAATACTGTCATTGATTTGCTATTTAGCGGTTAAACTAAAATTATTTTTGAAAACCAAAATAAAAAGATGTATATATTTTCCATGCTGATTTTCCTACTAAATAGTCTTGCTGCTCATGGTTGGTGGAATAAATTAATCAATAAAATAATAAAAGTAGTATCATACATGCATTCACAAATACCCATCACGCCATTCCCTTCTGGGATAGTAAAAGCCAATATGAAAATCGTCGTCGAGCCTATAATTTGGGCCCTTTTTAATTCCTTTCTCCATAAAATCACATCCTACTGAACCTCTTTCTCTTCCATACTTATGCCTAATGCACCCTACTATAATCTTTAGAATCTTATTATTCCTACTGTGTTGGTTAACTAAGTTTTTTTGATTAATTTGCATACATTCTCACTGCGTTACTAGAGTAATTGTAAGATATTTGTAAGTAATATTATGAATCCATAAAAATTTGTCAGAGGCAAATGAATATATACAAATAGGCTCATTATTGTCGGCCGGGTAGGGTAGTCAGTTCGAGTCCCGCCTGGGTTGGATTTTTCACCACTCAGGACATGTGTGTTTGAGTTCATCCATTGTTAATATACCCGATGGAAAAGGTCGAGTGTGCTGTTTTCAGAGTAGTGGAAATATAGACATTAATAAATTAATGCGGATGAAGCTGGTATCAAGATAAAATACCGATTCATAATTCTTCTCACACTAGGAAAAAGCAAAATAGTCGACGCTCGTATTGTCCTGTCACACAATGTATGTGATACGAAAAAATTAGGAATTATAATCCAGGGTTTGAGAGCATAAGGGTCGAAATATAGGGAGTCAAAGAAATACTAATATTCGTTTTCCATCAATTACTCACTACAGAACCTAACGGGAAGCAGATAATTATGATGCACTCATTTCAATGCTTGTAAAAGAGGTATTTGGTCGGAGATAACAAGGCAATGGGGAGGTCGGCAACAATGCGCAATATACAACGTGGGCGATACAAAAAAGAGTGTTGAGCGCGGCTTCGGCAGTTTATGGACGGGGATTTGGAAAAAAATTACCCATAAGTTGGTAGTGTTTCTTCGTATAGTACGTAATTTTCGTGCTGTTTTGTGACATAATTAACTCTACACGGTGGCCAGCAAATAGAAATTCACTCTTCTCCCTCGGTGAAACGTAAGCTGATCTGTCTGGAGTCATCAACAAAAAAGGCTCATGTTCAGACAAAAAATGTTCATGGCTTACTCGGTCAGAATCATTTGCCACAAAACTAGCAATCCCCGTTTCAACTTCTCCCGCATAATTTTTATGCAATAGAATTACTTGCATAAGCCCAAACATTTTTCCTTTCCTAAGTTCTATGCATTTTTTCCATCAGAGTACAATAATTTTTTTTAAAGACCTATGTGGCTGAACATATTCATGATGAAAGAAGAGCATTTAGCGGTTTTTGATGGTAATAAATATTTTATGTGACGGATTTAAATATTTTACGTCAAAGGTGGAAAATATTGGCTTGGCTGCGATGTAAAACGTCAAAATCATTGAACACTAGCAAACCACAGGCTTCATAATAATGAATTGTATGGATTTGGTCGCAGTAAACTGCAGTTTTCAATTGTTAAATGTTGACACTCTCAATATACATTGTAACAAAAATAATTTGCGTTAGAATCAGGTACATTCGAAGTTTTAAACAACACATGCGTATTTAATTGCTAGTATTGTATAAAATACAATTACACAATTATATCTTATTATTTTGCATGTTGACTACGAATATATCTTTGAAAGACAAAAATGGAAGTATAATACCATTCATTCCAACAATCAGGAAAAATTATAAATTCCACTTTTCATCATTCCACCTTCTAATATGATTTCAAAATAATTTCTCAAGTCAAACTTGAAAAATAATTATTGACAAAACTGAAAGCTAATACCTAAAGCAGATTTGACCATTCATTGATAAGGAAGTCAATCAAATATGAAATATACTATTAAATTATTTCGGATTTTAGCATCATATTGAAAGAACCTATTTTTCAGAGTCAAACGAGCCGTTTCATCTTTCCACTTGCAGGAGCCCAGAGTATTCGTGAGTTTTAGCAAGTCAGTCGTCAACCAAAAAGATCTGGCTATTCAAAACGGTTACCGTGAGTGATTTATATCCTCATCGCTCAGCGCTCACGAAAGGCTCGTGGTTTTTGCGTCAAAACAATGTCATCCGACACAAAAGTGTGCAATGAATTTCTTCATTCGCTCCACGTCCGTCAGCCATAACAGCGACTCGCGCCAATTCCCCAACCGAGAATATATCACTCGCCACTTTTTGTTAGACTGCCTGTTTGTGTTTAAATTAGAGTGTCCATTTCTCTCGTACATTCCCCAAGGAACTTCAAAATGGGACATAGGATATAAAAATCTTCCTATCTGACACATTTGAGCACTCTCCTACCACTTTAGGTTCAAATAATAAGTAATAAGGTTTCCTTGACATTTATTTCAGTGGGTTAAAATTTGGCATAAAATATCATTCAAGTTGACCGTAACACAGGTTCCATAGCCTAGATGTGATTCCAGGTAAATTTCAGTTGGATTTTTGACAACTATATTATCTAATTTCGACTCAATTTGAAACCGCTTGAGACTTTGATACAAAGGTTCTACTTACGGGTTAGTTACATAACTTTTTTTGTCGCAAATAAAGACTTGTGAAAGATTTAGCGTGAATTTTTTCCATATCAACAGTGCATTTTGCAGTACATTTCAGGTTTTTCCTCCCATATTCTCGCAGCTTTCAAAGTAATAATGCAATTCTTCTATGATTCACTGTCAATACTTCAATATATGAGAGTTTATCCCGATACATCTTGTATCAAAGAACGTATACATTGCGGTAAATGATACTGTTTGACAACAATCAACTATGAGCTCATGATAGGACTTATTCAAATACGTTAGGAAAGTAGAATTTTTAGATCTCATTTTAGAGGATTCATCTTCAATAGTGGCTACAAATCAATATTTTTACTTAAACTGGGAGTTTTTATTATTTTGAAAATATTTCCTCCTGAAAGCAACTCTTCAGATATTCGGAAAATTTAGTTCCAGTAAAAAATAATGTGCACATAAAATAAGTAATACTATCCGTTTAAAACCAAAGGACAGGTCTTAGACATGGACTAGATTAATCCATTCTTTTAGTATGGATGAGTGCCTACGTGACAGGACTAAACAGAAGATAAAAGCCAAAATTTAATGAAACAGAGAAGAATTTTGCAACTACTTTTCAAAAAATTAACTTGATGGCCTCATAAATCTGAAAATGAACTAAAACTTAAATATTTCTATAAGATCACCGAAAAAAAGCGTTCAATCTCATATATGCAGTCAAACTCAGCGATAACTTCGCGGTAAAACTATGTCAATTATGAAATTTTCGTAAAACTTATATTGCAGGAGATAAATAATAATCTCATAGCTTATTTGATTGTGAGGGATAAAACTAAAACTTAAAATTGACCCAGTTTAAAGCCTTAGCATTTTGTCTCCAAGAAATACGAACTCAGAATTATTTAACTATAAGTCTCATATGGACAAAGATGTACCCAAAAATGATTCGGAAAGCTGCCAGAGACTGGTGAATATTAAGGTTCCAGCCTCCTTTTTAATGAGTCAACATCTCTTTGAAACGATGACGACTTAAGCGAGGCATTAAGGCAATAAGTATCATCTTCCATTCCTCTGACATGCTAATTATTCCTGGGACAGGTGAGGGAGATACGACATCAAATGGAAATTTGAAATCCCACCATACGTTCTCATGAGACATCCTTGCTAGTTAGCGCGGGCCATGAAAAGGACACTTCATTGCGGATAACTCGACATAGGGGAAGTTTTATGACGACCCTTAAGTCAAATGGAGAACAACCAGATATGATCATGAGAAATACGAGAGGCGATTGCTGTCCACTGAGAGGTCGAAGATATCTTTTGTGAGTAATTTTTGAGACTTGGACTTCGTATTATTGGGCTAGTACCGTCCGTCACTAAAACAGAATTGGGAACTTAAACAGAAATTACTCCTTTAGGAATGTCAATAAATAACTACGATGCTGGGTTATAGAATATCACGCGTCTCTTGCCCAAATTATGCTGACATATTTTCGATGGCTATCGTCGCTGTCAATGGCATGGCAAATTCAAATTAGGTAAGTTTATTTTCAATTGGTAATCCTTTGAAAGGATAATCAAATATCATTAGTAACAAAAGAAACTTCACGGAGCCGAGCTGAAACTATGTAGGCCAATTAAAATACCATTATTAAAAAATTACACCCTACATAATGTGAAAATTGCATGTATACAACATACTGCTCACATTATATTCTATTTGCTATGTTAAATGCACAGTTCATACTATTTTTTATGAAAAGTCATTGCCTACTCTACACAATATTTTCAAAACATACAGAAAGACTTGCTCCATGTGATACAGGTAACTAAATTTAACCCCCAAAAACATCAGTAGGGTTAGTTAGCGAATTTCTCGAGCAAATATTGAGCCAAAAGAAATGAAGCACATGGCATAAAATAAAAATTACGATGGCATTACAAGATATATTACAGTAATTTGTACTCAACTATATTTTTAACGATCTAAAAAATGCATAAACTGGCCATGACGGTAATAAACAATAATTGACTGCGAGAAGAAGAGGGAGTCTATGAGCTTACATCTATTTACTTATTGTAACGTTAGTGCCGCGTCAAAAGTGTGCAGTATATAATGTAAAAACGACAGGCTAACTTCCATTTATGAGTCTCTAATACAGATCTTTTGAAGGCATCATTTTCAAACATTATTCACACGCCTCTGGATAAAAAATATTCGGTACTTACGTAATAAGTTGGAATCTTAATGAATGTGGCTCGAGAAATAAGTGTTATTTCTTTGGTAACGATCTGACGACCTAAAGCGATAATTAGTTTCCACGTTTAAACCCCAAATCAAACGGACCTTAACAGTTTTAAGGTAGAGATACTATCATCAATTCTCAGTTTTTTTGCGTGATTTGACGTGAAAAAACTATCGCCAATAAAAGAAAATGTATCCATCCTCCAATTGGGAGAGTTAAATGTCCATGCGGTAGGGAATGGCGGAGAAAACCCACTAAGGCCATAAATCTTAATGATCCGCATGATCTTCAACGTGGCCAGCGCACTTCGGACGATGAATTTTCATCAATTTATCCGATACGCCAAGGCAATAAACGGTTATTAAACGCTCGATACGGCGGGATTAAGAGCCGCACACTTTCGTGTAATGGAGCGACCGGGGAAAGTAAAATATATTGGAATTATTAAGACTCCACCGCAGAATGAAGTAAATTCCCGCCTTTCCTTTCCCCGTAACTTACGGAATAAAGCGCCCCACATTGGAATAAGTCGATAAATTCCTACCCACACTCGAATCATTTATCCTATAGAATAATCTTGAAAATGCAGAGGCATAAAAGCAGAAAGAGCACTTTTTCAATGAAAAATACTAATACTTTGGCAATACGTCACTTCCACAAAAAATATGTTAAAGGAGATTGTTTCATTATATTACGGAATTGGAAAGTTAAAACAATTCATCTCGGCAGTCTACTACTTAGCTTATTACTGGACACAAATATGATTTGATTCAAATATAAAAAAGCTGCATTTTACTTCCTCAAGAGGAATGTATTCACAAATACATGTCACAACTTCACTTATCTGAATACGGAATCTGAAATTTTGATAAAAATATGCCGTAGACCTGAAGTTCATGTTCCTTTTAGTAAATGCGTCATGCATACTAAAACACAAGATATATGTAAAGCTTTTAAGAAATTGAAGAAAAGGTTAGGTGTTTAAATCTATTTCCTGACAACTCTCCGCAAAACGTTCAAGCGAGACTATTGTGGACTAACGTAAAGTTATCTACCAGCACGTTAACATTTTTCCAGCACAAATTGCTCCATTCACTGTCGTTCATTCGCACAAAAGTTTGCTGAAGTGCTCTGCACAGAGCTAACATAAACACCTCTAATGTAAGGCTCTCATTTATCGGTAAAGGTATCGTGGAGCATGGACTGAAGTGCCTATTTTTATCCTAGTAACTTTTCCTTTATGCCATATGCCTCTCCTTTTGGCTTCCCATCCCTCCATTCCTCTCCCCACGTCTCCTTCCCCTCCAACCCCTTACACCTCATCTCCGGTGCTACAATCGACTCATAAAGCCCAATTCCGCCCACGCCAAGGCAATTCCAGGCGGTCATTTGTCAAAACAATTGCCGGATGGGCCCAGTCCATTGTGCCGTCTGCGGTCGCCTTGAAAGAAGGCGGTGGAGGGAGGGAACGAGAGGAATACACATCGTAGTCGGGTACACACGAAAAATGTCTCCAGCGCTGCCCTCTCTCTCGCTTACTCAGGATAGATAGGAAAGAAATTAAGGCGGTTCGGTGAAGGTAAAGGAATGAAACATGTGAGCACGTGCCTAAGAGGCTGAAACACACTGGGGATGCAGTGAGGGAGAATTACTCTTCTTTGTTTCCAGATCTTAGACTGGTTGGCAGGTACCGCATTCAAAAGTATGTTTTCATCCTCAGCATTTACTTTTGGCTCAGAATGAGCCATTAGTACCTTTTATAATATAATTTACTTGTTATGTATGATTTTACACTTTCCCGGCGAATAACATTTGTGTAAATCTCTCGGGTTTGCCACCGGTTAGGGCTGCCTATGAATTTCTCACCCGGTGGCGAGCTCGAGAGATTTACAGAAATAATTTACTTAGGTTGATCATTTTTTCCGAGAGAGTTACCCTTTATTACAACTTGTAGCCTACCTAAGTGCTGCAAAATTAGTCAATTCCTATCATATAATTTCTGTGTTTGGAGTTTTTAAAGCTTAACCTGGTGGTCAATTTTTGGGAAGGCTACAATTTTAGAGATCTTATCGGTACACAGATATTTTAAATATCCGTCATATTTAGCTATTGTTTAGACGATTTTAACCTTCTATGCTTTGCAGCTCCCATTCTGTAAGTTACATCGCAGTACGTTAAAATACTCCACGTCTATAATCTAAGCACTCTTTTCCTGAGGCTCGGACAATTATTTTTCCTACAAAAAGTACCTCTTTTTCGCATTGAAAACTATCTTTTTCATGTTAACCCTACTTTCATGCGAAAGCATTCTTCGGTAGCTCCTCCTATCAGCAAAGATTCTCCTCCCAAGTTATGCAACATCTCGGAGATTTCACAGACGCTTGTCACGAACAGTAATTCTTGCTTCAGTCTCATAACGATTTACCACTCTTAGTAATATTGTTTTTATTTGTTGTCAATTCAATTTCATCCTTCGGAATATTTCAGCAATGGAAAAAAGTTTATTTTTAAAAGTTTTTAATGTGGTAAAAATTTTGCCATCTCAGAACATCAACTTATATCACAGGAAAGTGGGCTTTCTTCCTGTATAATTATTATATCCACGAAATGTGTGGCTATAGGTTTTATCAAATTATCAGCGAGAGTCCCAAAAATAAATGTCACTATTACACTTGAATCATTTTTCCATGCAGCCGAATACACGAACTTATTATGCGAAATTGATAAAATATAAACGAGCTCCTCATACTTTGCTACCCACTGCTACGAATGAACAGAGAATTTTACACATCTAATGGAAGATCTTTCAATTTCACTGGTTACGTTCATGATTCACATGATTTGAAAAACTCAAAAGTCTCATCACTACTTGAAAAATATTATTTTGAACCTAAGCTATAGGTTATGATTGACGGAATAAATTATGAGAAGATGATTTGTACAAAAATTTCTTCTTTCCGCGCATCATGTAACGTTACGGGTTTGATTTAAACTAATCAGCCTTACCAGTAAAAGATAGCCTTTACTATAAAACCTTTTTTTCCGAAATATAAAGAAGTTTAACATACCGGCTATAACATTTGTTTTAGGCTTCCAACACAAACTTGGAATGGGGGTTTCATAAGAAAACGCGGCTTCCTGGCTCCAGAATGTTAATATCTCAATGGTTTACAATTTTTGACACTACATCTCTATACCAGCCTGCACTGGGCCTTAACGCTATCCATTACAATTGCGCACAAGCCTTCAGTTGAGAATATGCTTAAAGTGTTCAGGTATAGGCCGCTATAAGCCCACTGAATCTGCTTCTACATGGCAGGACAACGCATTGCAATGCTGCGCGGTACTATCATGTAAACACACGCTCGAAGCAGAAGCTGTGGAAAGAGGCGGGAATTAAAAAAAAACAAATGAAGGCGGCGCGGCGCATGGAGAGAAATGAATCACGACAGTTTGAGGCCTCGATGGAGGCCCCTCTCGGCGGCGAAAACGCATTACAACTCCCACACGTAGTACCGCATTTATGAATCCACGACTTCTGCCTCGCCGCGATTTCATTACTACGGCGCGGACTGCCTTCTCTTCAAAGAGGCGGAATTTTTATTGTGGCCGTCGTTGAGTTGAGCTGAATGATTACGGCGGGCCGTGTCGCGGAGAGGAGTTATCCTGAGCGGCATTTGCTGCTATGATTAAAATTGTGAGGGCAGCCCCCTTATTACGGCGTGGAGAGAGGCCTCTTAAATGATTCATTTTGATGTCCTTTTGTCGCCCGAGGCGGTGCTTACCGACGACCAGCTAGTTCGTCCGCTTGGTCGCCGACAGCGGTAGCTGGACGTCTTCATGGAGACAGGATTCAGGGGATGTGTGTCCACCCGGCGAGGCGTGAGCAATACTCGGTGGCAGTTACACATTAAAGAGTGCGGGCTTGTTTGGTGAAAAGGCTGAAGAAAAAAAACGCGGCGAGCTGATGGTGATGTACACTTAAAGAAGACCGCTGCGCAGTGGAGTATTTGACCTTAAATGTATCAAATGTGAATTAAGCTCTCCCAAAAACCCATTGAGAACCAAGTTTCATAAAAATCAGCATGTATTTTATAAATTTGGAACGCCATATTGGATACCTTATTTTGAATTTCGTGGTTTTGACATCGAATTTGAATTAAGCGCACCGAAAAACCCTTCAGTACGGAGTTTCATTAAAAATCAGCATGTACTTTATAAATTTAGACGCCATATTGGATACCATATTTAGAATTCCGAGGTTTTGACATCAAATTTGAATTGCGCGCACCAAAAAAATCCTAGAGTACCGATTTTAATTAAAAACAGCATGTATTTCACAAATTTGGACGCCATATTGGATACCCCATTTTGAATTGCGTAGTTATGGCATCAAATTTGAATTAAGTACAACTAGAAACCTTCGAAAACCACGTTAGAAGCAAATTCAATGAGATATGAAACTTTGGCCAGCTTTTGAGATCAAATACTCCACTGTGCGCCGCCATGGAATAGAAGAAAAGAGTCCTTTTTCGAGCGACGTCCTTATTGGGTTGCAAAGCTAGTTCACCTCCACGTGGCATTTCTTGGGTGATACTGAAGTACTAGTCATCTCTCTGGGGGACTAGATAGTCAATCTGATCTTCTGGTTTATACATATCACTTATCCTCACTTATCACAAATTGGGGAAAACACCATCCTCGAAATGTGACTGAGGAGCAGAAATATCCTATCCTATTCCCTATTGAGAGGGGTATAAAATGGAGATGTGTAAAATTTCACGATGACATCCGACACCATTTAAGACTAATCCTTCAGTTTAGATAATTCTAAAGAGATATTAAATTGACTCACATATGCACTTGTACATACATACCAATCACGCCGTTCCCTTCCGGGGTAGGCACAGTCACGAAGTTTCACTCATGAATACAAGGGTGAGTCAAATGAAAACCGATAAACTGCTATAGAAAATCAAAAACCTCTCTTATTACGATCTGGACTCGGTATGCATACGCATGGACTCTCCCGCCATCAATCGGCATTGGTACCGCGACCTCACGTAACCCAGCAGCGCGATATAGGAGTTTCAAATATGGCGGCCCCTCTGTTGGAGTGCACCAAAGAAGAGTAGCGCGGAGTGATCCGTTTCCTACCCAGTGAAGGCACGAAACCAATAGAAATCCATCGACGCATGTTGGCATAGTATGGGGCTGCATGTTTATCGCAGACACATGTGTACGAATGGTGTAAGAAATTCAGCAGCGGCACAACAAGTTTGGCAGACGCTCCTAGGCCAGGCCAGGCACATCGTGTTGTGACAGCTGAGGCGATTGCAGCGGCGGAGGAGATGATTCTGCAGGATAGACGGGTCACCATCGATGACATCACAACGCAATTACCGGTCAGTCATGGTTCTGCTCAGTATATTGTCCATGATGAGTTGAAGTACCGGAAAAAGGCCGCAAGATGGGTACCTCATCGGCTGACTCCCGAAATAAAGAAGAGGCGAGTCGATGCATGATTCCACGGACCATACGGCTCGTGGGACCTTGGCGACTATCAAGAACTTGCGTCTGGAGTGCCTTCCCCATCATCCTTACTCCCCCAACCTAGTGCCCTCCGACTTTTACATCTTTGGCCCACTAAAGGACTTCTAAGGTGACAACAAGTTCGCAACCGACACAGAGGTGAAGCAGGCGGTGCATGAGTTGCTACATACCCAGCCAAAAGATTTTTTTCTCGAGGTATCCATGCCCTCCCGACTCGGTGGCGGAAATGTATCAAAAAGCAGTGGGACTAAATTGACAAATAGTGTACTCAATCCCACTCTGTCTGTAATAAAGGAGCTGTAAAAAATATATACGGTTTTCATTTGACCCACCCTCGTACCTATTTGTACCCCTAACTCTGCTTCAATAATTTCCTCCATACTGACCTATCCTTGAAAACCCCTTTTGCCTCATTTACCCCCATACACTGCTTCATACACACCCTTCTGTTTTCAAGACTCCTAATATTCCTCCTGCTAAGAATTTCCTCAACCACATTCAACCACGACTATCTCGGCCTACCTCTCCCTCTCGCACAATTCATTCGCTCTCTTATATCTGTTTCGTTATTAGAATCTCATCCATTCGCATTCATATGCACTTGTGTACTTTTTAAAATCAAAATATTTATGAAATGGAAAACCATGGAATAGATACATCCGAAAGACAAAAAGAAAGATTAGTTAGCGTTTTCTTCTGTTTTTATGTTATGTCTATCTGTGAAATTTAGCATGGGGTTGCACTTCAATTGAATATAGATTGGGTAACTCTATTGTATAATTTATTCATTGATATTTTCAACTAAACCTGCATCCCGATAAATTTAGGGCCAAAAAATTAGGATGCGAATTTATTTATTGCTGAGGAGAATATCAGTGCATATATATTCCAGTTACTTCAAAGCATATTTCAACTGCCATAATTCTACGGGTTAAAATTAATTAAATACTAAAAAAACTAAATCATTCATGCAACGTATTTTTACTTCCAAGTTTGCATATATCTAATAATTACACGTACACGACATTTCACACAATTCTGTGCATAAGCAAACCACCTTAAGGAAATTTTGAGAAAGAAGTATATAGCAAGAGGAAAGTATAAACTTGAAAAGTTGAATATTTAGAAATGAAGGGCAATAAATGAAGAGACATTGGAGGAAGAATTATGAAAATTGGCTCGTTTATAAAAACCGCATAGTAAAATGAAATGAAGTTTGACAAAAAAGAACATTTGCAGAGGAAAAGTGAGTTTACAGTTTGATAGTCGAGGAAAGTATATGCAGCAAATCCTACCATTGACAACAAATACGTTAACACATAATTTGCTCACATGGTTTTCATATTCCGCACTACTTTGCTACCATCCTCAATGAGAGATGAAGCTTTAATGAATAAAGTAAAACGGACAGCAAACTGTAGAAGAAAACTATATTTCTGACGAAAAACTCGTAATTAATGATCAGTAGTATTTAAGTCCAGTGTAGTAGGCATATAGGATGTGTGACTTCCTTTATGTGATTGGTAAGGAAGACTTGATATTACTGAATCGATATCAGTAAAGTCTGGCAGGATGGAAAGGCATGAAAATAAATGTGAGGGCAATATAGGACTGAGACTGGAAGGGTTGGAAGAAATGATTCGGATGGCAGTGAAGAATAAAAGGGTACGGGCCCGTATGAGAAGACCTTCTCCTCCAACCAAAGGCTTAGGAGTCACCACCCTTGATGTATTCCAAGGCGATTGTCGATGAGTTCGCGTCTTGAGATGGAGGGATGAGAAGGGAACGGGGCAGGAAGTGAGGTCGGTGCTGGATTGGTAGATGAGAGGAAGATGGGAGAAGTTTTCCCCGGCGAGACTGTCTAGACCGGAAGAGGGGACGAAATAGGCGCGCGATTGGAGGGCAACGTCTCATGAATTACAAAGATGTATCCATAATGCTTGGGTGGGAGGAGGGACAAAATTGCCTGGAAATGGATTCAGAGTATATAATCATTGTTTCCGAAGTGTCAGATGTAGCTCTCATTCTCGGAAGCGAGTTCTGATTGACGACGAATTACAAACATCTTTCAGCATTTCCAGTCACTTACAAGGGGAATGAACGAAAACATAAATATATTCCTACACGGCGAAAGAGGAAGAACTTACAAAATATGCTCTTATAGTTACGTGCAGTTGCATGTTGCTGTATGTTGGAGCATTACCAGGAATTATAACTGACACCTGGTAAAGGAATAATATTTAGCGTTCTCTCCATTAAAGATTGCGAAAATTTGAAGCATATGACTGAAATAAAAGCAATTTGTTAAAGCAGTGGATAGTAGCAAAACCCTACGAAACCAATACATGGGAAAAAAATATTAGCAATGCAAGTAATGCGTTTATGGTAAAAATTACAAAAGAAACTCAAGGAAAAATAGGAACTTAATACTCTATGAATACCAAAGAAGAGAATTATTTCCATTACAACATAAGTAGGTCCAGCTAAAATTATTTATTATATCAATAAAAACGAGAGTTTTTCATTTAATCCTACTAAACAAGGTCCGTTAAATAGCTTACACCAAGGATAGAGCAGCTATTAATCCACGTGTTATAGCAAAATTAAAAACATGAGCTGAATTGAATGAATCCAAAGTATAATTGAATTCATTGAATGCGTAGATAAAAATCCGAAGTAAAGTCATTTTAAAATGAAATGGAATTTTTTTTAGAAAGCACACGCAGAGCAAGATTTATTTTTGTGAGATAGGATCCGAAAGCCGATCACTAATTTTAACTCTTGAGTGCCAGCGTAAGAACCCAACTGATAATCACCGAAAGACTTTCATTTCGCTCCAAAAATAAAATACAGAATACGGTATTGCCTCTGGGAAAAAAATACTCCCTAATTCTAAAGAAATATGAGTATCGGTATAATTGATGTTTTAAGAATAATAAGTACTCTTTTAAAAGGATAAACGCCAGCAATTCATTCCCAGCACAGCAATTAAGTTTCCGGAAGAATAAAAGAACTAAAAAAATTCCGCGCACTTTCGCCCGCAATTTTCGATGATTATATCGAGAGGGCAATAAATGAAACAAGAGATAACTCTGAAGGAAATCGTATCCTTGGAAAATGAAGCAACCTGGTTCTTTTCTCGAGAAATATAATTAAAATTAGAGTGAAAAGTAAGGAAACGAGAGAGGACACCAAAGAGGAAGCTTCTAATTTAAAGAATCTGAGGAAAAGGCACGCATTAAAAGAGAAAACAAGTTAATGATTTTTGGAGAAGGGAAAAGAAGCAATTATACAACCCGTAATCGTCATATCATTTCTAAAGCCATAGGTTTTTTCACTCATTTAATTTTTACACCTAGAAATAATGACACATTGCCAGTTTTTAAAGTATATATTAATTTATCTATGTGTCACTACTTGCAGGTAATCAGCAATTGAAATTTACCTTCATTACCTATTTTTTAATTCAAAAATTCTCAAATTTTTATTCATTTCTAAGTGTTTAAACTCGTCTTCATCTCACTCAATTTTAATTCATTTTCAGTTTCTGCATCGTTCAACCAGTCTTTTTTCTCATTCCTTGAAATTTGCCTCTCAAAATTAGCACTGAACTGAATGCAAGGAGTATCGATGTGGAGAAGCTAAAAAATCACCCGTAAGTTATTTACTTAGCACGTGACTATGGTTAAATAAAATCGAGAAGGATGGCATACGGATGATGCTTCTTGATGTGTTCTACTTTTGAACGAATTAGTTAGAGCAACAAATATATCTTAGCAGAAGTTCACAAACAAAACTACTATGGATATCGTACAAAAAATCGACAAGGCAGAGAGTTATGATAGAGGGGATATGTAAATGATGAGATTTCAACGCATTGGGTATATTGATTTAGTTATTCTCATTTTATGTGAGTGGTTGTTGTAAGCCCATTTAAAAATTGAAGAATTATAATTACAAGCGCAAAAAATATGCATTAAAATATAAATATTTATGATAAAATTTCTATTAAAATCTATGGTTAAAATTTCACGAACCATTATTAAATACAAGAGTTACATTAAACGGAGGGACTCTTAACACGCATATTAACTCTTACGTCTAGTTAGCAACATGGATTCCATAAAAAAACTCAAACTCCCATGCATACACTAGAAAAAACACGAAAAAATAAATTTATACAATTTAAGAAATAATTAATCAGTGATATATAGAACATTTCATGACATATTTCTCCCATCCAGAAATACTGGAAAGCGTTTGGTCACATTTTTCATGAAATATTTGAACAATGAGCCATTAGCTTTGCTACGCCAGGTGTTTGGTAAAGAGTCGTAAGAAACTTTGAGGCAAAACGGTAGTTTTATCCATGTTGAGCTTTAATTAGCCATAATTCTATCTTTTCATGCAAGAATGTAAAATAGTCACTGAAAAACAAATGGGATTTATACGCTTACCAAGTTTCAGTGCATCGGTGAGCCACGTCGTTTGACAGTAATGAACAATCAATCCAGGAGAAATTTACAAATGGAGAATCGGAGTTGTGTGACGCTGGCATGCAATTGCTCGTGCAAGAATGTAATTATCGCGAATCACTATCGACTCACACTGTCTTTCGTGAGTTAAGGCAGTCAAAATGCCTACGTGAGAGTAACCGTTTCATATAAATCATTTCAAATTTAAATCAGTCTTGAGGAGTCACACGACCACGCTCATTACACTTGGTACGAGTACGAAGAATGGGGACGTGTATAGAGAAATACTAATAATGGGGATGAGTATAAGCTTCGACATATTTACTTGAAATTAGGAGAGACAGACGGTTGTATCAATAAATAATCCATAACCTGATCGATAGTTCCAAGTATTGAACAAAAAGGGTATAATGATGGAGATATATAAAGAATAAGGTAGTCAATGGTTGAACCTTTTCAAACAAGTTTACATTAATTAATACGTGTATATTTAATTATTCCATGGCGATTCAATTTCGCAGTCGACTTTTTTATGATTATCGAAGGAATACCGAGAACTTTTATAATATTTCATGCCAAGCTTGTACATATTGCTTCATTAAAGCTTGCAAAAAAATAGAATGAGATTAATTTAATACCTCCGATTCAAATTCGTTATTACAAAACCAGCAATACTCTAATCACCACTCATTTGTTATTTAAGAAATAAAAGAACACGTTTTGGATTAAATAAGCTTAATTTAAGCTAAAATCAAATTGACATTTTGAATATTTCAGTTGAGACAGATAATCAGACCTCATCTAACATGAGATGGAAATGGTAATACATAATTCGTGTTATGCAGTATATGACTCTGTAGCTTCAGAATATAAAAACACCTCGGTGAAATATCATGCCTCGCCTTCTTCATGAGCGCATATTTCTTTAATCTTGGCTCAAACGAGATGAAAAAAATGCACAACGAAAAGGACTTGACCTTGCACGTAACGTTGGACGTAAAACAGACTCCAAGTACACATTAGTCATCAGTGTTAAATATTAATTTATCGCGTGGTAGACTACACTAGCGCTAGGTAACACGCTACCTATTGGTTATCCTATCGAAATCTATGAACATTTACCGACTTGTCTTATCACAGAGAGACTTCTTAGTGTTAAACAAATAATATTTTTGCCGTAGCCTTAAGACTGTGGAAGGAAGATTTGAGGTATGATGTACATAAAAATACTTCACTTAAATTTTACACAAAAATTGATAAAGTTTACCATAGGTAATGCACGTGAATTTCTTTACTAACTGCTGAGTTACTCCGTCGAAATTATTATGCGAACTGGAGGAAAATATGAGTAAACAATCGTAAGCACAATAAAATAAATACGACAATTATGCTCTATTGAGTCAATACAAAAACGCAAACACCACTTCATTATTCCTGCACAAAAAAATCGTATTTTAATTTTATTTAATGCACATTTTGTACGTTGCAAGCTGTTAAATGCACCATTCGAATCATTTTGAGTATTTCTAGCCGCCACTGAAAAACTATTTCACGTCAAGAATGGACGAGAATCTTGCTTCACAGATTTACAACGGTGTAAAGCAAAATAGGCGGAAGGGCATTCCTCGCTGAAGAAATGTCGCCTCCTGAGCTTCCAAGCGAGGTGGAAATTTAGTTAAATTATTGAAGCAATCCCGAAATAACTTGCATCTACGTCACGCACACCCGTCCTCCGGCAACAAAACGTACACATAACCGTAAATAAGGGAAGCGACGCCATTCGTCTCTGCCGGAAACCATAATGATACCCTTTCCCAGCATTACACCAGGGGTTCTTGTGGCATTCGAATGGTAAGCTTTGACTGTCTCGGCGCAACATTGGTACGTGTTAGCCTGGGCTATGCAAGGTTGGATGAATCGCAATTTACGATATCAGTTAAATAGCATACAGCTATAACGAGCCAACAAGAAATATGTACGTTATCGTCTTTCGAATTCAAGCGATAAATCGTATAGTACTCCACGATATCGGAAGTTATTCTTCACATGGCCGGGTGAAATAATAAGATTAAACGAATTCAATCTCTACATATTGAGAAAAGAATTGAATTGAACGATATGAAAGCGATAAAAAACAATGGCTATATCCTCCTTGCCCGATATATCTGCGATATTATGTACCATTTAAGGTAATGCACCAAACTTACTACATGAAATGGAATACTACCGCGTTTTCAATTCCACTTTGAATTCATTTAACCCTTAATTTTGCATATTGGTTGACACAAATAAGTGACATTAAAGAACGATGAAGCAACAAAGAATGTTTACAGTTATAGATATAAATTAATATATTTTTTCCAAATTTCACACCAAATAGGATGCATATTTTAACTCAACCTCATCGCACTACAAGTCATCATCGACTGCGAGCAGCAATAACATAGGTGTAGAAAGCAAAGAAAGTGAAACTGAAGAACAACAAAGGAAGTGAAACGGAAGGTACAGTACGAAATCGCTGATGAAGGTACATTACGAACACTTGGGGGACCAATGTCTGAAACAAAAACATTCTAGAGTAGATATTTTCATGAAATGAAATGAAATGAAAATGAAAAAATTTTTTTAGAGGGAGCCGTTCTCTGTAAACATCTATAGAATTATATTTTTATCGACTATTTCCGCTTTTTTTGCTGCATAGAGCAATTTTTAATGTAGGTACTCTCCGAATTTATAAAAAAGCCTCTAACAGTGGAACATCTATCAATAGGTGATAGTGATGATACACATCGCTACAAAAGTCTGAAAATAAATATAATAGAAGAGTTATTTAATTATTAAATTAAAATATCATAGAAAATGACATAGATTGGTATTGATGAAGCAAATCATAATCATTGATAATGATACGGGCCAAAAGTTTAGGTAGTACTTTTAAGGCAGAAGCAGGGTATCAGATGACCGAAGATATATGATGAGGGATTTGCTTAAATCATACGATTGTGAAAAAATTCCCTTGTCTTTGTTTATTTCGAAGCAAAACAGGTTTATTTCACTGCAGTGTTATATTGTACAGACTCTACAGGGAGAGACAGGAGATCTCTCATGCGTACACGTCCACGTATGAAAAGACAACGACTGAAGAAGCCTGTCACGGGCATAACCAGCTATTTCTGCAGGCAAGAAGAAGGATATAATAATAAAACTGGGTCTGAATAATTTTTCAGTCTTCAATAAAATTACAGAAACGATATAATAATTATCCTAATCTTTAGATTTGTGACTACTGGTGATAATTGAGATACAATATCAGGGTGTACATGCTGTAACGCGTGACACAATACTCAACGTGAAGTGACTTAGGTGGCACTAAAGTAATATCGTAATGCGATACTAGCGTATAAATATCGTACAGCCCCAACCAACATGCATGACGCCGGAAACCACATGATCAGAGGGGAAGCTAAGGGAAGAAGCAGAAAGGAGGAGATAAGGGATGGTATAGTGTGGGGAGGAAAGAATGGGAGAAGAACAGGAAGAGGAGATTTATGGGGCAGAATGTCGGCGCCAAGTGGTTGCAATGCATTGCATGCGCGGGGGCGGGAAAAAAAGCCTGGCTGGGGCAGGAGAGGAGCATGTGAGAGTGTTTGTACGAGGAGGAGAATACGGGGGGAGTTTGGGGCCCCAGAAAAGACCCCGTTTCCCGCAGAATCCTGGATTGTAGGGATTAGGAACGCCGGGCGACGAATGCTCCTCTGCGACACAAATTGAACCATACACTATCTTCCGCGGTGTGAGATAACACGACTTTCCACCCCTCCCTCTCCAGGGGTTTAGTAACTGAGGCTCCATGGGCGATGGAGTACCTACAAGTGATCCCGGTGTGCAGCTGTGAAAAACACAAGCTCCTAGCGCTCGGCACACCTAGACGATTTAAGTGCATAAACGTAGAATGTTTTAAGGTGGGTAGTTCCCCGGCGCCCGAAAAGCGCCGATACACGTATTAGATGAATGCAGCGTCGGATTAAGCGGCTCTTTTCGCTTAAGTTGGCACTTTTCCCTATAAAATACACACACACATATACCCGTGGTTCCAAGTCCTGACCTACATTTTGTTTTCGGCTGAAGAAATACGCTACAAATAACGTTATTCGGGGATTGAAGTATTTCACTTAGGTATCTCTCCTCTCACGGCGGCTACACAGCGATGTGTCTCCGCCGCTCACCGATTCCACGGCACAATAACATTATATTCTCCCAATAAAATAAAATATTCACACCGAGACCCATCTAAAACGAGAGACTGACTTTTACGATTAAACAAAACAAGAGCCAGTTCAAATGTACTACCTACTACGACTTCACTAGTGGCTTATACCATAGCCTTTTTTAAATAGCTACATGACGATAATACATCTAGTACTCCAGGCATAAAACACTCAAATATCCATCATAGGTTTTTAAAGCGTTTTCACTCCCCTTAATTTGTTATCTAAAACGCAATTTTACCGTTGGTATGGAATATGCTCTGTCAAGTTAGCCGTGGGGCCACATAGCAATGAATTCATCGTGCATCATAAGTTTCCTCAATAATTTTTAACACAGAAAAGAGAAAATTTCCCCAGCAAAGCTTTTCAGATGCTTAATTCGGTATTTGTTTTCTAAACCTTCCTTTGAAATATTCTTGTCTGCTCTTCCCCAGCAGTATTTCCTAAATGAAACAAAAAATGTTCCTTAACCTTAAGTTCCAATGCAATTAAATTAAACTAATTCTTTAACAAAACGCTTATGCAAAAAAAGAGAGCCTTAAGACTCTCTCATCAATTTCTCCACATAAATCATTATCTTTAATTACATCCAAATAATGCACTCTATATTACTAGAAATATTGGATAATAGATTACTGGATCAAACAACTTTTATTGTAGCACCCTCAATGAGAGTCTCATCGTTCAATACCTAGTAGTAATATACCATCAATGATTTAAATGATGATATAAATGATACAAAAACATTCTGTAACTACTAACCCCAATTGATACTCAACATGCATATTCATTACAATAAAGTTGACCCATTTTAGGTATTATAGACCGATGTCGTAAGCTTAAAAATCAATTCAACAGTATGAAGATTGAGAGGCTGTGCCACTCATAAATAATACTGATTAATATTTCAAGGTCTCTACTAATACTGTGCACAAATCTTTCCGTAGGTGTGAAGATTTTACAATGTTTACGGAGACATTGATCAGGTAAGAGAAATTAGTGGAGCCCGGGAAATTTTACAATTTGAAACAATCACACTACGCGACCGCTAGGGAGAATTAAATTGGCCAATCTTCACAGGTAAATATTTTCAAATGAAAACAGCAGTGTAATCAAGTAAAACAACGGCCAAATCAGATGCGTTACGTCGTGCTAAAGATCAACAGAGGAGGACGCTATAGGAAATAATGCCAGAGAGACAAGTTTCTGATGAAATGGTCACGCATTGAGACGTAACGAATATGCAAGGAAAACAATTAAAGGGAAAATACAGTGGATTGCACTTTGAGGAAGACCAATGGACAATTACAAATATCACGACTAACTCGACATGAAAATGAGCTGTAATGACTTTAAGGAGGTAAAAAGGGAAAGATTTAAAATGGAAGGCTGGACCAATCTTAGAAATGAATGGCTCATGCAAACTGCTTTATAATTCTTAGCCAGCAAACATTAAACTATATATAAAAAAAATGCTGATATGTCAAAAGTACCCATCGCGTCACAGCCTCAACGGAATCTGAAAAGTTGTACTATAGCTTTCAATAAATTTCCAAGTATATCATTGCCGAGTAAACATGCCATATCAAGGTACCAAATAAGCATTTTCCCAATTATTTCCTGGACCATGCATAACGGTTTTTAGCCAACGTAGCAGTCCAAAATATCAAAAAGACATCTGAAGAAGAGACACGTGGGCACAATATCGATTTCGTGAACGGGACCGCAGCCAATACGTAATCTCTAGGGAGAGGAATGAGAGAACAGTCAGCGTGAATGGAAAAGTGCATCGTCAGGAGAACGGAACGCTCGCATCCAAAAACGCGCGCCACACGACCGCTTAGCAGACCGAAACAAAGATGGCCCAACAGCACCATCCCCACACTCGCGTCGGCCAACTCACTCGAAATAACACCCTGCCTCCCTCTCCCTCCACGATGCATATCGAGACCGTTGGGGGTGAGGAGCATCGGACGCGGATTCAACAGACTGCGGATAATCCCGCGTGAAATAGCGCCCCGGTTACTCCACGGCGTGCCATTTTCACGCGAGGCGAGAAGATAGTGAGGGGCGGGACAACTCGGGGAGACGGGATGAAATGTATAAACGAGGACATAAAACTCACCTCCCTCCCTCGTCCCTTACCTAGGATTTCAGGGGCGGATGGCTCAATTATTTAAGGGGCGCGAGACTCCCATTTTTCAAGGGACGAGCCATTTCCCACGGCCACATATCTTCTTCCACCACCTCTGCTACTCCACTCACTGAGTCCTACATCCCAAACGAAACCCCAGCACCTTCTCTCTCTTTCTCTCACCTCAGAGCATCCCGATGTAAAAAACAGTCAGAAACCTAGGATGGGATATTCGCGGAGGTATAAAAAATACCATTTATCCTTCTACCAAACTATCCACCGTAGGATATTAAGTAGTGACACCGATTAAATGACGCAAAACTTAAGTCCTGTAGTACGAGAATTGCAAAACTTCTCTAGTACTGTATCCTAAAAACAGACAATATAGGGACAAAAAACTTCATAACTGATTGAACATGAGAAAACATATAGTTTGATTAAGGTGGGAGCATATAGAGGCTCGGAGGCTACACGCTAGGCTTAGCTTGCTCGAGAAATTCAGAAAGTGTCTTTCAGAGCAACAAAGAGAAAATTATTATGACGCCTCACTACATCTCTAGGTCAGACAGAAGCGATAAAATAAGAAATATACGTTTCCAAACTGATAGGTAGAAAAACTCGTTCTTCCCGCGCCCATTAAGCGATCATAATAAAAACAGCCCCATTCAACATCCTCCCATAATAAACTTCACCATTTCACCTCCCAAAACCATATCCCGTACATCTTTTCACGGCTGGTGTCCGAACACACCCTGCCACACGCCTATGTAGTGGCTTTCAGGGTAGTATGTAGATGTAGGTGTAGACATCTGCCAATAGAATAGATACCATGTTCATGGTATGAAAAGTAAAAAAAAACTAATAATACATGTGATATCAAAAAACCTACAAGCAAAAATTAGAGCTTTGATAAAGTGAAAAATTAAGCAAAAACTACATATAAAACAATCAACAGCATGACATTGTCATTATCCTTACTAATGATATCTCATTTACATCTATAGTTTCAAAACTCCAAAAAAATTCTAAATGTTATAATCACATGACTATATATCACTATGCAAGAGCAAAAAATCATTCAACCATTTAATGAGTAACCATCAACTTAAACACCAAGTTCATCATATAAAAATACACGGTATTAAGCGCTTTCAATGGTATGTTCATTATCGAGAAGCAGCTGCACTTTGAAAGTCGTGGCAGCATAACTGTCCATTAGAAAGGTGAAATAAAATTACATTTTATGTCAATTAAACCCTCAGCACAATTATTAAAAATTCCTATGGACATTGAAAAATGGAATTGAAAATTGATAATATAACCGAATTTTTATTTTTAATGGGCAAATTAAGTTCCACAATGAGGTTGCAAATTTTGTACACAAAATAAAATTCATACTCACATACAAATGATGATGTTCTCACATATATCATTATGTTTTTAATGCATAAAATATGCAATCGATAAAATGTAATTGAAATACGCAATATTTCTGCTGGTATGTGCCCCATTTATACTGTAATTTTGCCAGAATTTTTCACCACATGAATAGTGATATAATTTTAATTTTTTCTGTCAGGCTGATGATAAGTGTAATTAACCAGCAGTAATGTAAAGCAGTAGAGTAAGTGTAACCAGCAGTAATTTTTAATTATGGAAATCAAGCATATTTTCTGCCAGCAAATGCACACTTGTTGCTCTTTTATAATAGTTGGAAAAAGATACTTACGAGCAGTTTTTAATTAGTCTAAAGTTTCGTCAGCACTTGTACCATGCTGCATTATATTTAAATAAATTTAAGATATGTGCAGAGTGTTATGATGAATTTACATAGGGAAAAATACTTCATTGGCTTTACAGGTATTAATTGGGAACATGCTTGTTTGATACCATGATACGACATGTTTACTCGACGATGGCTTATTTTAAAATTGATTTAAAGCTACACAACATTTCAATTTTCTTTGTGGGTGTGATGCGATGGATACTTTTGACATATCAGCATCTTCGCATATTTAAATTTTGCTGTCGCAGGATAATTTAGGCAGTCGTCATCAGCCATTCATTTCTACGATTGGCGCAACCTTCAATTTATTATCTTTCCCTTGTTACCTCCTTAACATCATTGCAGCTCATTTTCATGTCGAGTTAGACGTGGCATATGTAATTATCCATTGGTCTTCTTCTAAGTGCAATCCTCTGTATTTTCCCTTCAATCGTTTTCCTTGCATATTCGTTGTCTCAATGTGTGGCTAATCCATTTAATCATACAACCCGACATTTACTGCCTAAATTTCCAAAATTTACATCAATGAAAACGACTCAATATAGTCATCACTACTTTGCAGAAAAAATGTTACATAATTTGTATTATTAATTCTACACCTATACTTATCTTCTCTTCCAGTTTAGAGCTAAATAGGTACTTCCTTCAAATAAAAGGTCTGAAGCCATTACCGGGTTTATTTTTACAATTTATTGTATCACTTCCCCGGTTATCTATGTCCAACCCGCAGCAGGTTCTTTTCACAATCTTTCCTTCCCAAGAAGCAAAAATAATAGGTGGCGTAGGGAAAGGAATGCAATGGGAGATACAAGAAATATATTTAGAAAAAATAAATCCTCTTCCTTGCCTCCACACGCTGAGCACCTCTCACGCGGATTCCCTTCTTATGAATCGGAACAGAATGGGGTGGAATAGGATGAGAGGTGGTGGGAAGTCGTATTTTTTCCCTCAGGCAATGATTTGTCACGGTTTCCTTCGCCACCTTCCGGCGGAATTTGCGAGGGAAACCCCGAACAAAACTATCACTCACGAAGAGCGCCTCACAAGCGATTCGAAACCGTTTTCGTGAAACAACTACACCGGAAAGAGGATTGCGCCCTCAGTCAAAGTCAGCGATTGGAACTTTATAGCGCTCTTTTCTCCCGGTGAGGTAGCAAAGGGGGTTTTTTTGTCGAAAAGATCTCTTGTCCTCCTTGGCCATTGAAAAGTACTCATTTGATGTAAATATTTTTCAAAGTTATACATTGGATGGAGCAGTAATTCTCACCATTGACACTTATGTCGAAGAATCTTTCAGCTTTAGTTAAAAGGAGTCGTGTTTTAATTTCTGTCAGGAGTACTTATTTACATATCTATTCCACAAAGCTGGGAATACTCAGTTCTTTATCAAAGCTTATTACAGACACAATTTTTTTCTTCCCTTTTGTCAGTTTCCTGTTTCGGTTTTTTAATATATTGATAGCGTTTTCCACAAATTTCAATGTGGTGTGGCACCATGTATTTCTAAGATGATACATTTCTAACATACGGAAGAACCCTTTCACTGGCGCGGAGCTCAATATTGTAAAAAAATAACTAATGTGAACATTTTGTTGAGTTTTGGCATGCATAAGTTGTCTCCAGGAAAAATAGGTATTTAAAATATTATAGGTAAAATAAATTAGTTTTCTTTCATAATCAATGGAGAAAACCAACTTTGGTCTTTATATATGACAAATTATTCTTCTCTCGTAATTAAAAAAATATATGAAATTAAAAGAGATCTTGCGATACATTTCCACAGTAACAGTAATGCATAATTTTTGTTTGTTTAGCGTTACCTTAGCGTCATTCAAAATAGACTAGAATAATAACCACACAAATTCTGCTTTTGTAAACTTAGGCATGCTTCTTGAGTTCACAAACTAATAGGGATTGGCAAATATGTGTATGATCTCTAATGACAACCTATGTATCAAACCCATGAAAATTATATCCCAGAAGCAATCTACAGCTAGCAAAATCTAATGACTTAAATTTGGCGAGTGGATTTCCTGATTTTCTCTTCTGTGAACACTAAGTTAAGACGAAATACTTTATATAGGATGTAATTCATATAAACTCAATTTTATTTTGGTTACTAATACCGAAGCTAATATCTCAGCAGCAGGCCGGAGACTATATTAATGGTCAAGCATTACGAATTTCGAACGAGCATTATGCGAGCGCTAAGGACGACAGAACTGCTTATTCTGGCCAGCGGTAGCTGAGAAGACCCTTTACGCCGAGATAAATGGGTCTCTTTATTCATTCTAAGTGACGCTAGGGCGGCGGCATCAACGAATTTGTTTCGGAAAGTGGTCAAAACAGCCCGTTAATTTTCTCACCTCACCCATTTAAAGCGCACTCACTGCCTATCTGAACCCGTGGAAGTGGCTGAATTCGTAAACGCTTTCCTTAACGTAAAAACTACAGTCCAAAACGATCATCTCCACTTGCAGGAGTCAACCAACACTAGTTCCAACACTTTCTCTTTCAATAAAACTCCCTCCTTACTCTTGCTTCACATCTGGCCTGACATTATAACGTAAGCCAAAATGCTACATATTTCATTCTTTTTCTTTCTTCTTTTACTACAAAACAAAAGCAGAGCCAGTGCTAATTCAAATATTTTAAATGCAATTCAGACAAGAAAAAATCTGAAATGAAAGAGATTTATATCGTTCAAACAGTTCCACGAGTGGGCATGACTAGGCCTTATATGCGGTATTTTAATAAAAATAAGTCATACTTCCCGCTTTCTTGAAAAAATAGTTTATATTTTCACGAATTTTATTGGCAAAACTGTAAAACAAAATTAGTCTACAGTAAAACAAACGATCTTGTACTGCAAAACCTTCTTTCATCTTACTCCTTAATTTAACGAAAATACTCTCTTATAATCAGCTAACTATTGTGTTATCAAAGTTTATTACACAAAATCTAAATTTTGAGGTGTAAATTTTATTAAATTGTTCCAAACAAGAGCTGGCGGTTATCGTCCATGAAACTTGCGTTAAAGCACATCACTAAAAAATCGTAATTAAAAATTGAAACTCAGTTACGTATCTACCCAAAGTATCGATAATACATCAAAGTGCACATACGCGTATGATTTCTAGGCCAACGTATGAGATATATGAATTTATTCACAGAGAGTCTAAAGGTATTTATCATTCATTTAAATCAATTCCCAATCTCAATTACTAAATAAAATTAATGCATCTCTTAATCTATTAAATCCTCCAACTGCTTTTTGCCACTGCAATCATACTTTCAGCTGAAGAAAAACGTGCTCACTGATATTGTTTTTGTGAATTTATTGCGATGAACCCTTCAAAATAAATGCTCTCCGCTGAACGTATGCCTACAATTAAGCCATATCATTCTTCTCACGCCGTCTGTTTCCTCGAACGGACTAATGTTGGTAGTCTGATCAAAAACTATTACTTACTAAAGCTAAATTTTTACGCCTCATGCAGTTACTTAAGAGCAAAGAGAGTTGAAATTTCGCACAACCTTCAACATCAGTGTCATGACAAATAAAATATATCTACTAGAATCTCTATCGTACAGTAAGTAATCTCAATAGAAAAAAGGTGGGCTGTGATGATGAAGCATATTTAAATACCTTGCACTTGCCTGCATGTTCTGCATATATTCCTACACATTGCACTTAGTAAATTATAAGTTTGAAAGAAATGGTGAGAATTTCCCAATAACTTTTACCTATAGTAATTTGTCAGGAAGGCATCTTTGCACGTCCCCTTTTCAAAGTGAATAGATTTAAAGAAAGACGATGCGGTTACATCGAAAGGTTGAATCTTTAGGAGATGATGTCTCACGGCTACCTAGTGATGATGAAGTGACATTCCACATTTCGAAGATCTACCTATTAAACATGGCATACTATGAGATTCCAAAATTTGGTTATTGTAGGGCCACAAATTACTTGGAAGGTATATTTAAATCGGGAAAAGTCATTTGAAGTGAACTTTGGTGCAAGAGGCGTTCAATGTTACGTACGTTCCTCACATAATCCTCCTCTCGAGCTTTTCTGCCAAGTAGAGGCAAATGTTCGAACTTTGTGCATAGAAATTTATGAAGCTAGAAAAATTATAACTCCAGCCACACTGCTGAGTAGCTAGTTTCAGAAATGGAAATTGAGGGCTTAGTCCACTTAAAAACACTGGGCTCTATCGTCAAACTGAGTTCCATAACTGGTATTTAAACGAGTTTAGTAATCAGCTCATTCCAATAGTTAAAAAAACATTAAAAGCAACGGGTCACCTTAGATTCCTATAATTTGTCATTCAAAAGTAGTTTCGAGCATTGTTCACGTTTTGTGAATGATAGTAAAGCAGACGAAAATGGTTTAATGACTTAGCAATATCGGCCGCTGCGTGGGAGACGCCGGCTCCTGGTTAAACAGAAGACGAAAGAGGCCCTCTTGGGAAAGCTAAGGGAGGGTGTTGGGGGATAGTGGGCGATAGAGCTGAGCAGGATGGCGTCATGGGAGAAAGGAAAGGAAGGAACATGCTTTGCATAAATAAGGAATCCTCGACGAAAAACATTCCTCCCAAGGCTACGAGCGGGGGGCCTCGGCATGTGTCGCCATGTGTTTTTGGGGTAAAAGGCAAGGAGAGAGCGGTCTCGTCTTCTGCCTTTATGGCTGCGCCGGTAAAACTATCCTTCCGAGGAAGCGCGTTGAGTCCGAATGAGTGCTTTCAAGAAGGGTTCAAGGGGTGGCGCTGGTCAGCGGAGCCGCTGAGGATTCGAAGCGTAAGGGACGCAGGTTTTAGCCCGGGATAACTGGTAGTGCACGGCTGGTGCGACACGCTAAAACACGCCCTCAATTTGTCCCGCAAAAACGCTGACTATATGGGCTAACGAACATCCCCTTGTGGTGCCAGCATGCACGGAACCAAAACTAGTGAAGCGGTCAAGGAATGTTTCCTAGCGGCTATGAAACACTTTGGAGTCACCCACGTGCATGAATTTCATTGAGAATGTCGTAAAGATATTATATAGGAATTGAGAATTATAATTTTATCACAAATAACGTTGCTGTATTACCAACGCATGGCAAACACAGTCAATATAGCTACGACAAATTGCTGACATTTCGTAAAATTTGTTTATCTTCATTGTCTGTCAATCGATGTAATTTGAAAAGGCTTAAATATTAATCTACGATTTTTTATCGACCGTACAAATGTAGATTCAAAATGTAGGAAAAATTCAGCATTAATGCAACCGTGAGAATAATTATGTAATTTTTGCACGCAATATTGGCTGATTGAATGTATAGTTGTTTAAGGAGCAATACTCGCTTATTATACTAATAGTAATAGTCAGATAAAAAAAGAGGAGGTATTTATTACATAATGACTTACAGAATACGTGTATAACATGAAATGATGGATAAAATACTCAAGGATACGCAGGAATTTTCACTTGCTACGTTCAAAGGTCATTTGTCAATTGAAAAAGTAAATAGAATAGAATAAATAAATAAGAAATCCGAAAATTTACTCAAAATAAATATGATAACTTTTTGGATATCTCGACTATATCCAATGCATAAAAATTATCGATAATCAAGAAGAAAACAAAATGGAATACAAATGGGAATATTTTAGAGAATTTCCGTTCACTGAAAACGGCTTCATTTGAATACCACGCAACCAAATCCCAGCTGTGGCCTATAAGGAAACCAAAGAAAGGTAGGAATTACGAGATCACCTTTACTGACAAGTATTCACCTATTACAGCTTTTTGAGGTAAAACTTATACTTAAACTCACAGATAACTTGGTTAAATATTGCATCGGCATATGCGCACGAAATAACTGAGTAAACAAAGAATTTGGAATATTTTTCTCGATGGGTTACATTGACATAAATAACAACATTATTTCAGATATATATTTTATTAATTTCCGAATACTTTACACACGAATTCTGAATAATAGAAAGAGACAAAATTAAAAACTTTGAAAGAAATACGGTTTAGTTTTACAAGAAATAATGCTATTTCATGAGAAGTTAATCTAATTTACCAGTTATGACACTTCAGTCTTAGCGCTCAGAAACCTTAGAAGGATATTAAATTTTACTAACTCGCCTTATTCACACCATATTATCAAAAAACAAAAAAGTTTTTTCGCCGCAAACATTATTTCTGATCCTCAATCTTAATACTATAATCGTACCTCCTTTTCAGGAGTTTTTATTAAAACAAAATCTTCAGGAAGAAAAATAATAAAATTAAAAGGATAAATTATGATTTTGTGTAAAAAAATCACACGTAATGATTTATTTTTTCAAAAATATCAATTCCACAGAATGGGCTTACACGGCTTCAACGGACAGGAAAGGAGTTTTGTTTTTCCTTTTTTATTGTTTACACCACTTTTAAAATGTCATCAGCCAAAATTACCTCGCTCCGCATTTATATGTGTACAGTGCCTTATTCGCCACATTCATGTGTCTTCGAGCGTCGTAAGTTGTAAAAAAATTATGACTTCTCCCACAGATCATCAAAATGTCAACAGAAGTAGAGTAAACAGCTGAACTACCGCAGCCAAAGTAAAATAAAAGTTTAGATAACTTAATTGTTGCGATACAAATATTTGTCGTAGCTCGTTAAATTTTTTATTGGGCACATACTTATCAGATAGTAGTTTTAAGATAATAACTAAATATTTTACGTGCCTTCGTTTAAACTCAGTTATTCTCGCAGCTACCATTTTACTTTTTATTTAAAATCTCACCCATATTTTTTGGCATTTATAAAGTAACCATGGTAACTTCCACTGCAAATTCTGGGTTTTAATTATAAATATTAAATATTTCAAATGCATAAAACTTCAGAGAAATTTTGCGAATTTTTACGTGCGCTCCCGCACCAACTCACCTCACTGCACAAATTGTAGAAAAATGAGTCACAAGGATGACAAAAAGAATGGTGAAAATTTCAAATATGAATAAACTCTATCGCTGGAAATCTCTACATAGTTTACTTATTATCCTTAAATAATGTAAAAAAATATTATTTAAATTCTGTTCAATAGCGCTATAAAAGTAATAATTTTTATGTCTCAGCGTGAAGAGAGGTAAGCGAAGGCAAGTCCCGCCTTCAAACGATTGGTTTCCTATCGAAATTTATATTATTACAGATTATTTTCTCGAACTAACTTTTACACTCAAACACACTACATTTACTCGTACTAGAGGAAAATGGACAGTTTTCAAAAGAGTACATGTGTATTTAATATAGTTTTTAGATATATAAGTCATGAAACGTGTTCAATGTGCATTTAAGAAACATTCCATATTGTAAGTGGTTGCATTAATGGTTAAAAGAAATTAAGATTATGACATAAGTAGTGAAGAAGATAGATGCAAGATGTTCACGTAGATACTTAATTAAAAGCTGCGAGAGTTATCACTCGACAACAAACTAGTTTGTTCACTCAAACTGATTGTAATTAATGTTCATCAATTTTATAGGCATACGATAAAGATAAATGTTTTTCTTCATCGATGCAAGACTGCATAATACATTCATAGTGATGTTATTTGGGAGGTTAATGATGAAAGGAATATTGAGTTTGGGACCCAGTTCCAGAAATGAAGTCTATAGCAGTACATTATGTGCGCTCATAACTTTCGATCCCATAGCTAAATTTCAGCCCAAATTCCGCGACAAAAAGTTTGATGCACGAAATTAATTTAGGATGCATTTGAACGATAAAAAAAAGGTGCAAAAGTGAATAGACTCAACTTCTTGGCCAACGTGGAAAATAAAAGAGGGGCAGGTATAGGTGTTGGGATGACCCGAGAACGGGCCTTAAGAGACCTGAAAGGTGGACTCGCGACGGGAGAAGGGAAAAGGGAAAGAATGAATAAACTAAATGAAGGCGACCCTGGCGAGAGGAGGCTATTTGAAATGTCGTGCGAAGGTGGCGTATGCGTCTACTTTCAGGGAGAGCGGTGAGAGGAAGGTCACAATGGGGTGGTGACTGCGAGAGAGAGAGAGGTCATGAGGAGGGCAAAAATAAGATGAGGAAGATTCATGAGCGCCACCGACTCTCATCCACGGGTGCAGGAACGAGCAAAAGTGACGAGGGCGCTAACGCCAAGCCACGCGATTAATTAATTCGCAAATCCTTTTTTAATGACTATTTTCGGAGCTTTTTTTGTCCCAACGTGCGAGCGCGTGTGTTTCGTGTTGCCTATCTTGCGCAACGTTTGAGGCCCTTCCCCCTCCCACCCTATTTTCACTAAGCTGGTGCTCTGGAGCCCCGGCGCAAATGTTGGAGATTTTAATGACAAATGTCGACCGTAAATTTCGACGAAAGCGCTCCTTTTACGTCACTATTCCGAAAATCCCATGCACAAAAGAAGAGCTGAGGGCGCTTCCCTTGATTTTAAGTTACGTTTCAGAGATATAATACCTAAAATAGAATGCCTGGAATTCTTAAGGTACGTAGCCCTATTGATGCTATTCATACTCAAGCGTCACTATGCCGTAACTCTATTTTCAAGGCATAAGAAATTATTTCAGGTGAAACACCTTAATAACTTGAGCCTAAAAGAGAGAAATTTTGTTACAAAATGTAGCAGATAAAATATAGTGGTGGTCTGACAACTTATTTCAACACAAAAACATATTAGTTGAATAGAATTAGGATGTACGTAGATGATGATAGCATAAGCTGACATCTTCAACACGTCTTTAAAAAACTTTTTAACTTCATGGGGCAAGAATCACCGTTCTCTTTGTCATAGTACGAGGGCAAAATATCACATTAGTTGTATATGCGAGATAAAAATTTACGTAAATTATTTTCCTTCATGTGTATATTTTCAAAATATTTTTGACAAGTAATCTTTTCACTAATTACTAATAACTCATCATTAATGTTAGAGAAAACTCCTCTCATTATGAGAGATAAGCAGATGATAATTTTTTCGATAGCTATTGATTGGATATTTGCAGGAGAAAAATCAAAAATTATAGTACGGCAGCTAATGGGTGAAAATTACTTACCTGAAAATTACTCCTCAAATGATCGATTTTCTGATTTTTTCTGATTTTTCATCCTCGGACTTTTTATTCAAGGTTTTGAATAACTCTAATTTCCCCATACTACAAAAATAAATGAGAAATAATTTCAGGACGATTAAAAGTGTATCGATAATCACCCAAGGCACATAAACTTGGATGTACAGTGGCGGAAAAAATTAACGCAAAACTCATTGGAGTCTGAATGCGGCGTACACGGGAACTAATTGAAATCGCTTTTCCTTCGACAACTTGACAACAATGAGACAGCATGTGGAAACCGGGAATATTCAAAATCTATATGAATGGATATCGATTTTACGCGTCATGTAAATAGTCATACTAAGAAGGTTTACGTTCGCGAGATCGTCTAGGAGTTATAAACGTGATGAGCTTGCTTCGACCCGCACTCAGTCGAGGTTCCGAAGTCGTAGTTGATTATGTAGAGATGCTTACCATATTTTTTTAGAGCTTTGGACCGTTTAAAAAATTATCTTGATTGAAACTTAAGAAACAATACGATGAAAGCATTATTTGTAGGGACATAAAAATTTTTTATTCTCCAAATCAAATTCACTTACAATAAAACGTATTTCCGCGTACAGGGAATAGCTGTGGATGAACATCGTTTTGATAGGCCTCAAACTACTTCCGAGAAATATGATGTATTAAAATTAACATTTTGGCGTAATATCCGGCGTAATTATGGCGTAAGTAATAAGGGAACTAAAGGCGTTTGATTGGAATGGTCTGGGCTGATGAGGTGAAATCTGAGAACTAATTCTTTCTGTTTGTATTCCCAGAAGAGTAGTATGCTTTTTCCTATCCTTTAGTTATTTTAAAAGTTCGTAGACAATACCACCACTCATTTTAAAAGTAACTAAGTTCACAGTAACGCATAGGGACGCAAATAAATTCACCAAAAGGATACGAAACAACATCATAAATTCGCCTTGACATAAGAAAGCTCAGTACTTGTTACTGGGTTACAAGCCTGAATTGCAATCATGGTTCTTCATAATAACGTTGTTCGAGTACGCTCATGATTTCGAAAACGTGATCGTCATTAAGAAATATCGGGTGCTACATAGCAGTGGAGTGCGCTCCCAGGACCTTATGCATTGCCCAACCAATGCGGCTTGCCTTTTGGATGACAATAATGACCATAAGAAGAAAATAACCGTGATCCCACCCCTGGTCGAGACATTTTTGAGTTTTTCATTCAATTTATGGTCAAGTACATTGATTTTTATTCGGCAAATTTTATCTATTTTATATTTTAAAAATTCATATTATCAGCCAGTCATTGCAGCTACACATTATATTAATTCATATCGCCAATATGAGGAAATTTGTATAAAAACACATTTGCGTTCATTATAAATCGAACATGGACCACTCTTTAGCTAGCCAAATACATCTGACAGCTACAACATTAACGTTACCTATAAATTTATTTCATTCATGATATTCTACTCCAAACTGAAGTCTTTTAAAAGGCTTTTTGTTAATTTCATATATGCGGCGAATTTATAGCTAAGCATATAAGATATTATGCAATCATCCATATGTTATCCATAACTACACCTAATTTTGGTAAACTTTTCTGAATGTTTATTCGTATATCCTGCATTTAATATATAAAGCTTAACAGTGGACAGCTCGTCACCAAGCTTCCTGTGATATGATGAAAGAAATATCGGGAAAAAATGCCTAGATTATTCGGTATCGATGAGAGCACATTTATTTTTATTTCGTGATATTATATACATTTACGTATCTTTTCATAGTTTAATCCCATTCTGACGAACTAAAGACGGATTTATATTGGGTCAAGAACGATTCATTAATAAATATCCGTTTTGAATTTAATAAATATCCGTTAAAGGAATTTCGTCAATCTACAAATGGAAAATCGTGAAAAATTACATCACGTAGACTATACTTATTTCAATTAAATCTTTTTTTTATCGACAATTGGTGCGGATAAATCTCGATTTATATCATTTCGGTGAAACAGACGCATTACACGTCATTCAAATAGATCCTCGGAAAGTCGACCACAATAAATATCCCTTGGTGGTAAAAGATGAAGATTTTAGCATATACATAGTATACTGAATTGAGAGGGATAGTGAATCTTTTTTATAATCAGTCTTTCTGTATAAATGATATCATTCGATGTAAGAACCATGTTGAAACAAACACAGCGATGCACCGCGACTGAATGCGCGAATAATATGAGACGAAAGCTCAAAAATGAGGCGATTGATGACTAAGTTCTAGGCTCCGACAAATGTGAGCTCCATTGCGGATTTCAAATATTTGCGGTAGACGATGTTTTCCTCAGTGTTTCCAGTCTTTGGAGTGTGTACTACTCCTAGAAGTTTCCAAAAATGCCGCATTCTGGCGCGCGAAAAATTTTGCGTTAATTTTTTCCACCACTGTACATATATAGAACAAGATCTCAAAATATCCCACGGGAAAGCTCTTACGCAGAAGAATGTCCCACCAGGAGCAATAGACTTACCCTCAGCAAAAATAAATGCAGTCTCGTTGATACCCGTCACGAAACGCGTCAAAAGGGGTTTACGAAATAAGATCCCAGAGCACGAGGAGGGCGGAGAATTGTTTAAGACCAGACTCGGAGGAGAGACGGGGGGAAGGAAGTGTGGAAACATACTATGAATACTAACTCGGGCTCGTCCCTTGAATATTAATGACTCTACACTCAGCAGCAATGCTGTAAACAAGGATTCCGGTGGGGTGATTGGCGTGTAAACATAATTGTCCTCCCAAGGATGTTCCATTCCCCAACTGCGATGAAAATATTCCCTAGGAATGATAAATAAAAAAACAAATCTATAAAAAAATGAGATAAAATAAAAACGATGATGGAATACCCCAAGATAAATAAATATAAGTCAATTTCGAGACATCATTGAGCACACAGTGAAAGACCGACGCAACGGGAATTCATGGAAATCATGAAAAGTTTATTTTAATTCACATTTTCCTTTGGTATTATAAATAACCTAGGGTCTTCTTCATAAGATATCAGCTATTTTTTCTTTGATCATTCTAGCCAAACAGAGAAGACCCTATAGCAAATCTTGCCGTCAGTTTTAAAGTTATGCATTATTTACCGTCGAAAATGTAGTTGGAACGATACTTCCAAACTCTCAGAATTATGCATTAAAAATTAGCTAAAAAATCGTCAACCCTAGATTTTTTTATTCATAACACGGACGCTATCTTAAAAACACCGTCTACGTAAATGTACGAAAATGAAACGACATTAGGGCATGAAAATCTGGAATTCTAATTCTCAAGTCATAATTAGTATAGGTCTCATTTTAAACACCTTATGAGAATGATTATCTGGTTAAGAGCGGCATAAAATAGGTAAAAATTAATACTGCAATGAAATTGTGCTCCAATAACCAAAGTGTGAGTTTTTACCTTCAAATTACATTCCGCAACTTTTCAGGATAGTTATTCGTTGTAAATAATTTTAAAATATAAAGAATTGGACAACAAATAAAAGATAAAGACAAAGAAAATTGGATAATCCTAACAAGTTCTTAAAATATAATCAGATTGAGCGACTGTATCATTATCTGAGACGTAAAAATGTATCTCCAACTGCAGTTTATTTCATTGGATGAAGTGCAAGTAGTTCAATTATTCATTTCACGCATACATTTAACTACTACGTAGGTACGCAATGCTAGATTAAAATAATTATTGCATAAATCAATTGGATAAAAAATGATGTCAATTTTTATGCACTAATTTGGAATCTTGACTAAGAATCATTACTGAGGCTATCAAGCAGCACTACATATAAGACCTGCTAATAGCTAAGTGTCGACATTTCTTGACTGCAAGTAATATATTAGCATCCACATTTTAACCGTAAGCGGACGGAAAGGACTTCATTATGAGTAAAACAGTTACGTTGAGAGAATTTAGGTATCGGATGTAAATGAACAATATCACCTCATCGACATTCCTATAAGTACAATTGTCTAATCAAAACAAAAGTTAAGTCATCGATCACAAATATCGTCCGTAATACTCTTGATTCAACTCTTTTAGAAAATCATGCACAAAACACATCATCCTTTGAGTATTTTTATGTAATTTTTACCACTTACAGTAATAAAAAATTCAATTTTTAACTTTATTTTAACTGATATTAGGCCTGAAGAAGCAAATTAACCTTTGCGTGAAGACAAATTTTAGGCTATCCGGGACTAGTCACGGAGATCCTCTTTTACAGGGTCACCCGCAATGCACAATTGTGCGAAATTCCACAGAGAAAAAATTATCCGCATTGACCGGGATCCCGGTAAAGGCGGGTAATTTTTTCTCTGTGGAATTTCGCACATTTGCGTAAATACACCGAAGAGACTATAATGATCTGTCACTTTCTGAGACCTATCATCTCCCGAAGAAAATCTGAGGCACAATTAAGAATCTCCATAACGCGTGACTTCACTCTCTCCGTTTTTCAATTCTCTTCTCAATTTTTCAACCGAGAGGGAATAAACGAGACCACAACCCCTCATTAAATTCTCACGAGCTTTCAATCACTAGAATAATATGATTGATTGAATTTTTTATACAAAAACCCGGAGAATATCTCGTCTAGAGCGGTCTTAGTTGTTGACTAGCTTATTTTGTCTTATTTTGATTAGCTTATATAAGAAATTTTGTCGTTCGGTTTTTAACTTTTCCAAACTTCTTAACTCACGTAACAAAAATAACGGGCTATTAAATTGTGTTTAAAAACAACTTACACAACACAACATCGGTTTTACTTTCGGTTTAAACAACAACAGCTTAGAACGGGTGTAAAAAATAACTGGTTATACGCGGTTTGAACAACAAGAGTCTTTCGAGCATACAATAGTATAGAGGCGATAACCATTAGTCTACAGGTAGCTCTGGTTCTCTATGCAGACACAGGTGTTGCTAGATCTCGGTCACCTGCAAATTTGTATTTGTAATTCCAGAAATCGTCCACCTTACGGCTCAAAACTGACACATCTATCAAATAAATAATATAAACATCGACTCTTTCGCTTCATCTCAAGTCTGCGCACGCCAACGCCCAATTACTATTAGTCGTTGATAACAATTACAAAAATTAGAGAGAAGGAGCCCTGATCCCACCCCTGATTTACTCATCAAATTTCTTCGCCTCCCTTAAAACAGATGAAACCTACTATTGACCGAGGAAGATACACTCGCCGAATCCAAGCGGAGATGTGGAACTTATACAAAGCGGACCATGAGGCGAGGGCGGAGTATCTTTAAGCTGTCGACGACAGGGGAAAAAAAAGCAGAGCGGCTATCCCATGGGATCATCGGGATTGAAGCGGGTCGGGGGCATGGACAAATTCACGCGCATACGGAATGACACGCGAAGGAGGTCGAAGGGATGAGATTTGCCGAGAAGGGCTCAATGCGATGGATAACACGGAAAGTGGAATGAGTTAGGAGAGTGGAGGGCGAAACATTGTGTGGTAGAGGTTTGAGAGGTGAGGCTAGGTCGTTGCGCGTGTCACCATGTTTTTTTCATCCGGCATCCTCCCACTGAGGGATTGAGCGCGGCATTAAAAGGAAAGGTTTCCCGGAGCCATCTCATGGGCGATGCGGGAAATAAAGGGGCAGGATTTGTTGCCCTTAAGGGGTAGGCAGGGAGCGAAGAAATGGAGGAGTCGGGGGGTAAACGCTCCCCTGGACCACAAACAGTGCGATCACGTTGCTCGAGCGGGCGGTCGACCGAGAGAGATATCCAGGTTAAGGGCCTAGTGATCGCGGGCAATCAGAAACTCGGCCGACATTGGTCACATTGCGAAACCGGGCACTTTGAAAATAGAATCAAAAGAGGGAACAGTTTTGTGTCGCAAAACCGCACTATTGAAAGAAAACTCTTGTCAGAGTTCGTGAATAATAGAGGATAAATTAAGAGCCAATTATTATCTTCACGTTACGTGACGTTAAATTTGAATACATTTTTGTTTCTAATTAATGACAATTTATTTACCTTGCATCCAACTTTACGGAGAGTTCTGGGATCTGTGCTTTAGAAGTATATCAATAGTTTTCACTTTCTCCTATTGAAAAAATGCAACCAATGGGCAATACTACAGAAAGTGAACAAAATAAAACTATAATTGCTAACATCACAAGATTAAATAAAGCTTGAAATGTAAATAAAACGTAATTATAAGTTTACTAAAAATTATTTCGGATAAGATCATATTTTGTTAAACAAAACCCCACGAAAATAAGTAAAATGGCATAAATGGAGCGTAAATTCTTCCGGAGATATAGATAAACGGCAAACTGACAAAAGATATTTAAATAACTTCATATAATATTTGCACTGTCTTCCTCGGAACGAAAAGAGATAGAAGAATCGAGCAATATTAACAGTTAAAACTCCGAAAGGACCTCGAAGGTTTAAAATACATACCATCTCGAGAGATCATTTTGACTCATACTTTTATAGCTTTTTTATGAAAAAACTAAGAGAAAAAATACAGAAATGGTCCCCAAATATCATGCTTTACTAGGTAAACATATCGAATTCAGCTAAACCTTCAAATGAGCTTGATGACTAAACTTTTCAATGACGCTAATTACTATGAACCGAGTTTTGAAGTACTGGAAAAGGGATTGTTCAAAGAAGAAAATGATCGTAGAATTTAATGATCTCATCCAGATGTTTGCTGAAGATTCACTGCATAAAGTAATGCGTTAAAAATATAGCAGCCACTTACCATCTCCAGCATAACAGAATTGCATTCAATGTGTAACTCACCTGAAAAAAAAGAAAGGTTAATTTAGAAAAATCATTTAGCGTACAATATCATAATAAAATACAGACAAATATAGATAGTAAATGAGAAAATTGCCCTGACAATAAGTGTTGATCATCCATTAACGGGAAATGCTAATATTGATTTCATTAAATTAATGTATAATGAGTGATCAGATACGATACAGAACTTCATTCTGATTGATTAAAGCCACAGATAAATAAATAAGTTAAGTTTACCTCTGCATTTAAATTTCACGGTGCTTACTAATGCACAAATCACTGTTTGTAAGAAATTGAGATGAATTATGAAGGAGGATAAGTCATTATGACGAATTATCGGAAAAGCATTTCATAATTCGCTTAACATTGTACTAAAATGCAAGGATGTCTTCCAAATTCATACAGTACGTTCGTCCATTTCGGCGATAATGCATTGAAACAATCATCTAAGAATAATCATACTTAAATTCCCAGCTACTTTCCGTTTCGAATAACAACTCAAAGTCCAAATCACCAAATCATATACAATAAAACATGTTAGTTTCCTCGTCCCTAAAACCTTTCCTAAATGATATCATGAGTTTAGAAAAGCGTAAGAAATTATTCAGTACGTCACTGCTCAATTATTTATCTGGAAAGCTATTTTTTCCCACCTGTTTTAGAATAAAATTATACTACACATACTATTAAATATGACACTGGAACATTACAAGTAAATCGTCAATAATACGATTTCAAATTAAAATCTCAAATTAGAGTCGCATAGCAAATGAGTTATTTCATCACCATGCGACCATTTTATTTTGAAAGCTGTTTGGTCGCAACCTTTTCGGGAATAATGCCGCGGATAAATTTCAAGAGAGAATATTCCCTACCATGGCGCGGTCGCCCTCTGTGGGAAACAGAAACCTTCATTAATATCATTCACGAAGAAGACATTTCACCACCGGATGACGTGGAGAGCGGGGAGGTTTCAGTGGTTCCCTTCCACCCTCTCCCGCCCCAGTTCCGCCCCCGTGCGACCCCCTCCCCGATTCCGGATATCACGGACTCCTGACGATCGCTTGCCGGGCTTGCCACCCCTTGCCCACCTCGTCAAGAGCACGCAACCATAACGAACTCACCCCTAAAAACCGTCCCACTAGCGACTTCTCCGGACCCTAAAATTGTAGCTCGCCAGTAATGCTCTCAGTGACTGAACAAACCCATAGTTTCGAACGGCTTATACACAGTTTGGAATTTCAGCTTTCTGCCGCACTGAGACTTTCGAATATCAGGACCAGGTAACCTCATTGCGCTATAATTAACACAAAATTTCTAACTCATAATTTGTATGTAAAATCAAAGGATCAACTGCTACAGTCGGTGAAAATTAATATGAACTGAATACATTTGGAGGTTTCCGCAGTGAATTTATGGAACTTGCTATGCATTTTTTAATAAAAAGCTTATACTCTCTTTTTCCACAGTAAATGTTAATATCATACGAACATGGTTTCTTGGACCTATTTTAGTAGATATCTTAACTTCACCAACTCATTCTTTAAACGCGGTTAACGCCATCTTTAGGACCCGAAGATGACGTTCACTGTCAAAACTATGGTCATTTGATATTAAAATTTATTATGACATAACATATTATAACCCTTTTAGTAAAAAATGTTTAATTTTTAAGTAATAAAGAAAGAAATTAGGCTTTAACTATCGTAGTTTGAAATGACATTAGACAATTAAGGAGAGAATAAAAGATACTCATATCCTTATTTACCCAGAAAATTTACACCGCTCTGTTCGGCTATTCCATCATACAATATACATATATACAGCAATATACATGTAATTTGTAAGGATATTGAAACAGTGACCAAGATTGCTTAGATATTTGCCACCTCTTTTGGAAAATTAGGTAGGTTATGTAGATTTATGTAGATCTCTCAACTTCTTCAACCCAATCAAGTGCCATTAATAAAAATATTGCCGAAGGGATTTTGGTTTTTTTTTAACCATAGAGTGAAAAAATGATTTTCCTACTATTCTGTAAATAAGAAACCTATAAAATTTCAGGGTACAAACTTATTAATATTGGTAAAAGTCTGTTGGATGACCGGGAGGCATAGTTAGTGGTGAAGATATTTAAGGGTAAGATCATGAATTGTACAGATAGTAATCGCATGCGATCATGGCTTAGTCTTACAAGCTTTAGACTTTATATTTACCTCATAAATCGAAAGGTAGAAAAACTATTGTGACATAAAACTATAAAACCGAGAACGTAGCTATCATTTTCGCATGCAATTATTATAATAGTTTTTCAAGAACTGGCCCCTAGGCCGTTTAAAGATTGAAGGTCCTTCAGTAGCAGTGGTTCGTAAGAGTTTGTTTCACTATACGTATATATACACGCACACGGACGCAACCAAACACACTCCACCGCCCTTAAACACTTGCTGTCGAGCATAATTTCCGGGGCTTGGGGGTAGCGTGCGGGAAGCATTTGGAGCCGAGCTGTTATGGTAGCGCCGCTTCCGGCGGAAAAAAAAGTTTTCGAGTTTTGAGGACGTTGGTTGAAGCAAAGGGGAGAAAGGGAGGACAGTGTGGGGAGGAGATTTCTGGCCCGGCCACGAGAGGAAGCATAACGTCGTGACGTGAAAGGATTATACGGCACGAGGGTGGGGGGCCCGGCACTGGTTTGAGGGCAAACATTTCGAGGGAAAGTGACGTTTCATTTGGTCGCGTGGAAATGGAAACTCTTTCACCGAAAGGAACTAGATGCACGCGTTGTTATTGCTCCTTTGCACGTGAAATTGGGAGAGATGATTCTGAAGCGATTAAATGTAGATAATATTTTTTAGAAAGTGTAATAGTAATACGATTAATTCATTATTTATTACTAGCCATTTAAGTATAAATATATATCATGAGCAAAAAATATTATACTTTGAAACGGACACTTCTTTGGAGAATTTAATGTTTTGAGGCTTCATACTCGTCATAATTTCAATTCAAAAGCGGTGAAATGGGTTACAGTCTACTAGGTAAACACCACAGGGATGATGAAAGACAAGATAAATTTTAAAAATATTAAATAGGCGGATTAATTAATGCTTAATAGTATCATATTTTAGAAAATTTAAATATTGGTTTATTAATGTAAAAAAATTTTTATTTTCAAAGTGAAGGCAAATTCTATTTTGTAATTTTCCAAAATCTAAGTTCTCACTAATATACAAAATTCTAAAAAACAGTTAGAACTTATCCTAAAAGCAAAGCAAGTCCACCCCAAACTTTGTTCTTAATGACTTTAAAAAATATTGAAACATCCATGCAATGCATCCGATTCGCAAGTCTCTTTAAATCAATTTGACAACCCAGGGATTAATATTCTCCACTTCAAGTTAAATACCACAAGATCCACTCAAGCATATTCAAGCTTTTGTTTATGCCATTTATATACGTTGTTAATTAATAAAAATGTTGATAAGAAGTGAAATATCCTGTAAAATTGTAAAAATATGAAATGTAGTAATCTTCCCGCCTATTTCACAAAATCGTCAGAGAATTACTACCGTAGTTAAAGGCAAAATGTGGAGTCATCATGCAGCTGTCGTTGGCTCCAATTGCTTCACAAATGTGGTAATTAAAAATTATTCGTGCATTATTGTATCTTATTCTGAATATATTGTAACTTCATATTGGTACTCAAATGATAACCATTTTATTATCGACTTTATATACCTTTTAACTGAATAAATAAATATATGTGACTTAGCAATTATCTTGACTTGCATAGTTAATCCTGAGCTGCCTTCTGGAAAGCATACTCTATCAGTTCAAATCACGAGAGCATGTATGAGCAGTCTTTTCACACATAGAATATGAAAACAGGTGTTGCGGCGCACAAATAATTCTTGCCAGGAAATTTGGAACAAGGCGAACAGGCATGGTACCACCTTCATTCATGTACTCCAACGCACGCGCCTAGGAAAGGCTGCCAACCGCGATTCAGGTGCGAACTTTATATCCAAGTAAGGTATGCAACCCGCCGCGCGAAATAGAATTGAGAGGCCACAGCAACTCCAGGAGCTACGTTGCCACACGAAGATTCATTCGTTTACTTCCAGAAAACACGGGCGTTCTCTTGAATTCCGCCAGCTTGCTCGGCGCCCTGATTTTGAGAGGATGCCGGGATTCTCAGCAACCCGTCCAAGCCCCTCTTATGTTGAATTCCATTACACCCAATTTCATCACGAAATTCGTTTAGATTAAACCCTACGTTCCTCCACTAATGGCTTACGCTTATCTTTCCATAGCAAGCTAAGAGGTAACTGGAATTAGGATTGCCTTTCCTTAAAAGTTCTTTTCACAACTTATTTCTGAAAAAAAATCACGCATGCTATGTAACAAATCGATTTAAATGCTAATAGAAATCTCCACTAGTAGAAGTAGAAAACTTAGCTTGGCCAGTTCGTTGTCTAGCATAGTTCTTTTCCGGGAATAAACCCTTGCTAAACCTAGTAACGAATGTATGTAATTTCTCTATGAGAGTACGAGTGATGTTTAGCATGGTTAAGTATTTTATTGTACTCACTTCATAAGCAGGTCACGAAATGCTTTGCTTTAACTACTGATTTAATCATAAATGTATTTAACCAGAGGCAATGCTTAAGCACCACCAAATCGCCAGTAAATTAAATCAATTAAGCAAATCAAATAAAAAAGAAGTCAAAACCCTTCTCAGTGCTCGTGAGTAAGCTTTCCAATTACATCAAATATTATAGATATGGCATTTTAATATCACACGAAATTATTGATCAAAAATAATAATTTATATTCATCTTCTTTATAACACACTCGCCTGCGCTTGAAATCAATTGTTACAAAATTAAATAATTATTAAGAGCCATCTAAAGAACTAGAGAGAAGAAGTAATTGAACAGGTGGATGATTTTGTATACTTAGATAAGATGTATGCGAAAGATGGAAGAATAGATGAGGAGATAAAGAGACGTGCGAATTCTGGAAGGAAAGTGGTAGATAGAATGTGGAGCATATCAAGGAATGAGTGCTTGTCTAAGGAAGCGAAAATTGCCGTGTACAAAAGTGTACTTCTTCTCACTTTGCTATATGGTAGTGAAAGATGGGTATGTCAGCATAGACATAAGAGTAGACTAAACGCCGTGGGTATGAGTTATCTGAGGAGTATTTGCGGAAAAAGTAGGATGGATAGGGTCAGGAATGAGTGGGTCATGAATAAATGTGGGTTAAATGCTCCAGTAATGGACGCGAATGAAAGGAGTGAGCTTCGTTGGTTTGGCCATGCTGAGAGAAAGAATGAGAGTCGAATAACGGAACAGATATATGAGAGTAGAATGAATGGTGTGAGAGGTAGAGGTAGGCCGAGAAAGTTGTGGTTGAATGTGGTTGAGGTAATTCTTAGGAGGAATATGAGGAGTCTTAAAAACAGGAGGGCGTGTATGAAACAGTGTATGGGGGTAAATGAAGCAAAAGAGGTTCGCAAGGATAGGTCAGTATGGAGGAAATTATTGAAGCAGAGTTAGGTGTGCAATTATGTATTAATGAGTGAAACATTTTGACTGTGCCTACCCCGGAAGGGAACGGCGTGATGGGTATGTATGTATCTAAAGAACTACCAGCAGGAAAATTAGAGATAAAACTTTAATAAAGAGAAATAATAATTATACTCATTCACAGATTTAATTTATAAGTCACAACGTGTTTCGACTCACGGACACACTATATTTCTGATTTGAAAAATTACGATTAAAATACAGGAGAGCTGTTTTTCATCCTAAATGACATCATACTCGAAACTTATCGACGTATTTCAATCATGAAAAACACATAATTTTTTACAAAAAGAGCATTTAACTCATTTCTTATTCCTTGCTTGAGAGAGAGAAACTTAAATACATTATATATTGAATTTTCAGGATGGAAAACAAATGCCTTTTCAGATATTTATCACTACATAATAAAAAGAGTGTTCTTCATTGAAACTGGGTCAAAATGTACATACTAATATAGCCGTTTCCTTTCGGAGCAACAAAAGACTAACAACTTACTTATCCCTCCTAGACCTAGGAAACTGGCCGCTTCCTTAATTTTCCCCCTTGATGCCCTATCCATGCACATCTCTTTTGCATCGAATACATTCATAATCCATGACCGTTCATCTGTTTTTAAGATGCCTAATGTGCTTCCTCTTGTGTCCTTTACAATGCTCACCATTGGCTCTCTCAGTTCAAGCTTTTCTCTCACACCATTCATTTGGCTGTAGTACAATTATCTCCTTATTTGGCATTTATCAGTCCTAATAACATTTCAAAGCCAAATATGCACTTACCATACTAATAAACCCACAACCTATGCATGACAGCAATAATAAAATTAAACATAAATGTCATTTAGTAAATAATTTATATTAGTGTCTAATGTAGCACCTTCATATATGAATAAAAAAAAAACAGCTACCAACCAGTCCGCATGTGAACGGGAATTGGTATGGCCTGAAGGACATACCGAAGGACGAACTTAACACCGCATCACATTGACGAACACAGCTTATTCATGGATTTATTTATGGCAGGATAACTCCTATACTCAACCAGTGGCTCCATCATGCACACCGGGACAAAACAATTCGAATCAGCTGACTAATCCACTCCGCATAGCCCGAAACAACGATGGTTAAGCCACCCATTAAAAAGGCCGCGGACATAGCTGGCATCTCCCTCTCTTCGCCACTCTAGCGAACAGCGCGGCCAGTCCATAGCAACAACTACACCATCCTCGGAGGGAGGGGACGGGGGCAGTGGAATGACACTGAGAACGAAAAGAAGAAAAATAAACGACAAAACAGACGTAGCCATGGCAACGAGCACGGTTCAAACGATGTTGCCGAGCGCTGTTTAAAAAACCTTTAACGCTCGGATAAGCCCCTGCGTCCAATCGGACCCCTTACTCACACCCTGCATAATACTCTCGCCAAACACCAACAGCCCAACCCATCCAAACCCCCCCTCCCTATGGTGAGAGCTAGCGGCAACACATTGTTGTAACCGCGAAGCTGAGAGGCGTGAAAATACCTTTGTGTGTAGCATCCAAGCGGCGGCTAGACTGCCGGCCGCCTGGTTGCACTGGTAATATCGGTCGAGAGGCCATGGCTGGGGAAAGGGGCAGATCGTGGTGGGAGCAAGCCTCTTTTGTGAGCAAGCCTCGCGCTTATGTGTGGGAAAACAACGATGGGGAAAGAGGAGGTATCCCCTTTTGCGATGCACGGCACGGATATCGACTAGGGGGCGGGGCGGGGTAAAACAGCTCCGACGCAGAACATTGACAAACTTTCCCGGAAAAGGGCACCCTCGGGTGCGGGGTAGAAAGGCCTTAATTAAACCACCCTGACAAACCAATCGATTATCGCCACCGCGATGACGGGTCTCAGTGACGCAGTGATACACAAAAATACCCTGTGGCTTCGTGGTATTCTCCGCCAAACGATGCCACCTCAGCCGATCGTGTCACGATCTTAAGGAAGTGCGAGCAGGGTACGAATTAGGAAGGATGACATTGGAGAATCGAATTACTGTAAAGAACGCGACGGGCAAAAACTGCGGTAACTGAATCACAACTGCAAGAGGATGTGCAGAAGGAAACGTGGCCGTTGGAAATTCAACACAATACCGTGCCAAGACCAAAACGGAAACTGTTTAACAAGACGTTAATTAGGTGAGCATAAGCATTGCCTACCGGAAGAGATTTCTCACACATATTTTCCAGCGTGCATAGCTCGCTGAACATAGCATATGTGGGTAGATAACTCAGGTAAAATCATGCACCAAGTCACTAACTTTATCAGACCTTCACCAGTACTTTCCATTTACAAATGAATATTGAAGAAAGAACTAAAATAATGGAATAATTAAAAGTGAATGAAATGAAAAATAAATGAAAAATAATAATGAAAAGGGAGTATCAGTGTATTTATAATGATTAAAAAAACACCCAAGATGACTTTTTTTCCAAAAATAGGACGGTATATAAGTCGCATGGAGATACTAGTTTCAACAGTATACGGTTACTCTCAATCAATATATGATACTATACCTAGAATTGAAAAGGTGATTTGCATGACAAAGAGCTACGACAAACCTCTCTACCAATTTACACTCTGAAACAATTGGCACCCACCTTTGCGCAAACAAAAAATAACAAATATACGTTTCCAAGACTCATATTTGAGTTAATTATCAAACAATATTTTAGAAGTAAACCAATGCCTACCACGTCCCGTACGTTTGTATGACTATTTTAGAGGAATGACATTTCTACTAATTTAACAGCATTGAAGGAAAATTTACCTTTGCTTCAAATTATGAGCGGTAAATGAATAAGTACATTGTTAAAAATATGCCAGGATTTGTAATTGCTCATTAATAAATGTGAGATTTTTTTATTCTGGATATATAAAATCTACTATTCACTACAGAGACATAATACCCGCAAACCTTAAGCTTAAAAAAATAAGAAAGTGGCAACTCATGAGGGAAGAAGATGCATCGCGCCCCTTTTTAGTGACTAAAAATTATCCTACCCGACGTCTGGCGAAATAAGACCTAATAAAAAAAGTGGGATTCTTACATTCAACGCCCCAACTAGGTCGACCTTCGACACCCAAAACGATTCGTTTCTCTTTCTGCCGTAGCGTCAACCCAAGACAAGAGGAAGAGGAAGACGCCTCAAGAGGAAGGGATGGGGATTGGAGGTGGTTGAAAAAACGAGGAAATAATAAAAAAATAAGGTCTTCGTCTCGTTTCCATGGGATTTTTTTCCCTCGTCCCTCACATTATATATCCCTTAAGAGGAGCCCGCTTTCTTAAGGAATCCTCAATCCATCTTATAGCCTACTTAATCCACATAACCGGTCGACCTCAGCACGCGGACCTGTTTGAGCTAGCCCATGTGATCTCTACGTGGAGGAGAAAAAGTTCACGGGGAGGAGATGTCAGATTGCCAACCGGGGAAAAATACAACAATTAAATAGAGGAAGGAAAATATGTGATACAGAGGAGAAGGATTAGATGGCAACTTATGTGAACTCGGCAAAGGTCATTAACTTTCTGGCAAAAATGAGATCTTTTTCCATTCCTTGTAAAGCCTCTAAATTTTTCGTCTAATGTTATTTACCTGCTCCACCAGATTAAAATAGATACCTCTCCATGCGATCGGAGAACACGTTCCAAACATTTTGGTCACTGGAAAAATTGATATTAGGCTTCTACAGCCATAAGCCATAATTAACGCGCAAAATCATGTGAGAAATACAACAAAAGTCATAATTTAATATAAGATTCATGGATTTTACTCATACGAGAAAATTGAATCCACTTCTTCACTGTGATGACCAGACTACACGCCTAAAATCTCATTCTCACCAATATCAAGGAGCTGTTACGTAAGGCTTGTTAAAAGAGTTTGAAAGATAAGAAAAAACTTGATGGTATATATGTTAAGAAAAATATAGGGTGAAAATAAAATATCAGGTTCACTCAATATGTTATGAAATATCATGAGAAAAAAGTATTCTTAATTAGATATGCTATGGATACCCTGAGATATTACAAATAACGTGTGCACTGAGAGGATATACAATGCATATCAACTACATATATTTTAAGTCAATCAATCATGTATTGAATAACTCTTTGCTTTATTTCTCACATTATTCCGGGCATTCTGGCTGCTGTTAACTATGTTGAAACCATATTGCTGCATTAACACAATAAATGCTAAAATTAGCTCTTCATTTAAGATTCAATATTAACTGAAAAATAAAAAATGTCATTTATAAATTAAATTTTATTCATAATAACTGTAATTTTGTATATTATAATAAGTTACATAAAAACGACTGCACTATACATCAAAAGTTTGCCATTGTCATAGTTGATAAAACTGTCAGATCAACCTCTTTCCATAATAAGGCTGGAATTTGACATTAAAAGAAATGCTTTTATATATTAGCCTACAACCATCACAGTAGAGCAGTGCACATGATATATCAAAGCGGAAAATGATCACCTAACCTAATTATGGCTCTTGATCAATGATTAATTATACACCACCACACATTACCCCTTATCAAGCTCTTAACTTTTTCATTGCCGGCGTAGAGTTAAAATACTTTCTGTGACGCAAATAAGGTGTTCCAACAAAAACGCTTATTTTGCACCATAAATGTTTTAAACAAGCTCGTTTTTATCGAATAAAAATCAAACCCCTCGCCCCGATTCCATTCTCACTACCCAATTACTCTCGCAGAGGGTTCATTATCCGAAAGGCAAATTGAGCACGTAAATTCACATTTAATCCATTCTAATCTATAAGGATTTAAATGTAGTTAATTAGGGCCGGGCTACATAATCTTTCCACCGTCAACGACGAAAATAATCAAATATTAGTATAATCATGTATTTTAACCAGTATAAAGGAGTCAAAGTTGTATTACATAAACATTAAACCTCAGACTACCAAGGGAGGTAACATTTCCCAAGGTTATATTTTCAATCACAAAATTATTGAATTATTTTTGGGGTATGATATTTCCAGGTAATCGATCTTGTATAATTTTAAGATATCATTTCTGCGAAATATTTTGTATTTTCAATGTTTAGAGAAAATTTGGGTAAGAAAATCATTTTTGGAGTAAACATGTCACCCCTGTGGTAATTGAAAGCATTATAGTGGTTTTATAATTTAAGTTAGTCCGTTCCACTATGTCACAATGGGCGCTCAGTATAATCATACGTAATTAGGTAATATGTAATAACGCAAAAATGAGAGGAAATAAATACTCGGTTATTTTTGATTGATTTTATCAATTTTTCTATGGTAATCATTTCCTTCATAATCGAAAAAAAATTTCCGATTAAAAGAGTTCAAGTTTTTGTACGAATATATTTTTTTATTTAAACATATTGAATTGCTGAAACTTTTACGTTATACTTTCGTGCTTGATTGTTGGTGCGAGAATATCGAATATGTAGAGGAATGCGCGCCGAATGAATAAAATGGCAAATAATTGCAATGAAAAAGAAACAGAGGAAGTGAATAGAAAATGGTCGTAGACTACAATGAAACAATGGAGGGAATAGATTTAGAAGATGAAATAACAACTAAATAAATTTGCGTGCGGAAAAAAATTCGTTGACCATAATTACTATACTAGAGTCAATTTATATCACTTTCCTAAATGAAGATAACGAGAGGTAAAAATCCTGCATGGAAAATGGAGAACAGAGAGCTAATTTTTGCATAAACTTGCCCTTCAATTTGCTCTCCCTCATATTCAGAGTAGAAAAAACGTTTTACAGGCTAGCATCAACATATATCTCTATGATTTACCGAAAGTGTTTGATTCATTGAGCTCGTGGTCTTCTCTTTGTCACTAACCAATTTCTCTCTTCACCCCGAACTTTAAATGTTCTTCTCTTTCTAATTCTCTTATGAGACCAAGTGTCTCGGTATAGTTATACTACCTTTTCTTACGCCAGTAACTCCAATTTTGTATTTCATGCCTGTACTTTTTTCTCAGTTCAGCTACTTATTTATGCATACTTCTCAAGAACTTTAGTTCTCTGTGCTCTATATTTACTCTCATTCATTACCCACAATTCTTTTCACTATTCATGTGGTTTAACTGTAAATATAAAATGAAAAATCTCAAGGTTTATTATACTGCATTTCATATCTCAGTAATAAGCAACGTAATAACATTTTTCTCGAGTTGTAGCTCCTGTTTAGAAGAGAACGCGGATATTTTATGCCTGTAAGTAGCAGCCATAGTCATTCCATTTACTGAACGACTAAGGAGATTTCACAGCGGGAAGGTGCATTAACTCCAGCGTTCCTGCAGCGGGTGAGGGATGAGGAATGGGAGGGCAAAGGCTTTTGGAGCAAGGGGTCGCCTAACTCAAGGCCTAATGAAGGGAGATTGAGGAGGTGAAATGAGAGGAGACAGAGAAGGCGTGAAAGCAGAGAGCATCTTCCATTCCGGACCGTGTTTCAAAGAAGCTTATCAACGCCCTCAGCTCAAGTCTGGACGAATTACGACGTCTATGAGACGCTAAGGCTATCAAGTGTCTGATTTCTCAACCTGCCGTCGATCTCAATAAGCTAATCTAAAGGATCGACACAAATGGTCTCAAATTGAAGGCGACACATTTATAGGGCACACGTAGGGTGGAAGGGTAATGCTTAAGCCTATTTAGGAGCCAAAGAAAAACACGGCTACTTAACAGAAAGGTTATCCATTACTCAGTCCTCGTTACACCTAACAAGCAAAAATGAAACATAAACCAAAGGCTATCTTGCAGCTGCATAAATTATTAGTACAGACACACAAACATCAGAACGAAAAGTATGTAAAATGATGTTCATTCTATCAAATATCGTAGTGCTAAGTTTTACTGGGAGATTTAGAGTGGCATTATTTGAATTCCTACCGCTAATCTGCCAAGAAAATAAACTGAAGAAATGCGTACAATTTAAAATATTAACCTACTCAAGGTATACCAGTATTCCTTTCTGTCTGTCCATGAAGAAAAATAAATTCAATCAATTTTTTCAATAGATACCATTTTTTTATGAGGAGATCAAATATTGTCAATGTGCAGAATAAAGAAAGATAATGCATCAAAACTGCCACAATTCGCACAAAGAAGAAAAAACGTAACAATTTTAAAGGAGATGGTTTGAAACTAGAACAAATGAACAACCTGCACATGAACGAAGGAGGTTACGCGTCAAAAGATTCAGGAATCAATGAAGAGAGAGAAAATCAACACATAACACACAAACATCCACACATATTGGTTCGCAAGCACAATACAGGGCCTCCGGCGGTAATGCGCAAATTTACCGAAGCCTCCGCAAATGAATCCTCCACTCCTCCGGCATTCAATTATAACCGTGTCATTTCTCTCGGAGAACCATTAATTAGGAGCGAAATCGCCATTTTCACACTCGGCGGTGACTCTATTTCAAAAACCTTTTGCCCACACCAACCTCGCTCCCCTGCCGGGCGAAAGCTAACCCGCCCCCCGGCTCCCCTAACCTTGATAATTGACCCAAAACATTTCATTCTCAAAAACGAGTGGCCATCGACGGAAGAGGAATATTTGATGGAGGGAAGCAGAAAAGGGGAAAGGGGAGTTGATGGATAGTACTAGCGGCTCGCTGGCGGAACGGTCCTGCAAAGTGAAGGGTGGTGAGGTCCGACGGCAATAAAGATCGCCATTGCCCTCACTCACTCTCTCATTCCATCTCTCTCTCTCTCTCTCTCCCTGTGGAAACCACCCCTATTCCTGGCCCTCCAGGGCGAGAGGCAATTTTAAAAAGTGCCCTCGCTCTTTGGTTCGTTTTATTTCGGACCCTTGGAGAGGAGGATAGGGAAGGGAGAGAAGCGGGGGTCGAAAATTGGCGCTATTCGGGGGAGAGTGGGGACTGAGTCAATTACGAGTGCCCGACAGTGAGGCTGCCGCCGCCACCGATGCCGCACCACCACCACCAACGGCGTGAATAAAGAAATCTCTCCTTTTGCTCTAATCCCTTCTAAACGGGGTGCGGTGAAGCACCCTGTTCTCTGCAATCAGAGAGACTGGTTGATAATTTTTTCATCACAATTTAGCCATCAATATGCGATGAATGCATATTGAGTTTAATCAATTAATACATATTCTGGAAGTTGCCATTGGATGTATTAAATGCGATGGTGACAGGCATTACGTTGAGAAAATCCACTCTGAATAAATTTTAAAATTACTTGGTACTTTTTCACAGTTTTTTATTCATAGTCGACCGGTATCATCTCATAGGCGACATCATAAGGTGGTCTGATGATATCATCTATGCGAAAAAACCGGTCGACTAAGAACAAACCACTGAAAAAGTACCAAATCATTTTGAAATGTATTCATTTGATGCATTGACGCGATCCTAAAGCGCTACACTGAAGATGTCCAAATCCGAAATACAAGGGAAATTATGACACTTTATATCGAGGAAATCACAACTTGACATAGTTGAGGAACTCACTATACGATATATCGACGAAATCATTGTTACATAAAGCAAACAACTCATTTTGAGATTCATCGAGGAAATCGAATTTCGATACAATGTAGAAATCGCTAATAGATACATCTATTCAACACATTATTCGATAAACATGTATATTTTACGTAATTGACATGTGACTGCAGGGTTAAAACATATATTTTTTTAAATTTCATATGACTAAATGGTTGGGGTGGCGAAACAATCGAATTTCAATGTCAATTCGTTATGCATTGTAATGTATATAATTATACTGGAACAAAATTCAGTAAACCAAATCAGTAAACAGTTATATACATAGAGATTAAGCCCATAATGTAGTTTAAGTAGTAGACCAGGAATGAGTCATAAACTGTCTCTGAAAAAGCATGGACTTCAAAGCTATCAATTCTAATATTAAGTATGCCATAGACGACCTTCTAAGAAATTGATGCCCTCATTATACTCACGTTCCATTTCGCTTTTAAATCTATTTTGAATAGCATCCAGTTCAGATTACATTGTGCACAGCGATGTTATATAAATGATTGTGCACAGTGGAATTATAATAATCATGCATCACATTCGATTCATCTAACTCTATTTATCGCATAATTGATCAAGTAATTGGATTGTTTGCGCGAGAGCGAGTGGAATGAAGATAGCAGGGGGCTGTGGTCCAAATGTTTATAACCACGAGTGACCAATAAATCGGACGCCGAGCGTCGATAGTGCCGCCGATGGTAATTGAGGAAAAACTTATTAAAACACTTCACCGCACGTCGAAAACGAAAATGACCCGGATCTGCTTCACTTGTCGCGGCCAGGAGTACTCTCACATTGTCTCTACCATCGAAACTCCTACTCGTCTATCCTTCTGATCCTGGCATGCATTCCGGCGCCACATCTGCTACTCCCGCACATCCCAATGCTGCGTCCAGCGCACCATAATCCGCGCCGGGACGTGATGAACGACCAAGGGGAGTAATGACGCCAGCCAATGGACTCCATAATCTGTTACCGGCATCCACTTTCTATTTCTGCGTTGGTTTTATGAAATCGGCACAAAAACGACATAGATTATCAAAATACCGTCAATGAATCGGGACATTTATCAGCAACGTCGATTATTCTTTAATACATGGAGGTTCCAATGCATTCGGCAACTTAGTGAACGATTTTCGATGAATAAGTACATAGCTTAATCAATTTCCTCGACCTGATAGACAACTTTGTCCTCCAAGCTGCGTGAATATAATCGGCTGCAGATTTTAGCTTTGAGTACGAACTACAACTGCAAAGTGAACTAAAACCCTCGGCAAATTTAGGAAAATTGATTGAGCATTGATTACCATTTAAAAGTTAATATTTAAGTCCATTTATGGCCTTATATTTTTTTATTCAGTTTGGGTATCCCCACGAACTCCAACAGAGAAAGCATGAAAAAACCCTACCATAACAACCAACAACATTGTGAAAGAGTTTCTACAAAACCCCATTAACGATTTCTAAAGAAAATAGTTAACCAGCTAATGCACAGCACGAAAAATGTATTATATTTTGGTCACTCAATTTCAACAACAGCCAAAACAGCATTTATAAAATTAAGGTTTATCCCAAATTTAGTATTTGCATATTATGTATGATATGATATGCACCCTAGGATTTGGAGGTCCCTACACGTCTTCGTCCTATGAACTTTTACTGCCTCATGGCAGTTGCGAGGGTAAAAATACATTCATTTCTTCAAAATAAAATATCTTTTCTAAGTAAATGAATGCATTGAAACCATGAGCAAATGTCTTTTACAAATATATATGATTTATAATTTCTGTGTTTGAACTGATCTTTTAGAGGATGGCATAATTGGGTTTCAGTATCAAGATCTTTTCTTAATTTTTAATAAAAAAGCAAATTTTTTCATATTTTGTGTGCAAATAGTCAAAAGTACTTTTTGAGTAACAATTATTATCAAACAAATTTCTTAAGAACTCCATGTTTTACCTGCTCACCAGAAAATTTCAACTCCACTCCGGTATGAAATTCCAAAGTATTCCACAAATTGGGAAACAAAATGGCCTCATTTACGAATTATCATCGTTAAGATCAAGGAAGTGGATAAAAAATTACTATACATTAATTGCCTACCACGGGGAAGACGTACCTGATGAGATAAGAAAAACTTTACTCCCATAATTCACACAAATTTTGATGAAACTTTTACTGCATTCTACACCATATCTAGCAATAACACACTAGTAGTAGACTCTTTTGGATTCCAAACTACAGTTCTCTTCTTTGAAGACCTTAAAAACAAAAGTATTTTCAGAATGGCAAAGAAATAAAATTTGCTTGATAAAGGTTTCAAATGATTTATGGATAAAAATAAGTTTGGTGAGGAGAGTTATAGACCATTGGAAAGTTAAAAAATGATTTGTCATCTGACGATGATGTGGTCCTGAATTAATGAATAACGAAGTGAAATTATGCTGTGCCATCCACCTAATCTCTTACATATTCCTCTAAACTAAGTAGAGGAATATTATCTTTAGTTTTAAAGGTTATGACATTAGGAAAATATGAAGAATATATTTAGCAACACGATGAATGATGACTTGTACACGTAGAAGGAAGTGCACTGCGACCGAAATTTCAAAGTAAAACATTATCCATAGAGGCATAATAAGAGAAGTATCAAAGATGTTTAAGATTTAACGAAGGCATTTGTAAATTAGTAGGGTGAAATAAATAAATAAAATATTAAGTGAATATTACTAAAAAAAATTTTAATAAATCAATATGATTGCCGAAAAAGAATCAAATGGAAAATTGCGAAAACAATCTGTAGACTGTCTGCTACGATGATAAGAGACGTAGTTGTAAAAATATGTTTCATACGGAAAGAACCATGCCAAAGTAAGGGCCAAAAAATACACTTTGGTAGAGCAATTTTGTTAGAACGATAAATGCAAGAGTTACACACAGCAGGCCAACTGTCACGAAAAGAAGATTTTCAAACATATCCACGCCTTCAAGTCATCGTTAAAATCATCAACAAAAAATAAATTTTCCTCTTACTTCCACGACAGCCAAAATTTCAGATCGTGTAGCAGCGAAACCCTGATTGCACCCCATAACGAAGTTACAATTCTTCTTCACAGAGAGCGAAACTATTGTGCGTTCCGCATACGAATTCACGTGAAACCCAATTTTACGCTCAAAATTTCTGTCCCAAAAGGTGATCGCGATACGGGATGGCTTTACGTGCGCTTTCTCTCGACGTCCCTGATTGAATAAAATTGACCCGGCGACGGCTTCAGCGGCGGCGTTGTTGGAGCACATCCGCACCTTGACGCCCGCAGCCGTTCCCCTAATTACCAAACCCAATGCCCTTATCCCTATAGCGAACCATCTCAAAAGGGTTTTAAAGCCACCCTATCAAAAGCACTAACTTAAAATTTGTAAGCGTATTTGATAATAGAATATTTTAACTTTCATCAGCTCATCTCATCCGTATCCAATGAATCTTGGAGTGGCAAGAAATTCAGAAAGAGGGTAACTTAAAAGAGTCTATTTCAAAATCACCACGGAATGCAAAGAAAATATGACACTTGCACGGATTTAACGGGTCTTTGCTCTCGTCGAATAGGGTTTTTAAGTTTCTTGGGGGTCTAAATGACACACGATATTTTTCTCGTGGGAAAATCTTAGTAATTTTCTCACTGATTGGACCAAAGTATCTCCTCAGAGAATACCATTTTTGACTTGTTTCGGAGGAACGGCCATACCTTTTTTTATTCCTAATATTCTCCGGTAACCTTTCCACCAAAAAAAGTCAAAAATGGTGTTTTCTGGGATACTTTGGTCCGATCAGTGAGAAAACTGCTAAGGTTTTCCCACGAGAAAAATATCGTGTGTCATTTAGACCACCAAGAAACTTGCACGGACGCAAAGACTTGCATCAAAGTAATGAAAGTCGACAAGACAAAATCATTCGTCAAATCTGCAATTTGTACGGAAAATGTTCGTCCAAATCTACCCGAGTAAATTGATTTCTTCATATAGAGCTTCATAAATTTAGAAAATATATTTGAATCCATATGTATGACAGGAACCCATATCACTTTACATTCCAGAGTGATTTGGCAAAAGTTAGTAATTATTCGTATGAAAGCGTAAGCACTGCGCTTAACTCATGCAACACTAGTCTATCAATCACAAACACGCTTGCGGTGATAAAATATGGACTAAATACGAAAGCATTCAGTTCTTCACGTGTAGGAACAAACTGTTTATCATCGCATTTTGCTAATAATGGCCGCAGGGAGTTCTAGCAAAAAAAATACGATAAACAGTTATATGGATTTTTAATTACGTTTATTAATATGAAATTTTTCCTTTAATTTCAAGGTTCACCATAAGAATTACATTTATTAAAGACTATTTTACTATTTTCCCCCATTTTTTAATCATTTGCGCATATTGCACGATGCATTTTTTATTAAATTTCCAAAAAGCACGGTAATAAAGATTTTGGATAGTCATATAATGTATGAGGGCCTTTTATTATATTTGTACCAAATCACAGTATTGACTACATGGAATGTGAATCATCTTACTGTGAAACGACCATAACAATATCTCACACCCAACATCGATTACGGTCAGGGCGCCCACGTGGAGGGCTAATAAAATTCTCTCTGCTCTAACCCTCCTTATTTACAGATCCGCGCGGGTTCACCGTCCTTTCTCCGGCGGACTTCCACTGCTCCCACCATCACCGGTGGCTCCAGGCTATTCCTCCTTCATCATCCGACCCTATTTAGGCAGCAAACATTAAAACACGGATCTCAGTTCCTTCTCCGGTAACCCCCGGGGGCAACTCAGGGGCACTGGTGAGAACACGTTAAAGAAGAGCGGATGGGGGAATAGTCTGCGCATTTTTCCATGACTCTGAAAAGAACAGACAGCCACTTGAGAATTTCCGTAATCCGAGCCTGATAACGAAAATTTTACTGCCATTACAGAGTTATATGTTTAGACTTCAAAGTCGATGAGACTTTGCCAATAATATTCGAGCTGAACTGTCCGAAAGGAGCCACATTTGAAGGCTTAGAATATCTTAACAACTATTTGATATCTTCAAATATTTTACAAAATATTTGATTCGGGACGGAAAGGTTTGGCATTTTATCCTGATGGAATACAATATTCACAGAGTAAATTTTTCTGGGGTTTCCTCAGGAAGAAATTCACGGAGACAAGAGATTGTTGCAAATGCGTCTTTTAAAATAAAATTTTTCAATAAAGTGAGTTAAAACTCTTGCTTGATCGTTTCCAAAAACAATTTTGTCATTAAATACAACCCAATTATGACCATAATGTAACTTATGATCCATACTGGTAATAATGAAAAGACGATAGTAAATTTCCACACTGTTTAATAAATACCGACCATGGTTTCGACACTTTATGTCATTCTAAAGGTACAAAAATTAAATTTCCAGTTCTATTTATACCAATTAACAAAACACAAACAGGTGGGGGGAAAAGAGAGGGGAGAAGGAGGGAGGGCAAGGGGAGGGTAGGTTCTGACGGCGGAGAGCGTAAGGGAGGGAACATACAGAGGTGGAGGAGTTTGGAGTGACATATTTCCACCAAGTTACGCCTGAAACTCTTTCATACATAACTTATGATCATTTAAATTCAATTTAATATTGTTATCGATGAATAAATGAAAAATTTCTTTATCCATTTGAAAATAAACGGTTCGCAAATATGCAGGAATATGAAAAATAAATACATTCTAAGAAAATTCTGACAGAATTTTTTAAGCGAAAGTTTTATTGTAACTTTTAGCCAAGTCTGACGAAATGTTTCTTCCTATGCAACATCATGTCATTCGAATAATATTGACTGAAGAAACTATTATTTTTCGACGTATCATTTCAGCCGGATACTTTGCTCTTGTAACCAGTCCAACTGACGGATTAATTATAACACCGCATAGCCAGTTTGACGCATGGGCAACTTTCGGCATTGGTTTTGTGGTGTAAGAAGGAAAACAGCAAAAGGAAAAATTACATAGTAATTCAGGTGAGAAAACATAGAGGTATTAAAATTACGGTCGGGATAGTGTACACAGATATTTATATGCATGAAGTAAATTTTGACTTTGGTTGTTTAAATTTTGACAAGATTAATAATATAGTTTCTCATCAATTTTTAATATAAATTTTTCTAACATTTTATAGAATTTCATAGATTTTGCTCTTTCCATCTATCGCAGTTACTTATGATAGTTGGTACATGACTGTAATCATATCTCATGGCTCCGGCAGCATTCCTGCATCCATATTTGCAATCAATATAAAACTTCGTATGGAGTGGCGTTTTCAAAATGTATAATATACCTTACAAATTTACTTCCCAGAGTTAACTTCTGGTGCCTGCACCAAAAGGATGTTCCACATGTATAGCACGTTACAATATTTATAAAGCACGGATCCATAGAGAGGGGCATATTATAATTTGACCAGACTTAAAAAGTATTTTTTCTCTCCAAATGCTTATTGGTCACGTTTCCTTTTTGTGGATAAGAGATGAAAAATATATTTAAAATACATACTTGTATCATTCTCCATGTTTATATATATCACCTTAAAAATATATCCCTATAACTAATGGCGAAGAATACATGGGCTTTGCTGCATCATTTGGCGGATCAAACATGAGAGTGAAATTAATCAAAACAAAAAGAAACCGTAATGTCATGGAAATTTTTAGCACAAGTGCTGCTGTCAGCTATAATTCTTAACGGGAGGGATTTTGCTTATTGAGATAATATCGAGAGCCTCAGTCCACGGCACTCCACGAATAAAGGTTTAATCAATCAATTAGTCAATCGATTTTCTGGCCCTCAGGGTTGCATTAGGAATTGCAGCCACTCTTGTGGAACGTTAATTCCTCACGGCAACGTTCAAGGCAACTGCTGTCGGCGACCACCGGTGCAAAGGTAATAATTTATCTCAAGGACGTTTCGTTAACACGATACTGCGCGTACGAATAGGCATGTGGCTGACCGACCACCACTAATTACTTCACTGCGAATTCTGGCGGCACCTTTAAGGACGTTGATCTCGGTCTGCGTGAGTAAAAAAATACCACAGAGTTGAGTCAAAAAATGATTCATTACATCCAATGTGCACAGAAATCCTCAGCAACACTAAGTGTCAAAATCCAGGGTAAAAAATAAAAATACAAATAACAGTAATGAACTTGGCTAGCATGCAATATCTTTAAGTTTGGATAAAATGTTAGAAATTGTCCCATAATTTATGATAAATGAACATGTTACGACATATAATGCAAAGTTAATGGAAAATAAAACAAGTTCTTTAAAAATAAATATTAAGTAAGTACATTTAAAAAAGTAAACATCCAATCGAACGTACTTGGATTTTAAGTATTTTCCGTGATATTCTAATAATCAGCTCGCATTTTTTATTGTTTTAGTTAATGGAGTTACAGTCATTTTACTTCTAAATGCTTTAAACCAAACTGTTTTAAGATTCTTTTCCATTGCATTTTTAATAAAATATTTTATTTTCAGAACATTTTAATAATCTACTTCTCGGTGCATCAACCATGGTATAATAGAAATTCACTGGGAAAAATGTTACTCGGTGGTGCTATTAGATTCAAACACATCACATAGTTTGTATTTAAGTTTACCTTCGATAAGAAAATATTAGCCTTCGAAGAAAAGTGTGTATTCTAAAATTCACGACGTTTTTGTACTTATATTTGACAATTAAAACAATGAGATGAGCTTGTCACCGCAAAGTGGGACTAAGCAGGTAACAGGGAAATCAGCATAGCGAAAAGTATAAGCATAAAAAATAAGGATAAACGACCGAGGAAGTTTCCAATACAATACAAAAACATCACCAAATACACGAACATATAATTGTGAACCCTTATTGCGGATGAGAAGGATAGCAATAACGGAGCTTCGTCACCTCAAACACGGAAAACTATTGCAGGCGTAACAAAAGAATTTCTAGAACTGTAATAAAAGTAAGATGTACACCCAAGAAGGGAAATGAAAGGGAAACGATAGTCAATGTATTAAGAAAAGTCCAATATTTACTCATGCAAATATATACTACAAAGAGAAACGCCATTTTTATCAAAGCATAAAAACAAGGAATACACTCTCCATATCCGCTATGCAGGCCCCAGAGATTGGGATTCCGAAAAAGGAATGATCCCCAACTTCTTTCTCCCACAAAAAAGGCCAAAAATCCAATACCAATGAATATTAGAAGAAATTTTTTTTATATGTGAATGCACATATGAAGTCTTTTGCATAAAACAGAGTCACTCCACGCAAGCGAAGAGACTGGACTTCTAATTCCTTCAGAGCCAACAAGCCAGTGAAACCAATGGCAAGAATATAAATTCAGCAGGAGAAGCTTTCTTATTAACTGTTTTTATACAACAGTAAATTTAAAAATATTTTCGATCTAAAAAAATGCAAAAATAATATACGTCAAATCCTGTTTGTGTTCACTGCTGAGGAATTATTAGTAATTCATCATACTTGGATGCAAACTCTGAGAATCACTCATCATTTATTGAGTGTGACCTGGGTATTGAAAAGATACTATAAGAGTATCGAAAGGAAACGATTAAATCTTTCAGTTAGAGAGTCTACTCTCTAAATATAAAAGTCAAAATGAATATTCCAATTCCATTACGACAGCTTATTGACACTTTTTGGGGCCACACGTTTTCTATGGTGAACAAAAAGTCAAATTCCCCTGTTGTAAGCTGCCTCAGAGGATTGTGTGTGATAGAAACATGGACTACAATCCCCTACCACACAGCATATCTCAATAGAAATTACTGAAACAACAAAACAACCAATGAGGGTTTTCTCTAACATTCCTTCATTTTTCATGTAAACTGATATAAGGGACTCCTTAGCATATTCGATTTCCAAATGTATGCATAGATTTTGATAAAACGAGAACTGAGACAATCAATCCTACAATCCAATGATATACGACCGGTAGTTAGAAAATTATTGAACCATGGCTCATTGAATAGGCAGGATTATATTAGCAATAAGGGGAAATATCCTAAAACACAACTAGATGACTCAAAATGTAACAACAATTCATAATTCCAATCATTTTGCTTCTTTAATAATAAAGGGTGATTCAAAAGTGTTGTAATAACTACAGAAAATCATTTTTTTTACCTTTCTTTTTACAAAAACCTTTTTATTTTTCAACATAGATACATGAAACAAAGTTGAAAATGTTACCAAATACTTCAGGTTTTATTTTTTATCGGTAAAAATGTTGAATGTGACTTCTATTTAAGCTCGGCTTACATCTGCACTATAGGTCTTTGTTTCATATATCTAAGTTGAAAAATAAAAAAGTTCTGATTTTCCGTAATGAGAACTTTTGAATCATCCTGAATAATAGAAATTTTACTTACGCCTTTTCCGGCAAATTAGAATAGTTATCTATGCCTTCTTTTACCAAATAGCTTCTGTTTACAAAACTTGGCACAAAACACACATACTTGAATTTCCAAAAAAATGCAACCAACGCACTTCATAGTTTCAAAAATGGCGCTCAAGTCAGCCGATCTCAAACGATGGCTAAGGTTAGCTTAGGCAAGAAAACACCAAAAAAATACGCGATTATCTCGCCGTTGAGCTGAACAAAGCAGAGATATTAAAAGAAAAACGAGGAAACGGCTAACCTCCTTTTATGTTTTTTTTTAAAGCTCAAAAATACATTCCAAAATAGAAACGCACGGTCCTGTCGTCGTATCTCGCCATCATCCGTGCTTATCTGTGCGCGTACCCCAGGGGCTACGTCTGGAGCCACCCTACTTCCAACCCCAACAGGACCCCTGCACACTCTAATTCTCCAGCTCCTACTTCACGCACCATTCCCTCCGCCATGCCATCTCTGGCCACGGTTCCCTTTCGCCCACCAGAGAGCGAGTGGGGGAGACCAACGCCGTTCCATTCCGCTCTGACAGACACGGATGGGAAGGGGAAAAAGGAAAGGAGGAAGTGGAAAAAATGTTGGAGAACGAACGAAGAGAAAGAGCATGAAGGATATAGGGAGAGAATGGCCATTTTGGAAGGAATATAGGCAAATGAATGCTCTGCCGAACCAGTAGGGGAGGATAAAAAGGTTGGAATCAAACTAGCGTCTCGGTTATTACCACTTCTTTCCCTCCCCAGTACTTCCAATCCAATCACAATCTGTACCTACCCTCCTCCTTTCCGATTACCACCTTTTTCAACGCCCTTTACCCTCACACTACCTCACTCTGAAACCCATCCGCTCCTGTCGTTTTGGTAAAAACCTGGAGTTTGGACGCCTTTATCGATGAAACTTTTCGATAAGGTGCAAATGGGAAGTGACGTTCGTACCATTTTCGATCCAACATTCTAAAACAATTTTTGGTAATAAGAAATCAAGTGCAAGGATTTAAATGTGTTAATACTTATCAGCTGATTCTAATACGTGACAAAGTCGTGAACATATATCGCTATTTCCTGTCATTTTGAAACGGTTTGAAGTTTATGGGAAATTCCTATGTTTTCTCAGAAATTTTCAGATTTTCCAGCTTTCCAGTAGTCTGAATACATTATCTGAAATAACTAAGTATGTGGTTGTTGTATTAAAACGATAATAGGATGATAATTCACGACTAATTACATTTTGTCAAAAGGCTCCTCTTTTCCTTGCTTCACGTTTTCGCAAAAATAGAGACGCCTGAAAGAAACGTACCTGTCGTATTATTTTTAAACAATCTGAGATAGTTTTTGGGAATAAGAAACCTTAATCGTGTTATAAGATGGGTTTCTACTTAGCTTCGCCAACTTTTACGCACGACAAATTTGTAGGAATACATCACTTCTGCTAATTTTACCCAGCAAATGGACGTTTCATCGGTAGTCCCTTTACACTGGCAGCTGTAATCAACTTCAATTAGAATATCATTAAACAAATCAAAAATCCAAAAACATTAATGATGTTTGCCTGAGTTTGTGACTTCACGTCGTTTATATTTCGCAAGAAATTAAAGTTTAACTTAAGACATAAGTGTTACTTCGCATGATTTCAACATTTCTCGGGTTGCATCCGCGTCAGTTGTCATTCAGCAAAACAGTTTCACCAGCTATCCTGCTGGCATCCTCAGGTGAATGATGATCCTTCACCTGAGGACGCCAGCAGGATAGTTGGCGAAACTGTTGTGCTGAATGACAACTGACGCGGATGCAACCCGAGAAATGTTGAAATCTTAAGACATAAGTATTATTTTGATTCTGATTTCGTCTGCAGGTTTGACCTTGACTAACTTAATTTTGCTTTAGCATATTTCCTCTGCAATCATTTCAAGAAAACGTTTTACAGAAGCCTTAAACGAATAATTTTGTGTAAAACAAAGATAATTTAAGCCTAAAAATGAGAATTGTACAATTTTTAGCTGAAAATTTCCCTACTGACACACAACTGAGTATATCTAAGTTTAGTTCCGAGCTAATAAAGCATGCTTTCATAATTTTGTGACTTTTACATTGTTTTATCCTTGTTTGTATCCCTTTTGCAACCAACCAAAAGATTGGTTAATGACATTTAATTAAAAATCTATTCGAAAGGAGAATGAAGTAGTTAGATCGGGTGAATTTCACTGTTAATAAAAGAAGCGAGTACATTGCACATTCGCCCTATTCCGATTCATAAAGATGGTTCCCCAAAAACCACTGTTCAGCAGTTGTTGAATTGGCTTGACTGTACAAGGCGTTATTGGAACTTTTCATGGAAAATAAAGCAGAAAGTCTTCGATGAATTTTAGTGATCAATTCACCAATGAGTACGGAAAAATTTACCAAAGACATATTTCAGGAAGGCTTCCCAAAAAATTTCGTCTGTACATTCATGTAACAGCAAGCCTATTCAAGGCGTTGTTGCAACTTATCGAATTAAATAGATCCTTCACTGAGAAATATAGGAAATTTTATCATTTTTTCGGCAAAACTGAGGAGATGAAAACCGAAATGATTCAATAAAGTTATATACTGCATCAAATCTTTAATGTAACCAGTTGCACCTCAACCGTAGGTGATTCGATTAGCGGGAACCAATGGGAAAATCATTTTCCTGTATGATCCGCGTGGTGATTTATATTCTCAGTCATATTTTTCAGGATTTGCCGTCCGAGCGATATCGCGCCGTGCATTTGACGAACGATGACGGCATGGCTTCGAGGGTTTTTGCGATTGATCGAAGTTGACATCATTTGTGTGCGTGATGAAACGGTAAAGTGCACAGGGTGTAAAGCCATCGGACGGGGAGAGAAATAAAAAAAAGGTCTATCCTCAAGTGTGCTCTCGATGCACGCCATATCGAGGATTTCCCGCGAGCGTCAACGTTTGTATTTTGTTTTTCTTTCACTTCCTGTTGTGTTAAGTTTTTTTTCAATTTGCCGCAGAATAAAACGGGAGAGTGTAAGGAATTTATTTTTTTTGTTATTTTGCCATGCTTTTACGTTTTACGACGTGAGCAGTAGCCATCGCATTAACGGCTCAACTGTCAACGGACGCCAATTTTTATTCTGTTTTTACGCCGCGGTCCGCCCGTGTGTGACGTATCACGGGAAGATTTTACGAGTCTCTTTGTTGTCCGTAGGCGCTTCCAGCATCCGCTGGGATCGTCCACGGCCACTTCGCTTTTTCCCCTACTTCTCGAGCTCAACCCTCTTACAGTCGCGACCGCTTGGTGTTAAATTATCTAGAAATTCCGCAGAAACACTTTTAAAATGTTAAATTTCTTAACAAAATTGATTTTGGGTGTGATCTTTTGAAATTTTCAACTGCAGTTAATCTTTTATATCGTGTCTGATCTAAAATTATGCTCATGATTATTGATAGATTACTTGAGAATTTACGATCAAGAGATTTTTTCCTTTTTAACGCGAAAGATTATGATAGTGATGATAACCTATAACTTTGTTTTTCCTCATGTTTTTATTTGGAAAGACTTAGGTTTCGATGTTCAACGTCATCTTCAGGTAAAGATTCACCCAAAAACATGGCTACACATAACCACAGTCTGGTAGTGGAGGGGAGGGTGTGGGTGGAGAGGGCGGGTGGTTGGAAGAGGGTCAGAGAGGATACGCAAGAAGGAGAAAAGGGTCGAAGGGGTTGAGGAAGACCCTTAGAGTGCATTCAATCTGACGGTAAAGGAACATTGGGGTGGTGTTGAACGATAACAGACTAAAACAGAGGGTGGAGGATAGCGGAGGGGTATGCCAAATCTGGAGTATTTGGAAAAGTGGCAGGTTTGAGAAATAGGGGCAGCGGGAGATTAGAAAGGGCTGATGTGAGGGGTACAAAACGTCGTTGACAACGTTTTATTTGGGGCCAATCTATTACCTTTCTTTTCGAAATGCACAATTAAAAATTATATGTCACTATTGTGACTATGTTCCACCAAATGCGGCGCAAATTGAGACGTCAAATTCTTGTTTCTCATGCAGGAATAATTTTGATTTAATCTGTCTTTTTTACCTCACGCTGTATCCTTTCAGATGACAGAACCACAAAATCCACAGTCAAACTGATGGGAACGAAAATCCTCATTTCCCCGCACAATTACAGTATAAAGCAAAAGTGCTCGTGGGACTAGCGTTAGACGCTGACATGAAATCTATATTTTTTCTTATATATTTTACCGTTGTGTTGCATTAATGTGCCATAGTGAGGACATAATGAATTTATACAGTTGAGCACTTTGCAAATAAACAGACTTACAAATAGTGCTTGGATGCATAGAAAACCATGGATTCCATGCGGTAGAGGAGAGTGACACATCGTAGGCACTATTTGAGAATTAAAGAGTTGAAATCAACTAGAAATTAAGGGCATATCTATATATAAGAAGATACGATTTTAGGCAACGATATAGTGATGTTGGTGAATGTAGAAAAGGACTTGCAAGTATTGGGAAACAGAGGGGGGAACAAGACGGACTAGCAAGAATTGGGAAACAAAGGAAGGAACATGAAGGAGCTGGTCCAGGAGCAAATTGGCAGGTTTCTAGACCATCAGAGAGTAAAATCGAGGAAGTAGCAGAATTTTGAAATTTATAATTAATGAGAATATTCACCATTGAAATCCAAGGAGCGAATGCGTGCATCAAAAAAATCATATGGTCCATCCAATGGTTGAAAAAAACGGCATGGGGAAATGTGAACGGTTAGGTGTACTGTCAGCAAAACGGAATTTGTATTGGATCAAGTTTACTCAGGTTTCTAACCGGGTAAGTGAGTATATAGCCGCCGAAGTACTAAAATTTCTATATCATTAGGGATATGATGCTGATGAAAAATATAACAATCACATATTATAATTAAAAATATTTTACTCCTACGATGTGATTTCTTCACCGTCTTCATGTACATCTGAATACTATCCTGCGAGCCGCCACTTGGCGCATGGCAAAGGATGATAGGTTACTAATCGTGTAAATATGTAATGGATGAGGATTTTAGAGACAAAATGGTGACGTGTATTAGGAAAGTGCTTGAGTGGAACTCAGTCGTTATTATAGTCACTTATTGTGTGAAGAAGTTACAAAACTTTGTAACTATCTGTACGGCAATATACCTCTCTTATTTTATAGCTTCTGTGTGACCAAGATGTATAGTGTGACGACAAAATAATATTCTATATGTCTCTTTGAAGCACACCTATTCTGAATTTCTCCAGAAAACTAATCCCAGCGGGCAGCCTCCGATTCTCAAGCCGCTCCAAATCTAAACCCTCTACAATCTGAGAAACACTATATGTTTATTTATAGTCTATTTGACGAAGTTCGCAGATTCCTTTATATTTTATTAGTTAATTAAATATTTGCCCAAGGTCCAAAATATTCGCGGGGTATTCGAGGTGTGACCTAGCCAGAGGCATACAAGAAGGTAACAAGTGAATGCACAGCACCTCAGAGCTATCCCTCCGAGACATGAGTCGGTCATTCGTCTCGGCTCGGGCGGCAGATTTACGTCACAGTCCGGCTTTTTTTAAACTGTGAAGGCGCTACAGTCCTATTATTTTACGACGGATAGGTGTCTGATATCTCCGTGGCAGGGAAGGCGTCATTGAACGCATATGGAGTGGTGTTGACTTGAGTGGCGGACGAAAAGCTGGCTTAACATCTTTTTGTCAGCTTTCAAAGAAAGTGGGAAGAGAGAAAAATGGTGGAAAGAAATTAGTTGGCCGGGCCTGAGTTTACGAGAGTAGTCGCTATCTGTCTGCACTGGCGCAGATGAAACGCTATTACCTAAAGGGATCTTATATTGCTTCTTGGTCCTACGGAAGGGTAGGCCATGAAATGAGAAAAAGAAATTGGATGGTATTACGCGAAATTATTACGTGCCATTTCTTGCACTAATTTGGGATATTAGAGGGATCTAAAAAACATTAAACGACATCCCTCCAGGCAGAACACTATCACCAACCTACTACATTGAATCTTGCAAAGGCGAACGTTTCAGACGAAACTTGGGCATCACACCAAACGAATTTTTATTCCAAATTAGTGAATTCCAATTTTTTTATTTCCGACCATAGTTTTAACTACCATAGTCGAAAGATTTCCATTTGTATTATCATTATTTTGGAAAATTGTCGAATATGAGTTGCACTATACGGAGTAAAAATTCATAAGACATAGAAATAATCAATAAAATTGCTGTTTTGATGGGATGTCCGTTTGCTACATTTTGATATCATTCCAATGATCACATTTGAATTTTAGAATAAATAAATTGCTAAATATTTGGTGAAAAAAGAAATGTTGAAATGCTTTATTGATGAAATAATCCGTTTTTAATGCAGTATTTTGCAAAAAAAGAACGAGTTTACATATGGCCTGGGTTTCAACGTTGAACCTACATTGCATGTCATTTTTTTATTTGATCATAATATTGAAATAGTTGAAACATATCCCCTGACTTTCCTGTAGTTTGGCCATATTTTTGTCTTTTAAATATGTCTTTGGTCATGGCATTTTGACCACAAGGATCAGGTTGTGCATGTTTAGAAGTTTCAAATTTTGTCTTATCCTGATGAGTATTATACGTACCAAGAAATGCATCTGCCAAAACTTTAATTGGGAGTGGATAAAAAATCAGCACCGCAGTAGAGATTAGTATCCTGAACCCCAGCATGGAAAGCCATTGGTCGAGGCAGGGAAAGCTACCCAAGTCACCCAACAAATCTCACCCCTACTCTGCCGGTTTCCCCACTGTTGATTCATGTATCATCTCCGCTGTCAACGCCACGTAGAAGGACACGGCTGGATTAGTTAAGCATCACAATCGGAATGTCAAATCACTGACGGAAGCGATGTGAGCACCGGGTTTTACGCCTCGTTTCGTCGAGTATTTGCGGGAAAATTGAGACAAGCGCGGCGGGTGTAGGGTGGAGCGCACGGAACAAAATTATGAACGAGTGCTAATCCGGACGGCATTGCCCGCATGAACGAACGGCGTCGGCTGTAGCCCCACGAGCCCCATAATAACATGGAGATTCTGCTTGATGTTCCGTGTTGAAAAACCCCCCTCCCATCCAACAATTTCCTCGTCATCACGCGGGTCGCTTTAGGGCGCTATGAAAAGTGTTCGGCGTATGACGGGGTCCATCATTCAATTCGGCCAATTGCGGGGCCGTAGGCGAAAGGCTAGTGTGCCGCGGAAACGGGGCACGTTTTTTCATCGCACCATTGCTAATTTACGCGATTTTTATTCTGATGGGATAATCACTAAGAGTGTATTGTGTTAGGGTGACTTCAACAACTGCTGTTCACTGTTTTGCTTCATAGAAAATGCCATAAATTACGTTTAAAACTATTGCACTTAATCCAGCACAAAAGGTAAAATGCTAGCAGGTACATAGTTGATTACAGGAAGTCAAAATTTGTAACTTCCACATTTTATTATAGATGTACAACTACTTTCGGTAGTTACACCATCTTTAGGAACACACATTTATATCGATAATGAAGATATGTTTATGTAAGCCTATGGGAAATGGTAGGGCTCGAAGGGTTCAGGGAGGAGAATAGGGTGGACTATAGAGATGAAGGCCGGTGAGTCGTCATGGGCTGGGTAAGTTGACTAAAAACAACGGGAATGGATTAATGAAGGTTATATCATTGCAAATAATATCATAACTTATTTGTAGGCCGTTATTTCTTTGCTCGGGGGCATCCAGCTATTTGTCAACTTAGAGAAAAACAAAGATTTTGGACTAGCATCACTCCCAAAAAATCAGTGTATCTGAAGATGGCGTATTACGTGGCGTCACCCTCGGTGACTCTAATTATTAGCCCTTTGACAAAAGTATTTTGAAGCTATTTGCCTACAATTTCATTTTCTAGCAGCATTATTTTCTACAAGAACGAGGCATAGGTCTATGCATATCTAATGTAGTGACATATGCTTTCTTAGCCTCTAGAACATTTGGAAAGTCTAATTTCTTTTTTCATGCATCAGAAGTTTTCACGTAAAAATGCGCTGACAGGAGTGATCTCTAATTTCAAATTTATGTCTTTAATTTAGGAGAAATTACAAAACTTTTAACGACCTTATAAGTAGATTTTAATTGGACTAATAATACCAGAGAATATTTTTTTCTAAAAATCTAGGGAAAATGGCGGATAAAGTTCACATATACTCATGAAAATAGATTTTTGCTGCATATAACACGGAAAAGTGCAGATATTCGGAAGAATGGATATTTAACCAACGACAAACCTGAAAGTACCCTTCGATTGCTAACGACTGCATGATTATGCCATGTTCAAAAGATAGCCCTTATCCATTAAATAGACAAGAAAAACAATACAATGACAGGATTAATTGACTTATTAACGGGACGGTGAAACTAATAGTCCGTCACGAGAGCCAGGCGTTGATGTTTAAGATTAACTTAGGAATGATAAAACGGAATATACCGATCACCCTTTTTCATTTCACCAGTGATTTCAATGTGGTCGCATCATTGCTGCAGGGTGAAAACTATATCTTAATTAAATTTCCACTGATAGTTTAAGGCTCAATGTGAGAACACAAATTATAATGTATTTTGTTGCCTGAAAGAAAATCCTTTAATCAATAGATCGAAGCAGCGGCAGTTTGTTGGCACACGAGAGCAGTTTTAGAGACAATAAGATGTCATGAGAAATAATTAATATAACGTGTTACCCTAGGCTGGGCTATCTGGTATTGAGGTGGTAAAAACTATACCTGATGTCAGTAGATATTCAAGCAACGAAGTTCACTTTGCAAAGGTGATATGCAATGAAAATAATGTTTTCACTTAATTTCAACTGTTAGTTTTATGGTAGATGTTCACAGATAAAACAACTTAATGATACTTGACACTCACGAGGGAATTATTAGGAATATTATGGCTTTGGATCAGCATTTGATAGTAAATATATACCTAATTACAAAGCATGTAACCGGAGAGTGAAAGATTCATGCTGGCTGGCGCTGAGTATCGGGTACGGGATGTACAAGCTTAAAACACTATCCTCATAAATTCTATGAATGGGATAAAATATAGATTCCACTTTGAGCGGCAAGCACTTCTGCAGATGAAATGGCATAGTTTAATAAGTAATAGTAACAATAGTAAACACTATAGTATTGTTATCGACCTATTGCTATTTTAACGCTTGTTTCTAGTTAAATACAATTAAAGGGTTTATTATGGTAGGATCTAAAATACAATTGTTGTACAATCATTCGCAGTGGACATAATATCAGAAAAGATTTCGCATTAGATAAAGCTAATTTTCTTTAAGCTAATTTAAAAGGTTCCGAACATAATGCATATATTTTCTAAGCAGGAAGAATATATTCACACTATAGCAAAGATAACCCGTTGAAAGTAAAATAAATGCCTGCATAACTAGAAAAAAATGAAAACGTGAAGTTCATATTAGCGGTAGTCACTGAGTTTAAATGAGATACTTTTAACTCGCGTTATTAACTCAATACTTAACCCTTCCATTAGCAAAGTTACAGTCTTTACCGAGAAAGTTTTGACGAAGCGTGTAGCCTTCCTCTTCATTTTCCTCCTTTTTAAAATTAAATCCTTTAGTGCATGGTCCAAAATGATCAAGAAATAATCGTCATGTTGCTGGAAGCCAGAGAAATTCAGTATCTCTTCTATACCTTTCCGTCGACAATTTTCCCTCCAGGCGCTTTATGAATTCTAGTTTCTTCAAAGAGCTTTCACAAATATTTTTGTGTATACAAAAACGAGGTAACCGGCCATACAAACATTCATTTGGTCAACGTATAAAACTAAATTGATAAGTAGACACTAAAGGCAGGATTCCTGAGGCAGGATTTTATACTATTTACCCCATGTTCTTGTCATTATCACAGTCTCAATAACTAGACACTGATCCATCTTTGCAAACGCTAGGGGCTCCACATTGGTAGCAGCAAACATAACCCAGATTACACCACAAGTCACATCGGCTGATATATAAAGAGGATTCAAAATCTTCCACTCAAACGAATCGATGATGACTCTATTATTCCATTTTTATTCTTAAAGTTTCCTGAGTATATATATTTTGGCGTTTTCATGAATTAAGTTTTTTTAATATCTCTACTATATTTTCAATTTCAGTCACCGCAATGATTATTTTACTCAGAGTACTAGATTAAATGCTGTTGATTAACTAGTACTTTCTCTGAATGAAATTTTTAATTGGTAGAGAAAGAATTGTCAATAGATGCAAATAAGTAAGCTTGCTTCTGTACCTCAAATAGTCACTGATGCGCGCATTAGGTATTCCAGAAACTTGTCAACTTTCGTTTTTGGAGTTTCTACGGCCACACAAAATCCTCATCTCACAAAGAAAATTTTAATATTTCTGCTTGATTGAAACTCATGTTACCAGTCGTATATTTAAGGGAAAACGATTGATTAGACGAGTTTTAACTCAACAAAACTGATTATTTGCAAAATCGCAGACATGATAATTCAAGAGAATTTAAACCTTCACTCTACCGTCTTCAGAATAAAATCATATTTATAACCCTAACCAAAAATCCACTTACGGAGTTCATATGAAGCCTTTCAATGAAGCTATATATAAATCGTGCAAAGCCATTGACTTGCGAAGTTTTCATTCCACACATTGAGTTCCGGAGATCTCAAAATACGTAGACAGCAGCTAATTCCAAATAAACGCCAGACGCCCCAGCACATAGCCCGGGTAAACATTGAATTTCTCGGTGAAAATACATTCGAAGTTTGTACAAGGTGAGCGAAGAAATGTTTATTCACTAATCAAGCGAGATAAAGCAGACCACTGTAAATTTGCTTTTCGGATCAATAAAAAAACCAAGAATCTCCGAGGCTTTCCCACGATGTATTCACAAAAATTCACTTCATAGCATGTGAAAAATTTTCTGGATAAGTAGAAGACGGTCTCGGTACACTTACTCATATTTTAGCCTTGTCGAGCAAATAAGAATCACATTACTTGACATCAGTTCATAGGTGAAAATTTTGATTAAATAAATTAAGCAATTTTGAAGACTTTTTTTCAGGCAATATGAAAATAAAATCTCATTCTCAAAACACATGTACGGTCTTATCGTAATATTAGCAAGGGCTGCCAAGCGGTTAGTTTGAAAATATTTAATCGTGGGTAAAGAAAACTGTAACGCTACCTATCAAGTATTACCGTAAAAATGTCAGACATTAGCAGTAACCAAAGACTTAACCGTGAGATGTCCAAAATCATTAGTGTGGAATGCAAGATTGTTCAAACATTGATTACATTAAAACAATCGTATAAAGTCAATTTTTAATAATTACCTCAACATCGGTGACTTTTAATAATATGTAAAAGCTAAACCCTTAAAATTATGGGCAATGAAAGACCCACCCAATCCGGACTGGAACTCGCCTCAATGTAAGTGGACCTATATCAACACCGCTAACACAGAAAACGAATAATCCATAATAAAATATATTTTTACCGTGAGTTGGGCACAGAATAACATCAAATTATCACTAAGCTACTTCAAAGAATAAGATCTGAATTCGAAAAATATAAAATCGCATAGGAGCATCATTCTCTAAATAGCGAAGGTCTCCTGCGTCATAAATTTTCTCAACACCGTCACAGTTCATTAATCAACCATGGTGTCACGGCGCGAATGCATAAATGCACTGATGACGACTTCTACTGCTCAAGCCCGCAGTATTCCGCCGAGAACTGACGCGCCGGGCGCGTTGAACAAAACCCACGGAGAGTAAACTATTTCACGCGACGGCAGTGAGCGACGGTCCGTAGAGGGAAGAAAAAATTAGATAACTTCTTTCCCCACGGTTGAGCAGAGCGTGTCAACGAGATGGAAGCGTCGAGCCACTCCTACGATGGTGTAAATGTATATAGAGCGCTTCACCTTGAAAAAGTGACGATCGCAAAACGTCGAGAGAATGCCTCGATCGGCACCTGGTTTGAAACTGTTCGGGTGCCTACGGAATAGGTTATTTTCCCTTATCGTAACGAAAATTCGGCACACATCACATGGATACCCGTTCAGTCATAAACCATGTGCACGAACAAAAATGAAAAGAGGCTGGTGTATGCCTCCACTTTCCCCTCTCTCAACGAACGCTTAAGTAATATTGTGAAAAAATCAATACTAATGTTCAAAAAGTTTCTGACCACGCAAGTAGAAAAAAACCAACGCCGTGATGAACTCACAGTGCAACGCTTAGCCACTAATGGAGAATAATTCACGCCAAACTGCCTTGCGTAAAATTTTATGACAATAAATTATTTTCTACGAGCATGCACTCTTAAACATTATTAATTTACAATAATTATCATTAATATGTCAATCAAATTTATTTAAACACTTTATTCCAAAATAAACATTTAAGAATTCATTTATACTTGCAATTTTTACTCCGATTCCCAGGCTGAAATTAAAAACCTCTTTATAGAAGATGCATGCTGGAATGGCTTATCACACATCATTCAATCCTTATCAAACCAAAACACATACACACAGTTTCCTTAGCAAACCGTGAAGTGGTTTCATAAAAATAGTAGGGCCACTTAATGTGTCTTTATATGAAAACATAAATCACATACCCATGCCCTGAATCCTGACACAAGATCATGATTGCTTTTGAGGCCAATAATTGGTTACGTAAGCGAAATATTTCCTTCTTTACACATATCCATAATTAACAAATAAATTTCCACGCTCTGACAATTATTTTCTTCTGTACAATGAAAATTTTACCCATATTTCCATGGAATGATTTTCTTATTTTTAAATTTGCCAAAAAAAGGCCGGCTAAAATTCAAACAATACAACATTGGATGGAGTCTCAAGAGTGAGAGTGATTTATTCATGATAAAACCACTGTTGTCACAGAATAAGACAGTGAGCATGTTATATTGGCACCAAGATAAAACTGTAGTATTTATAAAAAATTAATGCGTATTAATACTCCAACATTGAGTCATATCCTCTACCATTTATATCAGGCTGTTTGAAGAAGAAATTTTCAACCGTTTCAAGGGGCATCAAAATACTCCGTTTATAATTCATACTAAATAGGTTATTTTCCTATTTTTCATGTAAGCGTTTATTTTGACCATCAGCCTACACTAATCTGCTCCGCGTAGTTACTTTCTCATAAATTTCCTGCTATTTATATCAAGTTAACTTAGAAACTTTCGCGCCGTTCAGTTGCGTTAAAACATACCAACGCCATTTGCAATAGTCAATGACGTCACTTCTAACTGAACGGCGTTGGCGTAGTACGTAAGAAAGTGTAAATAATAATAATAATAATTTCTTTAACACTTACAGGTTTCCCCAATTACAAGTGTTTTAATATATCATTAGACGAACACAAACATCTATGTCCTGAGCAGTGAATAATCTTACCCCGGCGGGACTCGAACCCGCGACCCTCGGGTTAGAAGGCGAGGACTTTACCCCGCCGACACCGGGGCCGACCGGTAAACAACTCGGGAATACAGAATCAGGCGAATTTACAGCTAATATAAAGCAATAATAAAAGCAAATATGACCACACAACCTGGAAGCCGCAAGTGGTGTATTGTACCTTTATGTACGGACACATCTTCAAATTCACCAGATCAAGTTTTCGTAAAGATCAAGTTTCGTTCCAAAGGAGAAGAAAGACATGGATGAGAGCTGTTCGACGAGATGAACGATTTGGAACCATCAGTGATAAAACTGTGTTATGTATGTGAAGATCATTTTAAGGTAAGTCGATATAAAAATTCACTGTTTCTAAATGATGAAATGCATATCTGGATGGCATAACTTTACCGTATTGGTTATTAAAATTAAATATTTTTAGTGGAAGTTTCCAATTTCGATTGCTCTGAGCAGAGTTCCTAAAAATACTTTTATACTAAAGCTTATGATCATTATTCCGTGAATACTCCAATTTTTAAGAAGCCAACTGGGTAAACCCATGGAAAATACGATGATACAAGACACTGGCAGTGTTAATAATGTCGTTTGCTCGCAAACGATACAAACTCTTTACTTAGTAAACAACCCATTCAAAATCAGGAATTCTTCTCCTCGAAAAAAAACTGTTAACTTAAAACAAAGGCTGAAAAAGATGACCAGGATTAGCGATTATAATATATACATAAAGCTTGAAGTTTCAATTGTGTATTTGTTAGATAGTGCTACAACACCATGAAAACAACTTTATGTATATAATAACAGTTGGAAGAAGACATGGAGAATTTTATGAGATATAAGGTGATGGGTGGCCGCATTTGGATGAAGGAAAATGTAGTTCCTCACATCAGGAACTGTCAACCACCCTAGGTAGCACATTGTAAGAAATATCCTTTAGTTTTCTTAATAGTACTTAGAAATTGAATAGAAATCACTTCCTTTAAGAGAAATATCTTCTACACATATTTCGGAAAGTGAAGGGAAAAGCGACATATATAACAAGTATGGGTTTCGGCAATTGAACAAATATCCCTTCTCTTTGGAGGATTTTAATTTGACTAACAGCCGTCTCAGGCAGGGATGTTAAACGAAACCGGAACCAAGCATATAGTTTTGTTCCGGATCGAAACTATAGGCTTTCTTTTTGACTGTAGTTTCAGTTCGGAATGGAACCTTATGTACAGCTTGAATTCAGTTTAGTTAACGGAACGAAAGTAGAATTTTGAACGAAATATAACGTTCCGGAACCGTTCCTTCTTTTGAATAGTTTCAGTTCGAGTGAAGTGGCGGATGGACTTTTGGTTCACACTCATAGTTCCGGGCCCAATCGGGACTTATATCAGGGTATCGTCGTCGTTACTTGCGCAGCAGCAGCGTAAATGATGAGAATCCTTATGGCACAGCTAAAAAGTAGGTTTGGAAAGAGCACAACAATGGAACTATTAGAATACTTTAACAGTGAACATCTTACGCGTCTCAAAAACTGATTACTTACTGACGGCAACATCAGAAACTTGTAACAATTATAAACATGCAATATATAATAATTTCAAAGATGGCATCGAGTGTAATATTTGAAATTAAAACATTTTACGATCTCCGTAATCGGAGAAATATGGGATATTTTTAAATAATTTCTTTTAACTGAAAATTATTAATTTTATTAATAATATCACGATTTCAATATATCCATCAATCACATATCTAGCCGGCTTTGTAATTCGTTTAACATCTACTTCTAATGTAAAAACGTGCGCTCACCACCCACTTGTGTCCGGCAGACTTAGAAAATTTTAGTATTATCCCCCATATATAAGTGAATACTGTTTGGAAATTATTTTGCTTAGAAACTCCTACTTATTATGAGTGAAAAGAGATTGATCCCCGATAATGTTTTATTGTAGCGTCTTAAGTTTGTTAACTTAGTTTGTGTCTTGACAGTTCGGGACGGGGAGGTGGGTGGGGCGCAGAGGCTAAAGGTAGGCGCCGCAGGCCCACCGGACACTCTTCCCACCCCCTAACCCTCCCCACTTTCTCTCCTTCCCCCGGTTATAGGGGTGGAGGAGGAAGAAAGGGATCGCCTTCTCACCCACGTCCCCCCCCACTGGCTGGGGGGGGGACGTGGGTGGATTCCCTGGCAGGGGTCGGTGTTGGCGGTCAGTCTTGTTGGGTTGTATACCGAAAGCGTGAGGGATTTTCCCCAGCGGATGAGCCGAGTTCTAAGGACACAGGACACTGATCTTATTGAAACGGTTAAGAAGGGTTTATGGCGGAAGGGTTATAAAACAAAATGGGGGAAAAGTGGTCATGGTGCGGATACAAAGAGTTTGAGGACACAATGGTGATTACTGGTGCACAGGGATATAGGTCACTTCCGACGAAGGGGGGGGGGGAGATGGGGAAAACCGTGACCCTTTGTAAATTGTTAATCCGATATGCATCAGCCAAGACGGAGGACAAGGGTGCCCAAAAGGCTACCGTCCGGACTCTCATACAGTGATGGGAAAACAAAAATTCCCTTCCCCTATTCTTCTCTCCTGTCTTTTGCTTTGCGTGAAGTCTTTTACAAATATTCCGTCCGCATGTATATACTTAGTGGACGATAACTCTGCATTTCCCTTAGTGATCTTTAGGGTGCGATCTTGACAGTGAGGGACGTGGAGTTAGAGGAGAGGGGGTGGCGGCGCAGTAGCTTATGGTAGGCACCGCATTTCCACCTGACACATGCTGGGACACAGAGCATGTAAGCTGTTCAGATATCCGAGAGTTTCATTTTTACGCTGATTTCTAGATAAATCTGCATGCATACCATAAGGATTTCCATCGTTTACGCTGTTGCTGTGCGAGTACGTGACGGGATAATCGTCGACGATTCCTTGAGATCAACCCAGAGCGAGCCATCGTACATCGCCTCCATACCGTTTGAGAGATTGTATTTTTCTTTACAGAATACAGTATAACCTACAATTCCTCCTTGGGGAAAAATTTTTTGCCATTAATTGCATAAAAAATGCTGGTTTCTTTCCATTTCCTTCCATTGTTACTAAACATGATGAAACACCTAGACTGGCACCCCAAAATACACCGAAAGTGGAATACATGACATGACGGCAGGTCATTTTGAAAATTCAATGTACACTTTTAAAATTCCTCGGAACGAAAGCCAGAACCATGGGGGGGAAGGTGGGAACGAAACTTTTTCTAGCCCGAACCGAAATCGGAACGGTTCCTCTTTCGTTCCTACGGGTTTTCGTTCAAAATATTTTCGTTCCGAGATTTTTGTTCCTACTTTCGGTTCGGTTTCGCGAACCGAAACTATATCTGAACCCACTCTGAACCGTTCCGGAACCATGATTTTAGTTTCATTTAACATCCCTGGTCTCAGGATGGCTCCATGGCCACTTTATAACGTTGCCATGTAGCATATGCTAGGAATATTCCTGCGGGATATTTAAATATAAGAAATTTTTAGGGTAACATTTTTATCAAACAAATTTTTATACTCTCATTTTGTGTTGAACAGTTAGGACATTAACTCAGAACAATTTATCAGAAAAGGGAAGAAAAAAAAGTTCCCTGGGGGTATCGAACCTGCAACCAACGCATAACGAGCCCGAAGTTCTGACCAACTGCGCTATGGAGCATCTGTCTAATTTGGCGAAAAATGTAGTATTTGTCATTTCTAGACAAGTTATTTCTAGACGGACAAAAATATGTTTCAAATTCACAAGTCTAAGAAGGCAGGGTCATAAGTTAGTCGGAGTGACTACGGTAAACCAAAAGAGTAGTCCAAAACGGGAAATGAGATGGCACGACCTGGCGTGCTGGGTCGTACATTCGTTTGGTACTCAAAACTCCTACGCCGACTTTAAAGAATATTCCAGGGACATCCCACAATGGTTCGCAAGGATATAAATGACGAAAGGCATGGTAGAATATTCTAGGAATATCCCAGGAATTTTTGCAGGATATTCAAATGTGAATCCTTTGAGAATATTCTACGAATATTCTATAATGATCCCAACGTCCCTGGAATCAAATAGGCATATTGAGAATCAAAATAGAATATTCCTAGTAAATCCTCTGCTGTGCCTGTGTGAGACATAGGGATATTATTTTAATAGTCCTCATGAAGGTACGCCTAAACATATTCATATTCAATAATGGGAGATTAAAAATACGCTTCATCAAGCAGAGAGGTGGAGATGTTTTCCAGCAGCAGATATGTGACTTCACGATAGCTTCAGCCAATAAGTGCACGTTTTTATTCTTAGAGAAATTCAAATTTTCCTTAAAGCTTTGCTAATTATTTATTAATAAATGACAACATATTACGCCCTGAAAATTTACCATTAATCCAATGACATTATTTTGCATAAAAATAAATTGTTAATATTAATATCCCAACTTGTGGAACATACCCTATTCTTCCCCCATTAGCTTTTATTATTGCGCTATTGATAGCACATCACTTAAAGAAAACCATTTTGGAAAATCTCGTTACGATATGCAGCCAAAAATTAAGGAGCGCAAAGATACTTTTCATTGGAAATAATTGGAAATTGAAAAATGATCTATAATTATCACTCTACAGCAAATTCTGACACTTAAAAGAGTTCATAAAAGGTGTGTACAGAGTTGGGGAAAAATTTCACCCATTGAAGTAGCCCTTCGATTACAATAAATCGGTTTCAACCTAATCAAATATGATGTACCAAAGTTTCCCTACGCCATGGCATCTTCGGATTAGAACAATCACTCAAAACGCATTGAAGTATGATAATGACAATCCCTGATTAAAACCTACGTACTACTATTGTATTTAATGAGCCTCACAACTCGCTCCCACATCTGGACCAAAAAATATTAACCGAGAATAAAAACTTTCCACCTCATTAAGGGAGAAAAAAAGGAAGCGAGTCTCAATTTCCCATGCATCATGACTGGGGGAGAGCTTTCCTCTTTAATCTATTCACCTCGGTCTTTTCTTTGGAGGGCACAGAGCGCTAAAAAGAGTTTAAAATAAAAGAGGAAGCAACAACCTGAATGAACCGACCCACAGCTTCAAGAGAGTTCTTCCAAGTCATAAGTGGGACACACGCTTAAATACGCCCCCGCACCCAGAATGACACGAACACTTTTGTCGCCGCCAACGCACCTTGAGCAAACACACTCAACACCTTGGGTACACGGTCCATTTCGCTTCAATATCAATTTACTGAGACTATAATAGGCCAAATTTATATTCCTTGGAAGTACCTAAATTGACCATTTATATCATTTATTCCACATTTTATAGCTTGCAATATTAACTGCCAAGTTACTACCTTAATTTCCAAATTAAACATTACATCCTCCTTATATTTCAAAACACATTCTTCATTCTTGTAACTGATTTAAGCATACATCTATACCATAGCATACTTATATTTTGTAAATGATTTCAAATTATCAATTTTTAATTATCAAATCTACCATACATAGTTTGCAGGACGTTAGAGAGCAAAGTTCTGGAGGAATGACGGAGTTATGCAAGTGGAGGGAGGAGGGTAGAGCTCCAGAGAGTCAGTTATTGAAATAATAACTGGTGACCATGACTAATTATATACTATTTCTCTTCTAAAATACTGACATTTTATTTCTTCACCCCTAATTTTCCCTAAATAATTTTCAGATTATATTGGTTACGACATTGTCAAGCTACCACGCTCTTTCTGAAATGCCTAAACAGTTTCTAATGTTCTAACTCTGTAAAATAAGGACAAGAAATGTAATTTACTAAGCTCTTGCCATGATATATGGCATAAATATTCGTTTTTAGAGACGCAAAATATGAAATTAACGGATTTGATTTTTGTGATACAATTGTGGGTTCTATTTATGCCACCAAAACACATGCTACATTCTATACTATGTTGTTTAATATTTTGCTTACTATTTCTACAGAATGAACAATATTTACCTAGTTTATCCTCAATAGTGTGTGTAAATGATTCTGATTTTTCCATGTCGCGATAGAATTAGATTATGTAAGATGGTTAGGGTTCTCCACCGGGTCAAACTCACCATCCTTGCCGACGTATCGATGAATGATTTATGAGTGCCAACGTTACGATGGACGACGTTACATTGGTTGGGATGGAGAGTTAGACTCGGTTAAAAACCAAACAGTCTTCAATGGCATCATCTGATGGGAAATCATTGCATCTTTCTCGACACTATTAGCTCCAAGAACTTAGAGAAAAGGTCCTGGGACGGTAGTTAAATTAATAAACGTGAAAAAGAGTGAGCATGTTGCTTTTTATGAAGTCATACACCAAATAACTGTCAATACCAATGCCTATTCCTTTATTTATGAGGATTTTTGAAACAAAAATACCCAAAACGATGTATAAACTTGCAACTGCATACCTTCTAATTTATTTCAACAAACAGTAATTTATGTAATCTAAACGAACTTTTCATGTCGTCTATGAGTGGATCTTCTAACAATTACAATAGAGAAACTAAACAATAAATGTTTTAGCAAACATGAGTTTCTTCCCATTTCATAATTGCAGAGGACGGCTAAAGGCTGCCCAAACTACTATTGCTATGCCAAATAGCAGCAACATGAAAAGTATTGAACACGGAAAATTCTCCAAGGGCAGCACGATCTAGGAAAGGTTGAGTTCAACGTCCGCACTCTTTGCCCGAAAGTCATTACTTCAACCTCCTGGTCGCAACCAACGCTCCGCTTCTAACCCACAACGAAGATAGACTCGCCTACGCATAATTCCCAACACCGCCTACACATACTTTTTGAGCTCTTTTCAACCACCCCTCACGCTTCAGAGAGAGGAGAAAAATGAAGCAATAATAAAAGCGAAGAAAGAATAAAAGAATAAAAAAGCTTTTTTACCGACTGAACATCCTTTTTCTTCCAAAAGGTCGGTCTGAGGATATACTTAAACGAACGCGCTGAGCCTCTTCCCTTATGTGAAGCCACATTACTTCCTTATTTAGAAAAAAATGAAAAATATATCCCGGAATTTAAGGATATGAAATTTTCTCCTATCCATCCGTTTTTTTGGTCCAAAACTGTCTCTTGTCTCCTCCTGATTCATAGCACACACGAAGATGATCACCTTGGAAATGATCAGCCCAAAATAATTTTTTTGTATATATTTATGCAGAAAGATGTCGTCTGAATCAGATCGACACATGATGCAGGTATAAGAAACCGCACGATCCATTTATTGATAAATGCATTGGGGTAGCGTTGAAAGGATATGCAATTTGAATGCCAGAAATTTTAACGCCGAGATTGAAAAGAATGTAGTATCTTTTTTCGGGATCATTTACTGCGATGCAGGGATCAAATTTAGTGTGCGGCGCGCATGCGCAAGACAAAGATGGGGACCTGGAGGTAATTTCGGGCGTGGATGGCGATTTTTGGGTATAGAGCGTTCCACATTTAGTGAACAGCATGGCCCTCAAGAAGAACAGTGTTTCCTCATTTACGTTTGCTACACTTTTGCATTAATAAGGAAGGTAACCTGAGCCATAGAAGAGTCTTTTACTTTATTGTCCTCTTAAGATGATAGCGCAGTTAAAATATTCTAGCTTGGCTCTGAAATACATGGAAAGTAAACAATATTTTAAGAACCGTAAGATATGATCAAAGTTTACCATCATGGATTCTCCGATCACATTATCACATTCACTCAACAGCAAGAGACGTATTTACAAATAGGCTGAATATCTGTCTGCCAAGATCTATGTTACCTTAGACGCACGAATAATCTCTGCAAAATCTTAGACCTCTAGATATGCAGTTAGTGCCTGACATAGCTTTATGATTACTTGAATTGCTGCTATCAGCAACGAAGCATCAAGTAGAGATTAACGTATAGTACGAATCTTCAAGCCCCAAAAAAGCCTACTCTCTATAAAAAATACTTCGATGAAATTGCCATGAGAAAAATTCGGCCTGGACTGGGAATCGAACCATGGACCTTTGGTTTGCCGGACCAATGCACAGACCACTACGATATCTAGGCTTCCTAATTCTCCTGGCAATTTTGGTGGATACAATCAAACTAGATCTTAGGCCCTTACGTCCCTTGGCCCTTGGTCCGGGCCCTTGGCTTGGCTGAAATTGAAGATATTTCGAGATGGAACCGATGTTAAGAATGATATTCAACTGAAATATTTCCACCACTGCCAGATTTTGTCCCAAGAGACGGTAAAATATTACTCTAGCAAGCATCACAATTCGTTGTCTTTGAAGATTCATTTAAAACTAAAATCCCCCAGAAAATACAAAAAAGGTATTTCTATGGATTTTCACATAAGATACGGGGCCGCAACCCTGTTATATCCCTCGTTACTTTGCCATGCAGCATTCAGTTAGTACATAGCTGTTGTGTTTTTTGTCCAGACGTTACAATTAATCGACAATTTTAGACTCGATAAACCATTGTATCTTTGCGAGCGGAAATAATTTTAGAAAATAATGAATTGTACCAACTATTAGGACTGAAAATGTAAGAAAATTTGTTATTAAATGATGCTCGGAGGCAAGTGCTCTTTTTACGTAATTCTGTTGAAATGTTGAATGATTTTTTTATTAAATACTATTATAATGGCTACGAAATTATTGTTACCTTTAAAAAGCAAATCTATGATTGCGAAACGCCGGTGGAATGGTAACTTTGATGTATAATTTACCAGTATCAGCATTAATCAGGACAAAAAATTACATTATTATCACTGCACCTTGGCTATTAATCATTTAGGTAATTGTAGAGTTTATTTAGTTTGACTGCAAATGACCTCATGACTGCAAATCTGGAATCAAAATGTGAAGGCTTTTGCTTTTACCATTATATTTATCTCGGCTTCTAGGTAGGTAAAACGATAGGTCCTATTATCAGCAACTACATTACACAGAAAAATTTTGAGTCAAAAGGGCTTAACTATTTTCACGAGGCCCAGCAAACTGAATCTGTTTCAATTAATTCTTCACTAATGCCCTATTGCATTACTTCATAAACGTTCCCTAATGGGGAGGAATATGGCCCCTATATTCCTCCCCTTCAGAGTCTCTCTACATACCTCTACGGCCTTATTCATGAGTTCCTATTTATTACGTCATTTACTCAATTACTTGTTATTTTAAAACTTCCAAATAATGGTATTCAACAATCCGTTAGTTTTGCAGCCATATTAGTCGCTAGGAAATTGAGATGTCTACAATCTCAATGCAAAGCCAAATGCACAATGAAATATGCGGCTAAAACTTTTATATAAAATTTTACTCCTTAAAAAAAGTTTTCCCATCACTACCCGCGCAACTAAGTTCTCCACCACACAACCCACACCCGCCCTCGTCTTTGTATGGTTTCGCTTTGTTGATCTTTCCCTCTCTCCCTCATAAGACCCTCATCTTGTTCCTTCAACTGCCTTCCCCGCCTCAGTTCGCCACCCCAAAACACTTTCCCAATAACGGCAAAGAGTAATCATCAAGTTGCCTCATGCTCAAAGATAGCCGGCCTCGGGTGGGAAGGAGGAGGGAAAGTTTGGCATTCTACGGTACGGTCGAAAAGAGAGGGGTTGCGGCAGTATGATGATAATTTCATGCCCGAATTTAATTAAAGGCACGAACGGTCTTTACTCATTCTGCAAAGAGAGAGAGCTAAAAAGTATGTTTAGAATATATGGATCCAAAGTAACAAATAAAAAATGACGCTATGTATAAAAGTATCCACAGAGATTTACAATGAAACATACCGAGCTCTTTATTCGACCAAAGTCACCGATGCATCGATAAAACCATATGCTGCTGAAAATGCCACTTGATGGGGCAGTGAAAGGAATGGAAGCAAAATATACTGCGTTTTAGGTATAATGCGTGTAACCCAAGTCATAAGGATTGAACTAAAATATTGATATGATACAAAAAGAAGCTTCATGTTTCATTAAAATGTGCTACGAGTGAATACATAGTGTTTCATACACTTTTAGATGGATTACTTGTAGCTGGGCCCTAGAGACTCGGAGGCTAACGGTAGACTCAGCTTGCTTATGGAATTCAGAACTGGTATGTTTCACAGTGACAATTTTATCATGACGCCTCACTTCATCTCCAGGTCGAAAAAAGCGATAAAATAAAAAAGATACATTGGCGAACAGATGGGTAAAAAAACTCGATCTTCCCACGCAAAATAAGCGCCGACAAAAAAAATGAGCGACAATAAATACACTCATCATCTCACCGCCCAAAACCCTGTCCCTTACAACTGTACACGACTGGAGTCCTATTAGTCCCTGTCCCACGTCCATGTGGTGGCACGCAGGGTATTATGTAGATGTTAATGTCCCACCAAACTTTCCGGACACATTCCTCACACATATTTAAAAAATATATTGCATGGATATATGTCCGGAAACGCTTTCCTTCCATGCTGGACCTCATTTTTTTATAGATCGAAATTGAACATTAGTCTTGGAAAACTCATGAACATAACGCCCAAGCATACCAGATGAAATTCTTCCATGTTATTTTATCACTTAAGCAGCGGATGTTACGCTTAAATAAGTCAATAAAGTGAATGACATGAAAACACAAGCAATGACGTGAGTAATAAGTCCACATTACCTCGGGCGAAACAGAACACGAAACACTGCCTGTGAAACTACGAATTGCATATCAACCAGATGAAACCGAGATGGAATATTTAACATTTTATTCCATAAAGTTAATTTGGATTTAGGAATAATTAACGTATCAAGGAGCCCATACTCTGCCTAAGAGTAATAGTATAGAAATCAATTTATGGGAACAAGCCATTACACGTCGCATTCTTGAAACTGGCAAAAGCCTTCTGCAATGTTGAGTCGAACAAGATGTTCAAGAAAAACTCGGAATGGATTACAGCGGCAGAAGAACACTCCACCACCTATACAGGAAGCTAGGCGTCACAATGCGAGAAGGAGGAAAAATAGAAGTAAAAATAAAGAAAGGAGTAAGACAATGATGCAACCTCTCTCCAGCACTGTTCAACATGTACAGACACGAGGTATATAGAGAATCACAATAAATCGGGCTAAGCAGAATGCAGATAAAAGGAGAAGAAATACACATGCTCAACTTCGCAGATGATATTGAAAGCTGGAAAATAGTGATAATCTTAAAAAAAACAATACGCAATGAACCAAGTTCTCCAAGATTACAGCATGAAAAGCATGAGCCCTAAGAAACCTAACAGACAACAATTATTCGAAATCTAGTGCTGGAGGAGGACATGGAAGATAAAATGTACGCAAGGTACTAAGGCCTGCCGCGAAAATGGCGGTGAAATATGTTGAAAGCATTGTTCGTTTCCTGTGATTAGCGAGCCCACTACGAAGAGTTCGAGAAAATGAGTTCTAATATGGAAATCAAATGTTTTTGGTTTCGTTTCCATTAAATATATTGACATTTTAAACGAGTAAGGGAATGTGTCCTGAAAGTTTGGTCGAACCTGTTTGGTACACCCTGTATACCAGTTACACGCACTATTTCTTAAATCTAAATGCAAGGAGTATCAAATGATACAAGCACTCAGAGTTATTTTGAAGGACATTATTTTGCATAAACAAAAGAATAATTGGAAACAAAAGTCGCAATACTACTCGATCACAGTTTCATTGGCCATTACGGCCATCCAATGCCTCAAATCAATTAGTAAGACTTGTAGAATTTACACAAACATCTAGCGAGCCTCGCCTTGCCCACTTTATGCCCATCTGATGCTAGTGACGTTACGCTCATATTTCTTAAACCTCAAAAAGCATAGCATTGATTTGAGCGAGTAATGACCAACGCCAAAGAGCAATGGGAAGCTACAATTTCCAAAGTCACTATCTACAAAGATGATAGAGATCGCAATAACGTTCAGAAATGAATTTTTTTGACAAGACAGGTAATGCAGACATGAGGGAAAAGGATTGCTACTGAAACAAAAATTGCAAGCAGGGAAAAAAAAATAATATAACACGATAATAATGTGCTAAAATTTGCTCCAAATTTTCAGTCAATTACCATTTTATTCAAAAGGTTCTACAAAATGTATTAGCAGTACTCAAGAAAAAAATTATGGGAATGTTGAATGGATGCTAATATTGAAATCACCAAGAAGTTCACGAAAAAGTATGAAAAAGAGAGGTTTCCATATATGACGGTAAAAGGCAAGATAAAGGCTTTGCCTAACTGGATTTTGTCTTTTATTATAAATAAATTTTAGAAAAATTCAAAATTTGCAATGCAAATCTTACGTATAATCAAATCGAATTATATTTGAATGCATACACATCAATAGCCGCATAAAATATTTTCCGTGTTTGTAAGGGATTTTGAAGCAGATATTATGGAGAACAAAGGTTTGGTATCAAACTTCAAGGATTATAGGATAATTTGATTGCAAACGAGAAATATGGCCCGATCATTCTACTTGAGATTCAAAAGGTTATTTAATTAAGAGCGTCAAAATAGCAAGGGTAGAGCTGGAGTAACGATGGTGAGCGATATAATAATCTATTCATGACAAACTCCTCGTGACTGTTGCATGCTGAGAAATTCAATACCAAGAGCCATTCCAAAATCCCCTCTTCAGGAAAACTGATTCTAGATACCAGACAGAGGCTTTTGCAAGTACGGCTACATTTTTTACTTTAAAGAGCGAAATAAAAAAACCTAAGGGGAGAAGAGCGATTAAGGTGAATGCCTGATGTGAAATTCAAACAAGAATTTTGTCCTGTGCTCTTCATGTATTTCCCTCGCTCGATCAAAATAACGTCTGTCGTTAATGGAAAAATTAAAACTCATGATGAAGAAATGCCAAACGAAATGAACACATCTGAAACATTTATATCAAATTTCAATCTTTAATCGAAGGTTGTTTGCAAAAATAAGCGTCGAAAATAATTCAAACAAATTTCTGAATGAGAATATGTCAAAAATAACTTATATATAACTGTAGATGAGAGAGAGGAGAGAGATCTTAACTGCAAAATATTTAACGTTTAATGATACCTAGTGAAGAATATTATTGAAGGCAAAAAAGAGAGAAAAGTCCCCAGAGGAAGACCCGGGAATAATTTCTTGGACCAAATAAAGAGGAAAGTACATAGTGATAACAGCGATCAGTGATAGTGATAGGAAGTGATCAGTGATAGTGATATGAGTGAACAGTGATAGGCAGTGATAACAGCAGGTAATGCAACTAGCATTAAATAGGAAATGATGGAGGGCTGCAGTTAACCAACTTAGGATTGAACGACCAATGAATACCCGTTGCAAAGACTAAATTTACTGCTGATCAAAAAATCTGGAATCAATTTTATTTCGGAGCATTGGCTGGTGCTGATTTTGATGAATGAAATGTTAATATTCATATAAAGAATACTTTTTAACATAAATAAATAGTAGTTTGAACTCCTATTAGTTGGTTTAAATGCTGCCTACGTATTCTTAATATATTTTAAGACAGGTTAATGTAAATAACCTTAAACTATTTCTCATGGCAATGGGTCACATAATTTATTCATGAGAGACAAATACATACTCCACAATAATGAATTTCGAGCTCATATGAGGTTTTAAAAGGAGCTTTTCTATAGTCCTGCGATTGCACTAAAAATCAGGAGGGATATATTAAAAAAAGAACTTAATGGAAATTTTTTCTGCAGTATTACCGAGCCTTGCTGCAATCGTATTAGTAGGCGCCATGAAATAACTTTCAAAACAATTAATATCAATTAGGTAATTTATATCACTGTATCGAAAAATTTCATTCACCTCTTATAATTTCATCATTGAATATAATCATCCACGGCGTTTACAACCAAATTTCACTACCCATGTTATACTTTCCAAGGCTTTCACATGAAGACCATCTGCCCTCAGCCCAGTCAGGACTTATGACGTGAGAATAGAGAAAATCGACGTGAATGGTAGTGGAGGACCATTTCAAAGTGCCACTGTGCGGTGGCTAAAAAGCATGCAGATTCAATGGATGCAGGTGGAAAAATTCCATTTGGATCCACAACAATACAGAATACATTTCTATTTCGCCTACACGAGATCGGGTGGGATATCAGTGAGAATTGTTTCGGGGAAAAGTTTGGGGCCCCACAGTACGAATGAGGCTGTTTCCGGGTGAGTAACTTTTGGGAATTTGCCACCCACCATCGGGAATTTTGCAAAAATGTCCGCTCCACTGGATTTCAACCGGCGTTTAAAAGGGAATTTGTCGAATCGAACCCCCAGAAGCCTGTTTCGGATGAGGTCGGGTGGCTTTCCGTGGAGATGAAAAGATTGAACGACGGACCAGAGAACTCGACTGATGAAATGGGCATATGAATGCCAATTTCTCTTGCCTAACCACAAACAGTGGGGCTGTATTTGATATCGCGAATAAACTAGGAATATCTGATCGATAGGGATGAATTTTGCTGAGAATATATGATTCCTGACTATTGACGGTTCTAATGATAGTGGTGCATTCAAGGCAGTATTAGTTCGACACATTATGATGAAACTTGGCTTAACTTATTCAAAAAACAAAATAATTAATTTCAGTAATAATCGATTATCACACAATGCCAATTAAAGTCCAGTAGATAAAAATACATTTATCTATATAAATGAGGCAAGCACTTGAGGTCTAGGGGAAATTGAGAAGATATATTCATTTGTAAAGTCTATAAATCATATGATCGAGGATCACAACCGAGCCAATCGTATATAACCCTTACCAGTTGCAGAGAGTATATAAACATTTTCAATATTTTTCTAGATTGGAATTGGGACAAAGCGAGATAAATAAATCACTGAGTTAAAAATTCTAATTCTACATCAAAACCTGCGAGCCACCACATGGGCGTGTGGCAGGGGGTGCTGGGTCACCAGCCGTGTAAAGATGTAAATTTTTGGGAGATGAAATGGTGACTTGTATTATAGGAGTGTATTTTGTGGAGCTCAATTTTTATTGTGGTCACCTATTGTGCGCGAAAAGAACGAGTTTTTGTACTTATATGTTCGGCAGATTATATCTCTTACTTTGTCGTATCTGTCAGACCTAGAGATGTAGTGAGGAGTCAAGATAATATTTTATGTGTCACTCTGAAAAATATCAGTTTTGGACTTATCAAGCAGCCTAAGCCTAGCGTGTAGCCTCCGAATCTCAAGGTGCTCCCACATTAATCTCTCTAAAAGTTGTGAGACACTATATGTACGCTTGTAGCAGTTTTTAACGAAACGCACTGCTTTCCTTTGTATTGATGCAAAGAGAATGCTTTTTATAGGGATGCCAAAACCTATTCAAGTGGTATATTAAAGGAGGTTTTCCTGCGATGGATACTTTGCGATTTTCTAAAATAAAATAGTTTATAGTTTTACACGTGATACTTTGTAAATTATACAAATTTCAATATAATGCAGTCAATTTATTAAATCTTCCAAAGAAGCCGTGTATTGGTAGAATAAATGGGATTCACACTCACTATATTATTTAAGATGGACCTCAAGAAATCGACCAACCTACTTGGTGATTGATCATCCAGTTATCGATTAATATTAGACCTTAAAATCGTGGAAATTACTCCTTTCTCTCCTTTCCCTACGTGGTGTAGTTACTTCACACATTACTGCCTCGATACCACAGTAAGGTACCATTTACACACCCTTCACCCTTTGCAAAGCATTAAGTTTGTAAGCAGCTCATTCTTAACCCTTTCAGTACCAGAGGTACATTTATGTGCTCCTCAATCTTTTCTGTGTACCCAAACCCTTCTTTTGTGTATGAAATAAAAATCCAGAGGTACATTCCTGGCACATATTACTAGCTGTCTAGTTAAAGTCCCCTCAAAAGAGTGCGCTGGGCGCAAAAGTTTCCGTTTCATATTCCGAAGCTCCTTTGAAAATTTAGGCCGACAAGCAACCTGTTTTTAAAAAATTGGGGTCGACTTAATATATGTGTTCCCCTTTTCACAAATAATATTTAAGGAATAAATATTTATTATAAATATCAAATTCATAAACTACGGTCATTTACATTACATAAAGTTCATTTCTATCCATTATTTAAAAAATGTGTAAAAGTGCATGTGAGTATAGCAAATGATTTTATTGAATACTACCGGTGTTACGAGACATAAGTAGTTACGTGAAACGATTTTCAGCGAAATATCTTAAAATTAAAATAGGGTGGAACTATTAGGGTTAAAGGATATGGAGGTAGTCACTAAATAATCATTGATTTAATCAAAATTTACATGGATAAATAGAGCCGCAGAACTATAACAACGGCCAATCAGTGAATCCTCGACTGCTTCCAGATCGTGCATCATTTCTTTCATGATTCGTGCCTATATATTGCTGAAATCTACTCCAAAACTACTCCGGATCACCATCTCATCCCACTTATTTAAATAGCTCTTCAGAAACCAGGCATTGCTTTCCATGGAAGAGAATAAAGGCCTTCGTCTTGTTCCGATCTGAACCCTCCAATATGGAGTATGTAATAAGCGGCTATTCGGCAGATCATTTCCGTTCGCTTATGGCCGGATCGTCTCAAAATTATAAAGGGTCAAGACGAGTATAACGCGAGCTTGATGCTCGCGCGTTAATAGAGGGGCATTATTTTTTTATGAGAAGGCGCCTGAATAAGGATGGTAAAGCCAAACGGCAGTTATCTATAAATAGTTTTACCGTTGAATAATACAGATCCGCTCTTGCAGTCTTTTAGGAGCCCAAACTATGAACAATCACGATTGATCCAGATCTGTTTTTTTATGTGATGAATTTTCTCTAAAGAAATGTTATGAAATATTTTTTAATATTAGTCGAAAGAAAATTGTAGTAGGCCAATATTATACGAATTAATATGATTTAAATGTTTTATACCACCCTTTTGGAACTTATAATGGTACATCTTTCACAGCAGATTTATTGGATGTCAAAAAATGGAACATGAGCACTTCATTGAATCTAATTCAGTCTGCAGGAAATATTTTAAAACGTGATGTTAAATTTACTCGGTAATACAATTATTATAAATGGAATAGTCCAATTTCTAATTACTATCAATCGTTTTTCATTAGCTCAAGAAACGATCAAGTGAAAACTTGGGCAATTAATTGCTCAGAATAGGAACACAAGGTAACCGGGGAAGTCCCGGGGAATAGCATGAATCTCTAAATGCTAATACAAAACAGTAATTATTGAAAGAGACAAAAATAGACATGAACCACCTTTATGTATCCTACCAAGTAGGAAAAATTCTACAGCTGCCAATTTTTTTAAATAATTTAGGTCATCTTCACAATTTTAAGCCTAAAAACATGAGAGCATCCTCGGATTTAATGGGTCACGCGATAAAATGCTCGCGAATGGTGTTACCACTTATCCCGACCCCATAACAGAAAGTACAATACGCATTCGTAACCATATCAATTCATGCAGTTTAAACGACACGGACACTCTGGATATCACAGTAAAAGAGAGAAAACAGGTTGCAGGCGCGTTAATTAAAAATGCAATAAAATAAAACCAACTGTTGACAGAGGCTACCCTGCAACTTCACCCGGTTGTATTAAGACTATTACTCATTCCGATATGACTTCAAAATGGTAATTGAATTAGAGATAAAAAATTAATCCTCTTTTACTTTTTTTTACTAAATATAAGGAGGGAAGCACGGAGCTAAACATGAAAACTGATGATTTCATTAAAACTTGCCACGTGAGACACATTTTGCAGGAACAGGTTGTCCATAAAGTCCATTGCCCGGACCCACATGGCGCTAATTAAAAGAATTTCCCTTGTTTTCCCTGAGTTTTATTTTATTAACCTTTCATTTTTACACAAAACCTGTTAATTAAACGGACAAATTTTTCCATTATCTCCGGAAAGAGGGACCGTAAAGGGACGATTCTGAAAAAAAGTTCGCACAAGCACAACAGTTATAATTGCAACGGAGGCGATGGCGTTAGACGCTAGATTTTCTTGTTTTGATTAGTGCGAAGTTGGAAAAAAAAGTCCGCATAATGAATTACTTGCAACACCGGAATAAATTCCGCGGTCCGCATGGAAAAACCTTTTCATTAATTTGTAATTAATTAAGGACGAGGCCATAAAATTTGATCCAGCGCGCACACAATAAAATGATGAAGTTAATGCGGATTAAGGGGAGGATACTGAGTTCTTTTCTGAATAATTAAAAGTCATGGCGTTTGCTCATGAATAAAGCTTCGATTGCACGTTCCACCGAACAAATTGATTTGATTGCATGCCTTATTGACCATGAGATTTTATCCATTCTAATATCATGTCAAAATAACTTATTTTCTAACTTAATTTTTTCATTACTTATAAAATGTGTCTACGATAAGGGGGCCATCTATGGGTCTCTTTTAATAGCATTGTATATGCTATATAAAGGGAGATTCCATTGCTCTTTAAGTACAGATCTAAAATGATACCGTGGTTTCAGCTCGCTTAATGTTACGCCACGGCATGAGCATCATGTAGTGAACGAAATTGTTTTTTGAACATTCTCGTCTGATGCAATCGGTTGCTATCCGGTGAGAAGCAGTTGCTTCAGGTAACTAGCAGCCTTATAAATACTAATCAACATAATATTTCCGGATCTACCTTCCAAATACCTGTTTTATTAGCAAAAATGAATCAAGAACGACCGACGGATGGAGAAATACCATCTTATACAGCCAAACAAAAATGACATACTACGTCGATCAACGTTTTATGGCAATTTTTTAATTACAAAAAGCAATTAATGTTTGCATTATGAATATTGACGCATGCATTTTTTTACACAGCTATATTAGGTGAAAAATATTTCTATATTTCACACAGAGGGTTTTGAAAAAGCTCTCTCTTGATATGTCCAACACAAAAAATTAGATATGAATGCATATTTCAGGCTATGAGCCAGTGATACACCATTTCTCCATTTATCATGCACACGACCTCCATCGTTATTCATTTAATTTCTCGGCAGACTAGCAGCAGCCTTACTTTACCACTATCTTCAATATCCTTCCCACTGCCTATGTTTCCTAACGTTAAAATGTTCATTCAATGAACACATCTATTAGCACTGCTTTTAAAGTTAAATGTTTCGATTTTTCTTCAAAAATCATTTTTGTGAGGCTCTTTTGAAGTATGGGGAATTACGATCGACAAATCTAAATAATGAAAATGGTATGGTTAGTTACTTACGCAAGATTCAGGATAAGTAGCGAGTGCAGAAGTGGAGAAAAATGAACTTACCTGAAAAGAGAGGGAAATATTTACGTTACCGTTATAAAAGAATGAAGACAATGTGGGAAATTCATATTACACAACATTTTGGGAAATTCCAAAAAAAAGGATTAATAAAGGATTATTAATATTTGTTAAATAACTATCTTATATCATAGACATTTTCCGGATGTGATGACATTTGTGGAAAATTTCTAGCCCAATTATTTCAATATATACCGCAGCCACTCCACATAATGGCGTTTATACTAACATACTTCTGCCTACACTTATTTTTTTTTCGATGGCGCTACAGCCCAAATTGGACCTTGGCGTCGTCAATTTTCTTCCTCCACTCCTCTCTATCCTCTATCACTCTTCTCCAATTCCTTACCCCAAGCAGTTAATGCAGATCCTTACTGACGTTATCTTCCCACCGAGCTCTGGGTTTTCCACTAGTCTCTTCCCTACCATTTGTCCAGTGAACTCTCTTTTAGCTGCCCTCTCCTACGGCATCCGTAGGAGAGGGCAGCTATTGGAGTCTCATTAGCTTGCAGTAAGTAGAAATGTTGGCTTCTTTGTATAAGCTATATATTTCGTTATTATGATTAATTCTCTATGCTCCTTCTATGTTCGCAGGCCCCTATATTATCCGCAGTATTTTCTTTCAAATCTGTCTCACAACTCCGCAGATTTGACTACCATTGCCCAAGATTCACAGCCGTAAGACAGTACTGCATTGATGAGTTTTTCATATAATTGAATCTTGATTTTCATGTGCACATTTCTAGACTTCATAATTGGAAGTACGGAGGAGAAATTACTTGTACCTACACTATTGTATCAAATTTTCAATGCCTTGTTAGACATTGGCTAGGGACGTACATTTCTTTTCTCTCTAGAAAAACACTCCTTGGAATATTTCCATCTTTAATATGCTGCGCATACTACGCACAACTTTCATCCATCATTTTACGATTTATCTCCTCATCAATTCCTCCATCTTTGGCAAATATTTGTCCAACGTACAGACAATCACTCACTTTGCAGTAACTGTAGCTAACAACCATTACAATTTAATTTTTTCCCACTCTCCTTGTCAAAAACAACTACTCTGGCCTTGCGTGTATCACCTATTTACAGCAAAAAAAACCTTAGCACAAGAATATTGATCATCGCACCCCCTGGCGGGGCTAATTCTAATGCAAGCCTGTCCCGGCCAAGTCGTAATACTCGACCGCCTTCAGCTAACTCTTGCTGTGGTGCCTACTTAAAATCTGCCTCACCCAGAGATTACATTCGAATTAAGTCTGCCATCTCCTTGACTGGGCACTCCATGTCTACAACGGCCGCGCAATCCAAAGCAAGTGATATTTCCCGGGCCTGGACAATACTTGACCCTTCTGAAAGGCCGCCATAATCCGTGAGGAAAGACCGCGGTGGACGGCAGGCGGGAGAATGAGGTACCGGAGTGAGGTGGAACGGGAGGCACGCAAAAAACAAATTCCCCCCGTTTTTTCCTGTGCTGTAGAGATCCTGAGATCCCACTCCACCGACACGAAAGGCCCACCCGCCTTCACCTCTCCATTCTGCCACTCGGATAAAGAAACTCGGACCCCTGCAAAACAATGAGGTCGAGAGATTTCGGCAAGGGGACTGTGAGAGTAGGACCATAAAGAAGACAAAAACGAGGGTGGGAGTAGCATGTGGAGGGAAGGGATGCAGTGGCGGGTTAGGACGCTTAAGTTCACGAGTTTCTTTCTTTGCCCAACCTTCTCCCCCTCTCCTCGACGTTTCCTCAATATCCACCGACCCTTTCTTTTTTATGCCGAGTCCTCTCTGTTCCTCACGCCAAGCGTTTTCCATTTACCTTTATCCACCACCCAGCTCGCCCCTAAACAACGTGACCAACAAACAGACTTCCGGCTGGAAACCCAGCCATTAAGCCAAAATGTTTGAAGGCTGGGTTAATCCTGACCGCACTTTGAACTTTTTTACCGCCTTCATCATCATTAGCCATTAAACTTTAAGAATGGATGACTCAAGTCTTCCGTTCTATCATTTTCCTAGCTAACTACCAAGCGGTTTGTTCCTTAGGAATTCGTTTTGCTTCAAAGTGTGGCCTATTCACTAGACCATATTTCTTATAGTGTTTCAAAACATATTATCCCCTTCGATTCTTCGGTACACATCGTCTCTGATCCTATTTGTCCATTAAATTTCCAGTGTCCTCCTTTCATTTCGAAAGCCTATAGGTTTTTTGTACAAACTTTTCAATTATCCATTGCTCTGAGCCATCTATATAGTGTAACACCCCACATGAATGTTTTCAGGTACTTATTCCTTAGTGGATATCATATTTCATATGACTTAAATCGTTGGACAAGTTGCTGATTGCACGCCTCATTGCCGACTGATATCTTGTGATACAATTGTATATAAGCTTATAAAGAAACATGGAAATGCCAAATGGACACGCATATGTCGCATGTGGAAGATATATAAAGGTAGATGTAGACCAAAGTGTCATCCTCCGCTTAATTCACCGCATTAAAGCATTACGCACGCCTGGGTCAGCCAATGTGCAGACTAAATGACCGTGGAATTGAGTAGACCTAAGAAGGATATGCGGAAATAGAAGAAGGGATAGGGTTAGGGATGAGAAATCATGAAGAAATGTTGATTAGATGCTTGAATGTGATTGCTTTTTGAAAGGAGTGAGTTTTTTGGTGTGGATGAGTAAATGGATGACGGTTCAATAACAAAGTGAATTGAGTTATTTGTATCAGAGGTAAACGTAATACAAGAAAGCCATTAGAGAATATGGAGGAGCAGAATTTTAAAACGTAGGATATGAAAGAAACTGCTACTGACTTTCCTCTCGCTACCATTCTCTGACACCGGAGAACAAGAATGAATATGAAGCAAAGCGTGGAGAATTAGAAGCAAATTAGATACGCAAAAAAGACCAAGGTGAAGTTTAATGTAATAAGTCAGCCAGTTCCCTAGCCTAACTTCTTTCAATAAGCTCACCTACTAGCATGTATGTAAAAGCAATTACATAAAATAATTTTTGCTTCAGAATTTCCTTGGATTTACAGTTTATAATCTCTCTCTTTATACCTACCTCCACTAAGGAAACAATGCTCTCCTAACCACTTCCTTTGCTCCCATTTTTTACACATCTCAGCCTCCCCAGCACATTAAAAAGCGGGGAGAGACCTTTCTTTTTTGTGCAGAACTTATTAACACGCTAATTCTTTTTACGTTTGCCTGGCCCTTCACTCCTTGACTCTCGCTACTGACTTTCCTCTCGCTGCCCTTCTCTGACACCTCCCTCCATACACACCCCGGCTCTCGGACTCAAGCCGGCACGGGCAGGGAGGGGTGGGGTAGAAGGAGAGAGACAGCCGAGGGTGGGGTCACGGCTACCTTCAGCCCATCGCAACTCGCTTTTGTCTCCACTAAAAACCCTTGTTTAAAAAGGAACTTCCCAATTTATACGATCCCTTTCTCTCTCATTCCCACACATACAAGGGTGACCCTTTTCTTTTTCTCCTCTGGACTCATGGTTCTCGGGAACACAAAGGAGAAAAAGACCAAAAATCCATTTGTTTGACCTCTTCCTTTCTCGTGTCCTCTCCTCAGACAAAACTTTTCCTCCCACCATTTCTCACCTATTGTCCGCCAGCGTGGCCAGTCCTTAAATTCTCGAAACTTCCATTCTAGTGGTCTCTCTGAGCCCGTTATCTACGAAGTAGGGGAGCTATCGCCCCGTTCCTCGTCCGGCAAATGGATTTTCAGATAAGAAAGGCCGAAGATTCACAGCGCGACATCATTAACGAAGTGGTGCTCGGGTAATTGATTCAACCGAAACAATTAACCTTATGATTTCGTATTTCTTTTTTTGTGGACGGAGGATCTTATCACATTTTCATTGTCTGATCCAGCCTGTAGTGTCGTTTACAAATAAGTGACTGTATAAATTGGACTTCAAAACTTACGATATGAACCTAATAGTATTGACTCATATCAGTTGTCCAAATCATAAAATACATCATACTAAAAACGTTTCGAGGAAAGATAAATGATAATAATTAAATATAAAACAATTTGCAAATTCTGGGGCTTCTTACAGTATTGAATACCCCTACCTGTTCACAATAAGTGGTAATGTTACTAAAGCATTTTTAAGTTCAATAACGCTTTCAGGTACCGGCTTGGGAGGTGATATTCGGTATTAATATATAATTGTGAGACGCCTAAAGTTTTAAAGTAATACAATCTCCTCACATATTTTGGATAGATTAACTTAAAAATTACTTTCTCAGTAAAAATATGAAGGAAATCCCTCTTATTGCCAGGAGTATTATTCAATATCTGCTTTAGGGTAGAGGGTCTAAGGTTCATATTTTAGTACATCACACATCGAGGAATTACTGAAAACATTGACCGAATACTTTCAGATGAAAATAAGGAAGGCAGAAAGCGTGCTACAGTTTGTTTAATGAACAAAAAGTAGTCTGTACGAAAACAGCAGTGATCAGAGTCAAATAAGATTTTTACACCAATTGCATTGGCAAAACTTACGCAAAGATTAAGAAGAAGAATTAGCTGAAAATGCAATGACATTTTCCAGCAGGCACTTGAGAGTGTTTTTGAAAGGTGATGTGGTCATGAAAGATACCAAGTGAAGAGAGCGTGACAAAATAGTTGTAAAAATGTATTCGTAGCGGTATGAGAAAACGAACAAAAATGCAAAAGAACTTTTGGTAAAGATATAATATGTTAACCCACCCCTGGATAAAAACGTCCAGCATGTGAGTTTTGGGTAAATTCCAAAATAATTATTGAATGGATTACTTTCGGAGGGTGAAAAATGTTGTACATAAAAAATCATTTAAATGAATATAATTCAGGAGAGGAAAGTTTACTCTCTTCCAAAACACAAAGAAAAACTATTTAAAATCACGTTTGGGTCAAAAGGATCCGTCTGGGCGTCTTCTAGTGTTAAACAATTATGCACTCATTTATTACCTGAAGGTAGTACAAAATACAGCAGAAAAACATGGATTGTACAGAAATCAACGAATGCCATATAGTTTCTCATGCATGGAAAGAACATTGCAAATTCGACTCTCATGTATTCACGAGCAAAGTTAATTTTCGGGAAAAATACAAACCCACTCGTATATAATGCCTATATTTCCAATTCAAAGCAGTAGTATAAAGCGAAGTCAAAAATGAATATCCCAAAGGCAGTGAATAATAAAAAACACACACGTTTACGCCGTTGAGATAAAAAAAAACTGGAGCTGTCGCCTTTCATTAAGGCCAGCATTTCCCCTTTTTTCATCCATATCCTCTTTTCTGCTTATTAACACCAACATAACCCATTCATTAATTGCGTGGTTGCGGGAAACGAATTAATGCTTCGTGTTTTCTAGTTGAATCAACTGAATTGGAGACTCAATTGTACACAAAGAAGGAGTTCAAGAGTGTGTGCTTCGGAATCAGTTGAAAGTACCCACCCTTCCAAATTTTCCCACTGAGGGGGTTACGAACGCATTCATCTCAATGAGACCTTTCAATTCCCATGATGAACAGAAATACGAACCATTTAGAATCCAAAGCCGATTGCTTAAACACAAAACATCAGCAATAGATGGGTAGGTGCATGCATAAATGCGAATAAAATTGATTAATCCCACTCTGAATGAAATTATTTCAATTTTAATATATCCATCTGACATATAATAAAGATAGATAGATAAAAGTTTATTGATCAAGGGCATGCCCTGTGAGACCAAGTACGTTCAGTGAAAAAACTATGCTCGGTTTTTACAAAAGTTGTCATATAAACTAAATGCAAAATTACATTTAGAATGAATAGGGTAAACTTCGTTTTTCCACAATAAATTTAATGACTATAGTTTCGATGATACATGTCATCATCATTCATGATGATGAATTTAATCATACATCTAGATCTGACGATACATCTAGATGTATCTCCAGCTGATGATGACGTTAATCGTCGACACCATGGTCGTAAATCATTAAATTCATAGTGGAAAAACAAAAATTGCCCCATTCGTTCAAATTGTTAAGCAAATTTTGCAAATTATCGCCATAAACCATCAACTTTACAAAATTATATGCTAGTATTCATCAATGCCATTTAACATGCACATTTTTGATTAATTCATTGCAAGCATAATTTTGACTGACTTCAGTGTACATTTGTTTCTTATTTTTTTACATCGGTAACAAATATTTAGGTGTGATAACTAGGTCTAGGTGTGGTTTTATAATAATTAACTGATGAAAATTATTTGAAGAACAAAGGGAGTGAGTTCCACAAGTTAGTTGAGGTTATTTGGAATGGATTCTGAAAGGTGTTGGTGTGGTGGCATAATAAAAATGGTCTGGATTTGAGAGGGTGAAATAAATCAGGTTCAGGGTTGTTTTTTAGCATTTTAGCAGATGATGAGGAACTTTTGCTTTCAAAAAGTTGGTATAAAAACACTCCTAGGAAGTATTTTCTTCTATTGTGCACCTTCAACCAACTTAGTTGCTTGAGACAGGGAGAGATGTGTTCGTCTTAACAAAGGTTGAATATGAATCTGGTACACGATGATTGTTGACTGTATGCATTAAAGTTTAACAAAGTGCACAATAATTTACATTTAATAATTATTCCCATGCACGTGGAGGAATTGTATCTATTACAAGAGCGCACACCAATTGCTTAGGATTACTATGGTTCAAAACTTAATAATACAACTTCATTGTATTGAAACCTAGATATCTTTATTTACAAAAACTGTAGAGTGCAACTGAACCATACATATTTTTTAAATTTTGCCAATAATCAGTTTATTTATTTTTAGTACCTTTTTGTTAATTACATGGAATGTACAAACTATCCTATTTAATCAACTTTATGGTATGCCATAAAGTTCACTCCTGCATAGCCATCCGTGGCTTATCAGCAGGTGTATTATATAATTTAGTTGTGTTTGTATTTGACACTAACACAATATTAGCACAAAATACTATATAAAAATAACCCTAAAAACTTACGAAATAAACCAACATAATTTATGTGCATAACAACCATTTCTTTGTCCTTCTCTTACCTCCCCTTATAGATTCCAAATTTTCTCTTCTTATTTCTTCGACTTCTATTTCTAATACTCCTCATATATGGCGTTGGCATTGAAAATAACGTGCAGCAAACATTAAGTAGGGTAAACATTAAGAGGCAGACACTTAAGGCTTTATAAATTCTCAGTATTCTTTCTCCACAAAATTATTGAGTAGCTCCTTCATCGCGATGTAAAATTGATTGCGTGATCACAAGTAACCTCACAAAGTACCTAACACCACATTTGATTGTAATGAGTCGTCATAACCAAATGCGAGCTCGTCAATAGCAGTTTGAATCACTCTTCATACACTCTCCCCAAGGGCTGGAAAATTGTCCATTCATCTCAGACGGCGGGATAAACATTAATTACTCTTCCAAGACTGCATTTACTCCAAGTGGAGCGGTTGAAAGCTAATTATAAGCCTTTATCGAAGCTAAAACGGCATACATTCCTTCGAAAAGCAGTCACGTGAGGAACCACAATCATTTCGCGGGGTCCCTTCTGTGACGTCTAACAGTGAATACTCCTCCTTGGAATTCCCTCATTCCACTTCCTACCACTCATGGAATTTCCGGACTTACAGTACCACCCTCCCTACTCCAGAGGCCGTCTTAAATGCTGCGCTGCAACAATGGGGTCTGCAATTCCAAAGCCAAAATCGCTTCCTTCTGAACTTAACCAACCCTTCTTGCACTCCTCTCGAGTCTGAGCTGAAATTTAATTTCACCTCACTCCCTCTCTCAAGTGCGCTCAGCAAACTTCTCGAAATCGCTGAAGCAGGCTCACAACTTTGTACACACAAAGTTAACCTTCCGCAGACTTCGGTGTCCTTTGTTGATATCCCAGATATTGAACGAGGCAAGACGAAGTAAAAAGAAGACCAGACGGCTCCGTAAGCTGAAAAGATTGGTCTTTCACGAAGAAGAATTCTAAGACGTCGATCTTTGATAATTATACCCGGTAACGACCTACTCGAGTCGTAGAATTAGTGATTTCAAACATGGGAAACCTTTTTGGCAAGCCAATTCGGTGAATACTCAAAAGTTTTAAGGAATCAATCAATCTCCTTTCGAGTGTGGAGAGTTTGGAATAAGGGAAGAATGCAGGCCACCAAATGGAATAAGAAAGATAAAATTCTGATACAATTAGAAACAGGAAGTCTTCACGAAAAATACAAAATGGTAATAGTGCGTTGGGATATATTTCACGTTGTCCTTATGCAGTCAAAATAAATATGGTAAATCAATTTACAGCGTATTGGCATTGGAAATTCATACGCAAAACTTCCCTCCCACGGTGCCTCTTCAGTATATAGCGCCTTCAAACACCCAAAGCATTTCATCGCCAGCTAATCCCCCAAAAACTATTTGCATGACCTGAATTCTGTCAGCAGTGAGGTTTTCGGAGACGATCTTTATTAGGAAACTCAATCATGTTCCTTATGCTCACCTATCTTTTTACAATAATTTTGACGCTGAATACAATCTGATTATCTACATACACCAGTACTGAAATTTTTTATTCGTTTACCAGACTCAAACTTAAATATTAATTTCATAGCATACAATTTTCAATATTATAGCTTTTATGAGGCCCAAAATGGCCATTATAACTGAAAGTACCCTTAAAACCTGTACCTTCTCCCTTATTCTCAGTCAAAAATAGTGACAAAAATGGTACCTTAATATATATTTACCAAAAATTCCAACATAGGATATTTCAGTTCGTAATTAAGGTGATTTTGCACAATTAACCATTTGGAATTTCTACAACAGACTGAAGTTTCGGCAACTGAGACACTATCTCAAGGTTTATATCGGACAACTTCAGCTCTTGAAAAAGTGAAAAAAAATAAACAGCATCTTGAGATTATCGTAAAAACTGCTAAGATTAAAACACTGCGAACAATATTTGCTACAAACTCAGCAAGGAACCATAATGAGATAATCTACAAGCTGTAAACAGTACTTTTTTACAGTTTCGATCCAATACTTTCTGTATGGTCTCCATTACTGCTGAAATATCATGCAAACGGATTAAGCATTGAGACAGGTTTTAATATCTCTACAAACGAAGAGTAATCTCCTTGAAATTACTTGCTGAATATCCCGCTAGTTTCCGAGGAATTTGAAGGTCTTTACTTATTTCTTGATTATAAAGTTCAATTAACTTTAGAGTCATGCCAAGTTGTATTCTAGGTGCAGTTCATCTTACCAACTCAACCAACGACCAACCAATCTCATACTCTTTTCATAAGATACAGGTACTGTACGTAGCCTGGAAAAAAGCTTTAACTTCATGATAATGATTAAACTCTCGCGTACTCACAGTGTAGAACGCTAGGCGTCTTGATTTATACTCACGATAGAGCAATAACGAATATATCCTCCACATTGGTAACCATACCGTATTTTCAAAAAAAAACCTACATAAATTTTCCCCTCAGCTTTGCAACAGTTTTAGCCTCTCAGAGCGGTATATCAAATGGAAAAACAAAATTTACGTTTGGGCCATTCAGATACATTCGATACTGAATTAAAGGTACAGTAATTCTACTTCTTTAATATGGGAATTAAAATACAAACATCAAAAAATTATTTGAATGCAGTAATTACCAGTGTTTTTCCTTGCCTTTTCATAGACGAATTTTAAATTTTACCATCATCGTCATTTTTTTGTTTCTTTATAGATGTGATGAACACATTCATTAAATGTCAATGTTAACCGTACTGGTCAAATCTTAAGGTAATTAGTATCTACATGTAACCTTCTAACAAAAATAAAAGTTTTTAAAGGTAGCCTCTTGACGCCGATAAAGTGCCACAAAAAATGATTCACATGGGAACGATGTGCCCCTCCACGTTGCACAGCCTTCCTCAATATTCAAATTTAATGTAGGAACAGGGGTAAATGTAAAGTCACCGAGCTAGCTCTCAATATTAAAACATGCAATGACTCTTTTTTTTAAGCAAGAAAGCCTTAGGTTTAGAGAAGAAGTATATCCAAAAAAGATGTGGTTATAAAATCAATGATTTGGGTCTCAAACGTTAAACCCCGGCCGATAAATGGCCTGCGCAAGTCTCATCTCCCCCTCTGAATGTTCCTCGAACAAAGGTCTTAAAACAAAGGAATACAAGCGCGACCGCACACATTATCGCGCGTTACAGACGGAGACACATCACGTGCTCTGCCAAGCCGGAGAGGTTTCCCCTTTTCCACAAGTGCACTCGATGGCCGGGTCGTAACCGGAGCAAGCATCGGCATCGGTCGTCTCCTTACTAGCCAGTGGGAGGGATTTCTTGAAAGGCACAAAGGCGAATGCAGTACTCCAGCAAGAGTAAGGGAGGAAGCAAAGGGACGTCTTTGAGCGGAATTAAATTGCATCGGCAATAGAGTTTTATGATTCCGCGGGCATTCCCAAGCGAGTGGCCGCCGTGTAATGCCTTAGACGTGAGGAAGGGAGATCGCAGACGGCATTGCGGGACTTCGTAGTGACATCAGCGTGAATCGATCTGCGGTCTCGAATTCTTTGACGAAGTCAGTCGAAGTTCAGGCGGCACTGTATTCAAGAAAAAAGACGCTGTATTAAGAGTGAACACAAACAGAATAACTTTTTGGTATAGGTTCACATTACATCAGCGATACAATTTACACTCAAGAAGTATTTTTATATAATTAGTTAATCTACCGCCTGATTAAGATCCTATCCATCTATACAGTATCCTTCTTGAAATCAGAATACGTCCTATCCTTCTCATCCCATCCGTAAAATAAATTTTCCCTTTTCACCATCCTGGCTTATCCAACATCCTCTCCTCATAATCTTAAGCAACCATTTGTCCCTGGTTACTCCTACCAGACTCAATATTGGTAACCATAGGTAACCATTAACTACGTAGCGTTCTCTTAATCTCATGCAGAAGTTGTTTTTTCCTTACCAACAATAAATAGCAATTCTACAGGGATATATTTCCGATTTAAAAAATGACTTCTTCACCGGTTGCACCTTTTCGCCAACAGAAACAGGCATGGTACTATAACCTAAGGAGAACTAGAAATTATTAAGTGGATAATAGGAATTTTCTGAGGACAACGAGTGAAATAAAATAAACACTGCCTTACTTTAAAAGTGTTTCATGGAATTTGTGTGATAGGGATTTCGATATTTAGACTCAATTTTTTTTCATTTTTTAAGGCAACAAAAATCCACGAGGCTATGATCTATTTGCATAATGGAATACTGACATAATTGAATTAGTAAAAATGAGAAACTTACACATATCGCATGGAAAACTAAAATTACAATAAAAACATACCCTAAGGAAATGAAAGAAGGTTCACAAAGACAGAGAGGAATGAAGTACCTACATTAAAAAACATAAACTAATGAAGACATCGATGGACACTATTGTAATTTGAAAATCATAATGGAAGGTATTAAGGAATACAAGTAGCAAACAATGACAGACTTTAAAGGGAAGAGTTATGCATGAATAAAGAGGTTAGCTGATAGAATGGTTGAGTGCAAAGACGCAACAAGCCACGCTTCGTTTGGATTACAGTTACTGAAGAAGGAAATGACGATAATTAAAAATATGTGCATGATAACTTCTTATTTTGAGAGTGTTAAACTAATAGAAAGTTTTAGATATCATTAAGATCGAGTGCTTGATTTTGGAGTAAAATTTTGCATATATTTGAGACATATCATCACATTAAACCAAAAAGTAAACCATTCAGCATACATTCGTAGAGATAAAATTCCAACTAAGAGTTAAAATCGCCAACTTGGGGATAATTCTGAGTACGTATGTCTTGAAGAAAGACTCGTGGTAATTGAAGCCTAACCGTAGTGCAAAGCGTAACTTCCTCCCATAGTTATCGCCCATCTCCCAGGACCCTTGGGATAATTTCTCGAGTTCCACTTCCGCACCCTGAGGAGCCCTTCCCACCCTTTTCATCTCTGCCCTTCGCACGCAGAAATATCCTTTCGGCCTTTAGCTAGGAGGAGGGAAAGGGGGAGGAGCTGACCATATACTGCTTCCAACAGTTCCTCAAGACGTCACACTCCAACTCCTTTAAACCCAAACGCCACCCATCCAGTGTTTACAGGCGGGAATGGAATTCCCTCTCGTTTCCGGGAACATCCCGTTCCAGAATCCCGAGAAAAGGTAATAAAAACATTTTTAAAAAATCATTTCAATCACTCGAGAATAAACCTCAAAGAAAACCTCGTCAAGCCAAAAAACCGAAATAAAACGAAATAAACAAAATCGTTTCATGCACTAGAGAGATTTGGTATTGTTTACCTTTTGAGTACACCTTAAAGAAAACTTAGTCAAACCAACCAACCTAAATAAAACCAAGCCTGAATAATAGAGATGATTTAAGCGTTTACATCAGAGCTTATACGCGATTACTAGAACTGATTGTAACACTGAGTATGTTTATTTAATATTTTAGAGTGGGAAATCTTATACTCATAACTTCTATAAACTGTCCTATTTTAACAAGGAGTGACTTTTATATCGCATGAGATGTATTTATTTACATGTTTTCTTCCCCAGAGGAAGGCCCAGGAAAAAGTTCATGAACCAAATATAGAGGAAAGTATATTACATAGGAAGAGATAACAGGATGCAAGGGAACTAGGACAAGATAGAGAAGGACTGAGGGCTGCAGTCAACCAATCTTAGGATTGAACAACCGAAAAAACGAAGTGACGCTATCAAGTTTATATTTGTGCATTTATTCATATAGTTTACTGCGTGTGACGCAAAATGCTATACTTTTTCAGTATCATGCTATCAATCAATGTATTATGTTTTTTCCAGATTCCTCCCGATATTCGCTGTGCTGATCATGTAATTGTCGGTGATGGGAGGGGTTTTTAATTTTCGGTCATATATTTTTTCACGCTATTCGTGTACCTATCGGTAAAATTATTCTAAAATGACGATTACCGAAGTCGGCATAAGAAGATTCTTGGGGAACAGATATTCTCGGGGACTATCGCAGGTATTAGTATTTCCCGAGAATTATCGTTCCACATTCCCGAACGTCCCACAATGTCGGGAATTTAGAAAACTGACCCTTTATCCTTCCCCTTTTCCGCCACCCAGGAACGAAAGCACAAACGAGGCTTGCCCTCCTTTCTCCTCCCCACTTAATAACCTCCGACCTTCCACATATCCACATAGAGTGGGGGGTCGGCTTCCAGGCGTCGCATAGCAACCCTTTCCTCCACTATGCTTCCTCCCTCGTGAAACTCCCTGCGCACTTGAGACGATGGTCGGAAGGAAGAACCTCCTCTGCAGAAACGCTTATAAGCCGACCGACTCGGCGGCCTTTAAAAACGACACCCCCCTCCACCCTGTTCCCTTTTATCCCGCCTCATGCCCTCTGGGGCCATACTTGAGTGGTCAACCAGAGCTCATCTTGTCTTAGAGATAAAGCCCAGAGGAAGGGCAGGACTCAAACACAAAAGGGGGAGGCCAGAAACCGACCAACTGACGCCCCCCGCAAGCTTGTGGTTCGTGCCATATTGCGATATATTGACTTTGATATGCGATATTCACGAAATATCGAAGAATTGTGAGAGAATACGGACACCAGCTACCAAAAAATTGACTCTTTTTTTGTTAAAGTTAGGAGTGAACATTTTAAGAATATGTTTCACGAGAATCTATTTTCGGTCTAAGTCAAAAACATAGAGCGACTCAGGATACTATGGTAGATAAGGTCAGCCGAAAAAATATGGGAAATGGACTGAATAACTAGTAGCTTAAAAATCTATTTTTTCCGCAAATATATCAGAATAAGAAAATACCGTGAGGTTCCTCCATGAGCAGTTGTCGCTTTTACTTGCTCAGTTATTCATGTTTCTTAATCTACTACTAAGCGACTAACCACAGCACATCTCGCATGATTACTATATAACGTCTAAACCACACTGATATTTGTAATTATAAAATACATAGTTTCAAAACAATGGTAACATGGTCATGCATAATATCTCTAACAATGGTGGAAAGCCTATAGAGAAGTGCTTGCTGGTGAAATTAAACTTTCAGACGGTTACTTTTAGTCAATTTTCTGATACTAAAATTTAGTCGTTGAAAGCTGTTGTCAACCCTTGTAAACGTATTTTGTGATAAGTCCTGTAAGAATTGAGAGAATGTTCATTAATTTTTGAGTAAAAATATTTTTTCCACTCTATACATATCTATGAAATCGTTCTGGAGTGTTGGGGTTAAGGACTTTGTCCCTTGCCAACGCTCTGCAGATTTATATGTGCATCAACAGAGCTTGAATAATTGATGTAACGCCGTGGTATAATAAATTTTAAGCCCTGGTGATGTAGAAATTAAGCCGTATAAATTTTTCAAGAGATAATTAAATTCATCAACCTAAGACCCATTTTCCAGAATGATTGGGCAGATATTAAATTTTCTTAGATATAGTAGTGGAGTTAGTACATACACCCGTGAGGTGATTTATAGGTAAATGTGCAGCTTAAGACAAGAATTTGAACATTACACGATACTTCTCAATCAAAACGATACTAAATCAGCATCGCAACGCGATACTCTTAAATCTAAAAATCGCTCTTAAAATATCGCTCAGGACAACTGCAAGCCCCCTGTGCCCACCCACAACACACTCTTTGACCCTTTCGCCGGGTAGGATCCTTTGGCTATCCCCATCACAATCCACATACTCCAAGCGGGAGACTAAAACGAATAAAGGACAGTAGTGCTTCCATGGGGGAAAGGCTATGGGATCTTGTACGCAAGGGGTTATATGGCAAAGCTGCATTAACCCCTCCCTCCCAACCTCTTATACCAGAGGAAAAGAATCCTATGCCTTTCGTCGGAATTACCAAAAGTGACAGTAAGCCTCACCGTGGGGGAGGAGAGTGCTAGAACTCTGTTATTCCTCCGTCTTTCTTGATACCCTTTCCACTTCACCCCCATAAGAGGTGGCCCACCAATGGAGGAGCGGTCCTGTGCAATAGCACGCGGATTGGTCGAGACGCGTGACTCATTGTCCGGCCGGCTCAAGTGACATTGGAGAAAGGAGCTGAGGAGATGGGCCTTCCTCGGAAGTGGACGAAGGGAAAAGTAAGGCGGGATCTTTCATCAAAATCATCGCACTAAACTTATACTCCATCTGAAGAAGTCGCAGTTATGAAAACCAAGGAATATACACCAGGTCCCTCCATTACCCAGAATATTCTCATGCGTCTAACACTTTTTGAAACCTCACTACTCGCATAATATTTTACATGCAGGAAAGCGAATTATAATTTGTGGACCAAAAGGTTAAGCTAAAAATGTATGCATTATCTCAATAATGTGATAACATTTATGAAAATATAGTACAAATAGTGAATAAATAATTATTATAGACAGTTCAAATGAGGGATTCAAATGTAGCGAAAATTATATAACGTAAAAAATAGATGTCAATCCATATAAACTTTAAAAAACGTATTAGTTTGATGCTACAGTCTGCATCATGCTTGCAATGAATTATATTTACCTTAGCAAAGAATGCATTAACCTTCTAATCCTCCTAAAACCACTTGATCTGAGCGGATATTATTTGTTATGAATTTTATTGAAATATTGTAGGTTAATATTTCACAGCTGAAAAAAATTGCTCTCGATAAAAAACGCAGACTCTAGCATGGTGTCGATGTAATACGCAGAATTGGTGAATTCACTATTCTGACGTCGCTATTAGTAAACGTCGCCCACTAATATGATAAGTTGCAAGAATAATTGAAAAAGGAAGAAATCTGGGGCTTCATGCCCAAAAATGAACTGAAAACTAAAAAATTACGCACGGCCTATAGCGTCCACCAGACGACTTGTGAATGCCAAGGGATGAGTTTTATTTTTTATCGATTAAACGGAATCAACAAAAATGCATTTAATTATCTAACGACACCATTTTCAGCGAATAAGTGTTATGCTCTCTTTAATGCCGAGGAATGTAATGTTATAGTTGGAAATAATGTTTGAGCAATGACAAAATTAGGACATTGTTACGAAAGGAGGAAAATACAGGCAAACAGCAGTAGGTTGAGAGTTCGGTTATGAACACAGAAACAGCAATAAAATTACTCTTTTCTTTAACTCGTTTTGAAAATTTACAACCATCAGGAATGGCTTGCTTAAAATGATCAGAAAATTTGTAAAGCACAATACCGCAGCAGCGCTAGAAACAATGCCCTTTTTCTTCGCAGGCAAGCAAGTTGCCGGAAATGGGAGTATAGCAAATGCTGCTTAGGTAGAAGAGGGAATTAGAATTACCGCAAAGACAAAACAGCTCAAAATGCATTAACTTATACTAACATTAAATAGAATGATGTATTAACAGATTTGCCATCAGGCCAAATTATTGGTTACCCACACTTCAATAGCCAACTCTGCCATATCCATCAGGGTTGAGCTGTCCCAATTGAAGACTACGTAGATTATGAAACTTAAATTTTAGAAACTATAGGAAATGAAAATAGGCGAAAATTTTCAGCGATGAAGATGCCTGATAGAAAGCCATAGTAAGTGCCATCCAATGCATAAGAACGCCCAACCGACGGAGAAACAAATACATCTAACATCTGCCACTCAAATATTAAACCACCACATGGGGGCCCAAAAAACAGGCCCTGACCCCTCTAAGTCGCGCTCGTTTTACGTTTAATTGATGGACGCATGCACCAATGGGGTTAACGCGCACACGATGCATGCACTGGGGCAACTTCCTGCTTAAAATCTCGTTTCCTGAGGACTCGCCTCCAATAAAAATTCTGTTTCGAGACATTCAACTCTGCCCCCATTCAACCAATTACACGACCCTCCCTTTGCTCCCCTAGGGTAACCCGATCCGGCTCCCTTCTCTTATCCCAGGCCATCCCAAGCGACGGTCCTTCAAGGACACGGCATTCCCTCATCTTCCCTTTAGCCCGACTCCAATTTCCTTCTTCCGATTGCAAAGCCCCGTATCAAGGAGGTCTGAATAACTCCCGCTCATATGTATGGAGCCTTTCATCCCCCGAATAAAACCCTTTACACTTCTCATCCCCCACGCCTCCGTCAGGATCTCTCGGATCCTTTTTTGTACCCTCTCTCCTCTGCGCAAGCTTTCACCTGAGACCCCCAAAACTCTTAACCTCACACCTCCCCCCCAGGTGCGCCTCATCTTGTCGGCCCCCACAACAAACCAATCCGCCTCCTTCGGTTATGGCACCTGATCCGCGCACGAATGAAATTCCAAGAATGCCCTCTTCTCATCTGATCTCCAGAAACCAAACTCCTTTCTTACTTTCGCACCCCGCACGGAGAATATCCCCTCCCAGCTTCTCACAATCTTCCACAGCGCCGCAAGCGGGTCCCGGAGAACTCACCATTCCGCGTAGCACACCTGGGAACACCCATCCGAGAAAGCTTGGAACATTTTTTTTTCCTTCGCACCAGCTCATTTCCCTCGAAAAATCCAACATCTCCCGTTTCCATCGCTTTAATCGTCCGGAGCATCTCGGCGCATCTGGTTGTGTCGGGGTGGAGCCCTAAGACTAGACGTTTCGGGATGCGGCGGAATCTCTCTCCTCCACGGGCGAAAGCCCGCGTGGTGTTAGGTTCCCGGTGGAGATTGGCCGCAGGTTGTGCGTTCCGTCTTTGTCACCTAAGTCCCCCGACAGGTAAACGAGGCGCAAAATAACATAGATGTAGTGGAGGAGGATATACCCCCAAGGAAACCACTGAGGAGTGAACAAGGCGCCAGAAACTACAGCACGATCTCGCATGAGGTACAAAGGGCTTCAAATGAGAAGATAAGGTGACGCATCATAACCGCTCGATCAGTCGAAGTTTTCATGATTTCAAGATTCAATTGATATTTTAAAATTTAATTTATTCCAACAAAATCCCGAGCACAGAATAATAAAGGCCTTTTACATTGGTTGATTAATATTAACAATAGACGAAACACATGGTACTACGGACATCGGTGTTGGGTTTTAAACCACTTAGGCAGGACTCGAACCCGCGACCCTCGGATTAGAAAGCGAGATATTTGCCCCGTAGCCATCTGGGCTGACCGTCCATAAGTCTTCTAGTCTTAAGTAAGTACAAATCTACTCCTATATAATACAAACATTGAATATAAATAATAAACCAAGCATATTAAGCATATTTTTACGAAAATAGCAACTGAATCGAAAAATCTTGGAAATAAATCTACTTCTACCAGAATATTAAGTAATATTCGTCATTATAGATATGTTAAATCCCTAACTGGTCCTTTTCGATAAGTTACCTGAGTGGTTTTCGGCGATGATTTGCTCGGATGGTGACGCAAATAGTCTAGACTTTCCTCACAGACCTCCGGTCAGGGCTTCCTGTACCTACGCGTTGGAGACTTAGCAACAGCTTGCTGGCGACTATTGCTTAGAGTGAGAGCTATCATGGTGTGGCAGGTTTCTGACCATAGGGGCCTTTTGTCAAGAGTAGGCTAATACAAACTTCAGGTTTTATCCCCACTAATACTAAACTCACACATAACATATTATACATAACTCATACAAAAATAAATAATGACTATTTTACACTAGACTGCTTCAGAAATTCGTTAGTGCCGGTAACCAAACTATTAGCAAATGCTAACTACAAATCTACTCCTATATAATACCCTGCGAGCCGCCACATGGATGAGTGGTAGGGCGTGTTAGATTACCAGCCGTGTAAAGATGTAAGGCTTTTGGAGGTAAAATGGTGACGTGTTTTATGGGAGTGTATTTAGTGGAGCTCAGTTTTTATTGTGGTCGCTTATTGCGCGTGGAAAGAACGAGTTTTTTCGCCCATCCGTTTGGCACCGTCTCTCTCTTATTTTATCGCTTATGTTTGGCCTTGCGATGTCGCTAGCCGTCATGATAAGATTCTGTGTCGCTATGAAACGCAAATAATGCATTACGCCAACATATTATCATAAAAATCAGTAAAATGCTTGGTTTTAAACTGTTTTAGTTTCAAAAAACAACTGATATTGACTGTAATAAACAAAGAAGGGAAAATCACAATTGAGGTCATTTAATTATGGAAACATTCAACAAAGCCAGATCGATTTATTTTCTTTTATATCACGTTTCGCTCTCCATGCTTAGTGCACATAGATCCTTCTCCATGTACCTCTAAGGTAGTTTAAAGGGTATTTTACAGATGACGTTTAAAAGAGAAATACGCCCTGATCGACACTGCGTCGGAACGGACCAAAGTCAAATGGTCACCAGCAGAACGAAATCTTAAGATCAGATGCGAAGGACGGCAATAATAATACAGAACACTCCACCTCCCGTCGCGACGAAAGCGACGACAACGCCGCAGTTTCCTCCCTCCGCCACGCGCCCTTTCCCTCATTTGTCTTCATTGTTGTTTCGTACCGATCGATTTTCTCCATAATTTTGTTCATTTTTTTTCGATTTCCCTCCCGGCGTGCACCGCACTCTGCGGGCGCACCGCGAGTTTGCCTTTGCGTGAGCGCGCACCATCGTTCTCCCCAGGGGACCGCACTATTCCGCGGCCCGCGCGCCACGAACGAACTCTTTCACGCGTGCTTCCCGCCAGCCTTTCGCTCGCGCATTCAAGTGGCGACCTCTCTTGAGTGGTACTTCAGTTTCACGAGTGCCCTCTGGCTCCCCACACTGAAAACATTTTCACCCCTCACCTCTCTGTGTGACCGGCATAGCTTCACTCTCCACCGTTATTTTCAGCTCATCAGAGCTGTCCCCACAGTGTGTTGTTCTACGCCAGGCATTAACAAAATATGCCCCAGTGGAATATATTCAGTCCAGCTCTGGTGGGGATAATCCAACAATTTTTCTTTTTATTTAACTCTCTCATCAATGGTTATGCAAGGTTCAACTACTTCTGCATAGATGAAACAGAATGGCACAAAATTCTCACGTATGAGGGGTACTATGGTGCTTGGCCTACTCTATCAGAGAACAAAATGTGTATCTGATATATACTTGAGCTCTGGTAAAGTTAATGATTTTTTTATATTCTCCCCGCACTTTTACCTTCCTCATCAACGGCTCAAACGTTGAATACATTTTGCCTAAATGGAGCATTACACTGAACGCAATAACTTTAACTGAAGTTCAACTTCTTACCCACCTTCTACTACTCCAATTAACTGAGTGTACTAAAAATAAACGCTTCATAAATGGTGAGATCGATTGTCTATAATATTTTTATCCTCCCTCACTAATTGTTTTCATATGTTTAGCTAAGCGACAGAACAGTAAAATACTCTCATATTATATTTACACTTGATCAGGAGGAGGTGATCCACCAATAGATCTCAATTGCTGAGGACCCCATACTATTTCGGTAACCTGCTGCGGTACCGCAGCAGGTTACCGAATTATATTTCATTAAGTATTGGACAAGTACCGAGAAGGTTATATGTCTACGCGCCTTCAACACGACCGTTACAACCTACTTATGTGTTTGAATTTTTATCCGAGTTGTATTGTAAAGAACGGATAGTTGCTCTCTCAGAATTAAAACTTGGCTTTCTTCAATAAACGGCCAAAAAAGCTTTTTTATGTTTTGTATGTATTATAATCATTTACTTCTTGACATAAATGAACAAATTTAACGATTTTTACCCTTAATAAATCATACGCTATTGTGATTCCATTTTATTCTTGCCATCTTCAGAGATATTTTCATATTTATTTAAAAAGTAAGTCGCCCTATTCTAAGTACTATTTTAGGAATAAGCTTGTGGTACTATTCTTGATGCTAAGTATTCAGAACAATAGCATCTAATATAAATATTCTTTGACAGGATTTTGGTACGGATATTAACAATAATTTTGACGCATTAACGATTGAGGTGTGCCTTGGAAACCAGGAATATCTTCTTTCGATTGAATAAAACTAAAAAAGGTTGGCCGGTTTCAATAAATAGGATGGATAAAATCTCTTCAGAATATCTTGGATTGATGATTTTTCATTTTAGAAAGGTCGCTTTTTTATCTTTCGTCGACGCTATCAATGATGAAATTATACCGGAAAGAAAGATTTGACTTGAAAGATTTGATACCAAGCTTGAAATTCAAACCCGACTCTTTTCAGGATATAAAATCTTTATTTTTCCATCTGCTTTATTTTATAATACGCCAGCTAACAAAAAGCGCCATATTAAGTGACTCGTACCGATGCGTGAAGATCATAGATAAGAAAATCCGAGTAACCGATAAAAATTATCTCTAGCTTTATTATAGTTCAATACTTTAGAGTCCTAAAATAAATCATATGCATAAATATCACTGCCTTAAATCACATTTCTATAAACCTCAAAGATTTAAAGTACCTGAATCGCTGATGAAACAACAGCATCTATTCAATCGTTTCAAAGATAAATATTTTTATGACCAGATTTTTACCAGTGAGTACACCCAAGAATACAAATTCTACCAATTACAACATTACCCATTTGCGTGCAAAGAGCACTTTGTAGATTGCAATAAATATTTTTCTGTTACTAGCTACGTTTATATACATTGTGTATCTCGTTGATAATGATAACGTTTCACTAAAGGTGAGGACAACAGACACAAAATGAAGCCAATGCATTCAGAGTTTCGACATAGACACCGCAAAAACTCAAGATATGGACCCCCTAGACGCTTTTTGAATTATAAGTATTAAATTTAGTAGTCCTTTATCGGTACCTAAATGTAGTGGCAGAGCTCTAGCCTTGCCGATTAAACCATACTTTCAGAAGAAAACAGTGTCGTTTTATAGCATCTAAGATTTGTGGCATGTCACTTCGGTCCTACCATCTTGGAGTTGCAGGAGCCAACGATTTAATGATCTTCTTTAATTAAGCCTAACTACATGACCATCATGTCATTCTAAGTACCCTCTCAACAACTGTACAATAATCTCTGGCTATTTCCAAGCTAAGATCAGACAAAATCATCGAGGTGGACTTAAACTCTCCGCACATCAACATGGGGATTTCATGTTGCGAATTTGAATTGCTCACGAGGGAGGAGCAATAATCTTGTTTTCACGAGCCACCATGAATAATGCTGCAGGTCGATATTATGAGTCCTGAGGGCTGAGTGCTACCACGCCGCCTCACGTAATCATTAACATGCGGACAAATGGAGAAGCAAGAGTGCTCTGCATTGGGATAAGGAATACTTTCATAAATACACCTGCGCACATTTATGTGCAGAGTAGCCCAAATTATTAAGGCATTCTACCAGAAGAGAAATCTGCCAATAAAATGGCAAAAGCAAAGGAGTGATTAATCAAAATATATGTTGTGACTGAGACAGTTAAACACAGCACTTCTGTGGAAATGAAGCCTGAAAAATAACAGCTGTAGAGTACAAGAGACTAATTATAGCTAATGTAAAGTAATAGAGATTGTTGTGTGACTGAATAATGATAATGATCCAATTAAAGGAGCCATTTACCAACAAAAACGTCCTAAGAGGCGTAAGAGAGAATAGAAGTTTTTACCGCTCTCCAAACCTTTCTCCTTTATACTACCGCTTCATATCAATATAATTCTTCGCTTTGACGTCTTTCATATTTTCCCTGGTGAATTGATTTATCCGTCTTCCTCTGTTTCTTTCAATCACTTCTCCTTCAATTGTTGTTTTCGATATGAAAATGGGTCAACATATGCGTCAAATTGGATGAATGATGTGAGATTTCTCCGGCATGTGATTTAAGGGAAAGTTTTTCGGGTGTTCCCCTAGGTTACAGATTCCAAAACTGTAAACTTCGAGGTGGTTTTCTCCTTAGGGCTTCTGAATTTTCATACATATTTGGTCACAAGCCCTGTTAATCATGAGAGAGTGGTTCTTTCGGCAGGCATGAAGCCTTTAGTCCGGTTATATGCACTCGATAAACCCTTCATGTATCAAATCAGTGTTCTATAACCACTGTAATACTTTTGCCAAGATAATGAAACCTTGAAGAAACCTATTTTTTCCAGACAGATATTCATGAATAAACGCAGTCGCAACGAAAAAGAGAGGATGTTACTGCATGATCCAATCGACTGTAGCCCAAATAACACCACATAATCTTCTTTAAACTAAATAAGACTCTCTCTTCTGTAATATTTTGGTATATCTTCGTCAAAAAATTTATCTGACAAACTTTTACAAATACCACACAATGATGGGTAACACGAGACGCGTTTCAATGAATTATCTTCATTATTACGCCTTTGGTGGCGATAATCGTGGGAACTCGGGTTACCTGTCTTTCCGTGGTATACGTAAAAACTTGTCCAATAAATTAGTTGACTTGATTACAGAGTCTAAAAATGTCCTTACACTCCAATACTATCCCTTCCACCCGGTCCTTACAGCCCCTGACTCAACGCACAAGGACGAGCGTCCCACACTCACAGAAGTCACCCTTTGGCCGCCAAACCCACCCCTTGACCCCGAGAGGTCAACATGAGTCGACGAGAAAATTGACGCTCATTTGATGCCTGGGCTGAAGGAGAAGCCGAGGGGGAGGTTATGGGGGCATAATAACGGGAATTGAATGCTAATAGTGGCACTGGGTGACGGGAGGGACGAATTCGGAGAAAGTGGCCACGTGGGCGTTTACGAGTCGGAGGTTGGGGCAAGTTTTGCGATAATAGGGTCAGGGAAGTAAGGGTGAAAAGAAAGAGTGGAAGATAAACAAGGGAGAAGAGGGCGTGACTCAGAATCGACGAAAGCGTGGACATAGAATGTCATCAGATATGAAGGCCTCAACATGGGGACAGGGTTATAATACCGGCTGTAAAACTGACGGATTAAAAGGAGAAAAAATAATAAAACCAAAAATTGGTAGGGGGATAAAGAATAAAAAGTTATTATACGGCAGAGAAACTTGGATAACTTCGGATAAGAATATGATATAGTTAAATGGAGAGGGAATGCGGTGCCTAAGACGTGATTTCTGCTGAAGCGGGATGGATAAGGCTAGGAATGAGTGGCTCATGAAAGCATGGGGGACAAAAGCTTCATTATGGAAATACCGTACAGACCCATGTACTCAAGCGCGTCCATATAAGATGCGCAGCTCGCATTTATAAGCGTCGGAAAAAATCTGCGGCTTTCATCATTCTTCTAGTGCGAGTTTTTGGATGCCGTAGTACTTTCGATAATTACCAAAGCAATCCTCGAGCGTTCTTACATTTGTTTTTCTCTGCAATAAATTGGAAAAAGTAATCGATTCTCATCAAAATAAAACTAGCTCTAGGTAATTTTGAAAAAAATGAATTTAGGTAGGTACCAAACTTCAATTTTGAGTTTCCACCACCTGCCATAGGGGTTTTCAGGAAAGGCAGAAAGATAAAAAGTCGTGTAAGACTCGCCCACACTTTTCAACTCCCGTTTCTGGGGAAAGAGATGCATATGGTACACGGGACCTACAGTATAGGAACGATGTGGGCTAATTTGCCATGTTGAAAAATTGGCTGATAATGAAATGGCGAAATCTATAAATAAGAGTAAAATGAATGGTTTGAAATAAAAGGTTAGAATAGGAATTTCATCGGAGATTGAGGCTGCAGATATTCTCGAGAGTATTGGAATTATCAGCGTTGACAACGTGATAGCCTATACGAAGCAATTCACGAATGTAAAGGAAGCAAGGCATTTATGCAAAGATAGGGCATTTTCGAAAATATTATTTAAAGAGAGCCAATTTATAATAACTTACAGCAGTAAGTTCTTTCACTTTTCCTAGGGTATGGCGTCAGGTGGGCATTTGGGAGGATCCGGGTATTAGCCCCAATAATCTAAATCCTATGGAGCCTGGTTCAAAAAAATTTCATTCATTCAATAAATATATAGAATATGAGCAGCAATTATTAACAAGCATCCTTTATTCTTTTTTATTATGATAATTATCAAGTTCTTCTTCCTATTTAAATGGTGACACGTCCAATATATTATGTTTGAAAACTATTTAGTGCAGCCTCTCACCTCCAAGGAAAATTCTATCGTGAACTGGGCCCATTCTAGCCTCCACACCAAAATAAAACGCTGGGTGCGTGCCTGAATGCGGTATTTATTCATGCATAAAGAATAAGGGTTTACATAAATAAAAAGAAGAATGCATGAGGAAACTTTAGCTGAAAAATTTAAACTTGCACAATATTACGAGCTTATTCATCAACTCTATCATAACAGAAAATGTATATCATGGTAAGCTCTCGACATTTTGCAAGTTTTGAAAAACTCCCGAGTTTCCAGGCCCAAATTATTACGAAAACCAAGGGATTTAAAGTGCTAAGCAGCCACATTAGAACTGGATCCAACTCATTGTAGCTAGAAGCTTGCCAGGGAAACACCTTAAATTCACGGAAACGGGAATGAGGCGTGCGAGGAGAATTATGGACGGCGGAGAAAAAGAAACGGGCGAGAATACAAAAAACCGGGGGTATGAATGCGAATGAAAAGACTAGGCAGGTGGGTGCGGAACACAGTGAGGACGGAAAGTGGAGGGTAGAGAACGGATGGAGATAAAAGCTAAAATGTGGGAGTCTTAAAAGAGAAAATGAAAATTAAAAAAAAAGAGCGGGTTATTGCTGCAGGCGTGACCTCAAGCGTTAGTTAAAGGAGGTATTGAAAGCAAGCCAGCAAAGACGGAAAAGGGTGGGGAGGTGGGGACGTATAAATTGAAAGAAAGGTCCCGCACACTTTCCCAAACCCCCCGCCATACTCCTCCCCCATTTCCCTTCGTCCACGTTGTGCCTGCTTGCCGCTGAATAAACGAGACGGTCACGCCATCGCGAGTCACGGAATTCACGGGGGACATTGCGGCGAAAGGGTGTAGCGGCGGTTGGGGATACCCAAGAGATATCAAAGGGACATGCTGGTGGCTTCGTGGAGACTTTAAGAGAATTCTGAAGGCCGTTTCTAATTTAACAAAATATCATAATTTACACTTGTGCGGCATTCACCATGGTTTATGATGAACAATAAAACTTTTACTATCATCACACTTATTTTATTAACCGACCAGGTTTCAACACTTTCAATGCAGTGTCATTATCAAGGTAATGTCACTCAAGCAAGCTCCGAGCTACAATAAGTTGGATCCAGCTCTAATGTGGCTGGTTAACACTTTCAATCCCTTGGTTTCTGTAATGGTTTGGGCCTGAAAACTCAGGAGTTTTTAAAAAAAGCTTACCATGATATACCTTTTCTGTTACGATAGAGTAGATGAATAAGCTCGTAATGTTGTGCAAATTAAAAATTTTCAGCTAAAGTTTTCTCATATACTCTTCGTGCTGTTATTATTTATGTAAACCCTTATTCTTTATGCATACATAAATACCACCATTTAGGCGCGCACCCAACGTTTTCTCTTGGAGTGGAGGCAGGAATGGGCCCAGTTCACGATGAAATTTTGCTTGAAGGTGAGAGGCTGCATAAAATGATTTTCAAAAATAACATATTTGAAATTTAGTCGGTAAGTAATAAAAAAATTTCAAATATGTGAAAGTAGTGAAATTATCATTGTTCATCATCAACATAACAAATGTTCACATAGTGACACTTGATGTTTCTTAAGTTACTTTCCTTAAGCGGAATAACGAATTTTTTTACCTGAACATTAGTCCAATTTCCGAATTAAAGTTCCAGTTCAGCCCCATTTCTCAGTCTAACGTAAGAAAAAGAAGTCGTGATTATATTCCAATACTTTCTTTCCCGTGGGGTCATAATGTTTATACCACCTCTCTATAAATGAAAATTCATATAAGATAACTTCTGCGTGATTTTACTCGTCACAATATACAATTATTCTTATGATTTTTACGCGGGTTTGAGAAGTAAGTATTATAGCAATACTAATGACTTAAAATCTCGGTTTTAATTTAAATATTCCTTGGTTTTTATGGTACTCATGTCTAAATAATGGTCAGTTATGAGAAAAATCTGCAAAAAAATTACTCAGTCATATCATTTATTCAGATTACTAAGTAAGATTCGTACAAGTGGAATTCCAAGAATAAAGGGAGCTAATATATTCCTCATGAGACGTATTTCGTTCAGACATTTTTCCAAATCAACACTCATTTTGTAGTTTTTATTAAAAAGCTCGTAAACAGCATGAATGGACAACCATTAATTTATTCAACTCATGTATACACCTGCATTTCATACTCATCACCGGTTGTGTACGCTTACCCACCATTAACATCAGTCAACTCAGGAGATCAATCTTTCACATGAATTCTCCAAATATATGACATAATGCACAGTGTAATTTAGCGAAAATTCACCTAATCCTCAACCACATTGCTTTTAAGGTATTTTGAAGGCTAAAATCAGTTGACTTTACTCTTGATCTTTACATCACTCAATTGAAATGACTGTCGAGTGAAAGTGACAAATCACGTCAATCCTATTGCAGAGCACCATCCGGGATACACGAGGTGCGTTAGTGAAAAGAACAAATGAAGAAAGAAAAATACTACAAGTGCGCCTCTGTTTCTTTCTGCTCTTTCGTCAGCACACCAAGATCGAGATAGAGTGGTAGAGACCGCTGGTACGATGTACGGGAGGGTAGAGAGAATTGATGGTATTTTTTCCACGTGTGGAAAGAGATATATTCTATCTTTCTGCAGCGAAATGTTGATTCATATCTGCGACCTCTGAGAGCTCAACCCCACCACGTTTCCCCCGTTCGGGTCACCCCGAAAAAGGACGAGTCCATTTTGGTCGTAATGACACAACGGTACGTCACTCCATTAAGAAGAAAAGAGGGATACTAAAAGGTTTCATTTGAGAGCGCGAGAGGGCAGGCGAGGAGGCGGGAGAGGTAAAGGAGTAGGAGGGATGGGAGAGGAAGAAGCAATATAGACGTCTGGAGAAGAGTAATCAGCTGCTCGGAGAAAATGACACATCATGAATTGCTAAGAATAAACCGTGCAATCAGTCCGCGCTTTCGCCGAAGACAGTTGAGGCACATAACGATTCGAGTCTTCTCGGTCCTCTGCCCTTCACAGGGAATGATTTGGTCGACGACCTTCACCCGCGACTCATAATTTGCGCCAGTAAACGTAAAGCAATTTGATTATCCTTTTCTGGAATCAAATTAGAGCTATCTACGTCTTATCTACTCAAGACTGAAGACGACAGTACTCTCTCATGACCTTGTCATTTTTGTTGAAAGTCGATTGTAATACCAATGCAGCAATCTGAAATGTGACCATGCAGGAATATTAGAAAAATAATTTTGCAAGTCTAATAATGTAGCATTATTTTTTATCAATTTTACTGGTTTCGCTACATTTTAGCATAATAAAAACAAGAGAGAAGAAATATAATGATTCCTATCCCCTTCCTATGTTAGATACATGTCCACTGTTACCTATAAACCACCCTTTACCTCCTCTAACCTCTCTCAATGACCACACATTCAATGCTGTGAATTTCTTCGTTATTTTTGGTAGATTCCACAGAGCCTTTTAAAAGCACAACTGTGCGTAATTCACAGTGGAAAAATCATTCGCCTGGACTGGGAAAGCAATGGACTACATAATATACGTCGTTGATCAGCAAAGTTATTATTTGAGCTTTTCTTACCGTTTGCAATGCTATTTCAAGAATTCTCTGCTTCAAACATCATTCATACTGCATTCCACTCATGAAATGTTTTTCGTGACGGCCAAAAAATTAAATATACGCTCATAAGGAAAAAAAGGAACAGGAATCCACTCTTAATTTAGGAATAATTTAAAATATTTTCTGAATATTTTATAAGGTCCTTTCCAAGCGAAAGAAATAATTAATTTTCTCGCACATCTCATGTGCTTTTATGGCCCCACAATAGGCATGTAAAGAGGTAGTCACAAAAGCAACCTACATCTCTTGGGAACGTAAATAGCTTCAATGATTGAACAATATCCCGGCAAAGTTAATTTGAAAACCACCCATAAAACCATGCTCAAGTATTGTAATGGTGTCATTAGTCGGCACTAAATTAGCAAAACGAGTAATGATCCAATGAGTATAAATGTTTTAGGGTTTAATAGTTACTTTAACGGGGAATTGCTGCGGAATTTCCAAATTTTAGCTGACTTTGACATTACATGACACCTTTATTGGGGAGTTTAATGAGTATTTCGGGGGTTGATGAAATATAAAGCTTCAATTGATATGAAATTGCCCCAAACTCCGGGAACATGGCTGCGCAGTTATACTACTAATAAAATTCCAGCTATTAAATAACAATTAAATTAGATAACTATTTCTACAGATCCAGTATGAGGTAGGTGGAATACTCCGAGTTATAAAAAGACATTTCCTGTTGGAGCTGAAGCTGAGCCAAGGAAAGTTAAGTAAAAATAATGCTTGAGGTGTATTTTTAAGCCAGTTGGTGTCCACGGAGAAGAGTTCACGCGTCGGACGATAGTCGTTGCTGAAATGCCGCTTCATTGTCCACGGTTCTAAGAGGAGTCACCTGGGCTGCAATGACATTTTTATTCACACGAGACAGAGGTGACAGAATAAACAACCAAACGAGTTACTATCCACCCTAGCAGTCGCGACACACAAAAAATTAAAAGAAAAAGGTTTAAATTAACTTTTCACCACGTCTACTACCCAGAGGAAGACTCTTTCGCAAACTTTCTTTATTAGCAGAGGAGATACTTCTCTCTCCTCCGCGCGCGCCCTCTCGGCTTCATTTTTCGAGGGAAAAGATTTAATGTCTTAAATTAATGATTTAAGATGGCGAGCCCTTTTCACGCGCCTCCTTGATACCCTACTCCCTTTACCCTTAAAACCCTCGTCTCATTCTCCAAACCCACTTCAGAATCCCTCCCTCCCTCCCCCTCGCCTTCATTTCACTACTTTACGCTTTCATTCCACTTTCTTCCTCTTCCTCCCCTTTCTGCCTCCTCCAAACATTTCCTCGCCTTGCCTTTCCTTTCTTAATCCGAATTTTCCAACATCCTTATCCTTACTCCCTTTCCATTTCGTTGGAGGAAAATTGCAAGAAACTTACTTATTTAAGGACTCTTCCTCAACCCCCGTCCGCAGCCACCCCATCTCCTAACCCTTTTGAAAAAAGACGAGGAAAGCCCATTTCTTATAATTATATTTTCCGCCAAATAATTCCCTCTCTCATATCTACTAATACAGGCCGCGCTCCTCACTACCGTCTTTTCCTTTCCCACTGCCCGCATGCATAAGGTGTTTCCTTAAATTATGCAAAGGATTAATCTAAATTTCAAAGTGGGACATTGGACGTGAATAGAATGGTTAAAAAGTTGATCATTACTGGGAGGGTGGTGGAGGTGGGCGGGGAAAATTTTTTATGTCGCACTTAAGAAAGTGTTCATTAGCGATTAATAGATTAAATTCACTTATTCTCCCAGCCGCTCACATAGAATAATTCATGATAATCAGGTATTACAAGAAAACACTTTAATGCTGATGCAGAAATTAGTTAATACGCGGAGGAGACTGGCGTTTTAGATAAAGTTAATTCGCAAAAATGGACATTTATATCTTAAAGTTACCGCTATTTTTGATTACTTGGTTCGGATTTTCTAGCGTAATTACGGCAAGGAATTTGAGATACTCGAATGGAACTTTTGAGATATTTAAGCTCTTGACCTGCGCTTTGAAAAACGCATTAAAAACTCCATCGCAGAATAAAGCAACTGTTGTTTGTTTTTATCACCCTGATTTCTTCCATAAATATAAATGTCTGCAAAATTAAACACTGATAGCTAAATGAAATCGTTTTTGGACGAAAGAGGGAGAGAAGAGCTGAGAATTGGACCTCACCTGTTTAAACTTTCACGCATAATTTACATTACCATACCGAAAATGTTTTATCTACAGCAATGTTCTTTATTAGATCACAATGAAAAAAATAGTGAACGATAATGCATAATTGTAGCACTAACACAGAGCCATCATATGACCATAATGACTGCTGTATACCACATCTGGACTAAAAACTTGGGAGGAACTCAATTTAGGGTTAATACATCTGAAACAGCCAGCTATCGTTTTATCCAGTACTTCCATCTTCACAGCTATGGTGTGGCATGAGAGTATGCCCGTCAACGACTTTTCAATTATATATTTTCTATGATCGGGAGCTAATAGTCTTACTTTATTTATTATAAGAATACACCTGAATATACCCTCTTATTTCTCTACAATTCTCCAAAGATATCAAGTGATTATAACATAAATTGTCAGATTATTTCTCTTAATCAAATTTACCACACCTCTACGAGAAACTCAAACAAAATAACCAGGTAGGATTCTACAAGGTAAAAATAATTCACAGATGTATGGAATCGAAAGGTAAAATATAATGGCAAGTAAGTTAGGAGTCACATCAATAAATTTATAAGAATTTCATCAAAGAAAAATAATATAAATTCTTAACATTTATTCCAACAAAATAAGAGATGAAAATTAGTTCCATCATATGAAGTAAATATTTCGCACTGATACCCGATCATTACGAATTCTCTACTCCATATCGTATCCATGAAAAATATTAAGTCATCACTTCGGAAAAAAGAAATAAGATATTTGGTTTCTCAGCAGATAACTTTTAGGCTAAGAATCTGCATCATAGATGAAAATAATTAAACTTACTTCAGAAATTATAAAAGAGCTCAAGGCATACCAATTATAATAAATGAGAATACCGCTTTTAGAAATAATAGCATCTGAATTTAATTATTTTTTCAAAAAATAAAATTTCATTTTAACCCTTTTTTTCTGATTAAACTGCAGCCTATTTTGGATACAACAGTACTTTAGTAATTAGGTAAAGTGATAATTAGAGACAATAATACTGATCGACGAAGAAAAATCCAACACTGAATTCAGTGAGAAAATTTTCACGCAGCGCTTTTCAATCCCAGGGATATGAACCTTAAATCTCTAGTTCTATCTTTATTCACTGTACACACCTTTATTATCCGTTATATTGCCATGACCGCGTCAATATCAAGTGACTCAAAGTCTCGTGCAAACTTCCCCTTTCCATAGTTTTCCCAGGGGGAAACCAAGAAGTTTTCAGAGTAAGTTTTATTCACCGAAACTCCCGTACCTCCTTCCCCTTTGCCAAGAGTTTTTGAAGAAACTCAATTTGCCAACAAATCGTCCTCACTTCTTTTGACGGAGGGAAGAAAGATACATAATGCTCCTAATGTAATTAGCATTAAACCGTGGAAACGCTTCCCAAGGAAAAGAGGAAGACTTTCCTGGGCTCCTTAATTCAGGCGAAATGGAACGCAACTGTGGACCGGATGAGAAAACTACGGCAAGGATGAGGCTAAAGGCTACGGCTAGGGAAGTGAGATATTTGGAGAGAAAAGGCAGAAGAGACGGAATGAAAACTTGGCCCTCGGTAATAATCTCGTCCACCCTGGGTCAAAATTTACAAATTGCTATTATTTATTTCCCACCGAGAGATACAGTTCATCCTTCTCCCATAATATGCACCGGTTCTCATTCGGGGGAAAGATTTACTAAAATCAATGAAAGATAAATGTTGCAAAATGCCCCTACTAAACATTCTTGTTGGTGGCTTAAAGGATAATTAGAGTTGTAGATGAAAATAGACTCAAGCTGTGCGTGAAAACGAGGAAATTGTGGTGAGGAAACTGGTGAGATCCTGTCCATTTTCCCTCATTACTCCTTTGGCATGTAAAATTCTATAATTTATCCAGGTTTGATTTCAAAACTTCATCTTTAAATAAGGTTTTCAAAAATCTATCGATGTATTCACTTGAAAACCTAATTTTATTTAAACAATGAAATATTTCCAGGTGACTAATTTTAGCAGCAAAACTTTATAATTTATCCACAGGCAAAAAATGCAATCAACTAGTATCGACGTCACTACATAAGGTTCTTGCCTCAAGGATAATATATGTTACTTGTAGCCATATGAATCACATTTTGAAAGGAGCTAAAGTTAGTTTACAGCGCGGTATTTTGAATTTGTGATATATTATTTTGAATATGTTTTCAACCAAAGCTTTGGCTTAGCGTGGCTTCCAAAAATTTGTTAGCAGTCATCACATAAGAAGAAATGCACTATTTTACGTTTTGAACAGAATGAGCGCCATAAGACCACGTGCTGAAATAGCGCTAAGTTTTCAAAAATACCAAATTCATTAAAGCCTTTTTTGGCATTAATCTAAAGATATCACTGAACATGGATTGTTTCAGACATAACTAAACATAGCTCTTTTTGCTTCTGCCGACTAAATTTTTAACTTTTATTGAGAGCAGAGCAATTTCAAAACTTGATGTTTGCATCTTCAGAAGAAAAATACACTATAACTCCTCCACCCCTCATGTAATTCTGAGAATGGTTTAGACACAAAATGCCAGCATCAGGGAAGCGTTCACATATTATGTCTATTTAGTATTTATTAACAATGAATTTTGTGGTAGAAGGAGGGTGTTTAGAATAGAGAGTGGGGGGCTGAGGAGGGTAAACGTTCTTCATTGACTCATTACTCATCAGGGCAATTATTAAATTTAAATTATAGCGTGAGGAGTGGGGCTTAAGGTTCAGGAAGTTGGAGTTTAAGTAGAGGTGACTGGGTGATAGCGATGTAATTAAGTAATTTCGCCTAGCTATAATAAAAATCTAATTGTTCAAAAAAATCTAACGTTTCGCCAAGTGCTGAAGTGCCTACAAATACAAGAAGCAAGATTTTTCGTTCCTGTTTACATAAAAACCTCTGTGTTTTTTCACTCTATCTTTTATGCGCCGTCTAGTTTGGCAGATTTATTGACTTAATATTTCTCGGCATTTTTCCTTTTCCAGCAAAGTACCATGAAAACATTTTTCTCCATGTATGGGATTGACTTCATAAGGTAGATAGCATTATAGACGCCCACAAGCAGCATACACATGTCTCTATTTTCAATTGCAACAGCGACATTATCGAACTCTTAGACGCACATTCAAGAGCCGTCTATAGCTCCATGCATCGGACTGGACATGAAACCCTGAAACCCCTTTCGGTCTTAGAGGTGAATTTATCCCGGGGCAGACTACTAGCCTATGAAAATTCGGCCAAAAAAATATCAACTCATTCTTAAAGGGGCGATCAGCTTTTAGCTGTCTGCACCTAGTCTTTCTCCGTCATTATTACCGGCGCCTTCGTCTCCAAATGATTACTTCCCTGCCCTCACATTTCCTTTACACAACTTCTGCCGCGCTGGCCATCCTCCCGGCACTTTTTTCCTTTATTCTCTCAGTCACTTCAACTGCTCCGCCCACCCACGAGAAAGTTTTCCTCAACTCATCTGAGCAGGGCAGCAAAAGTCTTCGCACACGGTCGAGCAGCTATCAAGCTGAAGAATGGCGTCCAGCCCCGCTGAAAGCACCATTCCCTTAAAACCTCCATCTGCTTCGTTTAATTCCAACGTGAAACATGATGGAAATCGTAGCGGAGTATAGTTGCTCAGCTCCAAAGTCAACTGTTTTTTTTATATTTCTGAAAAATTTCGTGTAAACACGCAACTGTCCGCCTCGGTAAGCCCATGCAATTTAAGAATAATCAATTCACAGATGAACTCAATTAATTAAAGAGATATCAAAATAGACAATAAAAGCAAAGGAAATATACTCTTTTAGATGCATTTTGGCCACCTAGGTGACTATCGATAAGGAAAATAGTTTCCAACCCCATGTAGTTTTATCCTCGGTCAACATAAAAGTGCTCACGCGATCAAAAACTGTTGTTCCCGTGATCTCCCGACAGTTTAAAAATACATATTTCTTTTAAATATTTTATTTTTGAGTGTTGTAATTGCTTGGCTAAAACGTTCACAGAGAAAACTATAATTGAAGTACATGAGTTTATGCTCATGGGATTAATACAGAGGAGTTAAATACGGGTTAAAGCTGACTTCTTCAATCAGCGAGTGGCATAACAATTAGTGTAGAAAACTAACAGCAAAACCTGGAGGTTTAAGTGAATTATGTCGGTGTTTCCCCTTAATTTATTTCATAAGCAAAACATAATTCATATGACTAACTATTCTAAGCATCAAATCTCCAATGAAAGTTCAATAACTTATTTTTAAATAGTTTCCTAAATAAAACACAAGTACAATATATTTTCCTGGCTAAATAATATTTTCAAGGGTTAACGCCAGGTAGAATTCTTTCCGTTCGGCTGATTTTAAAATATAAACGGCAAAAGGATCATAAGGTGAATAAAATTTAGATTTTTCCCTAAATACAAACAGTGTAATAGTTAATATCAGTGTGTATCGCTAATTTAAAGTTTTACCATAAGGATGCCCAATGCCTGAAGGTCTCACTCAAATTGATGTAAATGAATAGCTTAAAGCAGGATGCAGTTGTAAGTATGATGTTAATAGACATAGGTTGACATAAATATTATCCATTAAGTAATATAGGTTAACTTAGGAGTAAGCATAGGACTTTTTAAGGAAAAAACTAAATGAAACCATCATCAACTGATCAATAGTACAAGACTTACATACCTCCTTAAGAATCCATATATTTCCTTTTGGAGTAGAGATATTTCATACCTATTGCGGTTACGACTAGAAAACAGCTCTCTATAGATAACTGACTGGATATTGACCTATTTGTGAACAATTCTTTAGCTTCTCTCACATAGATGCATTGCTCTATAAACTCTCCTTTCCTTAAGATACCTAATGTATTATATTTTAACTCTTATTAAGAATCTCTTCCACCACGTTTATCGATATCTTTCCGATCAGCCCCAGCCACTCATACCAATTTTCAGCTATATCACGTGCTTGTTTCATAATTCAACTATGTTCATTTCTCTTGGAATGGATTTAAACAAAGCATACGACTCCTCCTGCTTCAGACTAGAAGCCTTTGAAACCTGGTGCTGGAGGAGGATTCTGGAGATAAAATGGACGGACAAAATAAGAAATGATGAAGTGAACAGATGAGTGGAAGAGAAGAGGACCACATGAAACATCATCGAAAAAGGAATAAGATGGATTGGACACATTTTGAGACAAAATAGGTTTGCGAAGAGCATAATTGAAGGCAAAATAGGGGAAAAAGTCCCCAGAGGAAAACCTAGAGATAAGTTCATTGACCAAGTAAAGAGGAAAGTACATAGGAAGATATACCAGGAGGTAAGAGAACTAGAATCAGATCGAAAAGGGTGGAGGGCTGCAGTCAATCAATCTTAGGATAGAACAACTAATGATGACTACTCTGACAAAACTTAGTTCTTGGAGGATTCATCAATGACCCATTTCTTTATTACAACTCAAGAAAATACCAAATACCAATAAAAATCCACTAACATATTAAATACGAACCCTTATCGTCCCTCAAAAGACGCAGGTCAGCGACCCCTGTGTTGATGGGTTCAAAAGATTCTCGAAAAAGATTATGAGGAACAAGAGAGCGGAAGAATAGTCTTCGCGTCGCACTCACAGGGCCCCAAATATTTCGCCAGTCATCAATCACCAAACCTACCAACCTCTACCGCGGCTTGGAAAAGTTTCCGGATCCGTTAGACGCCCAAAATTCATTCCGCGGAGAGCGGGAGCAACGGCCGAAATTTCAATTGCGTGCGAAAAAGTTGGCGAGGAGGTTTGAGGCGAATAATGAAATCTTTGCCATCCGCCGATGGCTCCATTAACGGTCTCACGCTCCCTGAAAACCCCGATCCACCGAACTACCCACGATTGTGCGAAGCGACTCCTGATACGATCCTGTATGTGTGAGTTAGTGGAAAGGGTCTCCGCAGGGGTATCCCTCCCTCTTCCTCCGGACGACTACACTTCCTTCTCCTCTTAGCCCTTGTTAGACCCGCCCCATTCATCCTCCCCCTCTTACGGTCAACCCCGTGGTGCAATCCTTTATCCCCACCGAAACCCCTAGGAGGCCAAACCCCATCGTCGCCGTTGAGTCCGATCCATCAATCAAGGGAGTGCGGTCCCCTTCCCTACCTAAGGTTTAGGAAGGGTGCGTCGTCGCAAAGTCCATTGACCAAGCCGATCGAGCAGAAAAAAACTCGGATCGGTAAGGTCCGGGTTGGGGTGGTGCACGAAATCGAAGCATAAGAGAGGAAGGGGAGATTGGCGAATATGATAGAGGAGGGCTTCTGGCAGAGCTAACGGTTATCGGAATTTAAATATATAATGCTTTGACATATATCGAGCACTGACTTAAAAACAAAATAGCCTCGATCCATGATGATTAAAAACAGTTGGTTTACCACACTTTCACTTTGTTTCACTATAGCCGATTTTGACATCATTTGTATGCTATTTTCTACTACGGTTACTTTAAAAATTACGTCAAAACCGATAATATTCAAACAAAGCAATACTATAAAAAAGTTTGAAGTTTAATAGACTTACATATTATAAACTTCTACAAAGTGTATTCACAGGCAATAAACGCAAATTTCAATACACTTTTGTCTCGACTTATGAAGATGAAAAGATAGTACTTCGTACTTAAGCACATTTTTAATGTTTCACTAAAACGAATTTTGATGTTTTTTTAAGTCATTTTTTCAGTAAAACTACTATGAAATGACGCTGCTATGACGTCACAATAACGTCATATTTTAATACTGTCACTTCAAAATGACGTCAACATAACATAAAAACCGGTTGTACTGAAAAAAAGTAAAAGTATGCTGAAGTACGAAGTACTTTAAGCGTTGTCCATCTAATTAACTTGGAAATGTAAGTTCACCGACAAACAGCTTCATTAGTTATGATTGAGTCCCGATTACCGAGGTTCCTTATTATCCAAGCTACAGATGCTCCTGTTATGGCTAAGTCACGCAGGTTTAACTCAATATAATGCTAGAATAAGGCAATAACTTCGAAAGAAAAATCAATATAAAAATAAAATATAAAAAAGAAAGTGGTTCACAGAAACCATTGACCCCTAAAATGTCAAACAGTAGAATGCAACACAGCTCAGGATTACTTAATTTACGTCAAAATTATTGTCAATCGTGAGTGAAATAAGTTCGCTTTGTCTCTTCTACTGAGGTATTTGAATGAACAAAACCAATTTTAGCTATTAGTCATTATCTGGTGTTCAGTATTGAATTGATTGAATACTAAGTACCCGATTATAGTATAGATGCCAAAATCGGTTGTTCTCGTTCCAATTAATCAATGGGAAACAAAGTTGTGTGCTGTTGTAACTATAAGGATATGCCGAAAAGTAAGATCTTTGTCAGTTAAGTATTATTCCACGTTCTGACCACTCACGGTGGCATTTCCCTAATCGAATAGAATAACTGGTACTTAACTGAATGATGATTAACATTCAGTACATATATGTAACGGCTAGGAGAAAATATGGAGGTTGATGAGGGAGAGAGGCAGTGAAAAGCAATCATAGAAAAGAAGGAAAAGGTAGAGAGCAATGTCATAGAACAAAATTTGAGATTAAAATTGGACCTCTGAATATTGACGGACCTACATCGACCATTGAACGTCGATGTTTCAATGGAGGTTACATTCAAGGGCAATATTTTTTAAAATGCAAGACGTAAAATAAACATTTTTTGCGTCAAACTTTATTTTTATTCTTCTGTATTAGTTTTTCCTCTTGCCACTCTTAGATAAGCATTCGTATGCTGCATCTTGTTAAAGTCATTTATATTTGTAATATATCACAATGATAGGCGGTATAAACTATAAATATTCAAAGATGTTTATAGCCCATTTATATTTTTGAGATATATATTGTGGAAATATCGTTGCAATGTTACATGCCAATAACATCAAAAGGAAAATATTTCTGCTGATGAGGGTCAAGCACTGGGAATATAAATATGAATCGGGTTATTATTGACGACAAAAAACCACACTTTGCTGTGAATATATATTTCACTCATTTCACCTGTATTTGGCAGAGCTATGCAAATTACCATCCTTTAGAGAGCAATACCCTTTATAGCTATGCTAATTTTTTGGTTTTTGGATCTGATTTTGCTATGCGGGGATTATGTAAATAAAAAACTATCGCAGCGCAGAAATGCCCAGACCTATTTATTTTCTTTTAAGAATATCAGTATATATTGATATTTTCTCTCTAATTGATCCACCCAAAGATGATACATAACATACTTTTGATATGAATAACTTAAAATATAACATTAGTGGTATCAATATACAGGTTATCACAAGTTATAGCCTGAAAATTCAAAATGTCTTGGGATTGTTGCACATAGTTTAATTTCGAACGACCGGTTTCATTGCATCGGCGAAACCTTCACCTGAAGATATCGCTAAGTTACCAAAGCATTTTGATTTTCCATCCATGATTGCAAAGTAAATCCAGGGATAATCAAATTGACCAAGTAATAGCCTGTTCCCGGCAAGCTAAATGACATTGTTAACCTATGTCACCATATTGAAAGGAGTAAAAGTTTATTTCCGTCTATTTGGTATGAATCGGTTTTTATATAAAAGGTAACAATTTAGGATTTTTATCTGGTTTTATTAAGAAACTAGACAACAACGTCCTCTAATATCGTATGCTAACTTTGCCATGTTAGAGTCGAAATCTAGAAAATTAACAAAAAAGTGATCAGAACATATACTACCTCTCGCATGCAATCATTGGAGTACGAAAGGCAGTAAGATTTCTTTGTAGGGCCAAAAGATATGTATACCTCTGGCAAAGCTAGATAAACTCTGTCTAGCATAATAGAATGTGTGCTTTTTCAATAAAAATTTATCTGTTTAGAAGCTGCACTAAAGAAACATTTATTTTTTTCAGCACAATTCTTAAGCATGAAATTAATTTTGACATTTCCTCTCCGAGCTGAAAAAGTTTTATTCACCTAAGCCCGAAGTCTTCTTCCGCAAAAAGGGCAACTATAATTTTACTAAAGTATGCGCAAACTTTAATATTAGCTCAATATGAAACAGTCTTCATTTTTAATGCAGAAATTTGCATATCCATGAGGAGCTCAGCTTTTTCTTATAGTTATTTTAGCTTCATTTCTGAAATTATACTTGACAAACTAAACTCTTGAAGATATGAATAGCTGTTATTTACTCGAGTCATGAGCTGTTCTACCAACAACACTGAGATATCATTTCGCAATGTTAATAAAGTATTCTCTCATGCATCCTCTTAAAATCCAGAGAGGTTTTACGGGTTGCCACGTGCCGTGGAACACGGTCTCTTGACCGTGACAGTCGCATTTCTCCCGTCATGGTGAATATAGAGCAATGCGAAATTTTCGAGACGCATATAAAATACATTGTGTTATTAAATATAAGTACTATTGTTTTATAAACTCCATAAATTAAACAAACAAAATACTTCATAATAAAGGTCGTCACCTTTAAGGTTTCACCAATTTATCTCAATACCCCCCTCTATTAGAATTAAAAACTGTTAAGTGATAGCTTTTGTAATATCATAAGTAAGTGTAGCAAACGCTAACAGATGCACGAGACTAGATATTTTGCTTTGTCTGTGATAATACTCACAGGCATTAAATATAAGGTTAAAAATGTGTATTTTTAATGAATAGACGAGGACATTATACAGCTAACAATGGAGACATTCTATATTGATCTCAACCGCCGAGATATTTCAAAACAAATATGATGAGTCCAGGGTCTCAATAAAATCTCCATTTTGACAGTATAGGTCCTATAATAAAAAATAATTCCTTTGGGATGGTGTATGAATGTACATTACATTGGAGATAACAAGAAGATATTACTAAAAGTCTAATGCGGAGCGAGACTTATCATCGAATTCATATGAGTATGAAGCTAAAAGATATTTGACAACTGGATTCGGAGAAGGATGGAAAATTTTTCGAAGAACAAAGAGAAAGGCACGAAGCGTAGTAGTGGGGGGAGATTTTTTTTCCAGATATTGAAGGTATGAAACTACTTATTCGAAAAAAGTGATTTTTTTGTTTCTATTAGCAAATTGCAAATAAATTATAACGTACTTTCTGCCTGGTCAGACAAAACACAAACAAAAATAATGTAAAAGGAACAAGATTTATTTCTATTTTTAAGGCTGTGCACAATGCGGAAAGTTATTTATTAAATTCAAAGATATTATCTATATGAATATGACTCCACCATATCCATCAATATTTAAACCCTTCTTTTTTAAACTTTCATCATTTAAATTTTGTATTTTACGTCTATAAGTCATAAATTGCACCTCAGTCTGTTGTTATTACCGCTCAATATGAATTTGTACATGAAGTATGAACTAATACACGTACATTGCCTTCCAAAAAGGCAAAAAACAACAATTATTTGGTAATATTAGCATCTAGAGCACATAAATCTATTGTAAAAATCTGTCGTATTAATGGCTAAGATATCGTTTGACCCCATCAAGAGCCCATTCCTTTTAATGTTTAAAAAATTAATTACGTTGCTTGACTTCAGAATTTTTCCTAAAATTTCCATAATATGACCTTAATTGGCTAACTGTAAAACATATTCACATCCCCAATTGGCCTGGATATTGAGGCTGCTTTAATGGGTGACTTGATAAATGAAAATGTTTCCCACCTATGGAGTACGTAATTAACCAATTACTGCCACTACACTATAATGAGTTTCACCATCGTATATAAGAAAGGACTCCCGAGAAATACCACCAGGGAATTCAGCAATCGGCTTGAGGAAGAAAGTTATCCGGGAGATGGGAATGCCTCTCATATTTTTTATACTCCCGAGCCGCCCCGGCCTTTTGTGTCCCGTCATCGCTTAAACAAGCTTTTCGCCTCGAATAAGATGCCAATCCCGAAAGCACTGAATGACCGGGAAAGGTCCGCCAACCAACCATACTCCCATCCTTCATCACAGCTCCCGAACGACCTCCAATATTACGCCTTCCACCCAGCCCCCCCCCCCCCTTAAAAAAATACTCCCATTCCCGGTCCATCACGCCCTGATAAACCCGAGCCCAGCGGCCCTCAACTACTCCCAAGAGTTCCTGGACCACCACGCTCACCCTCCCGTTACCCTTCAGCACATTCCCCGGACGAACCACCCCCCCTAAAACCCAGCACCTCCTGACATCTTCCGGCAAAAGCCGATAACTCAGTTTATGGTCCACTACCGCCACAGGGCGAAAGAAGCGTCACTCCCTTCACCCCAAACTCTGCTTTAACCCTCTCTCCGTGCCCATATCTTCCAGTGCCCATTCTCCCTTTAATGAGGTGGATCTATCGTTTCACGCAGATTTCAAGATAGTCGATGTATCATTCAGATAATAGTCCGGGTTTGGCCTCAGTAATGATGAACACTCAATTATCTTCCGATCCAAAGATTTGCCAAAGTTAGTTTTCTATTAGAAATTGCAATATTTTTTACGAAATGCTCTTAAAGTTCCCTGATGTTCATTGCATTTTCTTCAACGTCACTTAAGAATCCAACGGCGTTGTTGAATAATGCCATACGAAATATACGAAAAATGATGTATCACCGCCTGCAGAATTTTTTAAGTTTTTCTTTGCCTTATAATATTAATATCATTATGATATCGTTTTGACATGGGACAAATGAATGGTTAGCACTGTTTTGAGCTACTAAAGTATTAATTCTTTTCCTCATCATGGGAATGGGCGGAGAAGGCAAAACGAGGGCAGTCGGGGCACAGTGAGAGTTTTAAAAATGCGTTTACCAACAAAAAAAACTGCGTCACAAAGAGAGCATTCATTACATAAACGCACCTTTACGTAATACTGTGTAATATCAAAGCAAATTTAATATTATTAAAAGCTGATACATAAGGTATTTCTACAACAAATACCTTAGTTGATTTGGCTATTAATTTCCAACAGGAATCTCGACAGTATTTAAGGTGATTGATGCACGAAGAGCGAGTCGTTGACTTATCAAATTTCATTCACATCATCCAAACGTCACTAAAGTACATCAATGTTTACACTGGATATAATCATACATGTTGTAATATAAATGGTGCCCAAATTACATATTAAAATTGTCGTATAGTAAAGCATTGTAAAGACTGGGGTCTTTGGCCCGGAAATCGATATTTAAACAAACACCGTAATTAATTTTTTTTTTAATTCGGCATTGTGCCTTGATATACAATAGGAGATATTGATAATGCTTTCGCGTTTATAAGAAAATCTGTACAATGTCACAGAGTCATTGCAAAATATATGGCTAGTGCTACAAAGCGCTAATATAGCATTGAATTGCCAAGTAACCAAATCGGTAGAATGAATTTTTTTCAATTTTATCATTACATGTTACTGACAAGTGCGTGTATGAATAGTTTTACGCAAATCATAACATAAACGAAAATTGCTCCAACAACCTTGAAAATACACACAGGAATATTCAAACGTTCGGAAAAAGAATATGATAATGGCTACGTTCACAGGCTTTTGACCCCTTGGATGGAGTAAGGGCGATTTTAAAGGTTATATCTCGAGAGCAAATGAAGCATCACTGCAGGATGTGAATGAAATCAAGGACGTATATTGGTATAAATGGTGGAATGACGACTGCGTTTTAGGAATAGAGGAATCAGGAGATGCTCCGATAGTAGTGACAGGAAAAAAAGAAAGCCTAAGAGAGGTAGAACGGTTCCAAGGAAAAAAAATCTTCAAAATAAATAAAGCGAGCACATCTATAAGAAACGGCTTACCACAAAGTGATCAAAAACCAATTTTCATATTTCTCAAAGAACATTCCAAAATTAGTTGCGTACATCTTTTGTAAAACTCATACAAAGAACATAAATCAATAAGGTAAATTATAATACTTACCCCAAAAATATATAAATTTCGACTGAAGTAGTTACAGCAGAGGACCAAAGTATTTAAAAATTATTATGAGAAGACAAAAACAAATTTCAAATGCAAATTTTCCACTACCAAGTCTTCCAATAAGTTTATGCTCATATTAATTCCACATTTCCACTATCACCCATATCATCCATCACAGCCAAGTATTATTAATGAATGCGACGTTACCTTCATCTAAATTGAAACATATTTTCGTTTTATATGTGGGTGTTATCGTTATTTTTTGTCACCTTTTCAATGAAAACGAAAGTGACATTTCGTTTATAACAGTATCTATGCAATTACACCGTAGATTGCCATGAAAGTCAAGTAGAACTTCGCGCGATCAGTATTCGGACAAATTATTTACCAAGGAATACTAGTCATAATAGTCCTCTGACCCCCACAATGGGAGCCCGGGAGGAGTTATAGGGAGGAGGGCCATAGGAGTGAGACTGGTGTTGAACACGATGGCCGCAGGACGCCGGAGAAGGATGTGCATGGAAGCGAGGAAGGAACGAAGCAGTATGAAGGCAGGAGGAAGGATGGTCGAGTTATAGGCGAGGGAGGCGACGGGAGGTGCTTGGCAGGGGGTGAGAGAGAGAGGAAGGAAGTCCGAAAAGAAGAGGAGAGCGCTTCAAAACGACGAACCCTCAACAGCTCCATCGGACCCACAAGCTCTTCCTTCTCCAACCCACCCTCTGGCCCCACCAAACAGACCCAACCCCCCCCCCACCCTCCAACGCCGCACAGTCAATAAAGTTTTGCTTGGCGCGAGTCCAGAAATGGTGGCAGAGTCCGACTAAAGAGCCCCCGCAAAGACGAGAAGCCAAGAAAAAAATCGGCCCCAGAAACCCCCACTGCCCTCCCTTCCCCCAATACTTTTACATCCGAAAACCCCTACACATCTCCCACACAACCCCTACGGAGCTACGGCTTATAAAAAAAAATTCGCAGGCGACTAAGAGGAACGGGGGAGAAGAACGGGTTGGGCCGTAGGAATAAGGGATTTTCTCAATGGGCGGCGGCACAAGCCGGATAGTCTGCATCCCATTTTAACTCTCCACCCCTCCCCTCAAGGATTTGGAAAGAGGCGTGAATCCTCCTTGGCGATTTGGAGGCGAAACAAAACAACGGTGCCACTTAATTCATTCTCGTGGAGCGAAGCGAGGGGAAGAAAGGGTAAATAAGAGAAACAAAAATATGGACGCATGGGACTTGAAACTGTTGGATCTGTTGCGGACGAGAACTCCGGCTCGAAAAAAAGACTTTATACAGCAGAGCCAACTACGAGATGCGTACGAGGTCGTTCAGCATGGATGACATTTTTTTGACGAAATAATACTGGGAGGGATAACAGGATTTATCCTGCATATTCTGCGTCCGTGACAAAATCCTGCTGCAGAAAATCGTCGAAATAACAATTGAGGACCAGAACTTCAAAGATTTAGTTGTGGTGGCTAAAGTACTAGGTTTACATACATGGAGCCTATGTGCAAATCAACGTCGTTTAATTTTGGCAGTATTTATCTTTCGATTATTAGGCTTAGTACAACTAGTGATAAAATGTTTAATAAAGATTTTTGAAGAAATTAATTAGCCCATTGTCGTTAGCTAAAGGGAAGAGTTATGTGTATAACAGCCATCTATGTTTAAAAAACACATTCCAAAAATATTCTAAAGATCAAATGGACGGACAAAATAAGAAATGAAGTGTACAGAAGAGTAGAAGAGGAAAGGCCCAAGGGGAACACAATTCAGAAAAAAAGAACAAGATGGATTGGATACTCTCTAAGAGACAATGAGTTTGTGAAGATCATAATTGATGGTAAAAGAGGAAAAAGTCCCCAAAGGACCCGACACCAACAAGAATAAGCTCATGGGCCAAATAAAGTGCAAAGTACACAGGAATAGATACCAGGGGGTAAGGGAACAAGCATTATTTAGGGAAGTTTGGATGGTTGCTTCTCAAACAATCTTAGGATTGAACGACCAATGATGAATCTTCCGATATTGGTCTTCGCTACGTAAATAGTTCTGCCAGTAGGTATTTACTTCGGTGTATTATCTATAAGAATGGCAAAGGGAAGAGTATTCAACGTCTTCGTTGATTTGTAGTGCATTTTTACTCAAAATAACGACTTGCGCCTTATGCATGCAGATTTTATTTTGGATGTGCTATTGTGCAGCAAATGCTCGGTAGGCACATTAATGGCAACCATTTGGTGGAAATTGTTGTTTAGTAGTAGTAGTAGTAGTTGAGTTTAGTAGTAGAAGTAGTTGTCAAGACTCATGTCGATGGGGTCATTGATACATCTAATCGAATGACCCATGGTTCGAATCACAACGGTGGAAATATTATCACAGTAATTCCGATCCATAATTGCATGTAACTGGAGGTCACTTCACGTGCAGTGCACCATCAGATATTAAACGATGGTTCACTTGGCGCCTTTCTATAAAACCGGGCTTATGATGATTCCGCGTTTGAATCCATCCTTCCCCTGACAATTTAATTAGCTTTTTCTTTCCAACTAACCCTCCATGACTCTATGGTGCCAATGACCCTATTTGTAGGTCAACACCACCAAGAAACGACTAAGAAAACTGCATTGAGCAATGAAAATAAACATTTTGTAGTACTGAACGGCGCTGGATAGAGCAAATTGCACATGAGCCTCTAATATTTGCCAGAAGGATAATTATTCCTAACGATGAAATCACATTACATCGGTTAGTTTAAGCACCAATCTCCTAAACAATATGCATTGAGAATAGAAAATTCCATGTTGTAGAATAATATTAACTTAATACACAAATGATTAGGGTTTACAGGGTTGTCAAAAACTTTTGTTAAGAGCAACTACTTCTCTGTAAGCACGCTCTGTTCTAAATATCAAATTTAATTTAACAAAGTTATCCATCGAGACGTTCCCTGAATTAATATAAAACCAATTAATGTAAGAGAAACAATTGCACTTTTCCACAAAATTAATAATAATCGTAATGTAAGGATCGTAATAATAAAAGTAATAGTAATCGTCTAAGGCCAGTCATAGAGAAAGCATTCTAAATCGGTACGTTTAATCCCCACGATGCCATATATTTTTTATTAAAACTTTTATTAACTGGTTTTATAATTAATTCAACAGATTCAGGCGAGAAATCGTGGAAGTTCTTCATAATGTAAGAGAAACAATTGCACTTTTCCACAAAATTAATAATTTTGTGGAAAAGAATAAATAAATATATGGCATCGTGGGGATTAAACATACCGATTTAGAATGCTTTCTCTATGACTGGCCTTAGACGATTACTTTTAAACTACAAATATAATTGCAAATAAAAATGGAAACGTAAACGTCTGCCCTGCTTGTGAACTAATTGCCAAACTTACTCCAAAGTTGATAGTCCAAATTTCAAAATTAATATAAGTCACAGTTTCACTCGAATGACAGAAAACGGACTATTTGCAAGGACGACAACTTCACACTGATGTAAGTAATATATCCTGAAGCATAAGAATGTCTAAAAGGCGGACTAGGACTAGGATTAAAAGGCGGACATATTCTAGGCGCCATCTATGAGCAGGTTATAGGAAAGCTAACGTAACCTAGACAAATAATAGCATTCTCAAACATTTAGCAAAATAATTGGTAAAGTGTAACTACATTTCTATGGAAGATTTATAATATGTACCATTAAGAATACCTAAAGTAGTTAATCATGCCATAAGAAATATCGTTTCCTAGCACGCTCATGGAAACAAATTATACTCGGCAAGAGATAATAAATGCTTTTGAAGTTCACGTGCTAAACTGCCATTTTCAGAGGTGTGTTGAGTAAGACTATGTAAAAAGTAATCTGAAAGTTTATGGTAACAGACCTACAATTTTGCGTCTAATTTAAACATAGCTCCACCTAAATACTGTAGGAGTGGGACATGATAACGCAAAATCATTTCTCGTAAGATCGTTTTGGCGCATCCTTTCACACATTTTAAAGAAATTTAATATACTTTCATAGAAAAGGATCAACTAAAAGAGAAAGAGACCGTATTTAATTATGGCTGATAAATAAGCATATATTCTGGAAGGCGGGAATTTCATATTTTTACCCGCTCAAATATTATTTAACGTCATTCTACCTTAATCGTTACAGTTAATATATTGTCTTTTTTTGAATATTTTAAAAATTTTCGAAATATAATGAATGGTTTGTAAATTATGCAAGGAAATTGCTCACTAAAAAGCCGACTTGAAAAATAGAGTTAAATATGGTATATTTTATCAATGAGTATTTAAGAAAAAGTTAAATAAAACTATTTTTTTAAACAATTAGTACCAAATCACAAAGAATATTTCATACCTCTCAGTAAATAAAAGACCAAAGAGAGTTCTGTAACGTGAGGGACAATATATTCCCAGTTTTAATATCATTTTTGCAAATAGCTACTCAGTGGCACAGGAAGGAAAGAAAAAACATGAAAAGTGGCACAGAATAAAAATGAAGAACTCAGCTAGAAGAAAACGACAACCAGAAGACTGCGAGTTATGACAACAGAGTATACGGAACGTGACAACACGGCGTGGCGGTGCTGGGATTTTTTTTCATCGCAGCAAGGAAAAAAGCAGCTTCCCTTTTTGCTCTGCACACTTCAATTGTTTCTCGGGACATCACCAAAAGAGAGAGGGAACTGACGTATTAAAAAGGAAGGTGAGACGGTGCCGAAAAACAAAGTATCAAAGCGGGGGTTGACGGGCCGGGGTGTCCAGGGATGGCATGTCAGTAAAAAAAATAGAAATAACAAGGAAAGTGACAAGCTAGAAGGAGGAGAGTTTGAGAGACAAGATGCGTGGGTGGAAGGACAAAAAAATAAATCCCCGAGAAAAAGTGGAAAAGTGGAGAAAATGAGACGACGAATAGAGATGAAATTGGGAATAAAGTAGAGCAAGGGCAGCAGAGGGAGATAAAACGGGAGGAAGAGAACCTAGCGGACAAACAAGAAGAACCGGAGGACTTACGAAGACTCGACGTCGACGATAAAAGAGAGACCTCAGCATCACTGCCAAGCGAAAATTCACTCCTTTTTACATCCAGAGCAGTCGACATCAGCCTCAAATACTCGGGCGCGTAAGAAAGACGAGCTTTAAGGAAATATGTTTAGTTTGACGGCAATCGGCGGAGATGTAGCTAAACTTTTTCACGGTATTCTCAAGGCTTAAGAAGACTTCACATCGAAAAGAACTCAAAACGAAAACTTTTACCATTGTACTGCAAGCTGCACAACTAAGGCGGAAGTAATGCATTTTACTCAATTTTACGAGAGTTCTATCGGAATTTAGCACATTAAAGTGATTGACTGAAACTTGGCTATGTTGAGTATATACTATTTTAATACAAATGTTTTTGCACACTTTCTTGGCCTACACATTTCAGTTAGTGAATATGGGAGCAGCATTACTCGCCCACTTTATGGATTCTCACAAAGAGAGCATGGCTTTAACCTACGTAATGACAAGATGGAACCAGGTCATCATCACGCATTAAGTTCAGAGAGATAGTTTTGACAACGGTTGAGACGAGGAGATAAACATGGCGTCAGCGAAACTCCAACCGCTTCAAAAAAAAAACAAAAAAACGTCAGCTCAGTGGGCGAGCAGACGGACAGGGCGTAAACAAACGATAGGAGAACGCTGACGTCACAAGGATTCCGCTGGGTTTATTCAAACTGCGCTTATCTGAGCAAGTCGCAGTATTATCTCGATCTCGCACAAAGCCAAAAACATACGCTATGGCTTCTCGGGAAATCCTAATGCGACAATTAGAAAGGTTACAAAAATGGAAACGAAAGTGAAAAAGCAACAGCTATCTAGTAGATATGAAACGCACAAAAACTTATATATACATTCTCAGATAAGACGTCAAGGAAAGATAACCGAGATGATATACAAGACATATGTGTTCCACATGACACGGTTTTAATTTCTCCCTAAATTCCTCCAAAAACTATTATTTTCATTTTCGAAGAGACAACACTTCCCTAAAATTTATGAATATCGCTCTAATAGAAATCAAAACACTGACTCTTAACAATGGTACCATATGATTACTCACTTGTCACACAATTTTTCACAACATTAAGTTCGGTACGGCAACGCATGATAAAAATATGGATGCTCTGACGTCTGTTTCATATCAGAAACAAACGCATAAAATTTGAATCTTGCATGTTTAATTAGCTGATTACTGAGCGCTACAGTTGTGCAAAACAATGCTTTGTAAATTTAATGCCACTATATTTTGTTTTTTACTGTTGCTCGAATTAAAACAGCAACATTCAAAGATGACCTCTGATAAAAGTGTAAAACCTCGCTATAACAGTCATTATGATAAGCGATACAACTATTGAAAAATACACAATGAATTAGTAGATGATCATGGAATATCTTCAACTTAGGTGTGTAAAAGATATATATGCTAATTCTGATTTACGCTTTGAAGTATCATGGTCCAGGTATCGAGGTAATATTAATGTATGCAACCCATCTCTACTGAAAAATTAAGCATGCAATAAAAACCGAATAAGTTTTTACAGGGAAAACACTCAAAGTTTTCATAAATGCAAGTGAATTATTAGGCAAAATGCAGTTTCTAAATGCATCGTGGACAGATCCCAGGACAAAGTTTCAAGGAAAAATCAAGCAGGATATCGATTCGGTCAAAGTTTCATTTGAAGATTATTTATTGATGAAAACCTCTCTCTGAAACCGTTCGCCAATAAAAATCAATAACGGATTACTCTGCTCTATATTTTATTTTAATATACATGAGAGCGCAAGAGAACATTAAGCTCTCCGTTATACAAGTTTTTGCCGACAAGTGCATCGCTGTCCGTGGGATAACGGACCGAATTCGTCGCACGGATTTCATCAAGGGAAATCGATTTCATTTTTGTCCTGGGAAAGAGGAAAGCGAGGTCCCCGTGATCAAACAGGAAAGTAAAAAACACAATAAAAAAACTGAAAAGGCGAACACCTGGGAATCAGGTAAGTAAGAAGATGGGAAGTTTTGAACTGGGGTAGCAAAAATAGGAGAGGAAAAACTGGACCAATAGAAAAGGATAAAACGAAATAAAAGAAAAATCGCTACGAGTTGTTTGAATTTTTTATGCAGACACTCTAAATAACGCAGAAACTCTAAGCATAGAGTAAAAATTGTTTGTAAGAAATGTTGAAAGCATACTATTTAATTACTTTTAGTTCAATTTTGTCATAAGGTTCTATGAATTTATTCCAGTGGAAACGCAAAGTAACTTCTTGAGTGAGAAGTTTGAAACCACATTGTTATTACCAGACAAATTTATCGGAGAAGATATTGTAGAACAATGATGATCTTTGACACCTCGCCAGTTTAAGTTTACATATCTTAAAGCATGTGTACAGGAGACACGTATCTAGGTGGCAGTGCATTTCAAGTAGCATTTCTACTCAGCTGATAGACATATATAAGTTTCTTTCGCGCGCTATTCCCCATGGTAGTTGGGCGATACTATCAAGAAGTCTAGCGGCTCAAGGTAAAAATACGATACATCAGTAATATTTTATGTTTCAGGCCGATAATATCCCGTCACCTGGTGGTTCGAGACATGAATACGATAGCAAAATTATATCAAATAGCACAGAAAACTAATCACGCAAGCCTCTTAAAATAGTAAGCCTTACATCATGCATAGTCAAGCAAAGTAGATAGTATGTGAAAAAAATTGTGTGGAGCGTAGCAGTCTATAGATTGGGCGCATGGACCATTGGAAAAGCTGACCAGAAAAGGCCAGAAGCCTTCAAAACATGGCGCTGGAGGAGGATGTTGAAGATAAAGTGGTCGGAAAAAATAAGAAATGATAAAGTGTACAGAAGAATAGAGGAGGAAAGAACCATATGAAAGAAGAAAAAAGAAGAAGCAAGATGAGACCATAGAGAAAAGAAGAGCAAGATGAATTAGGCACATCATGAGATACAATGGGTTTGTGAAGAACATAATTGAGAGAAAAATAGAGGGAAAAGTCTCCTGAGGAAGACCCAAGAATAAGTTCATGGGTTATATAAAAAAACACACAAAAATATAGAGGTACTAGGAGGTATACGAACTAGCATTAGAGAGATAAGGGTGGAGGGTTGCAGTCAACCAATTTTAGAATTAAACAACCAATGATGATGTTATGCATCCTTAAAACATGGCATAGCGCCTAGTTACGCGAAGAAATCTCACATTAATATCGAAAAGCCCCATGAGTAAATATAGCTAATCAGTATCTCACAAATATCGCATAAAATAGTGGACAGCAAGGTGAAGATGCTATGATCCAACATAACAAGATATCTAATGGCATCATCAGAGATAATATATAGTAGACTGGTACTCAGATATCGTCATATTCACCATCATTGGTCGTTCAATCCTAAAGTTGGTTGACTGCAGCCCTCCGCCTTTCTCTATGTAATGCTAGTTTCCTTACCTCCAGGTATCTTATCCTATGTACTTGCCTCTTCACTTGGTCCATGAAATTATTCCTGGGTCTTTCTCTGGGAACTTTTCCCTCCATTTTAACTTCAATTATGTTCTTCACAAACCCATTGTGTCTCAGGGGGCGACCAATCCATCTGGTTCTTCTTTTTTCTATGGTGTTCTATATGGTTTTTTTCCTCTTCTACTCTCCTGTACAATTCATCATTTCTAATTTCGTTAGTCCATTTTATCTTTAGCAGTTTCCTCCAACACCAGGTTTCGAAGGCTTTCAGCCTGTTCAGGTCAGCTTTTCCAAAGGACCATGCGTCCAATTCATGGACTGCCACCATCCATAGGAATGTTTACGCATATTGTTTTCTGGATTGCAGTTCAATCTTCTTCAAGCACAGCAGTTGTCTACTTGCCATGTACGGTGTCTTAGCTTGGGGTATTATCCGCTTGATGTGTATTGTACTTCGCAATAGCATAACGCAATAATATCGAATATTTTAAGAGAAATTTCGCGCAGGGCTAGTGGAAAAGGGGAATGGAAAGAACAAGAAGAGTGTTGAGGGATGAAGAAGGAATACATTAATGAATAAAAGAGAAGGAAGACGTAGAGGGATGGAGATGTGGGGGAGTAGTGATGGAAGATGTAAGAGCGGCAGTAAGAGATGGAAAAAGGTTCCTTTTCTGAAGTGGGGAGCGGAATGTTTAAAATTTGAAAGAACAGCAAGCGTGGAGGAGATGGAGATTCATTTTATAAAGCGCAAAAGGGGCTGTGAAGAGATGTTAGCAAGTGGGAGGGCTCGGATGGGGGGTTGCATGTAGCAAGACAAGTGAGGAAATGTCGGGGGAGAGGAGAGTTGGAAGCCACATTGGAAGCAACCCACTTCTCATTGGCAAGCGAAATAATTGGAGCACTGAGCATATGAGAGATATTAGCGTCCATAACGTGAGCTCAGCGGGCAGATACAAAAAAGCCTTCGCTACCTGGGAAGTATTTTCGTCACTGATGGAAGAGGTAAGATGTTTCATTACGATAGTTAGCAGAAGTGAAAACAAAAGTTCGTACCCTTGAACCACTGCCAACGTCCGTTTGGCGATACGACGATAACAAATATTAGTTCATCTAAAACCACTAATTTTATAGAATGACGACATGGAGTTTTTATGTTTCGACAAAAAGGTCTCCATGCCAATACGTTGATTGCGACCGCTGCCCATCAAATATACTGACTTCAAATTATCATCTTATGTTTTCGCGATTAGGACGCAGCATGCAAACAACAGTTTTTTTTCCAAATCAACATATATTCCCAAGTCACAGGGTATTTAAATGTCATCTATGCTTATATAACTCATATTTGGAATTTAGAAAATTAAAACATTATGGAACAAAACTCATTACGCTCTTAAAGTAACCTTGAACATAACGTGATTGATCATACAAATAAACGTTTAAATGAAGTAATTAGTCATTAAAAATTATAAATTCGCAATAGACGATGAAATTAAATGTTTAAAATGTTTAAATAAGGAAAATAATTATAAGAAATAACAAACAAGAATTTATTTCACCACGGTTTCCGTCTAAAACTTCTAAGATCGTCTGTCGCACCGGCCAATAGAGATGCGTCCCTTTAAAGAAGCCTTATCAGTTTATCACCACGCTACCCTATCTTATATCTAAGTGGTTTGATCAATGTTGTGGACTGTGCAGAGGAAAGACTACAAGATTTGGCACGCAAAAACCTCTGGTACAAAATAAAGACGCGAAATAATGCAAATTTTTTCAATATTTTTCTTCTTTTCTTTCATTTTGAATAATGACTAAGTACTTTTCTACACTACTACTTTGGACAACTAAGAGATTATTTGCACATCAAATACCTGGCTTCAAAAGCAGAGCGATGACTGATACAGACAGGGCATCTACCCCCGAGTGCATCGGCTGAGGAACGCAATAGAGCTTGAAGTATGTAATTTGGATGAAAGTGAAAAGATGAAACGTTATATCTTTCATATGTGTCAATATTATATTTGGAGAATAAATAGTATTTTGAATAAATATAGGGTTTTACTTTTTGAGCATACCTCGTACTTATGGAACTAGTCATGATCATCTCTTAAAACATCGATTGCAAAGATTTAGGTGAATACCTTAGGGATACATGATATGTAGAAAAAACAACAATGAATTTCAAAATATGTACCTGTGAGAGGATAAAGCGGTTATATAAAACGATAATGGAGTGGATTGTAGCAGCAAACCAGGCCCAAAAATAATTTTTACGGGTGCTGATGAGGTAGCTTCAAAGGAAAAAGACATTCTTTCCCAATTTACCCGGGTAATTACACAAATGCTTTCCTTTCCAACCCTTTCATACACTTAAAAGGAGCAGTAAGCCCTTGAGTGCTCAAGATTAAACCCAGTAGACCGAAATAGCCATCCACTGGAATTTCTCTTCCACCCCCCACTAAATGCCACGGGCATGCCAGAAATTTTTGAAGTATCGGATTCCGTCATTCTCCTTTGTAGCATCATGAACTGCCGTCACATTCACCAGCTGTATAAGCAGTCAATACGTTTTATTTCTGCTAGGGTAACCTTTAAAATTGTCCGTGTGGCTAGTCACTAATTTTAAAATTCGGAATTGAGAAATAATCTCACATTTAAAAAAGCGGCAAACTACGTCACTCACATCGTCGTCAGCTTTTAAAGATAATGCGTTATGGAAACATGAACACCGTTATTTCAACGGCAAGCTTCTTTTTGTTGGAGTATGATTTACACACTCTTTTTACACATATATGAAGAACCAACGACTTTGTCGTCCTCATGGTACTTTTTCAAATTCCTTGGCTCAAAGTATACATTTATAAGAAACGTTTTTGACTCATGCATTCAGTTCTACCTTTCTAAACGGAGCTTTAAAAAAAAGATCGCTATCAAAATCGTTTACTCTCTATACTTCTTCTAAAGAATTGATGTTTCAGGTATTACTTTTTGCTTTCACCCAGCTTCTTTCCGTCAGGTCACACTAAATTCATACGTCCATCACCTTAACTGTGATTCTTACCACTTTTCTGATTACCAATTTCCTAATATCTAGGATTATCCACGTGAGAATACCCATTATTTATTTAAATTCGATTAGATGAGTGCTTTTTAAAAGATAAGGTTATATTTCTCTCTACTGAATATTTAATTAATAACAATCTCGAAGGAGAAAATATTCTCCAAGATAGTGCTGTCTTATTCCATATCAGAAATCGAGTCGTCTTTTAACTTGGTCAATTGAAATTATTTCATAATGCTTTAAAAATAATCGCTACTTCTAAGGCCAGGTGACGGTCTAAGGGCTAATTGTGTAGCAGCTTACTATTAAATCAAAGAGGAACTAACTCTTAGCTGAGTTGTACGAGATGATTCCGCAAATGACAAGCAATATTCTCCATAGAACGAGGGTACACCATGAGTCACCACTTCTTTATTCGTTTTTTATAGCATAAAATCTATGGTAAATATTATGAGTAATTAGTAACAGTAGAAAAATTGGCATTTCTACTGAGAGGATAAAATAAACTGCTTTCTCAGTACGCTACAAGTTACTACTGGGGGGTTGTAAGGACTTAGTGCACTGGAGTGGATCATAAGACCGGCTACACAGGATAAATACATATTTTAATACAGTTATTACCAAGTACCAATTTTAAACATTTGAAACCAACAAATTATGCTTCTTAAGATTTTTCTCTGCATGCATTTCACCAACCATTGTGTCAGGATAGACAACATTTTCACGATGCGGTGTGCAGAATTCAATAATTGCGGCCATGGCTATGGATAGACGTGAAAAGTATTTTATGATATTTCAAACCATCGCCTCGGGTTGCAAGCAAACAGAGCCAGGTTATAAAAACCCTACGTAAGAGAGAGGAGAAAAAAAGTATTTTTTTCTACGAAATTTTCCTAATTAATTATGACCTTTATTAAGTTCCATCCGCCCTCAGAGTAGCGGGCAGTTTCCGAGTAAAACTTTGTCATTCTCTTAAGGAAATGAGATTGGCAGCTTTTCCAGGCAAAGCGCGTGGAGCAGAACTCCATCACCGGGAAGGAAAGTAAACAAACAGATGGAACTCTGGGGCCGAGTTTTGTACACTGCTCTCCTTCGTGCTTGCAGCCCCCTCCATGTTTGGTCAGCTTTAACTGTGGGATAAATTTGGGTGGGGTCTAGCATTTAACAAAATACTGGACGGATACCGCTACAAGAATATCCCGAAAGAAAAACTCAAGAGATTGAGGGCACAAGCAATGTACTAAGTTTTTCGAAATTTCAATCCCCAGAGGTGGTGGAGTTGGCCCAAACATAATACTCCAGGAGCCACGGGTTCTAGGAGATTTTTGATTCTCTAGAGCAAGGCTGTACGTTCTTCACTGAGAGCTATTTGCCCCGAGGTGAAAGGCCTTTTCTATGCTTTCCCCTATGGCTTTTGGCGATAAATAAAAGTCACATTTATGAAGTGACATATAGGGTCAGCCTTAAGCACACAAATAAGTAAACTGTGAAGATAAAATTCGAATTTTCATGTATTTAGCACATTTTTAGTGTAATAAGAATGTTAATCAAAGAACTGCGTTCTTGTTTTTCTCATAGACCACAGAAATAAGAGACGTATTTGTCGTCTATGTACTCTACTTCGTCTACGTTTAAAAGGCTCCACAACAATTTTACATGTGAATTTTACTGATAAAAATATCAGTTATCCAGATATATTATTATGTCAACCTCAATTTATCGATTAGTCATTTATTCTTCGTTATAAGATAGGTCTTAGTAAAAAAAAAGGTTTGCTCATTCCCACCATTCTTCAAATATGTATTGGCTACTTAAGAGTAAGAATACATTTGAAGCACTAATAAAAATTAAAAATGTATCCTTCATGTAATAGTTCACCGAAATACTTACAAAGAAAAAACCAATACTAATTGACCGTTCATTTCCAATATTTACTGGACTATTGCCCTCAGGGTAGATGATTTTTCTATCTTGTCACAATTGAAATACATACGCAGAGAACGACGCCCAAGTGGATCTTTGAAATATAGGTTGACACAATGAAGCCTTTGATCCAGAGAAATCTTCAAAAATGACTCTTACGTCACTACGGTTTAATATCGACCATACATTTAATTTATTACCATAATGGTATTCTAATGGCCATTTAGGAGGCATTTAGTGAAATTCAACGCATGACTAAAGCAATACATTGCACAAGTGATGCTCCATTTGATATTCAAAAATTTGTATAGCATCAGTATTTACCTGCGTAGAGGTGCTTTGCCAAATATGGACGATGAATTCCTTGGAAAAGGAAGAAGTAGGAAGGAGAAGGAATGTGTGAGGAGTCAGAGAATGACGGGAAGTAAGACGGGGAAGTTCATAGTTCAGTTGTGATGGGAGAATCTGCGTAAAAGAGGCCAGTTGATGGTAGAATGGCATTAGGGTGACAGGATGTTACAAAAATGCTCTACTTCGATTTCTTGGGATTAGTTCGAACGAGAGACCGATTCCTCTGATGCCCACCCACGTTAAGTCCCTTCCGAGATCGATGAGACAGGACTGTACTAATCGGCGATTAATAAGACTCGGAATCTAATTACTCCTTTGTGACTAGGATTACTATTTACCCGGCATTTTAATATGAACTGAAGGACGGTGATAGAGAGATTCTTGATTTTACGAGTGTATCTGTCTGACTAGATAGAGTTTTGACCTTGCATTTCGAGTTGCCTGTAGTAGTAGTACTGAACACCATTAAAAGTAGAATCACTTCAATATAAAATTGAAATATTTATAAGAAATATTTGTGACTCATACAGGCTTGACAAAAAGCTTGGGTTAAAAGAGCTCTTGAAAATATGAATCAGGAGCGGTATTAAGGTTTTTAAAGCACATTTCCTCTTTTTAATGGATTCAGATAAATAAAATTTTGAAAATCAACAGCAAAATTATGGGTGGCTATTGAGGGTGCAATTGCGACTGCAATGTGACATTTGATGCTAAAACTTTGCGAGGTTACTTCCTGAAGTTATAAAATACCCTAGTTATTTTATTTGACATCACAAACATATTAATCAAAAGTTGCCCAATATAAAAAATTAATTAAATACGGATTCTCAGTAACAAAAAAAAATGTTACTTACTCCTCTTGTGCCCTTATTTAAACAAATTTAAAATTTCGGGGCTAGGGTCTGGACTCCATATACCCCGGCCTTCATCATCAATGATTGACTCTCAGATCTAGTTCCAGATTGCCGTTTAAGAACTTGAGATTTGTGATATAATTTATACGGCGTTAATGTGGAAAATGCAGTGTTGGTGACCCATTATACCACATCACAAAAGAATTCATTTAAAATACCTTAAAATATCATAGATACTTCCTTAATAATCAAGAAACTGTTGTTCGTACGCATAAAGCATATACTGATGAACAGTCACAACTAAAAGCGTCCCTTTCTATCGAAGGATAGTATCCTGAGGAAGTTATACATACTCTGAGGAACTATATTGCATATATTTTACGAGTAATAATGAAAAAATTAAATTTTATTCCGCAGTAAACGATATGTTTTATTTTCATATAACGAGAGCCAAAATGCCAAATATAATTGTTTAGTAGTTACATTATTAAATCTACGGAGAAAAATTACAGTATCAGATCATGATCAGATCATGAGAGTAAAGTTAGGGAAATAGACTGCAGAGCACACAGGTTTAAAATGTAATTTTTCCCTTGATCGATAAGAAACCATAATGGCTGCCAAAGAGATTTAGAAGGAAGTTAGTTGGCAGAAAATATGCTCGCTGAATTTCTCCATAAGGCATGTTTCTTAATCTGATGCGAAGTACTAACATCATATTTCGTACGTTTCTTGATAGACTCTTGCATATCCATTACGATGTTGCTTGGAGATTGATTCAATTGTTTCTGCAGCATTTGTGGCATACTTATGGGGTGGTGCATGTTGATTAAAGTAAACTTTTACCCTTCAATGCATGTCGGTGATATCACCCCTGCCAAATACTCATGAGGTGGTAGGCAAGGTAATATGGGACCATCATGACAAAACGTATTGCTTATTCACATCAAAAAGGTTAGGAATGTTCCAATATTCTACACGCAATCGTGGGCTTCAATTTTACTTAAGCCACCACAAAAAAACGCCTTTTACCGCAAAACATTTCCCCGAGATTCTTCTTGCCCCCTTATCTTGACACATAGTATGCCGAAGCTTACCCTTCATCTTCTCTCGCAATCTATCAAATCTTAGTTTCATTTCCTCTCCCGTCAGCTCATTTTCTCCATCGATCCCCATACCCACATTTCAGAAAGAACCCATAACCGGGCTCATCGTTTTCCCTCAAAATGGACCACGCTCTCCTGCATCCGTACCACGCCGCCAGAGGCATTATCGTTCTCCCAAAAAGATGTCGCATTGATTCGTCAAACCGCTCTGGCGCACTTGCCAAAAAAAAGGACAAAACTATCCTTTCCAAGCAAACCCAGGCCAGAATGGAAGCCAAGTTTGGAGGCTGATGGGAAGTGGGAGAGAGAGAAGAGGAGCGAAGGCTGAGAGGAGGGTAGCAATTGACGTAACGGCGACGTTAATGACATCGGAAAGAGAAGATGGAAGACGCAATAAGGAAGACGAAGAAACACAGTAAGGGGACGAGAAAGGAAGGAAACATGGGGTTATAGAGTTGGGGAGCTTCGAAAAAGGAGGAATAAACGATCAGACCGTCTCTAAATATTTTCAAAAGATCAGGTTCATGTGGTTGCAAAGAGAACTGACATTTTATTCTGAAGGACCCTGGTTCAAATCGCGACTGGGGCGAAATGTCTTTATACATTCTCTAATTATGAAAGTGGATTTCAAAAGAGCGTCACCTGATAGCAAGGCATGTATTCAGAATTTTCTTTCTTCACCATTAATTTGATTACTAAATATTATCAAATCCAAATTTGATGGTAACACTAGCTATTTACAATGTGGCCCTACGACAACTAGCAAGAATATTTCACGAATATTTCAAACAAAAACGGAATAAAACCAAAGGATACAAAAAATCACAATGAAGTCCCAATATTGGTAACCAATCCTCTCTTGAGAGGTAGGTAGTGGGCACTTTACATAAACATCTCCATGTGTCGGATTGGACATGAAGATGTGGATCCCTTATAAGAACCTCCGAGAAACTTACGCTACTGCCGAGAAATTTGACTGGACTGGGATTTGAAATCAACTCTTGCGTGTAATTGCCGCTTAAAGACGCAATAATGAATCAAATTACTTACTTCAAAAAGTGTAAGTAAATCAAAAAAGTGATACCTGTAAGGAATAACATTGTATTTTGATGTTGTATTTGGTATCACAGTATCTTACTCCATGAAAATCCTTTGCATATCAATCAATCTAAATATGCTTCTTTGCATGAAATGCTTAAGTTTTCGGGCACTAATTCAACCCATTCAAAGGCGGCATACTTCTTCAAAGTTAAGGGACCACAATTATTCCCATTAAGGTGAAATAATAAAACTGTATACTTCATACCCAAAAACAATGATTTTTTCATAAACCGTCTAAAATAGTATGTAAAAATGAAAATATATTATGTTTTAATAGTATCAAAAATCTAGTATCACAATACACTTATAGATTTGAATTATGTCATGAAAATTTATGGCACAGCTACAAAGGAGAATATAGATGGCATTAAAGCTCACTATGGCCATATTGAACCATTCAGTTTTGCATTTAAAATTCCAAAAAACAAAGGCATCATTACCGACACTGTCGTGGCACAGCAAATAGATTCCAAAAATTAGCGAAATGAAAATAATTTTCGTAGAACACAAGCATCATAAATATTATGGATAATTTAGCATGATTCCATGATTAGGGTCTTATTTCACGAAAGATACAGGCTAAGCTTTAGTGAGTTGATGCGCTCCTTATTAAATGAATACAAGGGATTACCCATAAGCGATTATTGTATTCATCTATAAATATTGTTGCACAAAATGTATTTTGTATTTGTGGGAAAAATAACCCCCTACCACACAAGCTTTAACCAGCATTTGGGGCACGAAGCCGTAGAGAATGACTGGCCAGACGTATATGGGCGTGACAGGGATAAGACTGAGATGTTTGGCCAAGAGTTCGGAATGCGATAGGAAACGAAATAAAGGAGGGGGAGGCAGAGTAAGGAAGGGGAGTTCAAAGATTAGGGGAGGGGGATGAAAGAGCTTAGAGGCAAAGGTTTGGAGAGATAAATAAGGGATAAAGAAGATGGGATTACTCTAGGGGGGAAGAAGGCTGAGGGAAAGTGAGTATGGCAGGGACTGCAGTGGGAGAAGAAAAATCGAGACGCAGACCCTTTAGGATGCCTCGCCGCTCTGAAAGGGCAGGATGTAAGTTTAAGAGGACAGCGTGAGGGCATTCCAGGGAGCGAGAACCCTTAATCGAGTGATAGTCGCCGACGGAGATAGAGAGAAAGAGTAAGCGGAGGAAAAAAATTCCAATTTCGTTAAACGCTGCATGAAGAGAATGCAATCGATGGGCAAAGCTCGCAAGGAGCGAGAATCTGGGAGGATATTGCTGACGCTTTCAGCAAGATAAGTTCAGATAAAGCATGTGCCAATGTTTTGCTGGGTATTCATGAATATAGTTGTACGGTACCTTGATCGTGGATGAAGTAAAATGCTCTGAAATGGCAATAAACCTGAAGGTTGCGTTTTTTTTGCGTAGCGTTCCGAGTGAGATATCTAAATTTTCATGTACTTCTACATTTCAGCTGTCTTAGACGTGACTTCGTGGAATTTACTCAACATGGTAAATGATAATAGCTTTGCTAATTTCACATAAAATTTATTTTAGATAACCGCGTTTTCCACGCGACATGGATTGAAATGGATTGGATATTCGGGGAGGTGACCGACAGATAAGGTCATTTTCGCCATAGGAGACAGGTAAGGGAGCAAGGGTGGATAGAAACCCGGCGTCGGCATTAGCCTGTTCTTAATGAAAGGCGCCAAGGAAACCACGGCTTAACGTCTCATCCGACAGACGGAGTGAAGCACTTAAGCGCCCTCCACAGGACACTTGAGTAGAGATCGGGTTTCCTCTAAAAACATCGTCCTCTGCAGCAATTTGAACACTGGCCGTCCGTATGGTTAGCCAGTATTCTAGCCACTACACCAACCTGATCCCCTACGTGGCGTGTCATCTTCAGATAATCGCAGGATAGAAGTGGCACACACCTGATGATAACGTGCCACGTCGAAACCCGAATCGTTAAAAATAAATTTTATATAGAATAACAAAGTAACTCTCATTTACAATACTTCTGCATTGATGGATAGCACTGTATGGAGTTAAGTCGCACCTTGAATGTAAAGGAGAGAGATGTAAAAAATAAAAAGTAATGACTCACGCTTTATAATAAATTTAACTTTCGATGGAATTTATGATATCTCATAAAATATTCAATTTTTTCAAAAATATTTTTTGTTCATGCTGTTATCCTGTCAAGATTGAAGAAAAGTTAAAAGAGAATGGATTCTCCTTGATTCAAAATTAAGGTAAAGAAAATAATTATACATTCCAATGTGACTATCCCTCCCTCCTATAAACTATCGCTATCTGACTTAGTTCAGGATAATGATAAATAATAATTATGAGTTCAAATATATCTTACGTTTAAATTGATGACAGCACAAACCTTGGTCAAATATATCTAATCGGAGAATAGGCTGTCACTGTTGAAATATAATGTGACTGGGAATAAAATATGATGGTCAAATTTTTTCGAGGAGTAAGACTGTCCCATAATGTCAAAATGATACTAAATAACTTCTTAAATATTACAATAAAAAAAACAAAAAATGACAATGAGCAATACATCACGATGTTACAAATGTTCCTTTAAATCTTCAAACAAGATTTCTTCTCTACATGTTTGCCAAATAGGACATCAAAACGTTTGCCAGTATGAAGAATTTCAGAATCAAAATTAAACATTTTGTTTAAATTCATACACTACACATTGATGAGTTAAAAATCCAAGCTTAATGTTACACGAACTACCATGGCGCACGCAAGGATTTACGACTGTAATTAATATTATTTATTATTCTGAAATTTAGTCTGTTGAAAATTATACCATAGGGGAACCCTCTCCAAATTATAAATAAGGCATTAAATATGTTTTTAAAATAAAAATAATAGTCAAAGAAAGAATTTGTGAAGAAAATTATAAATTTATAAAAAAACGTACTTAAAAATGTCTTCTTAAAGCTAAAATGATTTCTAAGCAAGGAATTCATTAAGTGATAATATACACACATTTAGTATTTTTTTAAATGGCCTTTGAAAAGGAATAGTTCTGCACATTTTCCCTAGATGTAACATCTATCCCAAAATTCAAAGAGTTAGCGGCACATTACTTCACAATCTGAAGAAAATTGAATGCATTGCCATTGAATACATGAATGCATTAGCAGAGAATGCATACTGGTTCGTTAATTAGACCAAAGCCTCCACACTCAATGACACTGAACCAATAATTTTGCAAAAATGACTAAGGTAGGAAATATCAAAGTGAAATACTTCAGGAAGTGACATGTGTTCAAAGGGGAAATACAATAAAATTTGAATGAGATAGTTATAACCAAGGGCCATTATCATTTGTAAAAAAATAAACTGAAAAAGGGGCGGTAATAAGCTGGTAAAACTTGAGAACCTTATCCACCGCGCTTCGGACGAACATGGACGCAAAACAATGAGTGAGCGGGGGGACACAAAAATAAAGAAAAGACTTAGAAGGTCAAAACGAGGGTAAACAAGGCAAGGAAAAGAAGTGGAGAAGGAGGAGGCAACGGGGGTGTGGGGTTAGGCAAAGGGCACTCGAGTTGAAGGGGGTGCAGGGGAGAAAGAGAAAGATAAGGAATCAGCTGGGAAGGAAAAACCAGAGAGAAGGAGAGACAATGGAGTGCGCTGGGAAGCTTAAGGGAAGGAGGTTATAAGTGGGGAACGAAAAGAAAGGGAATGGGATATGAAGGCAGGGAGGGGTGGTGGGGTGAGATGGGGGTGGAGCAAGTCAGCCGGAACTAATTGGAATAAAAAACTGTTAAGGGTGGGCGGGTAGGAGACGGGGTGGGTTAGGAGCGTTTGCGGAAAGGGGTGAGAAACGCCGAGGAGGTGGGCGAAGAAGGTGGAGGATTCGCCGGCTGGTATCGGGGCCAGTGGGGTGGATCAACCGTGGGGCAAAGACTGGAGAAGGGAGTCAGAATAACCCTCTAAAAACCCAACCCACCCCCAGGAGACGCCATTGAAGACCAAAAGGGTAGGGAACTCCCTGGACCATTTTTTTTTTAATTTCCACTCGATTCTGGATCAGCAAGATTAATTACACGCGGGCCTTTTTAGTATGAAGAGAATTCTTATGGGAGGACCCGGCTCTCTTTTGTCGAAGGTTTGGGATGGAGATAAAGATGGGGCAAAAAGAATTTGGAGGAGCGTTCCGCGGAAACTGGCGAATCTAACACGACTACCCACCGTTCCCATTATATATTTGCGGCTGAGCTTCGGGCGTTTTCGCTTAGCTCCGATCTTCTCCGATCACTCATTGAAGGGAAAGAGATCCCACAAAACCCTGCCAAATGTACTATAACATGGAAAATGGGGAGATGGAAGTGGGAACGAGACAGAAGGCTCATATCGTGGAAAAAGTGATGGAGTTTGGCAACAAATTACAAAAGAGCCCACTGCTCACCGATTGTTTTCTTTCACACAAGATAAAATGCGAGAGCACATTGATGGTAGCTGATGGAGTATAGGAAGACACATGAAGTAGTTGTTTTTACTCCAAACGGCATTACGATCAACGTTTTCTGACGTGACGTAGATGGACGGTGGCGCTCACGGAGCTGGGAAATTTTCAAGAAGTGTTAAGTAAAACGATGGCCAGAAGGTGACGGTGCCGTCAACGGAAAATAAGCTAACCTTTGTCATAGCGTTACTTTTTAGTCACGCTACAATACAAGCAGCCAATCAGAGGAGAGGCTTTTGATTTCCATATTAACAAAATTTCATTTCCAGATAGTCAATATAATTATTTATCTTCACATTAAGACATAAATACCATTCTTGACGAATTACTTTCCAATGTCATCAGCAAGTTCTTTGCATATTGTGTTTTAAAATATGATGATGAACTATCCCCTCGTGACCGTTTACGAATTCACTTGCAAAAAACGTGGAAAATGGCGTGGATACTACCAATAATCGCAATAACTCGTGGTTGAAGTGTAGACAACGGGAAACTGAAAGCTGGTTTACGTCACGTTAAAAAAAATTCGATCATTATCCCGCTCTAATTCATGATTGCGGAGGATAAATCCAACTTACTCGCTTAAAAAGACTTCTCCAGCAATATTCAAATCAATGCGAAGCGTAAAAATTATATTATATTCATTCACGCGCAAGGAGGCGTAGGTATACACCCAAGGGGATGGGATTTGTTAGTTGTTAGTAAGTGGGTAGATACGAAGTGGATTAGAGGCAAGAATACCAAACACCAAAGTAACACAAAAATAACAGCAAAGTTTTCTCTAGAGAAAATATGGTTTAGCCATGTAACTGGCCAACACGCCTCACCAGCAACTGAGGCATCCAGGTTTGAGCCCCAGAAAAATAAAATGATTTTAACATGGCAAATTTTACCCTCCTTTGTGCACTAGAATGGCACATGATATGATGTTGTAAAATTTAATGAAAAGACTATTAACGACTTTCAAGCTTTTGCCTCCACTTTGGAATTCCACGGTACTCTGAAAATCCAACTATACTCTCAAGCATACCTGATCGAAAACAGTCACGTCATTTTCCACTAAACAAAAGTGCACAGTTGCCAGCTTAGTTAACATATTTGAGTCGGTGTTAAAATCTCTATATTCAAATTCGCATTGGAAAATATTTACCTCTGTATTTTACTGTCCATATATGGAACTCCTTGAACTTTGGAAAATATTTTCCTCTGTATTTTACTGTCCATTTATGGAACTGTTTGAACTTAAAATATTTTGGCATTCCAAGATCATGTAAGATAATGGTTTCAAATTTTGGGATACTCACACACATTCTAAAATGTCATCCCTTATCCCAATCGAAGTCATTATCAAATATAAATTATGCAATTAAGAATACATATCCGCACCAAACAGCATATTCTCGAGCAGTAAGGCTGCCACCACGTTTACGCGCAGGACAGAAGATTCTCCTCGACAGAACGAAGGAAACTGCAATGAAGTTTTATGGCATCAAAAATATAGCTTTTAGTAGTGAAATTTGGGACCCAGTGATTTTAACTTATTAACGTCATTCTTACCTTCGTGCGATTCATTTATTTAACTCAAATGTACCTGAAAAATGTCAGACATAAATTAAGAGCCTTTCTCATTTTCGCAATCCAACATAAAAGAATCGCTCTTATGACTTGAGACCACTCGCCTTTATCTCAAAACATACTAAAATTATCTGGTGACAGAATACGGAGAAAATTATTGCAAATATTTTTCCAAAAATTAAAGAATGCGAAGGCTAAATTAGCTTCGCAAAAGAAGAAGGAAAAAAAGTCTCTGCCTTTATCTTCAAAAACTTTTTCAGAGTTAGATTCTCTTCTATGCGGTCACCCTTAGCAAGGCATCCTTTTTTTCGACGGAGCTCTTTCATAATCACACTTATTGAGGCCATATAAAGAATAAAATATCTCAAGATGAGTTTTATTTTTTCAAATAAAACTACCCTTACTTAGATGAGAGTCAGGCTATTCATAGTCTCTGTTCCCCACAGTCAATGATTTTTCCCTTCATTAGACGAGATGACGGCACGTTTTATTATTTTATTCATCACTTCCCATTCTTTAAATGTTTTTTTTCTTCCAATACAACCACCATAATTAAAGTATATCCTTGAAATACATCAGAAAGAAGGCAAATAATTAAGTTGTCTATGAATCGCAGAAAAAGAGCGACAGCAGTCGTCAAGAACATATTATAATCCGAGATGTCACCTCATAATTAAATAATGCAAACTTGACATAAAATAAAAGTGTATTTTCAGCATTTTTTGAAATAAGCATATTTAAACTGTTTTTCAAGTGCAAAGTAATAATAAATTACTGAAATCAATGTACTTGTGCAGTTGTGTTATAATTTACTCTTTGAACCCGCGGTTAAAATTACTTCTGTTCAACGCTCCTCTGCAAAGAAAACAGTTCTGACTGGAATATATACCGACAAATGTACATTGCATCGATAACGTTTTTCTTTAGAGACATAGAAAAACAAAGCCTGCCATAAGACCATATTTTGAAATTATTTCATAAATATAATCCATAAATTATTTATTAATTACTAGGAGTACTTAAAAGGCAATCTGTACATACACCTTTGCAAAATAAGATATGAAAATACTGATAAGCAGCTGATGCCAAATAAGCATGAGCAAATGACATACGTTCTGGATTAGAAAGTAGTAAAGCAGGGATGAAGTTAAAGATAAGATATAGTTCAACCAATGCAGCTACTAACAACAAAACGAAGTGGAAACTGTTATTCTTTAGCTAAGAATATATTCTGTCCCATATAATGTGAAAATTTACCGAGGATATATTTTCCTTTAGTCATCGTTAGCTTTTGATTTGATTCTTTATGAATATCAATCAATCAGCTGAGGAGTGCTAAAATGATAAATAACTAATAACCTTAATAACTTTTACGACTGATTAGCTATCGCATGAAACCAACGCATTAGTAAAAAATATTTACGAATTAAGATGGTGAAGACAGGTAAAATCTGACCTTTAACAGCATTTTTGCTTTCTAACATACGAATCTAGGGTATTTGATTGACAGGCCCAACTTAATAACAATACTTGGCAGACATATCAATGATTGCTCCGAGAAAACTCCAATATTGACTGTGAATAAAACAATAATTACGTTCCTCAGACCGTTTAGGATTCTCAATTGAAGATTCGGATACAAAGAATTTTAAAGCAGTTCTTTTTAGTTATCCGCTGAGGTTTTATGTTTTAGTACAAACATGTTCCTTTTTTGTCAGAATACCAAATTTTGACTTTCACATCTAAGGAGAACCATACATTCAATGACTAAACACATGGCACAAAGTGATTGCACACCATGTATTTAACACTTTTACCAGTTCAAATGACACATACGCACTTTCTGGCTGCTGGGCTCATATCAAAACGCTGTCAGCAGAACAATTTAACGTACTCATATTCTGGTTCTGGACATGTAGAACTGCATGTTCAACACGTTCTCGGCGGTTGGGTGCTTTTTTTCACTACACTGTGACGTGTTTTCGTTCTGCGGAAGTTTTGTTCCTTTCATGATATATTTTCAATAGTTTCATGCTGTATTCCAAGTATATTTTAGTGTATTAAATAGGGCACATTTCCCCATGTTTGTTAGTGCGTGCTGAGAAATTCCGACCGCGTATACATCTGCGCGATTTATTTATTTATTTACGCTATGTAAGTTTCACAGGTGTTTCGGGTCCCCCCGCCGGACTAAAAACCTCGCTCTTGCCCTCAAGCTCCGGCTTATTACCGATTATGGGAAGTAGTGGGAAAAGGGTAAAGAAATGGGTTTGCGAAGCACAACCACTGTGAGGCCGACACCATGAGGCGGATTGACATCAAAAGGACGACAGTGGTCCCCCGCTTCCCCACATTCCTCGTAGCTGTTGGGTTCTCCAAACAACGTTGGGCGAGTCGCCGTCAGTCTCGCTTACGCCAAGACTTACCGCACATCTAATGAAAACTGGCGAAGCCCATTACCCAAATTCTTGGAATAGGGTGTCCGCCGATTCCCTATATGTAAGCCGATTCGCCGATATGTAAGTTTCACAATACGAAGAAACTCGAGCACACAAGAAATTTCCAGAAGGATAACAATAGGTCACAGCGAGTGACTTTAAAAGGAGGGGCGAATGAGCCGATGGGTATTTCATTGTTTAGATGGCTTGCAACCAGTAAACACGCGGAGCTAGGAATTGGACGGGGGGAATTGTGTCGAGCACCTTCCACGAGTAACCACGCTTATCCGAACGTTGGGGGACGATTATCGACGGAACGTTTTTTTTTTTACTGAGTGTTTTGTGGAAGTGAATGGTGAGGGGGAACATCATCGACAGGTCCATGATCGCGAGAGTAAGCAGATACCACGGGGTGTCGCCACGACGCACCAGGTGCCGTGTAGTACAGCACAGAAGGTCCGGACGCGTCAGAGAGGAGGTGCATGCACGGAACCTTGCACGTTGCATTCACAACAAGCAGGTTTGGTGGACTGTGTGTTTCAACCGGAAAGATTGGGGTTTGCGGTTGTTTACATTTCTTGAGGAGTGTTGATTTATATGACTTTCTGAGTAATGTGGAGGTGATGGGCATAATGTGTCGCAGAGTAGTTAAAAATGTTGATATTTGATGCAAAAGACGATTATTTATGTTCTATTTGAGTGATGTAAGGTGATTTGTGGAATGAGGTAAAATATTGAGAAATGAAAATAGAGGCGGATTTCATTGTTAATTGTACTATGGTATGTACCGTGTAATGCAATAAATTGTTATCTGTGAGATCGTGTCCAGCAAAAGAGTACGTGTCTGTCCATTTTTCTTTCATTACAACAATGTGCGGTCAAATCATAGCGGTACATAGACGGACATGCCAACACTCCCTACACTCGTTGAGATACAAATACTGATTCACATTACTCATTCTTTTGATTTATGATTGCTACAAGGCAGATCTAGGTCTAAATAATACCCTGTCAGCCGCCGCATGGGCATGTGGCAGAGGGTGTTAGGTCACCAGTCGTGTAAAGAGAAACGGTGAATTTTTGGGAGGTGAAATGGTGACGTGTATTATGAGTAAACTCCACTTTCTCGGGCAAGATATCGTAGAACAGCATAATGAGTAATGAAGCTCAAATGATTTCGTACGGTCTACTAATTTTATTTCCACCTCTTGCTACACGTATTTCGACTGACTAGCAGTCATCGTCAGGCAAGGCAACATCAGGCAGTCTTGCCTGATGATGACTGCTAGTCAGTCGAAACACGTGTAGCAAGAGATGGAAATAAAATTAGTAGACAGTACGACATCATTTGAGCTTCATTACTGTGTATTATGAGAGTGTATTTAGTGGTCAGATTTTATTGTGGTCACTAAATGTGCGCGGAAAGAACGAGTTTTTGTAACTATCTGTTGAGAAGTGTATATCTTTTATTTTATCGCTTCTGTCAGACCTGAAGATGCAGTGAGGCACCATGAAAATATTCTCTGTGTTGCTCTGAAACACACCAGTTCTGAATTTCTCAAGCAACCTAAATCTAGCGTGCATCCTCCGAGTCTCTAGGGACTCCCACCTTAATCTCTCAAAATGTTGTGAGGCACTATATGTTCGCTCGTAGCAGTTTCTTAACGAAGCGCGCTGATTTTCTCGGTATTTTATTATTTGTTCTGGTTAAATCTTTATGAAGAAGGTCCAAAATGCTTGCGGAGTATTCAAGGTGTGGCCTAACCTAATATGAAATAGTTTTTCTAATACTTCTAACGGTTTATTTGAGCTAACACTTACTCGTGCGAAACACGAGGACTAACGTTTTTCTCAATAAAAAGAAAACAGCAGTTCGAACAGAAGGAGTGTGCTCACCTCAATGTAAATCAATGAAAATTTACTAATCACCCGTTCCATTCAGTACCGCAAACCTGGGCAACAAAAGCGGAGGACTGAAGTTGTTCCTTGTCAGCGCAGGAGGTAATTGCACGGAAAGAGAGTTGAATGACATGCTAACGCCCCAATTACTTGAGCCGTCGACGCGCCGTCCTCTCGCATGCGACCATCCGGTCGACTCTACAGCAACGCAGCGGAAAATTTCTCCTTTCACTCCTCAAAAGCTCGCGACCGACGGCCATCGTGGGCGGAATTATATTCGACTGACTCCGCTCGCAACCTCTGTCCGAATCTCTCTGCTTCCGCGGAATGTCGTCGTTTCACGTGAGGGAACCCTTCTCTCACGGCAAAGGTCGGAAAACCTTTTGCAGTTCGGGCAGACCCAACGGTCTCCAACATCTACATCAAAAAATTACCCTGCAAATTACCTCAAGGGTGTTTGGCACGGAATGACTCATCATTAACATGCACAACAGAGTATAAATGTACTCTCACCAATACGTACCACACTATATGTATGCTACGAATGCCGCAGACATCATAAAAATCAATCTATGATGCAGCTACCCAAACGTGCCTCACGAGTCATGCAGGGTACATACAAAATATGGAGCCAGAACCACGCGGCAGATTTATTAATATGCATCTGGGAGCACATCATTTATTCAGCAACACAACCTGTCAACTAACCTACTTCTAAGTCTTAATGCAGCCATTATGGTCTCTTATCTATCGTGACATTGAAACCAGACTTTTGCGCAGTCTATTTACCTCATTTTATCCTCATGATCTGACCCACCATGGTATGTTGGAGTTCGTACTATATTAATAACTTTTATTAAAACATTAACTGGCGTCTCGAAAGGGGTGTCCATGGGTATTTTCTTCGTCCAATCATCGACCAAGCAAAACATTTTTTCTGTATCCTTGGTTGAAGACCAACATGTCAACAATTATGCTTAGAGTTCTTCCATAACCCTTTGAGTGCGGCATGACGTAATATCACGTCATGGTTGTCTTTACGCTGGTGCCGATGACGTGATATCGTGAGTGTTCCAGCTTTCATTAGGGGGCCTAGTGAAAGTTCCCTAGTGAAAGCTGGAACACTCACAGAACCCTTGACGTGTTATAACGTCACCAGCAGTAGCGTAAAGACAACCATGACGTGATATCACGTCATGCCGCACTCAAAGGGATAAATCAATAGTGCCCTTCAAATTGCGCAAAAATTGACGCTTGGAATTCTGATAAACGATTTATTCTCATCTTAATTTACATTATATTGCTTGACAAGTTGAAAACTATAACGAGAGAGCTTATTTACCTCTTAAACGAACTGACAGAGTGCGCATATGTCTAAAAAGTTAAAGTTGCAAAGGAAATGCAGAAAAGATCAACTACGGGTAGGAAATTAATCACTTCATTATCAATACCCCTAATTGCGGAGAACATAAAACTATTTGTAAATATATTTACCAAAAACTGAAATCTAGCCGTTATGTTGCGCATTCAACTGTTTTTTTCAATTTTTAGGGGTCAAACATCGTAAACTATGTGCTTTAGATACGTATGAGATGAGCTATTGGTTCTATGCGATGATGAATTAGTGAATATAACTGTACCTTCAATTAATTTCTTTTTAGGTTGAGCTAAAGGCTTAATCTTCAACTGTTCTTCTTTAACTTCATTTCTTTATCTATTGAGGGCAAGAGATTAGTACAGAGCTAAAAATAATAAAATTCAATCCTAGTGACCTCATGTCCAGTCTCAGAGTTTAAGCCGTTCAAAATTAGTGTTATTAGAATATACTCGCGGAAAGTGTCAAAACACTTACTGGTAAAAGTATACATGCCACTCAGTATATGAAGTAAGTTTTTATTATTGGTATACTGATTTTTGCACAGTAAATCTGGGAGAAGAACGAAGAAGTTTTACCAACTATTTGATGGCTTTGTCATGCATATTCTTTCAGCGTAAGTTGTTAATTTAGAATACCTATAATTTGTCCACAATGAAAGGTAAAATATCTCAAATGGCTGGATCATTCACGAAAAGGAGCATAAATCGCAGCATAAAGCATGATATATAAAGCAGAGGTGCAATATAATCTTTAGCTAAAATTTACATTTTTTGCTACTAGGATAACCTATAGTATATAAAATCTATATCATTACAGTCAGGTGGGAGAATGATATTGATAATTGATATTTAGTAATTCCATCAAGAAATGAAAAAAGAACACGCACTTCATTTAAACATAAAAAATGGAAACTTTATCCTTAAAGCTATAACCTGTGCAAAGGCAAAAAATGAAATATCCCGAGGTTGAAATAGAGGCTCTTGGTTTTATTTTTCACCATTGTAAATAAGATGAATTTCATAAGTGAAAAAAGAAAAAGTTATAACTCTTAGAAAGTACCACAGTGGTTACTTATTGGAATCATTTTGAGCCAAGCGTGTTAAAAAGAGGAAAACCAGGTAACATTCGACACACTTAATTTCTACTAAATGACGATGGTTTCGACACAATTTGACCTTGAAAATGTTACAACGCTTTTATTGTACTTAGAATTAAAAAAAAAGAAAACTTGTCATCATCTAATTAGCACGTTTGAAGTACGTCTTCAATGGAATCTTATTTCTGAAATTTTGGTATTACACTTGGGACACAGACATCCCAAGATTAACTCTGGACCGTTCCAACTAATGCACAGGGAGCGTTTAATGGGCACCTCAAGCAGTAGCGCACAGCTCCCGCAAAAACATCCCGTAAGCCCGAAGAAAATTCGAGGCACGAAAATTATAGCCATGAATCATCGCCCTTCTTCCCCTTAATTAAAAAAATGCTGCAAAGTCAAACACTACAGGCACACTTAAGCTCCCACCATTCCTCTCTCAGGACAGCTTGCTACTACTCATCCCCACTCCAGTAGTTCCCTACGCCCCCCGTTTCCAAGGGAACCCTAAATACCTCACCGAGTCTTTTTCCCTGACGCCCCCTTATGGCGGTAACTACATCGCCATCAATCAGTCGCCAGTCGAAGTGTAACGAACGACTAGCGCGCCGCCCTGTGCGCCGGTGGCTGGTCGGGGAGGTATCAGGGCCTCGCCTGGCCGAGCCGCCGAGCGGCGCTAGTGGGGTAAACAAATGAAAGAGGAGGAGCGAAGCGAAGGAAACAAAAGGGGATCGTAATGAGGCGAACGTGCGCACCCTGGCGAGTGACGTGAAAAAGGATGAATTAAAAAAAGAAGAGGAAGAAGAACGAAATAACGCGGACCGACTGGAGGGAAAGAAACAGAAGCGAAGAGCGGTGCGCGCAAAATCCATTTGCATGCAAATCCCTGAGGAATGGTCAACGAAGCAAAAGTCTTTCGGACGTCGGGTGTACGGGAGGAAGGAGCCCCACGTCTATCTGACGTCAATGAAAGAATTCCCGTTCTTTTTTTCTCAACCCCACGCATTGGAGAATGGAAGGAAATATGGTGGGAAAATAAAATGAAAACAAGAGAAGACGAAAATTGCGCACGCCGTCCACTCGAGTGTATGCGAGGTCGAAAAGTAAAAATTTGCACAGTCCAAACGCAACGCTTCCGCAGTGTGTTGTCTCATGGCTCTTGTTTTAACTTTCCGATACATTTGCCGTGGAGAATTCCAAGTGTTATTCGAGTGCCGTTTACCCAACGGCCACTCGGCCCGTTGGAAAATTTTCATGGGGGTATGCCGTAGAGACCCTTAAAGTGGGAAGGGTGTGGAGATTGGGGTGAAGGATAAAGGCACGTTAAGTGCCCCGAGACCCAGTCCGCGGAATTTAGGAGCCTAATCACCTTCAAATACTGTGGATGATTGAAAACATTCTCAAATAGCTAAAACGTTTTCCATTTAGGTTCAGTCAAGAGGAAACAAAAGAATACGTAAACATTAGCGCAATCGAAGCATTACATAGACTCTAAATCGCATGACCTACCATCGAAATACAAATTCGCACGCTGTACAACGCACTGTTGTTCGAACCTAAAGTTGGAACATTTTCACTTATGCTATCTGATATTTAATTACGCATATTGGGAGTAAAATTAAACTCATTGGGTACAGTAGATAGAGACTATTCGGAACGTGATTTTTAACTATGAATAAATTCTGGGAGCGAATTGGGTTGATAACATATGGATAATAAACAAATTTTCAATGCCAAATAAAAACATGCTACTCAGGGCATTAAAGCAAAAAGATTTGCCAACAGATGGAAGCGTTCCTCAATATTTCATTACAAAATAAAGAATTGGCTTATGGTATGTGTTTAATACATGTGTTATGTTTTATATACGTGCATGGTGAGAAGGTAAAAACATGAATTTTACAGACGAATTAAGGAATCACATACACCGTTAAAACATTGCTGGAAAATTATTCAATAAATTCCCGAATGAAAAAAAATCGCTCTGTACCTTATAATAGCGAAATGGTTTCCATTAAAGGATACTTTTAAATACAAAACTGGATTCAGAAGTACTAGCGATGAATAGCAAGTATTCAGGAAGTCGGCAGATGTGGAATGGGAAACAAGGTAACACCCTAGAAAGTTCTTCGCAAGATTCGAAGGGCAAAATAAATATCATAAAAATAATTTTTTAATGTTTCTACACAAGCTTTTTTTCTCACTTCCACAGAAACGGATGGTATGTTTTCCAATTTTTCTGGCATGTTCTAGTTCCCAATATCGGTGAACATTGTCAGAGTCTATTCGTGTATATATAAGCCTGGACTATGACCGATTCAGATGAAGACTTAATTACAAGAATGGGAAAGGAAGGTATTAAGAAAGGTTTTTTCTGCAACAAAGGAAGGCGAACAGTGGACCATACGAACAAGTATAAAACTAGAGGACTTCTTCAATCATCCTAACATAAATTCCAGAATTAAAAGAGTAATATTTTAAGATATTTTTGGCGTGTGAAGAGAATTTACAAAGACAGGATGATAAAAAGATTCATCAAGGACACTCAGGTGGAAGAATATTGTGAGGAAGGCCTCAAAAAAGAGGAATGGATGATGTAAAGAATGACCGTAGAATAATTAAAGTAAGAGTGGGGAATTCATGTTAGAGATATTGATGAATGGGCTAGCATTATCGGTGTAGCCAAGGACCTACAAAGGCCGTAACACAGAGGAGTAAGTATTAATATATATGACAAATTTTTAACGCTATCACATAAAGTTATTGTTGGCTAGGATAGTGGTTGGTCACATTCAAAAAAAATTCTAGCGGTGACTCCCCTTCAACTTGGTTGGCTAGACACAATTTGACGCCTATGAATGTGGCTCGTTTACAAACAAAGGTTTTCCGAATCAAAAGGGAACAAGCATTACTAAAAAAATGGTGATAGTACATATGTTTATCAGTAGAGGACCGAAATATAGTCAACAATCGATGCAGAAGCGGGAAGATATCTTGTTCCAAAGTAGGCTTTACGGTGTCAAAACACGATTTTGTCGGAGAAATGGCTATTATCGTCACAAAATGGCATTGATAGTTCTTATGCGACATGTTTTATGTGAGGTTCGGCTGACTTAATCACTGTATTAGATGAAAATAATCGTAATTTACATAATTTGTGAATGCTAGCATAATGTAGAGATTTAATCCTTTCTGAGGAATTATTCATATAGATACGATGCCATTCAGTGACGTCAGGCAATTCAGAGGTATACCGTTTGGAGAACAAAATTTATTTAATTGAAGGCACTTATTTAAGGCTATTTGGTAGGAATATCAGCGGTTGACGCAGATATGTGGGTTGATAATATATTTGAGTTTAAGTGAAATTGTTTTATCAACTAAACTGAACAAATATGATAGAGAAATTTCAAACATTATAACAGGCAAGTATTTATAAGCATTTTAGGCAGTAGATAACTTTCTCCACACGTTCACTCACATTCAAAGAAGCGATGTGCACCTTTAAAACGTTTCCGATGCTTTTAATCAACAAAAATGAGCGGCCGTACACCCGCACATTACCTACTGCATTCTGAAATTAAGTTTCCTTTCATTCGCTTTTATTCCCTTTGTGCAAAGGGGGTCAGTGCGAAAGAGTCATGAAAAGCCATGCGAGTCTTGATTAATCTCGCGGTGGAGAACATGGTGTAAGTCGATTACTTAGCCGGCCTAAGCAAGCGGGTGATATACGGCGAGTCGTTTGCGTGTGGTCGGCCGATATATCATCGCCACAATCTGTTTTTCTCCGGCACGTTGTTAATTTTCAGCCGGCGGATCAGGAAATGAGTGCCAGGGAAATATAATCGACCGCCGACACAGAGACTCATACGAGGACTAGAACTGAAAATTTTCGAAATAAGCACAATTATACAAATTAATTCCGAATACCTATATATGTAAATAAGGCTTTAAAAAGATCAACGCACAGCAAGGGCAACGCAAACAACACCAGAAACGAATGACAGCATACCCTGGGAGGAAAGCGATCATAGACATAAACAATAACCGGGAAAATTTATATAGCTGCTTGAATTTTTAGAAAATAATTTTGAATGATTTTGTTTCATTGGTCTCATCAATTTTTTTCAGTCTCCCTGGCTTTCTGCAACGTCTCATCTCATCTTTTCTATCAACCACTGAAAGTTGACCTTTGTTTTTAACCCTCAAAGACTTGAAAAAATTAGATGATTATACTGACATTTCCTCCTTGCTCCTAAACCTAATCTCCTTGATGTCATTGAAGACCACATATCAGTTCTGTAAATACATTTTAAATCGATGAGAAATCATGGAAACTGGTAAGATCATAAAAATAAGACGTTTTCAAAATCACAAGAAGCCATCAGAAATTAACACGCAATTTTAAGGTACTGACTTACTGGTACTTTTAAGGCTCTTTGCTGGTAAGGTCTGCGTTCGTAATTATGAAAGAGAAACCAACAATTCTACAATGCAATTCTTGTTTCAGAATAAAGTGCGGAACATATCTTTAAAGCATCTTCAACCAAAAATAATATCAGGCTTATATTGTATTGTATTATACTGTAGATTGTATAAGGCTTCAATCTCAGCACCAAATGTAACATTTATTAGATGAGTAATGAAAATGTGAAAAACTAAAGAAATAAACCTAATGAAGTTCCTAAATTTATTTATATAACTCTCCTCCAATATATTATATCCTAAAAACTATACCATTTGATTGAAATGGTATATAAATACATCCTATAACAAACATGGTAGAATTTACTATAGCCATACGCGAAATGAAAACTACAAAAAATAAGAACTTGGTGTAAAATAGTTTTTGGACAAGCATATAACCAGGTCACTTTGTAACAATTAAGTTTTAATTAATCCTAAATTTAATTAATTAACTATGCACTCCTCTAAATGTAGTTGGTAATTGCAGTTTATTTTTTTCTCCATAATTCTCTTTCTTCTATGACACAAATGAGTCATTGCAATATTTAAAGTAAAGAAAATATTTAATCAGTCTGTTCGCCAATTATGTATAATTATCGGCAGTATTAATTCTATTATTACACGGATACTGGAGTTTTAAATTTTCTACAATCAACTCATTTATGCATTCAAAACAAGAAGTAATGACGATAGAATCTGCATATAATAAATTTCCGGGTACTCCCTATGCCGACGCTGCTATGCGCAGATCGTGAACATAGAAGCAAAATGCTCAGCTATGCCTTTCACATATCATCCTCTATCCTCGACTTATAAGGCAACCACTTATTTCTTGACGTCACGCTTCAAAATGATGACTGCCACCAAGTCTTGCTACCAGTATACGCTAACTAACACCAGCATATTTCCCCAGTAATGCAGTAAAATAATTTTTTATACAGTCGTTTTTCCGACATTTCCAACAACCTAATTTGAGCGTTAAACATGTACTCTGGTTTCATGGCATTGGCAGAAACGGATGAAATCAGAAGACTGTGCGAAAACGCGACTCATTTGACTTTCCTAACTATTCCAGTTCATTTTGTAGTTTATGAAGAAAAAACTGGATGTTCAAAATAAGTACTTGCAATAGACTGTACTGCCTGAGCTCATATTTTTGTCAACAACTAGGAAATAATCCGAAATTCCTCGGGAAATTATCAGGTGCTTAACAAATGACGAGCAAAAGTAGTCGATCCTGACTCTATTCCGCATCTCCGGAGACGTAGGCTACGTAAAAGTTGGAATTGGGGAAACTCCAGCTGCAAAGCAACCGGTATTGAAGATGTCACTTTTGATTGGCTACGCAGAGTACAGAAACAAACGAATGGCTGCCTAAAAATGTAGCTTAAAGCATTCAATATTAAACCAAACTCGCGTACGGACTTCACGCTGATCGTGACCGTATCTTGTACCCGGTTCACACCACTATTGTACGTGATATGGTCCGTGCGACGGTAGCCTAAATTTGTAGCGTAAATGCACGTCCGTACCATGATAACCCATACTTCCAAACGCTTTCACTATATAGCAGTATTCTTGGAACCACGAGAAAAACGTGGAAATGGTGACTAAAGGGAATGAAAAAAAACAATAATTAAGGAGAAGCAGATGATGTTACTTTAGTGGATAAGCATAGAAAGGTGTCATTTGCTTAAATAATCATTTCAAAAGCTCTGAAACGCCAAACTGACATGGTATTCCTTGTTTCATTCGCTTGCTCTTTACTTGTTCGTTGCGACATTGCGCGCTCCACGTGGAGACGACGCCCGTTGGAAGGTGAAGACGCAAGCGGACACGCGGTACACTTCCAAAGAGTGGGTTCTTGCCCTTGATGTCGAGGAACAAAACATTGCAAAGAGGTTTTGAGAGGAAAAGTAAGAATTAATTTAAATCAAATATTCCACTGAATGATTATATTAACCAAATTGTGCGCCTCGAATATCCAAACCAGAATCTGACCACGCCTCGGGAAGAAAAGAAGTTTATGGGAAAAGGCACGGATGGATGGCGCTACGACTACTTGCGGACGGGTCACGTGGCCCACATCTCGACTCCTAGGTATCGGCTATATGAATGAATGAAGAATGATCAAGAAACACAACGACACGACTGACCCAAAAGGGCCCTAATGACCACTTCTCCATTGTCATTATACAGGAGAGACGAGACAAGAATATTTTCGGCCAGATAACAATGAATGGGGAGCGGAAATACGAAGATACTGACGTCAAGTAAAGTGAAAGTTCACACTTACAAGACAGGTTCACTTGGCTCTTCTGAGCTCTGCCAAATAACATTAGAGACATATACAAAGAGAAGATAAGTAAATGCATACCTAAGATTAAAAGAAAAGTTACTGCTTCTCTCTGGAAGAGATGGGAACTTGCCCACCAATATCCAGGTTACAACAGCGGTGCCCAGGTGAGGAGGGTGAGGTAAAAGCTTTACCCTGGTCACACTGCAATCATGCGTACGTTGATCCGTAAGAATGTAGTATGAAGGAGGCGGGGGGATCGGGTTGGTTTAGTGGCTAGAGTACTGGCTAACCACACGGGCGGCCAGGGTTCAAATCCCTACTTGAGTGTTTTGTGAAGGGCACTTCAAGTAGAGCACTCCGTCGATGAGACGTTAAACCGTGGTCTCCTTGGCGCCTATCGTTAAGAGCAGGCTAATTCCGATGCCGGGTTTCTACCCACCCTTCCTCCCTTACCTGTCCCCTATGGCGAAAATGACCACAGCTGTTGGTCGCCTCCCCAAATATCCAATCCAATCCTGAAGGAGGTAATAAAGTTGTCTACGGTGGCTACTTTCAAACTTGACAGCGAGACAAAAGGAGAATACGAGCATGGTCAAAAAGACAAGATGAGGGAATAACAGCAGCGGGATACGCATGAACAAAGGACGTTTCTTGTCGATCCCTTCCGTTTTTGTTGAGAGGAACACGTGTGACGACGCGGGCCAAAATTTGAGGACCGGTGATAAAAACGGCGACTCTGGTGAGAACAGTGTTGCAGGAGCTGTGGCTCCTACGTTATCGCATCGTGAAATATTAAAAAATACACACTCCCTGATAGGAACATTCTCATCTTTGGGAATAACAGGATTCTCGCTAAAGGACCGACGGAAAGCGTCACTCAACTGCCGAGCTCATTGAATAAGTGATGAGAACGCGAAAAGGGAGGTGACAAGGACTGGGTAAGGGGAAGTGGGCGAAGACGTGAGTGGCAAAGGGATGATTTTCGTCCTTTTTCCAACCCTCGCTGCTTTCCCATTCTTTTCTCACTTATCCCCTTCCTATTTGTTGCTCACTCATCACGCAAAGAAGAAATCAAAATAAAATCCAAAGTTTCAGGTGTTTCCCCGTAGAATGTCTGCATTCTCGAGAAAATAAAAATACTTCGTACTTCCATTCGATAATTTGTTGTCGACCAAGATTTCGACGCCAAGGGGACATTTGAAAGACAGTTGCTTAAGCTTGTGTTGAACACCCTTCAAAATAAAATATGACTCTGAAACCGAGTTCAATCTTCTGGCCACATTATAAATTTTATGTTTTTTTAAATTAAAGTTTGTTATAAAGACCTATGGACAGAATTTATACTCGCTATTACAAGGGTCCAAATTCCTCAACTGAAGAAGAGAAGGATTAGGAGCCTGACTGAATCATGCAGACACAGTTTCATTGAATCCCATTTAAGAAACTGAGGGCTAAAGGGCGCATCCGGTCATAAATTTCCTTCATAGCGCCCCATTATATTCCAGGATCGTGTCTATTCTCTTACCAAAAGATTCAGTAGGGGACCCGTGAAGAAATGCGGAAGTGTAGAAAAACAGCAATCCATAGGTTCTCTCTAAGCGATCCTGCTTTCATGTTATCATTATGAGGAACGAAATTGGCCTTTCCGAAAACATTCGCGATGCACTGAAAGACACGAGAGAAGCAATGACATGTGCAACCAAATCCCGCGATCTTGTTCAGTTTTTCTGGGCGATAGAATTCTTCGGCAGGTACAAGTATTTGACGCGGACTTCGAATGACTTACAAAAGAAAAGGAGACAAAAGTATTCAATAAGAGAATCTAACACCTTCATCGCCATGAATGTTTTGAACAATTAGTCTGAAGTTATTGAACGATATCATTTAATTTTGCTTTCATTCGATTATTTGAACAATTTTAGAGATTAAATAGTTCATGTACTAAACAAAGTCATTATTGAGGTGAAAAATTATGCAGAATTAAGTAGTTTCAAGGAATGACCTATATTTATTTAGTGCTAAACCAATTTTTAATCCTTATGATTAGTATAATGCGTTTAAAATCACCTTAACATAAAATATTACTATTCCAGAGAACATTTTTCAAATAAAATAAAAATAATTTTTTTCTGTCCTCTTCCAATGGTATTACCCAAATTAATAACGTACAAATGCAGGGATCTGAAGAATAAAACATTGAATAGCCCAAATTTCTTGTGTCAAATAAAATGTCACGAAAAAAATTTCGGTTCTGTATAGCAAAAAACAAAACGTTTTGCTGGAAAAAAATTGTCAAAAATATTTGTCTCAAATAGTTTGCTAACATCATAATACTTAAGAAGTCTTTAACAAAGTAATAAATATAGTAAATATAATCAAGCATGCCTAGAAATCGAGTCATGTAAAATAAAGTGAAAAAATCAAACAAATACTCACAGTTGAAATGAATAGTAATTCTACAGGCCATCGCTGTAAAAATACGGCGTGGTCAGGTGCTGACTTACCTGAAATGAAAAAAATGCATGATTAGTTTTTTAATCGATATGCAATTGCATCAAAATTTAAAACCTTAAAAATCTGTTTGAGATTTAAAAATTCAGCTTTTATTCTGGAGTTGAAATTGATTTAAAATCAACAAAAAATACACATCACTCACTTGGAACACATTTAAGTATACAAAAAAATCTATTACTATAAGTCACGATGAATAAATGCAGGGAGATAATAGCGGAAGGAAAAATTAAGAATTTTGTCTCAAGAGTTTAAATGCAGAGGGAAATAGACAGATTAAAAATTGATTAAACCATAAGGTCCCTAATTCAACAAAATACAGCAGCATAAAAAAGGTTTTGATTCATCCACATTTAAAAACCAATGCGATGCACTTACGATGGGTGAGAATAGAGGGAGAAGAGACAAAATAGATATCAAAACTAAATTCAGGTTTCCGACATGATATTCATGAAATTTAAGTAGAGCTTTTAATTTATTTTTAACTCTTACATTTTTCGATGGATATTCTGTTTGGTTAAGACTGCCAAAGGTCGCAACATATGATCAAAATGCTACCACTACTGTAGCTGTAATAGGAAATTAACTTCAATAAAATACAAACGACCATTGGAAATTTGTATTCAGATATTAATACAGAATTTCTTTCACCTAAATATTGGAAAAACTATATTTGAACTAGGGATAAAAATGAAGGAGATTAAAAGCCTATTAAGCTCACATAAGCTTCTTGATGTTTACTGCAAGTGAAAGTCCCATTAGACTATAATCCGTCAAATGCTCTCCTGTTCATTTTCTCTGAGGAAAAGCATTTGATACAAGGGATACAACATATTTCGAGCTTTTACTACCGTTTGGAAGATAAAAATTTATCCCATGGGATATAGTCGAAGGAATTCCGGGACGAGGCTCAAAGGAAAGCAGGCATATGAGAAAACGTTTACAAAAAAATCCTCGCAAAAAAAAAAAACCCGCCACAGTTATCAAAAGGACCCATTGTATGGGCTCGTTTGTTATTTTGATGCATTAACCACGATATGAATTATTTGTGGGATGTCTCACAGAGATAGAGTCTACTTGGGATAAGCGATGTCATTGCCTTACAGATTTATTGATAAATGATATGTTCGATACAAATGCAGTGATTCAAGCAAGAGATTCAGGATTCGAAAGCAAAATGCTACTCACATTGCAATGAAAATACGGCTACCACGCAGGACTGTCATAAAATAGTGAGTGTAGATGTAAAGCCACGGGTTATGTAATACTAATCCTATCGATATCGTGCAATGAGTCAAATCACGTGAATTGCGACTTCAGATAAGAATATGTTGGATAAGATAAGATATGTTGGAATATTCTAATTTGACAGTAAGATACTGTCAAATTAGAATAAAATATCCCATCTCATTGCATGCTTTTAACGCTATTGTTCGACAAATAGTGAATAGCTAACAACACGAATTTAAACTGTAGTCAGTTATTTACCTCTTTAATCCTGTTATCAAAATCCCCAGCACGTCACATTTCAGGTATTAAATTTTAAATTCCTTTATGCTGGAGTTCATCCCGAAGGCAGAACAAAAGAGGAAGGAATGAAACAATCTGATTTTCCATACCTCTAAGTATTACGTCAGACCTAATTGCCTGCCCATTTAAATGAGTGATATTGGAAAACATTTACAGTAGAGTTATAATTCATGTATTAGTCAGCGTAACGCTCAAATTAAGGATCATTTATTTCAATAATGTTGTAATGTTTAAACTAAAATATTTTAATTCGCAAGCATTTATAAATATTTGTTTTTTCTATTTTAATCTGTTTGCATCAGTACCTAAAAATGATGCTCCAGTGAGCTGGTTGGGACACAAAGGAGAAATATTTTTCATATAATCACACAATGTAAAATATGATTTACCTTAACATATATATATATACATATAATATTTTAATACCCCGTATTCATAGACATGTCGAGTAATTAGACCTTAGATGAAATGAAGCTATTTAAGATATACAGTAAAGAATGTATGAGCTGTTTCTTAAAATACCGAAGCTTCATAATTCATTGTGTACACCAGAAATTTTTAATTTGTTGATTTCGCTTCTTACGCTTATGGATATTTTATAGCGGCAGGTAATATCAATGCGATATAATGCGATATGAAATAAAACATCACAAGCTATTTTTAAAATACAAAAACATCACATCAACTTCACCGTGAACGCTCAAAAAGCGTCCATAAAAGGCATTAAGCCCACGAAAAAATAAAACATTTCCCAATAATATCCACGAAATATTTATAACGCCGGCGCGGCGATTTCCATCGAAATAAATCGAAAACGAAAAAATGCAATCGACGGCGGGAATAATAACAGCAAATAAGAAAAAAAGAATGGAGCTTAGAAAAACAAAAATACAGAATTGCTTTGTGCCTAAGGATGGGGTGGACGTATTCGTTTGCGGGAGGGAGAGATGAGAAGAGACTGAGGCCGCAATGGCGTTCGATGCTGCGCGGGATGAGGAGGCTCTGAACCGTTTGCCGACGATAAGGGGTAAGGGAATCTTTGGAGAGGCCCTAGGGAGAGAGGGAAGTCCCTTCTTCACCCCTCCCGCGTTTTTTAATGCATAAATAAAGCGGAGTCGTTGAAAAACATGAAAAATGCCGGAATGCGGGGAAGAAGGCATGGGGCAAGGATATCGGAAAAGACACTGATATGTAGATAAGGAGATTGGGAGTCTGCGAAAAAGGAAGCCCGGAGGAAGCTGGGGCGACGAAAGAAAATGGAAAGATAAAGAAATGGGAGGGACCGCCGCAGCGAAAAGATGTGGGGGTATGGAGTCTGGGGATAGCCCGGGCAATGCGGCGCTGTGAGCAAAGGTCTCTTGCGTCTACAAGTTACAAGAAGAAGACGGAAAAAAGTCAAAATCTGCAGCAACCAGTGACTTACCAACTATTGACACACAACACGTCAGTGACTATGCCATTAAAATTAAAAAAAAGATATCACGTACATACTTGAGAAATAATACTGTTCTCAGCTCATATCAACCTATGGTAATGGCAATTTTTGTTCTACAAGGCTAAAATGGTGACAGACGACTGGAGAAGTATTGCAGAAATAAAAGCAAGAATAGCAATGGCAAAAGAGGCCTTCAGCCAGAAGAAAAACTTGCTATGCAATAAAAGTCTGGATCCGGAGCTGAGAAAGAGACTAGCTAAATACTATTCATGGAGCGTTTTCATGTATGGATGTGAAGCGTGGACATTAGGTAAGATGGAAAGGAATAGAATAGAAGCTTATGAAATGTGGGTGTGGAGATGGATGGAAAAAGTAAGATGGGTAGATAAGATGAGAAATGAAGAGGTTTTGAGCAAAATAAAAGAAGGAAGATCGCTCCTAAAGGAAATAAGGAAAAGAAAAGGAAACTGGCTGGGCCATGTGATGAGAGGGAAAAGTATAATAACTGTGGCTCTTGAGGGTTCAATTGAAGGAAAGAAAAAGAGAGGAAGGAGAAGAATTAAATTGGTGGATCAGGTGAAGAACATCAGCTACGATGAAACAAAGAAGGAAGATCGGGACAGAAGCGGATGGAGACGACAGTGGTGTACGGGACCTGTCAGCAGACAGAACACCAGATGATGATGATAAAGGCTAAAATAATTCACAGAAGTAAAAAAATGAAAAAAATTAAATGATAGTTGTGACGAAGTGGAGAAAGAACTTTCACGTCTAAATGTTACACGGAAAAGACCGTTACTTCCCAATATCTAAAAACGACCAGTGTTTCACCAAATAATAATACACAGCCCAGCGTCTAAACCATTCCAGCAAGTATTCTGTGCTTAACTATTCAGAAGATACACAAAGATGAGCTATATGTTAAAAAATACAAGTAAAATATATAAGTTTGGGAAGTCTCTGATTGTTAAGAGGCCTTTGCCGATATCTTGGCGTAGGTATGATTTCCTCTTTATGGCAACGACAGATGCACAGATTTCACATAATTGGAACGGGAAATATTAGGGGCAAATAGAAATGACAGATTATAAAATTTGATAAATTGCATTTAATGAAATATTTTGCAAAAGTTACGCGCAAAAATTTTCTTTTTTCAGCAGTTTTCTCTTTGAAAAGTTTTTGAGGGTCTTTTGGAAGTTTTTCTTAGTTTCTACATTTAGTCTATCAGTTTTTTTTTGTAACTGAGGTGAAACTTCTCTTATTTAATATCAATGTTTTCTGTGGTGCTTAAAAGAAATCTGTGGAAATATGAAATTATTAGATTATTAGTACAATACACTGTTGATGAGATATTGCATTTAATTCCAATCACCAAGTTTTTTACTGGTACGAATTTTTTTTATTGAAGCAAGTACATCGCATCACTTTGCATACCGTAACTGATGTGCTACTAAGTACCTAATATTTTCCAGAATAATCTCTATTCTCGAAGAAGAAACTATTTTATGATAAATACAGGTCTGTCTTCATAATATAAATTGGCTACCTATCATCCCCAGCCAGACACCCCTGGGAGGCTTGTATATAATATCTGTAAATATGAATTTTAAACTAAATGGCACACTATTCATTCACTCGCGATCACTTTATGCTTTTCTCAGCATATTGTTAAACCCACAGATAAATGACATCTGGATAGTAAAAGGACAGCAATGGACGAAAAGGGTGGGTAGTGAGAACGAAGGGGTGAGGACGGAACAAAAAGAGGAGAACCGTACAGAAATAGCTCGGAGAATAGCTTAGCATTCCGCCTCTCTCGCCTAAACCCTTCCACCTACATTTCCCAGCATCCCTGGCCCAAGGCTCCGCCCCCTGGACCAACTTTCCCATTCACACCAACGGCGGACCCTGCGTTTGAAGCAGAAAACCCGAATCGATTGACGGTCAATTCTCCCATTTGAGCATTTCTTTCCATTTTTATACATGACATCAGCCGCAAGGTGTCCGCATCGATAAACGCCAAGCAGTGTATACCCAAGTCGGTTTGAAAAAGACCAAAAAGGTAAACACAACAGAAAAGGGACTGAAGGACGAGCCAACAAAAGGAAAGCTAAAGAACACTACGTTTGTATAAAATATCAACACAAACATTCTAAAGACGAATTCATGTATTATATCAATGTTTTGATGAATACATACTGATACTGCAAAGTAAAATACTTGTCAGCGGGTTCTGACTTGGCAATATTCAAGCATATATTTAATCACATAGAAAATAATTTTTCTTAGTTTAAAGAATGTATTTAAATAGCTGATAGTTTCATCTTATTTGCTGTTAATAATTATTTAGTCTAATCACTGACAAATTTAATTATATGGTAGGTGCCATTACTTATTCTTCCTAAATCCATTAGAATGAAATGGGTGCGGTATTTCATTTGCAATCACTACGTGATTTTAAGTTGATTAAATAATCTGGGCATAAATTATCATAATTTGAACAAAATCATTATTCGATAAGCTAATTGATACAATTTATAAATTATAAAGCCAAAACTTATTATGATTATGGTTAACTATTTATAATTTTATAATAGGTGTTTATCTATTGTTGAAGTCATTACTTTTAGCATATTACTAGCAATTTGCACACATACAGGTTTTACTATATCTGATGACTTTCGAACGGACATTAATTAAGCCTGATATAGCAACGCACAGGTATCAAAGTAAAGTACGAACTCTAGGTAGCGAATTACAAAATATTTAAGAATTTATTCAAAAACTAAAGTCATTCAAACTGAACTACTAATGACACTAATATGAAACCATCATAACATTGCTACTCATTCGGAAAACTTGATGAAAATTTAATATATAAAACGACCAAATTCTGACCGCATTTTTGGGCAGCAAGTCATTTTATCCGTAGCGTGCAAAGTAATAAAACAATAATAGTAATAAAAGTGAATAAAATTTGGGAGTGTACGCTAAGTCTTTATGTGACGTTAGATAAAAGCGGCTCATTTATCATTTTTGTCCATAGCCTTATAAGGAAAGTGATAGTATTTCTTTACCACTGCGTGGTCTAAATAACAGCAACAATCAAATGCGTGAGGGTTGCTAATATTGAATGATGCACATATACAACTCGGAGTAAAGCATCAATATTGTGTCCTATTTTTGAAAACTTAAGTCCACAATGATTGAGAAGGTAGAGCTCAAACATTATATAAATCAAGCCTAATACCCATCGCAAGTAAACATTTATGAAATATGAGAACCTTACATTGCTAAAAAAATGACATTTAGAGCCTACATTTTCGTTAGATTTTTTTGGTTGCCGGACGATTCCGTTGGCCCGTATGTCCCTGGAATCCCGATAGGCTGCTAAGCCTGTCATCAGGTTTTCCAGTGACCGGACCAACAGAACTTGACATAACCCGCGATCCTCAGTTTTGCTGGAAAGGACTTTACCACCTTTATTAGGTAAATCCTTAGCGCGTTCAAGATGCTGATGAACAGGCTTTCTCGTAACGTCCTAATCATTCATAATGCCGATAAATCGACTTATAAAACTACTCTCCTTGTTAAAACACCTTTTTCAACAATGTTGCATTGTTTTTTGTTAAATTTGTATTTCAATGGCAATCTTTTGTAGAGTTACATCTCATTTTTTTACATAGAACTGACAGTAGACATGCAAAAACTACCTATATAAATAGTAGAATTCATTAAAAAGGGAGAAAAATTGGAATCTTCCCAACTAAGAACAGTAGAAATCGAACCTCAATGACCGCTTAGGAAGAAGAATCAACATTCGTTCCTTATTACTAAGAAAAAGGGCACAAAAACTGGGAATCTCGCACCTCTTAATGGGGAGACAGCAATTAAGTGAGATCATAAATAAACCTCGGGAAAATGACTGAATAAACCCGCTGGGCCTTTCACAAACCCACCCCCAACCCTCCCAGTCGTGAAAAGGCATGGAGAATTCTAACGCATTAGCTCGTTGTCTCCGTGAGACCCTCTGAAGGACGAGGAGAAGGGAAAAAATTGCACACAAAAGACTTTCAGCGAAACCGAAAAGGTCGGGAAAAGACGAAGACAATCAAGTCTGGCAGAGAAAAGGGGTCGAAAGGTATAAAAGGGAGGCAAGAGTGAATAGTTTTTGGAAGGTCAGAGAAGGGCGAATGAGAAGCGAGAAATCAAAAGACACCTTCCAAAGAGAATGGCGTGACAGAGAGCGGAATCAAGGCGAGGACTGCTAAGAGGATTGAAGGAATGGGAGTGAAGGGGAGGAATGAGGTTGAAGGTGACGAAAGGGCTCGCATAAAGAGGAGAAGATTCGGGCATAATAGCATTGGCAAGGGAGTGAAAAGCTGCGGTTATTTCGTCATCATCACCAGAGGTGACCCACCCGAGGGATTAATGAGTCAAACAAGGGGATCATGCAAAGGGGAGAGCTAGTGTTCTACATCTACATAATACCCTGCGAGCCGCCTAATGGGCGTGTAGCAGGTGGTGTTAGGACACCAGCCGTGTAAAGATATAAATAATACGGTTCTGGGAGGTGAAATGGTGACATGTATTATGGGAGTGTATTTAGTGGAGCTCAGTTTTTATTGTGGTCGCTTGGTTTGCACGGAAGGAACAAGTTTTCGTACCTATCTGTTCGACTATGTATCTCTCTTACATTATCGTTTCTGTCATACCTAGAGATGCAGTGAGGTGTCATGAAAATATTCTCTATGTTGCTCGGAAACACGCCAGTTCTGAATTTCTCCAGCAAGCTAAGCCTAGCGAGTAGCCTCCAAGTCTCTTGGGGTTCCCACCTCAATTCCTCTAAAAGTTGTGAGACACTATATGTCGCCTGTTTCAGTTTTTAACGAAGCACGTAAATTTAATTTGTATTTTATTAATTGTTTTGTTTAAATCTTTATAACCAGGGTTTCAAAAGCTCGCGGCGTATTTGAGATGTGGCCTAACCTGAGAAAACTAGCATCTATTTTTTACATTTTCACCCGAGGACCATCCTATTATCCGCTAAACAAAACCTAATTTCTTAAATGCTGTGCCGCTAATGTTTTTTATATCGCAGGCTAATACGGATTGCAGATTAATAGGATTCCAAGCTGATATTAGAAGCACTAATGTCCAAGGGGATGGATTGACTTGGAAAAGGTTTCTATCTTTCGACAAGCCAAGGACGCCAGCGTTCCAGCAGGCGTCCTTTAGTCGATATATTGATATTGGTTAGTAGATGGTTTTATACAGAACTGCTGCTTGCTCCTGAGGCCAATTTTCCCTCATTGTTGGCATTCGTTCTTTCGGTTAGTTCGAATAGTCTCTCTCACGAGTTGTAGACGTACACCTATTCTCCCGCTTAAAATTCTTCGGATGTTCGGAAATTTTAATAGCCTGCCGAATAGTGTTTGAGAATTATAGATTCCCTGGCATTCACGGTGGTCTACTCCAAGTACATTGAGAGTCCCGGCTCGGAATGGACGCAGAAAAGGACACCAGCCGTGTAAAGATATAAATAATACGGTTCTGGGAGGTGAAATGGTGACATGTATTATGGGAGTGTATTTAGTGGAGCTCAGTTTTTATTGTGGTCGCTTGGTTTGCACGGAAAGAACGAGTTTTCGTACCTATCTGTTCGACTATGTATCTCTCTTATATTATCGTTTCTGTCATACCTAGAGATGCAGTGAGGTGTCATGAAAATATTCTCTATGTTGCTCGGAAACATGCCAGTTCTGAATTTCTCTAGCAAGCTAAGCCTAGCAAGTAGCCTCCAAGTCTCTTGGGGTTCCCACCTCAATTCCTCTAAAAATTCACAGCGAAAATTCACAGCGAAAAAGTGGAATTGTCCATTATTCATCGCCCTTCCGTGTTACTGCAGTCGACATCTTACAGCTCAGCCCGTAGGCCCGTTGTACGCTCTGCCACAGCACCAGCCAATCTTGTAGACTCCCTTGATAGGGAGAAATGGGAAATACCATCAGCCAATCAGGAGCAGGCAAAGGACCTGTATAAAGTCGTCCACAAGCAGGTGTCAACACTTCGACCTGAAGACGCCTGCTGGAACGAAAGAGAAACTATTGTTGCCAAATACAACAACATAATGAAGTATTCAAACATGGCGGGTGAATTTTTATGAAGAAATTGCCGTGAGAGAGCACATCCATAAAAGTCATAAAAATTCACCCTCCGTGTTTGAATATTTTCAAATGGCTAAGCACGGCATAAGTGCTGGTGAAGGATACTGACTCTTGGTTGTGGATTCTTTGAAGTCCTCTTCTCCCTTGCATAGCCATCTTTGATGGACTGCAAGGGCCTAAGATCTAGTTGCCTTGTATCAACCAAAATTGCCATGGGAATTCAAAAGCCTGGATAGCGTAGTGGTCTGCGCATTGGTCCGGCAAACCAAAGGTCCGTGGTTCGATTCCCGGTCCAGGCCTAATTTTTCTCATAGAAATTTCTTCAACATAATGAAGTGCAACAAAAATGTAGCCTTTATCATCAGAGCGGATGACTATCCAGAACCTTTTATCAAATACCTTAAGTATTACTAGTATAACTCATTATGACTCAACACAGGCAGAAAAAATGGATAATTGACAATACTTGTAATAATAATTGTAATATAGTTGGAACCAGTACATGCCCCTGGATCGGCAGTAGCCCAGCCTGTGGCAAAAAAGACTACTTGAATTTTCTCGCATTCATTGGTGACATGGTCGAGGTAGCAGATAACCATCCTTACATCTACGTAATGCCCTGCGAGCCACCACGATGGTGTGTGGCAGGGGGTGAAGATCACCAAACATGCACTAGCAATCCAGACCCACTAGCAAACTAAGTAATTTCGAATCCGATTTGTTCACAGATGACGTTAGATATATACTAAGAACCCCTGCGTATTATGCTAGGTTTAATCAGATTAACAATATTAGAGAGATAGATTGTCGTACCGGTAGATTTAAAATGTCATTTTTCCCGCGTACCATAAGAGAGAACAATAGGCATCGTGCAAAGGGATAGGTAGTTGAAATATAGTTATAGTAGTAGAATAGGTAGGTGAAATATAGTTAGCATGATGCATGTAATAACAACCAATAATCCCTTTCTTATTATGTATATACTAACCATCTAGCTGCATGTGACCTTATTACCTAGCATGTCTCCCTTAAATATCCTACTAGCATGTCAATAGTGCATGTTTGGTGATCTTCACCCCCTGCCACACACCCTCGTGGTGGCTCGCATGTTATTACGTAGACGTAGACATCTGTACTAAGACATGCAGGAGTCTATCATGCCGGAGATTGCCTGCGAGATTAATCTACAATTCATGTTAAGATTTTACTACTACTGAAAAAAAACCTACTTAACCTAGTCAGTATCCTAGAACTGATTTATCACAACTACTATGGTCCCTTATTGTACGTGGAAAAAATGACATCTTAAATCTATCGGTGTTGCAGTTTATTTCCTTAATCTTATTCCTGTGATCGTTCCTACCATAATAGTTTGGCTCTAGCAAAATATTTTGAACGTCTGGCAAAAAATAGTTTACATCAAACTTTCCCAAATGATTTAACCTATATTTACCCCTTCGATTGGATAAGGTTTTCGTGGTTTGAAGGAATTATTTAAAGAGTGACTGGGACGCTGGAAGAGGATGGAAATTCATCGGTTTTATCGCCGAATTGAAATATGAGAGATGGGGAGTGGATTTAAAGAGGTAGAAAGCATGACGCGCATGATTAGTTTGATTCATTGTCCTTAATAGTGGATAATAATAAGTGGAGAGACTTAGAGAACTTAGCTGATTCTACTAGAAGCGCAGTCTGCTATTTATGCGTTATAAAACAAAAGTACCTCGGCGAGAAAGCTTGGCCTGATTTGTCTGCAGTCCGGACCACGGAAAGTGCACACCTGGATATGTTCGCGCCTCAAATAGGTTGTGTTTTGAAGAGTGCGTAATGCGATAATTTTGCATTTCAAAAAGATCGTGCTTTCCTTGAGATTTTCACATTTTCAACGCAGTTTTTGATAATTTTTTCGGGAATGTGACCATTCTCAGGTTCAAAAATTTTTGGAATATTAAAACAAGCATTTTAGCTCTTTCCGAAGCTCAACACAGTAAGTTCAGCATTCACTTTAATAAATGCATTGTTTAAGATTGTGGGTCGTCAATGCAGGATGTTTAGTCCCTTACTCGCGTCGGAGAAGAGTTACGTCTTTAGGATATATTTTTGTCCCAATGCTGGACAAACATATGCGGACGTAAAACGGGATCCTTTGTGCAGTTCCACCAATATATTTTATATTTGAATTTAAAATTTTACGAACCACGACAAAGCAAACTTCACCACGAACAGGGTTTCAATGCATAAGCATCATCATCAGGTTATTAAAATACCATAGCATTTTCCATTAAATAACCAACTGTATGTGGGAAGGGGAGAAAGGGCAAAATTTGGTAGAGCAGGTAAATTGTTATTTTAATGCAGCTGATAGCATGGAGGAGTTAGTGGGAAATGCCTTCATTAATGAGATTAACATCAAAGTCACGGCATAAATTACAAATTTCGAGCTGCACTAAACCATTGATCTTATATTGGTCAATTTAAAATGCTACACTAAAAATTTAAAATCATTCTACTGGTGACAAGTTAAAAGTTGTTTAGCAAGTCACTCTTCTCGTCATCTGAAAATTTCATTACTTCTCTCCCTCGCACACCCCCAAACAGTCTTTGCACGACAGTTTACACGTGTAACAATTTGCACATGGCGCGCAATTTATCTTTTCAATGTAGATACCAGCGTGTTTTTCAGCAAAGTAAATGGATATGTCGAAACCGTGAAAATTAAAAATCTTCAACTCTGCAAGGAATCACGCGTCCAGCCATGATATAAGTCAACGTTCACGCATGCATGCCGACAAGATATGCACGGAGTGGTTTTCGCGGAAAAGCGCGGATGCAATTAAGCGCCGAAAACCAACGCGCCGACATCCATCGCGTAGAAAAAAAGAATTATAAGAGCCGACGGAAAATTTGAAACGGAGCGGCGCTTCCGGGCCACTTAGCTTCACTCCTGCCATCGGGAACCTCGCTGGCTGGGACTTGGGAGAACTCTCATTCATCTTCATAAAGAACTCTCGGCCGCCCCTTAACGCGCACCGTGACTCAGGCGATTACTTAGGGGCGGCTGAAATCAGATATTGCCCGGCCGCCTCGTGGAAAAGGGTCTCGAGAGCCTCCCGTTAAAGGGTCGGAGGATCAGTTAGTTCACCCCAGTCGGTCCGCTGGCCTTCGATTAGCATTTATTCCACACCGACCATCCCCCGCATCAGCTGATTCTTCACGCCGTGAATACGAGGATTAAATATGACAACCGGAGACAAAGGAAACATTACTATTCTAAGAATTCTGTGTAAGCCACTCGTTACCCAGTAGATTAATTATATCAGGGAACATAAATGGAAGTAGCGTTAAATATGAACGAAAACATTTTGCGAAATTTGTTAACATACAGAATTATACATACTTGATCTAAATTTTTTGTGAGTATATCATCCAATCCATCTATTTGTAACTAGTTCCGAAGAGGTAAACTCTAAGCAATGTATTGCAACAAAAGCAATGCTAAGAAAGCATTCTGTAGGGCTTTCCTTAGTCTTTCCATAGCAACAAAGTACATTTGTCTCAGCAAGTCTATCTATTGAAAACGATTGTTTCACGTAGTAGGGTGCTTAAATCACAAAATATACATATGTTATTTAATATGAACAGAAAAAGCTGTCTTGAAAGGATTAAACCAATGAAACGTTGCAAAAGATTCCATAAGTGACTTGATTTTACTCCAAATTCTACAAACAAGACATATTTCACCATTATGCGGATGAAATTAATGAAAATTGGGTTTAAACGGCCGAAAAAAGAAAGATGTAGTCGAGAAAAATGTATGACTTCGCAGAGGTACAGTAACTTTTATCAGAATAAGCAAACTTTTTCAAATGCATAGGCTGTTATGGCAGATTATTTTTCTCGGACAATAGTCTTCATCAACTTTATAGCAAGCTCATGGTTCGACTTTGAAGTACATGTATATAGCCAACGAAGAGACTTATTTTTTAAGTGTGAGATCCTGCACTTATTTACGGTAGCAGTTTGCATAATATCCATCACCTATTATAATGTGTCATAAGTTATTGCTCTACATTAATACCAATCATCTGATTCTGGAGCATTAAAGATGGATTAATGTTTTTAGTAAAAACGACTCAGCAATTGCTACATTGTGTACTACATTTTAAGGTATTGTGGCGTTGTTTGACTCTTGGGCATTTAGTATCTTACTTATGCTCAGTACATTAGAGCCATGCTCTTGGACTGTAACTGTAATTGTTAATTTATGTGGATACGACGACAAATGATGGATATCGTCACTTTTAAATGCAGGTAATTTTCTTATTTAGAACGTCCCATCGGATTTTTGTCAGTATTTTATTATTTTCATGATTTATATGCCACGAAAATTTCGTGAGGAGCCTATAAACATGGTACGTACAAAGAATTGGAAGTAATTTTATCCGCCTTTCGCGATGGTGCTCACAACGGACATTTTAATCCTCTTCCTTGAGGGAGAGAAAGAGTACGTACTGTTCCCCAGGATGTCTCTTTGGCACTCTTCCCGGTGAGTTTGCAACCCCGCCTCTAGAGCCGAATCGGCAGGCCGGGGGTGTCTAGGCGAGTGCATCCATCGCCGTAAATCACGCGGGTCGGAAGAGGCGAGCGAATTATCCGGGATTTATGCGCCCCTCTCGCAGAAGGAACGCAGAGAGTCGAGCGAAGGAAACAAAAGGGTCCTGTGATCTAGGATTCTTCCGCCCAGTTGGACGCGGATCATGGAACCGTGGTTTTCGTGCCGTCCCTTGTTTGAAGGGCAGTAGCTAGGCGGGGGAAGTAGATGAAAGGGGTTGGAACTTCCTTCCGCCAGCACCAAGATAACCGACGAAACCACAGCTATCCTCAGTATATGTGATAACTCCCGAGGTACGGTCAAAGTTCATCTACAGATACGTACTACGCCGCTACATTAGTGGGTAGTGTGGGGTGTCAGTTGACTGTAGGGCAATTCACGTAAAGTAAACGGCTTGGCTTTTATGGCAATTCATTTTCCGCGTGAATCTCCATCAGGACGGAGGTTCGAGGTTACCAACAGCAGTATGAAAATTCATACTGTTCTTGGTAATTAACCAACTACACTAACAGGAGTCTTCAAATATTCATATATTATTTCTTCATGGGGGATATACTACGGCCGGAAACGCTTTCTTATACGTCCAAGCCCTTTTACTTTATGACTCTGTTACGCTACTTATAGAAATAATATCAATGGTTGGCGAATTCACTTTGTGGAAATTACGATTCATGTTAAGAATGAAACCACTTGGTTTTTTCCACCAATATATTTAAACCACAAATCTACCGGTTTCGGCCCATTCAGGCCATTATCAAGATTACAGAATTATATATACTTATAGAAAATCTGTTTGCGCTGGCCTCCGGAGTAAGGATGAAAATTTACAATAAGCTTCATTACTATTCGCTTTTCGCTAACCACATAACTATTTCAACTGCGGAAGAAACGTAAATACGTTGACAATTAGTTGATCTCCATGACGCATTCGACGTATATCTCTTCTAATTTATGCACTTATGTTAAATGAGAATCCTTCATTTCTAAAGTGAACTATCAAATTATTTAAATTTGTGTATTATAACGTAACGGTGATCAATCTTTACAGCCCTTGCAACACATTTTCCACGGCGCCGTTAGTGGCGCTGTTGTCCGGGGTGAGTAAATGAGGGGACGGCGAAGATTTCTCCTAGGTTGCAACAGAAGCAAAGGAAAGGGGTATTAACTACTAAATGGCAAGTTTTAGTCGTTCCAAGAGATAAAAATAATCTGGTGGATTCCGGAAGAAAAATTATGTAATAATTATTACTACTATCGTTGAATAATAATTCCTTATTATTGAACAACATTATTTTGCAGCTTCATTATAACTGAGTTATCATATCTGAGTTAACTGATGATAACCATTCATAAACCGTCACGTACCAGAAGTTTAACTCCATCTATTTCAACAAATTTAACAAATGCGACAATTTTTGAGAGCCTAAATTTGGTTTTTCGTTCTAAAAAAAATTCCCCAGGCTGCATTTAAATGTTTATTTCTCTGAAAGTAGGACATAAAACTTGGAGACAATGGAGAGAGCTCGGCATGAAGAATAGCCCCTCGGTTTCTTCATCAAGCGATATCTACCATAAAATCGAAGATTCGAAGGCAAGATCCAATTATACGCCACAATGGTTTCATACCCCTCCCTTGAGTAAGAGGAGTGAAGTCTCTTGCAGACCGATACATCGATCGATAGTCCATCGAATTAAATTTCCGGTATACGGTTCGCGACCATAAATCGCCTCACTCTATTTATCATTGCCATCGTTGCTGCCATAAAGGCGATCACCTCACCGCCTAATGTGAACTCTTGTATCTGCCTTTCATCTCCACACTTTACAATGGCACTTACTCATCCCTGACATAATACTTTGCGACACATTCGCAAGTGCCTCACAAGAATAACCAGTTTATAGGTGATCTTTCGACACAATCAGCGGCCCATACTTGAATTCGGCCCCACATTCCTAACTCAAACGATAAGATCGTGGGTATAGAAAATAAAGTGAGGAATTGCTTTTATATGGTTTTTATGCCCTGATAACTTCTTGAAAAACCGATACTTTCAAAACTATCAGATTACCATCACAATTTTTATCCACAGTGGTTACCTTTTTTGAGACTCGCATAGCTAACTAATGTCCAACCTCGGAATACATGAAACCACCGCAAAATTATGCAGGATTTCTGCATACTGATGGTAAATTATATTTAATGTAACTATCCAACTATTTCAAATTAGAGTGTATTCCTCATTTTAACGGTACATTAATGCCGATTAAGTTAATGTTTGAGTCAAAATAGGTTCAGGGCTCTGGGCAGAAATTATGTAGAAATATTTTATGCTTAAAGACATAAATCGCGAAGTAAAGCAAAAACATAGTAAAAGTGTACACTTCGAAAAAATACCGCTCCCAAATAAACGAGACTGTAATGCAGCTTGTGACTACACTATATTGGCGGTCACTAGGAATTCAGAGGTTGTACACTAGGCTTTAAACTTGAAAAAATTTTAATAGATGATTTGTATTGTAACACATCATAATTATAATCGCTTATGGTATCGTCCTCATCGTGCTACGTTTAAGTGTTTTGTACAGCACAGTTCGATAATTATCTCTCATATCGATGAATCTAAATTATTGATCTCACTGAAACGTCTATGACAATCGTTCATTTGGAGGCTTAAATTCGTAACTTTCTTGCAGGAAAAATTCGCCCGGTTCAATCGTGTTACTTTTAATTTAGATTATTTATTTAAACTTTCGGAGGTTGTACACTAGGCTATAAACTTGAAAAATTTTTAATAGAAGATTTGTATTCTGACACGTCATAGTTATAATCTCTAACGGTATGTTCCTTGTCGTGATATCTATAAGTATCTCTCGCATATGATGTCAATCGTTATCACCCACATCGAGGATTCAGTGCTTATTGATTATAATAGGCACCATTCACCCAATTATATTTTGTTCCCAATTTTTTTCCTCTACCATGCAAAAAATGTGGTTGCAAAGTTATAATTTGCTCTGCCCCAAAGTAGGGCATACTAATCCAAGACTGAGATTGGATCCACCGGGTAGCTGGACGGGCTGTTATTTAGGATTGGTTTGATTCCGGACGTGGAGGATTTTTTTCCAAGATGGGTAGGATAGGAGGAGGATGAGGGTCAAACCATTTATGGGTTGGAAAATGAAATGGGGTGAGGGAGGGATTACGAGGGTCCGACAGTCGAAGAGGGAGAGGAGGAAGTCGGCTGTCCTGTGACCGTGTCACCCCATGGGCCCCCAGCCCTAACAGCGCCATAAGGGGTCGGGCCTTGCGGTCGCTGAATCATTTCAAGGGGTGGCTTCAGTGATAGTGTATGGAGGGGTGAGAGGGTAAGCGATTGGTATATGCTTAAAAGCAGGCAGGGGCTGACTGAACTGGGAGCCGTCTAAGTGAGGTCTGCTCACAGGAGGCGTCTCCTGATCGCATTAAGGAAAGGACTTTACTTTCCGCTGTGGGCGAGGGAATAGAAAAAGTGATGGGACAAGGCTTGTGTTTCGTCCGCTGATGGTGGATGGGTGAAGGAAGCAGGACGTGTTATTACAACTGACGGGGAGGGAGAAGATTCAGATACACCCTAAGAGAAGATCCCGCTTCGTCCTCTGCATCCTACTATAAGCAGTAATGGACTTGCCGGACCGGAAAGACGATTCTCCACACTCGGAATTCGACGACTGCGTACTTAATTTAATGTCCTTAGAGCATTACGGACGTTAACTTCGTGTTGGAGCAGGATGCCAAAGCGTTCACTTACGTGTCTGAAATTCGTGGAGCTTCCGAACAAGAGGTAGTTGAGTGACGCTAAAAGCTATTTCTTCACACTTACCCCATTTTCATCGCAATGAAGTCACGAAGAATGACTGATGATGCCGCAGTAACTTCTATCTCGCATACAAGCAACCTTGGGAACGTTCGTGAAGGGAATTTACGACACCAGGGAGCCAGCCATCGATGAAAAATTAGTACCACAATAGCGAGGCATGTCCCAATTTGGCGCGCTTGTAGTGAAGGCTTGCTAACATAATCTACTCTGGGCTGAGGAGTTAATTTGCAGGTGTAGTCGGGTCGTATGGCCGAATGATTTAGCCACCATGGCCACAAAGGTATGAAGGGTGTATTGATGCAAAAAAAGGGGTTGGCCTGTAACTCCCATTTGGTACAAAAAGAGAAACAGATGAATTTGGCCGTAGATTTATTCCTTAGCACTGATGAAATGGCGTTAAATTTTAAAGCATATAATCAGTGAATATAGAACTTAATAAGAATAAATACTCCATTTTATTTTGATAACAATATACAATAGTTAGATCGCAAATAATTTTATACAATTACTGGATCATTGGGCCTTAAAGTAGTTTTACTCTTTAACGAGAGAGGTAGCAAATCGAAATATTTCAAACCATCTCAGGTGAACTCATGAAGAAAAATAATGGAATATTGTCTGGATTAAATGTAGAGAAAGAGGATGAAAATTAAAGCTGGTGAATAAATTTCGTATGCACAAATTATGAAGGAGGACTCTACATTGAAAATTGTAGTTCCAGGAATTCATTTCAAAAAGGAATGATATTTGATACCGTCCGCATAACTTCTATCTTGTTTAAAGCGTAGCATCTCTAGGCGTCATTTATTAGCAATCGAGGCATGCCTTAAAACACGTTGTGTCAAAACTAAAATCAATGCGGAAGTTACTGATTTTGCCGTTTTTATGGTAACCCCAAAACGGGCGAGAAAAAAATGTTTGCGTTGCTATACGTTCACTACTAAGAATTCGCAGCCCCTTTTACATTAAACATAAAATGCTATTAATAAATATCCCTAGCACGTATAGTAGCCACGCAGATTTATTATTCTAGGAGTTGAAAATCTTAAGAATAATATACGAAAAATTGGAAAAATTTACAACGTGACAGCTCTTATGCGACAGGCTTTCAGTAATCTCATAGGATCTGTACCAACTGTTATACAACTAGACGCAATGGGTATGTGAAGAACATAATTGAAGGCAAATAGAGGGAAAGTTCCCAAGAGGAAGACCCAGGAATAATTTCATGGACCAAATAAAGAGGAAAGTACATAAGAAGAAATACAAGTAGGTAAGGGAACTAGCGTTAGATAGGAAAGGGTGGAGGGCTGTAGTCAACCAATCTTAGGATTGAACAACAACCATACCTATATCTACTAATGGCTTTGTCCTATTTCTTTGTAAACCTTTAAGGTTTTACCGTACGTGGCCCAGGAAGCGAGCCATAAAATGAGAAGCACAAAGAGGAACACTGGGTTAAATGAGGTTGATAAGTCGATTGAGTAAGAGTAAGGGTCTTTAACGTCCAAAAAACGATCAAGAGATGTACAGTTGCTCGTCACGGAAATAAGCTCTCGAATGGAAGACGCTTCTTTTGTCTCTGTATCTCATTGCTTTATTTTAAATCAGCGTTTCCAAATGGGAGGTTCCTCTGTTGCCATGGCTCCCTCGTTTCCAACACTCCATTGCGACTGTTCGCGTAGGTCAATGCGCGGGAAAATGGGCCTTAATATGGAAGACAAGGTCCAAAAGGGGGAGATGAGTTTCAACAGTGTGAGGGGAATCGATGTGCGATATGCTCAACGTATCGCAATACCGTATCGATGTTTCTGGAAGGGCAATATTGGGCACCGCAATGAATTACGCGCTGCGAAATGGGAGAGAATAGCAAGATGTTGCAGCGAAAAATAGTATAATATATAATATTAGCGAGATATCATAAATCTGCATCGATCTTCCAGGAGGGGAGATAGATAGCGTGGCAATTAATTACATAAAACGATGCATTGCAATTATAAATGTTAAAGTATCCGATATGTACATTTTGATTCATCAAGCTCTGTAATTGGATGCGATTTCATTTAAGTTGCCTGTCACGGGACGAAATTCTATAAATATAATAAACGGGTTATGGCCGACGCCAATCAATAAACGACACTTAGGGCTGTTCCTTGATACTCAATATAATGCAGAATGGTACGATATGCAAAGTAACGCACAATCCGATTAGTGTATGTTGATTCGTCAAGCCCTGTACTGGGATGTGATTCGATTATGGTAGTCTGGCACGGGACGACCTTTTATAAAATACGAATGACGAATTATGACCAATCCAATCGATAAATGACTCTAATATCTGATACTTAATACTCAGTTTAAAGCAGAACGATATGATTTGCGAAGTAACGTGACGTGAAATGCCAAGCGTTAACTTGCGTAATTAAAAATGCGATGCTAAGCGATATGCGACGAGATTTGTAGGAGTAAAATATGCTGCTGCTGAGCAATAGTTAAAGCCGAGACTTGGAAGAATCCCTTGGAGAATTTGAGATAAAAAGGAATTGATTCCACCAGGTATATTCTTTTACTGGTTCCACATGTGCAGCTAAATTATAGCACTGCGTTCGTTTCCTAAAGGTGGTAAAATACATGCATAAAATCAGTGGAATTACGAAATTTAATTTGAACTTGAACTTCTCTGGAAATGAAGCACATAGAAATATGACATGCGGTCAAATGATATGCAAGGCATGAAGTGATTCAGACGCATACGCGATGCGGAGACTTGGAGGAATCCCTTGGTGAATTTGAGATAAAAAATTATTCATTCCATGAGAATGGTTCTTTTACTAGTTCCACTGGTGTAGCTAACTTATAGTACTCGGTTTGTTTCGTAATGATGCTACAATGCATGCATAACTTCAGTGGTATTGCAAAATTTCACTTGACTTTTCATGAAATGTAGCAAAATGCAATGTGACTTGCGGTCTCATGATACACAAGTTATGAAGCGATTCAGACGCATATGCGATGGGATTCATCACGTGTTTAAATATGGACAATTATATCGCAATTCGGTACTGAAACTCGAATATCACCCTGTCCAATGGGAAGCCCTCGAGTAGTGGCAGCGGGGGCGCGTAATGAAGAGGGCTGGCCTATTGCAGGAAGTATTATCGCGTGCCACTGATGGGCACGAGGCAAGAGAGAATTGGTGTTGGTGTAAAGGACGGAAAGGGGGGGATGGAGAAAGCGATGGGGGAAGGGGGCGCACACACGAGAGAGAGGGCGAATTTGTGAAGGGAGGCTTTCCAAAAGGGAGAGAAAAAAGGGAGAGAAGGGGGGGAAAGAATGGGGAGAGGCCCAGACGAGACTGGGGAATGGTTCGGCCCATTTGCACTAAATGGTACACACGCGGAGTAGCACAAGTCTGCGGGCGATGGATGTGTCGCCTGAGCATGTGGCGTGTGAGGGGGTCTGGAGTGCATTGTGGGAAGGGGGGGGAATAAAGTGGGAGGTGGGGTGTTAGCATTGGTGTGCGTGCTTGCTTTGCGAGCGAGTGTACGTTGCCGGGTCGATGGTGGTGCCCTCGATGGGGGAAAACGGTGAACTTCTCGACCCGAACTTGCTACTGCTCTTTTTATCGACGGGGTCGTCCTCCCACACACGACGTGAAGCAAGTTTTTCCGTTAACATATCAAATTTCCTTGAAACTTATAACATTTTGGAAGAACCAACGCTCACAGCTTTTATCGCAAATGTAACTCAGAAAATAAATATCAAAAGCAATTTATTAGGCATCAGGGTTGAAATTCGCTATGAAAAAATCATTTGACTTGACCGGGATTCAAACCCGGATCTCCCAACTTCCGGTCAGGTGTGTTAGCCAGTTACACCACCAAGCCATCTTCCTTCAAGGCAAATTTCGAGGGGGGTTTATGCGAACTAGATGTTCAGGCCTCAAGTCTACATTGTAGCACAAGAGACGAAGTCGTGCTCACAAAGCCACTGTCGCGGTGGATAAACCCAACATTGTCGTTATTAAAACGACGAAATTGACAAATTTCCAAACATTGCATGTAACAAATGATGTGGTATGAAGTCACTCGCACGGGTGCATATACACCAGGGTTGAAATTCGCTATGAAAAATATTAATAATAATAATAAATTTATTGTATTATTCTAGGAGTGAACTCCTTTAGAACATGGTAGTACATAATGTGATGTGCAAGGACAAATAACAAGAAAATAAATCATATACTCCATCAGAAAACAAATAAAGAATAATTCGTTCATATAAAAATTAGTAAAGCCATCAAACAAAAAACCATGAGGAACCCAATAAAGAGTGATCTGTACATAGAAAAATTAAGAATAGAATCGTACAACAACCAGAGTAAAAAAAAAACAAAAAAGAAAACTACACTTGAACTCTGGGATTTACACTTGAACTTGAACAGAGGTTAGTTCTTCAAACACATAAATTTACCACAGACATAGCAATGAACAAAATCCATAACAAAAAGACATGATCTAAGTACCTGGATCACAAACAAGTAAATGTTTAATAAGTTTTCTCTTAAATATTGTGAGTGTAGCACTGTCTTTTACATATTTTGGGAGGTTATTCCACAAATTTGAAGCAACAACTGTAAAGAATTTTTGGAATGTCGCTGACCGGAACTGGGGGCGTACAAAAAACAGGGGTCTTGTCTTGTAACAACATTAGTGTATTTACTACTTGGGAGAAAAAGATCCATTATGTACTGAGGGCTCCCATATTTGAGGAGGTTGAACATGAAGCAGGCTATGTTGTACTTTCTTCTTGATTGAAGATCAAGCCAGGAGAGCCTTTTAAAATAAGGGGTTATGTGTTCATGTCGCCGTAGATTAAAGATGAATCTCACACAGGATTATTAGGCATTGACATTGCATTCGCTATGAAATTTATTAGGCATTGACCAAAAGGCTTATTTTTCCTCATCAAAGGACACTTCAGGCAAATAGTTTTGCTGGGATCGAAACGAGATCTTTGGTGTGCTTGGTACGATGTCGTCACAAACATAGATAAGATATTTTAAATGTATTGCATAGTTTTGTAAAATATCTTACCACCAAAAGAATATAAATGGGACAATTTTGCTCACGAGGAACACCACAGTAAAACGATACGATTTTTGGTGTAAAAGATCATTACGTTCAAAGGTTGCATCACATCTTTCTATACATATACTTATCACGCGATCATATTCCTCTCTCGTTTAGGAAAGTGTTTTGGCAGAAAGTACATGAACAAACTCTAGACGATTGTGTTGATACAGAAACTGATCATTCCATTTTTTATTTGACCGAAATCAGCACGTTGGGGAAACGGGAAGGCTTAGCCATACTGATACAAGGAAAAACTTGCAAATGAACTACTATGTATTACACAAAAACACGGGTTTTATCTTTTAGCCATCCAACCCGCTTCACATTATCAATTATTAATTATTCATTTCATAAAATTGAGAAGTTCTTGGGAGATTCATTCTCCCCGAGTTAGATATAAGCCCTTGGAGTTATTGTACTGATATTTCAGAACTCGGAATACACCGGAACACGCAATGCTTTGTTGAGAGTGTTCGTAATCTCTCGGAGGAATCAAGGAATACGACCAGGCTCAGCAAGGTTATATAAAATGTATTAATTTTTCAGTGATTCTTTGAAATATGATAAGATCGCGAAGGTGGTTTAATAGCCTCGTACACGTCCGTGAGTCAGCTGTGCGTGAGCATGTGTGTCTTTCCTGCAATACACGTGCACGCGTCATTCGAGGACTATAAACTAGAGGTTATAAGAGTTGAGCAAAATGGAGAATGATCGGGAAAGAGATAATAAGCTTGACAGAAACTTTACCAAAACATATTGATGGCGCCTGAAAGCAATGAAAATAAAGAATTGGAAAATTTTGCTCCGGCCCATTCAAGGCCAACCTCCATGAGCAGGTAAGAGTGAAAAGTTCGTGGTCTATTTTGATGTATCTTTTTAGCATAAGACTTGTAAACATATTTAATATTAACATTTTAAGTCCTATGTTTTTCAATCTCTAGTAACTCATTGGGTATATCGCAAGAGTAAAAATGATATTTCTACTCATTTTTGTTAATTGGGAAAAATATTTATATTAAAATTTATTTATAGAGAACGGGGAAGATGAATAGGCCCGTGACATTTGCACATGCCACAAGGTCTGATAGATTGGCTCTGGCTATGGATGGTGGAAGATGCTGAAGTATGCGCAATTTTGAAAATATCAACGAAATTTAATACCCACGAACGAATAACTGGAACGATGAGAGCTGGTTCAACGTTCAGTATCTAAGTAGCACCTCTCTTTGAGTTTTTCATCCAAGGACCTTCGTATTATACGCTTGATTAATCCTAGTTTCCTTACTGCTATGTTTATAAGAGTTCAATTCAATTCAAGAGTTTATCAATCGTTAGGCCTCATCTGGAATATGCTGTTAGTGTATGGGATCCATACGAAACGGGGTTGATATCAGAGTTAGATCGCGTCCAGCGAAGAGGAGCTAGGTTTGTGAAACGATGCTACGATAAGTTGGCTAGTGTGTCTGGACTGTTAGAAGAATTAGGATGGGAATCGCTATCACAGCGTAGATTAAATTATAGGCTTAACCTCCTAAATAAATTTCAGGAAAATCATTTTACTGATGACGTAAAAAACATACTATTAACCCCTTCGTACTACGGCAGATTAGATCGCGCCAATAAAATTAGAGAGCTAGATTGTAGAACCGATAGGTATAAAATGTCATTTTTTCCGCGTACCATTCGGGACCATAACAGCTGTGATCGTCGTCATGAATAGTTCGAGTATTGACAATAGGCAGGCAGTTAATCTTTCTCATTATATTCTCCTCTTTCTTATTTATGCATGATGTAAATAATGATGTTCTTATTTATGCATGATATTTTGAATCTGTAGTAGTAGTCTTTGTATCCCTTGCATGTTAGAACGATTGGAGATAGAATGTTTCTTGGGTATTAGATTTGTAATTGGCACTTTGCATGTGTGGTACGCGGGTTTTAATGTAATGTCGGTGTTCTACCATATCATTAATGCATGCCTGGTGCGAAAGCACCCCCTGCCACACACCCCTTGGGTGGCTTGCAGGGTATGACGTAGATGTAGATGTAGATGAAGAGTGTTCTCCAAGATATAACTGATATTATGATCATTCCAAGATATTTGATCTTATCCGAAGACTTATGTATACGTCACCCATAGTGTAAACATGACTTTGGTAAGACATCTTCCGCAAGATGTGTACAGTGATACATTTACTAAGATTTAGTTCCAGCCTCCTCTCCTGGTACCATGGATAAACATTGTTTTGGTCCGATGATAGTGCTTCTAAGTACCCGTCAATTATTATTCAATGGAGAACTTATAGATTTTTTGAAAAAAATAGAGGTAATAGAGAATGATGAATCTTGTTCGACGCAAAAAACTCGAGGCGTAAGTAACGCTTAGTTTCCGAGATATAAATTCTCAAAGTTGTCGAAATTCCAACGGCGCGAAAAACGGGCGAAAAGGGGGGCGTGGCCAGATCGGGCAGGTCTTACGTCACACCTGTCGTTCGGAGGCCGCAGCGGTGGCAAGCCCGGCGTTGTCTCGGGGACTCCGGGCGGCGTCACCGGGGACTAAGGGCAGGAGCGCTACGCCTAGAACGGTGGAGTATTCAATGGATGCAAGCAAGCAAACATCTACGCTGCTATCAACGATGGAAATTCCGCTTACAAAGTAACGGAACCAAAGCGAAGTTTAACCATATACGTTAATTTAAAGTCGCATGTCATCGGCATTGTCAGAACTTCTTACACTGTAAAGACTGGTTTAGGCTGCTAACAGGAGAGAGACGTGGGAAAAGTGTAAGATTTGTTCCCCATACGCCTGGGTTCGCGATAAAATTGCAACTATAGGATTTCTTTCCACTATTTTACCTGTCATTGCATTTATTTTTGTAACATTTTGAGGAATCGAAACAGGGACCTCGGGAGAGAGAAAGTTTATACATTCCAGTTCATTACAAATGTAGGGCATGATAACACAGTATTTTCTTTACCTTGTTATGCGTATTGCAACTCTAGGGATTTCATGTTACGTTCACGGCGTAATGCGGCATGATTTCAAATTATATCACATAGGCATGTTAAGTAAAAAATGACTCCACAATAAGCCATTTAATAATTTTATTACCAGATGCATAGCATCTGCACGAACGCTGTTCGTGTGGGTAACATAATTTACGACCATTTTTGTATGATGTCGAACATTAAGCTCTTCCGGGTTTTCAACCGCGTTGGTTGATTGTGCAAGGAAAACACTCCATGATCCTTCGATTCACGTTTCTCTTACATTAAATCCGCCGTTTTAAATGAACCTCTTCATAAACATCTGCTTTTACATACCCTGTTATTAACTCTCTCACGTCTGAAAATTTCACGGTGAGCGAAAAGTTGATTAATAAATATCAGCATTCGAGTATAATTGCTAGGAAATTCACAGTTAATATGTCGCTTTACGATAAACGTTATATCTTTATCTATTTTTAACACTCTTCAAATAGACTCACGACCGATCGGAGCTCTCTCTCTTCCCTAAAATGTATCCTCGGATTACAAAATGTGCGGCCAACGACACACCTTCCACCTCATAAGTGTAAATCCAGGCAAACTATAGAATCCCAAAATTTGCTACTAGTTGTACTCTCTTTGAAGGGTTAGTTGAAGATCCAAGTAATAGTTAGAAAGTTAAAAATGATGCAGTGACGGTTGTACCTGTTCGGGATTGGGAATTCTACTTTATTTCTGAAACGTATTAACCCAAAAAATAAATTACGCAGCATGGCCACGATCCTGTACTACACCGGAGTCCTGTGCACCCAATGCCTTAACCCACACCACCACGGCAAATAATTATGTTACGAGCGTAAAAATATTGTTAATTACGCATGAGCAGATGCGTAAACAGTCACCATTAAAATTGTATCGTATATACACCCAAAATTGCGCCAACGCATGAACTCGTGGACATAAAAAATCTCCTGCTATGATACGGATAATTTGTCCATGCATCACGTATATACTTGCAAGGACATGCATCGTTTGATCATGACATTGATCGTTTGGTCATACTTCCTCATGGAACTACAATAAAATTTTACAATCAAACTTTTCGAAAAGATCACATTTCTAATAATAACGAAATACTGCAATAGAAATTTCTAACAATTAATATATAAATTTATCGGGAAAATCACAGTAAATAATTAACGAAGTGATTTAACAGTTTGTATTTCCGACTATGCCCACATGTCGCATCTCATTATCAGTACTCCATCATCACTAGAACTTCGACTTCATAGGCAGATTATCTGAGTTGGCACAAACTTCCATGCAGATGAAACACTAATTAATCGTTAAAGTATTGCACACCAAAACAGATATATATACTTTTAGAAACTCAGACGCAATATTTAAACGAAATATCACGAGGCTAAAGATAAATGAACGGTAAGTGAACGGTGATACTCGCCGAACTATTCGCCGGTATCTCGTACGTTTCGTACGGTAGACGGCAGATGTGATGTCACGCGTATCACTTCCACAATGGCGGGCAAAAAGCAGCGATTAAAACAACATCATCTTTTCCATTGACAGCAGTTCAATAAATACGGTCGCTCAGATGAAAGGAAAGAATATGTAGGAAACATTTTTGGTTATCTATATGATGCATGAGTTAAAACAGCTGTAAAAAAACCTTGCAATTTCTCCATTCTACAAAGCACTAATATTAATATCTGTAAAAGGTACTTTTAACCTGATAGAAGTAGTTTCGATATTCCCGCTAGATAGAAACAGCAATTTTATTTATATTATTATATATTTACATTATATATTCATATTTAATTTTTTCTAATCGTCATGACTGGCACGGAGAAACAATTGCGGAGCCCCAAGGGCTTAACACAGCACATTTTGGGAAATGCCGCCGTAGATATTCTTGGCAGAATGATTATATACAATTATATAATACAATTATATACATATAGTATACAATTTCTCACATAAAAAGTTAGGTTATGACTACGGAGGAATGCAAAATTTTTAAACCTTCAACGTCCTTTTTTCTGAGCACTCAAGTGTACGTGAATGAAACTTCATAGTGTAGGAGTCTGAAACGACCGGAAAGGAACTCCCTTTAGCTCCCTATAGCAAATAGTGAGTATCAATTAGCGAATTAATATTGGAAATCAAGTAGATGGACAGAATCATAAATTCAGTCCTGCGGACAGCTAAGGCGGAAATAATGAGAAAAAGCTTGAACGAACTTATTGGACATATTCAGTTGTGTAGCAATGATCGCGAGAACACCGAATTTGAATATTTTTCGAGGAAGACCAAGGGTGTGTTAAATATGGTAAACCACGGCAGGATACTACAAAACAGGATTCCATGAATAAAGTTCTTTAAGTTGATTATTTCATGTATTCTTTTGCATGCATTTGCTTAGACTACTTACACTCTAGATAAAAAGACATAAATTTCACTAAAAAATAATTTTTTTCAAATTTGATTCCCTAATACGTAGAGAACACCTAGGGGAAAATGGACAACCTAGCGTCTCGTATATCAAAAATTCGCTAGTCTATAAGACGAAAAGAACCAACGATGCACTAATGGATTAGTTTTTGAATATATGCACTCGACAAGGTTTTGGATGAGAAAGGCCTTGGCGTGCGGGCACCTAAGAGCGTATACATATAGCGGCCAGGGACGTTTTGAATGAGCATCGCCTGGTTTTGGGAACATCACGGGGGGAGCCGTGGCTCGAACAGGAGGGGGAATGATAGGAGAGAGGGAACGGAACTCATGGACCGGAGAGTGGCAGTGGATGTGATAGAGGCGGGGAATTCCCCGTCTCCTCTCCGTATTAAAGCAACCGGGAACGCATCTGAGCACTCACTCCATTATCTTGGGGAAAGATACGGCGATGGCATATCCAGGTGATGGGATGCCTCAGATGGCTACGTTCGGTGTGGGGGTGGAAAAAACACATCGGTGTGTTACTCCAGGCGTCGCTGTGAGGAGCGGGATAGGAGTCGCGCGGGGTGTGTCGGACGATAAATTGTCCTGGGGACTGGGGTTTCCATTTCGGCCCGTCCCAGTCGCCTGCTACACTCCGTATCCCGATGTCTTGATGTCCCCCGGCCCCACGAAATGCCTTCGCCCGAGCGACATGTTTCCATACGAGCAAGAGGACGATAACTCAATTTCGGGAACTAACAATAAGTGGGCATGAATGGGAACTATTCCTTCCGCACTTGATGGCATACGCTGAATCCAATCGATGGCAACTGACGGAACGGAACAGTAGCCGTATCAAAATATCTTTCAAACGTTGCCCACAGAACTTCAACAATATTGTGTTAGGGCTGATATGTAGGAACCTACTCAAGGCACAAGAAGAAAACATTGTACTTTTCCTCTCTTTAAGTGAGCATTCTCATTCATCATTGATTCACCATTCATTGGAAAACTGAAAAATGTTGTTCTTTCGTCAGCAAGACTTTATTGGAAATAAATTCTAACCATTCCCGCCGATCACTTATTGGATGAATACTGTCACGAGAGGCTTGATTTCCGGCGTCAGGCTCGAAAAACAGGCTTCAACTTTCATAATTAGCTCGTTACCTTCCTTATTCTAGTTTAATTCCTTAGCTTCTGCTACATTCTGGTACCACTTGATACTCGCTCTCCCATTCTTAAGATTCCTAATATTCCAGCTCTTAAAGAATCTTTTCCATCGCAGTTAACCAAGGCTTGCTAAGTACATCCATTCCTCTCACGCCATTCCCTCCATCACATAAGTATCTTTTTCGTTTATTGAAGGGAAACCTCTTACACCGCGCGTCCTGAGAAGTGTGATGCCGCGCCAAAGTTGATGTTACGATATTGGGTATGCCAAACCAATCTTCATCAAGTTAAATCTAAAACGCACATACAAATGAGCAATAAATGATCAAAACTACAGCAATTTAAAATCGCTACGCAAATTTTAACTTGATCGCGCGATGCCACACGATACCAAACCAAAGTCAACAATTTCTAGCCAAATGTTAACGGATCCCCGACCATAAAAATTAGTATAGCTAATTTGTAATATAAAATTAATATAGAGAGCGAGTACGTTTAAGATATTTGCTGACACTCACACCTGAAAAAATGTACCGGGTGTATTGTGTTAATAATAATGGCAAAATCAACTCATTCCTTTTGTATTCAGGTTATAATTTACGGGAGCAACGCTTTGACACAGAAAGGCAGAGGAGAAAAAGTGGAAAATGGCGTTAGTAAATTTTTATTTTTCTACTATTGATAAAATTGAATTGTTTATATTTCAATGCCGCTCAAGTTGGAAAATGACGCAATAGGCATTAAAGAAGGGGTGGTGCTCAAACGATTGGGCACACATGCAATTTAACACTTACAAATACATGCAAACATAACGTTGATTTGGTTCATTTCTAAAACACATACGCTTATACGTGAAATATTAGCTTGCGCTCGGAGAGCATTTGCTTATTGTTAAGCGCGAAGAGAGTTTTTAATGTTGGTCAGTTTTCAACATTCTAAATCATAAGGCATTCTAGAGATACTCTATCCACACAGCAGCTGGAATACACACCCATACCTCCCAAATATCCCACAACACTGGTTAGGGATTTACGATTAAATTAATGTTATCTCCTGGCGAATACTAATAACTCAACTGTCTGTATCTTGCGCACCCAAATTCATACTTTATGTGATATTATTCAACGATTAGGCCACACCTCGAGATAAAATAGTATGTCTTAGTAAAACTACTAATTTATATAAGTCCATCAAACAGATTTATTCATCCAAAAAGGCAAGTTTTGCAGCTGAGTTACATCTATTGAATATGTGACTCAGTTGCGTTTCTCTATCACCTGATGTTGACACTCTGACACGGACTCCGTCATTATTTTTAACGAGTCTCAAAATACAAAGATATATATTCATTACCACCCAATGGAACCGCTCCGTAAATCACTACCCAAGACATTGTCTTATATTAATTTCCGCATCAGCTTCGTTTCATAAATATAATGGATAGATACCAAAAATACCCAGAACTACAGAATTTGTGCCGGCGCTATTGAACTTTTGATTCCGTGAAATTGGGACAGCAGAATTTCAATTGGATCACCGCTCTCGCGGAAGAGTAATCCCAGGCGACAATGGGAGACAAGTGAATCAATAATGGGCGCCAACGATAACAAAAGGGAATCGTTACGGGGTGGGTGTGGGATGCTGGGGGCGACAGTGGTTTAATTAAGTGATTCGCGGAGGAGATATTGATCATGGCGGGGACAAAGATCGAATCTGGTTTGCTCGGGGGAATCAGTTGGAAGGGCAAATGCGTCCCACGGTGACGTAATTGCCACCTCAGCTTGTCACGCAAATTGGAGGGAGGTCTCAAGGGAGAACAACTGAAGGAAGCTGAGTACTACGTTGCAGGACACCTAGGTATTACGGTAACAATCCTCTGCATCAAAGCAGGTCTTCATGGAAGAAAAATACTGAAGTTACGATGACCAAAAGCCATGTTATAACTGCCTTATATGCTTCTTAACCAAATCTGAATATAGTAATCTTCAAAATATTTAATGATAGCATATACTACACCACAGATTAAAAAAAACACACGACCCGGGTTTTAACGCTTAAGCGCCAACTTTAAGTGTTTTAACCGGGTTTACAATGCCTTATGTAAAAAATGTTTTGGAGGGTTGTGAGGAGGGGAATGAGTAATTTGGGTGGTTTGGATGCGAGTTGAAGGTAAGGAGAAGTGGGAGGTAGGATGTTCTGTGAGAAATCTGTGATGTTTTAAATATTATCATAAAATAATTTGAAATATGGAATACCCAAAAAGTAGCAAAGTAACTTACATTGATTTCCTTCACCTCTCGGGATCTACCGCGTCTTTCGTTGGATAGTGATAATAGTTTCGTTTACACTACTGTCAGTGTCTTCAGGTCGAATAGCTGACGCTGTCAGCGAAACTGTTGTCACTATCCAACAAAAGACACGGTGGATCCCGAAAAATGAAGAATATCAACGTCGAGCACCGCCAAAGCCTTCGTTCTCACATCAGGAATTTATATTATTAATATATAAAATTTGTCACAGATCTAGATTCAGTAGAATAGCTAAGGGGAATACTTGATTAAAAGACATAAAAAATGAAACATTAATGAAAAAATAACAATAGACTACCGAATCATGAATGCCCAAGCTAGTGAGGTTTAACTAATTCGATCCTCTTCATGCTGGACAAAATCACCATTACGTCCTAGATGTTACTGTCCGAGCAAAAGGAAAATTTATAGTATCCTATCAAATTAAGCAAAATTTTCATTAATTCCATGAAAAATTAATGTAACTGATGGCAAATTAATTAAAAAAGTATTATTAACTGGAAACATCTATAATAATCTTATTTTTTACCAAATAATGAAACCCATTCTGGCTAAAATGATAGCTTTTGCTGTGATGAAAAAGACAACATTTTCTATTAACACATTCAATCAAGAGAGAGAAACATACCATATCAGCACCGGTGTATATATTCTTAACGCAAGGCAGAGAGAATAAAACACAGTACCATTCCTCCCTATCATTTTAAAGAACGCATTCTCATTTAGATTTTAATCATATAAACTCATTATCTCGCAAAGAAACCCTTGTTTAAACTCCAGAACTATAGAGTGTAACTGCTTTTGATGCCGTCGATGGACGATAAAAAGAAATAACATCATTCGAGATTAACATTTACATTGCAGAGAGGACGTGAACGTTATCGAGTTACCACCATTTAAAAAGCGTACTCACGGCCGGCGAGGAACGACACCGCGCACATTTCAACGCTCCGAAACTCCATTACGAAATGCTGAATCGAAAGACGAAAAGCAGTCACATTTTCATACTCCGATTATAGTGGGGGACACAAAAGTCAAAACGGATGCACGAATGGGATCTCTGGCTTGCCCCGTCGCGTCGCTTGGATCTGATGCAATTTTCCCCTGGCAGTAATCCTCTTTTGCAGCTATGCAAGCCCTTGCAGGTCTAAGCTTGTCGTTACCAACCCCTCACTCAATCTGAAACTACGAACAGTCCTTCGCGCCAGCGCAAAGGTGTGCGGCAGGCATTGTTTGGACTAGAGTAGAGAAATGAAGGGATATGAAAATTTTCACAGAGAGAGAAGAGGAAAGAATAGTTGGGTATGTATCCACAGGCTATTGCACGAATTGTTTTTCTTTATAGCCTTTAATGGTATGAATAAAGAATAAAACTACTGCATATACTAAGAAATTTGCTATCTTTCCTGTTTTATGAATTCTATAGGTAAAATAATCTTCAATGAACTCAGGTCTAAAGATCACAATTTGTCTAGTTGCCCTAGACTCATATGTAGGTAATTTGATTGTCGCTTTCAGATATCATTCCAGTTCTGCTAGTGATATTACATCATTTCCCGGTTCAAGAATTGTTTATTTTAACAAAAGCGCGGTGACTTCTTCAATTTCTCGGAGCTCGTGGAATAAATCTTATTAGGTACCAAAATGCATGAGGTGTATTTTATATGAGATTTTTTGTGTCTAAGATATAATCTCTAGTTTCCACCTCTCCCCACAGACTTTTTCCTGCTATTTGTTCGATGAAACATGCCTCTTAATTGCAACTCCACATAACTACAGTGCAGGTTTTCACCATGATATATAAAGAATCACGGTAGGGTCCAAATGTTTGGCTTCTCATGTGAAACCAATACCAATATTCTCAACTTCTAAATGTGACTCGGATTTGTTTTCTTCTGAATAATATGTATTATATGCATTGTTACAGTTATATAAAAGAGTCTAAGCTAAGTCCAAAATAGTCTAAGTTCAGTAATGTAAGCGTCTATGATAAATGCTCTTAGCATAAAATATAAAATAGACTCCATTTGGTCCATTTCTCGTTCAATGACCGAACCCATAACAAATTCAATCGAATTTTAGCCTTGATTTTGGAGTACATACAGTCATTTGAAATTAGGAAGAACAAGTACGCATCCTTGAGGGATGCCTTATCTTATCCTGGCCATTTTCTAAATATCCATGGAGCATGCAAGCATATACCAAATCCGCAGTCCTTACTTTGTGGAACCTCAAAACTCGTGGAAACAGCATAAATTTCACTGGCAAATTTTTATGATCAAAAATACAAATTTTTTGTACAGATTAATTTCACTAAGTTTTCGTTCAGTAAAGATAATTGCCGCATGATACAGCAAAGAAATTTGCCTTACGCTTTCTCCAAAACCAATACTTCTGCTGACTTTCTCGTCTCACATTGCTTTAAGATATTATGAAAGAACAATCCCCATCTTATAACCCGGCGCCTTCACTGGTGGAGGATAGAGGAACGCTCTTCGAATATGATGAGGTTAACACTGGCAAATACAACAATCAATATGGATAAAACTATCAAAATATTCCGCCTTACAGTCTATAAGTGAACTGTCAAGAGCTAAAGATAGAAAACCTTGTTTGAAAATGAACTGGTCCTCCAATTTGGTGCTTTTGTGTAGGGTGAGTTCTTTCACCAACTCAAAAAATAGCGATAAAGCCTTTATCAATGTCTCGTATGCCAGACGTATTAATTAATGATTGGTCTAAGCGAAAAATAAGAGCAGAATAAGGAAAATGAAAAAAATCATCACCTTTGTAAGCTGGAACGTGTTCAAAAAGTTAATGAAGGTTCAAATCGAATGGGAGCACAACACAGGTGAAGTAAAATTGACCCAAGGAACACATGGAGGCATTTAGTAGGGAAACCCAAGGCTCGGAGAAAGTCAAGTGGAGGAAATCACGGTAGTAGCGCTTCGGAAGAAGGAGATGAAAGAACGAACCAGGGTGAGTTTCGCATGATCTGCCATCACGGAAGCGCCTGTGTGATCTAACTAGAGAGAAATGACATCTCTCTTTCGGTGTGTCCTCCGGAGGACCTTCCTATTATTCCACCAAATGCGTAGGAGGGTACGGGAAAGCCCTGTGCGGGAGGGAACTGAAGAGCCATCTCGGCTTACAAAGAGGACGGAGGTTGGAAATGGGATAAGGGTGGAGATCGGAGGCAAGCACTGACTACGCATTCTACGAGGGGCAAAAGGGGTGGCAGTGGTGTGCCTCGACATAATGCGTAGGGGGAGGAGGAAGCTGTGGATGAATCAGTGGGGGCGAGTGGTTGAGGGTAGGGCGTGTGGCAGGGGAGCTGCGTCGCGCGTTGAGGGGGTGGAGAAAGGGAGCTCGAGATTCGTGGCATTAGAGGGTGCGGTGGGGAGACGGAGGCGATCGAGAATGAGGGGTCAGAGGCAGGAGCAACGTGAGGGGAGAGGGAAGAAAAGATCCAGGCTGCGACCCTTATGACAGGTCAAGGGGATGGCCCGCTTGCGAGCCACGTCAATGGGCTCATGACATCACGAGGAAAAGACATTTCATAATAAAAGCACTTATTATGTTTCATTAGTTAAAATGTAGGACAATATTACTCATCATAGAGGAACATAACTGAAGGCAAAATAGAGGGAACAGTCCCCAGAGAAAGACCCAGGAGTAAGTTCATGGATCAAATAAAGAGGAAAGTGCATAGGAAGAGATACCAAGAGGTAAGGGAACTAGCATTTGACAGGGAAGGGTGGAGGGCTGCAGTAAGCCAATCTTAGGATTGAAAGACCAATGAATAAATGAATGTTTAATTACTCCGACAGAGAATTCTTACAACATAATATATTTGGTGAAATCGCGGAGTATCTATAGGTATCAATGAAGGCACACCTGAATTCTGGCTTCCATCGTTTACAGACTTATATACACACTATGCAAAGGAAATACAGTATTTTAAAATTACAGACCATGTACCAAATAATATTACAGTCTTAAGATCACGTTGTCTAGAGTTTCTTCAGTAAACAACCAAGATCGTATATTTTTCATTGTTGTGTTTAAGATTTTTGAGTTAAAACATGAAACAGGTAATAAATTATATACTTTAGGTCCCATGTACAAGAAACATCGTTTGAATAACGTCAGGTTCGGCTTGGGTTAGGAAATACGTGCTTTACTCAAATAAAAGGACTAAGAACAGAGGATAATAACTAATTATTTGAAATTTTGAGTGAACACCATCACTATAGATTTATAAACCGTTTATGGCAGGTTTCGATGAGGGAGTGTAAACATCTTTTAGGCAAGCTTTCTCAATCCCAGACCTCTTCATATCCATACACTTTCATGTTTCCCGTTCCCCGCTTTCCCAGCATTATCCCATCTATCACGACCTTCGGCATTCCATGCTTCTAATTACCTGTTCAACGTACTCATTAAGCTCCACGTTGCCTCTCTACTTCGCATCTCTTCCAGCAGCTTCTTCTCCTCTCGCATCGTTACAGCCATTTCCTCAGTCACCTCTTGACTTCTTCGTTATCCTTTATTACTTAATCACAATGGCCCCTTCTCGTCCTCTTTTACCAGAGTCCACGTTTTTGCACCATTCACCGCTTAACGCTGGCACTGGTTGTTCCCGATGTGCGCCGCTTGATTTAATTCTTTTATCTACCTTAAAGTCATACCTCACCATCGTCCGTTATCAGCTTCTGTCAAAATCCCAAAATATACGGTCATTTGTCGACGATGGAGACATATATCTCACTATCATGATGAAATATCAACCTTACGGCGTCCTTCACAAAATCAGTGTCAACTACAGGACAACATAACTAAGTTAAAACGGTTCTCATACTAAGTTAGATCTAGTACTTTTCCGATTACTTAGATGCAGGGGATGTTTTCGGGTTCCCTAATGTGTTGAATACCCCATGTTGGCCAACATTTTGACGCCTGACACAGACATCGTCGGAAGGGCAGTCACTATGTTGTTACAATATCGTGAAAAGTACCTCATGAAACACACTGAATCTCGTTACATCGAATATTATACATTGCTAATCGCTTTGCGTTTTATTACGAAGGAACCTAGCGCGAAAACTAACTTATCTTTTGGAAATAAACACATACCCTAAAGCACTGTGCCTGTTACTGCAGTACTGTTACTTATGAGACCACCCTGAAAAAATATCTAAGTTGAATGTCAAAATCTTGGCCATTATTCAATCTTTAGCCCAAAGGGAAACACGACAACTACCTAGAACAACATAACTGAAAAAAGCATATAATTAACCGAGAAAGAGTCAGATCATACCTCGAACACTAGAACTATTTCAAGGTAGTAAGCCTGAAGCCTTTAGTCCTGTGAAAACTAATATCAGACTTAAATTACTGCCCAGAAGAAAATATTCGAGTTGAATGTCAAAACCTACTGAACCTTTAACCCAAAGGGAAACATGAGAACTCTCTAGAGCAATATTATAGCAAGCAAGCAATTAATTCACCGGGAAAGAGTCAGATCTTACCTCGAACATTTGAACTATATCAGCGTAGACAGCCTGGAGTCTTTAGTCCTATGGAGACACGAGGACAGCTCCTGCATCAGTTGTACTTCTCCCCACCTACCGCAAGAGTGCATCCATGTGACAATACAAATTCCAGTCACATCCTTTTTCTAACCCAAGACGGATTGATGTGGCGAGGACCCCAGAGTTACTCCACAGACGGGAGAGGAAAAAAGAAAAGAGTTTTGAGGAAACACCAAAAATTTTTTCCAGCCCTCCTCCACCGACATGGATGTGTGGATGGGAGCTGGCTGAAGTGCTTTCCGCTCCGGTACTCCTTCCGCGCGGAGCGTGAGGACAAGGCGAGCCGGGCGTGTCGAGATGCAAGGAGGCAAAGCTGCGGTGAGTGAGGCCTTTGTTGTCGTCGCTTGGGCCAAGAAAATCGATGCCTGCGGCTCGGCGGTCATTGGCATCACCAAATATAGGCGGCCAATTAGGAGGCCGGATCGAGTAATGGATTGCGGAATTTTTTTTCCAGATTCGAGGTGCTTTCTCATTTTTTAATAAATCTTCATATCTACTTACGTGAGCTGAATTCTATCTTCTTGGACTATTTTTTACACTAATGACTTCAAACAATTATGCCGTAAAGTCGGAAAAAATGGGTATAATTGAATTTCGATTTCCAGATGCTGATAGAAATAAATTTTCTACCGATGGAATACAAGTCTTCGGGACGAGCGTATTCCTGATTTACTATTAATAATACGGTGGTTATTAAATTTAATCAATTAAGCCGCCAATTCACCTAATACTATGTCTACTTTAGGTTCTCATTTTTCGTTTAACCCCGTGCCTCCAAAAGTTTCTTCTAACTGCCAAAAATTTCAATACTCAAACGATCAATAGAGAGAATATGGCGTCCAAGGGCTCTTAAGAATAATTCTGTCCCAGATAATTTCAAAATGTCATTTAAACTACAATTTCAGGAATTATTTGATCAATCGGCTACTTTTGGAATTGGCGTGAAGTTCAAAATGATGGTTTTATCTCTTACTTCAATTGATTAACATAATTTTTCCAAAAGTATCTAATAAATGCAACGGTGACAGATATATTGAGGTAAAATGAGATAAAAATAATGAAAATGGGTATGTATTTAAAATCATAGAGGAAACGTACAGAAAACATTTGAAAATGAGATACATTTGTCTGTTCCACTACTTAAACCGATACCGCTACATTTACTTCGTCAGTATATTGGGAGAGTGAGTGAGCAAAATTTGCAGTAATCTTAACAGTTTTCATTAGATTTAACATTCAGAATTTCAAAACTGGTTATGAACTTACTGCCCAAATACCAGATACTGTACTAAATCAATATTTTCTAAAATGATTCCCTCAACTTCAGCAGCGTATGTAGTGCAAGACAATCAGGTACCTATATAACACGCCAACATGGTGCCTTCTTATTGCTTACCTTTTCCTCAGACGCGTGCAATTGGGTAGGCATATCTAGGCCATACATTGACGAGGCAGGATGATGGCCAACAATCCTGAAATTCACGTAACTCCTCACTCTAATATCACCAAGGGTACATGCAGAAGTACGATACCAAAAAATGTTCAACCCTTATTCCATAATTCATCCTTACATTTTCAGGTATTTCGAGCATCAATTAGGTTACTGGACGCAATTACAAGGAAATACTGAACCGTAAATAATGGCGATACAAAATTTGAGGAAATTCACCGAGATGGTTTGAGGAAAGAGGAAGCCATTGGGAGATTCATATAAAATAATTTTTTCAATACACATTTGATCGACCGACCCATAGTGAGGGTGCCCGCCCCAGTCGCAAGTTTTAGTACATATAAGGCTCAGAAAAAACCCTTTAAACCCCTAAAGTAAGGGAAAGAATAGCGAAGAGGAACGGTCGAATGCCACGGAAGAGGAAAACAAGGAGCATCTGTATGGCACGTAAAATTTAAGCTGCAGAGAATCGTGGGCTGCTGCAGTTATTTATAATAATTTATCCGGGGCACCTAGCGTGGATGTGAAACGTTAGTGACCACATACAATGAAACAGAATATAATATGCAGTAGGCTATTCATTGCATTACGTTTCACAAGTCAAGGACTCACTTTTAAATACTAATTTCTATCTAGCCATTGCCCTTTTGCAAAACCGGATGCACAATTTCTTCAACTCGCATTATTATTTTGTGTTTACAATACTCTCTTTCCCGACCAAGGTTACACCAGAAATTCGAACCATCTGTACACATTTACCAGCGAAATTTGGATTTTATACTTCAAACTAGAACAACTCTAATATACTTAGTATTAAAGCAACTAGCTCTACATAATATGCTTCACTTATGAAAGTTTTTGACGACAACTGCAGTCTATGTTCCTCCTAAAATCCTCTAAATTAAACAAAATATGGCATATCATTTAAAATACGCTAGAAACTACTAGAATTTATACACGCGCGTTTTTGTTATGTAATGGATCAGTTCATGAAGCAAGCAAATCCTTAAACTAAAGACATCATATAAATATCAGCATAGTTTCACCTACTCTTGAGAATAATCAATGAGTTCAATCAATCAATGAGAAATGTTTACCGACTGGCGTTTAATGCTAGATTTTCAGGAAATGACACGCCCAAATTCTGTCTTCAAACCAGGCTACGTTCAACCACGTGCAAGAATTCTTTTACGTGATGGTGATCAATGAAGATTCAAAATGAATATCTAACCAATTAAGCATTTACCACAGCTTGCAAATCTGCCTCCACGAAAACGTAAACTGTGCCGATAAGTTTCTAAGGTATGAGATACAAGGAATACCGCTAACTCAATGAACCAGTAACCGCTCGCAATAGGTATGTCAAATATTGACCATCTCACCATAACCTACTTCTATGATGAACGAAATAGAAGATGCCTTGCTCTCAAATCCAACATAATTGATTCAATGACACATAAGAAATTAATTTTGAAGAATCTTACCAACAATCATATCGCTGCCTTTTCACAAACTCTCGATTGAGTATATAAACTGAGTATCTATGAATCTCTGATAAAAATCACAGGCTCATGTTCAATAGCCCTAAGGGCCCCACAAACGCTCACACAACTAAATGAACCGAGCAATGTATACTAAATACACGACCCCGCTGGGACCGTCCTTCGCCTGAGAGTGGAGGCAGCAGATTGAAATGGGAGAGTCATAAAGGGGGTTCATACTTTTTTTTATACCTCCCACGTTAGGCGTGAGGGATTGGGGCAGTGATTGGGAAATGCCAGATGTATGAACCAAGGGGGCGACCCTGTTGTGGAAGGGTAAGGAAAAGGAGGAGTAGCGGTAATAGTAGGCTGCAGGGGTGGTCGATGGCTTTACGTCACATTGGACCGGAGCCTACGGATTTAGAGGAAGGGATGGAGTCATGGCTTGAATGCGTGGCCCGAGATGAAGTGGCTGTGTGTGAAAGAGGAGGGAAGGGAGGGCCAAAAAGGGATTAAAACGCTAACAAGGAGGATGGGGAGGGTGGGGCCGCGTAGGGAAGAGAGGGGAAGGCTTGAATGATCTGCACTCAAACAGTGGAGGAAGGGTTTTGAAGGGCTGGCGAACGGGAAAGGGCAGAAAGACACTTGTGCATGAGCAGTGTGGGGGTCGAGGATTCCGTGCGGCGTGGAAGCCCTTTCCGTTGCTGAGGGCCAACGCCTCGCTTCGTCGCATCGAGAGAATCGCTTTAATCCTTTCGATTAAGCGAGATGGCGTGGGCCCCGCGCGAGATCGACGGGACCCCTTGCCTGGGGGAGGAGCCATACTTAACGAGTAGGCCTGCAACGTATCTCCCGTTCTTGGCACGCTGGAACTGTAAGGCACGGATTTAAGCCACCACACGCGAGTCTTCGTGATGCTGGGAACTCGGGGTTTATGATCGAAAAGCAGAGGAGGCAGAGAATAATCCAACATGCTTGATCCGCTACGATGAAACCAATACTCCACTTTTCCTCTCAGTATGCGTTGGTTCCAGACGGTAGTCCTCATTTTTATAAATGTACCTGCTGTGCCCGGCATGCAATTCAATGCCTATTTTTCTTTCTTAGTAGGCACACATTTACAAAGCATATACATTTACATGCGCAAAATAAATGAAAGAAGATTTTTGTGTATGAAATTAAATTTGAAAAAAATATTCAAGTGCTTTGGGATATAAAACATATTTGGTCTTATTCCCATTATTATATTATTTGGCCCTCAGAAAAATCAAATAAGTTTTTCAGCTTTAACACTCGTAAGCATGCAGCATATAATTGAACATGTGGACAGCTTGGACTTTTCACATTTAATCCACACACTGGAAGCGATTGACCTTGTGCCTTGTTGATGGTCATAAATAATGCAAGGCGAACGAGGACCTGTAGTCGTTTGAAATCAAATGGCATGTCGGTGGGAATGAGCACATAATCTCCTTTTGACTTCCCATTCAGAATGATCGCTTAGATAACGTTTGGCATCACTTGTTTCTGGCTCATTTGCTGAAACGATTCGCACTCCACCTATTGTACAATGGATTTAATAATTCATAAATCTTTGAGGGCGCACGCACAACTCACCAAAGCATAATCGTAATCTGATGAATGGTAATGGAGTGCATAGAAGACGAACAAACAAATATTCATTTTTATATATTTGATCAGTAAAACACCAAGTTTATGAGACTAATTTTTATTTACAACTGTTTTAATTTAAGATATTCCAAGAGTCAAAGGAATATTTTAATTTATTTGGTATCCTTTGACAGATCCCATAGATGTTTACAAAAGTTGCATTTCGCAGGTGCATTCTCAATAACTCACGCATCTAAAGTTATTTCAGAGTACGATATACATCATCATCAAATATTTAAAAAAATAACACCCCATTACACAATAAAATTATCTCCTTCAATAATTGTTTTGTCTTCCAACCTTACTTTAGAAGCTTATGTTGGCCACAGAGGGAATGCATGACACAGTGTTGACCTCTGTTGTGCAGTAGGCAGTGTTTTTTTCTTTTCAGCAAGTACAAATATTTATTTATTAGAACGTCTCGCGCGGCAGACAAGCAGTTACCTTGAGGGAAGGACAACGCAAGGTGCTGTGTTGCCAACCGGCATAGAGAAAAAAGTCAGCCTTATTTCATCCTAGGTGGGTTCAGGCATTGCCTTTACGGAAAACCTTTCAATTTTTATTAATTTCTTCGGTACAGTCCACTAATTCGCGTTAGTGTTTATTTCTCCGAGCAGACAATTTCATGTTGCGGGACATTCGCAATATTAGTATTTTAAATTTTAGTGGTATGACGTCTTAAAGTCTTCTGAAACCGCAAATAGTCTTTGAATTTCCGCCAGTAATTAAGCTTACTGTGCACCTGGAAAAGATCTTGGTCATTTTATTTCAGATTTTTGGTCTTGCAGATGTATTGCGCTAATTTTTTATTGAATTTATTTTACGATGTCTCTTTTAGAAAATTTCATACCTAGGTAAAGCTAACAGCAAAAGGGATACATGGGTGCCGGAGTATAAATACTTCTCATGCTGAATATTTATTTTGGTAATTCATGGGAGTAATATGTGTAATAAAATTTTCAAAAGCAATAACAAACTATAATAAAGGTATTTAAAAACTTCCTCTTTCCAAACGGATGCCGAATTTTTAGGATTAACTGACAAAATAACTAAAGCATTCTCACCGCAACCTTTGTGTGAACGTTGGAATGAAAATAGAGCACTGCAATTTCCACCATTTTTATTTTCCATTGCCCCGGTATCCTTGCAATGCGAAAACTAGTTAGTTAGGTAGCGACGTAGAATGTTTACAAATCCCTACGTATACATGTATATTTACTGATGTCTATTATCCTACCTCTGAATATATATATATTACTGCAGACATTTAGGACAGCTTCCCGGGTTCACTGAGTTTCACGTCCATTTTGTTCTCAATGGCGTTTCATGCCTGTTTAGGACACTGCTTCATACTGAATCCAATCTGCAAAGGTGACCTATAACGGTTGTAACACGTCATCTAGAACTAGACGGAGGAATTGTAACCCACATGCTGTGTAAAAAAAATATGCACTACAACGCTTAGCAAACCTACAGTTGACAAATATACATGTATTACATTTAACTCAACTGATCATGTTGCTCAGGAAAGAAAAAGAATTGTGAGCAATAATATACACAATGAAAAATGCAGTGTAATCAATTCAAAATTTATGCCCGGGATAAATATTACCGTGCATTTAGATTTGAGACTGTCATATGCATCGATCCGTGAAGAGAGATGTGAAAAAAGCCCTTACAGCGACATCTCATCCACTGCATACGCTATAATTGTCACCTGTAGGGTTGACGCAAGAGGGGGTGTTACATAAAGAGCGGAAATTCAAAGGACCCTTCAAAAACATCGGTGTGAATGAGACACATTCAATCCCAGACCTGCTCAATCCGGCATGGGCAGACACCTACTCATGTTACAAATATTTCTACAGGAGGGGCCTCTTAGACGAAGTGATGTTGTTTTGATGCAAAAGCCACTAAACTTTACCTGAATTGCTATAAAACAATCATTGGATATTGATTAAACGATATTTATAAACATTTTCATCGTTTCTCCGTGCAAAAAAGTATGAATTGAAAATAGATGAGGACTTTATAGAAGTTTTTGATGGAAATGTAATTACAAGAATCAATCAGTCTGATGAAAAACTACATTAAAAGCGATTATAACATGTAAATTCTAAATACTCCAAGCAGAAAATGAAAAATGTACCACAAATTCCAACGGAGATTCAGAATAACATCTATTTTACGTTATTTTTACAGTTTCTTCATTTCCTGCTAACGTATTTAGAAAATCTAAAATATCAAGGTAAGAGAGATTCAGAATAAAATGTATCTGTGGTAAGTTTTACACGGTTTCTTCACTTTCTGCTTATGTACTTAGTAAAACTAAAATATCGAGTTTCTAAATTTTTGGTGCACTTACGGAATGAGAAATCATTTTTTGAAAAGTAATTAAGTGAGATGACGACAGAGTTCTTCAGGCCATACACCCAATTTCTTTTCGGATAATAGTTAACAATAAGCATGTAGGAAAAAATTCGAGCCGTAGTTCTTTGGGGAAAAAATGAAACAGGATAATTGGAGCCTCAAAATATACACCTAAATTTCGCAGGTGAAGAGGAAGTGGGATGCAACGGTGCATTTGGTCTTGCAACCTGATATCCAAAACGGCATCAAATTTGGCCTTCATACGAGGACGTGGATATTTGCGACTAGCTATGAAGGTAATGGTTGGTCGTGCATTATTCCGAATAGGAGCTCGATACGGGTCTACTTGATTCGTTTCCCCGGAGTAATTAGGTCGTGAGCGCTCCAACGCCTCACATCTGCCTCCAGGCGTTCCCTTTAAAAACAAACCGGTGAAATGAGGCCCTGAAGCATGGCTCACGGTGTATGCTTTCAGATTTACCTCAAAACTGTGCCCAGGAGGACACTTTAGGGTTACATTTCCACCCGAGGTAAACTCCAACTACCTTCTCTCTTTCCGTGTTCATTAGGTTTCTCTTTCTAGTAATGTTTTTAGTTGAATATTACGATCCATAAATATCTCTTCTTTTCTCTTCAACTCTTTGTTGGGCGTTTTTAAGTGATGACTTCGTAAATTTCATCTTCATTATTCTGTGATAACATCTTATGCCCATTGCATCAAATACCTTTTGCTCTGCAGTTTTAAATGCACCAACCTTACCCATTATGGGAAAGCGAGCTTCGTATTTTTGTTTAAAATATTCTATATTCAAGCGTTTAACTTTTAAACGTTCGTGGACCAGGAGAAAGTCTTTGACAATGCTAAGGAAAACAACATGTTTGGCCTGCTGGAAAAATTCGGAACGGATTACGGCTACAAAAGAATTATCTACCAACTATACAGGAAGCAACTCGTCGCAACGCAAAAGGATGGAAAAAAAGAGGCAAAAATTAACTAAGAAGTAAGACAAGTATGCAACTTCTCACCAGTAGTACCCAGGATTTACTTGGAGGAGGCAAAGCAGAAAGAAGCAAATTGAGATGAACGGAATTAAGATTAATGGGTAAGAAATAAGCATGCTCTAACTCAAGGACGATATCGCAGTCATAGCAGGAAATTGCAACGTTCCTCAAAGGCCAATAAATGGAATGGATTGGATTATTCATAAATACAACGTGAAAATACATAAGACGAAGACTAAAACCTTAGTACGGGAAAGAAAAATGCTCAATGCGGAAGTTAAGCTGAGTATAAAGAAATTAGAGCAAACGGATTCCTTCACCTATCTCGGTAATACTAAGCCATGAAATGATAGAAGTGCAGCTGATTTAAAGCGAACAATAGTCCAAGCTATGAATGTGCTCTGAGCAACAAGTCAACTACTGTGTTCAAAGAAAATAGGACTACAAAGTAGGAAATCGTATATGAAAACATTCGCGTGGACCGTGGCACTATGAGTCATGAGCATGGGCCATCGGAAAAGCAGTCCAAAGCAGACTAAGAAGCCTTCAAATCCTAGCGCTGGAAGAGTAAGTTGAAGATAAAATGGACAGACAAAATAAGAACTGATGAAGTTTACAGAAGAGTAGAATAGGACTGGACCATATGTGAATCCATGCAAAAAAAGAACCAGATGAACTGGACATAAGCCGACGCAAAATGGGTGAGTAACAAACATAATTTATTAATTTGTGAAAATTTCTCGGGCTCGCCACTGGGTAAGAAATTCATAGGCAGCCGACGTTTCGGGTTCCGACTCGTTACCCATTCTCAAGGCTACTGATGCGAGCTTGAAAAGACTGCTTAATTTGGCGCTAGGCGGGGCGGGATTGGTCGAGCTCCGATTGATGTGGTGGAGGACCGTTGACCAGCGGGGACTTAGCTCTGGAGTTCTGAATTCTTCTCAGAATTCTATTCCAAGAGCGGCTGATCGTGTAACCAGTATCCCGGTTGAAATTCTTCCTCTCCAACCTTATCTCTATCGCCTCTTTGGTTAAGCGATCCCAAAATTGGAATAGAATTCTGAGAAGAATTCAGAACGCCAGAGTTAAGTCCCCGCTGGTCAACGGTCCTCCACCACAACAATCGGGGCTCGACCAATCCCGCCCCGCCTAGCGCCAAATTAAACAGTCTTTTCAAGCTCGCATCAGTAGCCTTGAGAATGGGTAACGAGTCGGAACCCGAAACGTCGGCTGCCTATGAATATCTTACCCGGTGCCGAGCCCGAGAAATTTACACAAATGTTATTCGCCGAGAAAGTGTTAAATCATACATAATTAATTAATGTTAAAATAGAGTGATAAACCTCCAAACGGGTTTCCTAGAAAAAGTTCATGAACCAATTATATAGAACAGCACATAGAAAGAGCTACCAGGAAGTAAGAGAGCTAGCATTAGATAGGGAAGGGTGGAGGGGTATATTTATCCAAGGTTTGGGCAGAAAATTCAATGAAGACGTTAAACTATTGGTCTCATACGAGTTTAAGATAAGGTAATTAATGTAAAATTTAATGATTTATTAATAAACGTTCACCGTTAAGTTCGTTTTGAGTTTTCATCCCAGCCACTTCGGACGTTGGTCTTAAATGTCACTTTGCACCCGGCGCGCTGATCTTTGCCCATCCAGGTTATTTAGTAGTTCACCAAACGCCCCGGCGATGTGGCCAGGTTCTTTGTCGGTCCTTCATTTTCTACCCTAACTCGTTCACCATAATCAACGTACGTGGAAAAAAATCATGCAAGTGAGGACATGGCGGAGACGTGTGACATGACGGCATGGATTTTTCGTCCTTGCCGCAAATAAAGCGATGAATGGATCTCAGTCAACGGCCATCAAACTCTCTTTCGATGTTAAGAATTGGGCGATGTCCGAGATTGAACACAATGTGCGTTATAAGATAAGTAAGACAGCAGTGTAAGAATCGGTATTTTAGTTCACTTCATTTTGGTGTACTTACTTCATTGAAACGAAAATTATGAATTCCCGGCTAGTTTTCTCGATCAACGTTGACAGCATAAGTCTCAAGAGAATTACTATACTAACGGAAGAATGCACTAATATAGTTAAATTTTAGTATTGAGATTATGGAGACATCATGTAACGAGAATTTGCCGTCCAAGTATTAGTTAGATTTCATGCTGAATCCATTTATATGCAAAGTAAAATATGCCAACTTGCATTTGTTAGTGAATGGCTCGGCGCAAAGGAGAAGACAATATACCAGAAGTGATACATAAAAAAGCAAACTTTTTCTCCAACCTTCTCCTCCTTTAGGAGTCCTTCGGTACCCTATCCCGCTCAATAGCCCTCGATTCCCCTTCAATCTACTTAATTCTACCTCTGGTGTGTGCCGGTAAAATTTGCACTTTTCAGTGATATTTAAGGCTCAAGGTAACGGCTTAAGGAGGCTCCATTGCGACTGTTTGTTAAAACAAATACAAAGTTACACCTTCGTTAATCGGCTAACGCTTGACATCAGTGAAAGCTAGAAATCTGCAACAGTTTCATAATACGTAGCTATCCTAAGAATAAAATTTTGATGAACACTTTCTAATAGCCATAGACGCCAATAGAAGCGTTATTTCTAGGGAACTGCTACGTTTTGACTTCAACTTTCGGAGTTATTAGCTAAAAATCAGATAATAAGACGGCTGAGTACATATTAATTTATATTAAATCAATTTCCTGAGAGTTTCTGCTTATTAAAAGCAGTTTTCCAGGATTATAGCTTATAAATTACTTTGAAAAATACAATTTTTCCACACATTTTCCCATTCTCCAGCTGAACAGCGTGAAAATGTAAAAATTTGACGTTCATATCAACTACGGAACATGTTATTCTTTAATTATCCAGTATAAGAATAAAAGACATAAATTGAAAGAACGTCAACACAACGCTAAAAAAAACTAGAAAACTTTATAAAGTTAGTTAGCTCTTGAAGTCAATATTTTAAAAACATTTGCACCCGCAAAAGAAAGCTATTTACGAAAAAGAGTCAGGAGTCCATTTTAGGAGAGCTTGCAGAAAACAAGAAAACAGTGCTTGATGAGTAGGGAAAAAGCTTCATTATTGTACTCTCCCAATTTTCACCATGGAATATTCAGTCAAATTTTTTGCCCGTGGATTCTCCCATCGAGCTAATTATCGCCATAAATCTCCCACGCCTCCTCCCCTTGGCAAGTCTCGGCCTTTCCAGCCCTCTTGTTTCCACCTACGCCCCCGGTTCTCTGCCTTGTATTCGCATTCATCCCGGCGATTAAAACCACTCGATGGGGCGGGGAATGCCGGGAATTCCGCGCGACGCCAACGGTGAACTGGGGGCCGACCCGCATGCCCCGAGGGGCGAGAGCATTCGGTCCACCCTTTTCTGGCCCTTGGTCCACAACCGCCGAAAACACCGGGGTTAGGTGGGGGCGAAGGGAGAATCCAAGGAGGCCTCCGGAATGCCAATATCCCGGACGAGGTCGCGGCCCAGCGCGCGGCTTAGAGGGTGTGCCTGAGGGCCCTTTCAAGCCGTTTCGGACCCCATGGTGCACGAGTGAGCGTGGGAGTACTTAGGTGCACAGGAATGAGGTGGACCTTGGCCCAGGGTAACCGCCTGGCTGAGTTTCGCCGGATGAGATGGAGGTGAGATTGGACAGGTGAATGAAGATCTAGGGTTTTCGAGTTAGGATGGGCGTGGTGGCTTAAATATCAACTAGCTTCACGCATGAGATCTGGCTTCGAGTCACTAGAGGGAATATATTTGACCTGAGACTGATTACAATTCGGAACTACTCAGTGATACGGCCAAATTACGAGTATCCAATATTGATTTGCAAATAATGACTATGAACGACACAAGAAAAAAAATGAACGAGTAATCTGCCAGTTTGTATTGCACCAGGAACTCCTGGTTAGTCACGGTAAATAAATTAATACTTTCACGATAACTTACTAGGTGGGACAACTAATATAAACTACAGAGAATAAACTAACACCGTCGGTAGAGTACTTTCGGTGTAATTTGGAGGAATCTAGCCCAAGAAAATTGCCGAATGGAGTACCACCTGATAAGATGGAGATAGAATAAAACAGACTAATATGAATACAGGATTTTTTTAGGTATGATCACCGTGGTGGTGGTACTAGCATCACGTGGTGAGGGCCTGAGATCTAGCAACTGAGAAGTAATTAAAACTGCAAATGTTTATGCCTAACAATTCGACATGGAGTAAAGGAGTTATTGTATACAAATTATAAATAAATAAGATAATTGTACACAATTATAGAATTGAAGGAGAAATATCCACACGGGCTTTGTACCACTTATTCTTTAAAAAAGATACGAGTAAACAGAAAGTGCCAAACAGCTGATGCAAGGATTACGTTAGGGACTTGGAGGTTACACGATAGACTTAGATGATATACTCCTGTGATTCTGATTGGGCGAGTTTTAGTATAACATGAAGTACAACATGCAGATCCTGCGCTACATTTCTAGAACTTATTGAAGTGAAAAATATAAACGAGATAAACCAGCAAACTAGCCGGCTTAAAAATTCCCTCTTTCCATATCAAAACAGCGTGGCGATCATATAAAACACACCGTTAAACCACGTTTCACCGGAATTCTTTCCCTCCATTTTCCTCCCTTTTCACCCCCCCTCCCACAAGCTTCTGCGGCGCATCGCCGGTTTGAATGTTCGTTGATGAACATTCGAATTACCTGAAACTTTTAAGGACTTTAGTTCAGCACGTATTATGGGAAAAGATTCACTCCCCGTTACACACCTTTGAGGAGGTCAGCGTTGTATGACATATATAAAAACATATTACCTTTTATATAGGGACGTTTAACCCCGAAAATAGTATTTTTAGGGGAACTTACAGTTGCAAAAATTAATAGAATGCAGTATAAAGGTTTTAATTGGTGAAAATGCAATAGGTGGGGGCCGAGGAAGCGTTTCTAGATGAGTTAGAGGCGTATGGACCCGGTAAATGCGTATTGGAATTGATCTCTCGTGATCTCTCGCCATGCTCAATATTACCCGCATGTCTCTAGCCACCCACGGCCGCGCCGAGATGCCAAAGCCGGTGAGAGTAGTGTCCGGGAGCCTTTCAGAGTTTCGGCTACAATTTGGCGTCCTTCCCACCCACCCAAGAGCACTCTGGCAACCTGGGGAGGACAAAAGGATGCGAGGGAGACATTATTCTGCGGACTCAACGTTACCACATAGTACTCTGGTCGCTCCACTGCACTCAATTCGGTCATTTACGAAACGGAGATGAGCCTGAGTTGTACGCCACCAAAATTCAGTCGCCATTCAGAGGACGAATGCAACACTTAATGTACAGACGTAGCAATCGTTTGGCTACCACCATCCTACCTTTTCGACACGAACAATCTTTGCTTGTAACTTGAAAAATCTTTCAATCTAATTATCATTGGCGCAAAGTATTGCGAATATGATCAAATTTCTTTCTACTTTTATTAAATGATTCAAGAATAGTTTGGCACATTTGCAACGTCTTTGGGCTATAAGAAGTAAAACCGTTGCGCTGAGCTACTTCTGACAAATTCCATATTTTGAAGTGCAACAAATGGATGATTTTTCTGTGGGACAGAACTCTAAAGCATTATTTCTTACAGGGAAGGAGGAAAATTTGATTATAAAGAATGTAAAAAAACAATGTACCAACATGACAATTTTTGAAGATGGCGCATAATTTAAATCTCCTTGGCGTTAAATAAGTATGACAGAAATATTGCCAAAAAATGCCACGTTCATGCCAAAGTACCAAATCATCCATCAACTTTATTGCTTTTTATTTCGATAAACTCAAAAAGGGGTCCTTAGCTTATAAATAAAATCCACAAACATTAAAATGGTTCTTGAACCGCGGGTTGGAAATTATTTTCAACTATTTTTTCTTAAAAAATCTATTTCTTTCACCGTTTGCCACCAATCATCCATTAACTAGCTGGAATAGGACTTGCTAAGACCATAGGACATTGCGGAAAAAATGAGACAGCTTTGTCGTCTCTGGCGACTCTTAAGGCACAATGATACATCGGTGATTTTCTAAAAAAAATATACCAAACCTCCAGGTACAGTCAAATTTAAACGCACTATAAATTATGTCCTCATTCACTGATTTCCCCTTTTTAATCTTTTAGAGAATCTCTATGTTTTTATCCATTTTTTAGAATATTTCTGAGCACCTCTACCATGGAAAATTCATAACTTCAAACTTCCCTTAAGATCCATTTCTTCTCATATTCTTCACACATGTGTTTCACGCATATATAACTTCGCCACTACGTACAGAATATATCCCTTTCATTTTAGAACAATCTCCCATGCCAAAATGAATTTTGGCAACATTGAATTGTTAACTGCAAAAATCATTCTTCAAGCAATAGCTGAAACATGCCAATATGATCTATGACAAAACGTCTCGCCATATTTCCAAAGTTTGTTTTCCCTCCAAACTCACGCCTTCCAGATTAGGCTAAAGCATAAAAGAATTAATCAAATTCTTATCTACTCGTTTGGACTCAGACATCTATTTCACACTTTTTTCAAGTTATTTAAAAATTTTCAATAATTAAATACGTTTTATGAGCTTCCAGTAGTCCAAGGAAGAAGTGATTTATATTCGATTGATGGGGAGTAATTAGACACCCTAGATGATGTCGTGAAAAAATGATAACTTAATGGTAGTCCTACTGCATAGTGGACTTCATTGACATGAGTGCCGTCCCGACACCTTTGCTGGTTATTACGGCTCACCTCAATGATAACATAATGCGAACTTGTGACACAAAAATGGTCATAAAATCTTAATTCTTATCAAAATATAATTACCACTGTACTCATGTCTGCATGGAGGGACAATGCAGCTAAAATAAATTAAATTTGAGAGAAAGAGTGGTAGGAATTTGTTAATTAATCGTTGAGCAATACTGACAAAGGGATCCGCGATTGTACGGGGCGAAAATAGCGTAGGCGGAAGTTTCCGACCTTTGACGAAATAATATGATGCAACGCGATCGCTCCCCACCGCGCGCTCTACGCTCAAGCCGCAAATGATTCGGTTAGTTGTTTGGAGCATGTCTTTCACAGGCAATTCCATTGGAATGAGATTTCAATCCCCCCTTTCCAGCTGAGCAAATCTCTTCCCTTTGACGTCTCTTCTACTTAGTTCTTTGAACGCGTTTGCGTGAATGAACGGTTCGGTTTTATTATTGCCTCGTGTAAACCCTCTTCGACACACACACTCGAATCCGTTGCTTACATTTCATTCAACAGATAGTAGGAAAAGGGATGAAAAATCCCTGGCTGAATTCCACGTGGAATCCCGAGGCAGAAATTTTCGGCTGCAGCATGCTAGAGTACGCCACTCAGAGAAGAGGAAAAAGTTTTCCCCTGGACCTAGAGGAGACTTGTGAATACAAATTTTTCCTTGACAAAAAAGGGAATGTTTGGGAGACAAAAAATATCTCTCACTGCGGAGAAATCATGCTTTGGCTTTAATGCGTGGTGGACGTGTTGAGTTTTACGACCGAAACTAAGGCACATTGGACGGGGAAAATTTCAATTACGTGATTTGCAGTAGTTTACTCATGAGCATTCGTAATTTCTTGAAATGGGTCACTAAGCAATCGGTGATAGAAAATCAAGAGCATAAAAGCTCTGCAATTATCCCAGGAAAACTGGATTGATAAAATACAGTGGACAACTTTGAAGGATGATTACATAAAGACCACAGAAATACTTTCCAGTGTTTGAATTTATATTAACAAAAGTTTGCAGACTCACTAAATTAATGCTTCAAATTGGACCCTTAGCGCCTTATTTAGCGATTTTATCTGGTATTTTCCGGCAAAATCAATGCAGAAACTATATTCTGGTTTCTTACCGGGAAAAATTCTCCATTCTAGCCAATATTTCGATGCACTACACAATGGGCAGCATGTAAGCTTTAACCCATTAGGAAATCCGAGAAGAATTCTGAAAGCACAAACATAATTTCTGAATATTTGAGCTCGCTGATGGGATTAAATATATGATTTTTCGCAAAGTCATTGTCATTTCAGCCCAGAAGAGGGAAAAGGAGTTCAGATGTATAGTTTATGTCACGAGTAGAAAAATATTTTTTCCATGCAGGCATTATAGATGTCTTTATTAAAGGTTAATTATGATGCTATACTCTACTGATGGTTTAAATATTCTTTTCAAACGCGTGCCATTGCCTTATAAAATGGGTTTATCAAGTGATTTTAATTCTTCAGCGCTAGAAATTTACGCAAAAACTAGCATGAAAATGGAACCATCTTAGTTCTGGAAAAAATGAAAGAGAAACAAGAAATAAAGTCCACATTTGACGAAGGGAAATTGTTTTGTGAGAGAGAAAAGTAAGTAGACATTATGATATTTAGGGATATGCTAGAAAGAATAAGCAAAAAAGCTATAAGGCAGAATTAATGACGCTAAGGAAAGTGCTGAGATCACTGCTTACGTTTTTTGTCAGATTCTTGAGGTTGATCTCTGTATGTAAATTAATAAATTGTAGATTTGAATTTTTCATTTACTTATTTGTATTACTTCGCACTATGCTCTCCATACTTGTCAACAGTTTTATTTTCACTGAATATATTAATGTAAAGTTTGGAGTCTGCATTATCTAGCACTATTGTCTTTTTATTAATACCTTTCATTTTGATTAAGCTCGCACAACTATGATGGTTGTTCTTGCTCTTATTGGGCATACCTCCAGGACAATTAATTAATATTATTTTCTATTTAAAAAAAAATACTGTTGGAAAGATTGCTTCACTTTATCCATCATAGTAGAAAATTTCTCAATGTGAAAGTCAAGGTGCAGTTCTTTTTATACATAACGATGGATGAGAAGCAGAGAGAGTCCTGATGCGAGCCAAACCTTGAAAATGAAAACACTAACGAATCATGAAAGAGGAGGGAAGGAAGGAGGTATGAGCCATCACGTCAGAACGTTCCCAATCACCAGCGTAAGTAGAGAGAGACGCGGACGGTGAAACAATGAGGAGGTGGGGAAAAGAAGGCCGTTGATGAGTGCTGAGGGAGGGAAATGAATGGGGATTAGGGAGAGGAGAAGATGACGCCGAAGAACCCAGCGGGGGTGCGGTTAGGGGGTGGGGGCTCTGGGAATGGGAACTTCTCACGATACGGGAGGAGACGAGTATGGGTGCGTTCTTGGAGGAAGGGATTCGACGTGACGAAGGGGACTGGGAAGTGGGGGTAAAGGGTTTCCACGCTCAGGAATTGAATGAAAGCGTAATAATGGAAAAGGGATGCCTGCAGATACCATCCGCCCTTGTCGCAGAATGGTGCGGTGTGCGAGCAGGAAGCCTCGCGATCCTGAGGTACGTAGATGAGATGTAATTAATTTGGCTTAATGAAGCGCTAACGCAATGGGAGTGAAAAAAGAGGGATCTCCCAGGTTCTGAATGAGACACAAAACACATACACACACTCGCATGCACGCCGAACTTGATCCTCGATTTGCCGTTGGAACACTCGGCCGTAATTGGGAAGGAAAATTCCCGTAACGCTCCTTTTGAGCGCCGAGTATGGATTGATTGGCAAACGGCGTGCTGTCTTCTTCTAACTTGATCGTTTTACACAGTCGAGTAGACACACTTGATAAGTACCGAGATTACTTACGGCTAATTATGATCTTCCGAATGACTGACGGAGTTGAAACGTCATCTTTTCACATTTATGGCCCGGTTTAAAAACGTCTTGTTAGCGCTGACACTAGGATGACGAGCCATGAAGTAGACTTGATGTTAAATGAGAGTTTAAGTTTTGTTATCAGCAAGGGACTTAGGGCTGCTTTCCATAATGTTTCCTTCAGTACTGAATTCAGCATCAACACACTTGGAGGCGAATTCGATATTTCGTAGCCTGGTTTTTCACGAGTGCGTTTCCTCTGCCTTCTGATTTTTATAAAATGGAATAGTTACAGCAAGGAACCGAAGAGATGCATAACCGAGCCAGCTTGCCTTGAATCAATTAATTCCGTCAATTTGTAGGTAAGATAACACATTCAATTTTCTGTCAGCCAAATATCACGTTTCGTTATAGTTATTAATAGACAATAACTACAACCAACCACGTAGTGGCGCTGTCCGGTCATTCACTTAACCACGCATCGTATATGCATAATGGGACATATGGTTTGAGCATATATACTCTGTTGTTTATAAAGCATTCATATCAATCACCAGTACATCAGTTCTAATAGAATCGCAAAAATATCGCACTTATTTCTCTTATCAGTACTGTTTATCGAATTTGATTCCGTAATCAGATGCGCTCATACTCTTTAAACGATACAATTTTTGGCATGCTAAGGTCAGTTCTATTTATGGTGATAAAATAAGATCTGTTAGAAACGGCCCTTACCTAGTCGAAAGTGCTATCTCCGGGGTAATGCATCAACATCGGTTCCATGGGCACTAATTTAGTAATCATTGAAATCAGACAATCTTAAGCGGGAGCTTAAAATGCTTGTTTATATCACTGTTTACGAGCTGATGCGTGAAGTAGGAAACATTTAACTAAATTTAAGTCAGAAAAAAGATCACAATCTTTTTCGCCACTCAAAATTTATGCATGAATTAAAGGAGTCGTGAATGATATAATGTAATTAATACTCGTCTACTGCTCCACTCTCCCTATCACCGACACAGTCGTGGCAGTTGCACTTATTTGGTCACTATAGCTCGTGCCATTATATAATATTTGTAATTTTTTTAATTTTACTATTGAAAATTTGATTTTGATAATTGAAAATTCGTTTTGTTAGTTTACTGAAGTCCATCCTCATTCTGTGACTGTCATAAACAGTCTTTTTTACAGCAAATTTTTCAGTTTAATTCTTTTCAATACTCTTAGCATTAATCTGAAAAAATTAAATTGATCTAATATTAAAACATTAGATCAATAGTTTAAATTTCAATCGGTGCTAAGCAAGAAAAATTGTTCTTTCATTTATCAGTATGCGTATGTAGTGGTGAAATCGTCTGTGGTTTAAAAACCGCCTTTTCCGGGGTAGAACATATGTGAACCCCAGAAGTCAAGGGGTCTAAGTGACATTTTTGAAAAAAATAAGTTAGGTACAGGAATGGGATGTGAAAATATTAATCTTTTAGGTGGCAAAGGGATCCAAGAGATTCTCTCGACAGGTGCTGCTATCTAGGGTAATGCCTCGTAACTACTTAGTGAGTTGTACCAAACATTTTCAGCTTTGACTTAAGTTTTCTCTAAACAATGGTTTTGTTACTTAGACCCCTTGACTTCTGGGGTCCTCATATATAACTACATATCCACGTTGAATTAGCGGACTTTCCATTCTTCCACTGTCATTTAATTGGATTGGACTTTTTGGGAGGCAAGCAAAAGTTAAGGTCATTTGCGCTATAAGAGATAGGTAAGGGAGGAAGGGAAGATGGAAACCCGGCGTCGGCATTAGCCTGCTCTTAACGAAAAGCGCCAAGGGGACCACGGTTTAACGTTTTATCCGAAAGAAGGAGTTCTGTACTGTAAGTGCCCTCCAAAAGACACGCAAGTAGGGATCTGGTTTCCTCTGGAAAACATCCTCCTCTGCAGGGATTTGAACCCTGGCCGTCCGTATGGTTAGCCAGTACTCTAGCCACCACACCAACCCGATTCCCCACTGTCCTTTAAGTTTCCTTTTATCTCACTCTCTCTACTCCCCACAGCATACCCTCTCTCTCTCTCGATTGTTCTTCACCAGCCCGTGCTCCTTTAATTATGAATCCATTTGCGTTCCCTGCACTTTCCACCGCTTGGCTCTTCTTCCTTTTCAAATGCTCGACGAAGTCAAGTCAATTAGCTATCTCGCCGCTCTGGGCGGACGGGAGGAGAACGCTTGTTCCACGTAGGAGTAGCAATGATCGGGTAAGTCTCTCGTTTCATTATTATTCTCGTATAAAAGGACGTTTCCCCGTACGGTGGTCGGCAAGGGGTAAAAGACTGTATGATGGAATGAATGAGAAAAAATAAAGACACCAAAGGCGTAGAGTCTGGTTGATTGTAATGAAGAAGTCCTTAAGGGAATACTAAGACTGACATGAGATGGGTGGTGTATTTCTCCATCCCGACACATCTGGTGCCTATTTCCCGAGATATCGATAAAACATTCCGACTCATCACAGAATCTTTGAAGCTGATGTACTTGTTTAATCGGTGTCACTCCCCTATCATCGGTACCAAGCCCATTTTTCAAGAAGCCTAAGATCTCAGTTTCCTCTTTGGAGCAGTAATTGCTGTTATCCGAAACGCAAACCGCACGAAACGGGCTAGGCTCACGATTTATGACCTAGAAACGCACTCCTATATGTGAGTGAGGCCTTACAACATCTCAAAAATTTGATGATTGACAAACACATTTTTGCTCTCATGAATGCAACTAAACACAAGAGATAACCCGACCCCGTGCCGCCCAAATGGAGAACCGTAAGGGTTCCACCAATTAATTTTTCAAAATTGTCGTTTGTGGGATAAAATATATCACAAAATTTTAAGAACAAAATTTGAAACTAGAGAGAATGCCATTTTGAGACAGTTATTTCCTTTGTTTTGATTCGTTGGGGCCTACACCCCTTCATTTTCAAGACTTCATTGACAAGACGAAATATGAAAAAAGTTTTTTGTTTTTACCAAAAAATGAGATGGTGGATAACAATAGAATTTATCCACAGTTAAGTTTTATTTTTAAACCCAAGTTTGACGAGTAATCCTTACTTTCAAGGGCAAGTCCAAATTCATGGTTGTCCTCGACAAAACAATGGTCGGCAAGGTAACCTCATACCAATTTGTTTTAAACAATTTATAAGACATATGATGGTTTCCTAAAAGATCGACCTAATTACCGGTATCTAAATATATAGACCTATCAAGAATCAACGTGTCTTAAGCATGTCCATTTTTGGAGTGAAGATTTGAATCATATCGATCTACTATTCTAGTCTAGGTGCCGTTATCTCACAATGAAAGACGTTGTTCACTTTATACTGAGTTGTATTCATGCCGACAAAGGTTTTGAAATATGATTGAACATTTTCAACCTTGTTGGTACCTTTAAAATGACATAGCTTATGTTGAAACCTTGGCCGGTATGAATAAAACTCTGTGGAAAGTGAATAACATATTGTATTGTAAGATCATGGCATTTGCACTCCATTGCCAGAAAATATCGCCTTATACGCTGAACTTACTTCTAGTTTAGGGCTCCCATGACGGAGCCAGCGGCGGCGGAAAGTGGGGAAAGAGAAGGGAGACACTCAGTGTGGAAAGAAAAAGATGACTCAGCTCTGATTTGTGTCTTAATGAACTCTTGACTCTTGACTGCGTGAATAAAGCGGTTTGCCGACGCGCGGCAACAAAGACGACTTCAGAAAGAGACACACAAGAGGCGAAAATGAAAGGATATTGGCCCGGCTCTCCTCTTTCCACACTTCCCCCTCAGCCCAGAGCATAAAGCACTCTCTACAAACAGCATACACCCTCCGACTAGATTCCTACCACCTTTAAACCACCTTCTCCTTCCCGGATTATTTACTAACTTGTTTACGTTCTTGTAAATTCCACCAAAGAGCACTGCATCAAATGGTGATTAGTGTATGCTCAAACGTAGGAGTAAGAAATCCACAACGTTTTCACAGGTGAAACCAAGATCTCCGGACACGATTTCTTTCTTCTTCTCATTATACGTCCAAGACGTTTTCATCTAGCCCATGGAGTCTATTCATTTCTACCCCTGTTCCCTTCCATATACTCATTGTCCTTCAGGAAACAAAAGGATTTTTTTCAATCTTTCGCATTGCCCCAAATATTGCTTAACCTTGATGTTAGCTCTAAAATTTTCCTCTTCTCACCCACCATTACAAGTGCGTCCTCGTTTACCTTTCATTACGTTCCATGCAGTTCCTCCATTCAAATCTATACGCAGCTGAAGGCTCCTTCTCATCTCTTTATCTGTGAGTTCACGCTTCTTTACCATAAAAGGGTCTATTCGGTAACATAACATTTGCCAATGTTCTCTTTACATCTTTGCTCCAGATCCGCGCCGTCAGCTTCCTCGTATTGCTGAACGCTACTCTCGCTAGCGCAATTATCCATTTATTTCCCATGAAATTGTTCCACTTTCTCTAGTTTGCGCAATCAACCTAACTAATTTTATTTCATAATAATAAAGCTTCATTATCCATTTCCCGCACTAATTTCGATAAGTATTTTCCATAGCCCGCCACAGAAGAATGGAAATGTGGAAACTTTGTCGTATCAAGTAACCGACGCATGGTCGTCCAGGTAGCTAACTGACTTTTATTCCACGTTTGAATATGTAATAATTAACTATGGTTTTCGATTTAAAACGCGCATTCAAGAAGGACACATAATTCACAAATTAAGTACCTACGGTCTTATTTCGGTGAAATTGCAAAAATCTTGTAAAATGCTATATAAAAGCAGATCAAGAGCCTTCTCTCAATTAAAACAGCTGATCACAATTCCGTTTAATTTTTTTAGCAAAACTCTCAACGCTATATAGATAGCTGTAGCATAATGCCTTTGAATAAAGACAAATAGAAAAGGATGGAACGGAAAGGAAATGACATTTACAACAATACTCGATGATCTAAGATGAAATCATAAAATGAAACAGGGCTAAAAACATACATTAATGCATTACACCATTTATTTCGTGAAGAGCACTGATTTACTCCAAAAATGATGGAGCAGTGTACATAATATTCTTACTTAGACAGACATTTTGAACCCTAGGCACCGCAGGAAAACAACTCACCCCAAAGATAAATTATTTACCCTTGAGTGTCAAGGGAAATTTGATAGCATTTAGCCGTAAGAATGCGGTGAACCCCAAGAAAAAAATGCTAAATAGGAAATTAAAAGTAATCTTGGGAGGTATTAGAATCATACGTCTTCATGAGAAACGGAAAAGGATGGGAATAATCTCCTTAAATAAGTAGCTCAAATACCTCAAAAATTATAGTGGAAGGAACAAGCCAAGATGAGAGACACAGATAGCACTTGATCCATGTAATAATATATCTGTCATTTTACCTTAGGATATTGTTGAAAACCATGAAATGTAAGCAAATTAAACGCTTGCGATACTATTTTTGAGGCTTGTGGATTCATTTTCCAATCGTTGCATATGCTGATGATATGGTTCGAAAACACTCGCTTGCGCTTATATACACCAATGGGAGAAATTTTCCATAAACATCGTTTAAATTGGCCAGGATACGGGTGGTTCATATATTAAGTGAAGCAAATTTGCAGAATTGGAAAATTTTAATACATTTGCGTACTAGTATGCTTCATGCATCTCACGAGGGCCGAAGGATGTCAACTACCCGTTGCCAATGCAGGTTCAACAATATTCACTTAATGTTTTGTCGATGAATAACTGTTACTAATACCACTTTTTTATTTAAATTAAGCGACCCGGGTTTCAGTGAATAATAACCATCATCATGTTAGTTACGTAACTACGGAAAAAATAGGATAAACAGATCTCAATTAATGCCTGATGATGGTGATTATTTACTGAAACCCGGGTAGCTTAATTTAAATAAAAAGTGTTATTAGTAACAGTTATTTATTGAAAAATCATTATAATGGATTACCACAAAGTTAAAGATAAACTAGAGAATATTCACTTAATTATTGCTCAGATGCTTATTTTAAACATACTTTAATTTTTTTAATACATTCATCCCTACATCTGATAAATGATTCATACCGCTGCGAGCAATTCTCTTGTTTTTATTGATGATTGGCAATGGATTTTTTTGATTGTTAGATAATACAAGGAGTAAAGGAGGTTGAGCAACGAGCAACTTTTTTCCAAATAGCTGAATCCAAGTTTTCCACAAGGATTTGGTCAGATTTTATGAATTTACCGCAGCAGTTTGTTCGCACTGAGGGATACAAAAAAAAAGTTAAACATCCATGGAGGGGAGCGGGGTGATTACACACGTGAAACTAAACGAAGCGCCGGTCTTGTGAGCACTCCGCCTGGTTTACAAACGGGAACCTGCAATGAAATATGTGGCTTCTGCAAGCACGAGCTTAAAAGACCCACAAAAGGCACTCCAAGTCATTTACTGAGATTGCGGTGAATTTTGCGTGATTGTGCTCCCGCTGGCGTGACCTATCTCGTAATTCCAACTTCCCTTTGCTCACACCATTCCGACAAAATTGCCTGTCAGCGCGTTGGGGGAAAAAATTGGCCAACGCGCTAAATCGTTAACCTCCCTGATCAAAAACTATGTGGGTGAACTTTTTGCCCACTAACTCTGAAGCATGGGGAGTATTCCGGAGGAAATATTGTTCTCTAAACCTCGAGAAAGATTAAAATCAAGCAGAGGCAAAGTGGAAAGTCAAACGGCCACGTCCATTTTCTGACCGGGAGAAAAATCCAGAAGTATGCGACCGAGTTGTTCGAACGCTTGATTTAAAAGTCACCATTGGATAGCATAAAGGGGAACGGAGACACTAAATGGAAAGATAGAGTGAACAGAAGAACATAGGCGAAGAAAAACCTTGATCAGATGGGTTTACTAACAGGAAGTAGCATAAGCTATGATGTGAGCAAGTACTTCATTAATCCATATACTTGTAGAAAGCCCTTAATATGGTTGTTGGGAAGTTGCATCTTCAACAGCTTCAGAGCGAGACTAAGAATTGAAAATGTGGAGCAAAAGGAAATTTAATGAAGATTCAATGCCGCAAAAAATTGTCTGAAAGCCTTGAGGGCTGATGGGAAATATGTTAGATGAAAACTCTATAAAGTAGAAGATACAGACTCCACATGACGAGACAGCCTATAGAGCGTTATATAAGTAGCAGACAGTGTACGCCTTATGGAAAACACTGTTGTCAAATTTATTGTCCGTGTTTTCACCCCAAGCGGCTGGCGGTATTGGCAACTACTTCCATCAACGCGCTAACTTTAAGTAACTTACTTAAGAGAATAATATCTTTAAGAAAACAGTCCTCGATGTACTTACGCTAATTTAGCAACTGATATTGGCAACAGCGCTCCTCCAGCTTTAAAATATTTGACTAGGAAACAAAGTTCAGGAAGAAATGCTCCATAACTCCTTACTTGTCAGCCAAATGTGGAGAAACCTACTTATGTTTTAAACTTATTGAATAAAAACCTTAAAATCACCTTTTAACAGGTATGAAAAATGAATATATAGTTATTCCATTGAAATCAATGTTTATGTTTGCATCAGCTGAAATCTAGGAACAGGAGTAACAACAGTGTTGGAAGAGAGGGTGAAAGGTAACATTATCACGGTAGTCCAAGGGAGGACTATAGGAAGGTTAAGTTGATGTAATTTAAATGAGGTTGTATGGAATACAGTGATCAGCTGAGTTAGGAGTGGTAAGGTGGCCTCCAGAAAACGTATCTGATGCTGGATAATTCACAGTTCTATTTCCAACACAGAATTCTCTCAGATTTGGACCCGGTACCTTCTCTCATTATCCCAATGCTTTACAAACTGTGAAATCACTCCTTTCATACCTCATTGTGCTGTGATTTTGTACAGAGGAGTTCCTCACCAAACCACACTGGTGGACGACGAGAGGGGATGAGTAAGCAGTAAACGATAAAACGCGAAGAGATCGAATTCCACACGCGCTGAAGGGGGGGAGGGGTTCAGAAAACGAGGGGTGAGAAATCGCACGACCTACTATGCAAATATAATCGGATCAGCAACGAGAGCCGCCGTGCCCACTCTCCATCCTCGTAACAGCGAGTGTCACACTTCACATTCCCCCGGTCCACGCTTCCGGATCTCTCGACGTTTGGATCATGAATTTGCCGAGAGATTGGGTCGAGTTTGAGTTGAGTGGGTGGAAGCAGAGGGGTGTTTGGGCAGCGGGATGTGCCTCCCTATAACGCCGGGGCCGCAAAACAACGAAAACACGGCGGCCGTCCGCATCAGCGGCGGAAGATTACATGGCCGAACACGGCCAGGGCGGCGACACGACAGGTTGGAGGAGGATCGGCCATCCAGCCTGGGAAAAAAAGCGAACGCAGGGAAAAGTTTTCCTTCACCAACAAAACCCCCTCGCTCCCTTGCTGTCGCTGGCAACACTACCACCCACCCATAGTTTTCAATTGCGCCAGAGGCATTGCTGAAACAAAAGCACAGAGAAGAACGCTATCGCCCCATTCGATTTCTGAACTGAGCATAACAGATGCATGGTCTGCAATGCAAAAATTCTGGATTCATCGGATGCACAAGAAATAATTTCACTAGTATTTCATGGAGACAACGAAGGATAAAGGAAAGTTGTTATTTTTTACTTTCTCGCACGCCATATTTTTTTCCAAATATTTAATCTATGAATTTCCTTTGGATTGTTAAATAAATTGAATACAACAAAGAGTCGGGAGAACTATCCGATATTTCACAAAGTCAGGACAAATTTTACCAATTATCTATTATGACCACAAATATAACTCTTCATATAAAATTAAAAATTAATATAATGAATTTCTTTCGTGCACAAGCATCCGTTTCTTCGTGAAACTGAATATTTGTGTTAGATATACCGATCTTAAATAAAGTATGAGGAGAAAGAGTGATCGAAAATTTCTTCAATCACTTTTAACTATCTTCTTAGATTACAAAAGAGTTGAAGGGCGGCTGAAAAGGAAAAATAATTCTCGTCAATATTGAATTACTTAGATAAAATTATTAAATTAGCCTTCCGAAATTTGCCTTTCCAATGGACTGAAACTCAAATAGTTTAATGCACTGTTAAGCATGTTCAATATGACAGTGCGAGCGAGATCATAATAGAGACCATAGCGATGTATACGTTAATTTCACCAGCTGTGAGACACACGAGTTAAATATTGCATTATTAATGGTGCAATAAAATAGTTTTACATGACAGAAATTGTGAGTAATCAAATAAAAATATCTCAATAAGTCTTTAACTTGACTCATTTTTTCACTCGGTACGTTAGAAACTCTGTGAAAATGAAAGGCTTATTGTGATCTCGAAGAATTTACTGCGTTGACAATATGATTAATTTTAAAAAATAGTTGAGTATGCACACAAAATACACAGTGTTGATTTTTTGACGAGATCTAGGGGTTAGAAATCTGTTAAATAAGGTCTCTCTGGAGTGCATAGACGTACCATTTCCTATGTAAAAGGGCTGGTATTTGCTGGTAAATATCTCGGAAAGCAATGTGGTAAGGGGTTGAATTTTTTGCGTCAATGAAAAATTGGTATTTTTCTTTAAAATGAAACCAAATTCATTGATTTATAGGTAAAATGATATTTTGATCAAACTACCTTAAGTACTTTCCATTAAGAAAAACGCAATCATTAGCCTTGAGCAGATTAAAAATTTTTATGACATCTAGAAACTGACATTTAGAGACATAAGCATGAATTTTGTAGCAAAATTATGTAGGCATAAAAGGAATTCGTTACAGGCGTGCCATAAAAATCTAACGATTGTAAGCACCTTCTGGGCTTGTAAATTAAAGGGATTCCGGCTATCAATTAATGTTTAACGAGTCTTTTCTCGTCCATGGTGATAGCGTTCGACTGCAGTATGTAATCCAAAGGACAAGCTGTTATGACTGTATGCAAGTAATTTAATATGAAAACACCCCAGCCGGAGAAAGCACATAGCCATTATTTTGACTCTACGATTCCCCCTATCATTGGGCATCGTGAAACTTTAAAACTGAATTTGAGAGTAGCCACGATCGGTGCTGCCATTCAGCACATTCAGTACTGGAGCTGATATGTGCACTTTTGTGAAATCACGTGCTTCATTACATTTGTTGTAAAAATCATGCTAAGAAAACATACTGCAAAAAATTAATTGTGACTAAGCCCTATAAAAAGTAGGAATCTCACGCCTTCGGTAAGCCTTGTTTTAAAATTAACGACGTGGATTTGAAAGCTTTAGTGATCACAAGGGTTCCAAAGGGCGATTAACGTCAATCAAAACGAAACAAGGAAGAATCTGCCAAACTTTTAATGCCGCCGTTTTATAACGAATAATCTCATCGTGCGAACGAGGCAAACTGCTCTTCATTTTATTCCCCAAAATTAAGGTATGACAGATTTACCTCCGAAGGGTAAACAAGGGAAGAAACTTCAAAAGGTTACCCTAAATATTTTAAGAAACGGAATGATGGGAGTATTCCTCAACAAAGCCTAGTCTTAGAGTTTAAATTATAAAGATACCTGCAAAGGATATCCAGGATAGATATTTGCTTCATATTCATATTTGGTATAGCTATCATGCGTTTATTTAGAACTGGCGATGGAATTAGGAATTACCAGTATTGGACGGTTTTATATTTTCTGAAGTCAATAATCATCAATATCTATAATTTTAAATTCTCATTCACAATTCATGAGGTACATTCATTGAATCCATCCAAAACCTTATCTCTAATGACACAATGCTGAATTATATCTCTAGATCTCAGTCTCGTTAAAGCAAAACAATTAAGAATCTAGTAAACGAAAACTTAAAATAACTCGTCAATTGAAATGCCTACAACATGTCAAAATTATAAAAGGAAATTGAACTTCAATGTGAAATGACAAAACATTAAGATAGACCTTAGTTAAAGCAAAAAAACAGAGAACATAATCTCTAAAAAAAGGTCTTTCATGGCTTGAACATTAGAATAGAGATGAAATCCAAAACGATAATTATCTTTCTTAATTTAATCTTCTCTACTGAAAGTTCGGGGTGCATAAACATATCTGACGCCTTATCACCCGTCAACCACTAAGAATAATATTTTTTTGATAAAATTGTTCCATGAGGGTTTGAGTTTGGAGAGGGTTTGAGGAGGGAGGCAAATCTTCGGTCTCGTTTTTAGGCATGTCATAAAGCTATCCCCTAACTTTAGTGAATATAACTTTTTACATGATCCCTGCCAACCTCCACGACAGTCTCCATGCATATATTCTCATTTGTATTGGCTAGATGATACGAGCTGAGAAAGCTCTTAAGTGTGGTGAACTATTCAATAAACATACTCTAATAATTCATCTGACAAGCTCTAGTTTTAAAAAAAGTGCAAATTAGCTAAGTTTTCATTACGCTCGTAGATTAGTATTACCTATTTTTCTTTGGAGCATCGAACATTCATTATAGAATCATAGTAACAAATTAAACTAAATAAATCACGAAAAATGCAGAATAAAGGTAAGACAAGGGAAAAAAGATTAATTTACGCAATTACGACAACTTATATATACATGTTTTGATAACTTACAAGATCTTATACCTCAAAACTACAGAGTTAATCATAAAATAGAATTCCAATTTGATTTTAAGATAGAAAACATACGATGTACCTTGGAGCCAGAAAGATAATTTAGACTAAGCCAACAAAATTGCATCTAATAACTACTTAAAGAAGGTAAATAATTAATCTTTTATTCGTTATTATTTCAACAGAAGTAATAAATCTAGTAAATTCCTCAATTTTCCCTTTATGCTAGGCGTAAGAAAGTTTCTTAGTTTCGATACCTAATATTCCACAAGCAAATTAACTTATTTTCTTGAATACTTTTTTCTGGTTGAGAGTTTTTACGTCTTCACTGTGTTTGTAGGAAATACGCTCCCGCGTGAATTACATCAACTCATAAAAGTGAAATGAACGATATTGGATTCCGACAAAAGAAATTAGGAACAGGAAGAAAACATTTTTGCCCCAATATTTTGATGTAATTGAACAAATTTAATACAATATATGAAAAATGGCTACTCTTTTTCGTCTTTACTACATGCACATCTTGAGTCACTTCAATACCCCCAAAATATCCTTTTAGACGGAGACTAATCTGGCTAAGAAGAAACCTCAAGCCATGAATGACCGATGAATGCCTCAGGAATGACCGATGTGAAGAAATTGCGATGAAAAAACGTCCTGGATCAAGCAAAAATGAGCCCCGCTCTGCATGGCTCCCCACGAATTTATATTTCCCGACATCACCTCCCGCTGCCCTATTAACCCGCGCGAATGAATCTCACTATTCAGTTCCGCGTATGGAAAAAGATATTTTGGACGCAAGAGGTCGGACACAGGCTCGTAAAAGGGAACGAAATATTCCGGCATAGGCGAGGAGGACTGAGACATTGAATGATGACCAGGAAGATCTCAAAATTTTTCACGAACCCAAAACCCGTCAAGAAGAAAAATCGTTCACGAATCGGGGATCAGTTGTAGAAGGAACACGCGACCGTCTCTTTAATTGGGTAGGGCTTGGAGTATTTGCCACGCGGAACAAAACTGCTTTAGGGGGGGTATACTTCTTTTTTATCCCAATCTTCTCTCGCTATTCAAGGCATCCACCCTTATTAATTTCAAAGGATTAATATGATCCCACCCTCTTACTCCGTGTCCCCCCGAAATGCTAACCCCTTAACCTCCCTTCCCTCCATTCTCATCCCATGCACACTCGTGCCCTCATACCATTCCGCACACCTCGTCCCAGATGTGTGTTACATCGTGCTCCAGCATCCCCCATGGCGACGAGAGTGGTGTGAGGGTGAAGCTGGTGCCTTTGTGAAAGCTCCTAGGCCGAGGGCTTGGTTCGGCGAGCGAGGGGAAACCGAAGCGGCCCTAGCTACCACCCCTGAGGGACTCAAAAAAATATAGGAGTGGGGAGACCGGAGGCTTTTTTTTCCAGGGGACGGAAACGGGTGTTGGTCCGTTGGAAAAAACGCGTGAGAGATAACAACGGCTGAGAGAGAGAGGGAAAAATGAAACGAAAACATATCGTGGTCATCTTCCTTTTTTATTCTTTTAATTTCCCTCAATTGGTTCGCCGAAAAGAGAAAAACGACCACACGATAGATATTTTCAAAGGGTTTCATTCCCTGCTACTTTCGACAAATTTGGATACGCATGCCGGGTGGCTTCCATTTGAACCGCTTATTCATATTTCGTTCTTGGATATTCCGTGAGCACTTTAGAAGGCCATGAAATTGGAATCGTACAAACATATGCCAACAGAAAGCGTAGAAACCTTTTTATTCCAAGCACTCTTTTCACTCACCATTGAGGCACCTGTAGTATTTGTTTCTTTTGAAGAGTACTCGTTAAGTATTTTTTTTATTTTGAATACAAGGCATGGAAACGATTACAAAATGTATACTTTTCTAAAAATATTAGCCACACACTTCCAAAAAAAATGTATTTTTATAAATATTACGGCATGAACTTATTTTGCACTATTATTATTTCCTAGCTATTGATAAAGGGCGATCTAAAGCCTGAGCAGAAGCCCAATTTGCCATAATTTTCACGAGATCTTCTTCTTCGAAAATGTGCTGTTGTCATCACACCACGCCCAAGGATTTGACAGCTAAATATTTAATCTAAAATATCTTCAATATCAACAAACTCATAGTTGCTGACTGCAGGTTTTGGAATTACTTCTATTCACCATAGAAAATACTTCCTTCGAGTTTCACTGAATAAGTATTTTGCAATATCATAGGAAGAATCAATCGGCACGCGATAAAGCAAAGCATTTAGGGAAACGTGAAAACCCTTCATTAAAGTCTATGACCTAAATATACGGTAATGGAATTGTAACTAAATTTTGGACCACTCCAACTCCAGTTAATAACGCTCCAAACACAATGTAATGAGTTTCAAGAGAAAATAAATTATGTAAAACCAATTTCACTTATTACATCAATTAAAACCCAAATGTTGCAATACACACGCCATTGTCAGCCATGGCTGCTCAACACACCGAAAAAACCCATTGCAAAAACAAGATTTCACTGATAGTTTGGCTATTTTCAGATAAATACTATACAGTAATTGTATTATGTTGATATCCATAATAGCTACAGAAGATGTATTGGCAAGAAAGTCCGGCCAGTTGGTTAAATTATTTCGCAAATCGTTTTGAGTAGAATGGCGAATCTTTCTAGGAAATGCTAAAATTTTGTAAGCGGTGAAAGAAAAGTCGATTATTTCGCAGTAATATAACTAATTGAACCTTTAATCAATAAATTCTCACAGCTATACACAGATTGATGTTCCAGTAAGGGAAGGTTTGCCAAGGAAAAGTAAAAAAATAAAGAAATCGACCATAAACCACTCAACGAAAGTGAAGGCAGAAAGGGTCGATTGAGAACCGATTGGGAAATTCAATCCAATCTGGCGCAGTCCAAGTGAGAAAGGCAAAGTGACTTGACACCTGTGCGGAAAGAAAAATACGTACAGTACAAGCTCTCCACCTAATGATTTCGAAAGATAAATGCTGAGCTTGGCAAAATGTCCCTTTCGTTGACTGATCCATTACATTTAAAGTTGATCACAACTAAAATAATAAAAAAACTGTTGCCCAATCAGCCAGTATCATTAGGCAGTTATCGTATCAAGGGCATTATTATATATTAGTCATTAAGCTAAATAAATTAATTCAAAGAAAATAAAACTAGTTATTAATTTTCGGGTTTTTCCTCTGAAAATTCTTCTGCACACTTGTTAAAGTGTAGATCCATCACCAATAATATTACGTTAAGTTTGATATTGCGTTTAGTTTGACTGAAATCATACTAAGATGCTGTGATGAAGACCACTTACTTCGAGGTTACGACAAAGATGTTGCAAAATATGTGACCAACACGCAAAAAATGGCAAATTTCAATAATAATTTCTATTATACTGGTTTCTCGCAAAATCCTTAATGACCTTGTTGCTTACATACTTCACATTCAATCTGAAGCGGCTTACGTACTTGTTTCTCCATATTCTCCAAGCAGCTCTCCATTTTATAATGCCTTTCCAATCTCGTAATATCTAAGAACCATGTTAGACACTCCATACAGACCTTATTACCTGGCAAATGGTCAATAGTGATGCATATGGTTTTATCCTCTGGAGGTACTACTGCACCCTTGTTCAATTCTGGATCCATCAGCAAAAACCTAGGTTTAATTTCTTATTTGCATAACACATATTGAATTGAAATAATGGTAAAATTCGTGATTAATGAATTCCAAAGCCAGCTCTAAAATCGTGAAATATCAGCAGTGATTAATTCAAATGCAGTTTATAAATTTATTGGGAAGATTGTAATATATTATGGAGAAAAGTATTAAAATTCAGGGAGTTCCTCATTAAAAATAAAAGATGACAACTTTTACTAAAACCAGTAAATTTATTAAAAAACGACCCAGGTTCCGATATGCATTCACATCATTTTTAGGTCCTTACCTGAAGATGATGTGAATGCACATCAAAAGCTGGGTCGTTTTTTTAATAAATCTAGTGGTTTTAGTAAAAGTTGTCATCTTTTATTTTTTAATGATAGAATACCACCAAGTGAGACTGACTAAAGTGAGTGAGTTCCTCATAGCTAGCGGTAATTGCTAAGCTTTTCCATTACGCAATTACTATTTGCTTGACGAGAACAAACTGTATTTACGAGTGTTAAGGACATGATTTTTTACCGGTAATAAGTCATTAAAATTGAATGTGCGAAAGCCAAAGGAACGTCATCCATAAGCTTGAGCTAATTTTTGTTGAAGGTAACAAGCACTACATAGTAACCTGAAGTCTTGTTACGATACTTAAACTAAGAAAATGTATATTCCATAGTTTTCAGAAATAATTATAAAAAATCATATAAATTATATTCAAAAATATATCTCATTACATTCGATGAACGTTGTTCTCAATGTAATATGTGTATCCTGGACGAAGGTAGAAGGCAGATGGAACGCATTTGAATCATGTGAGACAAAATTTTACCAATCTGATGGAAAAAAAATTATAGTTACTTAGACTACACGTTTAAAATCGTTCAATCTTCGCACAGTGATATGCAGTCACCGGTCACAGCTTTTCTATCCCTGATTGGAGAAATATACAACGGTCGGATGACGCATGACTCCGTTGCGTCCGCAGTAATCAACCCTTCCGAAAAACCCCACAAATCGTAAAATCGGCTAGGGGACGAAAGGGTTAACTAAGACCAGCCGGGTGGCCCCGGACGAAGGTTGTCAAATTTTTACGCGGGACAAACAATGGACGCGCCGCCGGATAGGTCGTCAAGGTTCGCACGCGCGTGCGCGTGGACAATGCAAACGCACGTGTCCCGTCCCATAATGCCCTGCGGCGCCGCCGGGGAGTCAAGTTTAGGGATGCTCGATTGCACGTGAGCGAATACGGGTGGGAGAGAGGGGGCATCGTGTGTGGTATGGAGATGTTTATACTCGTGACGAATTACTTGTAAGGAATTCTGATGGCTCCTTAACGTGCTCAACTGCGGAAAAATTACTGGTAGTTCTGAATCCACGATGACAATCTTACTATCCCAATCATGCCCAAATGGTTCTTCAGTAACTTTATGTTCAAGCTCTCCCAATGACCGCATATTTTCAACTTTGAGCTCCACGAGAAAAGTTGGGAAAATTTCACGATCACCACGCTTCCTTTCGTGTAATCTGGGTAATACACGATGAACACATTCATAGAGTGTGCGTTCAAAGAAACATCAAACGGAAAGAATTATGAACTATTAACAAGTACACTCAACATCTTTAAAAAACTTCGTTAATATCGTGTAACGGTGATCTCAGGTACACCCCATTAGAAGTTTTTCATGCTCTCATTATATCTAAAACTATATTTGTGGACCCCAGAAGTCAAGGGGTCTAAGTGACATTTTTGAAAAAAATAAGTTATGTACAGGAATAGGATGTGAAAATATAAATCTTTTAGGTGGTAAAGGGATCCAAGTGATTTTATTGACAGGTGCTGCTATCTAGGGTAATGCCTCTTAACTATTTAGTGGGTAGTACCAAACATTTTCAACTTTGACTTCAATTTTCTCTAAACAATGGTTTTGTTACTTAGACCCCTTGACTTCTGGGGTCCTCATTTAAGAAAAAACCACTACGACCAAGTAGGTTGAGAAATGAGCTACAATTCTGTAAAATCTGGAGTCGTTCTTATTTATAAATGTGTTGACTCTAAGCAAATTTACGATGAAAATATTTGAGGAAAAAAATGTGTATACTAAGCTTGCATTTTATAACAATTAATGTTATCTATATGTTATTTGCATAACAACAATTAGAGTAGGAACAGGATCAGTCTATTAAATTTCTGACACTGTAATAATAATAAATAGAATTTACAAAAGGCTTACAAGTGTTGTGTGTACTTAGAAAAGATGTTTACGTAAGATGGACGGATAGATGATGAGATATAGAGACGTGCAAATGCTGGAAGAAAAGTGGTAGGTAGCTTGTGGAGGATATCAGGGAATGAGTGTCTGTCTAAGGAAGCAAAAATGGCCGTGTACAAAAGTGTACTTCTCCCCACTTTGTTGGATGGAAGTGAAACATGGTTAAGTCAGGATAAACATGAGAGTAGACTAAACGCCGTGGCTATGAGTTATCAGAGGAGTGTTTTAGGCAAAAGTAGGACGGATAGAGTCAGGCATAGGTGGGTAATAAAGGAATGTGGGTTAGATGCTCCAGTAATGGACATATATGAAAGGAGTGTGCTTCGTTGGTTTGGCCATGCTGAGAGAATGGATGAGAGTTGAAAAATGAAACAGATTTATAAGTGTGAAATGAAAGGTGCGAGAGGTAGAGGTGGGCCGAGAAGGTTGTGGTTGAATGTGGTTGAGGAAATTCTTAGGAGGAGGAATATTAGGAGTCTCAAAAAAAAGGAGTGTGTACATGAAGCAGTGTATGGGGGTAAATGAAGTAAAAGAGGTTTGCAAGGATAGGTCAGTATGGAGAAAATAATTGAAGCAGAGTTAGGTGTACAAATATAAATTTATGAGTGACTTTGTGACTGTGCCTACCCCGGAAGGGAACGACGTGATTGTCATGTGTGTATGTATGCTTAATAAACGCATCCCGTTTCAGAACTGCATGACATCTTTAGTTAACTTTGCTACAGTTTACTTTGTACCCGTTACAAGGAGTAATTCAAGCAACCATTGCATAAAAAATGAATACTTGACAAATAAATGTTTCAGCTTACGAAACTCATCGTCAAAAATCGGTATTTAAAGAATTGTAAATGTTTCAAATTGAATATTTTACTCATTTCAACGCTAACTTTAGCCATTAAAAGCTATAACATTTGATGCTGGGGATTATTACGTCGGCGAGAGGAAAAACGCTGGTATTGCACTTCAAGTTTTGTTTTAGTTAAATGAGAAACATAGAGGCAAAAATAGTAAGAGGCTAAATCCTAACTAGAGCCGTTTTTCTACTGATTTGTCGTCATATTTGTGTGCAAACACACAAATCGGACCCATATGTATGAACTATAAGCTTGACTGAGTATCCGTGCACCTTCCACTGACAGTTATCGTCGAGGTTAGCGAAAGCAGGGATAATCTACTACGACGCTCATAGATGGCAAATGGTTTCCACGGCTTAAAACTATAGGCTCATTTGCATTGGAACGAACAACTTGGTCACTTCTTGAGAGACAATACACTAAATTACAGTAGCTGCACGGGAACCGGCCCGGAAAATCTATGGCAGTATAGCCACCGAGGCGATATGCAACGTCAGAACCGGGTTCTACACCCTACCCGTCACAAGTACGGATTCCCCCCAGGAGGACACCCCCAAAACACGCTATGCCTTCAAGCCCTCTCCCCTCCTCTTCGTCCCCCCATCTCTCCTTCCCAAACACCCCGAGCACTTTACTCAGAAGAGGCGTCTCCTTTCCCCCGATCCCCTCTCTGCACCACTTCCACCCTCACACGAAACCAGCCAACCCCCTCAAGAACCCCACCCCTTGTGCTACTTCACGCATTCAGCAACCCCCTCCTCACCACGCACCACCCCGTCCCCCCCTCGTGCGATCATCGACAATGGCGAGAGAAGAGGGGGGTAGGCTGGAAGCGGGGAGGGGTGCAGAGCAAGCCGTGAGGGGGTCGCGAACACCCCGCCTCGACAGTCGGGGACAAAACCCTGCCCCCTCCCTCCTCACTCAATTAAAGCGAAGTGAAACGGAAAAGGGATGGGTCGACAGGGGGCAGCGCAGGGTGGGGTCGGCGGGAGGAGAATGGCTCGCGTGGGGTGTGTACATGGGAGGAAGAGGACTGGAGGGGAACTGGGGGCATAGAGCGATACTTCAGCGGAGATGTGAGACAGCGGAGGCCTTAAAACGGGAGCAAAGGTGGGCAGACAGATCTGTGCGCGGGAAAAGATAGATGACGGTGAAATAAAAATGGATCACCCAAAAAAAGTGTGTCCAAATAAATGTGAGTATGCATCAAAACACTTAGTAGAACTCGTCTCAACAGAAATGCATGTTAGATGAGGAACTTTTATCATAAGGATAACTTAAAGGTTAAGTTTGGTTCAAACGGAAGCGTAAAATACCTCCAGTGTGGCGAAAACCTAATCACTATCACAAAAAATTATTTATGCCTTTCCAATTATGGGCAAAATTTGAATGTGATAGGTTTGAATGCTTTACATCACAAAACTCTAGGTGTTTACAGGCTTAAAGTTGAAGCAAAACTTTGAAGTATGTGGTCTTAAACATCAGAGGAAAATGCAAGATACTTGATTCACAGCGCAGTCAGACTTCAATGTAAGGAGTTGATATTTTTAGGAAAATTTACTGGTTCACGTAGGACGACTGAAAGATAAAAAAATGTGGTTATTAAATGCTTACAGGTGCAGAACCCCACGTTTTAACAAAATTTCTATGTTCCCCTTTAGCATATACCCCAAGTCTCCAACTCCAATTCTCAACAATTAATCTCCATTTTCCTCTTTCTCCGCTGACCCAACTTTCTTCCCCTAACACTGCGTTCAATATCTCCTTGTCCCTCATTCCCTGAAATAATCACCTTCACTATATCCTCCATATGTCCTTCAGAAAGTTTCTCTCCCCATCACCCCACCCAAATATTTAGGTAGAGAGACATTTATGGTTGAAATTAAGGATGTTCTACCTCAAGGGTTAAATGGCTCAGCATTAAAGAAGCAAGGTTGAAGCGTACAATAGGAAGGTCCTCGGATGAAAAAGTAAAAGAAAGATGCTACTTCGCTCTGGTTAGGCCACACCTCAAATACGACGTGAGCATTTGGGACCCTGGTCATAAAGATTTAACCAAATAAATGAATAAAATACAAAGAAAACTTGCACGCTTCGTCAAAAACTGCAACGAGCGAATATATGGTGTCTCACAACTTTTAGAAGGATTGAGGTGGGAGCCCCTAGATACTCAAAGGCTACACGCTAGGTGTAGGTTGCTAGAGAAATTCAGAACTGATATATTTCAGAGCGACACAGGGAATATTACCATGACGCCATACTACATCTCTAGTTCTGACAGAAGCGATAAAATATGAGAGATACATTGCCGAACAGATAGATCCAAAAACTCGTTCTTCCACGCACAATGAGCGACCACAGTAAAAACTGAGCTCCACCAAGTACACTCTCATAATACATATCACCATTTCACCACCCGATACCTTACACCTTTATACGGCTGGTGACCTAACACCCCATGCCACACACCCATGCGGCGACTTGCTGAATATTTTGTAGACGTTGATGTGTATGAGTGGTCATCTTACATAGCATTAAATAAAAGTTTCCCCAAGTCAATTATGAAATAAATTTAAAATGTATTCATTAAAAAGAATTTGGATAATTAGAGAGCTTAAGGATTACTATCACGCTAAAGGATCACGCTTTTTCTTTAATCTCCACCAGTCCCTTCAAGAACGATGATTATGAACGAGTTTATTCCTTGTACACACCCGACAACAAACGGTATTTTCCCCCAACGTAATAAGGGTAGATATAGAGGTTCTTTCATTGACGGCTACGCCTGCGCCTCCTTGATTAGTTAGTTCGCCAACGTTGCGGGTACTTAACCTTTCCCAGCACTCAGAAGCAGTCGCTCTGCATAAATATTTGCAGGGAGTTTTCTCTTCCTCAATAACATCCCCTGTTTTCGTTTAATCTAAAGTTTTATTAATGGATACTTTTAATGAAGCCGTTCTGGCGCAATATTGGTGTGGCATGCAAGACAAAAATTTTGAAGTAGGAGTTACAATATCCATCTTTGCAAATTGAAAATAATTTCTATTACACCTACACAATAGAGAAAATTTAAGAGCTGAGAAACATAAAATCGGAAATTATAATGAGATGCGTTAATTCTCTTATGTTAAATGAAGAATTTAACATTCCAATCGTATTAAGAAGATAAAGATAAGCTATTATTATGATATATATCTATATATAACTTTTATCTGGGGTCAGATAAAATAACGAGAAGCCCCATTTGCAAACAGACTGTCGGAACAAAGCTTATTTTATGCTTGTTACATAGTGGTAAAATGGAAATGAATGGGATAAAATTAACTTAGAATTATACTTTTCTGATCTCTAAATACATGGTAAAATGGCCACTTGCGAAGAAATTTACGCTAGATATTTCTATATAAAAATCATGCCAGTATTCTTCCAGCTAGCTAAGGTATTGCATTTCTTGGTTTTGCGCACCTCGATATTTTTTGTGGTGTACTGCCTCTTAATTTCGATTTCAAAACAACCAAAACTGCAGGCAGATGAAATATCCCCCAAAACAGGTTTTCGCTAGCACATTAACAGTCGCAGGTTCCTTTACTTCAGATGGATACAGTGTAGTAACTGAAGGTGAAAACTCACCCGATTGTTACACAACCGGTGGATTTTAAGGTATTATGTAGATGCAGAAACCATGCGCCATTTGAGATTCAAAATTTACATCGCGATGGCATATTGAGGTTTACTAAATTCTGCAGTTCTCCGGCTCTGAATGCAATTTCTCTCCACCACCATTCACGTGAAAACCTCTCTTCTTCCGGCGGAGATGCAACGGCGCGGTGGTAAGGAAGACAAGAGTATCCATCCACTGAAGTCGACGCACTCCCGGGAAATACTGCTCCCATCTCCCCTAAGAAGACTCAAGTCAAACCACCTGACGCCGCAACGAGACCCCATAGAAGGGATGGGGGGGTGGAGTGGCGAAGGAATATCGGAGACAATAGAGGAGTCCATCTGCGCGATATGGCGGAGGCTGGGGGGAAAGAGCCTTCCTTCCTGGATCAACGTCCCCTCCTGATGCAACGGAGAATGCTCGCGGGAGAAAACAATGAGATTCCACAAGCGCGGATGAAGAAGGAGAGACTCCAGTGGGTCGTAAGAGTAAAACCACCGTAGTCGTTTTCTTCAGTCTCGAAATTAAAAATGACAACAAAACTCTGGGGAAATAAATTTCAAAATTTATGCTTGGATCTGCGACGAAGTTTCTAAAATCAGCATAAAATATTATTGATTACGATAAAAATGAATATTTTGTTTGGAAATTGGGTCGTAGAATGGTAGTAAGACAATCCTTTAGTTGTTATCAGTGGAGAGCTGGTCGGTATTAGTATTTATCGGTTATAAGGTCGAATCATGACACATTGCATCGCTGTGCGAAAAGCGGAATGGAGATTAATCACAAAAAAACTTAAGTAAGAAGATGTCCTAGAGGAAAGAAACTTACGCTGGTCATAAAAGTTGGTGGGTGAAAATTAGAGCAATTTGAGTATTTTGTAACAAACGTAGAATATTGGTGATAATTGACAGGGAGAAAACGAATTTGACGGAGAAATACGCAAGCAATGAAATGAAAATGAAGCGTTCATCGGAGCGGCGTAACCATGCGGAGGCGGTGATGACTATGGCCTTAGACAATGATATAAAGAGTAGTTTGGTGAAGATTCATACATGGGGTGTAGCGTTGTATTTTGTACAAACGTAGACAGTGATAAAAGAGGATAAGGACTGCAGGCCATTGAAATATGGGTGTCTTCCGACAGTGGAGAAAGTGCAGTTGACGGAAAGAATTGAAACTGAGGAAGTGATATGTGAGATGGGAGAGGATAGGGAACTTCTTCATAAGATCAGAAGGAGGCGGAGTATGTATTTAGAACAGGTAACTAGAAGTTACTGAAGGCTGTGTTGGGGAGGGAGAATGTGAGGTTAGCGGATGACTGGAGAAAAGTTGACCCTCTATGGACGAGCGAGTCAAATTTGTTGCGTTTCAGAACCATTAAAATATCTGCTTTATAAGAGGCTTTTCCATTTAGTTGCTGCTCTAGATAGAATTGTATCGCTTTGGATTAAGTGTGTGGAAAGCTGCGTCTCTGTCGGCGGTTTGTCAAACAATTTGTATCGATGAATGTAAGACGCTATTCACCGACGACGGCGTGCCTTGTGGAGTTCTAAAATAAAGGGTTTCAGCTATCATATGAAGAAAAAATACGAAAACTGTAAAAAAGGTACGTTGTGAAGGTTATGTTGAAGCATACCTTGTGTAAATATTATTATGTAAGATACTGTTTTGAATTAAATACATGTACTAAAAATGCGTCATATTTCAAAACAAATGTTATTATCAAATAAATTGCATTTAAAAAAAATGCTTAAATAGGACTTTAAAAACTTATATAGTAGTAGTATTTTTTCATGCTGATGTTTCATAATTACGTCCATATGGAGTTAAGATTGCCGGAGATAAACTTCCAGGTAAAAATTTTTATGAGGCACAACAAGAAAAAGATAGAAGGTCATATTTATAAGGATTGACCTTAGTTTATACTATAGGAAACAGCTGCAAGGCTACGATAAAAAGGGAAGTAGAGAAAGAATAACATTGCATCCACATGACGGCTTATATACGTGGGCTACAGCTTGTCTGCAGGCCGAGGGTTCCTCACCCCATTTTATCCTAACCCCAATTCATCAACGGATACATTTAGAAAATGAATAGTCTTGCTTTTTCCAGTGTGCTACACAAGTCATTTCAAAGGTTACAAGTAATAAGTATTCATGAAGGGGAGAAGAGGATCCTTCCCTATTCATGATGGATCGTTAAAGGGTGAAGTCACAAGGCAGTAATGCACAGATACAACCCGGAGCGATATGTCGAATCTGAGACGAAACACTTGGGGAAAGATTACTCCACTGTTTTCAACGGCCATCATCGTGGGGCAGGCGGAATGAGTTGTGAGAAATCTTCTGCATGAGTGAGGAAAGAGAATAGAAGGAAAACTCATGATTACGATCCTTAAAATACAAGTAAAATACATTCGCGCCATATGATACAAGTAAGGGAGGAAGGGTGGATAGAAACCCCGCGTCGGCATTAGCCTGCCCTTAACGAAAGGCGCAAAGGGGGCCACGGTTTAACGTCTCATCCGACAGGAGTACTGCACTTGAAGAACCATCCACAGCACACTCAAGTATGAATCGGGTTCCCTCTGAAATACATCCTCCTCTGCAGCAATTTGAACCCTGGCCACCCTCATGGTTAGCCCGTACTCTAGCCACCACACCAACCCGATCCCCCCGATCCATCGGTACCGTATGCCAAAGACGACGGCTATTTAAATGAAGAGAAAATTAGAACGAAAAAGTCGGAAGAAATTCCTGCTCATCTTCCAACGTTCTCAGGAAATAAATCCAAGAAATCGCGGCGGAGACGACAAGACACGCAGCAATATCCCCAGGCAGTCAACTGGACGCAATCCAGCGGGAAACCTCCGAAAATTGCTGGCAACTGCGGACACACTGTAGCGGAAAGGAAGCGACAATGAGCGCTGGGGAAAGGAAAGAAAAGTAATTCTTTTCTTCTATGGGAGCGTCAGCCACTGCCTTTCATATCCCAGTGAGCGCGGGGAGAGGGAGATAATCCAGAAAGGAGATGAGGGATCGAAAGATGCCGCTCGTAATGGAACAAGATGGAACCCAGGGAGTCTGGCGCGGGGTGGAATCGCCGAACCCCTGCAAAGTGAAGGAGGCGACAGGGGCACAAAGACAAGGGTGTGTCATTTCAGGGGACGGAGGGGTTGAGAGTTGCAACTGGAGTGAGGAAGAGCAGGGGACCCACTTGGGGGTGGATGGACTCACTCAGCCGCGGTCGGCTGACGGAAGAGTCGCTAGGGACTTGCAAGCAAGGCAGCGCCATACATTCAGAATTTATACACGTTGCGATATGAATTTTGCATAAAAAATACGGGTCTTATCATAAATGCCACGATATCTCCACTCCACAAACTAAAGTCTTTGCAAATTCTTTTCTTATATCCGGCTCCAATCTATGGAAATGTTTACTACATGATCTAAAAACATCTAAAGTTTACTAACTTTCAAAAATAAATATTTACAATTTCTCCAACATTTTCAATTAAAGTAATATTACACATCATAGTTTGTCATCAGTTATCACATATATTGGTGATATTTCATTGTTTATTGTTCACCTATGGCATGTTCCTGTTGAAATCTTATTTTGAATGTAATTTAGTTTCAGTTGGAGTTTGTTCATATTTTATATTGATTTTATAGTCAATTCTTGTCGTACATTATGTAAATCACGTCTTGCAATCTTTGTATTCCTCATTCTTACAAACTAACTGCTTGTTGACCTCACAGAGCAGTAGCCTGTACCTTTTTTTCATGCTCCAAGGGTGCTCTCAGGAGCTAATAAATCTTATTTTATCCCCAGAAATTATACTTTATTCTTGGTAAATAATTTATTTAACACCCATGCTGTACATTTTATGCCAGCTGTAGCTTTCGAACAAAAATACGACATAAATAGCATAGCACCAATAGATGGCACAGGCCAACTCCTTGTCTCGAATGCTAAGATTACTATAGTGACCCAGCGTTTTTTATAATATATTGCACCAAATAAAGGTTTACCTTATAGGATAAATATGTATTAATAGGTCCTGTTACGCTAGTTTTATGCAGTCCTATTTTTTATCTATCACTTTTACCCTAACTGCAGTGAAATTGTGCCACAGTTAAAATTAGGTAACATTTGTCCGTGCAGTTTAAATATGGAATGATTGATTCATTCATCCAAAATATCAAAGCATCATATCAAATACACCTAATTATGGTGAGTCATGACAAAACCCGAGTATTTTTAAAAATATATTTAGGTGGTATATTTAAGTTAACATTTCATTTACAATCTGAAGTAAATTCCACCAATTCACGCCTGAGACATTGGAGGACATTAAACCGCGTTTCCAGGAGATAATTCAAGTGAATCCTCCAATTTTCTAATGAATAATGTGCCATATTTTAAATAAATTTGCGGGAGTCAAACCACCTATTAAATAAACTGATCGAATGAATACACGTATCAGTTTCCAGAAGAAATAAACTTTAGCTCTTTTTCACTAATTCTTGCCTTGATCCTAACCAATGATTCACTTTTCCTCTATGAGATGTAGGAAAAGCAGTATTTCGTGGACCATAACTGACAGAAGACGCGCTATTTTCCGTACACCACCAAATATACAAAAAATCGAGCATTGCGGTGCGACATCTCATGGAGATCACTAGTCACAGACGATAAATTGCCACATCGCCGAGTGCAACGATTTGAATTGCAGCTGGAAAGAGTCAGGGAGCTACAGCATATGCAAAGCATCACAGGGCGATAATTGTAGTTCAAAATATTACGGAACCATTATTAATTCACCATGTTTCAAACATGTAAAATCATAAATCTTGGTTTGAACTGGAATTTCTGAGGTCCTCATATAGCCGTCTCTCAAATATCATGCTTACAATGACTCCTCTTGGAAATGAGGAAATTTTATTTAAAGGGCCTAATGACCCTTGTAAATTATGATGGAATTCAAACATGTTTTTTTAATCCTCTGAATTGTCTTGAATGAAAATGGTTTTTCTTCAGGGCAATGTGGAGGTTCCCAGGAACATGTCTTCATCAATGGATCGCCTACGTCTAAACCACGTAATGCATAAAGAAACTGGCCAAATTGCTGCTGCTTGCACTGCATCTTTTACCCCTTAAAGCTAATTTTACGGCCTTTCAAGAACATCCTAAATCGTAGGTGATTCACTGCAATATCGCTAAGTGATATTGAGCATCGCATTACTATTCCAATTTAGTAGACAGCTTGGGTTCTAATAAATGTTAATATCTTATGTTTATTGGCAAACAACCGAAGATAGATGTCCCTAATTGCAACAGGAGAATTTACGTAATGATACGCGGTTTACTAGCCATGTAGGTAGGCAAGCTTAAAATATACGAATACCTTTCACCAGATTAAATTACTTTAACTGCCTGCGGCGTGGGAAACGGATGTCTTCATGGCCTTCAGATGAGTACTCGAAAAGTAATGTTGGCAGCGGCGTCCCTCATGAGGCTGATACAGTCGAACGAATGTGGAATTTTTATGCACCTAGAGTAGAGGTCGGCAAATCAAGAATAAGATAACGAGCCGGAATTCAACGGGTCGTCTCCAGGACCACGCGTGGAAACCCGGGTCAAGTATGTTATTTTTTTGTTGAAAACTTTCAAAAGTTTCAAGTTTTACAAGGTTAAAGAGTGTTTTTTCAATGCATTGTAAAAATTACCTCACCGAATATATTTCACAAAGGATGGATGAATACAATTTACCCAGTTACGAAGGAAAGCGTTTTATTTAAGGAGAAGAGCATCAAATATTACCATACACAATATCTTAATAATATCGTAAAATCGCATTCGATACATCGTAGTATCAAAAGAGGGAGAGGCGTAGAGTCGCAACAGAGGCGAGGAAGGGCACAAGGAGAGGCTGGGTGCACACTCCCAGGCCCACCGCCCCCCCCCCCCTCTGCACGCATCGAGGGTGCTGTGCAGGCGGTGGCTCCAGACACAATCTCTGGGAAAAGGAAAGGGTGGGGGTGGGACGGGGGGGGGAGTATGGCAGGAGGTCGGGATGAGGGGGGGTTGGAGACCCAGGGAGTATGGCAGGGGGTGGAGAAGGGCCGGAGAGAAATAAAAAAGGGTCTTTTTCAGCCCCGGCGCACTTCCATCAAAGGGATGCAAAGGGCGTGACGTGGACCATCAATATACATGGAATCGCAGAGGCGACCGCCCTTTTTATTTCTTCTTCGTCTTCCAGGCCATTCATTCAGTGGGGATGAGATGGGATTGGGACATAGGAGGGGGGTGTGGTCTATTGAAGCCATCTAACTTCCTCCTTGGAATCCCTCATTCCAATGATCTGCTGCGAATCGTATGAGGCCGTATCTTCTGTTCAGTTTCTCTCGAGGAGATATAGAGCATGATAGGGCAGATGGCTGGAAACTGCGTCAGTCAAATCGAATTCAAAATTGAGAGCCTCCGACATTTCACAGGCGCCGTTTAAATACATTAGTATCGATTGCGCAGTTTTTATTTTCTATAGCCGATATTCAAGTCCAAATTTTTGACAAATAATTTGATCAGCCGCCTGCAGTGTCACCCGCTGTTAGAGCTTGAAGAATATTGCACGCAAAAATTATTCACCGAAATACTTGCAAAAAACATCAGATCAAAGTCAAATCATGAGTCATACCAAAAAGCAGAATTTCTTTCAGGAATGTTTTGCTATTGGACACTTAAATTTAAAAGACAATCCTTTTTCTTAAAGCATGATGGCAAATGGATGAAGAGGAGATTAGATGATTGTACATCGTAAAAGAATGTATACGATATCCAATTCTCAAAATATTTTTTTCCATCCTACAGATTGGAAATAACAAGAGCTTAGGGAATAGCTGAATGGTTGAATACATGGGCACACAGGGTCTAAGTAGAATCCAAAAAGTATAAAGCTGCTATCCGACCAATAGATGAAGAATCGGCCATTAATAAGAAGGAGAGACATATACGACGAAAAGGCAAAAAAGCCAGCGTTAAAATGCTAATGTACAGGGAAATGAAAGAAAGCATAAGAAAAAACGTGATGAGCTGAAAATATTAACAGGTCGACCTTAAAATGAAGCCCGAATGGAATTATCACATAAATCTCATGGATAAGTTACCCAGAGAAAACGTAGTGTAGTAAGTAAAAAAGACAGCAAGTCAAACCGAGGAAAAAGATTACGATGGATGAAGGATATACAGTGAAATCCCTCTTAAGCGGCACCCCTGTCCAACGACAACCCCTCTTAACGGCATTATTTCCTTACGAAATTTCCCAAATCGTTAAATATTACTCCTGTTAAACAACATCCCCAACCTCTACATACGGCAGTTAGGAAAATGTACGGTGACAATTATTAAGCGACAATTTTACTAATAAAACTTTATTTACTTTAGTTACCGTTTAAATGTACACGTTAATTGTCATCGTTTCTGTAATGTAACAGCTACAGTATCTAACTAACTTATGTTAGCTGGAATAGTGCTGTTTGTTTACATTGTTCAGGAGGCAGGCACACACGACCTCACACTCTCGACTAGTCATACATCGTCGTCACATGCATATGAATCACCGAAACAAGCCTTTTCATACATTGTCTCTTTTCTCTTGCGTTCGTTCCGTAGTCTACTGTGGTACTGTTTTCTGGATACCCTGTGGTGCCTTTCTTTCTGTCCGATCGCGGCTCCTTTCGTCACGGAAGCCTTTTGTTTACATGTGACAGGGGCGTTTCCCTTGCCGCCCTCGCCGAACCGATTGTAGTTCCCTCCCCCACCATCCTACCCATCTTACACTACCGTAGCTATGCTATGAAGCATCTAAATCTAACAATGCCAGGCAAGGCGTCAGTCAGTCGTACTATTAACTACGAATACAGTAAACAAGCTCAGGTCTGCGGTATTCTATGCATACGGTTTGTGGAACCCATGTGAATGTGGAGTGTGAACCCGATACATTGCAGTGTTACATTCGGTACGCAAGTTGTTCTTGTGTTGCAATTCTTTCGATTTTTAAAGATTAGGTGCAGCAGTACCGAAATTTGTGAAATACTGTGCTGTAAGGTGTAGTGTATTGTGTAATGGCGTCTACAAAAAGAGTTGTTTTGCCTCTAAAAGACCGGGTGCGGGTTATTCAAGACAGCGACAATGGATTAAGCCAAGTTAAACTCGCTGAAAAGTACAAGTGCGGAAGAACGCAAATCGGGGAAATTCTAAAAAATAAAGACTATTCTGAAGGACTGGGCTGAAGGTGAGTCTAAAAATTTAAAGCGGAAGCGGGAGGAGAATTTCGCTGATATAAACGACTGTGTACTTAAGTGGTTTAGAACAGTACGTTCAAAAAAAATTCCTATTAGTGGTCCTATGATACAAGAAAAAGCAAAAGAAATTGCAGAAGCGCTGCATATTCAGAACTTCTGTGCCAGCTACGGATGGATGAGTAGGTTTAAAACTAGGCACAATATTGTTTTTAAGGTCATTTCTGGAGAAAAAGGTGGTGCTGATGCTGTTTCTGCTGAAGAGTGGAAGGAAAGATTAAGCAGAGTAGTCAAAGGGTTTGATCTTAAAGATGTTTACAATATGGATGAAACAGCATTATTTTACAGAATGATTCCCGCGAAAACACTTTCCGAGAAAACAGAGGACTGTTCAGGCGAAAAATATTCTAAGGAAAGGATCACAGTTGCTTTATGTTGCAGTGCAGTCGGTGAGAAAACTACACCATTGATTATCGGGAAATCTCTACGCCCTCGATGCTTTGGTAAAACTGATATGAATACATTATGCGTTACCTGGAAAGCCAATAAAAAAGTTTGGATGACATCAGACATTTTCGAAGAGTGGTTGCAAAAATTTGATGAAAAAATGGCCTGGGAAAAACGGAACATTTTGTTACTGCTAGACAATGCGACAAGCCATGTTTATAATATGACTCTGTCAAACATCACATTGCATTTTCTGCCACCAAACACGACTTGCCTGATTCAGCCGTGTGATCAAGGTATCATAAAAACATTCAAATCACTTTACCGAAAGCGTGTGGTTAAATCAATATTGGCTAAAATTGATGATTGCAGCAGTGCAAATGAGTTAGCTAAAAAGGTTTCGCTTTCAGACACGATATCTTGGATTAAGTCATCGTGGAATGACGTAAAAGCAGAGACAATTAGGAAATGTTTTGCAAAATGTGGTGTTTTGCAAAAGCTGTTCGATGCTTCAGAACCTGCTACAGAGGATTTTCAAGAAGCCCAAAAGGAAGTAGAAGACCTGATGAGGAAGGCTGGCATGGAGCACGACGGAAGATTGACTGCTGCGGAGGACTGCGCTGAAACCTCTCCAGAGAATGATTTTTTGTTCGCACTGGATCTTCCAGATAATGTCGGTGAGTAATTTTTCATGTAATCTATTTTTATTTAAAATTTTCTCTCCAAGTAACCTTATAAATTGAATTTAACATACTTATTATAAATTTATGTACAGATACTGAAGAGCCCGATTACGAGACAGAATATGATCCTCAAGAACGAGTTCTAACGCCTGAAGATGTTCTAAAACTTTTGAATAATATCACGCCTTTTTTTGAAAAAAATTTTCAAACTTTCGAATATGTTCATATGATTAAAAAACTTTCAAGTGCCATAGAGGACACGATAGTTCATAAAAAATTCAAACAAATGGACATTACCAGTTATTTTCGTAAATGTTAAGCCGTAATTCATTTTTCTGTTGTGTATTCTTGTAATTTCATTTTGTATTCTAACATTAAAGATTTTTTTGAACTTAAGTACTTTAATTCTTTGCCAATATACCTCCAAACGTCTTACAGTATTATTATACATAAAAAGTATGTACTTTACTAAGATTGGTCCGTATACGTATAAGTTTACCATACGGTACCGTACGTACGTATAAGTTTGCGTATACGCACTCTACCGTGCTAATTCAGTATTTAGCAAAATTATTTGTCATATTAAGTATGTCTTTGTTCACTTATTGTACTTTATTAAACCTCCATAACACTATGGCGTGTAAATTACAATCACTGCACCCCTATTTAGCGGCAACCCCTCGGAACGGCATTTTTTCGTCTACAAAGTAGAGGTGTCGCTTAAAAGGGTTTTCACTGTACCTGCATATTTTGCTGAATACGAAGTGAGAAAGAGAACCTTATCTTATCTTAAATATCTTCCTTCATACAATAAAATAAAGATATATAATACATTACCACTCACCAAATCCATGCCTCACAAAGCTGATGAGATAAGTGAAATGGATGTAATGTAAATCACCGGTCCGAAGTATGAATCTTACCGCTCACCGAAAACATTGAAAGCAAGCTGGTATTTTTGTCAACCGGCAACAGAAAATCAGTCAACAAAAATTTTGAAAGCCACAAAAATAACCTGGAAATTTCATAGACAGCCATTTTGTGAACCCGTTCTATTCAATAGTTTGTCTTAACTTTGTAAAGCTTTCCATGTTGCTCAGGAATTAACAAAAAGTTGTAAGTTTTACGTAGAATATTTATTTACGACCGGTTTCGTCGAATAGTCGATATAATCAGGTGATGCTGTAGACAGTCAGACTTGATGATGTCAACTATTCAACGATACTGATCGTACAATAAACATTCTTCGTTAAGCTTACAAATTTTTGTTAATTCCTGAGAAGCAGTTCTATGTTATGCACGAATGTAGAGTTCTTCCCACTTAGTTGTGTCGTAGCCAAACTGGGGTATATTAGGATCAGCAAATGAGTTGGAAATATACGATGAGTAAGTGGCATATGAGAATTGTTTGCGGTAAAAGTTGAAGAAATTGTGTAGCCATACATTGGGTTATGGTAAAATATAAGTTTAGTTCCGGTTTATGTTTTGGTAATGGACTTTGGTGAAAGGAACGAGCTTCGTTGAAAGGCCCTGTCAAGAAAACTGATGGGAATTGAGCAGCATAGCGGATTTAAGATTTACGTATAATTGGATGGTGTCAGAGGGAGTAGACCAAGGAAGCAATGGGCCAATTGGGCGGAAGATACTATCAAGGAAATGCATCACATTCGATCGACCGGTCGAATTTGCCATGATTTCCATACCCAATCAATCGTTAAAAACTTAGGAAATAAGTTACGAAGTGTCGAAGTATAAATAATACACCTTTGCCAAGGGCTGTGCCTCAAATATACAATTTTATCTCAGTACATAAATAAAACAACGGGACATCTTCAAGATGTTATTATTCAAGATGTTATTATTCATGTTTTTACAAAAGTTAATAACTGGATAGAAAAATCGAAAGCATAGGAAGATGTACCAATCCCTCTTCCTTCAGAATTGTGAGGAGAAGTTATTATGATCGATACGTAAAACATCTAAATAGTTCATTTCGACAAACTGCCTGAGTGGTTTTCGGCAATCATATGCTCGAATGGCCACGGAAATAAGTTCATCCTTCCTCATAGACCATCGATCAGCGCTCCCTGTACCTAAGTGCTGGAAACTTGGCAACAATTTACAGACGAATGTTACCTTGAGCAAGAGTTATCCTGGAGTGAGAGAATCCTGACGTCACAACGTCTCGATTGGGTGGGAGTGTTGCCATTGGGTTCATTTTTGCAAAACTAAACTCCTTTCCAAAGGCTAAGATTCGTCCTCTTAAACGAAAAACTTTCTCACTGTTCACTATATCGACCTCCATTGGTATAGGATATTCTCTCGAGGAAAGGTCGTACAAGTAATAAGACAGCAGTTCTTGACCAACGTTTCGGAACGTAATTCATTCCATTATCAGGGCTACGAAAAACATGTACACTGAAGGTCAACCTCAACAAACCTCAGAACAACCCTATATATAAATTTCCAATCGTTGGATTTAACAAATGATGTGGTACGAAGTCACTCGCACGGGTGCATATACACCAGGGTTGAAATTCGCTATGAAAAAATCATTTGACTTGAACGGGATTCGAACCCGGATCTCCCAATTGCCGGTCAGGTGTGTTGTTCCAATGATTTTATTTTATATCAATATCATATTACAGTACATTCATTAGCATACAGGACAAATGAAGATCCGCTCCAAAGACACATTTTTGTTTAAGGAGGTATTTTTTAGACACATGAATATATTTTACATATTTTGTTTTTTTTTAAATCTCTTTTTAATATAAAATACTATTAAAAGACGTTGAGCAGCCATGCCTTTTCATGCTCTGAGGAGGGTAACCGTTTATTTACTATTTTAATTTTATCGATTAAAGCCGATCTTATATTTTTCTGACCTGTTTGGCTATCCACGAAAGTTGCTAATAGTTCTGTCAAGATTATACTTTTCTTGGCAGGAAATAATTTAAAATTTAGTGTTAACAGATTCTTTTCTCCAATATTTCCATCTCCGAATGTGTCGAAGTCTCTAAAAATTTTTTTAATTATTTCCCATTCCCTGGTCGGTCCATTACAACCTAGTATTTTGTGAACTACATTGTCTATCCTTCTGCATTTAGGACATACTGGGCTATCGCAAAGTCCAAGTCTGTATTTCATTCCTCCCGTTACCATACAATCACTGCAAATTTCGTACATTTTACTTTTTTCCTTGATACAGTGTTTTAACTTTGCATAATTTGTCCAAATGGTTTTTTTCGGGTTAATAAGTTGTTTTTTATTGTTTTTTTCATTTCCTCCTCATAGATTTTTTTGTCGAGTGAAGTTTTTCACCGGTCGCATATCGCCAGTTACACCACCAAGCCATCTTCCTTCAAGGCGAAATTTGAGGGGCGTTTATGCGAACTAGATGTTCAGGCCTCAAGTCTACATTGTAGCACATGAGACGAAGTCGTGCTTACAAAACCACTGTCGCTTTGTAAGCACGACTTCGTCTCATGTGCTACAATGTAGACCTGAGGCCTGAACATCTAGTTCGCATAAACGCCCCTCAAATTTCGCCTTGAAGGAAGATGGCTTGGTGGTGTAACTATTTCAACCCTGGTCTATGTATAAAAATTAAAAAAATGGTATATCAAATAAAACAACACTTAAAATTACCAAAGAATCGAATTACGAACCCGAATTCACATCACACTGCTACTGCAATTCTGTTATCATCTTCCCGACCATCTATGACAACCTGGCATAACAAACACCATCAAGCACCACTCCCCAGCCTCTATTCATCGCACAGTGTACATGTTTTTTGTAGCCCTGATGATGTAATGAATGACGTTTCGAAACGGTGGTCAAGAATTGCTGTCTTATAATTTGTACGACCATTCTTCGAGAGAATATCCGAAAAACTTTTATAAGGAATGGAGAGCCTCTATTGGAATCAATAAATAAAAAGTGGGATGCAAAAATAGGGTAGTATAGAGAGCATTATTAAAACTGAGTGATCCATGCACGCCTATCTCAGAAATTTTATTTTTCGCGGACAGTACTCTGAAAGGGAACGGTATGATGGGTCTGTATTTATTGAAATACAGAACATGTTTCAAAGATTCAACGCAGCTATTCATTTCGATATACTATGCATCAGAATGAAAATGGGCAATGGCCACCTTCTTTTTTAATGTGTAAACAAAAAATGACTTTCAATAAAACTGTTATATTTTCAGTACGAATTAGTCCTACAGACCCCTTTCATCCTTTTCCACTTTTTGTTTTCATTTCCACTTTCCCTGTCCTTTTAAAGTGAGTATCAAAGTCATTTGGATCAGCTCACCAGGTAATGCGTACGTGTACACATGTAGAAATGTTCACCGTTTTGCAATGGATATGCGGTCGATTTCACGGACAAATAAACGTTAATGGAGGGAGATTGGGGATTCTTTCGGCGGTGTTCAGGAGATAACCTGACATTTCTGCGAATCTCCAGAGAGCCAAACCCCGAAACCTTTGAATAAAAGCCACAGAAGGCAAGAGGGAGTGGGGCAGGGGCTGATAAGGGAGGTGGGAGTGCGCCAAAATTCAAAGGGGCGACCGGAATGAAAAAAGGGACGAGGCTCTTCGACACCCACGAACACGACAAAGGACATGGGAAGGGCTGACACAAACAGACCGCAGTCCAAATAGGAGCCGAGGCGCTCCCTGCACCTCGGCTTGCCGCACACACCCCCTGCTCCCAAGTAGCCTCCCCCCACCCCAATCTTTGCACGCCCATAATGATTCCCCATTGTCTTCCCTTTCATGAATGCGAGGAGAAAAAATTATGGAAATCCTTTTAAAACCCTCAAAATGTCCTGCGAGCCTAACCCTCAATATGTCCCTTTGTTCGATGACCCATACCCATGGTGCCTTCTATCCGCCTTTGATGGCGGAGGCTCGACCAGAAATTGCCGGACCCAATGCAAAATGAAATGAGCGCGAGGGGTAAAAATCCTTTTGGGGACACCATCTGCGGTGAAGAGAGAAATTTAACTGCTCTGGCGGTCACCGATGATTTCGTGTTTGTGTTCTCGTCCTCGGGCACTGGGAAGTTCAAGGATAAAATCCTACGGGGGAAATTAATTATACGATAACAAATGTCAAGTATTGGCTAGTCACATAGTCTCCTGATCCTTCTCTGGGACTCAACTAGCGTTAAATCAGCGATGACTAGGATAAGGAGGTTACAGCATGACTGTGCGGGTCAAATAAACACTAAATCCTACCTTTCGATTAGAATGATTGAAAACCCTCTTTCGGTAATGAAATTCCTAAGCTATTTAAAATAAAAACAAAAATAAAGCACAAAATGCGAGTTATTATCCCAAAAATAAGATCGTTACAACATTTTCCCAGCTGAGCTCCATTTACATTGAATTTTCGTGTTTTGAAAAAATATTGAAGTCATTCGCTGTTATTTCGCAACTCATGACGGTAATATGGGCTGCTAGCAAGAAAATGGTGATTGAATAAATTCGTATGGATCGTGACACTCAATGGATGACACCGAAAAATATAAAACAAACGGAAATAAGAAAACATGTATTTCAAGACCTGGTGCTGAAGTCGGATTCTAGACATAAAATGGACGAATTTAATGAGAAATTATGAAGTACAAAGAAGAAAATAAGGAAAGACCCATATTGAACACCATGCAGATTAGAAGAACCAGATGGATTGGGCTCACTCTAAGGAAAAATGAGTTTGTGATACATAAAACTGAAGGAAAAGAGCAGGAAAATTTGAACTTCATCTACATTTACATAATACCGTGCTAGCCGCCGCATGTGCGTGTGGCAGGGGATGTTAAGACACCAGTCGTGTAAAGATGTAGGGTCTAAGGTTCTGGGGGGTGAAATAGTGACGTGCATTATGGGAGTGTATTTTATGGAGTTTTTTGTCATCGCTTCAGGTGCGCGGTAAGAGCGAGTTTTTGTACCTATCTGCTCGGCAATGTACCTCTTTTATTTTAGGGCTTCCGTCAGATCTAGAGATGTAGTGAGGGGACATGATAATATTCTCTGTGTCGCTGTAAAATACATCAGTTCTGGATTACTCAAGCAAATAAGCCTAGCGTGTAGCCTCCGAGTCCCTAGGGTCTCCCACCTTAATCCCTCAGAAAATTGTGAGACACTGTATGCACGCTCGTTGCTCGTTTTTAACGAAGTGCGCTGCTTTCCTTTGTGTTTTACCAAACTTTTTGGTTAAATCTTTATAACCAGAGTTCCAAATACCTGCGGGTATTCGAGGTGTGACTTAGTACTAGAAACTAGAGCACAAGAAAGGTATAAGAATGAAAACCTAGATGAAAAACAGCGAAAAGTACATAAGATTATTTAATTATTACATTAAATTATGTAATTCTCTCTTTTTATAGATTTTAAATCACACCTATTATCCAGCAAATATTTTTTAAGACGTTATAAACATTTTCTTGCAAGTACAGGAAAAATATTTAACAGCAAAGGCAAGTTTCAATATACAGCATTTAGAAAGCACTAGCATCTGATGTTTAACAGCTGATTTTTTAAAAATATCTGCACTAATGACTAAAAGAATACAGTTATACTTCGGGTTATTTATAATTGACGATTAAAATTAACTTAAACGGGTTTTGTAAATAATGCAAGGATCAAATGAACATTTTTTTCTGCTTAACAATGAAAAATACAACTTTTTCCTTTGGTGCTCTAACTGAAAACGCAAATTAAAATATTTCAAGGGGATCGGGGGCCATCTGGATCCCACGAACGAGTCATATAGCCACACAGCTATCTCCAACCAGTACAAATGAATGAGTCATGGACGTTTGGGATGCCTATTTACTTAAAGTGAGAAAAAAATTGGAGTTAATTCTTCGAAAGCACCCCAGCAAACGAAAAATAAACTCACATCCATCGCAGATGACTCACGTTTTTTGATTTCCCACCATTTCATTTCCCATTGACAGAGAACGGGGGGTGAATAAGTATGGGGCTTGTCTCCAGAGAACGATTGACAACTCTGCGACTCGGAGCACATCTTGGAATTCCGTGGAGCGACGCGCGCTGAGAGGAGTCGAAAAGACGGAAAGAATTTGACAGGATAGGAGAAGGGGAGACCTGTGTGACGGGAAATAAGGAAGACAAAGCGGGGGGGAGAAAGAATTGTGGGCGTCGGAGTGCCGTGTGACGAGGACTGCGTGGTGGGGATGCAGAAGACGCGAGGCGCAGGGTGTGAGATGGTAGGCAGCGGGCGGGTTGAGCGGGGGTGCTGGCTTCAGGGAGTTCTCCGTTACAGCATCCCCATCCGCCAACCCCCTTTTTTGACGTTTATCGCGGGTCGTTGGACTCGAAATGAACGCAATAAGTGAGAGGCAGAGAGAAGGGGTGGTGCGTCTTGTGGGCGGAGGAGAAAGGGGGTTGAAGGAAGGCCTATCCTTACCCACCCTCTCACAATGCCTCTTCACACCTACTGTCTCATTGTGCCTTTAAGTATGGTCTATTCTTCTGGACCTTGGGAGCTTGCCAGCTTTCTCTCTCGGGCTACTCCGCAGCAAAACGGCGCACTTGCTTTCTGCCCGATTTAGACCGTTTAGAGTACTGAGCATTACACCTTTAAAAAGATTGGGACAGAGTTGATGTACACTTAACAATAAAAGAACTGAACTTTCACATGCACGAGGGTTGTTTTGGAACTGATTTTCAATCAAGGCATGGTTAATTAATGGTAATTCATTACTTAGAGGTGAATAAGCTTATTTTCCAAAATTTACTTTGAGAAAATTTGATAATGATATGTAGAACGCTCCACCGTGACAATTTTACATTAACATCTGCACACTACCCTGTGAACCGCCGCAAGGTCGTGTGACATGGGGTGTTAGGACACCAGCCATGTAAAGATGTAAAGTTTAGTCAGGTGAAGTGCTGACGGGTATTTTTTGGTGTATTTAGTGGACCTCAGTTTCTATTGTGGTTACTTATTGTGCGCGAAAAGAACTAGTTTTTGTACATATCTTTTTGGGAATGTATCTCTCTTATTATATCGCTTCTGTCAGACCTAGAGATGTAGTAAGGCGTCATTTTAATATTCACTGTGTCGCTCTGAAATACACCAGTCCTGTTTTTCTCAAGTGGGCTAATCCAAGCGATTAGCCACCGAATCTCTAGGGGCTCCCTCCTAAGTTCCTCTAAAAGTTGTGATGCATTATATGTTCGCTCGTAGTAGTTTTTAACGAAGCGTGCTGTTTTTCTTTGTATAATAGGATTATTGTGTGCGTACAGAATACTATCAAACGTTTCGTCAGCGCACACCATTCAATTAAGGGTCATTTAGAAACATCGAATTGACTGACCAGTTCAAATCTACGCTTACATTAACATAGAAAGCGCTTCTTGTACACATGACTGCTTCCTCATATGGCGTTATCCTCCACTATCCTTCTTTAAACTTCCTCGTTTTCGATCATACCGGTCAAATTAATCGTTAGCATCCACCAGCTTTACCAAGTAATAGAACCTTGACTGTCTTTTGTTTAGGTGATCCTATTTCCCAAACATATATAAACGCAGCACGTAAAATCGTTCCAGTACAGTGGTGCGCTATATAGTTGGGAGAGACGGGCACTTGGATAGATGTCAAAAAGAGAAGTACCATGATATTAAGCGATTAAATAGTCTAATGAGGGATACACTTGTGAGAAAACAAGGTAGCTGGAGAAGTGACAGGCAGAACTCTCAGCAGCCCTGAGACAGATTTGTCCAAATGCCAACGTATTAGGTGACAGAAACGTAAATAACGACTTACTGATGTCGCTAAAACCTGGTACACACCAATTATAAACTTGCTGTGGCTCTTATTAAAAGGGATACCGACGAAATGCTCACTATCAACTCATTTAGGTATGATGACACGAAGGTATTAAAGCCTTGCTACACAGAGGTACGATAAGGTTATGCATATTTGCTGGATTGGGTTGAATCTGAATCGATTTTACTAAACCTAATATCAGAAACCGAATCTTAGTTAGGATTGCTGCTTTCACAAAATGAATAATTCTAGTTCCTTTTGATTTCCAAAATATATGCATAAAACAAACCCTTATCTAATTTAAATTTTACGGAAAAAGTATGATTCAAATATTTTTCCTCAATCAAATCACATAGTTTATCTTTAAGGTGGATTTAGAAAGATATTATTTTACCTAGAAATCAATGAATTTGATTTCATTTTAAGGGAAAATATCTCACTCTTTATAATAATATCAGCATTTCACCGCACAGCTTTCCGAGATATTTGACAAAACTATACCGGCCATTGCACATGGTAAATGGTAATTTTATGCACTCCAAAGAGATATTATAAAATAAATTGAGAAATACCTTACTACTAGATTTCGTCAACATGATAAGGTTGTGTATTTCTTATGTTTTCTCAAACATTTTTAAAAATTACAATGTTCCGCGGTAGGTTTTTCAAAATCACAAAACATCTGCTGTTGTGAAAGACTTTTCATCGTTTCACGGTAAACAAATGAGTCATGTTAAATACATATACTGATATTTTATTTCAATACTAAGAATTTACGTAGTATAAACGTATATTATTCCACCAATAATATTAAAATAAAACCAACAATATTTACTTTATGTTCCCTACAGCTGCTGGAACTTAAACGTAAGACTTTGAATATGGTCTCCATTATGAATAGGGAAAAATCTCGCTCAAACTATCTGAAAGATGAAATAATATCAATAATCACTTTCTTGTTAACAGCATTTGTTAATAATTAAATAAAGGATGCCAAATACAGCTAGGTGGACAAAAGTTATTTCTCAATTTTTACTTAAGAAAAACATTATCCTGTCTGACAGGACCTAATCCATTCCTTGTATTATTACAGTAATTGCTGGGAGTTCGGATGGCATTTGTGAAATTTAAAAGGTATATGTGAAACAACAATTTATTTTTATGAAAGATCACAGCGTTCCTCCATCGGAGTTTTCCTCGTTATAAAATCCAATAACAGGTCGAGCCAATTCACGGAGCCCATGCATTTAGATATTGTTCCGGTGACGCAAATTGGCAAAGTGCCCCTGCATTTGACGCAGCTAATAAATCTCCGGAAATCCCAATTGCGACTTCCGAAGCCGAAAATCTATCTATCGGCTTGGGTATCCCGGCATCATGGGACTGCGTTCAGACGTCCCATTGTCGCAGAGACGAGAATAGGGTCCCCTTGCTAGGGCAAATCGATAACTAACTGATTGTGAACTGCAATGCACCCCAAACGGCAAAAAAAAAATACTATATTTCTCCAGACTTGATAAAATTCCACGGAAATATGTATCATATTTAGCTTTGTCTCGAACGCAATCCAAATACAGTGCGCGGAAACCTTGTTTACCGCCGATATAATTCGATACACTTATTATTCCCTCGCTCAGCGCCCATCCATAATCAATAAAGCTGTTTGTGATGCTCGGTAAAGAGGTTTCCCGCTATTTGGATTTATGCATTGTAACGAACGGACGTAGGTAAACGAGGTCACGAGATTAATTTGAATCCGCAGATAAGACCTAATTAGGAAGTGCTGAAATAGGTAAAATGATTACCTTTCGTTATCCCAGCTAATGATGAATAGTAATCCGTTCGGGCTTTAAGTTCAATAGAAAGACGGAATTAAAATATACTATCAAAAGAGAAATTATGCTCTTCATTCTTTATAGCAGTAACTAAATATAATCTTTACTTTAACACCAGCGATGTATTATCTAGGGGATCGGGTTGATGTGGTGGCTAGAGTACTGGCTAACCATACGGGCGGCCAGGGTTAAAATCCCTGCAGAGGAACATGTTTTTCAGAGGAAATCCGATCCCTACTTGAGTGTCTTGTGGAGTTCACTTCAAGTACTGTACTCCGTCTGTCGGATGAGACGTCAAACCGTGGTCCCTTTGGCACCTTTCCTTAAGAGCAGTCTAATGCCGACGCCGGGTTCCTATACACCCTTCCTCCCTTACCTATCCCCTATGGCGCAAATGACCCTGGCTGTCAGTCTTCTCCCCAAATATCCAAGTTTGTAGTACTATGTTCATCCAATATTACTCATTAAATCTCAGGATGAAAATTGACCCGGATCGGAAATGGTTGAAACGTATAATTTCCGAGATACTGTTGACGCATAATAGACAAGTAGATGTTAATATCTAAAGGTCCACCAAAGATAGGCAACGTAATGAAAAGAGACCTTCCTAGAAGCCACAACCTTTTGCAAGTGCATCACATATATCCTTAGTAATACCGATTGAGGTAGATGAAGGGGGCACTTGCTATTGTGGCTAATGCTGGAAACTGTCAAGTGGGCGTGGCCTATCTGCTATCTGTATTAGCCCCGATTTTCCCTCAGGCTAATGTACTAATTTTTCAATTTAGCGATTATTTCCATCGATAAATTATTATAAGTCAGCATGCATCGTCAATGGTTGTTCAGTCCTAAGATTGGCTGACATCAGCTCTCAACCCTTCCCTATCTAATGTCCGTTCCTTTACCTCCTGGTATCTCTTCCTATGTAATTTTCTTTTTTTTAACCATGAAATTAATCCTAGATCTTCTTCTGGGGAATATTCCCTCAATTAGTCCTTTAATGAGTCGGTAATAAATGAATGTGGGCAAGATGCTCCCGTAATGGACATAAATGAAAGGAGTGTGCTTCGTTGGTTTTCCCATCTTGAGAGAATGGATGAGAGTCAAATAACGAAACCGATATGCAAGAGTGAAATGAATGGAGCGAGTGATAGAGGTAGGACGAGAAAGTTGTGGTTGAATGTGGTTGAGGAAATTCTTAGGAGGAGGAATATGAGGAGTCTTAAAAACAGGAGGGCATGTACAAAGCAGTGCATGGGAGTAAATGAAGCAAAAGAGGTTTGCAAGGATAGGCCAATACGGAGAATATTATTGAAGCAGAGTTAGGTATGCAAATATGAATTTATGAGTGAAACTTTGTGACTGTGCCTACCCCGAAAGAGAACGGCATTATTGGTATGCACTTATATATGTATTTAAATTAATAATAATCCGCTTTTTCGGAGAAATGTATCGTAAAATCGAGTTGAATCCAATGCTTTAATTGTCGGACTTTTCTCGTGGCCATTTCTATGGACTTCGTCGCCGTATTTACGGGTGAAATGAGTACCTTCATTGAAATATATTTTATAGCGCAGGCCATATTGTTATTTTAATGGTAATACTCCCGTTGAAACACTTAAAAAAGTATATATTTTGAATATTCAAGAGTATTTATGCACATTCCCCACTGCTAAAGCATAATTATTTTCATAATATCAGCACAGGTCGTACATCTGCTCATTCCGTCCATAAAGCATATTTTCTTTTCTTCCCCACTTTAAAATAGTCTTTCTAATGTCTTCTGTCACAAAAATTATAATAGATAAATTCATGATATTTTGCCACTCGTCGATAGCAAAACACTACCATTTCAGGAATCCCATCAAGACACAGCTACACACAAAAGATAACAACTTGGATGAAAACAAACGATGATCAATAAATGGCTACTCCTGGCTCATGATAAAATCCTACAGAGTTCTAAAACCTAAAGATTCCAAAAATCAGGTAACAAATTTTGAAAAATTCACTCAAAATCCTTCGCCAAATAGGGCTCCGCACAGAAATATTTAAGATACCATCAAAAAAGTCACAGATTTGACTGTTCGCAGAAGTGCGCAGCATAAATTACGAGGCTGTAAGGTCACAGTAGGGTTGATTTTTTGAATCAATAAATAAATTATTTTGCGGTAATGAATTATTGGAATGTTTTAACACCTGAACATAATTTTTTTAAGTAAACCTCATTAGAAAAGCTCACAACATTCCAATAAAATCACTGGAGAGAATGCAGTATAAACCACACCATTCATAATTGAAAGTGATTCTTCAATAAAGTAATTAAAACAGCATCAGCGGTCGTTGTGAAGTTTGCAATTTGGAAATCACCACATTAATTATTTATATTCACTCATTTATTCAAAGAGAAATCGCAGATTTTCAGATTGAAAGGTCTCCGTGACCAAATATTCACCGAAAGATATAACCCAATAAAAGCAGCAACACTTCTATAGCTTTTATTCAATTCAGTGGTGGCTACTAGTCTATATTTGACACTCGCATTTCGGCTTAAATTGAAACAGGAGTCACAATGCGCTTAGCGAGCCAATTTGAGAGGCGAATAATGCATTAAGAGAAGAATGGCGTGAATTTGGAATAAACAAATGTCTGAAAAGCTTTTTTTTCATCCAAGAGAATGAAATTTCTCGCCATTCTGAACACGACCACTTCATTCGAATGACGCATATCCGCCGCCTAGTTTTGTACAACTCAACCCAACAGTGGAGTTGAGCACCATGTGCACCTCCTACACAAAAACGTGGACGACATTAATGGCTGCATCCTGTTGCGTCGCAGTCAATTCCACCCTCTCTACCTCACGGATGTAAACAACACCCCAATTCAACCAATTTAAGGTGATAGAGAAGCGTATAATCCTAAGTTATAGTTAATTTTAAAGTTCTGAGCAATGCAATGACTGAAAAAGTAACTCTCTCACTGCAATTTGAATAACACCAGCTATTTTTTTTGCGAAAGATGGACGAATGGAGGAGGAAATGGAAAGGATTACGAAGGTTGGATGGAGAGCCGAGCACCACGGTCTACACACAGCCCTACGAGCTAGCGTATGAGCGTTGTCCTGGCGTTGGTTTGGTCACTAACATCTAAAGAAAGGGAATGGGGAAAAATAAGGGTAATGGGACAAAAGTAATTGTATATGAACAGTGTTTCTAAAGCTAGTATCCCACTTTATTTTTCCTTACACCACAAGTGACCCGTAAAGAAACAAAGAACCATTTTACCTATCATTTCGGCACTGCATCCCACTAATTTTCTCAAATCCATATGTTGTAGAGATAAATCAAGGTGTTAATACAATATCCCAATCAAATTGTCCGGTGTCACTTTGACACTTGCTTGATATGAATTTTTCAAGTAAACTAAATTAGGATTTTTAAGCCTTTGAGTCTCTAGCGACTCTTGACCATGTCTTATCAACCGCGGAATGTCACATTTTGTTTGCTGGAAGCGTGCTGTTTTTCTTTGTACTTGATTTACTTCATGAATTTAATCCAGTTGTGTAGGATTTCAAATTCATTAGATTCATTTAAATCAGGATAAATCTCTGTAGCCATTCCGTTGGATCTTGGTAAATCCCCATTTCTTTATTGCAGCACCAAAGATGCTTCGTCTTTGTTTCTCACGCATTGCTTAAAGTGACGGCAATTGCGCTTTAATTTACTTCATTCACCTCATTTATATCTGCCATCTTAATTTAAGGGTATGTACTAGGTTTGATTTGGACGTGAAAAAATGACTTCCGTACTTACACTCAGTGAGAGAACATTTAAGACCACATTTGAGTAAATTTCTCAGATCATGGCCACATCGTCTGCCAACAATTAAACATATCTATTTGCACAAGAGTTGCTGTCATTTTAATGAATAAGGAATAAAAGGTGGCCAATCGCATTTCCTTGAGAGACTCCAGAAATACGAGAAATACCATCGATAACCACTTTTCATTTTGAATAACCATTGGACTCCAACGTCGAAAGCTACTTGCTACCATGCTCAAGAATTTTTGCAGGAAACGGAAATCCATAAAAGACTAATGCTGTCAGCTAAAAACGGAACAGCCATTGAAATATTCGCGAACTCAGAACGGAGCCAACACGTTCGAACGAGGGAATTCTCTCACGTTTTCAGCCATTCCTTAGCATCTTCAAGGCCTTTAAACAGGCCCAAGAAGAGCTCTTTATTATCGTTCGAAAGCTTAGAGTTCCAGCGCTATTTGGTGCAACTGTGCAGCTCCCTTTGGACTGCTTACAAGCAACGGTGGTGCAAGGCAGAAAAACTACATGAAAATGCATCAAATCCCTCTTCCGGAAATGCCAAGCTGAAATTTAGCCAAGGAGGTGGTGATGTTGGACACCATTTTGAAATTTTTAATACGAGTTTTTGAGGCTCATGTGCTGTAAATATTTAAATGTTCGTAGACGGATGTTAAAAGAGAAACAGTACTGATTTCATTGATGTAACTACCAGTCCACAGGGATTAATTTTGTATGAGGACAACCTTAAATCACAATTGCTCTACCTTTTAGCTTTCAGTTATAAATCAAGTTTATAGCATGGACTTAGCACCGCTATGCCTAGGCTTACGTTTAGAGTAAACCACGCACAGTGTCTTCAAAGCCTAAATCTTATTAGTCTTTTTAGATTTGAGCCTCACAAAATGGAAACTTCGTATTTACTATCATACAACATGAGCAACCTAGACGAGAAATAACGCAAGGTGAGAACAAAATAATGAAAGTGGTGCTCCATTCTGCCGCATCTTATCGTAGCTATTCTTATCCATACAAAAGGAATATAGTGATCGTTAAACAGAATTTACAAGGGAAACCCGCTGAGACAACCACATTATCCAGGGCAAGTAAATGACCCGTTGCCCTTGAAAGGGAAATTCCGATGCTGAGAGCATTATATTTTATATTGTTTCCTCTAGTGATAAGGTCGATTGGAGGCTTCGTAAGCAAAAACTATCCTCAAATAATTCCGTAACCTGAACTTTAAACTATAGGACCTTGATGGTAGGATTTTATGAGAGTACAGCGGTCCATTACATGATAGGATTTTATTACACACTTGGTAAAGCTTTTGGTGAGGTGGAATAGAGTAAACAGGATGTAACTCTCCGATAGGTTTTATAACAAGCTCGTGTCGAAATCTAAATTGTTGAGTAGACAGCGATTTGCACTACTTGAACCAACATTGAAAACGTGCACCGTGAATTGAGTGTTTTAACGAGTGTCATTTTTTACTTCACAGGCAGGCACTTGATCGTCTAGGAATATTTTTGTCTCAATAGCGTCGACGCATAAATCCTGGGGGGTATTTCACTGACAACATTTTCATAATATAAATATTAAAAAGCAAACTATTTGGCCTAATAACCCGTCTATTTCTCAATCAACCCAAAATCTTAATATTTTTCGTGTACCAAATGAGGCATACCTCATTACACTCCTTGGTATTCTTTTCAAAAGCATTAGTAGAACATGTTTTTCTCAGGATATCTTGAGATCATGCTATGATTTCTTCGGCCTCCAACAAGGCTCAATCATCATTTAATCTACCGTCTAAATCTAGATCAAACAACATTTAGTTGATATTTTTTATGAACCTAATGAGCCAAACACCACTACACTTCTCAGACTTCTATTCAAAAAGCATTTGTAGAACGTTCTTTTTTAGGATGTCTTGAGATCGTGTTGTGATTTCTCCGACTTACAACAAAGATCAAGCATCGTCATTTCTTATTCTATTTTGCATAAATCACCTTCATTTTCTCCTTTTGAATCTCATTTCTGGTGTCTGCAAGGCTCATTAATCCAATTTTCTAGTTAACTCACATTATGAGACTTATAGTAATGTGGGCTAAGCTATTGCCTTACATTATCTTAATGAGTCTCTCCGAGCTTTCTTTTCGATAATTCCGGCAATGATTTCCCATGTTTCTTTTAAATCTGTTACTCTTGACTGTCATTGCCATCATATCATCATAAAGTCAACGCGCACTATAAATATTTGAAATAAGACACTCCTCCTACACTCTTGTTGGTTAGAAGAAATAGCATTCAAGCTCATCAAACATTAATGAGATACTGGGTGCCATAAGGGCCTATGAGAGTCTCAATCTTCTCCAAATTGGGGTAATTTACACGCCCATCCCGGTCATCGTCCACTTGTCTCATGATAAAATCAAGACTAATCAAGGGACAAAAACTGCCACCTTCATGACCATATGTCTCTACTCTCACCCTCTCTATCCTCACCATCCAGTTTGCGGCAGAAATTGGGAATGTGCCAGAACCAACGTAGGAGCGTCCACTACCCGCATCGCATGCACCGCCGACCGCCTAAGTTCAACACAATCGACAGAGGAAGTTGAAAGAAACTCTGACGCGGCGACGAAGTGAAAAAGGAGAGAGATATAAAAACGCGACTACAAAACCCACCCAGCGGCGCGATGCATCACGCAGGACTGGAGGAAGGGGCAAGAGTTTAAAAGGGACGTCAACGGGCAATTAATATCAGCCTCATTCCTTCCTGGGGGGGGGGGGCGAAACGGGGGTGGAGGACTCATTTTTTTTCAGCCGGCGACCATGGGAAGAGTGGGGACGGCGGGCGCTGTTCGTCGGCCACGCTCATTAAGCTCATGTCGCGTCGGGGGTGCGATACACGGTACATCGCTCCTAATGCGAGCGTGTAAGCCCGCTGGCTTTTGTTTTTTCTTCGGCTAAAGCTTCCTTCTACGTTTTTTTTCGGTCAACAGACTAATTCTCCGTCCGCTCCTGGATCTGTCTTTTCACCCCACTCTCATGCGAGCATTATATATATTTCCTCCACGTGAAGAGTTGGTCTCAGAGTGGACCGTGGATTAAAGAAAGGCATAGATGGAGCCGCTAAGTGTAAATTTACAGAAGGATCGGTTTGGTGTAGAAGCTAAGATTTATTCTCCCAATCCCTCAGATCTGTGTACGAATTTTAGGAGAGGCAAATGTTTCAGAATAAAATCCTAATTGCCTCTTTCTTGTTAATTTTTGGGAGCTTCAAGTGTAGTTCTATCCCTTCCAGATGAGATGTTGGCACTTTTAAGTACTTCAAAGTAAACGGCGCTATTTCCATTGGCTAAGGTAAATAATAAAGATAAATAAATATGGTACGCTCTTGAATGTCCTTGAAGTTGAGATATTGGCAGCAACTGACAAGAGTGAAGAAAATAATCGACCATGAAGGAGTCCGTGAAAGAATTACACAGGAACTTTGACAGTTGAAATGTCGGTTCAAACGTCTTGAACATTCTGAGGCGTAAAAAAACTCGAACACAATTATGCAAATAACAAGCAACGGGAAGAATGAATGAGACTTAATTTTTAAAAATCACGTGGCCTGAGTCTTAGCATCTTGTGCCATATGACCTTAAGGCAGCTCGTGACATACAATATCCTTACACTGGAAAGATACCCCATTCAATGCCCGCATAGCGTTCTTTTCCAGCATGGATACCCCGTTGTATCCAAGAATTGATACTAGTAACACTTAACGGCAAATAGTACTCTGCACCATGCACTGCATATTAGCAACACCTAGTGACAAACTGAGCCCATGAGGAGCGATCTTGAACAGGGACGAGTGTTGCATGGCTGGTTTGTGTTGTTCATCTAGGGCACATCACAGATGCTTTGAGTTGGGCAAAGATCGGAAAAAGTTAAATATTTATCCCCCGGGAATCCTTTTGTAGGCAAATTTCACCATCTAGCAAAGCCGTAAAGTCGTTTATATGAGTCTTTTATGAGTTGGTTTAAGAGAGGACCGAGTGATAATGGAAGGCATTGATGGAGACAATAAATGCACTAGAATAAACAAGAAAATGGCGATTAAGATTCTACTCAGAAACATTTGCCTCTTGGAATTTGAACCCGGATCCGAGATATCCGAGAGGATTCGGGATAATGTCACACTTATGCGAAATATGACTGAATCACAATTATATTTTTTTACTCACAAAAGTGGACCCATTAGCCTCATCATTTAACGAGGCAAAACATTACTGATCCGCCCCATGGGGACAGGGAGTATGAGCTCACATCGCTACGCCCCTGACATGCATCACAGAAACCAGTAATCACGACGGCTTTTGCTTTCAAATAGGACATCAGATGAAAGTTATGCAACACAAGTATGGTGCACATGTCTTCACGTCGTAGCACTATTTTGGAGACTTATGCCATCGATATTCAGCAGTAGTCCCATGGCCAAACTTACAAAAAATACTTAAGTCCTGACGATACGGGTTGAAAATTAGTGTTAAAGGAAAAATTTGAGGAAATGTAAGTTTTTCCTAATTACTTTATACTATGCCACATTGAACGAGCAAAGACGTGATAAGAAGTTATTTCAACTTCTGCTTATTAACTTCACAATACTCAAACCCTTTGGTCAATCATTTTTTATATTTAAACGGGAGGTTAGCCTGTGGGAAAAGTCTCTTCCACTTAAGGGAAATGCTCCCCTAACCAAGCATAAACAATCCTGGTGGAGGATACGTGTATGCGATTCCCTTCGACAACCTTTAAATTTTAGCGCAATTATGAGATTTTTAATCGGAAGTCAAACACCTACAGCAAGTTGACACACATTCTAGTACTAACACTCAGGGTAAACACTAGGAATAGACGAAGAATAAAAATAGAACGGGATTGAGGGTTATCGACAATGTAAACTAATAAACTAAACTTGTACCTTGTAGTGACTATAAGGCGGATATGGAGATCAAGCTCCGTGAAAAGAAGTAACCGAAACATAGCAGAATCAAATTAAATAATTGTACTCTAAGAAGTACAACCATTAGCCTCACTAATTAACGTGGCAAAACAAAACTAATAGAGGACAAAGATGAAGGATTCTCTTTCTTTGGTTTATGTATTAATAAGCAATAGCCAGAAAAATTTATGTCCATTGCATAAAATCGACGAGATGTTTCTTATCTCGAAATTTATTTCACAATCATTGATGGGAGATTACAAATAGTTATTAGCAAGTTTCTTAGAGTTGAAAAAGATGTCAATCACTAGCAGTCAATCCAATCTGGAAGTTGTGATTTTACTCTAAAATATTGTTAAATATTAGCTGTCAATTGATAAATATAAAACGATACGTAAAACATTTAACAAGGGCGAGAACCTCCTTTTTTATTATACATAAGCTTCCGCTCGTGCAAATGCCATTTAAAATCGGATCTTGAGAACGAGAAATCTTCAATTCATTATTTCTCCATTTAAAGAGGAGTTTAGTTGGATAATAAGGGTCACAAAAATGGAAGGGAATAAGATAATTTGAGGGTAAAAAAGATTATGAAATCATCTCTTCCTGCAATGAGGCCCTGAATGTATAATCATGCTTTCATTAAAATTCACCCTTTGCCATCGCCAGTTGCGCAATTAATAATCCATTACCCAGTGTAAAATAGCTCCCTCGGACCAAAACATGCTTTTGCCAGTCAGCCCGTTAAACTGTCACACATTTCTTCTAACAGATGATGGTTTTCTCCTCATCGCAAGCAAAATAATTTGGATATATTTTTTGCAGGAAAGAAAAAAGATCTAAAACGTGAAAAATTATATGGCAGAAGACAATGATATCGCCAAAAAACATGAAGGCGAAATTATTACTCAGAGCGGAGACCTTTGGTCTAATTTTTACATTATTTCACGTTATGACAGATATTAATTTCCAGCCTTCTCCACACCCCTTTTCTTTTACCTTTAACAGTTTTTTTGAAGGCGACATAAGTTATTTTTTATGCCTACAGAGGAAATTGAATAATTTAGAATCATTGACTTTCTTGAGAGAGAACGTGTATTTTAAAGTCCTATGGTTCACTATGAATACGAAACAATATTTTAAAAGAAATTCTTTCACTTATTAAGAGTGTTCAAATGCCTTGATGATCCACTCTCATGTGAGGAACCAAACCGGGATATAATTTCTCTGCAAATTTGAACGACAAATGAACATAACCGGACATTTAAAAAGTCTATTGTGTCGTATTAATTAGACAGTTACCATTGAAATAATATCACGTGAGATTGATTGTCAATCTGATGAGAAATTGTCCTAGGCAGCAGATATGTCTTAGTATAAAATCGTGATTTTTTATATTCAACGAAACATTGGAATTATGTAGTATATAATATTTTTCTCTGTAATAGATTTGGGGAAAGTCGTTCTAAATATGCTTGGGTAAGGTAGAAAATCATGACGAAAGGCTCGGGTTCCATTTATTAGTAATAACCGCAAACTGACGTTGCCTCAAAGTTTACCAAAGATAAACTGAGGATTTTTGGCTTCCTAAACAGCGTCAGGCTCTCAGTACATTGAGGGAATGCTATTTGTTGGATGCTAATGAGAATTTTTTCTCTCTATGCTGCCGTAAACGCCAATCTAATGAGTAGTTATGGTCGGAGGCGGCAATTCAGACAGAGTTGTGCCAATTAGAAACTGGGCTGTACATTCACGTCTATCGACCCACCTAATGTTTTAAGCGCATATTACGCACCCTAGAGGCAAGATACATCCAATTTATACGGTTGCATTCTATCGGAGATAAAAAGTATTACGGCGGAAATCTCTGTCTACCCAAGGAACACTTCAATCTATGGTTTCAGAAAGGGAAGAGACACTACTGACGGTGTTGCTATCACTCCAAGGATGTAATCATTTGGTGTTTCCCCGGCAAAAAGGACAGCCTTACATTGACTAAGCGTGCTGACCGTATATCACTGTAAGTAACCCTGGGTATACAAACCAAAAAAACGCGGCAAGGGTTCACGTTCAAATTCAATGAAGTTAAATCTTATCTCTCATTCAGCGAAAATTTCAAATGTAACATTGGCTAACCAGTTTTGAGGGAATGCATATTTCTTATTCATCTAATGAATTCAAAATTATATACTCACTGTATCCTAAGCATGCACAATACTGTTTAACACGTATGCCTGATTGCCAATAAGACCCTCGAGGGCACTTAAAGTCTTTTGTAAATACTGCCACATTAAAATATTCGGGATCAAATAGAAACAACGCTAATAAGCGGCCGGTTTATTTTTCATATCGCAAGATCAATTTTAGGCAGACTAAGAGTTTAGATCCATTATGTAGCTTAACAGCCATTTCTTACTACCGGGCTTCTCGTTCGCCCACTCCTTTCACAAAGCCACAAAATTGTACACGTTCTCACGCCATAACCTGAGGGACGTACGGTATTACTTTACTACCAACTAACTTCAAGAACAACCCCGAATTGCTGGCGGGGACAGAAAGGGGAATTCGGGAGAAAGGTTCCTCTTGCCACCGAAAAGATTTCACTAACTTTCCTCACAAAAATCTGGACCCTCTAAAATCTTCCCAAAGGTGTATGCAAATAGGTCATCAAATTAACGTTAGCGTAAGGGCGCGAACATGTTGAAGACGATGATTTTCGAACCCAAGATTATTTGCGTGCACACGTAAATACATACCTTACACACCATACCATTTCCGAGTAAGCACAGCCAAAAATCATTTTCCCGCTATCAGGACAGTTAAGCTGATTCTCTACTTCAAAAAGTTTCTCCACACTGTCCTACCCCCTATTTTTTTGCATTGCTTTAACCAATACATTGCCTTATGCACAAACAGCTGTTTTAAAAAATTCCTAAAATTACTTCTCTTACTAATTGATTAACTCAAACTAATTAAACAAATTTTGCGATATTAAAGCTTAACAAAAACGAGAGAAATGCGTGAGAAGAATGATAGAGTGAGAATAGGAATGAAAAACATCAGTCAAGTCATTGCATACGTTTGAGTAAATAGTCATGTAGGAATGTAGCGGTTGGCAGAGAGGGGAATGGAGTGGAGAAATACTGCAAAACTAATTTTCGGCTTGATGACGAATAATAATATGCTTTTGTGTTTATGAATAAGTATAGTGCTGTAATTTACATTTTGTAATGTATTGTTGTTAACTAGGGTAGCTATTCTGCATAAATAATTCCTCATCTGTAATTTTCACTCACAAATTTATAGCAAATAATGAAAACGCACAAGTCAGAAAAAGAAAGGCAAGGCCGTAAGAAAATTAGTTAAAAATGGCTAATTAGCATACCACCTTTAAACATCATTGCACTTGCAATACCGTGAGCATTCTACACGCTCTATATTTAAGAGGTCAGAAAAGGATTCGAGACGTAAGAGAGTCGAGTACATTTGCATAATGAAGTATGTACCAACATGCCGCTTTGAAATTTTTGTTTAATACGTGTATATTTCACTGAATGATGTGATATTTTTGTAGAAGAGTTACGCTATCTGGGATTTTTTTTCACGTTTCTCTTGTACACATGCGAATACGACAATAAAATCAATTCACGTATATCATTTTCAACGCTTAGCACGCCCCTTCAAGCTGCGGGTCGCATTTTAAAATATCATTCAAAAATGCTGACGGAATACACTCGCGGGATCATTTTCTCGCTGCCTCCTTTTTAGGAGTACATCTCGGATGGAAGCCGATAATATCTATCTCCAGGAATGAAAACATTTAAAAATCACATTTAACATCGAGTTTATAAAAACACGTGAAACTCCTCGACCTATATTCCGTTCTCTGATTCAGAGACTTAAAAAATCTTTTTAGATTTCTTTTGGAAATCAAAAGAATATTAAGTACTAGAGCAAAATAACTTCCATCATAGGTCACATTGAAGTTAAAAAATGTGAATGAAATGATACACTCCCTTTTCGAGGATATAATCAAATTAGCTCGATAAATATGAATGCACAAAATAAAAATTATGATTATAAGTGTACTGCTACACAAAATAATGGATGAGGTTACTTACCCCTTGCATAGAAATTTGAATATTAGCTGATGAGTTATACAGATTAGCACGGCAATAGTTATTGATAATGTAATTGATACTGTTTTATTATGTAAGGTTAACATTGACCCTTACAGGAAAAAGTTTGAACGTCAACGTGACAATAAATCTACAAGTATTTCATGTCGCCGAAATTGAATCCAAAAGCCTACCAAACACTTTGTGCGAAGTATTTGTATGTACTTGACCTGATATATCTGTAGGTTGAGAGCAGTTAGAGATTTAGAGGCTACACGCTGGGCTTAGATTGCTTAAAAAATCAGAAGAGTTGCATTTTAGAGCGAGAAAGAGAATAATTTAGACACCACACCGAATCCCTAGGTCCGATAGAAGCAATGAAATACAAGAGATACATCGCTGAACAGATAAAAATAAAAACTTGTTCTTTCCCCGGTAAAAAGAGACCAAAATAAAAACTGAGCTTCACTTCAAACACTTCCAAAATGCATCTTACCATTTCACTTCTCTAAACCTAATTTTTTACATCTTTCAATCACTGGTATCCTAGCACTTTCCAATACACGCCATGTGTCAGCTTGCAGAGCGGTACGTAGATGAGATGTATTGTACTTGGCAATATGTCTAATTGAGAAAGAAACTATTTTCATTATACATACTGATTTCATCACACATTATTAAATTGGATTTTAAGGTAGTCATTAGACTACAACGCAAATTACGGTAAACTGCAAATTTCAGAACCTAAAAAATCAATCTAATTTGCCATTTATAAATAAATTTATCAATTTTAAGACAAAAACTTCATAGATATTAATAAAATTTACCCATTTTCAAAGGAGTACGGAACTAGCCACACTAACTTTATAGGAGTCACTCGCTAGTGATCACACAATTGAGTGGAATTTACAGTGGAGAAATCATTCACCTGGACTGAGAATCGAGCCGTAACCTCGGAAAAATCGAGGGATCTGGGTTCGATTCTCAATCCAGGCGATTGACTTTTTCACTATGAATTTCACACGAAATATATCCATTTAAATAAACTTCGAAAAAAATATATCCATTGGTTCATGCACTAAAGCCGTACATTGAACTAACCTATGTGTTTTTACTCTAACGTTTAGTTTTTCAATCACTCGTAAAAAATAAACATTCGGTCAATTGCCTGGAAATTGCGAAGTTTGCTTTGATGATGTCATATCTCATTCAAGAAGTTTTTGGAGGTATCTTGATTATAACTATCTAGTTAAATGAAATTGAGGACTTGAATTTCGTCGATTGCCGTGTATCGAATTATACAAGTGGTCGATATTACCGAGCAATACCTCGCCAACATGGTGGTGAATCGACTCCAAATTAAACTCAGAGACTTTTAGAAAAAAAAATATTATCACGCATGATTTTGTAAATTAATTGCATTCATTGGTATGATAATGAAGTACTTTAAGAGTTCAAAAACTCGCTAAACTTGCAATGCCATGGTAACCGGCGTGGTAACAATGGCATTCCGAAGAGAGAACATTGAGGGACTAAGCGAAGGCGAAGGAGATAGAAGTGGCGACAAGATGAGAGGGGAAAAGACATGGAAGGGAAGGTAAGTAATGGTCGTCCTTTTTCTTCACGGCACCCGGTGAATAATACATGCAAGGCGACTCCGGGAGATGATCCAGGTGTGTGTTATGAGAGGGAGAGGGGTTGGTGCCTACAAGCCGGGAGGAGCCGGAGGAGAGATGGGAGAGAAAGAAGAATGGTGAGTGGTAGGGAGGTGGGAAGAGTCTGGCAAGAAAAAATGCAAGAGAGCGCGCGTGCCGCTGCGATATTGTTTGAGCATCCCGTCGCGAGAAATTCCTGTTCCTTTCCTCTTCGCCCCTTGACCCTTGGCTCGCCCTTCAAAAATATAAAAAAAAACGAGAAAAAAAGCTGAAACGCTCCACCCCCATCCTGGCTCGCCCTAAAAAAAAAACACGCCTACTCCCTCAAACACGTGGCGCCTTGACTCCAGAGGTGGGAATGTCGACGGGAGGAGGGAGGAAGCATCACTCTCCCTACTTCCAGGGATCAAATATTTAAGATGAGAAGAGCGGCAAAGAGGGAAGAGGGGAGACTAGGAATGCATCCCCTCAGTCAGTCTCCAACGATGGTGGGTTGAAAGAGGAAGCGACTAAGAAACGAAGAAAAAGCTCGAGAAAAATAAGGGAAAAGGAATCGCCAGAGAAGGAAACACCTCTACTTACTACCCCGGAAGTCGCTACGTGAGACACGGGGTGTGAAATAAGCAGAAATTTTATTCTACGGTTTGTAAAATAAAATCGGCTGTGTGTTGTGAAATTAATGACCATAAAACGGATATACGGGTATTTAAAAATTATATTAAAAGACAGTAGACAAATAAATGAAGGCAAGGCATGTAGCGAAAGATACTACGGTTCCAAAATTAATGAATACACAATTTCCGTCAGAACCTTGCACAAATGAAACATCGTGATGGGTGTACATCCCTTTTTATCCTCGCTCATAGGATTGTGTGCGTTCGTTTTTATATTTTTTCCTGGAGAAGCCTGATTAATGATCGTGCTAGTGGTTCTATGGTAAAATTGTGTGAAACATTTCTTGTAACTTTCACTAATACTAAATTTCAATTGGATAATACGAAAAATATAATCCTAGCATGCGGAAGAGAGAAGATAAATGTGGATGTCACCCTAAGGGGAGAGAAATGAGAGCAAATAGATTCCTTCACCTATCTCGGAAGTACCATCACAATGGACGAAAGAAGTACAACGGGCATCAAGCGGAGAATGACCCAAGCTAAGAAAGCGTTTATGAGAAAGAGACAACTCGTGTCTCATAGAAAATAGGACTACAAACCAAGAAACAGTATTTGAAAACTAACGTGTGGAGCGTGGTACTCCATAGATCGGAAGCATTGACCACTAGAAAAGATAGCAAGAAAAGACAGGAGGCCTTTGAAATTTAATGCTGGAGGATGCTGAAGATTAAATGGACGATTAAAATAAGAAATGATGAAGTTTAAAGAAGAGTAGATGAGAAAAGGTACATATGAAACACCAAAGAGAAAAGAAGAGCACACAATGAGACATAATGGGTATGTGAAGAATATAATTGAAGCTAAAACAGGGTAAACTACCCAGAGGAAGGCCCAAGAATAAGTTCATGGACCAAATAAATAGTAAAGTACATTGAAAGAGATGCCAGAAGGTAAGGTAACTACGTCTAAATCTACATCTACGTCATACCCTGCAAGCCACCCAAAGAGTGTGTGGCAGGGGGTGCTTTCACACCAGGCATGCATGAATGATACGGAAGAACACCGAAATTACATTTAAACCCGCGTACCACACATGAAAAGCGCCAATTAAAAATCTAATGACCAAGAAACATTCTATCGTCAATCGTTTCAGCATGCAAGGGATACAAAGACTATTACTACATATTTAAAATATCATGCATAAATAAGAGCATCAATAACTATTCATGACAACGATCACAGCTGTTATGGTCCCGAATGGTACGCGGAAAAAATGACATTTTATAACTATCGGGTCTACAATCTAGCTCTCCAATTTTATTGACGCGATCAAATCTGCCGTAGTACGAGGGGGTTAATAGTATGTTTTTTACGTAGTCAGAGAAATGATTTTCCTGAAATTTAGTTAGGAGGTTAAGCCTATAATTTAATCTACGCTGTGATAGCGATTCCCATCCTAATTCTTCTAACAGTCCAGATACACTAGCCAACTTATCGTAGCATCGTTTTACAAACCTACCTCCTCTTCGCTCTACTCGATCTAACTCTGATACCAAACCTACCTAGCATTACATAGGGCAGGGGGAAGGGCTACAGTCAACCAATCTTTGAATTGAATGACCAATGAGAGACTAAATACCAAAATGTCCTAGAAGACCATAGTATAACTATGTTATTACAAGAAAAGTATTTTTATGAGGAAAGGAATAAGTAATTATATAACAATCTTTTTTAGCTTTAAACGTGGTGTTAAATGGCCAGCGTTACAGGCTCGGGTTACAATCTTATACAGGTGGGAAGGAAGTCAGGCAGGAGGAAGTTGCAGATGGAGAACTTCTCTAGCATGGTATGCGGAAGAATAGAAGGGTGAGAAGTGTTGCAACGAGGAGAAACTGTAAGGTGAGAAAAGTACACAGAGGACGTGAATGAGGGAACGAAGGCTTCTTGATCCTTGAGACGGACTTAAGAAGCCCGGCAGTGCACGACACAAAAGAGGAGGCATGACAAAGGTCAACGGTGTCGTCTTCTTTTCCGGAAACACGAGAGTTTCACCAGCCTAAAACTTTTTCGGTGGATTTAGAATGAAGGAATTCATCTAGTGTGTACGTGGGTTGCCCTTAACAGTTCTATGAACAGTTTAACCAACAGCAGTACCTTCAGTAATCAATGGCAATTCGGAAAAGACTTCATTCAGAAATAATGCAGTACCTATTTATGTCATGTGAAATCGCAAAGGTTTGCCAAAATTCCTCTTAATTTTGCAATTTAATCCAAAAATATAAGTGTCACCCATAGTTCACATCTATTCCTATGCATTCCTGTTGTCCCATCACTCAATGCCATACGTCATTACGACGGCTCGTGGGAAAGTGCGTGGATGTGAATGTAGACACCTTATGTTACTCTTTCTTAATAGAAAAGTACTTTTACTAATGTAATTCAAAACCATACTTACATTTGACGCTTAAACATGCCTATACCAATTTCGTCTAGGATGGGAGTACGAGAATTATAAGAACCCTCATTGTTTTATTATTCATGTATCTAAGGAGATAGAAAGCTTACAATATCATTAAGCTTTAACTGCTACTATTCATCTATATCACATTCATTTCCCGTGAATTGTGTTTTAAAAGAGCAAAGATTTCACATTTACGTCACTGAGGCTCGTGAGCAATTATGACATAATAACTAATTATTCGAATAAGCATAAGTTGATGCGATGGTGATATCTACACCCAGTAAGCAAATAAATATATTAAAGCAATACACTACTCGTACATTATTTTTTCATGGAAATATTGTGGGCTAAATATTTAATGTATCATTTCTTAGTCTTAACGGTAAGTACCATCCTACAATTAGTTTCAAGAGAGAAAGGATAGAACAACCATAATATAAGCATCGGCTATTAGCAGTGAAAGACACTTAATGGCTTGCAAACTGCAGTAAACTCAAATTCGGGTTTATATGACGTGCCGCTAAAATTTCTCCTGGGGGAATACAACTACTAAAGTGTTTACGGCAGCCATATCGTTCCTCCTTCGATCATGCTTTGACAGAAATTCCAAAATATATGACTGGAACGTTCCATAACAAAGGGTATGGGACAGCACAGCACTTAGATACCTCATTGTTTGGACTACATCCACTTTACGAGTTGAAGACCGATCAAACCGCATCCATAAAATAGCATAAATTCCACATATATAACTTGTTACATGTTTACAAGTTTTTGTGAAGTTTCTGCAACAATCACGCAAGAATGGAATAGTAAAATTTAGCAACAAGTGAATATTTCATTGAAACCTAGAAAATATCACAAGAATTTAACCGATTAGATCAGTGACCTAAAGATACCTCACAAAGGCAAAACTAGTTCAGAGTCCTGTTCAATTAAACCTTGTTTTTGTTTATCAGACTCAAACAAGGTATATCTCTTCGATCGGGTCGAATCATCATTTACAGTCATCACAAATCAATAATTTCTCTCTAAACAGTTCTTAATGTGTGCTCCCGCTCTCCCATTTACATTGGCTCAGGCTGTGTTTTGCTATTCACAATATGGGTCAATACCGTTTTATAATAGCATTGAAAGGAAAAACAAATTTCTTGGCAAAGAACCAAGCTTTTAAAATGTGTTTTATACAGTTTTCTATCCAACAAAATGCAAGATGCCTAGTTATTGAGAAATAGGTGGTACTAAAAATCAATGCTTGGTCTAGTATTAAGTTTTATGAACCAAAAGGAAATCACCAGTAACCATCAACGTTCATTTTTAAAAACTGAGTTTTTTTAAGTTGACAATATCAGGATCAGGAAATATTAGAGGTAGTTAGGCCCCTGAAAGTGTAGAAACCCGGGAGGAGATTCTCTGATATTCAACAAATCCTGCCTTCACTGGTAGAATACTTTTTAAAAGCATCAGGATCCTGATGAGAAGATTTCAATAAGATCAATACTCCTAAAATTCCAATAAAAGCTCTAAAACTTACGATTCTCTCAGATGCCATATTATTTAGCTAAGAATCATACTCATTTGATATGTACTTAACGTAAGTATTTAGGATATTCTATAAAGGCAAAGGAATTGTTGAATATTAAATTAAACGGGTGCACCGACTGCTATGATTTTAAAGACAAATGAAATTTTTCCAGATATTTTCGCAGATGAAAGGAAAAAAACAAGCATTTTTTTCATTTCAATTAGTTTAAAGGATCCGCTTTTTTACTCAGGTGCTCATCTCTTTATATGAGTGGTGGAGCACTTGATACCTACCCTTCCGAGTTGAAGGCGATGTGCATTTCCGAGGGGAAGGCTCTTAAACCCCAAAGCCCCCTGCATTCCTCCGGACGAACAAAAGAATGCAGAAAGGGCGAAATGGTGAGAGGGACCGGAGAGGGGGCAGGGTGGAGAGCGGGGGGGGGGAGGGAGTGGAGGGGTGGGGAAAGGAGGGGGCGGGGGAGAGGAATGCTGGGAACCCTGGCATTCCCGCCTTTATTACGCCCGGCACCACCCAACTACCCTCCCATCCACCCCTCCCCCCTCACCCTATCACAGTAATCACTCATCCGAGGCGATAAACGCAATTAATTTGCGATCCCCTCTCCTGACTAATTACGGTCCGCACTGACGAACGAACGGGGAGCAAGAATTTACGCTGGAGGATGGCGGAACACCAAAATGATGGCCTCTGGCGCGGAAAAAGGCGAATGGTTACGAGCCATAAGTCCTCTTTTTGACCTCGTTCAAGTACAGATTAGTAAACACGACGTGGAGGTTGACTCCTTAATTTTCTGGCCCGAAGCAATGGCGAATATAAAGAGCAATTCCTTCTCATTAACAAAGAAAACAATAAGGCCAAAATATCATTTGAAAAAACTGAAATTGCATACTCAGAAATGCTTGGCACACAATAACATTGTACTAATTTCACAATAACACTTCTAGCAACATGATATACGCTATTATAATTCTTGCTAGCCAAAGCAAATCCAGAAAAATTTATTTGGCGCTTTTGAACCGAGGACAGAAATAAAGCATTTAATTTTTTGGAAGAGATACTAATTACAAGACGTAAGTGCTCTTTACAAAGAATTTTTGGCAAGGATTGTTGAATATTCATACAACAGGAGTCATTTCCATCAGGTTTTTATCTATAGCAAAGAAAGAGGAAGAGGGTTATTTCTTCATATTGACAAATAAAATGATATTATGGATAAAAACATATCCGGAAAGCTCAATTCCAAATAGGAAAAAATATAGGAACAATATGCGTAGCTTGAAAATAATAATAATATGGTACACCATATCGTATATAATATTATTGAAATCAGCAAAGATGAATAGTTGCCATTGAGAAACGTAAAAGCAATATGACATTTAATTCTTTCGTGGAAGAATGCCAATTACAAACAAAAACACCTTTATTTGTGAGCAAGACACAACTACCGTTAAGTTCTTCATTTTTCCCGTGATAAATTGAATGAGGTAGACGGAATTTACTTCAAAATAAAATGAAATGTACCAAGATAATAATAAGAAAATATTATCCGGAGAGACTTTCTACGAATTATCTAGCTTGTGCTCATTTGAAAATGTCCAAATATCTCGAAAGAAAGTACTACGGTCTATCATGGGAGATATACCTATTTTCTTACTTAAATTAATCAATAAAAATATCTTGAGTCACTTCAGACTGTTAATATATGGCAAAATATGGAAACATAATTTTTTTTACTGGTACAATACCGATCAAGAGAGAAACACATTGGGCCAAGATGGTGGGAAGTTTGAAAAATAATAAATACAGAAAGTTTCCCGCGATATATTACAAGCTCACTAAACTCTTACACTCAAGGCTCGTCGGGTACTTATTACCAATATAGACTATTCAACTTAAGTATTTACTCTTGTGATTAGGCCACTACATGAATTCGACTTGTGCCCGATGATATTCAGCCATTAATATAAATCTCAATTAGAAGGATACGATCAACCTTATAAAGCAACATCCTGACCCTAAAACAAATTCCTCAGAGTCTATTTTCAAACCTTTCCCCTTTGTTATTGATACCTTCCCTCATTTAAATATAGCCGAGAGATTGTTGGGAAGGCTAAATTAATTAACGGACAGAAGATATAAACTCTCAGAATAAGCAGATAATCAGATATCATATCGTGTGATCATGGATAATGCGGTTCCCAAGGGACAATCTAATTCAATCGAGACATTTCACGAAATATATTTATGATGACCTACCATGTCTAATTTTCGTTCTGTAATGATCAATGTGATCGTTACAGAACGTTCAAACGTAGGAGGTAATAATTGAACGTACATTTGCTGTTTATTCACCCGCAAGAGAAACGTGAAAGTTTCTCATTAGAATTCTGGATTAATTGAAACGCACACGGAAATTGTACCAAATGATGCGAGCGACTGACGCATATGTGAGCGTTTCTGAATATTTCCCGCTTGAAATGTATCTTTATTACTCGCCACGCCTCAAGTGAAGGCATCACAAAGCCTGTAACTACTCTTAATATGAGACCAGTGCATGCCATAAATATGGTGAGTACATGAAAAACCAATTTGTGAAATTCACAGCAGATTTCCTCTTCACTTAAACGGAAAACCTAATATTTCTAGTCTTGGAACAAAGTGTTCCATTAAAACTTTGAACGAACGAGTAGAAAGAATCGCGTGGTATGCAAATTTGAAGAAAATGGGCATGAAGTTACCAGTCAATTAACTTCTCAAAATCTTGGATTTGAACTATTTATGATTTATCTGTTGCTCCCATTGGCAATATTACTAAAAGCAATTTTGCCAATCTGACACATAAGAGATATCATAAATTTTACATGTTGATTGGTTATAATTGTAGGTGCAATGGCTCTCATTACCTCATTATTTTAGGTTCATCTAGCTCTCATTAATCAAATTACCTCGAATGGAGATATCACGACCAGAATCACAGTGAAGATACACATTTTTTCACAGCTTAATTCTACCCGCGAGGGTTCCATTTTATATCCATGCGCATGAACGCCCACAGAAGATTTGGATTTATTTCGAGTTGAAGAGCAATGACACTACTTTTTTTAACAGTAAGAAGTTCATACATACAGCAGAAAAAATTGATACGACAGAGAAAATGTCTATTATTTATGATAAGCCTAAAACTAGTAGAAATTTCGGACGAAAGCATCTTTTGCAATTGGTAGCCCATGTTTTCTGGCAATCATCAAAGGCTAAGTGCAAATTACAAGAAATTCTAAACAGTCACTCCTTAAGAATTGAAAATACTTCATCACTACTATTTCGGCCTGTGACAGTAATAAACCCTACAGTTGCACGTTTAAATAAGGTGTAACTTATCGCATGAAATCAACTCTAACCTGCCGAGAGAGAGGGTAACATCAAGGAGGTAAATGTCAAATACACTCTAAAATATTACCATATCCAGGGCCTTTTTTGCTCCAAATGCATCCTATTGAAGATTAATAGGATACAGCTTCAACTTAGGAAATAAGGATCCAATTTCCCATGAAATATTTCCAGCACAAAAATAATTTCAGTGAAGCTCGTACACTAAATATTTCAACGGGTATGAAGCTAACATGTTTTATAGGAATTGAACCTCTTTTTTTCTTCTCACGAGAGAAAAATAATCTAGACTCAAAAAGACTTACCAGAAATAAGGTGTGACTACTTTAAATAGTAGCATCCTAGAGGAATATAAGGCAGCATGGAATACATACCTGCAAGGAAAAAGAAAAGCAGTTAAAAACATTCATTGTAATGCAGTACAATTAAATTGCATTACCTCATGAAAACATAGAGGCAATTTTTCATACCAGCATTGTTTCGTGATAGCATACAAAGGAACTGTTGTTCCTGGGGAACTTCCCTGAGAAATTTTCCTGGGTTTCCCAAATGGATCAAAAATCTGGCGGCTGCCACCATTACACGGCAAACTATACCATCGGAATCAGCCCCGATGACGATGACATATTTAGCCGTCTGAACATAGGAAGATGTGGCCTTCCGAAACCAGTTGGTTACCCAAGTTAACTTCATCAATATGGTAGCATGTATTTTATGTCTTTAGGCATATACTGGCAGTGATATCCTTTATCGCTCAGTGTCTCTTAAAACCTAACGGGTCACTTGAGACAGACATATATGTGGGATTAGACAGAGGTACATAAATGCATACATGCATACCAATCACGCCGTTCCCTTCCGGGGTAGGCACAGTCACAAAGTTTCACTCATGAATGCATATGTGTACACCTAACTCTACTTCAATAATTTACTCCATGCTGACCTATCCTTGCAAACCTCTTTTGACTCATTTACCCCCATATACTGTTTCATACACGCCCTCCTGTTTTTAAAACTCCTAATATTCCTCCTCCTAAGAATTTTCTCAACCACATTCAACTACAACTTTCTCGGTCTACCTCTACCTCTCGCACCATTCATTTCACTCATATATATCTGTTTCGTTATTCGACTCTCATCCATTCTCTCAACATGGCCAAACCAACGAAGCACACTCCTTTCATATATGTCCATTACTGGAGCATCTAACCCACATTCATTTATGACCCACTCATTCCTGATCCTATCCATCCTACTTTTGCCTCAAACACTCCACAGATAACTCATACCCACGGCATTTAGCCAACTTGTATATCTATTCTGACATACCCATGTTCCACCATCACACGACAAAGTGGGGAAAGGTATACTTTTTTACACGGCGATTTTTGCTTCCTTAGACAGGCACTCAATCCTTCATATGCTCCATATGCTACCAACTACTTTCCTCCCAGCATTCGCACGTCTCTTTATCACCTCATCTATCCGTACATCTTTCACAAACATCTTACCTAGGCACACAAAATCAACCACTTGTTCAATTACTCCACCCTTCGCCCTCATCATACAGTTATTCTCCCTCCTTATCAAAAACTACTACTTTAGTCTTGCACGCATTTACCCTCAATTTCATTCTCTTACACAGAGGTAAATGCTCATTATTCTGTGATAAGTCTGCTAACTGACTATCAGCCAAATAGATACATCTTATCGTACTTTCATGCAGCGTACGATTTGAGTATTCTTTGATTTGAAAACATACCCAGTTAAATTTAACTCTCTATCGTTAGCAACGCCCACCGTTTCTTTATTTTGTAAACAATTTTGATCTTAGTGGAAGGTATATTACACATTATAACATTTAAAGAATTGGGTATTACATTTTCTAACGGTAATATGAGAAACAAGATAATTAACCAAAAGATAACAATCGTTAAGCCGATGATAAGGACGCTGAGATAGTATTTATCTTCGAACAGTTAGTTAACATACAAGATTAAAGTTAGTGAATGTTATAAAATCGTAATGATATAGCTATCAAAAATATCTTGAGTAAGTTAATAGAAACAATTTTAAAAATGCGCATAATTGAAGAATGTTACTGAAAAAGTTCGCCGACTGAAATCAGAGAAACACCTATAACAACAAGGGTTCCTAGAGCCCCAAAACCTATTGAAAAGATAATCTTCCAAAGGAATGTGGAATGTTGCAAAATTTTTCTATCAAATGGTATTTCTTATACCCACTGTCAATTGATTGGAAGGTCAACCAAATGTTGAGAACATTTAGGTTGTTCCAACAGGGTAAAAGTTTTCCCGGTTATGCATGGTCTTTTTCCCCGAAATTAAACGCCACTAACTGAACTGTTACCGGGGACACAGAATGAAACACAAGAGAATTAATTTTACGGAGCGGAACCGACGGGAAAAACGTTGACATAGTGCTTGGAATATTTTTTTGCTAGGGAAAGAAGAAGCAATGAAACACAAAAAAATACGCGGAACTAATGGATGCAACAGGGAAATTACTCTAGAAGGAGACAAGAGAGAAAACTGTTCAATACTCTCCGATCCGTGCCCAACGAGAAAATGGTTGCATGTAGTTTGTCAAGCGATTGGCTGGAGTTGAAATGGGGAGGGGGAAATGGCGTTCTTTAAAAGTCAGTAGCGCGGTCCGCAGAGATCATTACGGAAGAGGGATAGCTCCCAACAATGCTGGAAAATAATGGAAACACTGGATGCTCGAAACGCAAACATAATACACAGACGCACGAACATACACGCACTGTAATTTACCGTTAGCATGCAAGAGAGGAAGAGGAACTGCTGGAACGCACACAATACACCCAGTAGAGTGTCTTTCCGATTGGGCGCTGATAAACAATAGCGTTAGCTTAGAGAATCATGAGTGAAGCGGGCATATGTTATGGGAAATTAATCCCCAATTTGTTATGTCAATTTGACTAGCTTAAACTGTGACTGGGAAAATAGGGTAATGATTTTTCCTTCTCCTATTCATTTAACTAAAAATAAGCTCATACTTTAGAATGGTATATAGTTTTTAGCAATTGGAGAGCTCTTCCATTTTTTCAAGTGCTTTAAAGCGCCACAGTGTATTTATTTTATATCTTTGCATGTAGTTGGCTTTTTTAAATGTTATTTTACTACCTAATTCTTTCAAAGAAAATAGCCTGACTATAGCAAAACGATACAGATCTTCAGACAAAGAAATATAGTTCTTCAGTTTTTTAGGATAAATTCAGGCTTGTGATTAAAAAAATGCTTCTCCAAACCTAATTGCCGGTGATTTTTACTCGATTTTAATGTCACCTCATTCATTTCAAACGCCTGTCAATGAGAAGTATTATGTGGGTTGAAGAAGTGCCATATATATAATATAATTGTCATATTGACAGTGTAATAATCATTCACCATTTTTTACAGCTTTTGGACTTTTCTGTGAGAGAAAAAACAACTATAAAAAGGACGCTGCCTAGAACATGGGTTGTCCACCAAAATTTGCACCCATGTCATATGAATTTATAATAGCTCCTAGGACAGCAAATATGATAGATTTTGAATACATCATTTTCATAATAAATAAAATTAGAAATATCGATTATAGTTAATAGACTCTACAATAGTACAAGAAAGGGATTTGAATGATCTCTTAATGTTACTTCAGTAAGGCCTTTGATTGGTTGACTTTATAAAACACAGAACGTGGAATTTGATATTAGTAATCAGATGTTAGTACTGAAAAAATTAATTGGAACTTAAAAGAAAGGCAAAGATATGATTTTTGGCCAAATTGTGTCTATCCTTGCCTATGAGTTCTACTGGATGCTAGTAAATAATGCTTCCTTAGGCTTTAAAAATCATCAAAAAAAGAAAAAAAGAAACTAAAAATATTCATTTTAAAATACAAAGCGTTTGCAACATCGGATAGTTTTACTTAATCGTTGTTTCTTTGGCGAGCTACCCACAAATAGCCTCCCAACCAAGCGCTGCCGATCGCAGGTCTAGAACACCAACGGACGACTCTGTGAGTTGGCTACACCTGGCATATGAAAAGCTTCGAAAACACGGGGAAAACGTAGGCATAATTCCCCTGGGGCATGAAGCCGCTCGGGGCTGCCAGAGAGACCCCAAAGAGCCCAGCCTCCTGCGAGGAGCTACAGGGAGAATACTCCGGCGGGTCCGAGGGCGAGGCGAGATGAAAAATAAAGCGGGCCGCAAGCATGCTTTAAAAAGGACGGGACGGCTGTTGTGTGGCCGAGAGGGGTGTGGCCTGCTGGTCAGTCTGATAGACAAGCAAAGGAAAAAAAATATGTGTAAGTAAATGGTCCGGTCGGCTGGGGAAAGACGACACGTGTTCCGAACTCCTGTTATTGGGAACTGAGAGGAAGTAGGGGGATTTTGTCGGGGGAAGAAGCTGGAAATCTTTTTCGAGAGGAGGTAGGTGGGATCGGAGGGCGAGTTTTGTAGCTGTCAAAAATGAAGATGGGAGAATGAGGAAAATGGGCAGAGACTCACTTGACAGAGCAGAATTCCGGCTGATGAGAGTGTAAATGCCGAGTTTGACGAAATTGGGAGAGGAAAACGGACAAGAAAGAGAATAGATATGTGAGAAAAATATTGAAACGGAAATGTTCCGGTGTTTGAATCATTCTAAATTAGCCAATGCCATTTACTCAATTATCTAAAGTGATTTTGCAACCAGTTGTCCAGCGTCTTCAGAGAAAAGTTATTTTCATGGAGTATTTAACCTGGTGGAAATCCCAAATTGAAATTAGAGTGATTGGAGCGGTATTCGAAAGTCATTGAGGGAACATAAATATAACTTTTCAGGTAAGTCGAAAAACATTCCTAACCCACATTACGCTCAGACACAGATATATCTGTTCATTTGGTTGAAATCACTCTGCGTGTAGTTATATAAATGAATGAAATTTCGTCGTTTTAATAACGACAATGTTGGGTTTATCCACCGCGACAGTGGCTTTGTAAGCACGACTTCGTCTCATGTGCTACAATGTAGACTTGAGGCCTGAACATCTAATTCGCATAAACCCCCCTCGAAATTTGCCTTGAAGGAAGATGGCTTGATGGTGTAACTGGCTAACACACCTGACCGGCAATTGGGAGATCCAAGTTCGAATCCCGGTCAAGTCAAATGATTTTTTCATAGCGAATTTCAACCCTGGTGTAAATGAATGGAAGGTCATATTTTCAAATTTTTGCTAAGAGTTATTGGCAAGGAATAGAAAATTTAAGCAAACATCATTAATAACGTGAGCTTTACTCGGCATGAAACTTTGCTATATGTTTGACACCATTGCAGTTATTGGAAACTTATTATTTCACTTAATAGCCTAGGCTAAGAAGGCATTCATGGGAAAAAGACAACTGCTGTGCTAAAAGAAGATAGAACTGCATACCAGGAAATGGTATGTGAAATCATTCGTGTGGAGCGTGGAATTCCATGGATCAGAAGCATGGACTATGAAATTCAAACCAGAATAGACTAGAGGTTTTCAAAACTTGATACTGGAGGAGGATGCTGAAGATCAAATGGATGAACATTTTGTGAAATGACGACGTTTACAAGAGACTAGAAGTGAAAATAATTTTATGGAACAATGTACAGAAAATAAGAAGCAGATATATTGGACACACCCTGAGACACAATGGGTTTGTGAAGAACATAATTGAAGGCAAAATTGAGGAAACATTCCCAAGTGGAAGACCCAGAAATAAGTATATGAGCCGAATAAAGAGGAGAGTGCATTGGAATAGATACCCGGAGGTAAGGGAACTAGCATTAGATAGGGAAGGGTGGAGTGGCAGCAGTCTTAGAATTGAATTACCAATGATAATTAACTCACGTTAAGGGGAAAATCTCCACGTATGTAATCTAATTATTTTAAAATATATATATCAAGCGCATATTTAAGACTACGTGTTTAAATAGCATTAATTTGCTAAGAATCCAAATCAGGAACATGTAAATTTTCCACTCCTATTCACACGCATGTCTAAATCGCTTCCATCATGGAAATATATCTCAAGTCTGTGTTGATGGCACCTGCATTCCCCTACTCTGATTCAGTTCGAAATCTTGGGATAACTATCAGCTCAAGTCTGTCTTGGAGTAATCACGTTAATAATATCTCTCGTAAAATCAACACCATTCTATATCAACTTAAAGTGCATTCTAAGTTTCTTCCTCAAGACACTAGGAAAATGCTCATTTCATCGTTGGTTTTTCCCGTTATTGATTACTGTTGTCTAGTTTACAACGACTTAAATGAAGAAGATAACACCACACTGCACCGTGCTCTAAATTCATGCATTAGGTTTATTTTTAAACTTCGCAGAGATGCCCACATGACCCCCTACTACAATGAAATTAGATGGCTTGATGATATAACCCGAAGGAAATATTTCCTCGGATTCTACTTCTATTGCTAATTTCAAGAAAAATCCCCTGAATATTTATTCGACATGTTTCGACACTCTGGAACACCCTGCCCAAAAACATAAAAAATTGTTCTTCTGTTGCTAGTTTTAAGATGAAATATTATAATATGTTACTTTCTGACCACTAAATGTTATTATTTTGCATATTGTTGTAATTTTTCACATTGTTGTAATTAATGTAAATCCAGAAATGTATGCAGATGAATTTGTTATATGATATGATTTCCAAAAAACATTCAGCATTGTAAAATGGTATTGATTTATACTTAATTTTTTCATTATGTAACTGTCCAAATTGTTGATTTTGCTCTTTATATTGCTCAAAAAAATGTAAATTGCTTTTGTTCTTAAGGGGTATATCCCCAGGACAATTAATAAATTATTCATTCATTCAAATTATTCATTCATTCGTAATAAGTCAACGTGTTCAAAAAGTTACGCAAAACTGTATATAAACCAGTATCGATCCGACCACCGTAACACTCAGTGCATGCTTTTCTAGCGGAAAAATCAATTGGATATCAATATTAGATCTGCTAGCCGCTTCCAATCAATGACCTCGGGAAATACCGTCTCCAATGAGTCTGGCAACGAACGCACTCACTGCGGTGAGGAATGTGGAGCGAGGGACGTAAAATATTTGGAGGGACGGACAACAGGACAGGACGAAGCGAGGCAGTCAAGTGTCAAGGGGGCGGGGAGGGGAGAAGTTGAAGGGATTGGAAAATGTTTGAAGGACCGACCCGTCCTTTTCTTCGGGAGTCTCCGCAGCCCTTATTGTGAGCGGAGCGAATGGTGTGAGAGGCACGTTATGAGTGAGTGACAGGACAAGGAGGGAGAAGTGAGAGTATACGAGAAAAGGGGGCAGTGGTCCCCCGAAAAAAGGCATAAAACGAGAAAGGAATATAAGGGGGCAGGAGAGAAAGAGTCTTTCTGAGCAGTGGAAGTGCTCCCGACGGTCGAATGAAAATTCAAGGTCCATCTTTTCCGAACTCACGTATAAATTTGACCGAGAAAAGGATGGGGCGGGGGTGGATGCTGAGAATCTCGGCACTCCACAGAAAAAGTAGGTATATTGTTGAGGCGGGCGGCATATAGGCGTTGGCAATGCGGTTTATTGACACCTCAAAGAGACGTCGTATTCACACGAAAGGGACCTCAATGCTTCACCACGCATCACCAAGAGTACAGTAGGGCAGGCGGCTCTTTTGCCAAGATCTTCGCCAATACATCATGCAGAACCCGTAGCTGGAATAAAAAAATATATACCAGTGCATTGCAATTCACAGAGATTGAACGTAACAAACATACCTACATTACAAGTTACTTTTCTCAGTAAGCAGCTTCTAGTGTTAGCTGTATACTCGTAAACCTTCAGATTTATATTGTACAAGAAGATGAAATGAACGATAAAATAATTAGGTAAGTTTAAAAAAGCAGTCGATGGAAATACCCGGTCCAAAAAATTTAGACAATTCCGATGTTCGACACATTTAAAACCAATTTAAATGTTTTCGGATACACTATATTATGCAAGTTATCTAACGGTTAAGGAAGATTTTAGATGGAAAAAGGAATATTCATGCTTCATTTACAGCAGCAATCCCTTATATTCAACATGATTTCATTCTTAAGCTCAGCTTAAGTCCTAACTCTCTTCATACCATCCATGAAGCTTATTCTCTTTCTCATCCTTGCATATTTCCCCTAATTCTTCCCTTCTGTCCCGGCCTTCAGAGACTATTCACCTCTCATTACTTGTTCAAACTGGTTCCTCAGAATATATTTCAGAGTTCATCGGCTCAACTGAAACGAAGAGTACTTCGAATCCGTCACTTTTTCCGCTATTCTCAATTATACTCTCACTTCACCACACACATATCCCCAATGCCTTCTGTCTGTTCTCGCCGTGTTTCCTTAAGTGAATGAAAAATCTGCTGATTTCTACAGATCTTAGTTCCTTAACTGTTTAATACCTACAACTTTATACACATATAGCATATATTTGGTGATGAAAATATTTCATCTGACTTGAAACACTGAGAAACGAGAGTCGTGAAAATAAACACTTCGTAATTTTCCTCACCTATATCTCTTTGCATTTTTTTAAACTTTTAAAACATAATCGCGCAATAACATATATGTTTAAGTAATTACTTTTTATAACTGATTAACGCATTGAAATTTGCCCTTCTCTAAACAATTCAGTCTTGTCTGTATAAAAAAGATCGTATCGCGAATTAAAATTAACTCGTCAGCTTACTCTCTATTCACTCCTTTTAAGAAAAAATTTACAAGTCAAGACTGAAAAATTAAAGCAGTAACGATGCCGCCAGATAGCAGTAGGCAATTGACTATAGTCTAAAAAAAATATACTTCGATTTCATTGCATTTTGTAAGCAAGTTACCGGGACAGGCAGTTTCACTCGATTGACTTAAAATGAAACATCAATCACAAAAGTATTTTTGGACAGTTGGTTACACATCTTGACGGCTCGTGTGAATGACATTTTTCTGTGAAATCCCGATTCTTCCTTGAATACCATGTGATGACCATTTTGAGTACAGTGCTCCGGCCATCAGATGGGAAACTAACACATGGTCTCTTGAGATCAGACTCCGTTCGAGAGGCGAAGGGTTGAAGAACTTGTATTTGAACGCCAGGTGAGGGGGCGTCCCGCCCTGTATCGTGGCAGGGAGGAAAAGAGGGGAAGGGTCTCACAGGGAATGTGCAAGATCCTGTCTATAGACCGTTGCTGTGTGGTGCTGAGTGGCGCTTTAGTGGTGCTGAGTGGCGCTTTAGTGGTGCTGAGAGGCGCTCTTAAAGGTGCCTCGAACTGCCCCCAGAAATTAGAAAGATACGAGGAATACTAAAAAAACTTCGCCCACGTAAGACTTTGATATTGCTTTGACAATAGTAGAGTACTTTTATGGCCAAAAACACTCATGCATACTTTCAATGCAAGGTTGTTGAGTACTGATTATTTTCTTCCTTTCTTTCGCAACGTGAGCAAGTCCGCCGTTAATTTGCCAAGTTTGGTAAGTTATCCATAAACATAGCATGGGTTGTTCAACGCTTTTGTTGACTTGGCAGGGAATTTTATTCAAAATGACGATATATGCCGCATACTCGCACATTTCTTTGGATTCACTACGGTAGTAAATGCTCGGTAGGTACATAAATGGCGGCCGTGGGGTGATGCAAAGATCCATTGCGTTAGAGCTACGGAGAGAACGAATCGAACGACCCTGGTTTCAATGTACTATATGAACGTTTTTCCGGTAACTAACTGACACTAGATTTTAACAAAGGAATTTACATTCAACCACGATCATTTTGTGGTGTGATTGTCTGGAACACATTGCTTTCCCTAACTTCAAAAAATGAATGCCGCCCTTTTGGGAAATGTGAACATTTCGGACTCATTGAAATCATGAGAAAATACAACGGCTTCCTAAATTTCCTTGAATGTAACGAAGAATGTCAAAAAATAAGTATATTTTTACCAAAACTACATAACCTTAATAGTTCTTAAGTAATAGAATCCCAGTTTCCTCAACAACCCCTCAAAATCCCTAAAATATATGACTGTGGCTGAGGAGTTACAGAAACGGATCACCACCTCTTGTCATACTATTCCTTTTTCAAGCAAGCCCCGACAATTCCCACGATTTTCCACACGCACTCAATTTAAATAACGCCACAGGGGGCTTTGGGGAGACTCAGTCACCCCTCCCCGCAGTGCCTCGGCATTACCATGGACTTCGAAGAGAGCCTTGCAAGGCAGAGAAGGGGATCTGCCGAGCGGCGGACAAAAGTAGGAAGGAGACGGTTGCTAAGCGGGCGGGGAAGGGGGGGAGGGGAAGAGTAGAGGGGAAGAACAGGCAGGGGGCGTGTTTCGCCGCTCGATACAGACGCACTTGAAAGGGATTTCCGGCTCACTATTCACTTTCTTCACGCTTCCTTTGTGCCCCTGGAGAATATTCCTCGGCACTGCTGCGGGCAGGAGAGAAGAGAAAGCATCGAGGGGTGGAAAGAAACTGCTGTAAAAACTTATTTTCTGAGTGGTTTACCCTCTTGTGGTCAGGAGTGGGCGCTTTATAAGCATGTAATAACTATGGCGGGGATGACGTATTCAAATCTGATTATTCAACGGCTGAGGAAAGATGGAGTTGACCACAAGTTATGATGTAGAAAGCTAAATCAAAACATTAAAAGACATGGAAATGACCAGTATTTTTCACAGAAAATATGTCATTTTCCATATTCTGGTAGTTAAAATAGAATCCCATACTTGCATTTCAATTTGAACATCGAACATGTAACTAATTTTTTCTATTCAAACAATCAATTAGATTATAACCTGCATATTAAAGGAAAAAATGTATTTAAAGCAAATGTTCACCGCGGTTCAATGTCCATGGGCGGCTCAACTATTATTAGAAAATAGAACACTGTCTTCCATAAAATAATGGGATGAGTACCTGAGCACTGCCATATTTCCCTGAGTGCAAATGCCATTACATGAGCTTTTCTGGAAAAGGAATGTACTTAACCAAAGGCTTTTGTCTATACTTGCATTTATATTCCACAAGCTAAGTAAATTTTAAAACCTTAGAAATAAGAAGGAATATGTTATAAACGAATAAATCATTATTAAATCTCTTTCGTGTAAGGTAAATTTTGCCATTTTGATAAATAAATTATTAACATTAAAAAAAACAAATGAATATCAAACGCAAAATCAAAATCATGCGATAGTAGCAACCTTTTCCACTCAATTCCTCCCTTTCATCATCGTTCAAAATATTGTTGTTCTTTCACAGACAGTCCAACAGTAATTATAATTCTTCTTCTCACGTGAATCTTTCAATAAACAGGTCTCAACGAAAATGCTGTTCCTAGGCATTTCTGCTTTGAGCGAATTTCTTCATTTCCCAGTTCGTCCCTCCTCTCATTATATCTGTCATGAACACCAAATCTCTTCCTCCTATTTATCTACTTTCATTAACCTTTCAATCTATTATGAATTTCTACAAGAAATCTCTCGGTCACATGTATCCTATCCAAATTGCCTTTATGTTCTTCATTATTCTCAATAAAGTTTGCTCCTCCAATCTCAGTACCACTTCATGCATTACCTAATGTTTCCACCGTATTTTCTTTATCTTACACCATAGCTATATATCAAAGCGTTATGAGTATTTTCCTTATTTTTCCAAGTTTTCGATCCAAAAAACAACCATATTCCTTATAGAATACTGAAAATCATTTTATTAAATTGTTTTTATGCTCCTAGTTATCAGTAGTTCCCTAACTTTATTTAGCTATTTTTTCCCGAGAAAACCTACCCTTGATTTCTGGTGTGCATCTGATCTTGATTTCTGGTGTGCCCATTCATGGTGGTTATGTTTCCCAAGAACTTAAATGTTCTCATTTGCTCGATTATTTTGCGTTCAAACTTTATTTTATTTCTTTTTCCTCTTCATAGATCCTTATTACCTTACATTTGTTACAATTAAATTCTATTCCACATTTCTCTAATTTCCTCTTGATCTTCTGTAACGTTCATTGTAGTCTCTCACCTCTCCCCTATTGCAGACAGATCACCTGCATATTTGATGGTCTCCACTACATTTCCTTCAAATATTATCCCTCAATATATATATCAATTACCTATGTAATATTTTTAATATGCGAATTTTAAAGGATTGATTTTAAGATCTTGCATTCCTTATCTTACAGAACGACATGAAATAAACATACTAAAATCGAATATGTATGGCATAAAATACCAAGCACTATATTGTACCAAATAGTGATCACATTTCTCCCCAAAAATTTCACCATTCGGTACTTATAAAAACATGCTTAAATAAGGAACAAAAACAAGCAAAACTTTACAATTGAATATGATGGTTTGTCAAAAATTATACTTTTGGAGAAGGCTGAAAGACTTAGCATTCAAAAGGCGTCGGGTCGAAGTTCATCCCGAGCGTGGATACTCTTCTTAAGATTGTAATATTAGCATAAAATAGACTTAGTTTTTTGATTTGGTGGCATATTGACTTATATTCATCCCAGAAGAAACTTGTCCACTGGTTGAAAACCTCTTACTAAGGGGATCCAGTGACTTGCATTAAGGATGGAGGCAGAGAGGTAACGCAAAAGAAAAATCGTGATCCATCCTGAATCACAACCGGTTGGTAAAAGAAAAACACCCTCCTCGTTCATTCCCTTCACTTCACAAAATCCCGCCAAAAACCTACCAAAATAAAATAGAAAAAATAAAAACATAAAACCCCAACTTCTCCACTTTCTCGCCGGGGGATGGAAAGATACACGTGTTAAACGCTTCCGCGAGAAATCAGTCCATTTCAACGAGTTTATCCGGGAGCCGTGCCTTTGAAAGAAATAACAAAATACAAAAAAAAATGTTGAACAAAATAAATAAATAATTTGCTAAAAAAAAAGGCGAAGGTCGGGAGGCGCCGAGCGCATTACGGCACTTTAGGGACGAATAGGAAGTCCGGTGGAAATGGCGTGCCCGTGGATTCGGGCGGAGGTCGGTGGAGTTTGAGGGGAAGCGAAAGGCAGGGAGGTGGGTGGCGGGGGGAGGGGAGGGGAACGGGAGGCGGGTACGTAGGAAGCACTCACTTTGCCAACGACACCCAGGGGACCGCAGCCAGAGACTGTTAAGGGTATGAGGAAGTGTAACCACCACCGGAGGTGGAGGGTTTGACGATCGCGTATGGCGCGAAAAGTAAAGAAACACCTTTTAAATTTGACGTCGGACTACACGAAGTTCGAATTTCAACCGAATTGGCTCGACTTTACATCGAACTGCAAAATAAATTATATCGCCCAAAATAATCGATTCAGTATTTGATCCCGATATTGTACATATTCTACCGTAACCCTCAGTCCACACAATACCCGCCACACACCCTCGAGATGGCTGGCAGGGTATTGCGTAGATGTAATTTAATTACACGTAAGTGATCATATTTTCTAACGTCCCTAAAACAATATCATATAGAGTGAAACCTATATTAAGCGGCCACCGACGGTTCCGCTGAATAATGGCCGTTTAGAGGACTAGTCGTTTGACATGGGTTCAGTTTCTAGGAGTATTATGCCAATGAACGGGCGGCTGATTTAAAAAAAATAGTTATACTCTAAAAGCGACGATTTAGCTTAAGGTAGAGCGAGTGAGATAGTTTCCAAATCATAATAGAGACCATATTCAAATTATACGTTTTGATTTCACCAGCTGTGAAACACACGAATTAAATATTGCATTATTAATATAGTTTTTCAAGACTGAAGTTATAAGTGATCAAATGAAAATATCTAAATAAGTCTTTAACTAGACTCATTTTTTTCAGGCGGTACGCTTGAAACTCATTCAAAACGGAAGGTTTTTTGTGATTCCGAAGAATTTACTAGTGACAATATGCTTTATTATCAACAATAGTTGATAAAACACACAAACTACACACTATTGATATTTTGACGAGATCTAAGTGTAGGGAATGCCTTATTTGTTTAATAAGGTCTCTCTCGAGTGCATACACGTATTATTGTCCATATAAAAGGGCTGGTATTTTTTGGTAAATACCTCGGAAAGTAAAAAATAGCTCGGAAAGCTTTGTTGGAGGTCAAATAAATCACAACCTCATCATTACATGAGAACGTGGATAGAATACGTTCTACAAATGCCCCATGAGCAAAACACCTGCGATACTTTGTCTGATTGAATAAGCCAAAGGAGGGTAAGGAATTGTTGATTGACCAAGATCAACCATTATACGGTTAATTGGGTCAAAAATACGCGTTCAAACCTGAAAAAGCGGGCATCGACGAGTCATTCGAATCTACCAAAGTAGGAAACGTTTATGCTGTAGTCCCCTTCATTCCTATATGGCTAGCTTATATTGTCCCTATCTTTTTGTTCAGCTGAATCTTAATGAGGTCCATGCACACTCAACCGCTACATTCAATGTCTTATAAACTCTTAAGTCAAAATAATTCATCCATTAATAAAGGTATTATACCAAATACGTGGTTTTTCCTTTGGTACTGTTAACAATATCCTTGACTGCCGGGAGATCTGCACATCTTCTTCCTCAGTTATTATAACGAAATATAACGTTCGTTCTTCAATTTTTTATTTACCCTAATAACCGTGCAAATCTATCTTCTTTTCCTTGTCCGCTTTCCTACAAATATGCCATCTCATCACTCTTGTTAACGTATCTTTTAGTCCCTCAGCGTCCGAAAACTTCCTCATTCGTTTTCCTCTCCGCCCACCTCATAATTTAAGAATAGAATATCATGTGGGATGAACGCTGCTTGGAGTCCATCGTAACACACTGACAGATTATATGATACAATTGGCATCGCCCCGTTTTGTTATTCTACGGTAAGAGAGCACGGAGATGAGCTTCCATCGCAGGTCTTGGACTGGTTTCTTTTCCTTGAACTCAACAATGAGGGGTAGTCACTGCTCAAGAGGAAGTTGATGCGGAAGACTTCCACCCCCTCTAGTCCCATTCAAGTAGCCGCCGGTTCCGTCGGCCCTGCAACTCTCACCACATCTCGTCTCAATATCCGAAGCCATAGGAGAGACTGAAAGCAGGGGCGGGTCTCGCCCTTATACGGGACCCCGTCAAGGAGGCCGGAGAAGTGCACGAGGACCCTCGGTATCGCACCCCCTGAGAATTGAGAGCCGTTCCGCAGTGAGGAGGTGTATTACGCTGGGATGGAGAGAAATCATAACCGTAATTAGTTGGCGGCCAGCAAATAGGCATAGCTTTGGAGATAAGATCTGACTCTAACATGGCGAGTTTGTAGTAAACTGGTGCATCCATAATGAAGAAACTAGCATAACAGCGACGGCATCTGTCGTTTACGTGAATATTTCTGAGAAGCAGCCAGAATGAGAATGACTTGACTCAAATATGCATGAAAGTAATGAAGACTATTTGGAATAAGCAATACTTTAAATTTCCAACGTAAAATCGAACCTCATGTCATTAACTTGAGCTGTTCACGCATCTCAGATTGTATAAAACGGAGTTGACTTTATAATTTAAAAATATACAGTGCCATGTAAAGACGTTTTAGAAATAGATAATGAAAAGATTGGCTCATTGTTGTAACAAATTTAATTTTTTAAGTTTACTTTAATTCAGTTTAATATATTACAGCCAAAAATTATGGCAAGGAGAAATGAGTTTCTTGTGAATGATGTAGGCTTGTAGGTATATTACAAATGGTATGGGCCCTCCAATGGAATTATTTAATGTAATCAGAAATAGGTGTATTTCTCTAAATCATTTTAAGGTGTGCATCAATTGTAAAGAAGAAAAATGAAAAAGAAGGGTACTTTTATCTTACGATCCACGTCCTGCCCGCCGATAAATTAGCTGCCAACCGGGTACTTCAAGTAATGTTTCATAGCTCAGATTCCGTTCAAGAATATAAAAATAGTGAACTTGTTTGAGCTGATAAATTTTGACGTAAGGTTGTGAACTTTTACTTATGAAATCAATTCTCGAGCTTGAAGTCCATGTTCACAAAATTGATTCATTGGCTAAAACCGTTACTTGAGGTTCTCAATTGAAGGAAGAGTGATAAATAATGACACCTTTTTTAGAGGATTAGATTTAGATAGCATAAGTTTAATGTAATTATTTACTCATAGATGCCTTTTCGGAAATTTTGCAGTCAAACGGAAATAAGAAGTTACATGCTCTTTCCGGCAGTGTTAATAATTAGTTCAGCTATATACATTCACACATCTAATTCATAACTTCTTTTGAAAAACAAATCACCTATCGCTGCTGCAAAAGACCCCAGCTGTCAGATGTTTAAATAGAGACTCGAAAATATCAGTTCGGAATATACTGATAGATTTTGCGTGAAATGTACTCCACGTGATGGTCAGAGATCAGTTCTGGAAGTTGGACTGATACTCGCATCTCAGGCATGAAAATCCTGTTGCTTTAAGGATTTCCTCGCGTATCGGGTGTTGATGTTAGGGGCCGTTCGTTTCGAGGGAAGGAGAGTTATCGCATGGGTTGGGAAACAGAAGGTAGAAAGTGCGGCTGGAGAAGTTTTGAGACTCGGGTTGCTTCTTTTTGTTCGTCGCTCGATGGTATCCGTTTCTGAGCAGGAGTTGCTTATTCCTCCACTCTTGTTGTTGTTGTTTGGCGTAGTTGTTGCCGTTGCCAAGGAATACGCTGGTGGTGTCGGTTGGAGGCGGCTAGGCACAAGAGTTGCTCTCGGATTACGTCATTTGCCAAGTTAGAAGGCTTCCGGCTTCAGCCGCCATGAAACGTCTGTAGCTCGGCGTTTGGGTGTACACGCCATGAAGTCGCCTCGTTCGAGAGAGAGGGGCTTGTTGTTCCTCTGGCTGCTTCCTCGCCGGATTTCCCGAGATCGCTCAAAGAGTTCCTCCAAGCCGCTAGTTTCCCTCAGCGGAGGCGTGATTTGTTGACGTGTTTGCCACCGCTCATCTGCAACTAGTATGAATGACTCCTCCGATACGTACCAAAATGTGTACCAAAAACTGTGAGTCGTATTTGAACGCTACGCTGAAACGTGATTACAGATATAACGGTCATTAAGGGCGACGTGCGGGAATACTTCACGGTCGAAGGATTCTTCCACTTGGGTGGGTCGTAACAGATTGTAAAAAATCATTCAACTCTTGCCTTATTGTCCTTAGGCAGTAACAGATAAGGTTTAAAATTCGACGACAAAATTTCATTTATGTACATTTAAGATAAATTAATACGTTCATTTCTGAATTAATGGCTATTTTCTGAAATCTATAGACAATATTTTGGTGCGAAAAAAGCAAATTCTGTATTCACAATCCTTGAAACAAATATGTGATAACGATTTTATAATTACACTAAAAAGTTTACCGAGCAACTTGTCGTAATCCTTACTAATGTATAAAAATGTAGCAGTGTCAGTCTGCCTGTCTGTTTGGGTGTTGCTCCATCACGCAAAACCTACTGAACTGATTGAGCTGAAATTTGGCATGTAGATATAAAATACATCTGGTAGTAAAATAGGCAAAAAAGCGCTCAGGGCCCAAAAGGCTCCCATGAAGGTCCATGCTACGCATTGGGTTGGGTGCAGTGGTTTCATATTTTGCTTTTTAAAAGTATTTTCACTCAAAATAGAGGTCTGGAATTTTGTCCATCGAATAGTTGGACAAAGGAAGTCTTTCAATTGATTTTCCTTTTTGATTCTTATTTGTTTGAAATCATGTTTAAAGCTGAAAATCTCACAAGTTTCTCTAAATTAAACAATAGCATGTTTTCTTGAAAATCAGAGATTTGATTTTCAAAGGATATTCACGCCTCTTGCATTTAAATATCACGTTTTCCTGCACGCCCATGATAGTACATGAAAATAAAATCTGTAAAAGAAGGGCCCAGAGTCCCAAGGGTCCATGATAGACTGCTTCGAGGGATAATCGATAAATTCTATGCATACTTACAACAAGTATACTATTCGATCTCTAAAAATATAAAAAAAAACAGAAATACAAGAAAAGGACATATCAAGAAAAATGGAAACTAAGTCTGTCACCTCCCCGTGGTGTTTCTCAGGTTACGCTAAGAACCACACAAATTTCATCCTAACCCAACCTAAGGAAGGGTAAGCAGCTATTAATCTCGTTAAAATATAGACCCGTCTCTTTTGAAACTTAATTTGCTTTAAGATGGCGGAAATGATAATGACGTCACTTCATGCTTCTTACCCTAAAGCAGAATGATAAATTTTGCTCTGTACGACATCCGTGGATGAAAATAGGCAAGCGCACTAACAATCACCATAATTTAGTAACCGAAACCAATGGCTATTGCTACCCACTCCACCAAAGACGCAGGCCGAGTGAGGGAGGGTACATAGGTCAAATTAACATGGGTGCTGCTGCAAATGCTCCTTTTGACGTTGTCAACCGTTGGATTGTACCCAACTCTCCGATCTTGATTAAGATACTCAACGCACATATCAACGTTGAACGGCGAAACTCAATTCAGTTATTCAATGCAAATATGTATGCACACAAGGGAAGCGATCAAGCTGTTAATTCACTCAGAAGACGGTTCAAGATAACCGGAGGAACGAGGTGACCATCTAGGGACCTGGGTGCTATTTAAGTGGCAATGAGTCTGCGTGGTACACTTATGAGTGTCTCGTGCATGAAAGAGGACCAACAGTCACTCATCTCTACCTGCACCTTTAAAACTGTCAGCGTGTCTACTAGAACGAACATAACGTACAAGATGGGTCAGGAACTTTTCAAATGACTACGCTGACAGTATTCTCCAGGCTTTATGGTTTTCTATAAAAATAAATTCAATGTTTTTCTCACCCGTTGAAAGTCAACAGGTGCCTTCCGCTAGTAAAATATAAAATTAAAGCACTCAGCTCTAGGGAAACATTTAAACAGCAGTTTCCATCATAAAATATAATTTACACCGAATATATGCAAATTTACTGATTTTATTTTTTAAAGACTATTTCTGATAAGTTTTACATTTTACGTGTTATACATTTTGTTTGGACTTGATGAAGTTCTCAAGTCTTGTAAAAGCCTATTTTTGATTTTGGTTCCAGATATAAGTACATAAGCTAAACGTACAATAGCAAATTTATAGGAATTGGAGGGCATGTTTAATGGTTAAAGCTTAATTTCATCCAGATGCGTATGAAACTACATGCTTGTTTTTAATTACTGCAAGCAATTTTATGGAAGAAATATTTAAGTATGTAAAAAAGTGCTACCATGAGCACTAGTCAAATGTGAGGACAAATACCTTACATGTACCTCAATAGATAGTCTCCTGAGTTCTGACCTGAGTCACCCATCACCTCTTAAAATTTCCCGCCGGTAATGATTGCAGAAATTTCATTGAGCGAGCACTTCAGAAAATATCCGATGAAAGTATTTACGGCAAACTTTATTGCAACATGAACTCAAGATATTTAAGATCCAAAATAATGATGAAACCATACTTTTTAACGATCTTACTTAGCGAAGGGATTCGTAATTCGAAATATCGAAGTATTTTGTAAATTTTATTTATTATAAGGAAGTCTCTGGCGCACAATTTTCATCGTACAAGCCGCAATCAATCAACTGCATGAACGAATTCATTAATAAATGCAACATTTACGCAAAAGATAAATTGAATAATGCTATATTTTGGAAAAATCAATCGTGATGATAAAAAATTGAATTTTTGAGCTTAGGGTTACTTCTCTCGTTCTTGAGCTAAGAGCAATAATCTCTCCGAAGCGCTACGAACATCAGCCTGTTAACATGCACAAGTACCTAAGTACGGCTAGCTATTCAGTTCGATAGAAAGACTTCAGAAGCACGGCTTAGGACTAGACTGCATATAAATCCCCTCTTCAATGCGGCAACACCACGCCGATTGCTAAACAGTAGGAAGTACTGAGAATTCTGGAGCAGGTGAAGACGATTATATCTCTCGCTTCACGCCGCAGGGTACCTCAGGGAGCCCGCATAGGCCCGCCCCTCTTCGGCGAACGCTTCCTTGTTCCACTCCTGTTCACAGCATCCCCCTCGCTCCGAGCATGGGCCCCACTTTAACGGCTGCGGATGATGGCAATGGGGGAATGGTGGGAACCTGAGGTCCAAAAAGCCATCGCGGGACTCCTTCATTTAAGTTGACCGGGAACTTAAGATTCCTCCCGCCATAAAGCATTCAATCCCAAGATAGCGGCCCTTCTCTTAATGCCCTCTCGTTTCGCTAAACGTATTCCATAGACCGAAACTCTCTCAGCCTTTACCTCGCTTTCTATCTTCTGCTTCTCTCATCTTCAGCCTTTCTATCTCATTCTATCTTCCTCCCCTTCAACGTTCCTCTCATCTTTGTTCCTGCAATCCATCCTTCTCGAGTTCATATTTTCCTTCTTAGATTCTGGAAACCATCTTTGTCTCTACTGCTTTTGTCTAAAGATTGACTAACCACATACCCCAGGTAAATATTTTATGATTTGCTTCATCTAGTTATGTCAGTCTTGGATGGTAAAGACCTCGCTTCGTAGATTATAGGTCACGGGTTCGAGTCCCGCTAGGGTGGACCCACATTTTCCCTGGTATTGGATGGAGTGAGCCTTTATTTACGATTGTAATGAGGGAAAACAGTGTAATTGGGCACTTACCTTTCAGCATCAAATAAGGAAATATTATTGTTTCTCCATTTTCTTTATTTAGTAAAATCTATTTCTACCATCTACATTACAAACATAATTTCGCAGAGGTAGACGTCACTTCTTTCGTATCGGCGTAAAAGAATCCTATCTGAAAAGCTTCTCTTTCACTTACCAATTTACTATTGTGCACTGTATTATTAGCTATTACGAATCTTCTCTTCTTCGGCAGCCTATAATGACTGAAGCCCAAAAATTTCAATTTTATTGAACTCCATAATGCCGTAAACAAATATAGCTCATATATGGCCAAAAATTTCCAAAAGGACAGATAAAAAATGGGTATAACGATAACATGGCCGGGCTGGAAAGTTATATTTTATAAGATTAAATTGATTGTTCCATAAAAAACTTCGTAGTTTTCAACATTAAATTATATGAGTGCAGTCTGTATTTGATTATTAGGATTCCTTCGTACACCAATGCCTTCATAGGTATAATTTATACTTTTTCTCATTATTATAACACAAGGTACAGAGATATTTTATTAGTGGGATTTGTGGATAATGCTTAATTAATGGGCACACCACTTAAAAACAGAAGCCTTAATGAAATGGTTACCTTTCCCTTTACCTTTGCATTATTTATCATAACTGGTAAGCAGGGTTACAGGTTAACATAAAGACTCACATCTAGATGCAAAGTGGATCTATGGATACCATTTATCGACACGCTCCTTAAAGCAGTGGAATAATGAACTGATCATATCCAGAGAGAGCCCACAGACAGAGACATAAATTACTGTCAAAGCTTTAAATGTAACGATATTTATAAACGAGAATTTAATTTTATGCAAATGTACAAAAAAGCCATTAATTAAAATTATTTTTCTAGATTACTTAGAAAGATGTTAGAAAGCCTTGAGGTATGATATTTCTGACCGCTACTGATTTAAGCAGAAAAGAATTGGACACTTTTTCACATATGAGAAATTCATTTAAGTTGGTCTTACAACAAAAAATAATTGTCTTAGAAGGACAAAATGAAAATTAAAACGCTTAACTCAATATGTTCACAATGATAACTACGGTAATGATGAGAGTTTATCTGAATATTGTGATATTTTTGGTAAATGAGGTTGTTGAATTTGAAAGTATGAATTATCAGAGCCATAAATTTACAAATCGATGGCACAATTCTTGTTTCGTTTAATAGGTTTATTCAGAATTTCCCAAACTAGATATTAGTGTGAGTAAGAATGAATGAGTTTTGAAACTAATTTATTTGGCAAAAAAAGAAGATATAGGGAAACGTCCCCTGATGAAGAACCAGGGATGAATACATACACCAAGTTATTAGTTAAGTACATAGAAAGAGCTACCAAGAAGTTAGAAAACTAGCATTCGATAAGGAAGGATGAAGAGCTGCAACCAACCAATACTATAATTGAACGAAGAACGAATGAGTAAACTATGAATTGAAAAATACTGACTTATAATATTTTGATCTTTTTCAAAAGCTTAGGTAACAATTTTATTTCACTGAGAAATAAAACGCTTAAAGGTAAATATTCTCAATTACAGTTTTTTTAATACCAGAAGCAATTTGTTGATGACGCCCATCTGAGTAAATATTTGGGCTTTCGTAATATAGTCGTTATCACGATTCAAAACGCAAACCGCTCTAGAAAGACAATTTTTACAAATTTTATCCTAGGAAGTACTATATCAATTACAACTAGCCACTAAAACCACTCACACAATTTAAAGAATAATAATCACTTCTTAAGTGCCCTAGGCGCAAATATAAAATCATGATGACGCGAGGATACGTATAACGAAGAACCACAATCGCACCCAAAGTACCTGTTCAGCAAATCGAACTCATTGCATTTTGTCTTTCAATCGGTTTAAACGTAACTAATTAGGGTCCATCGATAGTTAGTATCCGTGTGCGGGATGAAAGATTTTCGAGTCTATCTATTCTACCGTGAATCCATTATGCGTAAGGACACTTATTCTTAATAAAAGCATACCTCCTCCGTTTTTGTGGGACACTTTTTGAGTTTGAAAACGTCGAATGCTGTCCACCCTGGCTGAGGTCTGGCCGATGTTCTCGTCAAGAGAACAATGGGACTTCACAACTCTCTCCATTAACTCCTCCAGCCTTCCTTTCACTCACGACCCTAGAACAAGTCAAGGGTTTCTCACTTCTGGGAGACAAATAGCGACCCTTTCCTCCTCCGGCCTTGTTCGAGCCCTTATAACCCTCCTACTCTCAAAACCCTAAATCCATTTTCCTGCGGCAAACATTCATTCCTCCCATCTTACACCTTACTTCGAGATGTTGCTCCATTTAACGCCAAGCACATTCGGGTCTTAAACTGCCCCATTTGGCGCACATCATCAACTTTTTTTTTCATCACCCCTACCCAGCCATCAATGCTAATGCCCAGCGGTTAATTGCAAACAACTGCTTTGAAATGGACCAGGTTCGACGTCTTTCTCACACTTGCATCGTCAACATTCCTTTCTTCGCAGCAAATAAGGGGATTCTGTGGCAAAACCTGACACAATTTCTATATAGCAATGACACTGTAAACATGCATTTACATACATACCAATCACGCCGCTCCCTTCCAGGAAAGATAGAGTCAATGAATTTCACTCATAAATACATATTTGTCAACCAAACTCTGCTTAAATAATTTCCTCCATACTGACTTATCCTTGCAAACCTCATTTGCCTCATTTACCCCCAAACACTGCTTACTAAACGCCTACCCGTTTACGTTTTTAAGACTCCTAATATTCCTCCTCCTAAGAATTTCCCCGACCATATCCAACCACAACTTTCTCGACCTACCACTCCCTCTTGTACCATTCATTTCATACTTATATATCTGTTCGTTATTCGACTCTCATCCATTCTCTCAACATGACCAATCCAACGAAGCACACTTCATATACGTCCATTAATGAAGCATCTAACCCACACTAATTTGTTACCCACTCATTTTTGACCCTATCCACCCTACTTTTGCCACAAACACTCCTCCGATAACTCATACCCACGGCATTTAGTCTACTCGTATGTCTATCCTGACATACCCATGTTTCTCCACCATACAACAAAGTGGGGAGAAGTACACTTTTGTAATAAGTAGTGAAATTATGAAACAAAATTAATATTTATTTCAATTATGAATAGAAAATGCATGTTTCTACGGACACATGCACTTGGTATTCATAGTTGAAATAAATATTTACAATAGTTTCATAAATTCATTTTTTATTAGTTTAAATCGTTTCTTCAGACAACAGCAACTTCAAGTACTAGAGTATTCAGAGCCTATTCAGAGTCTATTTTTGTTGTTTTTTGCGGTGGGGGGAGAAAGATAACAAAGGCTAGGGGAATATCATAAAAGTCAGGGCTCAGACGAGCCGTGGATCGAGGCCTTTGGCGTGAGAAAGGTTATAGTTTTTTTCCGGATCATTAAGTCGGAAAGGTGTGGGAGTACAGGTTTGGTTACCCGTTGCATTAGGTATCATGAGTGCCTCATAATCCTAATGAGCGCTATAACCTCAAATCTTAACCCTTTTAGGCAGAAGTGAAACAATTTAGGAGCTAATTCGCTGTTGTGTATGATCTGATTCAAGTGTTTCGCAAATAAGGAGAATCCTAATTTTATCACTTCTGGAGATTTTTTCATAGCGTGTGATGAAATTTCATGCAGTGTTATGGATTTCCTCACCGTAGACACCGCATTTCATTCTGCTAGGCTAGCAATCCATCACGAGAGCAAACGCAAAAATTTCGGAGAGAGAGTTTATTCATGAGAGTTAGACAAATATGTTTGCAATGAAGCTGAAATTGAGACAATGAAGTCTGATCCATCTCAAAATGTAGGTGTCAATCATTCATCCTTATTCCCCACTCTTGTTTAGTTCACTCATCATGACCTTTTATCAGGTATTTGAGTGGTATTTTTCCTTGGCCCCGAGACCACAATCTTGCTATATTTATATGCTCAAGCAGTGGCCACAGTGGGTGCTAAATAAAGTTATATCAATGCCACAAAAACGGAAACCCGTATAAAAAAATATATATTTGAGGTTTAAACTCGGCATACATTTCGTGCCCTGTGCATAAAATACCTTCAAAACGGAAGACTTTCACGAAAATGCTGAAAATGAATAGCGGTGAATAATTCTGTACTTTAAAAATATCTGAGCCCTGCTATTCGTGCGTAATAACAATCTCAGGTGCTTTAATAATGTTCCTATAAAGCGAACTGATATATCATGTCTCAATTAAAACTGCCATCTTTAAAGGATAAATATCTCAAATAGTAATTAAATGAATATACGATATTTTTTAATCTTTATAACAATAAGGGAACTTCAGTGAATTGTATGAGAAAATATACATCGCTAAAAAGTATACTTATTACCAATTATTTTGACATTGTGTGGCACATAATTTGTACCTGCAACGATTTTCATTATTCAATCCAAAAATGTATCCGGAGATTTTCATTTCCTTTACCCGGCAAGGCATTTCTACAATCACTTTTCCTTCACTTTTACTCTAAAATGAATACTTCTTTTACCATATCACTAAGTTACTACAATATTATTAATAGCTACAAATTTTGTTTGTTGTAAGCTCCTCTGTTTAGTCATATGTTGCTAAAAATGGCTAGATAATAATATCAATCGGAGATTTTAAAAATGTATATATTTTCCACCTTGTTGCTAATAAGTTAGGATATGAATGCACTGATAAAGACAAAGATATGTTTTCCAAAACGTTGAGTTTGTTATTATTTATTGCCGGTATTTAATTTTCCGATAAAATATTCAAGGCACTTCCATGGTTATGTACTGACAATACGTTCGAGTGGCATGAGCGGCACGATATAGAAGAGGTTTGGCAACTGAATACAGTTATTGAATTATTTAATTAGAAATAGCAATAGGTGAAGCTGTAGCGCTCAAGAAATGACGCTAGAGCGTTTAAACATATAAGTTTGACTTAAATTGCCTGAAAAATAAAATATCATGCCATTAATTCAACGTCAATGGCACAAAAAATGGAACTGAACAGGTAGATGCATAAATACCATCCGCAACATACCTCTGTTTAAAATAAAATATAAGGATATCTAAGACAATTTAATGCAATATACGTACATTTTTAAATATAAGTTAATATCTCTCTCATTCATAATTTTATTCAAAAAAGTTTCAATTTTGTACGTCAACTATCCCATCATGTCTAACATTATAGCCGTAATCAACTGATCCAGTTAAACACCCCAATTTTAACATATGCATTTTAATGGGTATTTTAATTTAGGTTGATTAAAATCACGATACATACTGGCTGTAAGAAAATTTAACATTTTATTGCTGACTAAGAGTTATGCAGATTTCCACATAACTTTTCTAATATTTATGATTGTCACACTGATACCCGCAATCCTGTAGTTTCATGTTTTTGTCCTAATATCAACTTTAACTTAATATATTTCCTTTACTTCTTGTAAATATAATTCCATTGAACATAAAATTACCATTCTAATTTTTTCCAATAGGTAAGTGTAGAAAAACAAAATATCCTAGTCAAAGGTCCGAGAATGGATCACTAGTTGGGAAGTTCATTCTCCTCCGTATTCAACTTCAATACTCAGCAATTTCGTATTCACATCCCCTTCATCCCTTTCCAGATTTTACTACTTCGCAGGCCCTTCTTAGCCCTTGTCCTTTGGCCTTTCCCTTCCGGTTCCCATTATATCCTCTCTCTTCGCTTCACCCCCGTCCTGAATCTCGTACTTCGTTAGAACATAGGCCCCCAAAGGGACATTGGCCTTAATTGATGATAAAGTTTACACCGCACTTCCCTCCGCAAAATGTCTCACCCCCTACTCCACTGGGCCCTTAAGGATTCGAACTGGTGAGAAAAGATTTTTCATACTCGCTTTGGGAGACGGTGATAACAGTCGCAACATGCACAAGAGAAATTTCTGGTTGCTGCGAGGAAAAAAAAACAAAGGGTGTCTGAATTCATTAACAAGCGAGTAAAGAAATCGCGCCAGACCCAAGGTATTCATACTCATGCACGCGAGATTGCACAAAAATGCGTCTTTAATAATTTGAGTTTCCATTTAATCATACATTACATGGAACCAATAATAACTTTCTTGGCCAATATAATACAGATAATAATAAGATTCTTGATATATAATTGTATAATTACCTGGCTATGTGGCTCGTTGTTTTGAGTTGCAATGCCCTGAGGATGCCAATATATTTGGCGAAACGTTTCGTGAGTTAAATATACTAATAACAAAATATTCAAGAATCTTTTTATCATCTATATTAAATGGAACTTTAAAAGATTTTAAAGTTGAATTGCAGTCATTAAAGAAAAGTTATTAATGCTATCACCAAAATAAAGCGGATTGAAGTAAATATTAATTCTATGAAAAGGAGTACGCCATCTTGGATATTTTCAATCATTTTTCGCAGATATTCACAAATCTGAGATAAAAAGCCCTTATATTTAGTGTTTTGTGATGGTAATTGAAAGGAAATATTGCCATAATGACCCTCTTGAAAATATATTCCCGCCTTTTTGACACACATGTTGAATATCTTACTGTGCATCTAAGTAACTACCACTGGAGTTTTCTGCTCAATTAACAGTATCTCCAAATGTAAAGCTCTTGGGTTTCCAACAGGGTGATGGTAGTTTGTGGTACCAAAGTTTCGATAGCCGAGTCTGCCATCGTCCTCAGGGACGTCCTCAGGCGTTGTCTGCCATCGTCATCACACTGAGGACGATGGCAGACTACGCCACTAAAACATAGCGATGGCATGTCATGTACAAGCTATTTGAGATGATAATGCAAAGTTTCAATTTCCGGACTTAAAAAAAAAAAAACGTTTTAGAGCTTTTGGCCAGCTTTTTTCGATTTTAGCCCACTTTGCGTCGGTACCATAAACTATCATCATCCGGTTGGAAACCTCAGAGCTTAATACTCTAAGTATTTTTTGGGAAAGCCTGAAATCCTACAAGGGCATCTTCCATTCATTAAACAGTAGCGCCGCGGATTTTTGAGAGAACATTAACGATGATAATTATTTCAGATTATCACGCAGTCATTTATTGAAAATTACAAGCAGATCACAGTTTGGTAAAACTCCTGATTCTTTAAAAAGATAAACTTAAGTTACGTTATCTCTTTTACATGAATTAGAACACTTTTGTAATATAAAAGACAAATAAAGTTCAATTAGCATTTTGTAAGCGTCTACTAAAGGCATATTTTTTTGAATCCTGCATAAAACTGAAGGAAGATTTAAGTCGGTAGGATCAATGGCTACAAACTGCCGAGGGTGTAAGTCGTGCGTGCATTTAAATTCAGCTTGTTGGGCAAACATTTTGGGAGCTGTTCCATTACACGTCTAGAACGGCAGACTCGGAGGCACGCCGAATGTATTTCGTGACTAATTCCGGAGTCGGAAGCGGGAGACGTGACGCCTTTCAGACATGCCCGGGCGCAAATCCTTACTCCTCTCAGAGGAGACTTTACTTCAGACCACTCGTGGAGTGGTACGTGCCCGGAGACACGCTCGATAAACAATTTCTTTGATGTGACGCTATGAGAGAGGGAATGCAAGTCACAGCCGAATCATTGTTTTTTTCCGGAATGGGTGACGGGTCGGGGGCATGAAATAATTCCATCCGCAGACTCATCGAGCCTTAGGAATGCCTTCATGGATAACAAAGTTTTTTAGATAACATAACAAGTTTTGACTTTAATTAACGGAAGACAATCACAAGCACTGCTAAAGATGAATATAAATGGACTCTTTTGCAGTTCGGCTTCAGGAGCATGGCTTTTTCTCTTCAAAACGATTGTATGGTGCAACTGCATTTATATTAAAATCAAGGAAAATTGAGCTCTACGGCCTCGTAAAATAACAAAAATAAGTAAAAGATTTTCTCCAATAGCCGTAATTATTGGCAACTCTCGTCAAAAGAAAGAAAATATCTACTGTAATGGTTTAACGGAAACGTCAGTGACCAACCAAAGCGTCTCAATCAGAAGACACCTCTATGGCGGTTCACGGGAACGCTAATTCCTCACGGGGTAATCGGGTTGATATGGTGGATAGAGTACTGGCTAAACATACGGGCGGCCAGGGTTCAAATCCCTGCAAAGGAGGTTTTTCAGAAGTAACCGATTCCTACTTGAGTGTCTTGTGGAGGGCACTTCAAGTACAGAACTTCGTCTGTCAGATGAGACGTTAAACCGTGGTCCCCTTGGTGCCTTTTGTTAAGAGCAGGCTAATGCCAACGCCGGGTTTCAATCCACTTTTCCTCCATCACCTGTCCCCTATGGCACAAATGACCTTAGCTGTCGGTTGTCTCCCCAAAAAATCCAAATCCAATCCAAATTCAGCTAATTTCTCGCCAGTGACCATTCACGGGTACACCCAATCAACCCAAAATGGGATCCTTCACAGGGCTTAAGAGACCCCGTTAAGAATGCCTGGGTTATGGCCACAAAGATAGTCTTGAAAGTTTACGGGAGAATAAATTCCACGCCTGGGACAAACACAGTTCATTCACTCTCACAAGCACTCAGAAAAATCACTCATACATTCAAATGGGCCCAAATTCTGGGAGAATCAGATTTGAGATGAGCTTGCTCCAAGAACTGCGAAACAGGAAAGGAGGATGGTGCTTGTGAGTGGTCACAGGTGAGGAATCAACAGCCCCTTAAACCACCACACAGGGATTTTCTGGTTGAGAGGCCTTAGTTGGTCGCTGAACTTTCCGTTAACCCAACACAGAAAATACATTGAGGAGTCTTGCCAATAATTACGGCCATTGGAGAAATATTCTTACCTAATTTTGCGTTAACAACACCCTTACTGTTAATTCGCATTGGCTTTAATATATTTATGACAAAAGCAGGAACGGTTTCTATCCATATGACTCTATTCCAATGTTCTTTATGACTACCTGTAGCACATAGAATAGTGCCAACCACATATAAAACCTTAAATCACCACTTTCGTCCTAAAAAAACGAGCCGCCGGTCGCGCTATCCTCGACCTTACTTCGATTTCGTTTTTCTCACGTCGTCTCAGACGACTGCCGCTTCGAATATTCCCTCGTAATGGCCAAAATTGGAGGTTGAACTGCATGGGTTGACAGGTCACTCGCAAGAAAACACGTTCAAAACACTCCTCTAAGCATTCCCCTTCCTCTTTACGGCCTCCGCAGCCCGAGAAAGTCGGAAGGGACTCCCCTTTATTCGAATAGCTCGGCCAAGCTTGGCCCAATGATCACATATACGCCTGCGTGACTCCTTTAAACGTGTTAAAGAGCGCTAGCTAGGACATTCCCGAGTTTACTGACAAAAATGGAGCCAACGCCCAGAGACAAGGGCCTGAAGAAAAACTTGGTTATATTGAACATTATCTTACTTAAGCCGTATATTGGGGGTGGCCGTAGAAGGAGGCAAAATCGATTGAAAAAGGTTCAAAGCACTGTATACAAAAGATGTTTTGTTCACCTTGACCCTTAAGCGTACAATAACTTACCACCTATTGTAAAGGATCTCAATAATGTGTTCATTTTCTTGAAAAAAGTGAAGGTATGGCTTTCCTCTCTATCTTTTGAACGAGTGGAACTACTTTTGATGTAATAATAATTATTGTGTATAACTTTTTGTATTCGTCATTGACAGCAGTAAATATTTATATGCATAATATTGCTATCGGAACAAAAAAATATTTTTTTTTCTTTTTGTTTTTTTATTATCTTATTACAATCACAGAATAATTATTCTCTAAAACTAAATGTAAAGTCACATATTTTGCATCACATTCGTGTACCAATGTTTTCTGATGGTAGCTCCAAACCAGGGAAACCTTTAGAGCTACCTAAAGCTCACATGAAAAATTAAAAAAAATATATATTTTGGTCACTGATTTTATCTGTATCAAAGGCATATGAGCAATAAATATCTATCTATCTAACTTCATTACTGGATACGGACGTTACTAATAAAGCCGGGTAATAAATAAGCTGTCAGAGATCATTGAGCATCTGGCACACGATTTCTGCCGCTTTACTAAAAAAATTCTGGATTTTATGCATTTTGATACACATGGATTGACATAAATTTCTTTCAAACAACGAAATTCTTTGCACTAATTCGTAGGATTTATGAGGAAGAAGGGTAGAATTCGCAAAGTAAACACTATTCGATACCAAATCAGAGCAAGACAAATGATTTAGACGAACATAGGACAGTAAGCTTAATATCCCCCGAGGACAAAGTAACTCTAAGAATTATAACAAGTGTAGCTAAATTTTGTTAAACGCTAAAAAATGGTTGTTTAATACAGAGGATGTTTCTCAGTTATTATTGAAACAAGTGCGAATATGTAATAATGATACTTATACATTTTGAGCATATAATTGCCTATTTGTTTGTCGAAATGTAAGTTTTATTTTACTGTAAAACTTATTTGTTATTATGTAGGAATACCAGGTTGGGAGTCTATGTACATTTTTTTTCTTTTTAATGTGTAAATACGCCATCGCAGAGATTACGACTGTTAAAAGATGATAGAGTTGGTAACCCTAAAGGGGTACCTATATTCCCCACAAATTTGTTGTTGTTTATTTATGTAATAACCTATGTAATAACTCGTTGTTGTGGAATAAATTCCTAATTATTCTTTTAATTATTATCAATGGAAGACTGGAGCTTGGCTAATGAATATCTGAATGGCGACCAGTTTGGGTTAAAAGACTGACGGGTACGCGGTACGCTATAGGGCTGATGAGGACGCTAGTAGAAAGGAACATAAATTTTGGGTAAGATGTATTTGTTTGCTTTGCAACCTTGTAGAAGGCGTCTGATAGGGTGGACTGGGCGAAATTCATGGAAGTTCAGAAGAAATTAGGAGTCAATTGGAGGGAAATACTCCACCTGTAATTTATTATCTGTAAACTTTTTACTAACCAGAGGGAACAGTTTAAAGCAGCCAAGGAAGAGCCGTGTCGAGCCGTGATAGGACTGAGATCGCAGCAGGGTGCCTACTATCACCTTTGTTTATAACGTGTATTCATAAGAAATGGTAAGAGGTGTCGGGAGATATAGAGGTGGGAATGACGGTAGAATGGGAACTATTGAAGTCGGTGATATTTGAAGATGATCAAGCAGTGATATTTCAGTCTGACAAGACAAGGCTTTATAATCAATGATGAATGCGTTATAGGTGCAGTATGAGAGGTATAATTGCAGCAGGCAATAGGGCTTATCGAGCTTTGTTGAAAGTGCTCAAGTCACGCAACCTCAGTCGGAACTTGAAAACAAAGATTTACCGATCAGTGATTACACCTGTGGCCATATATGGTTCAGAAACGTGGACCATGAACACGGCAGAGGAAGAATCACTAAAAAGATGGGAGAGGAAAGTACTAAGAAAGATTTATGGTGCTATAAAGGAAGGTGGACAGTGGAAAATACGGAGAAACAGAGAACTCGAGGAACTCCACAAACATCCTAACATAGTGACAGAAATGACAGATGAGCAATAGATTAAGGTGGTTAGGACATGTCGAGAGAATGCCTGAGGATAGGATGGTGAAAAAGATATTTCGTGGTCATCCTGGTGGTAGAAGATTGAGAGGAAGACCCCGGAAAAGATAGTTGGATGATGTAAAGGTTGATCTGAGAAAGATGGGAATTAAAAGATGGAGAACGCATGCCGGGAATCGCGATGTCTGGGCTAGCATCGTCGGAGAGGCCAAGGCCCTACAAGGGCTGTAGCGCCGAGGCGTAAGTAAGTAAGTAAATATTGGTGGTATAAGATGAAGATAAACCATAAAAAGTCGAAAGTGATGAGCTTCATTAGAAGCAAGGGTCTTTAATTTGGGTGGAAAATCACAAAAAAGAGCAAGTCGAGCTAGAGTCGGAAGTAGTCGTACCGCGATAAAAACTAAGTTAAAAGTAAGGAATAAAACTAATTTACCTTATAACTTGTGCAATAAAGAGCATTGGGGAATGATACAGTCACTGAGGATATTCAGCAGACATCGGTAACCATAGCAGGGGAAGTGGAGGAGAACATACCAACCTCCAAATTTAAGACTATCGCATAATATATTTTTTCTATTATAATTATAACATTTTTGTTGAATAAGAGGCTGCAAATTCATTGGTTACGAGAAGAATTTCAATAAACATCATGTAATTATAACATTATATGATACAATATAAGGCCTTAATTCAAAAGATGTTCCCATAAACTCGAGCGATGATTAGGTAAGCGTAATTATACCTCCATTACAGCGAGGAACAAATAGCACATATAGCAGAGTGGGCCGACTGAATTTACAAATATAATCAAGGGGATAATGAAAATTCCACTTCACACAAGTAGATTAAGTATCCACTTCACACCTGTAGGATAAATAAGGGAAATTAAATAGAAAGTGAAAATGGAGGTATGTATGTCTATATTCCATTAAATGTTCCTTTTCTACTCCAAAAATTCAGAATTATGACAAATACGATAATGGATTGGAAAATTTGGAATGGATTGGAAGAATGGATCATTGGAAAAGCAGGCCAGAATAAACTAGGAGTCATCGAAACATGGTGCTGGAAGAGAATGCTGAAATCAAATGGACAGAAATTGTAAGAAATGAGAATATTTACGCGAGAGTAGAAGAGGAAAGGCTCACCTATGGAACACAATACAGAAAAGAAGGACCAGATGGTTTGGACAAAATCTGAGGCAAAATGGATTTGTGAAGAACATAACTGAAGTTAAAATGGAGGTCTACATACCATCCACCCAATTAAAGACTATTGCATAATATATTTTATCCATTATAATATAACATTTTGGTTGAATAAGAGGCTGCAAAATCGTTGATTACGAGAAGAATTTCTATAAATATAATGTAGATATAGCATTTTATGTTACAATATAAGGCCTTAGTTTAAAAGCTGTTCCCATAAATTCTGGCGATGATTAGGTAAATATCATTATACCTCCCTCACAGCGAAGAACAAATAGCGTATATCTTTCTCCTAAAGCGAAGTTATGTGAAACTAATATACATAGATAAACAGAATTTGTATCCTTAGGGAAATCAATTCTAGTTACCTTCCAGTGGGTAAACATGCCCTTTACATCTCTCATAACTCAAGTATTTATCCCAGTGAAATGTGTATTATCGGCCTGAGAAAATCGGGTAAACATTAGATATGAAAACCCTTCAGTGGGATGCTCTGTCAACGTATGTCGTCGCAACTCGCAAGGAGATGAGCCCAAACTCAAAAATAAAAAGAATGAATCTGCAATGGTATTTGTTTTCCAATCCATTTAAGTAAAATCTCCCAGATGCTTCATAGGACAACATTTGTCTTGAACTAGAGGAATTCCTAGAAATCGTCCTAATTTTGGCGCGTTACATCTGGCTAATCAAAGCCACTAGGGCGAATGTTCTTCTCTATATTTAAAAAATTATTTCAAGGTTTGTCACAATATTAATAAATTCTACCATACAATACATTACGATCGCTGCCGTTAGAATTTTTGGATTATTAACAGAGAAATCAAATATAAATACAATCATTCATTCATTCACTCAGACCGCTCAGCGGTAAATACATATATATATATAATACATACAGAGAGTGAAAAAGGAAGAGGTTAGAGATACACATAAGGAAAATCACAATGGTGGTGTGATGATCGAAAGATGGGCGATTCCAAATGGAAAAAACATCGACAGGACCGGGAATCGAATCACGGACCTTCTCATGTCGCGTCAGATGTTCCCACCACCAATCTACTGAAGTCTACTAAGAAACCGCTGGAATTAGTGACGGGCTGTTTCATATCTTTACCACTGCCTGTAAGTTATTTTATTTACGCCCTTTGTAGTAGTCATTCCGTCTCTACTGGTGGGTGAACTGCTGCCCGAGAACCATCTATTGGCCGCTCCTGTGGGTCAAGCATTCGAGGGTATTTGTTCCTACTAACCTCCCTCCGATTCCAGTAGTTTCATAGTGAACTGGGTAGCTTGGTAGTCTGAGCATCTGACGCAATATCAGAAGGCACGTGGCTCGATTCCCGGTACAGTTGGCTATCGGCTATTGGCTATCTTTCCATCTTCAAACCACCATTGTGATCGTCCTTGAAAGTGTATATGTTCCTATCCACTTTCTTTCTCTCTGTTTGTATATGAATGAAAACCAGTACGCTCGCTTTTGGCGTTGGGATGGCGAATAAGTAAATAATTACCGATACGCCTAGGAAACTGGCTCCGTTTAAATTAATTACACCATAGTGATCTATGCTTGGTCAAATCGTTTGCTTCTATTACATACACGCATTGATTTATATACACTCTCGTATTTTATGGCTCGCAGAATTTCTCCTCTTTCCTGTCCTGCGCCATATTTAACTACAGTCAACTCGCTCTTCTCATACAATCACTACATTATTAGATACACATATTTCGTTTATTATTTCCTACCCATTTTTTATCAAACCGCCACCAAATTCGCAAACATCTTTCATATACGTCCATCACTGGATCACGCAAGTTACATTCATTTATGAGCTACTCATTTGGATAATAATTATGCTTAATATACACAGAAATTGCTGGAAGTCTACTGTTCAGTTATTCTTCAGACTATATTTGGACTATTTAATCCTTAAGTACATGTCTTAATTTCCAATTCATGCAGTGCGCAAATGCTTTATGTACCACGCTCAATAAAACACATATTCTTCCACGCACGCGCGAACATTTATTTCATTTAAATAAATGTTTTTTCATCATCGGTCCTTCATTGAATATTCCCGACTCTTATCGACTCCAGTTGAAATTCTCGGCAAAGAGAGACAGAGAGGAAAGGGCGTTGAGGACAGAGAGAAAGAAGAGTAGAGCTATTTTTTTTTCAGAAAGTGGAACGGGAGTGTTGAACGTGTCTGCCGCGGCAGTCGCATTTTAAAAATTCCCCACAGGGAGGGCGGGGTAGATTCGGCGCGCCACCAGGGGTGGGTGCCGTGAGGGTGGGAAAAATTTGACGTGAGGCAAGAGGGCTGGAAAGGTGAGTGGAGGAGGTCCTCGTAGCCGCCGAGTCGGCGGCAAGGAGGCTTTTTTGCCAAGTTTCTCTCAACGTTCACTCAAAAGCGCATCAGGGCTAAGTATTCCAGAAATCTCTCCTCATTCTCCGCACTCTGAAGATATCTAGACCAAACCTCCACCAAGAGAAAACTCCAAGTCTCCCCTACGTTTTTCCTCTGAAATTCAACAGTACTGAAAAACTCCCTACTATTCTCACATTTTTTTTACATTTAAATCTTCATTGTAACAAGCGAGCAACCTAAAAGATGGGAAGCAGGGGTAGAATTACAACCAAAACATGCAATACACCAATGTGCTACCAATATTCTTGGAACTAAAAAGTTGCTAGATTTTACAAATGCATAATTCATTAATGCTGTACAGAATAACCAAAAAAAATAAAGAGAACGTGCTAGGAGTGATGGTACTGCTAGTTACAAGTTGACAGTTTTACATCTAGCATTTTTTTCAAAATAAAGTTTATTCAGTAAGCTACAGCCAGTCAAAAAACTGTAGAGATGAAATTAGGCACGACTTAGTGAAAACGATAAATATCCATTATGAGAGAACAAACTTACATGTAGTCACATGATATAATTTAACGAGCAGCTTTTCGAGTAATACAATTTTAAAAAAACATTATTATATCTTTCTTTTTCAACCTGGAGCTGCACATTTTTAAGATTGCTTTAATTTTCTTGAGGAAACAGGCCCATATTGAGACCAATATCCATTCCAGCAAGAAGTAAGTGCTCATGTTTGAGAGCCGATAGTCAACGTTTTGGCCATCAAAATAAATAGCCTGCCACAGACGATTTGAAGCTCTCAATTGTTTCCTCTTGCCACAACTGATACTACTTTTACATTGCTCCGCGGATATTACTCGTTTTTCAGACAAACGCTATAATGCCCTAATATTTTTAGCTGCAATGCTTGTTAGTTGCCTTTTGACCCTAAACATAAAGAAACGTCAAGAAATGTTTACGACATTTGGCTAAAATATGTCACATATGCCACGCAATAGCAAGTAAATGAAAATGTTATTAGAGTCAGTGTCGTGAATCGACACATTCTGATACTTATTCACATTGCTTCTTCCATACATATTGCTTTTTTAACAATTACTTTTCCATTGCCACTCCGATACTAACTGACTCTTATTTGAAAATACGTTGGTTTCATAGTAAATTACTTTCTTCAGCCTACCTTGGCACTAGCGGTAAACTATAACTTACTATTAACCGTACCGATGGTGGACCTCGGATGTCCTACCAACGTTAATCACCGGTGTTTCATTTCGACGCTTATCCTTCCATGTCATTTTCAAGTCTTTTCAAAGAGGTTTTATTCCGAATTTCACCTTCTCTTCTTTGGATTCTCAATATGATTGCAACATCGATAAATATAAAATGAATATTTATTCGATACTGAACAATATATGTTTATAAATACGCAAAAACACAAACTTAACCCACGATAGTTGTTTATAAAAAGGTTGTTCACGATTAACAGTTCACTTTCTTGATTGTCCCGCCTCGTCAATCAAGGAGGTTTCATTTCAATTCATGGTGGTTATTCGTAAATAAACTCAGATTTGTATGATTTATAATTTAATCCAATTCACCTTCGCAAGCATAAATGCAACATCAATGTTTTCATTACCTATTGCTAAAGATTTATGTAAAATTACATTATTTTTCATCCATCCTCGATATCATTGCGATATCGATGGTATCATATTCACTGGTAAATGATTGATGTTGAGAGATGGATATTTTATTAAATCACTGACTAACAGAGATGCTTATCTATTGGTTGTTAATTATACAAATTTTTACCCAACCAATGGTAACCAATCAGACAACCTGGGTAGAAGTCAGTCACGGATACTTCATTTCAAACTGGTTATTAGTAAACTTTTCAGAGTGATTTAATTAATAACTTCAACCAACTAACCTAAATAATAATGCAACATCCGGAGTTTCATTATTGATGGTTGGTGAAACTTGCGCAAACAGCAATGTTTAAATATTGGTAGTTATCGATATATTTTCACCAATAACTTTATATCTACCACCAGCTCACAAAGGGCCGGTACTTTAGCAAATTATTCAAGTCACACCGATTACTAATTCACGCAGTCTACCGATACCTCGTTTCAATGTTAATCTATCAGACTGCTTTGAAAAATTCCCATCTTCCATCTCACAACTCGGCTGTTCTTACGACCTTACCAATGTTAATATTTACCGATAACTTATTTTTTACCACCGGCTATTAACAGGTCGATATGTATCGCATAAATCGAGTCACAAAAAGGCAACTGCTGAGTTCAAATAAGACTGGACTACAAACCACAAAACAGTATGCGAAAACCTTCGTGAGGAGCGTAACAATCTTTCGATCGGAAGCATGGACTATTGGAAAAGCTGACCAGAGTAGGAGCCTTCGAAACCTGGTGCTGGAGAAAGATACTGAAGATAAAATGGATGGAAAAATTAAAAAAATAATGAGACGTATGGAAGAGTAGAACAGGGGAGGACTATATGGAACACCATACAGAAAAGAAGAACCAGATGAATTGGACAAACCCTGAGACACAATGGGTTTGTGTGTAACATAATTGAAGGTAAAATAGAAGGAAAGGTCCCCAGAGGAAGATCCAGGAATAAGTTCATGGACCAAACAAAGAGGAAAGTACATAGGAAAAGATACCAGGAGGTAAGGGAACTAGCATTAGACAGGGAAGGGTGGAAGGCTACAGTCAACCAATTCTAGAATTGCACGACCAATGGATGAAATGAAATCGAGTCACACCGATGATCAATTCACGTCAACGACCGGGGCCTCGTTTCGATGCCAATCCCTCGCCTCACTCCGATGAAAACTTCCCGCTCACGAGACCGCTGCTCCTACATCCAAGTCGCCCCGCCGCCACCGGCGTAGCGCGGGGGGCCTGCGTAACGGCTTCAACATTAGTCGACCCCGAGATCATGGGCGGGAAAGCCCGGATCTTCCCCCCCTCCTGCCAACCCACCCGCCCGCCCCCGCCAAACCTACCCCTCCTCACACGTCCCCTTCCCCCCTATCACTCCACCCTCCCTCCGCGCACTCCGCTTGTCTCCCCTTTTGTTTATTCCGCAATGCGGTGGATGGCAGAGGGAGAAGGCATGCGAGGAGGATGGAATTAAGGAGAGATTTTTAAAAAAGGACAACTGCAACAATAGTGTGGGGGCCAGGCTCAAATAGAGGAGAGCTGCAACAATGGAGAGCTCACGAGGAATTAAGGCGGTGGTGGTGGGCAGGGGGGCGGGGCGGAGGAGAGTTGGGCGTGGGCAAGAGAAACGGGGCTTTCTGCTGGGTGGAAATAAAAGGAATAGGTTTGCAACGATAGAATGGGCCGTAAGAGGATGAGGAGGAGCGAAGACGAATAGAGAGATGCAGCAAGGGAGAATTGCGGTCGAAGCCAGGAAAAAATGTGTAAATAAGCGAGGCAACGAAAGAGCGACGGGTTTGAGTGGGCAAAGGTCATTCAGCATCGCTTTTGAGTGGCCGTCTTGAATTAATTTTTTTATCCATGCCAAAAAATGAAAAAATATGTTCCTGGATGCAAAATTTTTCGTCCGGATCCAAAGAAATGCACGGTGTGCACAGAGGATTCGAATATGTTAAGAACGCAGGCTTTTTTGCTGAAAGAGATACCCATGTACCCCTCGCTATGAAAAAAAATTGCATAACAACTGCATCCACGACCCATTGAGAAACAGAAATAGAGCTTAAATGCAGTGGGTACTCCTTTTGTTATTGTCTAAAATATTTAATATAATACAGAAACAACGTAAGCTGAAAATGAGGGCGCAGAAAAATGAAACAAAATACAGTAATAATGGAAAAAAACACGAACTGCTATATTTTTCCAATACTGACATATTGCTAACTATCTTTGCAAATTTGACTTCATTATTTACTTTCAAGTATGGACAGCCACCAAGTCTAAACATCATTTAATAACTACAAATAATTCCAATAATTTCGAGTCGATAAACTTCACATAGTACAATGCCACAGATGATGCCTGAGACCATACACACCCGAGTAATTAGGGTAAATATTTTCCATCAGACATAGTGCAAAGAAAAATTTCCCTGCAATAGAAATATATCTGACGAAGTACATATATGTACACTGTCAAATTTTTACAGAGCAAATGTAGTGTCAGATATTTGGCTCCGTCACGTAGAGTCGTATTTGTACATTCCGAAGTGCATCATATATATTCCTCGGAAGCGAAATAAATCTGATGCACTGAGGAAAGTATTAGTCTGGATATATGCACTTAGGAGTGTACACGAGTACATTTGGTATCACTTATATTACTTCATCAAGTAGGGATAAGTAGTAAGTAATGTGCCTTGAATACGTTTTTAAGTGTGAGCAAAGAACCAATGATATCATCTCACCACAATGTCAGCGGAATCGGTATAAATCTGTCCACATTGGGGAATGTATAAGAGTTATGAACTGCCAAGAATTTTCAAACTCAGGGGTTAACCCTAACACCTTAACCGCTATAGGATGACATAATATCACGATAACACAAAGCAGCTCACTACCAGCTTCATAAAATTATATATCAAATACACTGATATCCGCAAGTGCTAATAGTTCCTAGAGGCATCCATCAAAAGCTAGGTGAGGACTTAACAAAGAGCTACGCACGACTCGCAGTATTCTTTCTACTATATATCACAGTAAAACTACACGTGGAATTCACACTTTACAGACTATGTCTGTACCACTATGCGTATGCAAGGGACTTTCGTTTATATATCTTCCTTAGTAAGCCACCAATCATTCTCGATAACAAAAATACAGATGAATAATGGAAGCATACGAGCGAATGACTCCTAACATGGAACACAAATTAACCAAAAAAAACTTAATGAACGCTTTGATCAGCCAATAATTCCACAATATCACACAACTAATGAAAATGGTGTATTCTTAACAATTTAAGACCCTTGTAGGGTCAGAATTCGTTCAATTTTTCAAGAGATATTTCTCAATAAACCAGGAGAAAATTGAAGAAGAACCCCATGATTAATTCTTGCGAACTATTAAACGTTATCGATAAACAAATCTGAAGGTCAATCCATGCACTCATTGTTCATAATGAACTACAATAAAAGATAGTGTTATATGCATCAATTAAAACAGTAGGCAAGAACTGCAGAATGAATTAAAAATAGTAAACACACAAATTACTAATTTATAATTTCATCAATAACTAAGAGAAGATGCACATGCGGGTGTAAAAATGCTACCACCGCCAATGGAGAAACGCACTGAAAATTAAAAAGAAATTAATTATGCCAAAATTGCCATCAATACACCACAGTCGAGCATCTTTCTCTTGAGTATAGTTCTCCTATGCATAACTTAAAACGATCTCATATCCCCAACTTTTTCACCAGTTCCCAAATAATTCCAAGTGGTCTCGTTCCGTGCAAAAAAAAATAACTTGACCTCCCAGACGCAGTCACCGGTGAGCTTAAAAGTGACGGAGGGGCTCAACATTCAAGTCTCAACAGCGCGACATTCGCCTCTATAAATAAGCAGGTGAACTACTTCTTCTAGGGATATGGGGCTTAGGGCAAGGAAGCGGAAGTCACTGATCCTATTTGGACCAAAACTTCCCTCCGAGTAAAGTTTAAAAAAAAAAGATTGGTGCAACTTCCGTCCTTTGCATTTAACATCTCCTATTGCCTTCCTCCTCAGGCCCCGTCAGCTAAGCCTAGTTGACTCCTAACGATGCGTTGCATTCTTTTCTCGATATCGCATCGCGACTTATACATAAATATATCAAAGTGGATCAATACTATGAATACGGGAGGGGCAATTTTTACCCCATTTCCCCCCAGTTTTTATATTCCATCAGATAAGACGGAATTGCCCCAGCACTCGCAAAATTCGCAGTTTTGATGTCTATTTAGCAGAAAAATATATCTCTAAAATAATAACATCATTGCAGCAATAGTTTTAATGAGCATTACATCTCTACCAATTAGTACCAGAGGGGTAATTTTGACCCCAGGCTAACTCTCCCCTGTATTATTCGTTTTTTTATGATAGAATTAGGTTTCTTCACCTTGCGTTGAAATAATATCCAGTTTGGCAGCCCATCGTTAGTAACTAAGGGCGAATTGCTGCACTAAGAGTTGACCGACACAAACTTCACATGAATACTTGGACCCGAGGCCGAAGTCACAATCCTGTATATTTTAATACCTAATGTTAGTGAGTTGTATGAATAATATTAAGCAAATTTACTTTCGAAACAATCAGTACCTTATTTCAATTGAAAAAGTCATTTTATCTTTAGAAAACAAATAATTTTGCATTCTAATAGGTATACCACTAAATCCGGTACTTCTAATGTTAACGCAGTGATATGCCTAGAACATAATGTTTTCCCCATCATAAATCCGTAAAATTAAGCCTAACTGCCTCCAAGTGAAATGTCATATTAACTTTGAAATATACCATTGCGGTATGTATAATAATATACTTATAATAGATTTAAATTGCGATATAAATATCAAAATCACCAATATCTATCACTGATATAAATTTATCATAACGCAGACATATCAAAATTTCATATCTAAGCGATCTTAGAGAGAATATTCACGCTCTGAGATAGCGATTCCCCGGTAGCTAAATATTGTAACGAGACATTTCACAAGTAACGCATTTCCCATTTCATACACCCGTTTGTGCTCCCTAAGCCTTAATTGCATTGCAGTCAGCCGAAATCTCCATTACGCTCGATATCTCATATCGCATCACATCGCACAACGATCCTAGCCAATACATCGTATTTAAACTCTGGATACGTATCCACCCGCGATAGTTATTGAATATCGAGCTCGTACTCGACGAATCGCGATACGGGACAGGCTTCCTAAACCTTCTCATCTCCGCTTTTTCCAGGGACCACTTATACCCCTTCATCATCCTCAAACTGGATATTATTTTTTATTACTTTTCACTTCGTTTCAACCACCCCGCTTTCAACTTTGCCCACTCCAGGGGGGCGAGACCCTTCTTCTTATTTCTCCCACCAGTCCGCGCCACTTTACCCGACCCGGCAACTTCAAGAGCCGGGTAGACGGGGGAAAGAATTGGAGGAGGAGGAGGAGGGAGGGCAATTTGAAACACCAATGGAATTTGTAATGTCCCGACGCCACGGTAAGCGCTCCTGGGGAAATGGCTGCCCGTGCATGTGTTGCGGCAAACGACGGAAAAGAAGTGAAACATGGGGCGGGGGGGATCGGGGTTGGCCGCGGGGGCGTGAAAGGAAGGAGCCCGCCCACTCTCCAACCCCTCTGGCACGCCCCAGGCATCGGACAGACTGAAGTGGGGAGACTTTTGCGTATTCCCGGAAGGAGCAGAGATTTTGAAATTCCCAGTCGCCGCAGGCTGGGGCGTGCTGAGACCAAGGTTGGAGTTAAGAATCAACCGTGGATGTAATGCAGAAATTTGTAAGCATAAGTACACTATTATTATACAAGAGGTGTACTTAGTGGGAACGCAATAAGAGGATACTATACGTTTTGATGTAGTTTTTTAATGGAATACGAAGGACTAATTAACCATGGGCGAGCTTTAGCGGGAATTAATAATTTCCGAACAATATTTCACTCATTAGCTCATTGTCAGAGGACACTCCCCGCTCATTTATTATTTTCTCATAATTATTTTAACATAATCATTACAATTGTATTTCATCAACGCACATTCTATTTATTATAAGTTAATAGTGAACCACGATTGGGTAAGTTATTTTCATTTATAATCGATAACTATAGATGATTAACGATTTTTAAATCCCCAACTAATCCATATCACGACAGTGATGAGAGTAATTTCGGCATAATTGTAATTTGAAAGTTATACTTAGCGGGTTTATCAAACATACAATAATGAAAGAATAAAATTAAGTATGGATTTAAACATGATATTCGACGAACATTCCGAAAATTTCATTAGAGTGTTATCCTTTGAGGTAACATTCGCATTCTCTATAATTACCTCAGACACCAAAGTGAGAGAAATTGTGGTGTAACAGCAGATTTTTCGAATTCCATCTGATTGAAGAAAGCATAATTTTCGAGCATGTCCCACAGCAACGAATAGAGGGTCCTCTGTTGCAGTAATTTGTGCATGCATCGTGATGGCATACAGCATGAGAATGACTTCAACAAAATTTCACCGAGGGCGGGTCAGCGAATAAAACATATATGCATATATGAACCTGGCGAAATGGACGAAAACGGACCCGACGGAATAATTTGAGACCGGCAAACCTTCTTCACGCGGAACGGGCAAGTTTCACACGAAGAGATATATAAATGGGAGCGGAAGTTAGAGAAGGGATGGAATACAAGCCTCATGCATTTGCATGAGGAAGTGCACATGCTCACGTATTTTCCATGCACACGCAAACACACAAACATACGTCGTCGACACGCTCACACCCGTATATACGAATCGCTTCTTTTGTTATTTTTGCATCCAAGGCGGCGCTGATCTCGCATCCGCCTGGCCGGCGAGCCTCGCGCGATGACTCGACTACAACGGATGTTGAGTCCTCATTAATGCCGTGCCAAGTTTCTGAGTTGGGAAAATAATACGGAACCGTGAAATGCACCAACTGGCCCCCCAGGCTCGTTTAACAAGCTAGGAGCAAACACTGAAGGGCCAGCGGGCGTGTGTCTTGCTCCCATTTCTTTCGCTAACTAAATCAATGGCAATGGTTGGTAAAGAACGATACGCGTTGCAGCAGCCCTGCCCTTGAAGTAACTCGCCAACGGTAAAGGTGACAGTCTCAGATTTAACTTGGTCGAACTTCTTCGTGATGACGATGAGGGCGACGCAAACACTGGAATTTCAGTAGAGTATTTACTCGCACATGACCAAGGTATCAGGGGACGCTTTCTGTTCGCTTTAGAGGGTGGCTCAATGTGCAACTTGACGGGGTGGTAGCTATTTATTTACTTCAGATACTTCCCACACGGTAGAACACTTCAAAAAGAATCGACCGCTTAAATACTGAAGACTCGGGTGTTTTTTGGAATTTTTTTGTTGTTGTGCATTGTGGATGTTGTGCAATTTTGTTAGCAATTTTGTGGAACAAAAACATCACTGATTAATCGACAAATACAGCACATTCCACCAGTACAATATATATTGCGACTCAGTTTTCGCTTTTTACATCATCATCAGGATTATACTATCCATACAGGTTGTAAAAACTATTGTAGTATTGGAATATGCACATTTTTTATATATCAGTGAGATGAAAAGCATTCTTGATTTAGGCTGGAGTGTATTTGAGAAAAAAAATATGCTACAGAAAAGCCACCACGATTATTATTCTCGCGATAAAATTATCTGTCTGTCTCCCCGTATAAGTTTTAAGATTTTATGCACTCTCTTTGTAACGTTCGCTGTTTTGTTTTTTTTCTGTGCAAGGAATGATTATGGCTAAATGTCATCGTAATCAGCAGTTCTGCCGTCAGTTGTTCCATCTTACCACTTTGTTTGTTCATAAGCTTTCATTTTTAAATCCCGAGTTGTTAGCCAAAAACTAGAGCTTCGATGTTTATTGCCAAAAACCAAGTAAGTAAATCGGTCGGTACGCAACGGAAAGCCATGAGATTACGGTGAATATTTCAAATTCACGCCGTAATGTATGGAGATACAAATAAGTGATTTGATGTTTGACTTATTTCATACTCATTAAGAAAGATGTTTGGTCCAGATGAGAGTTTATAATTGCTACTTACGTGCATTTCAGAATAAAAGGTAAGAAGATACATGGATAGGAATCGGCTTACCTGGAATTAAAAAGAAAATACAAGTCAATTTATGCCGCAAACAAACGAAAAAAAACATTAAATAAAATCAGACACGCTTAAAATGTTGAACAAGTAACGTTGCGAGAAAATCCGTAGTCAAATTTTAAATGGAGACATTTTTGCCAGTCGGAGACATTAGCAGGAGTGAGAAGAGATAATCAGAAATCTTTTTCAATTTTTTTATATCGTTTAGTATAAATTCATAAATAGCACTCATAAATGAAGGCACAAGGATAACACAGATGTACAATTTTCGTAAATGCTGCAAAATCTGTTCAAATCTTATATTTCTACCGTAGGAAAGGAAATGAACTTCATTACTATCCCCACACGTATAACCTTCATCATATAGAGATGAAATGAATTTAAGATTTGACGAGGTTTAACGCGGAAGAGAGGAAATTAAAGGCATATATTGAGACGAGATAATAACTAAGAGATAATTTTGGAGACTGGGCAATGTTCTACTTTATGGACTTGAAGACTAATATTAACATTAGACGAGATCTGACAAGTGAATTACTAAGTAACCCAAAAGAGAGAAGGATCTCTATGATATGAGTAAAAGGCTAATGGGCAATAGGGACAGTATTGAAATATATGCAGATACTGCATCATTTCGCCTCTTTTAGAATACTCCGCCATATTACCGGAGGAACATGAGGTTGTCAGGTATATTTAATTGAAAATAGGCAGAAAAGATGGCTACAGTCGTATCAACTCATTAAAATAAGTACACCGGACGTTACGAGCGTTTTTAAAAACCTTGGTTAGGAATAAACATCAAGAAGTAATCTAAAATATACGTAACTCAAATTTTTAAAGAGACTTAAAGTCCGATCTTATCTTCGTGATGATAAAATTATATACTTTATCCCATAATAATGCAATACTTGGAGTAAGAACAGCTCAGAAACAAGAAATAACGGGCAAAGACCCAGGTAGCCAATAATACCCGGTGGTGTCACTCCGGCAAGGGTATCTAATAACATATCCAGGCTACGCCATTGATAAAAATATTGCTTTTCTCAAAGAACTAATTACTAAGGATTATCTCGAGAGGTGAGTCATTGGTAACTAGATTAATAATGATACGTGCCGGCGTGATATTCCAAAGGTTGCAGGTTGGTGTCCCTCCAGCCTCTGGCGTTGTTATTGAATTAGCTGTGACGGCGGATACTGAGAAACGTGATGGCAATTCTGGAACGTAACAATGTAATACAAGGATGCGCACAGGCCACCATGAATGCAAGCGTGTAAGGTAAAACATTGCGTGAGAGACAAATTTAATGAAAAATTATGTTTCTTCGGCCACCTTTGACCAATAGGTATTAGAAATACATAACACACTAACGTAATTTGGATTTCCAACCATATGCGGACGAATTTTTGACTATACAGTCTGAACAAAATGCAAAGCAAACATGGAAACGCAAGAAAAATACTTAATTTTACGACAAGGATCTTTCAAAATTCATTATAATTAAAAATATCAAAAAGATACCTTACCTATATGCAATAGAAAATATTCAAACATGGCGGGTGGATTTGTTGAAGAAATTGCCATGAGAAAAATATGGCCTGGACCTTCCCGGTCCAGGCCGAATTTTTCTGTATGCAATAGGTTTGACTGCTGTAACCTGAATTAAGCTAAATATTAAGAATTATTTAGAGTATTGCTGAAGATTCGTCTGAAAATCTTGGAGTACTAATAATGTTCAAATCCTTTGAAATAATAGTACTTGTTTGAAAATCTAGTTGAAATGCTTATTCATGTAATGTAGCGGGAACAAATGTAATGAGTAATTTTGGGGAAAAAAGTAATAATGTAGTACATGTTACAAAGCTTTAGCGAATCTAACTTTTCCGCTACTTGTCCCTACTATTTCACAGTAATCTTTCCCTATTTGATGCCAATTTTTTGCGCAGGCATTTTCCATCATGCTTCGGCACACTTTTAAAGGCATTTTTTAAAAACAAAAACCGGATTAGAGGAAGCAGCGAAAAGTACACTTGTACCCCAGATTCATTAAATGGACTACGACCGCTGTGCATGAGTTGTGTGATGGGATATGGCACCGGCACGTGTGAACCCGTTTAAAAAAATCAAGGGCACATTCACGATCACGACACCAATGTCCAATATCGTGTATGCGACGCCTCCGCGGGGCATAAAATGTCCTCTCCCAGCCCATTGGACAACCAGGAATGCCTTGGAGGCAATTAGGGCAATTAATTTTATTCGCTGGGGTAGTTCCAAAATCAATGGCGACAGAGAGGGATCCTGCGTGAAATACGATCGAACAAACCGGATTATATAACAAAATTAAAACGGTCCAACTTCATGTCGCATTGTGTGTTTTGCAAGGAGCATAAAATTAATCATCTTATCATCCACCCCTTGGGGACTCGGGCGATTGGTGGATTGGATAATTCTGGACTTCTTTGAGTTCCAATAGCACATTAACTCGTATGTGCATCAGCAAATTAGCGATGGCGAAGCAGAAATCATCTCTGAGAGTCGCAAGTCATACTAATGATAGAGAATAAAGGTTGAATCCTTTAAGGTCAAGCTACATCTTAAACTCAGTAGCTTGAAAACAATGACATTGATCCGATATTTATTGCAGGAAGCGGTAAGTGCGAATTTACGCGCATAAGTGCGAATGTACATATTATTCATCCCTGGGCGCTATGGTCTCTTCTGCAGCAAAGCAAACGCCTACCTTCTCCAATCTTCTGTTAGCTACTTCATTTTAGTATTTCTCGTTTTTAATAACTTTTACAGAAGTTATTCACATTCCTTTTACTAATTATTGCAATAATTCTCATTCGCATAACGCCCGACAGAGCACACGAAACGTTTAATGAAAATTCAAAAAATCAGAGTCGCCAACAAATATTTTTCAAAAAAGTAATTTCGTAATGTTTCTCCGGAAAGGGCTCTCCCACTTTTTCTAGGACTCCCACAAGACCTCCTCTTCTCTGGTATCAATTAATATCTTTGTTGACGATCTTGTCTCTATAGTACATTTCCATTGAACTAAACTTTGTTTTTTTTCTTACTTTGGGAAACGAACTAAGGTTTTTATCGAATTCTACGGTCCCTTAATCGATTCATTCAATTCGACACTTATCGTCATTCTTCATTCACCTCGTTACTTCTAGATCAGAAATTAGGTAATACGTCCATTTTACTTTCCTATGGCTATTCCAAGCCTTCATTTTTTTCTGTCTTCTCTTTATTTTCTTACACCTGTATGGCACAGCTGACAATGATGTGCATATTTGTACACCATGCTGTCTGAAAATGTCCTCAAACTATCGAGCGTACACTGGACAACAAGCCACGTTTACCAGACAATTCTTATATTGCTGGAAGAATAGTCTGATATTAGGCCCACATAAGAGTGGTTGTTACGACACCTATTCGTCATATTTTAGCTCACTCTGAAGGTTAGTCAGCTAGGGTGATGGATAAATTTATTACCATAATTTCCCTCAATCTCATTTTTAATTTAAACTCTAACAATGAGCTATATTCTTCAAAACGCCCGGAATCAAGAAGAAAAATCAATAAGAAAGCTGTCTCCTTGCACGAGATGGAATTAAGCTCAATCCGTCGCCGCCGAGATAATTAATTTTCAATGGCATCCATATTTTCATTAAGTCCTCACCGACCAAGTCTCATCTTCGGAGGGAGACTCTACGAAAGAGCGGCTATAGCGAGAGCTAACAGCATTCCCAGAAAGGCGACCGGAATCTGACTCAGATAAATCACACAAGAAATTGGACCAAGTTCTCGTTAGCAATGGTGATAAAATCGAAATGAGACTCAGTTCCACTTAAGTCGTCGACGTAAACTATACCTAGAAGGAATATTATCTCATAGTGTGCTTATTTTAAGAGTAAATTTCGGCAAAACTCAAATACTGGGATTATACTCTCATAATCCTTCATTGCCTCGGTCACAATGAGAGAATACGTGAGAGTTACACAATGAAACATAGATATTGCAGTGAATGGTGATAGAGGAAGGGATATACAAAGAAAGCTTTGCGTGAATCCGCTGAAAGACTCCTAAGAGAGGGATAACTAGGAGGAAGAATGGAAAAGCGTGCAAAACACAATTCACGAATATAGCGGCAGTTAAAGAGGTACTCAGTGTACGGTATTATAGTGAAAATTAATTGAAACGCATTGCGAAGTTATTTTACCAGGCCTAAGAGTAATAATGTGCGAATTTCCACAGAGAAAAAAATCATCCGCCTTGACCGGGATCTTGATTCCGGTCAAGGCGGATGATTTTTTCTCTGTGGAAATTCGCACATTTATGCATTGCGGGTGACTCCGTAAGGTGGAACTCCGTGGCTAGTCCCGGACAGCTTAAAATTTGTCTAAGAGTTATAAGCTTTACAGTGAATTATTTGACTTTGTCTAGCCCATAAAAAACGAAGTGATTAGAATGTACGCATGATTTTTTGAACAATAATCTCTTAATCCTAAGTTTTACTGGGATAATAATCCCTTTACTATTGGCCTTTGTAATGCAATGAATCATTAGAAAGATTCTATTCCTCGATCCTTACCTATTTTAAATGCCAACAATTGTTCTTTCTTCTATGAATTTCTCTCTTCTCATTAATTTCACATTAGTGGAGGTCTCTTTCGTGCACGTCTTACCATTTAACAGGGCCAAATCAATCTTTTGCTATTCCCTTGAAAGATGTTTTTAATAGTTTCCCAGAGATATACAAGAACCTGAGATACACAAGCAGACTGAGCTGAGCAAAATCTCTTTTCAATGGCGTTCAATTTGTAAATTTAGCATTTAAAATGCGTTGCTGAATGAGAACAGAGAACAACAGACTAGGAGAACAGCAAATTATATTTTTGAAATCAGTTCAAAACTTATAACTGGTGCAAGGTAACTAAATAAATGCTGGATGCAAGAGTGGGGCGGCAAGATTCTTTCCTTATCATCAAACGAGGCCGAAAGAGAACTCTTGGTAAATTAGCCGAAATATCACCAAAAATTTCCTATCGATCCTTATTTAGGGTGAGGTATAATGTTTCCGAGAGAAATCCACAGAAATCTCATGTATACGCATAAAAATCTCAAAATATACTTACATAAAAATTATGTTTTAGGGGTGCACTAGACAGCAAAAAATAAGGAAAACGGGAAAAGCCTGAAGTGGGATATTTTGTTACTTTCCTCTCATCTGCCCTAGATTAGCTACGCACACATCCCCTTTAACACAACCAAGCACTTAAAGAGAGCATAACCAGCCATCCTTTAACCACTGTCACATTCACATCAGTAGAGTAAAGGATGCAGGTGGGGAATTAAATGTAAGCATTCCACGATGCATAAAATATTTCTGAGGGAATTAAAGTTTCGTATGTAAGTCATTTAAAATCAATAGGTTGTCGAACGGTTTTTGAAAAATAAAAATAAACATTAACATACAAATCCATCTGTAATTAAAATACAATAGACACCAGTTGTCTGTCTCAGATCAAACTAAGAACCGTTCCTATAGTCTCTTCTAATCATCTACCTTTTTTGTTTCCAAATTGTCCATTTTTCTGATTATATGAATACCGCTAAAAAATCATAGCATATAAATGAGCTTCAGGTGATCTAATGTTAAGGAAAATATTTTCCACATCACGTACCTATACCTGGGAACTAATTGGAAAAATAAGACCAAAATGGGAGACATGGAAACCTCAATGGGTAACTGAGTTTTCAGTTCTCGGCATAGGATAGTACTCATCGCGAGTTGAGGGCCGTTGCCTGGCTTCTCTCAAGGAAATACGCTCGACTGCAACTCGGCAGAAGTTCGAATTTAGCCGATTTCACACTTGGCTCCCAGATCCCACGGAGCGAAAGCAAATTCGACCAGAATGCATCGAATTAGCGGGCTCTGGTTGGCTGGCACAATGCATGAAATTCAACACGGCACACGTCGTTGAGCTGAAGTACCAGTTCAGCTCGCATCAGGCGTACGAGCACACCCATTGGGCACAACGGCAGAATGCACCCGCTCGGAAAACCGAAGGAATTAATATCGTAATGCGGATTCTCCGGAGCAATCTCAGAAATTTTGGCATCGACTCATATTCCACAAGAGATGACTTGCCCGATTCAAACACTACTATTGATACATTTGAATAGAAAGAGAGTCGAAAGTTTGTGATCCATCAAAACCTTACAAACATATCTGCGTGAACGGCAATCAGCGATAACTCATGTGCAATTAACATAAACAGAACCAAATGAACGTGGCTCATATAGAAAGGTTCGCTTAAAATCTGTACTACACGACTATGTCGTCATAAAAACTATGATAGTTCAGGTTTAAGGAAGAGATCTCATGGCCTTCATAAAAACAGCAGTTTTAACACTGATTATGTAAAACTTTACCTAAAAGTTCCATAGCGAGTAGTACGCACACGAGTCATTTCTACGACAGTAAGTAGGAGTATAGTGACAAAAGAACTACTTAAGATACATTGTATTCAATTATAAATATAAATTTATGTGTTACATTGCTTTAGCGGCTGGCAAAAATTACGCCACTTGTCAGTTATGGAAAAGTAGTGAGGAAGGAAGCAGTTTATGATTTCAATCGCCCACAGCAAACCGAGATAATGAGGCATTTTTATGAAGATAAATATAGTAGAATAATATCTCTCACTATAGTATGAGTCAGAAGAAGGACTTATTAATAAGAGTGAATCCTAAGTTTCTATTTCCCAATTTCTTAATATAAAACCAGATTATTTCACACATCGTGAATGGTAATTAAGTAAACCTATAATCTGGCGTCAGACAGTTCCTATCAAGGAGTCTGAACATCATTAAATTTCTATTCAATCAAAAATGAACTTTTGACATTCAACGATAAATGTAAATATTTTGAAGGGTGGAATATTATTTTTAGCTAGGAATATTAGTGAAAAGAACTCCTATGAATAACAAAGAGGATAATCTGGAATATCTCAAACAGGAGTACTACGCAGAAGTAGCAGAGCGCAACATGAAATTAAGAGTACTCTTTAATATTGAATTGTGTGTAATTACTGCAGTAGAACGAACAGATTTCTATATTTTTCCGAAAAATGCCTTTTTAATTCTATATGAGTCTACTGTTAGCTGATTAAACTTGCAATAAGTAGATTTAAAAGTTAAACAACCTAATATATGAAGTCTGCGTAACCCTATTCATCGTTGCTAAAACTTATGATGCATGCCATATTTTAATTTTTCCAAGTATATATTAACTGGTGGTCTATAAAACTGAGCACAATAATATTTTCTTCTTAGAAGAGTCCAAATCATGGACAATTTTGGGCACCGATTTTCTTTTCAAGCTTACAGCCCAATTGCCCTATCGGCCAAAATCTTAGAAGTTATATGTGGAAATAAATTGTACACAATTTTCCAAAGTTTTAAACTGAGAATTCTGTAAAATGTTAGTGAGCGGTATTGCGTTATCTACACATTTTCAAAAACAATTAAGTTACTTGTTTCGTAAGTAGAATCTCCTTCGGGGAAAAATAATCCCTTCATTCATCTATTTTTCTTTTGCTTACTAGTTTGCCCAGCTTAAGTCGCGGCACACTTCAAGATGGAAGACACATAAAGGTACACAGCCAGAAGAGACGCTCTTCCCCGTTTGTAATTAAAAGAGAAGGTTTATTTTAATTTAAGGAGAAGGCAACACAGCTCATGCAGATATAGTTTATCAGGGCTTACACTTTGAACTTTCCTCTCCGACTCGTCATTGCAACTTGGGAACAATTCCAGGGCAGAACAGAGTAGGGGTTACCTCGAGGAAAATGCTGTAGTCAAAAAACATTTTGTCACACGAGATCTGTAATTCCTGAAAGCATCGATGCTTATTCATTCCAACTAATGACCGCGACAGCTATAGGGAAAAAAAGATCCTTGGAAGACTACGTACGTTACTCTGCCCATATGAATGTGGTATGTTTTTCTGGTGCAGTATGAACTGAAAAACCCAAGAACGCGCTGTATTTTTCAATACTGTAATTGAGAGAAAAATAGGCTGAAAGATTCCACGACCCATGCACAGATACATACCAGTCCTATAAAAAAGTAAATAGGAAATGGTAAAGAAAAGGATGTATTTGAAAGGAAAATAGAGGGAGAACTCTCAAGAGGAAAGCAATAGGATAGATACATTGACCCGATACAGAGTAAAGTACATAGTATATTTACTGCGGAGTTTGATATGGACAGATGGAAAGTTGCAAGCAAACAATACCCGAGTTGTTCAACCAAATACAAGGATGTAAAGTAATTAGCGATGAAAAGTAATTCCATGATGTATTACGATTAGCAATGAATAGAAATTAAATGATGAACAGACAATTTCCAATGTTAAGATTGAAACAATGATGATTAAAATGATTGGTCAGAAATTTCATGGAATTCGAGATCTATGAGGGAATTTGTATCTTTTTATATAGCCATGCGTCCCTTATTGCTTACACACTACTTATTTCAAGAGGTCTAGAGTAACATATAACAAATATTTTTTACCTCCGCTAATAGTGGAACAGAACGGTATGGATATACTGGAGTATCTACAGCACTATTCGTGTTACCCATACTTTTCCCTCCCTCCCCCCACTCTCCCTGTTCCCCTTCCTTCTCCCCCTTCCCTCTGCTCTCCATCTTCTCGGTTATCCATATCTATCCCACTGATTGCCAGTCAAATCAATTTTTTAATTTACGGAAGACCAGAGTTTAACTGGTCGAAAATGTTAAAATTATTCGAGATATTTTATTGTACTCACACCATCAACGTTTTATGTCTAATGGATTTTTATTTTAGTTTATATGTCATTAGGATTGGTATAATAACTAAACATATTATGAAACGATGTATCCCAAAAGAGGAAATTCTACGAGTACAATGTTTATCATGACCTATACTCCGCTTGTTAAAGCATCGCCACCAGATGATGCTGTAACAAGCCAAACCTCATTTGTAAAAAAAATAAACCCAGTTGTAAACCTAGATCAGGCAGTGAAAAGGTTTTCAGTTAAATGTAGGTAGAAATAAATATTTTACTCGTGGAATTTGCTCTATTTTTGACCTATTAGTGATGTTTCGGTTCCAATGCATATCGAGAATTTGAATATAATGATACGTAATCCGTATCCTTCCATTGCTTGACTGATTTACCACCAATCAGCCTTCCTAAGCAACGGCGCAAGAAAATCCACCTTAGCATGACATACATCGCAGTACAGGGGAGAGGGAAGTAGTCTTCCAAGTAGAAACTGGCTGTATAAGAAGGCCAAAGCCCAATGAGGTTGATGGTTACTTGGAAGATAAGGGTACAGGGTGTATCTGGAGGCTAGAAATGCTCAGGGAAGGCTGAGAGGATTTAATTATCACAGTGCGGCCATCCTAGCGGAGATGAAATCCAGGCACTGACCCACAAAACAACCTTTATACACCGTTTGGCACCACCATCGACGTCTAGGCCCAACTCCCGAACTCTCGAAGAGCCAGCTCCCCCTTTAAAGCGTCCATTCTTTTCGTTTACCTTTTGAGGTTTAGCATAAGACGGATCAAACTCTGCGCTGCTAAAATTCACTTTTATACCATCGCAATAACAATAGAGATGAGGAAAAATATTAAAGACTCTTTTCTCCATTCATCATAATTTAACAATTTCCGAAATTTAAAAAAATCAAATACTTTTTCAAATGCTTTGTAAACTATAATAATTTTGTTACGCATACGCAGTTTTAACATGAGATTTTGTTCAATATACTTTACAACCAAATTTTAGAACTCGTAGAGTTCCAACTTACAGAAATATATGCAAGGAAATTGAAAAGAGTGAGAAACCCAAAGAGGAATATACCGCTACTCACAGCACTGGATAGTAACTACTCTCTACCTTTTCTCTCGACTACAACTTTCAGTATAGTTCAGAGTAGCATTCCCTACTGCCAAAATAAATTATAAAATAATAGCTATTTTACACATGTAAGCAATGTACATGTTGAAAATGGGCTTCAAATCCGGAAAATACAATAAACCTTACTGGGAGCCAGCGAATGAATTGGAACCAATTATAATTTGGCAGATTTTTACATGATCAATAAAGTATCCTATTTTGCTGACTAATTGTTCTGTTTTTGCCCTAAAAACTCTCAAATAATCCCCAAAGAGGGGAAAAATTACCCGCAGGGGGACAACCCGTCCTTAGGGAATAAACAGCTCGCAGCTCTTTCAATCATAATCGCAGTAGTAAATTGAATATGCGGACAACACTATTAGCACATCTAAATCTAGTACCATTCCCACTTCATGAAGTAATTCCAGACCTCACTCACCTAGTTGCCTCAAATATTAATCGTAACACTCAGAAGATTTGAAATTCATGAAACTCGGGTGAAGAGGAAGTGTAACCCACATCTAGATTGGCCTTGCATCAACGATACCGCTAATTGGCAGAATATCACTTGCTCTGGATGGGTGGGTGAGCGACTCAATCAGGTCCTTGTAAGCAGGGATACGACGGTCGCATGCCACCAACGGAAGGATCTGATACAATTAATGACTTTAATACATGGTAGCTGACTCACGTTAATTATTACAATAAAATTATTACATTAATAAATTAAAACAGAAATTAACATGCAATAAATAAATGCTCATGGTTTCCTCGTGAGTTTCTCATACTCGTTGAGAATTAATAAACGTGGCATAACGGGAAGACCAGTGAATCTATAACTTGCTGGTGAATCTTGCACATATCAATTCCCATTTAAAATTAGTTTCTATACAAAACGATCTTTAAAGGAACAACTATAATTTAAGAAAAGGACTTTTGATGGAAAATGGTATTCGAAAGAAGAAAAATTGAGGGAAGAGGCATGATTATAACGCACCATAATCTCAAATATTTTAGCCATGAAGATACTACATACTCAATAAAATTATGACTTTCAATTCAGTTGTTTCTTGTAAATTTCCTCCACATCTCCAACTTATGGTGGAAACATCCTTCCTTATTTTCAAAGAGGGGCATAAATATGAGTGTACGGTTCCCATTTCATATTACATGCTCTCAATATAGATGTACTAATAGTAAATACGACGCATTCAAGGAGATCCACAGAAATCGAATAGCAGAGAGAGCCATTAACCCACAAAATCGTAACAATGCTAGCGTAGAGAAATGAATAAATTCCTTTACAGAAACATGTTCTATTTCCCATTTAATTAATGTATCGTATTTTACGAAAAAAATAGCTCAAAACATCATTGAGACGAGTTAATCCTCTTTTCATGAAATGACAGAGATGAGAACTTCTTCTCAGGCAGACATGAAAAAGTGTTTGCGCTCAATTACGAGAGAGGTAACATTTTAAAGCCAATGTTTCGCCGCGTGCATATTCGCATTATTGTAACAACTAATCCTGAATTATCGTTACAATAAATTGGACATTTTATTGAATAACCATAGTTTCCTGGTTCATAAAATAACATAATTAAAAACCAAAATAAAATCATGCACGTACCAGTATCCCATTAAGGCTAACTGAACACCCACAGTATTTCATACATTCAATGAAAGTCAGAAATTAGGTTGAAACAACTGAGTACTTCGGTGTTAGCCAAAGCACAAAAATAAACTAAAACTGCTATAGAGAAAGTTGTACTAGATTACGTTTTTATATAAATTTGCATATAAATATTTCCCGGAAAGGAATAACCGAGCACAAAATTCTTTTCGTACGACCATGAGGTAATTTAATCATACCAGTAATAAACATAGCTGGAGCATCACTGAGGAGTGTTGGCCATGGCTTCCCTCGACTCTAATTGCCTTTGTTTCCAGCCGTGCCTTCAATTTAATACCAGCAATCCTCTTCAATCTCCGATACAAGGTTTTCGGGGCTCTGCCACTGCAATCCCCCAACCCTATGCTTCACTTCCCCGCCCCCTCTCGGCCCCAATGGCTAGAGCAAACCGAGCCAGACCTTAAACCTTCGGAAAACAAAACGTTACCCTCACTCCGAGAGCATTAAGCTAATACTCATCAGTCTGCATCTAATTCCTCGGGAAACAGGAGAGCCGTCATAATCTGGAGTCATTAGGCCACGATATAACGAGCAGTCCTCTCCGAAGGATCGCATACCCATTCCACTCGGCCGTTTCACCTCGAAAGCTCCCTCATCCTACCTCCCCGTCTTCTCCACTCATTACCCCCTCCCCTCTCCTCAACCCCATTCTCCCACCTCTGACGTCACACCACTGCTCACTGCTACCAAGCCAGTCACGCCCCCTCGTACGGTGTTTCATTTTCCGATGTATCTTGAACCGCGTGGCCGCTCGTCAGGGAGGAGCGGAGCTCTGTTTCTACTTTTTCACCGCGAGAAATAAAATATATTTTAGTTTGATGATTCTGAATGATGTCAACTTTAATCCTATTAAAGCCGGTTAAAGACACGATGCATATGCATTCTTTTATGAGTGTTGACTTTCTAAAGTTCAACATGCATTTTAGAAACAGATATTTTTTATTTCATTAAGAGTCACATAACGCATTTGGCTCCATATAATAGTATCCCAGATGGTAGATGTGCAATGGAATACTGGCAGATATGAGATAATTCCTTGATAGATGAGTTATTACACAGCAAATGATGAGGATATTTACGGACGCAGTCAGTATCAATGTGCGTAAAAATACATCATGTAATAAAGATGAGGATTTATTCAGCAGTATCCAAAAAATAAACTTTGGGGAATAATTAAATAACAAATTATTTCTTGTAAACCAATAGCATAAAAAGATATGCATAAGTATATGCATATTATTATGATCCACGTCATAGAATCTTTAAGCATGCAGCATTTGATCGAGGAAAAATTTAGGTTGGCACACTTCTCAATAGACTATATATTTGCCACTAAACTTTCCTTGAAAGTGAGGAATTAGATGAAACGGTATAAGCACAAGAATATTCTTGTCTTCAATAGTGAATGACATATCATCAAGGGGACAAAGAATATAATAGTAACGGATTTAGGGGCAAACTGGTTTAATTTTACAAAAATAAATAAAAATGTCCATAATTTTTCCGATTTCATATGAGATTTGTTCCGTTAGTTTCACGATTGGCGCAATATGATAGGTATATTAAAATATGAGTTTTTTATAAAGTCGAAAAATGAATATTTCCAGTACCATGAGCAATGCTAGTCTATCGTGTGGGTAAATGAAAAATGCACCTAAAACAAACGAGTATTGAATAGGGACTTTTATGACTAGGTTTGGCGATTTAAATATTATAAAATGAAAACATATACTTTCAAAATTTACAAAAAAAAACGGAATTGACCATCATTGTGGCTGCTGCTAAGAGATCATTTGGAGACTTGCAAAGCCCGACGCAAAAGTATTAATAGATACTTGAAACTAGAAATGATCTATGACATTGCGAAAAGGTCGAGAGTAAAGGGGGAGTTTAGGAGGGAGAGTGGATAGAAGGAGGGGGAAAGCGGGTCGGGGGGTGGGAGTAAAGAGAGCTATAGATAGTGGAAAGAGAGGCAATAAGAGAAATAACATGATTAACTTTAAGAGCAGATTAGTTGCGAGGTAACTGGAAAATACTGTTACTTTTTTCTCATACACCTCAGGATAAAAATGATGATTTCCGTAACACAGCAATGAAAAGCCTTGCTGACACAAAATGTATTCAACGATATCTAGCGGGATGCGGTATAACAGCCTAATAGTTTAAATATACACATAGTTAATGTGTAGTTCATTCCATCCAATGTGTAATAGGGCTGCGCATCAGATTAACTCTTAGACGCAGGAAGGTGAAGTAAAATCAATTATTTAGATGACTTGACTAAGGTTTATAAATTTGCTTATTTTCTTACAGCTACTGAAACCATACTCTTTTACCTCTAGGAAGTCGATTTGCAACACTTCTCGGAAACACAATGATCTCCCAGTGCATTGAACATTCCTTATCAGGAGAATTAGCATGCCGTACGCTTTCCTAACTCACGATATACGATGCAAATTGTAGAGAACAGTACGGAACTGAAGATAAAACTGGAGAATTCAAAACATAGTCCGGTGTGTAATATCCTCCGACCTACCCTATGAGAACACATCCCGGGCTAATTTCGCTAGAACCCCCTTCTCGCCAAAAGAGCTCTAACACCAGTTCGCCCTCTTCGCCACGTCGCGAGTCGGGTGAATGGGCGGCGCCCTCACTTTGCCCTTCACCGCCGCGTTCTAATTCTCCACATTCCTCGGATTCCTCCACGCCTTCCCTTTCTCCTCCAAAATATCATGCCCGGATTCATCCGCGTCCCACCTCAAGCCCTTTTACCCTTCCATCCGCAACCCCGCGTTCACTCCCTCCGCCCTTGTACTCAGCCCGTACAGGCGTACTCCCTTCCCCACCCTCTAATCCTGAATTAATTTCTTCTCGAGTCTCTCCCGTCCTTGTACAGAGGACTCCTAACGCGAAAATTTTTACACTTTCCGCGGCATCAATAGAGGTCAAGCATATGGACAGCGAAAAGATAGATGAGGGAAGTTTAGAAGATCGGGTGAGTTTGAAGGGTATCTACATCCACATGATCTACTCATTAGCCGCCTCAAAGGTGATTGGCAGGATGAGATTTATCACCAACACGCACTATAGTGTCAAATACCACTTTCATAAACATTGACTGCACTAAAAGTATGCCACCAGTGATACGAAAATTATAGAATTAATCTACAACGCAACCACGTAAATGGAATGCAAGAGTCATGAAAGGAACATGGAAAACATGGCGTTATTGCAACGAGGCAGGTTAAGGTTCAAGGAATTATAAGAGGGATTCTGAGGAATTTTGGAAAGTAATTTTATCTACATCCACGTAATATCGCTCAATTCACCTCCGGGTTGTTTTTCAAAGGGTGACCCCACGCCAGGTATGCAGTATTCGCCCTACGGGTCGAACTTCGCGCGCTGCCTTGGCTTCTAGGCAAGTACTGAAGCCATCAGGTGCACATTGCAGCGAAAACTAGAGACACGACGACTACATTGATAATTATGCTAGAATGATGAATCAGAGTTAATTCATAGTGACGGATAAAAATTACTTACTGTATTCATGCAAGAATACTATGCGACATTAGTGCTGACTGAGAAAAATATGGTAGGTATTGCAAGGGATGTCTCATAACTGTACACCAAAAATAAGACCTGAGGAATTTTTCACTCACTTGGTCAGTATATTTGCTAAAAGAAATAGAGAACTAATGAAATCTTTATGAGAATTGCGATTGATAAAATGAATGGATCTTACATAAGGTGCTATATTGAGAACAACGTGTACCCGAGATCTAGAATAAACTAGTTGACAAGTAATAGCTAAAATTGTGACATCCTTTATGATCTTGAATGTTATTTGACAAGTATAAAAGGGACGAGTACATGAATGGATGAAAGAGGATCACAATATTCATTAAAATAACAATGAATGAATGAAAGGATTTATTCACTACTCTGGGTACATACCCCTAAAAGCAACAAAAAATATAATGTACGTAACATTTTGAATTGTTATAAATTAAATACAAAATGAATACCTAATTCAAAATTGCATACAAACAGACATATTAATCACATGGTCATATAATAACGGCAACATTAAAGTAAAAATAAATAATTTGATTACTGCTGTAACAGGTAACTATAACATTTTCAACTGATGATGAAGTGAAGAAAATGAATTAAAAAGATTCCATAGTACATACCAGTTCCAAGCAACAACATTTTCAATTGTTTAAAAAAAATTAAATCTAAAATGAAAAACCTAATACAGAATTTGCATAAAAACACACATCAAATGCATGGTCAAAAATAACGGTAGCATTAAAGTAAAAATAAATAATTGATTACTGCTGTAACAGGTAACTATTGCATTTATACTTGATTGACCTCATCGTCCAGTCCAATTCCAGGCAAAAAAGTGTTATGTACATGACATTTAAAAATGTTATTGAATAGAAACAAAAATGAAAACAAATTATTGCAAATTTTACATTAAAAACAGATATATCAACATTAAGGCACAAATAAATAATTTGATCACTGCTGTAAAAGGTAATTACAGTATTGATATTTGAATGATTCCACAGTCGTACAGTTTTTTATTTTGTTGGGAATTGCATTCCATAGTGCGGTAGATCTGACGACGAAGGATTTATGGAACATTGTGGTCCTATGTATGGCTGCGTACTGAAAGAGGTCAAGTAAATATTTCGGTGTTTTGTTTTTGAACAGGGAAAATAAAAAGATACATAAGAGGTATTTCCGTCAAGAGGAAATATCTAGCCAGTTTAGTTTTTCCCTATGGGAGGAAATGTGTTAATCCCAGCGTAGATTAAATATGAATCTAATGCATGAGTTCTGTAACCCTTGCAATTTCAAATTTAGCTCGTTAGTCAGATCTCCGAAGAATAGAGTGCAATACTCTATATGAGGGAAAATTAAGGTAGTAATTAACAATTTCCTTATATGCACAGATAAGATTTTTTTGTGTTTTAAGCTTACACAATATGCCATTAACTCTATTGGATACTGCATGTATCTGATGTGAGAGTGTTGTTCATAATAATACCCAAGTTACGGACAGAATTTGAATAGGTAAATGCTATGTCAAGCTCAATACCGGATGTTGTTTCAAGATTAATCTTATTAATAAGTCTCACATCACCAATAACTATTGACTTGGTTTTTGATGCATTTCAAGTTAAAAAGTTTTGTTTGGCCCAGTCCGAGATACCATCGACATCACTCTGGATCTTTAAAATGGACTTATTAAGATCTTTCAATCGGCAGTGAAGATATAATTGAAGGTCGTCCGCATATAACATATATTTACCATTTTTGATTCTTTCATGTAGGTCTTACATGAATAAAGAAAGCAAAAGCAGGCCTACAACAGACCCTTGGGGGACGCCGTACTTTATTGGTTGCCATGAGGATAGGTTTCCTTGATAATCTTTCACTGCCTGTTTTCGTCCACGTAAGTACGAGATAAACCAGTTCAGGGACGATGACGAGAAATTGAGGTTTTTCATTTTACGGAGCAAACTCCCGTGTTTTCCTCGGTCAAAAGCTTTACTGAAGTCAAATAATACAAGGATGGTAACCATGGAACGATTAATTGCCAAGCGTATGTCATCCGTGACCTTGATGAGGGCGGATTGAGTGCTAAAGTTTTTACGGAAACCTGATTGATAATTGTCGAGTTTATCGTTCATTGTGAGGTAGTCAGTGACCTAGTCAAATACAATTCTTTCGAGGATTTTGGAGACGGTGCATAGCAGTGAAATTGGGCGATAATCACCGAGAGAGGTCGGATTTTTGGTTTTGCCTATGGGGAGGATTATTGATGATTTCCATAATGATGGAAAAGTGGATAATGGTCGGGAATAGTTAAATATTTCCAATAAAGCCGAAGATAGTACATCACCTGCTCTAATAAGAAATTCAGAAGTAATATCATCGACACCCAATGAGTAGGACTTAGAGCAGCGAAGATATCGATGCAAAATGTCTGGTGTAATATGCTTGAAATAAAAACTGTTGTTAGCTACCGGGGTGAGAGGATCTATGGAAGAGATATCACAAAGTGAGTTATGATTGTTGCACGAGGTAATATTTTCAAAGTAGTCGTTAAATTGATCTGATGACAACTCGTGAGTAACTGCCTTTCCCGTTTTACGTGAAAGACCAAGTGGCCGAAGTTCACGCCAAACGTCTTTAGCGTTAGTACGCACAGAGAGGGCATTGGAATAATGCTGACGCTTTGATTCCAAAATAAGGGACTAGATCTTATTTCTGCAGGATTTGTATTTTGAGTAACGATTGGCAATTTACATAAAAAATCCCAAGAGAATTCATATGCACAGGCATTTGAATGGGAGTAGTACCCACCTCATCCTATTCAAGTTCATGAATTATATCTTCACTCCTAACAGTTATACGGTCACTTCCATTAGTTTTTCTAATAAATATTGTACCAAACCTCACCCACAAATATTTCACTTTCTTCTCAATCTTCATGTTCCTTGCCTTGGCTTAGAGTTTCCGGTTAAAGGGAGTGAGTGACTCATTTATATAGACATTGTGGTTGACGTCCTCATATAGGCCGATATCATGTAATGATAAATGGCGTTTCGATCTGCGTGAATTTAAGAGACTAGACCTGACGTTTGACCTAAGAAAACGAACAATTATTGGAGCGGGTTTCGGTTCACCATTTGCAAGATTGCGGGGTTTCAATCTGTAACAATAGTCGATATCGCCAACCACAGCGTTAATTTCAAGAGCATGGCATGTTTTTAGCACCACTGTCTTATCATCCCCACTATCGCACTTTGGAATTCCGTGAATCTCAACCGCATTTTTCAATCGGTCTTGCTCTAATTAAATCAAATGTCCCTCTAGATTTCATGGAGAGATTTTATTCCAAGAGCCTGTCTAACAGGTCATTTATACTGGTTATAGTCGTATTTATCTGCTCAGGGAGATCAGCTTGGTTTTTAAAGGTGTTTTTCCATGTGATGAGGGCTTTGCCATGATCCTCCTGCAGCTGCTTTACACGATGAAGTAGCTCAGTGAGTGGGTCATTATCGTTCTCGGGCGATGCTCTTAACGAAGCTAGATAGCCTGTGGCCCGAACGGGAGAGTATTGTCACCACGTAGATTCCGGCTTTTTCTGAAACAGGTATCACATGACCATGTCTTCTGGAGTTGTCCCAGCACTTGTAGGTCAGCATCGGTCAATGAAGCGCACTGAGTGACACAGCCCCTTACAAAGCTCACAAGTAATCTGCTTATGATTACGCTTCACGTTGGAGCCACATTTGACGCACCTACTACGCATTTCACAACCGCTATATACGAGGAGAGAGCAGGGAACGCCCGAACGCCACGAAGGTTCGAGCAAGACTGGAACAATGGAATAGGTGAGATGAAAAATGACGAAGATCAAGGAAAAAAATGTAGGCAGAACTTTAACACTAGAGGAAATATGGATACTTAGTTATATGTTCATGGCGCATTCAAGACTAAAGTTCATCATCAATATTTGATTTAGTAGACACATGAACTTGCTAACTGTAATAATTAGCTTCACCATTTATACAGTGATTGGGAAAACTAATAATATGCATTCGGAGGACACTATATTTTTTGTAATCTACCATTACAGTACTGGCGATATAACTTCAACAAATCATACAGTAAAATCTCATTCGTTCAATAGTGAATAAAATGGTAAATAATCAAATCCTGGTGTAATTTCAAAACAAAGACCCTGGGTCAAGAAAGTGTGAATCAATAACCAGGGATATCTATATTTATCCATCCTTTCGGAAAGGCTTTTTTCAAAATTTGTATGCATTTTGAACTTCCTGACAATCAAGGAAGACATCACTGATATACCTGTGAAGATATATTTAAAAGGATAATTTGTTGAAATCACATCCGCTTTGTAAATCCTACCAAAGAAGGGACAGTTTTGCTTTTAAAGTACATTATGGCGCTCTCCTAAATTGTTGCGCTGACCTTTGACGCAGCAAGTCAAACCCTTAAAAAAACTGAAATGGCGAATGTCACACCAAAGTTGTCTCCCACTATATCCTCGCAGGATGCTGAAGTGGCAGAAATTTCAATATAGGCGTAAGAGGGACTTACACTTCCGATATATGAGCTCCCTTAAAGGGCTCTTTTCATACCCGCAGCATGAGGCGCAGATTTCAAATACCTTCGTGACACTCGGACTGAGAAATATCTCGCCAATATGTGCAAGCTGAGAGACCACAGGACTTTCAGCGCGCCGATTGCAGCAATCGTAAAAAAAATCACAATGAAATAAACCTTACCCGTGGGATTTATTGCATTTTTGCGTTCAGCCCATTAAAGAAATATTTTCTGCACAGGGAGGGGAAAATAAAAACCTTCTAAAGCATTCTGAACAGCGTTCGGGAAGCTCCATAGAGCCCACGGCATTTAACTTTTATTACTGTACCCAAGCAATAACGGTACTCGCTAAAGAATTTAGGAATGGAATACGGCGTTGGACAGTGGAAGCGCAACTTTTGAAAACATTTTTCCCTCAAGTCTGCACCAAAGTTAGGACACGTTTTTGGCAAACATAAAAATATTAAAAAACTAGGGGTTAATATTAGCTAGAATTAAATACGTGATAAACTACTCGCTTGATACTAATACATATCTGTATACCAACATCATAAATTGATATTCTGTTTACTGGCAGGTCCCAAACACCAAAGCTATCTCCAACTCATCCTATCCCGGGCATCTTCCTTGGTTTCCTTGCCACTTCTTTTTACCTTCACTTCGTCTGCCATTTTCAGCCTTTTTCTTTTCTTTTCTCTCTCCACTGTTCCATCAACTGCTGTATAAAAAATCCCCTTCCCTCTTAAAATATGTTCGATCCCATTTCCTTTTCTCTTCTGTGTTGTTTTCAGTAGTGTTCTTTCCTCTCTAACTCTTCTCAGCACTTCCTCATTTCTTACCTTATCCACCAATTTCACTCTCTCTGGCCTCCTCTGCAACCACATCTCAAAAGCATTGATCCTATCCTTCTCTCTTTTTCCCAAGGTTTACGTTTCGCATCCATACAACATAACACCTCATACACAGCATTTAACAGTAACTTTCTTATTCTATGTCCATACCGCTGCATAACACATTTCTCCTCTTATTTCATTCTTCCTTTCCCATAGCTATTCTTGACTTATTCTTTACCTCACTCTTCCAAACTTCCGTCGGCATGCTCCTTAGATAGCTGTACCTTCTAACCTGCTCTTTTTATCCCTCATTTTTCATAACATCCAAATTTTCTCCATCATTCGCTCTCATAAATTTCGTTTACCCAACATTTTTTCCAACGAAATCAGTCGCAAATTTAAAATACCGCCGGGCCTTTCACAAACCTAGGTTAGGTGAGTAATATTTCCTTCCAACATGATTAAAGAAAGTAGATAGAGAAATCATGCGCTGAAGGTTCAGAAACTAAATTAAAGTAACATATTTTTATCTTGGCCACTGTCGTCAAATCCTCAGCCAAATTTTTTCAAAGAGAAACTTGCTCATGGAAGTACTATTTTCTTAAGACTTACAACACTCTCTGTGAATTTAGGCTAAGTGCTTCTTTTATGTTTTTAAAATTTCAAGTACAAATACTTAGGTAAAATCTTATAGGACAAAATGTCAAATTGAAGCTTTTACCTAGTCACTAAGCCAGTAATTATACTGCCTCCAGCCCCCATTGCAATATCGTCAGGATTTGATATTATAATTTTTAAACAAACTGAAGGCATAATATTATTATCTTTAGGTTTGAAAATTTAATTATGTACGTAAAATGCCTAATTAACATATATAATGATAAACAAAATTACTAAACAAGGTAAACAACAGAAATATCCCCATGGAAACACTGCCAAATTCATCACAATTCGTCAGCTTTGTGTGCGAGTACTGGAGGTCTGTTACATAAACCTAAAAACTCATTATGTACCATCGATATTTTATGATATATTTGTTACCTAATGTACAGTTCATGTTATGAAAGTTTATGAACAGTCAACAGTATTTCAAAGTAAAATTCATAATTTTAAACTAGAATGTATTCGTTAAATATCCAATGACCATTATGCAATTATCCATTTCCATGGGCATAATATAATTATCTTCAAGCTTGCAACATTTTATAATGTATATAAAATCCCAAATTCTCATGCATAATTATAAATAGATTTGATTAATAAGGTAAACATAGAAGTTACCCTTGGAAACGCATCACAATACGTCACAACACTTCAGTTATGTGCTCGTAGGGAAAACGGAGGTCTATTACTTAAACCTGTTTACGTATATTATATTACTAATGGCCTATAATGAAAAAATATATTAGATATCTCAATGTGTAGTTCGTGTTTTAAAAGTTTAAAAACAATTTGATTCGGACAGAAATTGAGATAAAAAAAATTTAATTAAAGACATGATATCCCACTGCTATCCACTGCGTTGTATTTCAGCTTTACATTAATAATTTTTAACAAATATATCTTCAATCAATGATCAATGACCTAATATAATTTGTACACTATTCGATATCAGATGTATTACTCTATAATATACCTTAAAATCAAGGAAGATTATCGAACATCCCTAAAATAAAGGTACCTCCTTAAAGTTAATGGCAGCCACACTGTGAAAGACCAATTCTGAGCAAAATTTTAGAACTCGAAAAGAATATGACATGCAAGGGGTAAACTATATTCACGAATATAAAAAAAAATCCATGAGTTCAAACTCATACTCCTAAGCCAGCACCCCAAGGTCCGATAATGTTCATTCATTCATCGGTTGTTCAATGCTAAGATTGGTTCACTGCAGCTCTCCACCCTTCCCTATCCTATACTAGTTCGCTTACCTCATGGTATCTCTTCCTATGTACTCTTTATCTGAGCCATGAACTTATTCCTGGGTCGTCCTTTAGGGACATTTCCCTTGGTTCTACCTTCAATTACGTTCTTCACAAACCCATTTTCTCGGTGTGTGTTCAATCCATTTACCTCTTCTTTTTTCTACGATATTCCATATGGTTCTCTCGTCTTCTACTCATCTCTTAACTTCATCATTTCCTATTTTTCCGTCCATTTCATCTTCAGCATCCTCCTTTAGCACCAGGTTTCGAAGGCTTCTTGTCTGTTCTGGCCAGCTTCTCCATAGGTCTAAGCTTACGATTCATGGGGCGCTACACTTACACGAATATTTTCACAAACTGTTTCTGGTTTGTTTTCCTATTTTTGTAGCACAGAAATTGTCTTTTTTCTATGCTCGCCTTCTTAGCTTGGGCTATTCTCCACTTGTTGTCCGTTGTATTTCTTCCGTCCCACGTGATGTTAGTTCCGAGATAGGTGAAGGCATTCACTTTCTCTAATTTCTCAAACCCATTTTGTCTCGGAGTGTGTTCAATCCATCTACCTCTTCTTTTTTCTACGATATTCCATATGGTTCTCTCGTCTTCTAGTCATCTGTTAACTTCATCATTTCCTATTTTTCCGTCCATTTTATCTTCAGCATCCTCCTTCAGCACCAGGTTTCGAAGGCTACTTGTCTGTTCTGGCCAGCTTCTCCATAGGTCTAAGCTTACGATTCATGGGGTGCTACACTTACACGAATATTTTCACCAACTGATTCTCATTTGTTTTCATATTTTTTGTAGCACATAGATTGTCTTTTTTCTTTGATCGCCTTCTTAGCTTAGGCTATTTTCCACTTGTTGTCCGTTGTATTTCTTCCGTCCCACGTGATGTTAGTTCCGAGATAGGTGAAGGCATTCACTTTCTCTAATTTCTCTCCTCTCAGGGTGACATCTATATTCAGTTTCTCTCTTCTGAATACTAGGATTTTAGTCTTCTTATTACTTTTTATTATTAATTACGAATTATTTTCATGTTGTATTCTTGGAGAACTTCTCGCTTCCATTACGCCTACTAACCTATGAAGATCATTGTGATTTCCAGCTATAATTGCGATATCATCTGCGAAATGGAGCATGTTTATTTCTTCTCCGTTTATCTTTATCCCGACTAAGCCAATTTCTGGTGCTTCTCGTGTAGCCTCTTCCAAGTACATGCGTAGTTATATTCATACTCGTAGTTATACACACAATATGGCGAAGAGCGCATGTTTCCTGCACGTAGTCTAGGAGGTTCCAGTAGCAATGCACCCTCAGGAGGACGATACATCCAAAGGGTTCCAACGAGAAAAAGGAAAAGAGAAAGATAAAGTGAGGTGAAGGAGGAGAATAAGGGGATATGGATGGGCGGCAGGGGCTGCATCCGTCCCTTTTGTGCCATGACTTACGACCCAATTCGATCGCCAGGGCCGGGGGTAGGTGGAGGAGGCCAAGAGGTGCCGGCCCTGACTCTCCGAGGGGTCGGTCCCTCGTAAAAGGGAAGGGATTAACAGGACCAGGAAGGAGGGAATGAAAAAGGGAGTGAGGCGCGGGACACCCACTCTTCTTCGTCCTACCCCTCCTCCCCCTATTCCTCCGGGGGCAACAGATTCCGGGGTCCCAGAAAAGGAGGGGAGAAAAATATAATGGGAAGATTTATTCCGGCGCGACTCTCCCCTCCAGGACTCTGAAGGTGACGCAATTAATTTCTCCGGCGACCGTAAATATTAGCGAGTCGCCTCACGACGGATGCTGCATTTGGTAATTGGCACGGTAAGTGAGACGTGGGTAAGTACTCCATTAAGAAAGGTCGGGGATGAATGCGACAAGTTAAAAACGCGGGACTTGCTTATTGACGACTCACGTAGGCGCGCAGACTGAATTCCAACCGAACCAGGTGATAAAAATGGTAATAACTGCACTTTAGGTACACTCGCGCCTTGTAAAATAGCAGACTTAGTTTTCTAGTTAACGACGCCATTTACACAAAAATATATTTTCCAGGCCTGCAAATTGAAATACAATTAACATTATAAATACACGTCCCTTATTTGTTTATTTATTCATTTTTAACTTCCCAAGTATTTTTCACTCATTTATGGCCAGTTGTAGGAACGGCACAAATGTATTCCACAGAGGTATGGGACCCATAATTCATGGAAACCATTCAGTAAAAGTGGAAGAACCATTCTATAAAACTATTGGTTTCACAAATGGATTCATAACTTATGGAATGAAGTTATGAACTTCATAGTAGCCAAGATGGCGGAAGCGCATTGAATCGCTTGGAGTTTTAATTACTAGATGATATAGTTTTTGTGGGACAAAAGGCCAGTTTTATCACTCTGACTGAATAATAATCTTTTGCATTAGTAATTATACATTGAATGTCTCACTATAAGTTATATCTAGCGATGATAAATTACAACCAATCAGAGCAATTAACTGTTCGTTCATAAGTTATGAAATAAATAGATGTGTTCCTGCAACCCAAATATTTTTATGAGGTACATAACTTCATGAAACTCATGATAATTGATTCCATAACTAAATTTTCTTGCAACGGGTCATAAGTAAAGCGGATAGCGGTGAACGTAGAAGTGACCCTCACAAATTCAATAACCTACCTCAGGGTTTCCTTAAAGACTTAAACTTAGTATACACTGGCCCTTAGAAGCCACCAATTCCGCTGAGTTTTCCCGATGTATTGCAACATTCTTTTGCCGATTCATTTATCACCAGCAAATAAAGTATCAGTAACTTATTGTCAACTATTAATTTTCCGCCTAAAACCTACTAGGCACCGAAAGTACAGAAAAATGGGCTTATGAGGAGAAGACTAATGAAGTCCCTCACATACTCCCTTTGCTTCAGTGATCTGAAAAGGCAAGAAAATATTGCAATATTGAATAGGTAGGAACCTAAAATAAAGAATGATGATGAGGAACACATGATTTACTAAAATTGGCATCTGAACGCGCAATTTAACCTATAAATCTTATAACATGAGTTGCATTTCATTAAATTTTCCCAATATTTACAGATGATTTAAGAATTTACGCAATAGCCTAATAGTATAGAGTAAGTGCTCATCTATTTATTCCGTCGTCGCTTACGTTCATTACTGAAGCTCTGCAAAAGCACCCACAAACCTCAAATTTGAGCCAAATCAAATGACCGCTTGGTAACTATAAAAGGATTTACTGATTAACCGCATCTTTTGCTCTGCAACTCGCAACAAGCAACAGCTCGCTCTGAATAAAATAGCCATTTCATGCGCCAAAAGAAACTTAAAAGTAATTATAAATGGCGCATAAAAAATCGCAAGAGTAATACACATATCACATAGAGTTAAAAATACCTAGATACCTATGTTAAAAGTTTTCCACGTCGACTCTTTTTCTTCCTCAAGATAACCATAAAAGCTCTTAGTGAAATTTAATAACTTCCCAATTATACGTGGGATCATCTGCCTTCGTCGCCTATTAATTAGTCAGAAAAGTTTCCACAAAGTTGAAAAAAATCTCAAAATCCCACCAAGGTCGTTCAATATATATTTCATTCTTCCTTCAATACAGGTCTTTGCTACGCAATTAAGTCTGCCATTTATGTGTTTATTTCAGTGTATACTTTTTACGCATAGCGTACGGCACCGAACGTTTTAGATGATTTTTCGGTGCATTTGCGTGCAAAATGAAGGCTGGCGCCGCATATTCGCATATTTTCTTGGGTGTGGAATGGCGGTAAATAGTGAGTAAGCACATTAATGGAGGCCGGGTGGTGGAAATGGTTGCAAAGACCCATAAGGATAGAGCTACGGATATATCAAATCAAACAACCCTGAATTTTAGCATGGCATCCACCCAAATTTAATGGAACAAAAAACTAAATTGATTAAAAACTGAATTGATAGATACATTCATATTATGGAATGGTATATTAAATAAGATAATAAAGTTTTACCAGGATACAAACTTCATCATATATATTAACATATATTTAATAAACCTTCCAAAAAAATTAAATTATCAATTTAAACAACAAATATGTGTCTCAATAAAATGCCTGTTCAATTTACGCACTGTAATGCATCAATTTCAGTCTTATTTGAAGCTAAATCCGATATAAAATTGAATTTCTCGAACAGCTTTTCAATATTTCACTTCATGCTTCCTCTATCTTTGAATTTGTACCGTGAGATACTTGAATCACTCCTGGAATGAATACAAAAACTATTTTCTCTGAAAAATATCATTCCTGGGTCGTGAGTCATGCCAATTATGAGGCGGTTCCCATGTTCCCGCTGCCCCGTCTCTCAGATCTTCAAGTGGCAGAGAGAAATATGAGCGTGAGAATGAGGTCAAAGTAATCACCTTAAGGAGCGAATATTTTACACGAGTGTTCCAATGACGTGCATGACCTTTTAACCTTATCAACAGGTTAGATCAAATCCATGCCGCAAATCATTTGCGCATCGCCTAGGACTCCAAGCCAGCCCCAAGTTTTTCGACTTCCGCCAAAGCGCATTAGAAATAGCAAATGACGCGTGAAACATTGCACGAAGTGGTTGCACCCTCAGCGTAATGAAATCCAACTCCCTTTATCATTTCACGACTAATGACAACAGAGTAGATATAAAATATCAGAGGAATGTGATCAAATTAGTACGCTGGCGAGCTCCACTCACAGACTGTGATAAAATTTATTTTTTGTTACGAATGAACGCTAACTAATAACATAAAAAACCTCTCGATTTCCAAACGATATATTTGCTTTAACACAACCCGATAGTTTAATTTATCCTAGCCAAATGAATAACCCACTACCTTATACTCGGGTATTTACAGAAGTGTGAGCGAGATAGTTTCCTAATCACAATAGAGACCATATTCGAATTACACCTTTTAATTTCACGAGCTGCGAGACACAAAAATGAAATATTGAATTATTAATGGTGCAATAACATAGTTTTACATAGCAAAAATTGTAATAAATCAAATGAAAATATCGAAATACATTTTTAACTTGACTCATTTTTTTCACGCGGTAAGTTTGAAACACCATCAAAACAGAAGGTTTATTGTGATCCCGAAGAATTTACTGCGGTGACAATATAATTAATTGTCAAAAATAGTTGAGAAAACAAAAAATACACTTTATTCATTTTTTGACGAGATATAGGTGTTAGAACTTCCTCATTTGTTACAAAGGTTTCTCTGGAGTGCACACACGTACCATTTCTCATGTAAAATGGCTGACATTTTCTTGCAAATATCTCGGAAAGTAATGAGGTAAGGGGTTGGTTTTTTTATGCCAATGGAAGGGTGATATATTTTACTTTAAAATGAGACCAAATTTATTGATTTCTGGGTAAATGATATTTTGCTCAAATTATCTTAAACTAAAATTTAACAGATGTAACTTCAATAAATGAAAGTACTCTAACTATCACTTTGAACTTAAATGATTCGCAAGATTTGACCGTTTATGGTAGATTAGGCGCGATAGTTTCCTAGTCATAATGGAGAGCATATTTGAATTATACGTTTTGATTTTAGCAGCTGTAGGAAGCATGAAAAAAGTACTACATAATTAATAGTGCAATGATATACTTGTATACGACTGAAGTTGTAGGTAATCAGTTAAAAACATTTTCTCATGTCTATGATTTGACACATTTTATTCACGTGGTACGTTCAAAACTCCTAAGTAGATAGTTGAGAAAACACTCAAACTCGAAACTATAAATTTTTTTATGATATTCAGGTATTAGAAATGCCTTATTTTCTTAATAAGGTCTCTCTGGAGAGCATTACCAACCAGTTCCTAAGTAAAAGGGCTGGTATTATAAGTCATAAATCTCGGAATATAGTTCTGTAAGGGGCTGATATTTTGGTATATTTGGAAGAGTAAGATACTTTTCGCTAAAATGAAATAAAATTCATTGATTTCAAGGTAAAATAATATTTTGCTCATACTACCTTAACCAACTCCTCTAAAGGGCTAGACTTAGTTTGAATAATAATGTAAGCAATACAGAATTTATTTGAAGAATGAGTTAAGTATGTTATTTCAAGGGTTTCTTTAATGATTAAAGGAAACTTAGCTCTTACTGAAAGAAGATAATATATAACTACTTCAAGATATAATTTTGTGCGACATATCTCTTCGTATTGGCACCACAATTATATCCAATTATACATAAAAAACAAGGCTGCAGCGAAATAATTTAATTTAACATAAGATAGTTGTTTTAAGTTTAAAATGAAAAATACAAACAATTTATTGTTCCTTAATACTGCTTTCTGGTACAGTTTTGATACACAATTTCACGAAGTCAGCCTTAAATGGGGTTGCGTTTGCATTCGGACAAATCAGGCACAATTGTTTTGAACTCGGGGTCATAGTAAGCGGTAAAAAATAAGGGAGTTATAGATTCCGTAACAACATGGTTTCAATATTTTTTTTCATTTTCCATTGTAGGTAAAGTGGAGTGAAAGAGCATTCAGTTAGATTGTATATCAACTAAGAAGAAATAAAACTGAGATTTGCAAATGACCCTACGACACGCAACTTCTCACCACCTCCTGCCAGATCATATCAACCGACATCTATTGAGTAAAAGGAATAATGGATGCCGTTTTCTCATTCAGCTTAAACTTCATGCTAAATAGCCTGTTTTTACTACTTGGGAGCTTTTGACTGATGTCTGTGCTAACCACGATTTCAACGCCTAAGTGATTTCAGCATACCTCTCTTACTGCCGGATGCGTATTTTCTGTCTATTCCTTTAACCCTGTGAGTTTTGGCTTCGAAAGATATTGTTAAGAGAAGAAACATTTGGAATCTTAAAAAAATGAGGATGTGGTTTCCGTACATACATGATTGTAGGCATAGGAAGAATTTTAGATATATATGAGGAATGAAAGATAGGACACCGTGGGAAAAATTGATTAAAAAGTGTGAGATTTACAAGACAAACAGTAATAACTAATCTCTTTGACAGTTCCTACCCCAAAAGGAAATGTAGCGGTGGTTACACATGAAGTTTCTTTGTTTTTTAACCTCATTTCAGTTCCTCCGCAATTAGATGACATATGTAGCGAGAATGTTTAAAGAAGTGTACTGATTGTAAAGAGTTACATAGCCATAACATTTTAAGATATTTTATTAGGCGCAAATTTTGATCAAAAATGATTATTTACATTTTCCATGGTCAAATTTGGTTTTGATGGATGCTTACAAACAAACAAGCACCTTTGCTATGGTCACAATGCGTTATTTAACGACCTCTCCCCTCGGAATCAATACGATATAGTATTAATTCATCACAAATACTTGTAATCGGATAGGTTATCATAATTTATGCTACATATTAGTCGAATACTCATAAATAAAAACTTATCATTTAGTATAAAAGAGTTTTAGGTGTAACTTTGTGGAAATATTTAATATCTATACTGGTAAGAATGAAAACTCTAAAGGAATATTCCACACTGTTTTAATAAACTCCGACCATGGTTTTGGCACTTTATATCACCTTGATAATGACATTAAGTGTCAAAACCATTGCCGAAGTTTATTAAAACAGTATGGAAATTTACTAACGAGTTTTCATTTTTACCAGTATGGCCTCTGATTTAGCTTGGAAAAGTTAGTTTCGGAAATGTTCCTGCATAGATACGCACAAGTTATATCCTTTCCGTGTTTGAAACAGCATGCTAGACCTAAGCAAGGGAACGGAAAGTATACTAGAAAAAGAAAGGATACTAGAGAGGGAATATCCTCGAGTCTTCACACAGGATCATCCATTCATCTTGAACCCATACCCCGCAACCATGCAATCAGGTACAACGGCCGCATCCCCTCAAGGTACGTCGCATCCAAATGAATAAAAAAAGATCAGAATGAAAAAAAAACGACAGGACCGAGGGTCGAAAAGCAGAGATGACAACTCGACAGCTGCTATGAAGAAATTGCCCTTGGGAGGAGGGCCATTGACTGGAACCTCACCGTTCCGCGGACCACTTCCGTCACCGGCGGAGGAACAGTTACATCGCGGGCGTTAGGTTGATACCAGCGAGATGTCACTCGGCACAAAACTCTATGAGTGTGACCTAATTTATTATAAAGATACTTCGTTTGATAATAGAAACATATCAACTATAGACAATGGGTCTCCAAAGTACTAAAGAGAGGCATCATTTAAAAAAATATAGATGGATGGACTTTATAATGCAACTGAAACTAAAGAATACATCAGCCCATTTCCATCCACCATAGCCATATGGCTACACCCTGACGCGCCGAGGATATGATGCTCTGTAGGAGAAACTGCGAACTTTATCAAAATTAACTTGTCAACACTGCGTCGTTTAACGTCACGATCATCAAAATTATTTATGAATACTTCAGGTGACCATAGGAGTAAAATTCCAAAAATTCATCAAAATGCAACATACAAAAAGTAAAGAAAAATCTTTTCTGGGGAAAATGGGCTAAATATGTCTCATTATGTTAAAAACATTCAAGAAACGTCCGGACTTTGTGCCGGTTTCAGTCGCCTTTCCCCGATTTCGAGACCTCCAAACGTAGTAAGCCTGGATATGCCTGTGTGCGCCTACAAACAAGATCATACTGTTGAAATCATAGCACCCCATTATCGTATATCGCCACGACGCAGTTGTCTCCAGGGCCGAAAGTTTCGGAAGTAGCCGCAACATACCACGTTGGGAGCGAAAAAGCTTGGGCGTCACCATGGAGAAGTGGTAGCGGTGCAAAAACAGGGGAAGAGGGGATTAGGTGGGCAGCAGGGAACGTTAGAACGGGTGGGAGGGAAGTCGGAGAGAGAGGAGAGAGGAAAAAAACAAGAGGCCTTTTATCCCGAGCGAAGGACACTAATCAGTCTCCACCTACGCACTCCCAAGTCACCTCGCGCGGCAGGCGGGATTACGCCGTCACATTGAGAACGCGTGGCGTGGCCCAACTGCGGATCGCAAAAGCGCAACGAGTAATACCACCCATGTGTGCCTGGGTCACGTTTTACGACCCCGTGGCTTGGGACGCTCAGAAGTGCCCAATATCACTATGAGTTTTCGAGTCTTTCTCTCACCCTCGGCCTCGTAGCAATACTTGTCCCGCCTCTCCGCTCTCAGCTCATTCACCCAAAACTCCAGAAAATCTGAAGATCGCTTTGAAGGCGCAACGGGCATCATCCACTCCTTTCAACGTCCAATGCTGAGTACAGATAAATAAACTGCACGAGATTATGGTAGTGATTGCATTGGATGATATTCAGAGCGAGCTGTGAGCTGCGGGTAGGTGAGTCCTATTCTTTGTACGTCGAACGCGGAATGAAATCATTTTGAAGCCAGCGAAAAAACTTTAGATGGTTGAAGAGAGTAAGATACCCATGGAGGACAAAAGGATGCCCTTCATGTGGTATTAGAAACAAGAAGCAATAATGCGTACAGAAGCATAAGCGTATATATATGCGTATGCGTAAAGAAGTATAAGCGACTCATTATTGAGTAAAATACTTGAAATCCTCAAATATGAGATCAAATCACCGAAATAATTAAATTACAACATTTCATGGAATATCGTTAGCGTTAAATTTAGTATAACAAGTTACAAAATTTACTGCTAGGGGATTGAATCTTACGTGGGGAGATTCCAAGTTCTGCAGTTAATTAAGTTTCTTCCAGGGAAAAAAATTACTCAGAAGGTATATGAACATCACCTATGAATAAGTACAAAAAAATAAGGGCTGAAGAGCAAACATAATATGGAAGAAAGAATAGCTTATTCCTAGAACGTGAAACTAGCTCGGCTATTATTATAACTAACAGCAAATTTCGGTCTGTTAACCTACGTTCATGTTCTGTAATTGATAGCAATAAGTAATTTAATTATATAATATGCAAGCGCGTTTTGGTCAGTTAGCAGCATCCGTATGCTTTGAATATCTCTCGCTCCAATCTTATCTGTATAGAATGAAAATTACTTGTTTTTTCAACACCAAAAACCTCTCAAATGATCAAAATCATTGAAAAACAACAAACTATCAGAAAAATATTCCTTTTCAATCATTAACCTTCGTGATAGTACTTAAATGAATACTTAGCAATAAACTCGTCGACCATTTCTCTTGTACGTGAGCGAGCTCCTATGCCAACCCGCAAAATATGCCCACACCATCCACCAACTAGATTACTGCCATATCCTTACATACCTCTTCTACTCAAGTGTCCCTCATACAATGCTTAATGTACGCCTTCCTATTCTGAAGACTCAGTGTATCCCTGTTCTTACGAGACTTTCTCGATGTACCCCTTCTTAAATCACCATTCTCTTCTCCAACATAAATGAACCGGTTATTATCCGATCAAATTAGAGATTAAAGGGGTGAATAATTCAACTGCTACGTAAAGGGTCATAGTAGAGAGTCCAAAAGGAGTGTCAGTAAAAAAAAACCTTCAGCTGAGCCATTTTCGCTTTCTTTTTTACGAGAATATTGATGAAAAAATCGAAACTCAAACCCTTTTCTATTGTTTTCTTCACCCCTCCGAGAGGGATTCTCATCGACTGCAACTGAGTTGAGTGATCCTGATGGATGAGTGGGCGGGAGACCCTAGCCAGGGTCCTGGTGAGGGTGTCGCAGAGTCCGTGGAGAGAGATACCCTACCACAAGTAGGGTAAAGGGATGGGTGGAAAAAAAGGGAGAAGAAGAGCGGCCAGGGTTTAAATTTAAAAGGGTTTTTGGTGGTGGGAGGGTGGGACCTCTCCGTGGCAACTCGGTCCATTTACGGCCCCTGCGAGACGAGTGGGCTCGAACGCACACTTCTCGTCCGAGATTTGTAGGCGGCCGCATGTGTGAGAAGGCAAGAAGAGGGCAGTATGTCCACGGAGCGGGGGCGTTTTCAGGGTTAGAAAGACAGAGTGAAAAAGGACGCTTGAGAGGTCGGAGTCGGAAGAGGAAGTGGGAGACGGGGAAGCGGGATGGTAGCAGGGCGACAAAAAGTTAGAGAGGAAGGAAAAGGAGTGTGTGTTAAAGTCACCAGCGAGAAAATGTACGGCATTAAAATGAGTCATTAAACTCCAACACATTAAGACATGATGCAAAGAACACTTGGTAATTTTCCACAGTTTACTTTTTTTATTTATTTCTAATTTTTAATTTATTTTCTTATTATGAAATTTGGAAGCACTAAAATTTTATAACACTACAATTGAGGAAAAGATGGAGAAATTCTATTTTAAATATCACAGCGCTCTTTGTGTTTAGGGGTTTATTAAGATTACGTAGATGAACTCGTGAAAGATATACCTCAGGTACCTGTGATACATAAGGATGACGCCTTTGCATCGAAACTGGTTGTACAATTTAAAATAGATTATGGAAAAATATAAAATTATTCTTTGCGTCATGATGATTAGTCTTACCTGATGATGACTGCTAGATAGTCGAAACACGTGTTGTAAGAGTTTGAAATAAATTTGGTAGGCAGTACGACATCGTTTGAGTATCATTGTTAAATATGCTGTTCTACAATATCTCGCCGGAGAAAGAGGAGTTTATATGAATATACACGAAGTCACACCTGAACTTACATTAAGTTTACATTAAGACATATTTTTCACGAATCGATCTAAGCAATCCTAATTAACCCATAAACACAGTAACGCGGTCTAAAAGACCGCATTCAAGTTTAACAAAGGATTTCTCCATCTCTTCTTCAATTGCAATTTCATTAAAATGTAGTACTTCCATATTACATAATATATTATATAGTATATAAGAGATCGATTACAAAAATTAATGTATACTATGACTGATTTTCGAGGAAATTACTATTTAGGTTTTTCTACGGTCATTAAGACCGCACGTTTGTGATTACGTAAATATTTTTGAACCCATTTCATAAACATGAAAAAGAACTTTTAAAGAAAATTTCCTCAAACATCTCTTTAATTAGACTCTTAATTAATTCTCTTTGGGAGAAGGAAATCCTGGGGAAATCAGCCCTGGTCATTAGTTCATCACCAAGGTTCCGCAAATGGTAAAATAGCTTTTTCAGGACTTCAATGTACTAAAAAATTGGAAAATTTGGCAAAGTATATTTTTGTCGAAGAAAAATCAATTGCTTATTAAAATAAACTGTTTTTGTGCAATGATATCTAGTAATGTGCAATGTTAGTTCAACGGTGAGTTATTTAATAAAGATTTCCTAAAATAATAATATTTCTTTCAAATTCATATGTATATAAGTGCAAACTCGGTAAGCTGTAAAGCAAATTTTGAAAAAAAACATTGCATCGCGATTTCATATCATATTACATATGAATTTGGCAACATGGCAAAAGTGAACTTCAGTCACAAAAATATCTTTATCATATTAACAAAATATATTCACTACTTACGCGAAATGTCAGAACTAAAGATAAGAAAGGTCTATGAGACCGAATGTTTGTGCAAAAGTTAGGAAAGACGGAGTCTGAAGTTTCAGGTTAAAAAAGCAAACATTTTAAACTTTATCTGGATTTTATCAAGTCACCAGGGATGGGAGAAGAAAAAAATAACATTCACAATTGCTTTAATTCCAAAATCATGTTTAAACAAATAAAAAAATAGGGCAGGATTTATAATTTTCTCTTTGGGAGAAGGAAATCCTTGGGAAATCAGCCCTGGTCATTACTTCATCACCGATGTTCCGCAAATGGTAAAATAGCTTTTTCAGGACTTCAATGAACTAAAAAAATTGGCAAATTTGGCAAAGTATATTTTTGTCGGAGAAAAATCGATTGCTTATTATAAGAAACTGTTTTTGTGCAATGATATCTAGTATGATGAGACATGACAGTGAGACATACGACGTGAGTAAATACAAACTGTCGACTAATGACAAACAGGATGAAATTCCAAAGCTTTTTTCTCACCAAAAACTCCGAACTGCTGGTGAGAAAAACTATATGCAACTCATCTCCTAAAATATGGCTGAAATGATGAATTTGGGCAAATATGATCACTTTATATCCAAAAGCCAAATTAATCACACTTAACTCTAAAGTCAGTTACCTCATAGATATTTGTGACATGCTGCAAATACGGCTGAAAAATCAAATTTTCATTCACCTTCCTTTTATTTAATTTTTCAAGCAATTTTATTCAATTGAAAATAGAAATAATAAATTATTGTGTCCAGACACATTTTCATCGACGGTCACATTGCATAAAAATTGACTTGAAACGATCAGGAATGAAACGGTATTTGTGCCATTAAGAGGGTGTGGTTCGCGGATCTAAATGGAAGACAGAAATGGGACAGAAGCATTCCAGCACGTGCCAACTGGTTCGATTCGACCCATATCGATAAGTGGACCCGAGAGAGGTTTTTGACCCCATTGGTCTCATCGCCGAGAGCAGGGGATGTCGCTAATACACAGGCGCTCTGGGCAGTAATAAAACGAAAAACATCACGCCCCCCTGCCATCGCCAGATGAAAATTCTAGTATCAGTCATGAACGGTTCTCTCTCATCAGTCACCTCCTTCACTTGTACCACAAGTTTATAGCGCTACCTATCCCGAGAAAAATAGAATAAAAACTTACAGCACTTATCTCCATCTAACGTATGTCACCAGACACATATAAGCAGAATGGGTATAATTGACATGACCTACAGATTACTTCACGCACTGCATACACGACTTTTCTTTTTCTCTTTTATGACTTAGTCTCAATTCTGAGAATGAGCAGGTATCTTGGATTAGTGTCTGAAACTAAATGCATTTGTGACACTGAAATTCCATTGAAACTAAGGTCGTGATTAGGGAATTTTATAGCAACACGCGAATACTAATCAATAAACACAGATACGAGGTCTTATATACCAATTTGATTTTGAATTAGCCTTTTTGCCCAACTTTTAATTTTATCATGATTTAGTGTCCTCAAATAAAATATTATTTAAGAAATCTTTCACCAAAAATCATGCTCATTCCGACTGATTAACGAGGGAATAAATTGAAAACGTTTTATGCGGTTTGAATGTGACGGGGTGAGCATTTTTGATCCAATTCCATTAACACATAAAAGATATAATAAAATATTTTACTTTTTACTACCAAACTGGATCTTTATATTTGTTTTAAACTGATATGTAAAAAATATTTTCTGTAATCATTATATTTCTTTCAAAAACATTCATAAGATTTCATCTTAGGCAAGCAGCAATACGTATTTTTATAAACCTTTACATCACTATATCAAGTTATGTCACATGAATTTAGCAATATGGCAAAAGTGAACTTTATTTAAACATATATGTCAAGTAAATTTACAAACTGTATTCATTTATCGAAAAATTAGGAAATGAAGACTAGAAGTCGGTAATATCGCATATTTGTGATAATGTTAAGAAAGAGGATGTGTGTGGGTACGGACTACGGGTTATGTGATTTACAATTATTAATTCACTAAATAAGAAAGAAACGCGGGATGGACGCCCTTCATTCGACATTCTGCTCCTTAAAATCATTATCCTCGCCTCTGTAGGACATTCACAAGAACTGTGACTGCAAATAGTTCGCAAATATGAAGGTTCGAGTTTTGGATATCAGTGGTGATAACGCATGGGAAACGTGAGTGATCACTCCTCCGATGTTACTTTGCCTACTAAGGTAGGACCACCAAAAACCACACAATTCTAGTCAATCTGGTAAGAGGGAATAGAATTGCTAGGGCGGCAACGCCATAAAAGAAAAAAGTACAGCAAAATTTTATTCCTTCTTCTAGGAAGGAAGATCAAATAAAGAATTAAGATCATACGAAGAAACACCGATAAGCAAGTTAGTAAGCATTAGATAAGTAAGGATTGAGTGTTGTCGCAAACCAACCGTAGCATAGTACCTGCAAAAATGTTTCACGGATTCAATTATATACGACTGAAATGTACAGAAACTCCGAATCAGAGAAACGAGTGCAAAGAGGGGAAATTTAAATGACTAGTTAAACTGTCGGGAAAAAATATGTCAATTCTGCGTTTTTTGTTTTAAAAACATTTAAAATACGTACTTTACCGCTCCTAGAATCTTAGATTTTGGAAAGGTGAAGCATAAAAGCAGTCTGACGACCGAAGTAAATATATCCCAGCAGACAAGATAAGCTGCGGATAGATAGTATCCATAATCCATATCCACCAAACGGTTTTCTAAAGGGAGCTTGCCACCAACCCAGTTGGCAGAGTCGAGTCTAACACTCCCACCGCTTCCTCTCTCGCTGCAGACACAGACGCCTCCAACTGCTTCCCGGGGAGAACAATTTCACACAAGACTGACTAAATCCATTACAGTAAGATGCGGGCGCTTGGATTGCAGTGGGCAATTTCCGATAAGACTGGATTGAACTCAAGAAATTGTTTTTACCGAAAATGGTCCTTGTATCGCCTTTGAGCCTCCATTTATTGGACAGAAGATCTCGAAACTGAAGCTCACTTCTGCGGAAAGGAGACAAATTTTGACTCGTTGTTAACTATTGGCTGAAAAAAGAGAGATAAGCAAGATTTTTCCTTTGATGGGGTAACAGAGGAGACTTAGAATACTAACGGAAAGAGAAATGAGTGAAGGAATACAAATATGTGGCATTTAAAGTGGTAGAAATCACTTCCCTAGACTAAAATTTAAATGTAGGTCTTTTATTGTAATGATAACAATTGACTTTGTTTTTCCACATATTTGTATTTGAAACGACCCGGGTTTCGACGTTCAACGTCATCTTCAGGTACGTCGAAACCCGGGTCGTTTCAAATAAAAATATGTGGAAAAACAAAGTCAAGTGTTATCATTACAATGTTAACCCTTTGAGTGCGGCATGACGTGATATCACGTCATGGTTGTCTTTACGCTGGTGCTGATGACGTGATATCACGTCATGGGCACCGTGGCTGTCCCAGCTTTCACTAGGAGGCCTAGTAAAAATTCCCTAGTGAAAGCTGGAACACTCACTAAACCCTTGACGTGACATAGCGTCATCAGCACCAGCGTGAAGACGACCATGACGTGATATCACGTCATGCCGCACTCAAAGGCTTAACAGATTCCACCAAGTTACGCCTGATACTACCAATTATATGAAGGTCTTTTAGATTCCCACCAGGGCAATTAATCAATTTTGGTCCCACCCTAATGTCCTCAGGCGTTTTCAGAGAAGCTGTGGATAGTGCATTACACATTATTTTAATTGCGCCACTCAAAATGAAAACCCCGATGAAACCTGCAATACTCCATGGATAACCAGATGGCTCAATGTATCATATTTACACGTACCAGGTACGGGGAATACGGGAAAAGAAAGAGTATTTTATTATTTAAAAAAACAGGAAATATAAAGGATTTCATGTAATGAATTCGTCAACGTGCGTTGTGGATATGACTCAATGCTGAACAGAGGAAGAAAATCTCTTCGAGATACGATATAAGCAAGGGATGGAAGTAAAAGCCCCATGAGAGAGAACGAGGTACAAAATGGGTCAACTATAACGAAAGATATTTAATTAAAGATCTACAACACATAATAAAGTTTTCATGACACAACATATGTGGAAGGTTGCAGTTTAACATTTGTGAGATTTAATTACTAAAAATGATGAAAAAGTACGTTTTTAACCGAAATTTTAATTTCATAAAAATACAATGACGTTCCTGACGCTGACGTATTGCAGCGAACGCTTTATACTAATAAAATTCTTGAGGAATTTTATGGTTTACCTCTACACAATAAGGTTTGAAAACCAGCTTACATTAGGTGAATCCTAAAACCATTGAGTTTACAAATGTTGATGTATCAAACAAGAGTTGTCAGGAAATAAATTGTTGTAAGTATGGACAAAACACCCTAAGTTTCCTCCATAATACCGAAAAAGTAATGGGTGAACGTGATAAGAGAGACAAAAAACAGGGGGAATGTTAGGTGTCCTTAAATACGAGGGCGCGTATGAAGACATGCATGAATGTACCGGAAACAGAAGAGTTATGAAAAGATAAGACATGGCGGAGAACATAATTAAAAATGAGTATCCTTGGCCTTAAAACATTAACAAAGATCCACATTGTCAACCCGGAAACTGATCGGTTCGATTGATTCATGTGCATTTACATTTCTGCAGTTAAACAAGAAATACTTCTCTGATTACCACCTAGAATATCCAGACTTCACAATCTGCTATTCAAAACGTGAAAGTTTTGCAGAGGAACACGAGGATACTGGACACAGCACGTGACGAGAAGGTTAAGTACAAGGTGAAAGGGTTGAGGATACGAGACGAAGATGAGATATGACGGGAGAGGAAGATGGATGGCGAGGATAAGAGATGAAAAGGGACTGTTCAAAGGGAAGGGAGGTTTTGAGATGCTTATCTGTAAGGGAAGGGCTGCAGAGTGGAGGGAAAGTGGGTGGGAGGGACGGGGGGGGGGGGTGAGTGTAGCTGCAGCAGTGAGGCCAAAAGCAAGGATGAGACCAGTCGAAAAGCCAAAGGAGTATAAAGGAGAGGACGGAGAGAAGGGGGTTGACGGTGCACTTGACTCCAAGAGAACTACCCGACAACCCCACCACGCCTCCCCGCATCCCCTCAGACCTCACGCACCCTTGTACTCCGCACCGTGAAACCCTTCAGGGATCCTGTCGTGCTCCTAACGGAACCACAGAGTGCCAAAGGACTGGCGAAGGGCGCGTGGAAAGCGGTGTACTAGAGGAAAAGGAAAGGATGACAGCAGGTGAGTAGGGGGATGAAAGGCGAAGCCAGAGCGGATGAACAGTAGTGAAGCTAAGCAGGAAGGTGCAGCGGAATATTAAGGCTAGCGTGCGTAGCACAGGGGTTCCGCAAAGTTCATGGATGTTTGAATGACTTTTAGAGTTCCGTGATTTTTAAACGATCGCCTACACCAGAAGTACCGGAATTGGCGGATTGCCTGTTAGTACCGACAGGGGTCAATTTTACCCTTTAGAAATAATTTATTTTCTAAAGGAAACTTTGCGTTTTGTGCATTACTGACTAATGGTACCAGCACAAATGTCAGCTCTTTGTTAGTGTTATGGCTGTCATTTAAAAAACGCAAAAGGAATGATAAGAATATATATCTTTCAGAAATCCTAATAATTACAAGGATAAATGAATGGCGCAGATTGTTTTCAAAATGTCTTGCTAATGATTGCAAATTATTTTGCACAAATGATGCTAATATAAACGTACTATAATTTGCCATTTAAGCATCTCGTATGTGGCTCTCCGCATATCGACTTCTATACAGATGTGTATCGTAAATGAATTCGTAATTTAAGAGCTTATAATCCGATATAGCCGTTTTTCAGAAATTCCTATAACTACAAAGAAAAATATTGCAATGAAAGGCTTTATAACTCCATTTCATGATAAAAAAATTCAAATAAAACAAGTAAGATATAGCTCAGGGTCAAAATGACCACTCAGATACTAACAGATAAAACGTACTATGCATTAAAAATTATTGACGCTATGAGACATATCTTTTCATATTATATTCTAATCCTAAAAGAGTTTAAGTCAAGAAATATGTAAGAGATGAGATGTTTCAGCCATAAGTAATGAATTTTCTAAAATGAAAAGGGTTCAAAATGATTTCTCCGGCACTTCTTGCATTAAAGGATGACTTAAACAATCTTATCATTGCAAAAAAATGAAATACAGGAGAGATATTTGCGAGGGAGGCTTTTATGGCACCTGAATTTTATAAACTGGAAGTACCATTCATTAGCTGACATTGCGCTTACTTTATTTCTTAGCATAATAGAACAAGTAGATATCCAGGAAATTCACAAAATGAAGAAAATGGATGAATAATAAGAATATCTATTTATTTCTAGTTTAAAAAAATATTAAATTATGAAGACGAAGCGTAGTGAGACATGGCCTCAACAAACGAAATGAACGTTTATACTTTCCTTTTTCACTCTATATAATGTCAGCAGTCAAATAAAATTTTAAAATTTTCATTGTATAAATAGAATAACGGAGATTCCTGAGAAATAATGCGATGAGATCAGAGGAGAAGTTCAATAAATAAACATACAATCATACAAAAATCAACCGAACAAGTCGAAATAGTTTTTGTGTCAAAACAAATAGATAAATCTAAATAACATTAATATTTAGCTCGAAAATACATGATTGAATTCATTAATGCTATAAAAAATTACAAATTGAAAATTCATTGCAAAAGATATGAGTTTACATAAAAAACTGCGTAATATTGGAATTACTAAATGGTATGTCGTTGAGATATGAATTGCTAAATAATTATTTATGAAGAGCGTGGGAATCACAAAATCTGCTACTGCAGATAGGTCAATATACAAAAGAGTATTCTCATGGAAAGAATAGTAAAGAAAAGCATAGTTTTACAAACAGATCAAAAGAGCAATAAATGAAATCAACTTTTAAAATATGCACCCTTATCCACATGGAAGTCATTCATCAGCAAACAAAAACGAAAGACATCAATTACAACAAGAAATTGAGCAGGATGGAGACGATTAGTCGAGTCAAGAGAGTTTACTCCAACGGAAAACCTGAGCAAGAGCAAACATCACCATGAAACGGAACCATTTCAGAGAGGAACTCCTAGGGAAACGGTCGCGTGGAATTTTTATGGTATGCGACAGCAAATGGATTGTACTACCCAACTTTGCTCCTCTCTCTCATGGGTACGCTCCAAGAGCGAGTAAGGCTAGAGAGACCCTACAACTCAAAATAAAAACTTGAAAAGGAACGAAAGAATAAAAAATACCTGCCTTTACCCGCTTGTAGTCCCAAGAGGCACACTCCCATTATGCTAAATACACGCATCTGAAGGAAAGGTAGCTGCACAAAGGGAGAATAAACAAATGTTATCAAAATCTCTACCGAGCTTGCGACGAGATGCACTTCATGCGGATTCCGTGAGTATGCGAAGTCACGAGTGTATATACGCCGTTGACAAATATTCGGCTAAAAGAAACGGACTTGGGTGAAACAAGCGTTCCCCGTGTTTTGTCAAATCCACTCGATTAAAAATATTGACCTGAAAGGGTTTCACTGCAAAAAAACTAAACGGCATAGTTTGAGAACCCTTTCAAATCATTGTCTCCATATTACTCGAAAAATGTCAAAGAAACGTATTATAAGTACGGCGTTCACATTTCTTTAAGCTACCGCTCTATGAGCTGTATACTTATTAAGATTTAACTGACCTCTGACCTGGGAAACTACTCTCCAGAAGGCATTGCGATGGAATACAGGTGTTTACCATCTACATATTATTATAAATGAAATAAAAGTAAGAGAAACTTTAAATTAAAATTGCACCTCTTAACTGACAATATTTAAGTTGTAGCTAGTTTTGCTGCATACACTATAAAGAATATTCGAGAGATAAGTACGGGGTTAATTTAAAGCCGTTTATACACCTATATCCAGTCAAATTAGTTAGAGAATCCTCACTTGTGTGTTTTATGCCATAGGTTGTCGATCTCAAGCATCGTTCTCGAAATATTATATATCTAAATGATAAAATCTCACATACATGACAAGTAATACACAGGGAGCTTAATACTATTTTCTTTTGATTATGCGAGAGTTAATGAATCTATTTTTAATAAACTATTTAAGCAAGCTGCAGGAATATACCAAAATAGGACTCTGTAGACAAAATTATCCCTACTTTTTGCTAAATTTAGGGTAGGGAATAATTGATAAGAAGGATAAAAATAATAAATAATGATGAGCAAAGTAACGGTTAAAGAATTGAAGCGATGGTGTACGGAATTTGAAGGTAGGTGAAAGGCAAATTTGCCAACTGTATAAAGAAGGTCGTGCTAGAAGAGAAAACTATACCTGAATTAGGAAGTCGGACGACGGCAATGGACAATTTGAATGGTTAGAATAATGAATAGTTAGAAATTAATAACTTTGATTTAGGTTATCATAAAATTGAGGTTGTTTCGCATTATCTTGAGAAGGCTTTGTCCTATAAAAAACACAGCATGCCAACAGTTCTACAGTCAAAACCTTGGAGTTTTTAGGCCTAAGACGCAGATTCATATTACCTGGCTGAATGTTTTCCCGAGACGAGATCCAATACTCACATGCTCTCACCTATTCTAACCAAGAGGCTGATGTAATATTTTAAACTAGAACCCTATTTCTACATTAGGTTAACATAATAGCCATGTCATTTTGCGGCTACCATTAACCGGACATTCTAAAGCCGGACTTTTATGTGTTAGTTTAACTGAAATGCGGAATATATACTAAATTTTTTACTTAAATAGCGTTTAGTTTCTATGGCTACCTACACAAATATAACATTTTAAGAACAGTTTCATCACACTTGCAGCAACCTTTCGCAGATAGAACACTGAGGGTACTAATAAAGATAAAGTTCGTAGATTACCTTCATAATCTAGATAGTGAGAAAAAGAGACTGCACGAAGAAATAATGGAGAAGCGGGAGGAAGGATTGGGGAAAGATAACGCGGTGGATGGCAAGAAAGGAAGAGAGTATAAGGGAGATACCGAAGTCAACGAAGTTGGCTCGGCGAAGGGTGAAGCAGGTAAGAGAGAGGGGAACGTGGAGATAAGGAAGACGAGGGGTGCGAGGATAGTGCCCTGAGGTAGATCGCCCCAGAGATCACAAGGAGGGGATGCGGCCGGGAAGGGAAAGTGAATGGTTGCGGGGGGGAGGGGTTGGTCTGCGGGAAATTGAGGAGGAAGGATGCCGAGGTAAGGGTGTCTGGCAGGGGCCTCAGGGGGTTGAATGGGGTTAAAGAGGGTGCAAGAAGTGCCTGGGGGGCGGGCGGAAAAAAATACGAAAGGGGTGTTGCCGAGAGGTCGGATGTGTGGAATGGCAGGGCTAAGAGTGTGCCGAAAATCTCAGAGCACATCCAGAAGGCGAAAGGTACGGGCGTGGTAAACGCTCAGAGTAATCACATATTTCTTAGGCTCCCATTGAAAGTGACCCTAGTTATAGGGGAAGTACACACATATCTGGGGGCCGATCTTCAATCTGATGGTAATTTTTCGTGAAGCGAATTCATTAAGAAATCCCACGTGAGAGTAAACTAAATTTAAGGAAAGTTTTCGAAAATCACCGTGTCCCTTGTTCCTCTTACTCTTATCTTATAAAAATTTTTTACATAGTATATTGTTAAACTACCAATAAATATATTTATTTTATTACACATTTACAACTATATTTATCTTAATTTACGCTTTAATGTAAAGTATAACTTGCAATGCCTCATTTATCGATGCTATAATTTAATGCATCACATCGACACGTGCCATAAATCTCACACGTAATCGCAAAATATCTAGAAAAATAAGTGCAGTAATCAAACCATGCATTTAAAGACCAAAATTATGAGTTTGATTGTAATGATTCTAACTTATCGACCATCAAACACAAGTCTGGCGTCTGAGAAAATGTATAATTGTCTTCACCCAATTTAGTGCGTCTCGCATATCTTCATTTGATTGAATTGTATTTTAAAATTATAAAATAAAATAGTCATCCGATAGATTTGACCCCACAGATTTTCATACTTTTCTTTGCCTGGCCCAGAATCATATCTGGTTTAATACTCAATATCTTTAACCAACGTGGGCGAAAATAAGACCCAGCCAATGAATTCCTCGTGCTGAAAACCTTCAAGGTATCACCAAATCACCAAAAACGTTTCCACTGTTTTCAAGATTCAACTTACTTGTTTGTTGATGAGTAATTGATATATGCTTGAAAGGTACGCACTGTACTCGGGCAAGATCAGCAAACATTTAGCAAGAAAAATACCACTATAGCTCACCTTTTGCAATTACAGCTGCTTTTGTGACTAGCTCTGCAATACAACAATTACAATTTTTAGGGGAGAGTTTCAGTCAATAAACATAAAAGGATACGATGAGTTGAAAAATTTAAGGTGGTTGAACTTGGGTATACATGCGAAATAGTATTCACCACGAGTAATTATTACAGTAGGGAAAAGGTTGCTATTGTTTGTCGATTGAGTTTCGCTATTGACCTTAGTCGTCGCATACCAGACAAGATAACAAAATAATACTGCTGGAAACAGGAATATATTTATTGGAAAAAAAAAGTTGCCACAATGTGATAGGTAGGAACTCAATTAAATGCCTGTAAACAGCGGTGATTCTTAAATTCCATGCGTACGGTTATAAGTAAAAGGTTAAAATAGGTTTATAATTTATCAGTTGAATAAAGTTAAATATTCATACTTGTATTACCGAACCCATATACCACAGAAATGGGCCAGTACTTAATTTTTACTTACGTAAACCGCAAGATAAAAGGGAAGATGTAACGAGGAGAAGAATTGGCTTACCTGCAAAGGAAAATAAAAGAGCAATTAGTTTACAGGATACATCAGCGGGAAATTAATGCATTTGATCAATATCCATCATAATTATAGTATTAGGCAATTGAGTGCTGGAAATCTTAGACTCAAATTTTACAGCCTGAGGCATTACCTGGCGTTTACTGCAACTGCTATATTCTGTTTTACTTTAATAGAATTTAAAAATAGGGTTGCTTCTTAATGAGATCGCTGACGGGCGACCTCGTTCGCAAAACGAAGTGAATCTCTTTTTCTAAGAAATCAAAACTAAAACACTAAACTTGAAACGTAGACGCTATATTTACATTAGTGCATATTTAAATAGGTTGACTTTAGGCATAGATGTGATTGAGAAAAAGTAAATGCTTATCGATTAGTGCTTGTACACACATATTAAAAACATGATGAGACGCAGGCAATCTAATGAAGATATCCCGATGCCTGTTACCGATTCACCGTCGTGAATACTGGTAAGCGGAGAGTAATCGCCGGTAGTAATCACCGAGAGTGGAGCTGCTTGAGTATTTCCTCGAGTGGTCTCGCGTGGAAGAGGCGGAGGACTCCGTATAAATCGATTGGCCGCCCCCTCCCCCCCCCCTTTCGCTACCAATATATACAGCCCTGGCGATACTTCTGTGCCTGTGAATTATTTCCGAACAATTTCCCCCGCGCGAGATATGGCCCCCAGAGCGCATAAACACGGCCCCCAACAGCCTCCGCGACGGTCCCGCCCCCGCTCGCACTCGTTTTTTTCGCATCGCACTCGAGTCCGGCTCCGCCCACCGCCAGTCGAGAGGCCGAGTTTTGAACGCGGAGCGAGCGTGGTGAGATGCGAAAACCTCTCTATCAAACCCCAACGCCGTCCCCACGAACCAGTTCCATAAACATCTTCGCGTCCTCCGGCCTTACCCGTCTCCGGCACAGACACTTTCGCTCTCCCTCCAAACCGCCTCTCACTGGGTCACCCTTCAACTTTTTTCCTGCAGATTCTCCTGTGCGGCATTGGTCGATTTATCCAGAGATAAGGAACGTTGACTGCAGAAGACAGTAGGTAAACATAGCTGTTCCAGTTAACAATAACTATTGGATATTTCTACCGGTTAAATAAGGTTTTAATTCCCACTTAACTCTTTCAGTCTCATTAAGCAGCATATTGTATCTATATAAGTATGTACAGTCAATTCATAAAGTATCGCGACACTCTACACTAGCGGTTCGTGTAGGTCGGAGGTAGAAGCTCAAAATACGTTGGCTATCCTGACCTTTCTCTGGTGGCTATGTCCCTCTTGACTTTCAATAAATATGCTAGCTAGCATGCATGCATATCGCGACGCACCATGCACCGCTAGCATGGTTGTGTCGCGATACTTTATGAAGTGACTGTACATGTATAAGGTGTCTGAAAAGTTCTGCGAAATTAGGATTGCACTGATTAGTATGGTGTATATATATGTTATAAATATAAGACATTTAAATTGTATTGTGCAGAGTAATTTGTCAACACGTATGTTGCAAAATTATTCATACGCCCTGAAATAAATTTGTTGATATCTTCAACTGAGGAAGAGTGAACTATATTTTGAGCTGAATAGTCGAAGAAAAAAGACATTCCACCTGAAGAGAATTCTTTTAACAGCTAGTAGCACAAGATTAAAATTAGAACGACTTTTAAATGATGTTTTTGCTTTTATATGATAGTGAGAAAGTATGGTAAAGGCTGCGGAGATGAACTGATTGGAGGCAGTGGAGAGACAGTGCTATCAAAGAACAACGAAGATAAATGAGGGGAAACACCAAATAAGTAGAGTTACAAAAATTTGGAGAGAGAAAGTAATAAGAACATACTGAGCAGAAAAAGATACACATTTAATGCACATAGTTTTCAACTCACAAGCTCATTAGAAATAGCATTGAAAGTACAAATAGATGGAAGAACTAGGAAGGAATATCAAGAATGTAATGCATCAGACAAATTATGTAGATAAGCACAAATGTTGGTGAACGAGACGCTTGGCGAAACGCTGACAAATGTGGAAACGTTGACCCGGTGTGTAACCCGAGAAAAGCTCACTTGTTTAATTCATATTATTTCTCATTTTTACTATGATCACTAACCACAAAGCACGGAAAGAGGGAATTTATGAATCTATCTCTTCGGCAATACATCCCTCTTATATTACCGCTTCTGTTGCACCTTGAGGAGCAATATAACGTTAAAATGATATTTACTGAGTCCCACCGAAACGCACTTGTTCTGAACAGATCAAGTAAATTCATTTTAGGAAGGAAAAAGTATAATTATTTCCAAGTACAAGATTGAATCAAATCGTGAGTGGGTAAATATTGTTATAAATCTTCTTAAAACGTAAGCCAAGTAGGAAAAAACTGCATTTAAATACTGCACATCAAACACTAAGTACGAACAAATATAATAATAATCTTTAGTAGAGTAGAAACCTTGAAAATTCAAACCAAATAACTGAAAATGGGCATTTTTTCATTTAGGAGTCATACAAATAAAACAAAGAAAAGTGTCCAATCATTTGAGATAGCAATTATTACCGTTTATGCAGTGGATGAATTTCTCGGATCTTTGCCATTATTCTGTGAATATCAATTTTTTTTATCATGAATAGGAAATGCCTTTGGAAGCGATATTAAAATGAAGGGATATGATAGGCCAAGGTACAAGGAAAACGGCGAGAAAGCAAAGTTTTTGCAGAGGCTTTGCGAAAAGGGAGTTCTTTTATGATAAAGCCCCGAGACAAGAAAGATAAAGTGAGATAAGCAAACGGTGAACGATGAGCCACTGAGCAGCCAAGTAAAAGGCCCCATTATAAATCACATTTTTCAGCGACTTCCATTCAGGATACTGCGTTTGTTCCTCGGCAATAAAGACAGTTTTCCGCATTATTTTTCCTTAAACGAGTTCTCAGAAAACATAATATGATTCAATGGAAATTGAGGATATGTTTGAACATGAATCATAACGGTTACATTTATGATAAATCACAGGCTGCATTTCGCAAAATTTAGAAAATTCCATCCTTAAAGAGCTCTCGACAAAGGGAATGATGGTATGGGTGACCTTGAATCATGACCTTTGACGAGGCAGTTTTAGCGCGGGTCTTTTGGCATGAGGACGTTTGGGCGCGGGGACGTTTCGACGCAAGACCGGTAGACCGGTTTTTCAGACGATGCAATGCTTTCGTGCGTAAAAAGTGATTCGGCTAATGCTATTTCTATAATTTACTTGATAAAATATTCGAAATGCTATTACCAATTCCATGTTGCTGTTTAACATCCGGTGGCAAAGTTCATACGTCCGAAGCGCCGGTCGGCACGCGCCGAAAGGGCTCGCGCCCAAAATGCCGGCGACCAAATACCCACGCAATGAAACGGCTCGCACCCAAAAGGCAGTGCCCACTATGCCGCATCAGAATGCCCTTGACCTCTTTATATGGGTGTGCATCAATAAAATGTTCGCCGCAACAAAAATAAACCCAGTATTAAGATACATGACAGCTCCATTTTAATGTAGATCATATACTATGGGTAATTCAGAACCCTAAAATTCGTCAGCCTTAGAAGACGCGAAATAGGTATACAAGTATTAGTAAGCGTGACCGAAAACAGTAATATATCACAGTACTATCCGAGAAACTAAGAAAGAAAAACATATGACAAGTCGCTTATTAATGTATTGGCTCACATAACAGATTCGATGTATTTTTTGCTGATTTTTTCGAAATAAGCCTATATCTTTCGTGTTTCTCGATACATTATATCTAGTATCACCGTAACGTAGTAAGCTCAAATAATTTTTTCAGATATTTTTTCAAATTTTTACAGATCAGGAGAGACAAAACACATTGAATTTTATAAACAACTTTTATTTGTATGGTATTACTTTCTATTTGTTTCTTACTCTTGTAATGCCACTCGATGAGCAAATTGTACAGAAACAAAAATAGCATGGCATTTACACGTCAATTCTGTAGGCACCCGTGTTTTAAAGAAAACAGCATTTATTACATTAGGGCATTGCACTTGTCAAATATTACTACCTAGATCTTCAGAAAATTGCGCGAAAAAGTAATGAGTTGATGTACTTTTATGTCAGATTTACTTTTCTCAGTTACATCCCTCCAGAGCCCTTCTATTCTTCCCTCATTTTTAACTTCCACCTCGTTCCACGGGCCACAGCCTTTTCTCAATTGTCAATTATTCCCTTTTCCGAGCGATTTCCCCGTCGATCCTACTCCATTTACTTTCCTCTGGTACCGAAAAAGGGAGAAACCCATGAGAGAGGGCAAAATCGATGAGCATTAGCGATTCCAGGCAGCATAAGTTCTCCTCGTTTAATTTTACCTCCATTCCACTCTATAGAATGAGATCTCGCCACTGTCGAAGACTGCACTCGTCTTAACGACAGCCATTAATTGATTGAGAGTGTGTGAAGAACGTTTCAAGTTCGATGAAGCTTTTGAACTATTTCAGCCATAAACTTTCACATTGATTACTACCTTCACATAAGCAACATGTTTCTTGGAAATAAAACTTTGACAAAATATTTGCAATAATGTATTATTCACACGCAGTTTGATATAAACGTAAAAACTTAAATTAAAATCTCATAAAAGAAAAAAAATTTCAGTAATTGACTTTTCAATAAGATAGATTTAATTTATAATAATAGAACTATAAAAATATAGATTAAATTTTTCTGTTTACAGCGGAGTTATGAGGCCCAAGCATAATAGAATACTAGTCATAGTCGTGTCATTTGGCAGGAAGAAGAAATTTGAAAAACATATATCCACCAAACTATTTCTGAACTATCTCCAAACATTTTGTTTTTAATTTTCCCATACGGGATATAAGACGAAAAATTATTAGTATTGAGATATTCATTAAAAAGTTTAAAAATACCATATAAAGAGTGACTATGGTGATGGTAGGGAAGTAAAGTAGTATCAGAATTGATAAAGCAGATATCAGGGAGTAATTTTTCGGAAAAAAGATATTACTCTGGCCCCGGTGGCGGCGGGGTAAAGTCCTCGCCTGCTAACCCGAGGGTCGCGGGTTCGAGTCCCGCCTGGGTAGAATATTATCTGCCCAGGACATGGATGTCTGTGTCTCGTCCGTTGTTACTGTTGTTCACCCGACGTAAAATGGCCTAATGTGCTGTATTCGATGCAGTAAATAAATAAATAAAAATAAAATTACATTAATAATTGACATATAATGTTTTAAGGATTTCTGGAGGATCCTTTTTCTCCCTTCCTTCCTTTAACAACAGTGATGCTGGTGTAATACATTCTTTTCATTCATTTTGGCTCTTCACGACAAGTACGCCAAATCATACAGGTATTGTTGGTTATCTGTGGAGCCTATAACATTCTGACACACCTTGTCAAATATAAAACACGCTGGGCACATTTACGCACAGAGTGTCATCAATAGGCCACATTGGCTAACGTTCCAACGTGTAACGTACAAGCTACGTGAAAGTTATCTAAGGGAAACAGTATTTACAAATTGGAAAAAGCAGATTGTTTATAAGAACAGATTGCATATGTTACACTTGGGTACACATGACCACCATTTAAAATTTCTTTTAATTCTGAAAGTTGAGTTCTGTAACGAGACCTGTGCATTATTATTTGTTAATTTATTGTTTTTATAATATAAATTTTATTGTACAACCGTGATACATTTCATAAATACAAATTTTATTGCTAACAGCTCCCAATCAGATAATATAATATGGTGCAACTTTCTCAGTTTCATTTACACCTGAGGGCAAGAGTAAATTACAGCTTGGTTTCTCATCTTAGATCAAGCAGCCTATATGTACGAGAGGTGAGTTGAAAATGTTCTTCAACACATGTAGAAATAAAAAAAGAGAAAGTCAGTAATTAAAGTTTAGTTCTGTATATTTAACTCGACCTTACACGAATCAAAAAAGACTTATGACTAAATATATCCTTACTTTTAATGGCCATTTGGGATAGGAGTTGGAATATTTCTTCCGACTGAAGTAGTTTCTGCCCTAGGCATTGATCGCAGTTGATTATCACTCAGTATAATGAAATTAATTTGTGAATGAAATGTTTAGAAAACAATTAACTGCAGAGATTCAGACTGGAATGATATTAGCTTAGTCCACTTTCCCTGTGAGAAATATCTCATGGGGCAAGTGTTAACTCCACATGTATTGAAAGGACATTGCATTTTATCTAACTAAAATTATGATATTTTACTTCAAAACCAATCAATAATTAAGTGTAACAGAGATTTTTCCATAAAATTCTTCAATCCAATATCACATCAACCAGGTAATCAATCAATCCAAGATCACTGTCAGCGTATGAACGTTAGTATAAATATCATAGAATATGACAATCACCTCAGGATTTAGGGATTTCCACCCCATCTGCTTCTTTGGTCTTACTCGCACAAAATGTTTCAGTTAGGTGAAAGAATATTACAGAAAATACCCTGCCATTTTACATACCCTGGTTTCACTTTTTTAAATTTTACATGCTGTATTCATAGACATATGGTATGGCACTTAGTGAATTTTTCCGCTGCTATCCTCAACATCGCGCACCTGGCGCAATAGAAATTTACACAGAAACAGAATATCTATAAGTGCTCAAAGAGAAACCAAACGTATATTGACTTATACCTGCTACCACATACGACGCAATGTCTGCTAGTGCAACGTCGAAATAATACCGTATATATAACAGTAATACCAGTTTAAAAAACAACAGTCATTATGAAAGATATTCACCATAACGAGTTTGCATTCAATTATATGACCAAGCTATTAACATTGAAAAGAAGAAATGGAATCGCAATTTTATATGAAGATGAGTGGAGGAAGGTTGGGCCAATAAACTTTAATATTTCCCAACGCGATGAAGATTCATATATTCAAAGAGCCCATCTCTTCTCTCCCTTTCTTAATTCGGATGATAAACCATCAATCAAAATTAACGAGAGGCACTAATTTTCCATTGGCAATAAATCAAATTCTGGAGTAAGTGCGTTAATCCCGGCGGAGATGTAGGCACTTAGGGTTCCACGGTAGGGCGCGAGCCAACTAAGAATTAATTGATTCCTCGAATTAGCACGGGTCATAAAATTTTTTTCTCCTCCTCGAGAATCCCTCTTCTTGGCGATAAAAATATTGATTATTCGGGGGCCTGCTAAGTACCATATCTCACGAGATTAATGCCTAGAATACAGATCGAACCTTTTTTTCTAATTTGAAAGTATACTATCAGATGGGAACGTTGGTAATAGATATTGGCCGCAGGAGCCCTAGTAAATTAGATCAAAAGTCAATGGTAGTAGCCGACGCAAAATGTGCCGCAAATAAGACGCGACTGGAAGCGGATGACAGAAGACCGGATGGGTATGAGAACACATGGTAGACAACGCTGCTAATATCAACGCACTGGAAAGCTGATGAAGTATCAAAAGTTCAGAATCCATGTTTAAAAGTACTTTGTACTTTTAATGAGTACTACGCGTTTCGTAGTTTGCTGTATCGTCAGGTTCCTTACCTTACTGAGGTTACATAATGATTTAGCCAGTTGAAAAATGCGTAATACTCATTAAATAATTGTGGAACAGTACAAAGCATCATTAAATACAAGATTCATCCACGAATTGACTCCTGAATTTGTAAATTTGATCAGAAGCCCCTTTTGCAATAATATTTACGATCCAAAAATACAGCATCACTTTGATCTTGTTCACAACCCATCGTAAAACCACAAGCTAAAAAATTTGGTTTTAAATTGAGAGAGCATCTTAGTTGATCTCATACACGGATAATATATTATAATTTGGTTACGTAGGTACACGACCAGAGGAACCATGATATTATATAGCGGAAGCTACTCTGCGTTATAGGAAGAATATGGTACGTATACAATAGACTATTGCGTTAAAATACTCTTCTGCGCAAATGCTGCTATGTTTTGCTATCACTACACGAGGGAAAAATTATTCAATTCTGTTATCATGCCTAATATTATTTTCCGCCATTTTGCGTCATTGCAAAATATACCATGGCAAAGGGGTAAAGCGACGTCAAGCTGGGGAAGTCTGTAGTTAAATCGGACTGCGAGTAGCTTTTTAATCATCCAGTCTCTTCACTAGTTAAACTCATCTTTATCAGAATTGTGGCAATTGTTGGATTTGAAATACATATTTTAATTTTCTCCCAACAAAGTGAAAACAGTTTTTTTAAGTTGATTATGTCATTTTCGCGAGACTTGTCTTGCCTACCAAATACTTCACTTTCCCTGTACTTATTGATACTTGAAAGGTATGCTTTGTAAGAATTAGCACGTAGTAAATCGAGTTGGATAACTAAATTATGGGCTTTTATTATTGTGTAAGTACTGAATAACATGTAAATATGTTAAACCTTTTTCTCACAATCCACGATGAATTTGAAGAAATGCAAAAAAAATTTCTCTGGACATTATCGGTTTATTATTTGCTCCAGGTATCCACAACATAAAAAACGTCCTTGATACTGACATGTTCTAGTGGCCTAATCTCTTTTTTTAATGTGCAATCATTTATTGTTTTATTGTCATTGATTCTTCTTAAGTATAAGTTTCCTAATTCAACAGATATAAAAGTTGCAATGTATTGTCTTTTATATATTCTTGAAAAATCAAAATTAGTCCTGTTGTTACTTGCCACTTTGTACGCAAATAAGAAACCTTTACGCAAGTCAAGTGGTCCAGAAGGACTAACAACGTATTTGCAACACAGGTACGCATTCGCAATACGTGATGAATATTTATGATAAAAATAGTATTTTTTCCTATTACTCAATCTACGAGAAATTACGCGCTAGTGAGTTTACTGACAAACATTCCCCCCACAAGATTCCTAACTCCCTTTCAACCGAGCAGTAAAATTTCCTCGGTAACCGTCGAGGCCAAACACGGGACTAAATACCCTTAATCAAACACACACCCACCCTCCCCCCCGTTACGCGATAGCTACTATCCCGTCGTTTCCATTACCGCAGAGAATAATCCCCATGGGGTCCTTCCTTTTTGTCCACACCTATCCCAGAATGTTAGCACTTCCTCCGCAAACAATTCAAACCTCAGCGGTTGGGAACTTAACCTTAACTGATTGATACGTCAGGCGCGAAATATCTCAATTTACCCATCGTCTACTCTAAATTTTCACACACTAAGGAGTCGTAATTTCCCTAATGGAGATCATGTATAAAACAATAATAATTGGATGGAACACATGAGGAAAAATATTCATATAAAGCGGGATGTATAACTCACTTGTATTTCCGTCGAAATTAATTGTTAATTATAGCTGTTTTTTAAGTATGCTACCGGTTAAGGTAGGATTTCCTGAATGTTAGAGAGTCACCTCTAGGTTTTTCACACATTCCGAGGCCCGTCTATCTCTAGTATTTCATTTTTTGCCTCAGCATACGATCTACCGTTCTTCATTCCGTCCATGAAACCTATTTTCTTTCTTCCTCTTCCCCGCTTGCCCAGCATCCTTCCCTCTATCACATTCTTGAGCAACCTATCGCCCCTTATTACATCCTCCAGCCAACCACTCTGTCGATCTCGAATTTCATGAAGAAGTTTCTTTTCCTCGCCCTCGCTTTTTCTCAAGCACTTCCTCATTAGCCTTTCTCTTCGCCCACCTCACCTTCTCCATCCTTCTCCACACCCACATCTCAAATTCCTGTAGCCTATTCTTGTCCCCCTTTCTGAGGGTCCACGTTTCTGCAAAATATATCACTACTATACAAAACAAGCTCTTCACCAGCCTCTTCTTCACATCCTTACCCAAGGTCTCCCTCATCAGCTCCCTTCTATTCCTAAACGCCTCCTTAGCTAGCGCTATTCTCTTTCCTGCTATGTCCGTTTTCTTCTAGCTTACTACCCATGTATTTAAAATTCTCTACCTGCACGAGTTTTTGTCCTCCAACATTAATAACCAGCCTCGCCTTCTTTGTTCTTGAAGCCGCTTAATACTGCATACAAATTATAAAAATACGTAGCTTAACAAGGCATTAAAATGGTCATATACCATTTCTCGGCGTTGCAGTTCTGCTGAACGCATATCTCAGCTACAAGGATAAAAATCTATAATCTCGCTGCTATCCAATGAGAAAATAAAAATAGCTGATTTCATCTTGCACGATTAAGCCAGCTAAATCAAATGTGACCACGTTGCATTTTTGGCAGCTAATACTGTTTAGTCATGACCGATGTTTCCGACTGAGAAGAGTTTTGACGCCCCGGAACCAATTTTGTAACCAAGTTAAAATAAAACAACTTTTTTGGACTATATTTATCCGTCTGTTGAGAAAAATATTACTTTAGACAATATATGAAGATAGTTTTTTTAAATCATGAATATTCCCAATCGGAAAATTTACTCACCAAATTTCTCCATTAATGTCTCTTTGCACGCATTCATTTCTGTAACTGAATTACATTGTAGTTATACTGTTTAAAATAACAAAGTCACGTTTGGAAGTTTGAAAAAACTTATTTTTCCCCCACAATAACCTAATATCTGTGAAAAAGGAAAATGATTTTTATGGGATTTTAGGTGAAAATTGGTATCGGAAACTTAAAATGACATGTAATGATAATTATCATTTATGATCTGGTATGTAATCAAATATACGGCCGATATTGGATTTAGTTTGAATGATATTAATGCCAGTATTTACCTAGCTTTTAACTGCAAATTATTAAGTAGCTTTTAACTGCAATATTTGAAATGATTTGATAGAAGTATAAAAGAATGCAAGGGTTAATCGTATTAAATATTTTCACTACCATATGCATCGAATTTTATTATAATTACAAATCTTTTGCTAAATTTTACGAAAAAGAACTGGATACACTTTGAGAAAACTGATGCAAAACAGTTAATAAGACCACTGTTGGAAGGGAAAAAAATATTCTGGGTGAATATTTATGAGAATTCTCCCTCTGCTGCATGAGTAATTGATAAGATGAGATGTGCCTGCTATATCGAATCTAAATATTCAATATTTCAGGGAGTTTAACACTTCGGTTAACTCAGATAAACCAATGCATGGAGATAAAAGAAAAAATATAACATTTTTCACAATGGTGCATCAAAAGAATTCGGTACTCTGGGCCATAATTTTATGGGCAAATTACGGTTACTACTAACGTAATCATGGTTACAAATATATTTTCATTTCGACTAATACCGACAAAAAACTGGTATGAATTCCAGATGAATTTCCATATTTCTGTCCACCTAATGTGGTGTTACTACATTTCTGTTTATCTATTCGTTTCGACCACTGTTTCGGAAAAACGGACGAGCTCGCTGATTTCTCTTAATTACGCGACCCAGAAAAAGGGGAGTTATTCCCGGCAAGATAGTTGCGCGAATTATGGAGTCCCGGTATTACCTGCATCTCATTATTTCCTACCCCTGGCCGCACGAAAACTTCCGCTGATTAAAAAAAGGGCACAATGGGAGGTTATCGCATTGGCGGAAACGTGGGAGGAGAAAGAGAAGAGGAAGAATGAGGCTGGGAAAGAAAGAAAATATAGACTCCCGAGTAATCAAGAGATGTTCCGGAAAAAATATTAGGAAAAACATAGAAATTATATTTCATAAACCAAGCCTCGGGAAAATCCAAGAAAGAGGTATTTATATACCTATAATACTGAATAATGAACAGTAAGCGAACATAAGAAGTGACGAAATCAGTGTTCAGATTACACTTTTGAGCCCCAAGCTTAGAAAAGTGAAGCAGGATAATAAAAAAATACAAGTACGCCCGAAAAATTACTATTTCGAATTATTGTAGTTTTTGGCTTCTTTTACTCCCTGGCCTACGCACTTAAAATCATATGCGGCCATTGGAGGACATAAAGTTCAGGCCGTAAAAATGTCAACCACATATTTACCGAAGATAGGGTTGATTAAGTGTTTGGCATTTGCCAATTCCTGACTACGATACAAGGATCTAGGATATCAAAAGACATCTCATAGAGATGACGAGGAAAGTATGCAACCAGAGAGATAAGATACTTTACACCATTTCAGATATGAGATCTGTGCTGTGGGATATCTCTACCAAATCGACCATTAGGGATTAGCCAATATCATACAGATGTTACACGAAAATAGAAAAACCAAGGCACGGTAATTTCAAAAGGTACAAAGGGACTTGTAAGAAAAGATAATTAAGGAAAGAGAGGAGCACAACGTTAAAAATATTCAAATCCAAAACAACCCCCAAAAACTTATTTGAAAAGAAAAGTAAGCTAGGACCTAAATACAGAGGAACGAGGGAGAGAAAAACTGCCCAAATCAAGGAAGACCTTTCCTTACACTAAGCTCTTTCCCACTATTCTACATCATATGATCAAACCTCTCTTTAACTTTTATCCTCGCTTTGCATATCTCTGGTACATCCTCACCCCCTGTGCGGCGTTTATAAGGCATTTTACAAGTTATTCACAGTATGGACTCTTATTGCAAGTTGTTTCCAGGGTGATTCTCCATGAAGTGGGAGTCGCGATATTGTCAATTGCGGTAGTGACATTAATATAGAGGTATGTAGAATACAAACTGCACATTTTGGAATCTTTATCATACAAATAATAATTTAACAAAACTAGCTTACTTCAATTAAACGTAGTGTTGGCAATGGCTGCTTACGTTGAAAATATGTGAGCATAGGAAGTGTAAGAAATGGTTGAGCTCTCTTATGGCTGAATTGGGATTAAAACAAATAAGAATGATATGCTAAAACTGAAACTTGCTAATAAATTGTTAAAATTGCTCTTTTCAGGTATTCTCATCGCGTGTTTAGTTTTTCTGACAACAGTTTCTCCCCTCTTCCTGGGAGCGTCTTCAGGTCCGTTGGACATTTTGTAATTATTGTCAAAAAAACTAAAAACGTGACGAGAATACCTGAAAAGAGCAATATTAACAAGTATATGAGTCGCGGAAGCCTTCAAAGAAATTGGTAATAAATTATCTTCAAATTTCTTTCACGAAAAAATATCGATTTAAAAAAATTTCATGAAAGTGGGTTGTTTTTGACCTCGGGTATTTAAAAAAATATTTTTGAAATATAGCTGAGAATTTGGTACATGTCTTATGCTTTTAATTTTTTTTAAATTCGGTATTTTCTGTCTGAGTAATGACGTAAAAGTTTAATTACATGATCGACGAAATAGGAAATTGTTCAGCACATTCTATCCTCCGAGAAGTGTACATTCGGTGATTGACGTTCATTTGACGGACGTCAATTTAACCTTGATATTCCTGCAAACCAGCCTCGTTGTATCTCCTCCGGGTCCTCTCCCTTCGTTTCAAAGTCGGGGGGAATGTAGGTTGGGGAATGGCGAGTAGTGTGTGGGGTACCGTGAAGGTAGAAGACCGGAGAATGTGTCCGGTCGATACGGACCGTGGTGGACCTAATTAATGTCCCGCGGACCAGTGGAGGAGAATAGGGTAGGAGGGTTAAGACATGGAATGTGCTGAGAATTTCGTCGGAAAGTAAGGGGAGAGAGAGGCCGAAAAAGTTAAGAGGGTTGAATTTTCCAGTGAATCTAAAAAGCATATCACGCGATTCAAAATCCAGTGCTAGAACTAGTTGACCTGCCGTTACTTAGTAAATGTAGAATTTTGTTTGATATGTGTCGTCCAATACGGTTTCCCTGATCGATGAACTTTCACAGTCTTTTCAAAAGCCGTCCATAGGGTTTGCATTCCATAACTCTTCCTAGAATATTAAAGAGATGGTATAAATCGAATCTTCAACTAGTGCAAAGCTATACTAATACTAAAATAATTGATTATGGATGAAGAATCATTTATGCCTTCCTACAGTTTCCCACGGTTATTGCGCTTCTGTAAGGCTCACAAAGTTTGTTCAACGTTTCTGTATCCCATACTTTGAGTAATTTTATCAAGAAATTATAGACTTTTCATTCTTCAGTACATAAGAAAATTTATCTATTATCAGGTATTATGTTCATCTTTCAGTGACTGTTGATCCTTACATTACTTGTGTCGTGCAAATTGATATTGACCGTGACGAAGTATTTTTTATACCTTTATTTTATCTTTTTACGCGTTACAAAATCCTGTTTAGCGCCAAAATTTACTTCCCCCGGATTTTTTCCTGCTCTGAATTTCTGAGCTCCGACATTTAACATTTAACTTATGATGTTTTATATTTCATGCATGACTACGAGAATAGCAAATAAATTTTATTACATATTAGGGATTTGTATGTTCATTAGCTTCATGGCTCATCCAAAATAAATAGTAAATTAAGTGGTATTAATGGTAGCTAGTTGAACAAAACAACTGTCAAGAAATTTGCACTAAGAAATGAGGGGAATTAAAATTAGGACAGGGGAGTTTGCTAGTCTGCTTTGACCTATTTATGATGGATTTTTTTCAATCTTATTGATTTTATTTAACAAGTGTATATTGGTGGCCAAACTTATTAGTGGTTGGAAGGGATTAGCCGGAGGATAGAAATCTCTTTATTGAGGACACGGCGATGCGACATAGAATCTGAGAGAAAAAATAATTCTATTGATACATTTTGTAGGTAAGGAAGCGGCTCACCTCACAGTTAGGTTAACAGAAGAAACTCGGAAGCACTGTGCATAGGTGAAACCCAGAGGTAGCGAATTCAGAGACTCGCTAGTTAAATTGCATGTGTTCGGATTATCTAGTTTTCCGGAGTTAATTTGATTCCGTTTTTCCGCTCGCGGTTAGAGACGCACTGCGTCGACGTAGAAGTCGATTCTGGGACAGGACTTTCGTGAATATGGAAAGAGCGTTCACTTTGGCGTAAGAAGAAAATAAAAACGGTAGGTAATGGACGACCGTGCACGCGAGTATTGACTGGGTCTAGGCATCAGAATTAAAGCCCTTTGACACGCTCCTTGCTTTAAACGCTGTGAATGCTCCGAATGTAGGTTACCTAATCACATTAAACGTCGCCCGCAAACTCAGCTACTGCAGTTAATGTGGCACGCCCGTATAATATATTCAGAGTGCCCGCTCCTTTAAAGCAGCAAAATGGCGTGGCCTGGGCATTGAATAATTTCTGGTGAGCATGGGTGGACTTTGGATCATTTAATTACTGTAATTAGTGAAATGTCTATGTATTCACCGAGGAATGTAACTAAATAAGTATTATAATATGTTAATAAGGTCAGGATATTCGGAATTTAAAATTTTTGTCCCTGAGGAAACTCAATTTCTATTTGAACGTGTTAAAACTATGTTGAATTCCGTATGACTTAGAAAAAAACTCACCATCCCCACTATCCTCGTGTGTTTTCACAATTTGGTCACATGCAAGGCAGAGTATGCAATATCAGAGTATGAAATGTTTTGTGGTTTTTTCGGACATAAGAATTTAAAATCTCATCTCTCAAATGAAAAAAAATTATTGTTGAAAATAACTGGAAAATGTTTTATTGTAGTTTGAGCATTAATATATTTATAATTCACCTTTTGGTAGAGTAACCCTGACTGCAAAAAATAAAGAGAAAGTTACACGTGATGGCTGGACTAAGACTTCTCCTTGAATAAGCGTGCTAAATTAATCTTGGATGAACTAGTACTTTTTACTGTAGTCTAAATGAACGTGTATACATTTGAATGATTAACAGTATATACTGAATTACACATGAGGATCATGTTTTCATAAAACTCGCGACCTATTTTAAAAGTTTTTGGTTGACTCACTTTGTTGCTATTTTTCATTATATTAATTCAGTGTATACCTGCATTGTCTAATTTGCTTCATTTCGAGTTTGTAAACTAGCATCTGATTCCTTGTATACATTTTCCATTGTTTTACGTACGATATCACAGTAACGGCGTAGTTTTCAGTTATTTCAAGGGAGAGGCATACTGCTGATTCTGTGCTCCCTCTGTTGAATGATCATTGTATGGGAATGAGTGATCTAATAAAGCCAAAACGACCTAGTAAGTTATCCTTCGAGTCGGATTTGTTTGAATTGGATTGTGATACTATTGGAGACGGAGTTTTAGTCGAGAGATTTTGATGCGAGCATCGTTCAAAAGTTTTCGATTACGTGAAATGGATAGGAAAATTCGCCGGAGCACGTTGATGCGTGGGTTAACAAATGATGTGCTGCCCCGAGGAGATAGAGAGTCGAGTATCTAGGACGAATCAAGGACGCTCTTGTAGGCCGAAAAAATAAACATTTGCAGAAACGAAGCAACATATACGAAACATGGAGCATTCGGACGGAGGGAAGAAGGCACCCCTGCCCTCTTTCTATGACCGGGCGCCATTTCACTTCAGAAATGTTTCTAAATTGTCAAGAGGCCACGAGGGTGGAGGTGAAAGACAAGACAAAGACCTCCTCTTACAAGCGATGCTTCTGGGATGGCGGAAAATAGCTCCGGCTCCGAAACCGAATGCTTTTACATGCGCCGTCGTGTATGTGAGCAAGGGCATGCATCGTTCGTGAACTCGTTCTCATTTTATTTCATCATTTTTTAATTCCCTTTTTATTTTCTCCTCCGAGGATAATTTTGCGCATTACACGCAAGCGTCCGTGCTCATAAACAGTGGAGGATGAGGTAGCAAGGAATGACAGAGGAGACGAGATGATGTTGTCGGGAGGAAAGGCAAGGCTAAAAAAGAGTGCGGGTAAAAAAATGGAAGAAGTTGGATGGAATTAAAAGGCCGAAGCGAACAGTTTGATAAAGCTCGCAAACATTTGCGAAAAGATACGGATGTTTGAAATAAAAAAAATGATACGAAATAAAATTCTCGCCGGGGAGGGGGCGGGGTAAAAAGGCCAAGAGAAACTGTGAAACACGTCGGAGACTTAGGAGTGAGGAGGGGAGAGACTTTTAGAGGAGGAATTTTTGAAATGGAGGGCTGATTGCCGCAGGGGTCTGTTACACTGGTCTCATACCCTCCCTTTCCACATCCCTTTAGCCCTCGGTAGCCCCGTCGACCCGGCTATAATGTCTCCTTCTCCACCCTGGCCTTAGTTTGCTGCTATCGAGGCATCGGAGGGTGCTACATTTGGCGGGAGGATGAACCATTTGCCTCATAGGGAGTAAAATTAAAGCTTACTGGATTCTAGCAAAAGTTTTACTAGGAATAATTATAATTATCAATTTTTAAGAGAAAAGCAGCCTATGACCAAATATTTAATACATAATTACTCTCACAATGGTAGAGTAACTAGGATTATAAATACGTTTTTGGGTTTCTTAAGTTATGGTCAGATTACGTAATTATCTCCATTATATATATTGAACAATAAAAATGTTTACGTGAGTTTGAAACCAGTGTGCGTAGTATATTTTAGACAACATCTATCGTAGAAGATTATCCTGACGGTGATAAGCTAAACTCTTACTGGTATCTAGCACAGTTGTTACTCGGGATAAAATTTATTTATCCTTTTGTAGCTAGAGGCCATTAATCAAATATTGAGTATATACTTTCTCTCACAGCGGTTAAATCAAAAGGATTTTAAAAACTTGTGGATTTCAAATGGGATGATAAACTGTTATCGCAATCTCCATTATTTATATTTTACAGTAGAAAAGGTCCAAATTGTTCGCGGTTTGAAAATGAAATTGAATTATAAAATCCTGCGAGGTTATTACATGAATTCCAACGAAAGATAGCTTATGTAAAGAATTGATCTCAACAAAAAGTAAAAACTTCCCCACTGAAACATGAAGTCTGCGGACTATAAACTCAACTCGACAATTACTTAGAGCTGGCTAACCACTTTCGATATCATTTAAAATAAATGATAATTGTATATCCCATTTTGAAGCCATGAAAATTTACTTGAACAGAATTAACAAAACTCTAAGTGTTAAATTCGCCTGGATCGTTGATTATTATTTATTAAATTGTAATTCCTAATTAATTAAACGTTTTACTTGTATTCTTATTCTGTTACAGTAACTAAACGATAATTAAAACGATGGTTAACATTCTAATCAACTCTTCTGTGTAATTCATTACCGCCAGAAATGAAAAATGGAAACACTCCTCAGAACCTCAATGATACATTTTGTAAATTCGGATTGCAATGTTAATGCTATTCTTGCGATTTTTAATTTATCAATTTTTATATAATTTTTCTGTTACACTGTAAGACGTAAATCATATTGTACATACACCATTGATGAAAATGTATTGTTTCATTGTTGCCCAAAGAGCTTCGTACCCAGGGAAATTTATATATTTTTCTATTTCTATCAAACTAAGAATTATTGAAATTATCTCCAATTTCAAAGACTAAAATATTTTACTTCAAGAAATGCATCAGTAAATAAGCATGGTCTTTCCACGCATATAAATTCACATTTACTCAGCACGATCAAAATGGCATAATATTTCCGAATGCAAGTCGCGATGAAAGAAATGTGCTTGGAGAGTTAAAGGACGATTTACAACATTCAAGTAATATACCAAATCGATTTGCTTTTGCCACTACTCTGCGCACCACGAGAGGAGATAAAAATGGAGTATATATTTTTAAGCACAGTGAGGGAGGAAGGAACAAAATTGGGTCGCAATCTTAGAAGCATTTTCCGAACGTATTTTCATGTCGCGATGTACATTTTCACCCAGGCAGCCTTCTCCATTGTGCGACGGGGTAATAATTCTTTCCTTTTTATTACCTTATATGATCTCGTAAAAAACATCCTCCTTGAATATCCATAGTTACCAGCATTCAAGCAGCACTGCTCACTATTCGTGGTTTATGCCTTCGAGAATATAATCTATTTTTTTCGGCATTTACTAACCTTTTTTCGGTACGTAAACATAAAAATCATAATTTTCTATTTATATTCAAAAATCTCCTCTATCTTCCGAGGGAAGAGAAGAGAAAAATCCCTTATTACGGATTCAAGCTGGCCGTAAAAGCGGGTCATATCAATTTAATGGCGCCTATGATTTTCCTCTAAGGAGTTATATACATATTTTTATGTGAAGTGTTTTCCCCGTTCATATATCCCTATTATATTACTCCTATTCTTACTCTCCTTACCCAACCCTACTTGATATCCCATAAATACATGTTTTACGGCCTAATTTTCGGGTTCTTAACAATTGATTGGTTTGAATCTCTCCCTTTCTAGTCTTTCAAGATTCTAAAAACCAATCCCATTCCGGTATCTCCTTAATTCTCGCCCTACGCTTTTCAAGATAACTTCTCCGCTTTGAGCTCCATAGAAGGAGAAAAAATAAACTTCACCACTGCCTTAACCTCATGTCCATCCACTCCTTCCCATACACCACTTCTCCTTCCTCAGAGTCACCACCAAAGGAGGGTGAAGTGAAAAGCCCCCGAGAGGCCCCAGCGATTCTAGTATATAAAAAGAGATTATTCAACTTCACCGCACTACTTGCTGAGCTTCGGCAACGAAAAAGTACATATATATGCATATACATACATATATATATTCATACCCGCGCGTGCCCGTGAGTAGTAGCAAGATGAAGAGAAAAAATATATATGAAGACTGGGGGGAAAGTAATGGAGGAAAAAGACTCTTCGGGGTTTACAAAGACGGTGAAAAAGAAAATCTTATATGCCTGAGTCGCCTCGAGTAATTACGCAAGAGGGCAGGAATGACCAGAGCTCACGCAAACCAAGACAAGTATCTTTCCTTTCTGCACAAGCAGCGTAAATGTCCACTGCTAAAGGCAGAGCGATATCCATAAATCTATATCAATAATGCGATAAAAATTTTGCAACGCATATCGCGTGATTTCTCATCACATAAAAACGCAATCGATAGGTGCTAGAGCAGAGTGAAGTTTGAAAATCAATATTGATGATACGATAAAAGTTTTGCATTGCATATCACGAAATGTCTCATCAATGTAAAACCCTATCTATATAAGTTAAGATGTTTACTATCCGATACCGATATGGTGATAACATATACTGAACATGCACATCACGTGATATCTCATCAAAAAAGTCGGGAAAAATTAGGAGCTGGGGCATAACGGTGTTGTCAATGTACTGATACTGATGTCAAAATACTGATTAATCGAGAAAAATATTGAAGAATTTACCACAAGGTATTTAAGCAAATGAAACGAAAAAATAAACGCGAAACTAAAAGAAAAAGTTCCAAACAAATGCCATATTATATTTTGCAGTGCTGCGGGAATGTACAGGCTGGACTCTCTACTTGCTACTCGAGATCTCACATTGCATCACGGTCGAAGTAAACATTGACAGCAGCTCGGATGCTTTTCAAATGCGACATTCTTATTTGGCTAAGAGAAATAATAGCTGCCATTGAGACTTTATGAAAATTCTAGTCGGTATACAAAACAGGTTATTCTTTGACCTGCGCTCTGATGTCTTTGTCTTAGAGCTCACACCGAGACCAGTCTTTCATGACGACAAGTCTCTCAGGGTTTCATCAGCCCGGAAGAGGTTTGAGAAGTCTTACATCGAAATGGTGCGTCGACCGACATGGAAAACCTGACCCAGTGTGAAACCCGAGAGAAGTTTACATAAGTTACTCGCCGGGAATCAAACCCTTTATCCAAGACATAATTTTATACTTAAAACTAAACCCACACCAGGCATCATTTGAAACATACGTTTGCATTTAGACTGTATGCATAAAATTCGCAGGATTGACCTTGTGGAACAACATAACGATAGGAAAATAATTCACTTGAATAATTCCACATTTTTTATTTAAACCGACTCAGGTTTCAACCATACTAAGTCATTTTTGAGGTAACATTATCCCATATCAACAGATCACTGACAGGCCCTCGTGTATTGGGCGCGCAATGACCAATTTATACCTTGAAAATAACTATGTAAAGTTGTAACCTGGGTAGGTTTGGTTAAAAACTGAAGAATTTTACAAATAAAACTTATTCTCGTCTACTTATCTCACTGCGCAGTTTTCAGTCACGAAATGTACTCACACTTATATTGCACTGATACCATATGGTGTTGTGGATAATGCTAGATCTTGGCCTTCTGATAGGCATTTGCAGATTTTTGCTATAATGCCTCTTCGTTTTAGGTCCAGTAAATTATAGTCTCGGAGCATGTTGGTGAAAACTCACCCCCTGCCACATGCTCCAGTAATGGCTTGCACGGCACTATGTAGATTTAGAAGAAAAGCAGATATCTCACCGGGGAAGGGGCAACTTCCTCCTTCGTTCACCCCACGCGCCTAGATCATAATCTTTCCGTTAAAACCTCAGTTTCTATTCTTCTTTTCCTTAGGCTCATACCACCCGACCAAGCGCCCTCTTGCTTTTTCAGTTGGCACGCTCCGCACACACTTTAATCCGCGCCTCAGGAAAGCCGAAAGGATATAATTTTTTCAAATCCTCGGAATCACTCCCGCTTCTCAATTCCTCGTTTCCACTACCGTCGTGCACGCCGTGAAAAAGGGCTATGGCCGACTTGAGTGAAAGGAATAAAAAAACCCTTGAACATAAGACAAAAAAGAAATGGAAGTGATGAAGGTGGGGTAGGGCTCTGAATTCGTGTGCTCATGCATCTTCTTAGGGCACCGGCTGGAGGGTCAGCGGTTCGGCTCCCGGCGTGGTCATGCCTTTTCCCTGCAACTGGGGTCAGCATACTTCCGCACTCTCTGCTCTTACAAAGGTGTATTTTTTTGTCCTTAAAAATATGTTCTGCTCTACCTTTTCCTTGCATCCAAATTTCTATTGCGTGTATTTTGCTCGGAGTTGCTCTGGTTCATTACGGAAAACTCGTTAATCGGCATTTGAGGACTGTACAAAGAGCTGCAGATGCATGTGGCAGAGGCTGCTCGGACTTCAATTGTAGAATGACAAGTGCATGTAAATGAGGAATGAGGTAGATAGATAATTAGATGTACACTTTTGTGGAGATACTGACATTTAAAATTCCTCTCTTCCACCCAATTCTTCGCCACGAATATATTGTCAAATATAGCAAAAAATAAAATAAAAAAGTACAGAACATGGTCTCCAATTTGGGATCACTATAAAAATACGCAATATTAAAATTGATAGATACAAATATAAATAAAAAAATATTTATATCAAAAGAATATGCAAAAAGATCTGCGACTCAAACGGTTGGTCGTTTTAATTGTTAGATAAAAATAAATAGGGTAACGAAGTTTAAGAAATGTCTTGCAGAGAGAGGAACTTACTTAGGAGATGGCTTAGATGAACTATATGTTAACGCAGTGTCATGGCGTCACGCCCTTCTATTATACAAATTTAGGATGTGTGGAAAGGCATTTTTGCACTCAGTAGGCCGGCATTGTAGCTCAATTAATTTTCCACATCTATCTGTTTTAGATATATATCTCAGGATCAAAATTGTACCTCTACTGTATCATGCTGAAAAATTTATGTTTAACTGAACGTCGAAACTAATAAAATATCAGTATTCAAACTTCATCAAGTAAGAGCAAGTCTTTTTCATGAAGATGACTTATCTTTGGAATCATAATTTCGGGGTGTTGGACAGTGAGATATCACATGAGATACTGAGCTAGATACCACTTGAGCTATCCGAGAGAGACATCCTAAGACACTAGGCATTGTCAAAATATGTGCTCCCCTGGTAACCAAATCTTTCGAGAAAACAAAAGTCTAAGAGACTAACAAGCCAGTATTTACCCTAGTAAATAACGTCATACACTTTTAAACTAAGTTTTAAGTAATGATGATCTTCACACAAACAATCAGGTAGATATCCGATTTGAAGTGAAAATAGTTTCGATCACCTAAATTCCAATTTTTTTAAATATCCATATTATCCGACGCACAGTTCCTTATTTAAAGGATGCACCAAGCCAGTTTATTTCGGGCAAACAAACTTTGTGATTTTTTGTAAATTATTCTCATATATAAGCCTTGAGTCTGTCTCAGCCTATATTACCACAGAAAAACGAGACTGTATGTGGTTTTCCGGCCTACCGTAGCTTGTACCTCAAGCTTTGCGAAAATATCTAAAAAAAACAAACCAAATGTTACAATGGATGCACATTTGAATGCATACACCTTTTCAAAGAAATGAAAATCTCTAGTGCTTCCTCAAAATTTTCACGCTTCGTGACTTCATCGCGGGAGCTACCGATGCTTCCACGCAATTTCTTCTACCCCAATTCTTCCACATCTTTGCGCGTTTATATCTTTTAGCGAAACGACTCAACTCTCGCGGGACCTTAAAAGATACTTTCTCATTCGTTCCTTGTGTCTCTCATTCCTCGAGTCCGGCCCTGGAGCAGAGCGGTTGCCGACGGGGTGCGAGGGGTCTGCGGGAGGTGTAGGTATATATACTTACCGAAGGATTCCCTTCCTCTCAGACCCTTCATTTACCCCAGCCCCAAGGAGGTCTTCTTCATTAAGGTAAGGAGCCCGGAGCCTCGTTTCCACGAAGAAAACAACCAAAGGAATCAACCCCGCAAGACTTTTTTTTCGCCTTTCCCTTCGACTTGGCGCGCCGCGTCGGGTGAACGAGCCACCAAGTTATGAGTCCTAGTGCCGCCGTGATATTTGAGCGTTCTGGTTGAATAGTGTGAGTGCATGTGTTTTGGGTGGATGACCCCGAGTAGTATGTATTCCAAGACATTTCTCAAATGGCCTTTCTCGCTTTCTCACTGGTTCGTTTGTTTTAATTTTTTCCCGAGCATTCTTTACGTTTCTTTTTTCGGGTCGCTTTCCTTCACGAAGACCCGAGCCCTGCAAAACGAACTCAAGGAAGCGAGCTCGGTAATGTGAATCCCAAACCCCGTTCTTTTTACCCTTTACTCGCAAAGATGTGTAGCACTCCCGATCCGACTTTCCTTTCGGACTAACCACAGTTATTATTAATATTTTCTGCCTTTACTTCTTTTCTTTTGGGATCTGAATACTCCCGGAGACCGGGAAAGCGAGGAAGCATCCTTTAGTTACGTGAAACAATGGTCTCTGGCAGGGAAGGGAGTGTCTTTCCTTTTATTTCAGCGCCAACCAGGAATTTTTTTTCGGGCTCATGAGAAAAGGTTATATTTTTTTCCGCTGCGAATAGTGGGCCACCGAATTAAACTACCCATCGGATACATAACCTATTCCGGGGAGATAATATGTATAGTATACACATACCACCCTCCTCCGCAGTTATATTGGCCTGTGGCAAGACGAGTTTCAAATGCACTCACTGTTCAAGGCGCGCGTTTAGCGTCAACGACTAAAAGAAGTTTCATTTTTGCGAGCGGCGGAAAGATTTCACCACCGACCCACGGAAACGTTAACTCTTGGCGAGTTTTTTTTCATCGGGCTCCCCTTTGTTACCTCGCCGGACGGAAGCACCCGCGATTTACGTAGTGTCCCCAAGTTTAGAAAACTCTTGCGCCTATTTATACACATTTTAAGCACTAATTCAACGACCTCGCGCTCTATTCGGTGGTATTAATCACACCCAACAATTTGAACAGACACTGTAATGAATAAACTGTTAGATCAAACCATGGGAAACATCACCGAATAATAAAATACTGCACTAGACCATACTCTTCCAATACTCTCACATCCCACTGACTGGTAGGGTGGCATATTAGAGAACTGTCGTACTTTTTGTACATCAGCAATTTAATTATGCTTATTCATTAAAAACCACTCATTCATCGAGACGTAAAGTAAGCGCATTTCTGAGGTTTGCAAAAGAATTCACAAGAATATTAACTCAGAGGTAGAAAGCCAAAAAGTTACACAGGAATAAGTTTTATCTTCATCAGCTACCACATCCCTCCATTGTTCGCGCTAAATTATCTGTTTACCAATACGAGTTTAAACCTGAGTTCTCATGGGTTTTATTCAATAAACAACTCAAAATATTCTTAAATTAGGTTTTAAATGCTTGCAACTTACTTGATGTGACTAAATGAGTGATTTTAAATCGGTGAAAAGAAAATATTAAGATATTTGATGATTTCCCGTTAAATATTTACTATTTGGCATAGGTGCTGTGGATACGTTTTACCATCAATAACGATTGTACCAAGTTATTTGTGGACATATTTTATTTATAGAACTAAAATTCCCATGAAATATCATGTTAACCTCAAGGCAATATTATTATGTGGTTTACTTTATTATCTATACATTCTATATCCTAGCCCTGAAGAATTTAATTCCGAAAAAATTATCAAAACTTGATGACCACCCTGACATGCTAAGGCTTTTAACACACTACGAAAATGAATTTTAGAATGATGTGGCATCAGTTGAATGGCAAATGGCATTTCAGTCACTTGAATGTTTGAACAACGAAGGATATTTTCCGTGAACTAACATTCCTTCACTATGTGAGGCCAAGTTAAAATTGTAATTTTTAATTAATTTTGAAAAAGTAGGCTGACTTCATAATAATTCAGCCACGAATGGGACAAATTAATACAAAAATGTACTTAGATTGGTCATACATTCGCTAAATATGTGTTCCGTCAGTATCAAAACGGATAAAGATAAAAAGTCAATGACGTGTGTTTGAGACAAACACAGTAGAAAAACTGACCACTGATATTACGCATTCATTAGTTTCCGATCGTCCATTGATTGCCGCAAAACTAGATTCATACCTCAGCATTGCCTCCCTCGCTTGGTCGCAGGAAATTTACTTCCCGGACGCGGTTTCGTTTGGACTCCCATTCCCGTCCAATTTAAACATGAACGAGGAAGCCGGAGCTTAATCGTCGCTTGGAACGCTCGTTTTAAGGTCATACATTAATAATCAAACCAACCGTCCGTTCTACAGCTGGAGCACAAGGACACTTCTCCTACTGCTTTGTCGATTATGTCTCCCAGTTGCCCCACAACGGCCTCGGACTGAAATTCACGTTTACGATGGCGGGGAAATCATTAACTTCCGAATTTCAACACGGAAATGAAGCCGGTGCGATCTGCGCCCGTTCTCTCTTGCTTTCTCTGTGGAAGGAATACCTTCTTGTGGTCTTAGTGGCGACTGACTGCGAATTTCGTCACCCAAATAAAAGCCCAGTCCACGATTCCCCGAGCTTACACCAAAGGATGACCCATTTAAATTATAGCAGTTTCAACATTTTTTTTCTTAATATAATAGATACCAGATAGAACTTTTATAATACAATTTAAACAGAATAAAAAATTTGGAAAATATTTTCTCTTTTTAATATTCCACAGAAACTTTAATTTCTTCCGACCCAGGGTTTCAGCTATTATACAGTCATAATGAAGGTTTGTTTTTTCATCATGATGACTCTAGCAGTCAAACCCCTGGATCAGAAGAAATTAAACTTTCTGTGAAATATTACAAAGTGTGTTATCTCCAAACTATCACAATTTGGTTCCACCAAGTAAATCCTGAAAATTTGATATAGATTAAAAAAGCATGAACCTAGATTAGCAATATTAATTGCGCAAGGTTTTAAATACCATAACAATTCCTGTTAAATGAGAAATTTAGGAATAGCATGCGAATCTTTGCCAGAGTTAATTTTTGCAATTTCATAAAACATATTAAGAGGAAAACATTAAATTTTTCAAATGGTATAGATACTGTACAAACTAATCATCGTTCATCGATATGAGCGTCAAAACTCACTCATTTCGTAATATTCTTCCATTCTATGAAAATGGCTTTTAATGTTTGGCATATACCAATTAAAAGGTTGTCCGTCTAAGTGGTTGATATTCTTGGTATCATGAAAACGATGATCCTTTTCTTTCTGGAGGAATAATTTACGGAATACTGCTATTAGTGGTATCTCGCACGCAATTCCTTACGAGAGGAGCCATATTAGAGTGTAGTACATCACCCAGGACAAGGATTCGCATTGGATCCGAAGATGAGTCCTTTCCAATGACCCGACAACATATTGGCATAACATCATAAATGAGACCACATGATAATACAAATTATTTTGTGACGGATCATTTTCTTTATCTTTTATCTTTATCACCAATCGTGGCAGAGGAGAGAATAGTATCTAAGAATAGTTAAATCCCCAAAATTTGTTGGATCAGAACGTTGATGCTACTAAAGTAACAAAAATGAGAGAGTTAATTCATAACATAAAATCATTAAATACATGATAACCTGATAAGTAACTAATTCCGTACAAAAGAAGGCTTATACGAATGATCTGCAAATGAAACAACTTGACAAATAACCATTGAGGAACGATAATCGATTTAGAATTTCAAAGATCAAAATAATAACACAAAATAAAAAAATCAATAAAATAAACACTGAGGGGATAAATAAAATTGACGTGTTTTTACCAAGTTCATGAAATATTAAGGGATGACACATTTGGAAAAGACCTGAAGTTTTTAAACGAACTCGCAGCTCTTAAATTGATTTTTTGGATATATCTTTCTGAAAGATTAAAACGGTTATCTAAAATATATTCACATATTAATGCCAAAACTCTTCTTTTTCATCAATGCATACACTAAGGACAACTCGCGAGCTGTGAGGTGTCAAGTAGTATTTAAATCTACCGTGACGCAACCTATATCCCATTTGGGTTGGTAAATTAGCTCAATGTGAACTAAATTTTGATTGATATACCTTGTTGAAATAAAACACCCAATGTATCATGAATAATTAAAGCGAAATTATGCGCTACTACTGGCCAGTTCATACTAATACTTTGATGAACCGAACTCAAATGATACAAAGCAAAAATAGGAGTAATTTTTTAATAATAATTTCACGATTATTTTTAAATAGATAAATATTTTCTCACAACAACATGCCTTAAATGAAAATAATTTTGTGCTCCCACATGTGGGAAAACGATAATTTGCCACAGATATGAAAACGATTCACCTAAGGAACAGAATAATTTTTCGCAACTGTAGATTAATTCATTAAAGATATAATCGGGCCCCTGGCTTAATTTCTCTTTCAGCACATACAAGTTATCTCCATAAAAGAAAAAAATTTGCATAGAAATATTTTTTCATGAAAAACACGGTCATTTCTGACCCTTGTCTCTCTGCATGCTGATCGCTCCAAAATAATGAGGCTTCCGGTACTTATGAAATAAGATAATTGCATGTCTCACTTAAACTCTAACGCCTTCTCGTCTTTCCCCTATGCACGTATAGCTACTAGGGCATACATTTACTATTCACTTCAGCATTTGAAAATTACGTTCAAAGGAACATGGGTTAACAAGCTACGATATTAACACACACACTACGAAGATTAACTACACAGCTACGAAGATTAACAAAGCGACAAATTGTGATAAAATATGTTCTCGGGTTAAAATGGATCAGAAGGCAAAAGGTTTTAGCAGTCTTACACAGTGATGAGTTTGTCGGGAAAAGTCCTCGCTTGCCAATCCTAGGGTCACGGGTTCGAGTCCCGCCTGAGTGTTTTTTCATCACTCAGGACATGAGTGTTGTTGTACATCTGTTTTCAATGCTAATCACCCGGTTTAAAGGCCTTCAATGTGCTGATTTCGGGGTTGTGAGAATAAATAAAATAAAATAAATTTAAAAAAATGAGAGTAAAATACGACTAGTTTCGATATTTCATTGAACCAAATGTTTTAATCACGCTCAAAAATAAGTGTGGGTATATAATAATATTTAAATGTGTAATGCACTATATTTTTTCGTCATGTCGTGGACAATTTCCATCAAAGATACGCCTTCAACCATTAATTTTACTCATATATATGGTCTTCAAAAAACCTTCAGCCAAATTTATGTACATGGCTTAATAAAACCAAGACGGATGGCTTCATACTGATATTAAAAATTGAAACGGGTGACAAAGAACATTATTGCAGTAGGTGAGCGAAGAGCACATTCGTCAAAATGATGATTTTTGGGTTGGTCACAAGGCTTAGAATTTGGGAAAAATTAGTATAAACTTGACAGGGTAGACATCTATGAACACCATAATTCGGAAAAAGGGCCTTTATTTAGCTATACACTGCGCTGAGTGCGGCATTGACCACTACACTACATACGTCTATATAATACTTGTAGAAATTTCGAAGGAGTTTCAAAGGAAATACATATTAGAGCCGGTGAGAATGGAATCAAGGCCTTCCATACTGGCCTCGTGCTGGAAGTAACTGCTTAATGTGAAATATATACACCAAACGATAATTTATCAGGAGAGCATCGAAGGATAGGTCAATTCAGAATGCTACAGCAGACAAAATACTTAAGGTTTTTATCTGGATAGAAACTCAGGTGATACAGTCTGAGAACAACTAATGCGAAGAACATCCTGGTGCCATTAAGAGAGGGAAATATACCACAGGGAATAGGCGGTGAAAAGTTTAAACTTTACCTTTATTTTCTCTGAAAATTTTATAACCGAAGTTTTTATGCCAAAATAAGCATACGAAAACTATATATAAAGTGTGACCTTATTCCTAAGAATCTATTGCTGGGTGTTGGTAGAAATATTTTCCGGTAGAGAATCCTTTTTTGATTAAGTATATCTCCCGAAAATATTTTTCTCGCTACCATCATCACTGGCAAGTTACTGGACCTATGATAATGGCGATGTATGAAGTTATCCAACATCAAGCTTACTAATATTTCTACATTTATAGGCCCATCCATCTTCTGTACCTGTGTTATCTGACTGGTTTTCTCGTAAAAAGATGGCATTAGTGAAACAACCGAAGGACTGTAACTCCAGTAAATGCCTACAGACAAGGTTGGAAGGAGAGAAGCTTGGAGGCTGAAACCTTCATTGTGACGGAGGAGATGCGAAGCAGGACAAATCGCCGGTATCCTGGGGCGGCGCTAGCCAAATAAAGACAAACCTAGCGCAACCTCACCATAATCTTTTGCCGTTGCTATTATCGTTTCCTATCGCTTGTTAAAAAGGGGATGACGAAAGGGGCCAGGAAGTTCCCGGCCCCGAAAATCGCCAATCTAAAACAATGAAATACTCCGCATAGCACATCAAGGGTGTATGGCAGGGGTTGAGTAATCACCAATATACATTACACCACGCCCAAATTAAGGTAATTTATGGATGTACTAGCGAAAAACCAGCAACTAAATACCGTGAAGAAGGTGGAATTTTACAAAAATGTGCTACATTTTAGGTTTTCTAAAACTTCTAGAAAGACTATTCGTATTAATGTTTTTTACCGATGCATTAATGCATAAAAATACAAGAGATATGCAGGTAAATTCTAGAAGTTTTGGAAGAGTATGGGAAGTTTAAAAACTGGTTTTTACGGAAAAAATCAACTAATTTGTCAACCTGCCCATGGAAAAACCTAGTTAAAATCTCTTCAGATCTCCCGATATGGTCACTCATCGTTCTCGGGAAAAATGTAATTTAAATCTGCCCGTTTCGAAGCCTGCTTTCCTAAATTTATTCTCATCAGCTTGCTGCGGAGCACATCATTACGGTTTTTCTGGGTTGCAGGCTACTGCGGTGGTACTCTCTCGGAATCTGAGGCCGTAAAAAAGACTACACTCCCTCATACAGTAAAATAGAAAACTCTATAGTCTTTACTACGATTATGGCATCAAAAAATGATGAGCACTTATCTTTACCTTTTAAAATAAAGGTGGTGACAAAAATAGCCATAAAAAGGTCTGTTTGCGCTGTTTCGAGTCATCATTTTAACTCTTTGAAAAGAAGACTCAAGGCAAAGTTAGGATGAAAAAAATTAAAGTCAAGAAGGAATACATAACCCATTTTTGGCAAACGTACCTACGCATTTAAACAGCATTTTTACCCTCTAAAATATAGATCTTAAAACCTTCTTCAGGTAGTTCATTGTATTCTATGATTCCTCAATTCAAAGGGATTTTCTCTCATCATTGGTTTATTTCTACTTTAGACAGGTTAAATTTCACATCTATGGTCCTTCCATCCTATTATGCCGGATTTATCCAATTATTATGTATTTCCTTCCCATGCCTCTTTTTTTCTAATAAAATTATCAATCTACCATGTTCAATTTAAATCATACGACTTACAATTAAAGATGTAGAGCTAAGAAATGATTTTTTCTGCAAGCTATAGACTGGTGTCTAGATATAGATGGCAAGAAACATTAAATGCTATTTTTACCATATTTAGCTAAGCGAGCATGCTTTTAAGAGTAGAATCACTTGATGAAGAGAGAAATCCAAAGCTGTCATTTGCTTGGAATCACTGATAATTAAAGCCAAGGAGTTAACACATTGACAGGCTAACCAACGGACTGACGGCTTCACTTGGATATCACTGTAATAGTTAATAACACTGAGGAATAAGATTTTTTAGTGAGGGAATTACTTCAGTCTCATGTTGATTTATCAAGTGGAACATTTAGTGATAATAATAAATAAATTGCTTTATTTTTCAACTCCTAAAAAAATTGAGTACAATAGCCATCTTAGGCCAGTCGTTTTGTGCCAATTAATGACACTTCCTCTTCGTCTTTCTGAAGTCACCTGAATCTTTCATTCTCTTTTACAACTCTAGACCCAATACCATACATGTATCGATAAAAAATTTGGCAAAACCTAGGATACGATGTGTTTAAGTAACGTTTGACAGGCAGCATTTGTAGAAAGAGTAATTTGATTGCAATATTTGAATGATTCACTGAGCGATGACTAGGATTCAAATCACACGTTCTTAAAACTCTGCCTTTCACAAGGTACGTACACTGATTAAACAAATGTTTCTACTAAGTATTGGTAGCAGTGAATCGATATATCTACGGTCACTGCGGAATCAGCGAAGATGCAGCAGGTGAGGAGAAAAATGAAATAGATTAAAGGGAAGGAGCTTGAGAGATAACGTGAAAGAACAAAAGATAGAGAGTGGAAAAGAGAGGATGGGGTCTTTCGGGCTGGGGGGAGGGTGGGTTGGGGGGAAGTGTGGAGGGAGGTTTGGCCGCTCATCCCTGCCACCTTCGGCCCTCCCAGAGGTCCACTTCGTCATCACTCCGCCCGGGGCCGAGCGAGTGTTAATCCTGGACCGGGGGAAGTAAAAAACATGGAAACAGGGAAGCGATTCCCAGTCCCAAACCACGCCTACTGGCCCCATTGCAAAACACACACACCCCACTCGCTATCCTAAAGACCAGAGCGATACTGCGACGTATTGACAGCGATATGCGATACTCAGGAAATTACGTCGTTTGCTTATTTGAGCAGATCACTGCAGCCGTTTGCGCCACTGACGTTAGCAATACCGACAAATGTTCACGATTCCGGGTGACTCCACTAAAGCTACAAAGCGACCAGTTCCTCAGTTTTTTGCATATGTCCAAAATGGACACCTTTGCGTTTAAAATTTGGGATTTACTCCAAGGACTGAAACGCTCAGTGCTTGCACACAGGTAAATCTGGTATTAAATGCAGGGCGCCGGTAAAGATAACTTGCTCCTTAAAGCCCCCATGAAATCAAGAGTGAATGAGTACGTCTGGGTAGCTTAATTGGCACGAGTATTCGCATTTTCGCTCAGCAACGAGTGACGTTTATGAAAACGCATGTAACACAAAGTAGATTATTTGATAATACCGAAGTAAGAGAATAGATTACTCCAATAATATCAAAAGAAGCTTAAGTCTTACACCTCAACCTGAAGTTTCGGAAACAATATAAATTCCGTCCTGTATTCTATACTATATCAGTTCAACAATCATAATGCACACGGATATAGGTGGGTGGTTTTTGGTAACTTGATGAGGTGACGGAAATTGGAGCTATTGCGGATTGGTGGATATGCTGGTCAGAGATAGATTATTCGGTGACTAAGACGTAGTGGAGAGAAACCCGATGATAGTCAACTCTTCATTAATGATGCCAAAAAGACCACGGTTTCACGCCCCAGCCGAGGGACAGAGCATTAGACATAGAGTGGTCTGTATGGTTCTCTATTAGGGAACAGGATTACACAGAAAAGATCCTGCATAGAAGCCTGGGTATGGTTCGGGCAGATGGTACTCTAGTCACCTAACAAACTAGAATCCACGTTTATTAATTCAGTTTTTAAAAATGGGCAACTAGCTACAGCTTTCCCGGTGAAGGATTAATTTCATATACTTACATCAATGCTTTACTTTTCCTTTGAAATTATTTGTAATCTAAAGCAAATGCTCACAAAACCAAACCGATTCCAATTCCAACCAATGAGGTATTACAATGGAAAATTGGCTGTATTCAATAAATACAATGAAAAATAAGAAATACAATGAAATAAAATAAATAATGAGGTACATAATTTGCAATTATGAATTTTATTTTTTGCGGTATTTTGCCTACAAAGTATACATCTGAGTGACATATATTAAGCCATCGTTATCTTTATGCAGCCTAGCACATCGTTAACTTCATGCATCACGCCAAAGGTCGGCATTAGCACTCTCTTACCGAATGACCATAGTTAAACGTCCCACCCGACGGATGGTATACTTTATCCGGCTCTTTCTTAATACCATAAAATAGCCATCGGGGTTCAAGCAAAAAACTTCCACCTTGGCAAGGTATCGGACCCCGACCATCGACTATATTAATGGGCATCCCATCGCTTTTAAGGAAGCTCCTGGGATGGGTTCATGAGACCCATACCCTAGTCTACGCACCTACATGATCATCAATTTGCACCCTAATATGCATTTTGTGTTCCATATGCCATGATCACATTACTTCAATGCGACTACATATTCTGCCCTTAAGTGAACCACTTAATACACTGTACCAAGCACAGCAAAATACATAAAAATCCCAGCGATGCGTTCAAAAGATTGTGTTAACACATTTTTCTAATTTCAATTCATTTGATGCATATTTTTCACACTGGAGCATACCAGTAATACCAATTGCAAGAAAAAATGTATAACCTTTATATATGAGCTGAAAATGGAGTAAAAAAACTCCCCGACAAAGAAAGATGCACTTCAAAAATATAAAATTTTCATTGAAAAGCTAGCAAATACAGAGCTTTCTCTGACGTTTTTGCAACGAAAATACTCTCGCGAGTTACTGATATCTCACACTCGACGGTTTTCTGACCCGCGAGCTTGGGTAGTTCCATAATTCATAATACGCTAAAATTGGTACATGATATATTATATGAACTTGCGTCTGAAGAAGGCAATGAGTTCATTAATGCAATATGCAAACTATAGCGCCTTTCCGAATCGGAGAAAAAACAGTAAGTCGATTCAGTTATCCAAATATCGATCTTCCCTACTATCACTCAAACGCAAAATCTCCGTAATTCTGGTACCGCCAATCTAAATCGGTGTAGCGCTGCGGTAAAGCGACTTCGTGAAGTTACCTCCAACCGTTAAGAGAAAGGGAAGAGTACCTAAAGAGGTAGCGAAATAGTGTGAACATGAATTTGGTGATGACAGACGGAAAAAAATTGGTACTGTTACAGAGTATCGTCTATTGAAATTATTACAACAAATTTAAGCACATTGAGAAATAAAAGGGGTTTTTGAAGAATAAAAAAGGGGATAAAAAGAAAAAAATATATACGTGATGATTATCACATTTCTCGCCGAGTAGCGCCAAATTTTTTTGGAGTAAATACCGAAACTTTTTGCTAACTACTTCCCTAAGAAATCATCTTTGAAATCACTCTCATAAAGTAAAGCTCGAAGGCAACGCCCAAATCAAATAGATACCAATCGGTGGCTCCATCTCGTCGCAATGTATTTTTGAGTTTAAGTCGATATACATTCCCTAATGTTATCACCCGACGGAGAGTTTAATTTAAAAAAAAGGCTCTTTTAAAAGAGAAATGGTTGCAGGCTTTACTTTGTGGAATTTATACATTATCAGGTGTCACCTGAAGATGACACTAGGTATCGAAATAGAGGTTGCGCTAATAAACCTCCAGTGGAGTTAACAAAGTCGTTTTTTTTAATCCATAGTTTTTGTAGTTACAAATTAAATTTATAACGGAGTTATAAATTTACGGATACGGAAGTGATTCATCTAAACGATGAGAAACCGAACAGAACCAGAAGGGTATTCTCAGAAGAAGAACAAGTAAAAGTGAGCCCGAGAATGAAAGAATACTGTCGAAAGAAAAAGAAATGAAATTCATAAAATGAGCTAAGTTTTGTAATTACAGCCTATAGATGTCCGAAACAAAATGAAAAAAAGTTAATGAGCATGGTATGCGGTTTCTTTAGTAATTTTGGCAAAACTGAGTTTTACTACAATCCTTGGGAAGTTCTCCTTGCATTGGTTTACATTCGGAGTCGGCTTTTATTTGAGCAAATGCGTAATTTCCTCTTCGGGGCCGGATTGCAAGTATGACAGAGCTACCGACGAATAAAAAAGAAATAAGGAGATGCAGGCGCATGTTCGAAATCTCCCAGTGAGTTAAGTAGGGAGACAGAGAGGGAGAATGAACAGGGTAGATGTAGCAACATTCGGAAGGATTTGGCGAGGCTTTTCGGAATGAGAATAGAGGCTGTACGCAGTTTGGGAGTCGGGGATAAGGGCCGCCAGGCAGCTCCGGGAGTAACATGCACCAGGGTCGGAATAGGGTTAATCAGTTGCACACGGAATCCTGGTCTTCTAAATGCACGATGGTCCTCGTTCACTTCACTGAAAGCTCCAGCCAGCTCACACAGATTCAAGCCAGCCACGCGGAAGTGGTAGTCACCGATTCAACTCCTATTTACGACCACTGAATGAATCTTTTCTATGGAAAAATATGTTGATTACGATGCAGTATTCCAATAATGAGTCTTAAGTCCCGGTTTCATAATCAATAATTTAATAACTTCTCCATATCTTAACCGAGGCTTGTTCGTTCGTTCTTTCTTCGTCTATGATTTAATCACCTAACTGATTGTAGGATTGATGTATAAAATCTTTACTATAACTGAACAAACTTTGGCATTCTGGCCATGTTTACTAGACGATAAACTGGGTCTCTTCCTTACAAATTCATTAATTTTCATTTTATCCGTCCATTTCATTATATTGTAATGAGAGATATATGTACGCTACTATTTCTCTTGCTATAATACCAAAACTTTTTATTTTTTATTTAAAGTTTTGTACATTCAAGCTTTTGCTTTTTGGCACCATGTTTAAAGTATCGGTATCATATAGTTTATGTCACCTGAAACTCAAATGATTGCACAGAAAAGACTGCGATTGCACCAAAATATATTTAATTACTACAGGCCATGAATTTGATGTCATGCCAAGTAACAAGGTGCCCCAGACTTTATAGCAATAATTTACTTCTTTGGCATTGCCATCCTCAACAGAGAATGGCGTAATGAGCTTGTATGTCCATAGGTATGTAAAAAATTCATTTCCTCAGCCAATTTGGCATGGGAATCTCTCCCAATACAATAAAATTATATAAAATCTTATGGGTTTATTTCTGATAAACGATATATTTGAGTGTGCCGGATCGAATACGCCTTCCCTATATTTCATACCACGCCGACGTCACTCGCAAAAACACACAATCGCAGTGAAAGGCCCGGCACATTTGGTCCGGTTTGCTTGTTTGTGACATTGTCCCTTCACCTAGGCGTGCCTCGTAAACTTTATGCACGTCAAAAGTAGAGACACAAGAGCGATGGGATAGCATCTAGGTTTCGGACGTGTCGGCGCAGTGGATAGGGGTGAAAGTAGAAAAAATATAAAGATGTAGATGCGTCGGCACAATACATCATTCTCTTTCGGAACCCGTTGGCCGTTTGGGAATTAGAAAGCTAAAAGGGAGCGATGGGGTTGGATGATCTCGCAGCGGGACAGTGATTGAGAGTGTTTGTCGAAAGGATGTGATGGCTCCGAGCGTAATGCGATGGCCTGGGAAATTATGAGGACGACCCACAGCTGATGCGTCATCCCGTTCGACCATGTCAATTACTGCATCTTGGCACGTAATGACACCCAATTTACGATTACTCATTACTCCCACGATGTCATAACCCGGTCGTAGCCTTACCCTTGACTTCCATCATCAGCCCAATCTGACCTTCTAGAGCCATACCCTTTATCGAATGAAAGGTAATCTTGAAAGTTAACTTTAACGGTGAATACCATTTCCTATAACCTCTAAACTCTTGCCGTAAAATCGATATCCAGTCCATTTAGACAGAACATTATTCCCGTCAAGAACTAGCTTAAACCACTCAGAACAGAGGAACATTTCCTCATATTCTCGTAAATTTCGTAGGCTATCCATCTCCGATAGTGAGCACCATTTACAATTATCTCTAAGCTAATTCTATACATTTTACATCCAGATAACTGAGGTTTAACATTTAATCCGTCAAGATACTGCATATACCACACAGAATGAAAAAATATTCTTAAATTTGTCGTAAAATTTCCAGGTTATACATCTCCCTTAAGGAATACCATTTCCAATGAGCTCTACAGAAGTGCAATAACATGTGTGCTCCAGTTATTTAGAGTAGTTAATAACCTGAGATAAGTGGTTTTATGGAAACAGGTTAATAATGATACTCGTTAGATTAAACGATATTAAACATAAACCGGATATAACGGAGGAATATTTCCCAAATTTCAACAAGTATTGAAACCGCTTGTATCTCAAACAGGCCTTTTCTGCAGACAAGAAGATATCAGTTGATAATGAAGCCGCGCTTGTTAGTTGAAGATTATATAATAGACTTTTTCCAAATCAATAGTATAAATAAGACTATTTAAGACTAAGAATAAATAAGTATATTTCCATAATAAAAGACTATCGCCACGTAACATGAGAATCAATCTTCGGTCTATAACATTTGTATTAAGTTAAGCCGTGCGCCGCCCAATCACCCCGTATACTTTCCCAATGAAGTGAATAAAAACCAGTAATGTCGATCTATGTGTCTTTACTCTACTCATATCGGCGTTTTGGCAAGAACCCCAACACAAGTGTGGCGTTATTACGTGGCGCGCAAACAACAATCAAAGCAGTCATTGATATATATCGCCGAAAACCGTTTTTGCTGGACCTTCCCGCAAGGGAATGATTGTAGTAATGAATGCGTATTTATTTTAACACTATGGAGTATTTCAGAACATACAATTTCTCCCTTTACCCTCCATTTAGAACCCAACATCAACCGTCTTTGATCGCAACATAATTCTTCTTGTCATAAGAACTTAAGTGCAAAAAATGTATCAATTCCAACCAATAAAAGTTTTACCGGTCCCTTCCTCTACAGACCCTGACGTTTCACCGACTCCCACACACCTAAAAACCCTGAAACCTGCCCCGGAGAAAACCCTTATCTCACGTGGTTTAAGGGGCAGAGCAGAGGGAAGGAGGGCGCTTAAAGGGGGAGGGCGTCTGTGGGAGGGGTTAGGAGGGAAGCTCTTTCGTCTCCATTTCACTCGGATGCAGTAATCTCCCAATTTACGATGCCCTTGCGTTCTTTAAAAGCAGTTCGTAAATCGCCAAAAGGGACTTTCCCCGTACATATAACGCCGAAACGGTGTTGCCTAGTAATTTATTCATTCGTTTTAAATGTGCTCTTTCCTCTTGAAATATCTCGGCTGCAATGGTGATTTACCGTAAACGATAAAACTTAAGCATGGCACGACAAACATTGCTGCCGAGTATTTCGTACGCTAGCTTAACGAGGGAATACAATGTTAGCGGAGAGCTGGGATGATCGTGTTTACGAATGCGGAGTTAACGCGGGCATTTGTTTTTTTAATTCTCTTTCTCCCTCTCCATAATTTTTCCACGTAGTTAATTTATTCCCTGCCACCTCTCCTATGATGCATCGCCAGCATCAAATGCAAGTGCGTCGAACCTTAAATCAGAGGTCAACGCTCACAGTATAAATTTCAAGTAAGGCATGCTAAATCGTATAAGGAAACGACGTTAAACCACTACAATACTAAAAAAAATTTCTCATTTCACCGCAAAGACACTTAAGCTGAAAGTCTGAAATTGCGTAAAATATTTATGCCATACCTGGAAACCCACATGCCTACCTCTGATTTTAGAATAACAAAAATAAGCAGCAATTATAGAAAACCCTTTAAAAGATTGGGGCATTTAACATTTAGCATTTAGAGTAGGCAGAGTTGCAGATACGAGCTTAATTTTTGTAATATCTGGGGTAATGCTGTTCACAGCAATAGGAAAATTTACGTGGTGATATGCAGTGGGCCGAATAATATTCCATAAAGACAGCGGTTTCGGGTATCTACACCCGCGGGGTAACTACCTCCGACTCGGCAGCTTTTGCTTATACCCGAGCGTGGAAGGTAGTGGGAGAAGGGACAGGGATGGGAAGGGAAAGTAAGCGAGCCACAGCCCCTTCGAGGCCGACACCAATGAGGCGGACAGAGGTCAAAAGGACCTCAATTGGGCCTCCGCCTCCCCGAAGTGCTCATATTAGTTTGGTTATCCAAACAACTGAGACGAGTAGCCGTCTCGCTTTTGCGATAAGACCTACAGTACATCTTTGAGAACCGGAAGAGCCCGTTGCCCAAGCAATTGGGATTAGGTATCTCCCTGGCTCACTTTCAGGGTTTACACCGTGCGGTCTGCCGGAGTACGTCCTCGAGTCGGGGACCACCGGACCCATGGAGGGTCAATTCGGATCAATTCTGGTCAAAGCGTGGGTACATCCCTTCTCTCAGTAGTCCTCGTCAACCCATATCCCATAAAGGCACTAGCTTTATGAAATAAGGTTTAGCAAATACCTGCTTAGGTTACCTTGGGCTGGGTAGATTGAGATTAATTTGTTAACACCGTCCCCCATAAGGTTTTTATTATCAACTGTGCACGGAGCGTTCTATAGAAACCCATCCCTTTTGTCATAAAAATAGTTATACAATCTGTCCCTTTTAATGCTCAAAATACATTTGAAAAGGCACGAAAAAATATTAGAGGCTTTTACTGATTGTGAGCACGCCATCATATGAGATCATTCTCAGGTTTAAATTTTCGAGACAAGATATTACTATGCTTCCTTCGACTTGTGCTTAGGCGCAATTAAAAAATATCCCCTTCCGTACTCCATATGGATAAACAAGTGATACACATGCTCTCGATTTCGTAATAAACACAGAATAACATCTACCAGAAGATGCCTTTAGGAATTCAATAGCACTTCAGATTTTTATTGGGCTTAAATATTGAAAGGATAGTAGCATTGAGGTTTAGCACGGATAACACAAGCTAAGATTTCTTTAGATCTCGTGAAATCGTTGAGTTATCCCCTCCACCCGTTACGGGAATCCTCCCTCTCAACTCCTCATTTTCTTAATTTCTCCATTGATTTTCCCTCTCTGATTCTCCCTGAAATCTCTGGAATTACCTTAGGTATTTTAAAGTTGATGGGTTCCTAAAACGTTTGCATGACGAAGCACCTTGGATTGAGTTTCATGGATGCAAAAATCAATATTCGAGAACATAAATTGAACATATATTAAAAATTAAATTAAGATCCGAAAGGACTAGTACTAAGAAAAATATGAAAATATTGTTAAATTTATTGTGCAAGCTACACTAGAATCAGTTATCTGATGAGATATTTGGAAGAGATAAAAAAGATCACATGAAGTAGTAGGTTTCGCTATGATAAAATAAGTACAGTCCATGTAATTTCCCTTTGAATGAGATTAGTTGAACTACGCAGATGCGATATCTGAAGCACATGTAGAAACATTAGCCTAATTAGGGCCTTCAAATCGGTAGGAAACCAATGAAAGTTTCCTTAAAAACACGACATAAGTCTTGTTGAATAAATAATGACAATACCAGCAATGCTTGATCTACAGAAATTTTTATTGGGAAAACTATTTTCAACGCTACTGCGTCATCGTCAGGTACTCTGTGGACTAAACAAAGTTGGAATAGTCATTATTAATTCAATAATGAACTTTCACAAGGTTACATCTGAAAGGATTGAATTCATATATTTTTTTATTTCAGTAGTTTATTTTTAGAGTATAACGTGTTAAATACAATGAACTTTGAAAACGATTGCTGTGTAGTCGAAACCTAGGTCGGAAATAAACTTTTAAGTGCGGAATTTACTAAAGAATCTTTTCGACATGTCTGCAAATAACTTCCACAAAGCTACGCCTTCAGCCATTAATTTTACTAACTTTTTATTAGTGCACACATCATCTTTATTTTATTCAAGTATTGATGCTCTGCCTAATTACTTCTTGTCTTACTGCACTTATTTTTAAATAAATAATTGGAATCAAATTTGATTGACTTCTATATTGTACTAAATAAAACCATGCTGCATTTACCCACACATCTATGGGTAAAAGATGAAAAAAGGGAGGTTTTAGTATCGAAGGAGGAGGAAATATAGAGCGTGGGTTAGCGGCCGTTTGGTGTCGAAGTCTGAAGGGGAGGAAATGGTTTTACAAAAGGAGTCTCTCTTCATGGAGATTGATTAGTTTCGATGCTTCACAAAAGGGAGAGGGAAAGAACAGCGGGGTCGGTGGGCAAGAAGGAGGTAAGAAGGCTTTGCTATCTCTTCCTTTTCACAATTCCTCTCCCGCCCTTTTGCCAACAGACTCCGCGCGCATCCCACAATCCCTCCTCGCGACCCTAGCGCCACCACCCACGTCTTTCCGAAACTTCTCACAATGCGCTACCCTTCCAACCAAAGGCTCCTTTCATAAGGATATGAGTTCTCGGGGAATTCCTTCCCGCTCTCCCCCTCCCTCGCCCCTCCTCCGACTTGCCCGTCCTTCCCATCATCATCCCTCAGAGCTCTTGATAGGTAAGTTTTAATGAGAAATAAATGCCCCTTTTTGGCCCGATTTCGCCCGTCACGCGGGTGCCCGTCCAAGAACTTCCACTCTCACACCACCCCGACCCTTAGCCCATGGTTTTTGTGCTATCCTGATTCCCAAAAAATCCCTCTAAAACCACAGCTCCGTCCAAACACTATAATGCATATATATTTAATTTGATAAACTTAGTCTTTGAGCACATACCCTTTTTTCTAAGAGAAAAAAGTTGAAACGACTATACTGAATCAAGCGCAATGATAAGAGTCATTATTTTGTAACTTTTGCCATGGAATGGAAGCAATCATGATTGTAATAATAAAAATGAGTGTGTCGTTGAAGTAGAATATAAATGGGTAAAATAACTGGGAGGTTCAAAATAAAGAACTCTGGCGACTTGATTAACAAAAAATTTGACATAAAAACCAACAAAACAGACAATAATAACTTATAAATCCTAAAGATTGTTGAATAAAACAGGAGACAGAGATATGACCGGGAAAAATCACCAAGAAACACCAAGAATTCAATATGTAAAGAATATCGTGGGCTTTGTATGTTTGAGTAGGTACTTCTGAAGAAAGAAGGAGTCAGGATGAACTGATGAAGGTGTAATTTACACGTCAGACCAAAATTCTAAGGGTTAATTTTTGCTAATAATGTTTGAATAAATTCTACCGCATGCCGTAGCATCCCTAGGCTGTCTTTTGACCGTAGAATCAGTATTAGGAGGCACATCATGTATGATTGTTCAGGAAAACAAAGAAATTTGGTGTCATCTGCGTTATCATATGCAAGAGGGTAGGCTCATGTCAGTAGAATTATATTTTAGGAAAGGCGGTGGATGTCAACTCGGTGCCAATACCAGCCATAATTTTTTTTTGTTTTTTTAAATTTATTTTTATTTAATTATAAGTAAACAAACACGGTCCCTCTAAGCCATAAGGCTTGTCAGAAGGATCCAACACATATACATACAATGCGGCAAATAAAAGAAAATGGTGTATACAAAAAACAAGTTACAACAATTTATAATATTACAACTTGAGAACATAAAACATAGCCAGATTTAGGTATTCCACATTTTTAAATATACTGGTATTCATGCCAAATATATAGAACGTAACCAATCAAAAATGTTTAATTTCATCAAGTAACCATGCATGTACCTTTTTCTTCACTACTGCCATACCTTTAAGATCATCAAGGTGTTTTGGTTTGCAATTAAAAGTGTGTGGTACATAGTATTTTGCTAACCTTTTACCGTATGAATTTCAACCAAGGGTTCTCAGTTTATCGTCCCAATCTACTAGAAACATTACATGTGTAGAGTCCGCCCATGATAATAGTTTAGTTGAAATAAACTGATGTGGCTAAGACATTTTTAAAAAAACTTACATTTTTTTAACGATCGTATGATATAAACAAAGATCAACATCATGAATTCTTCGGTCGCATAATTCCCTTCTAAATGCGGTATCGTTCGTGTATACTCACTGACTAGACTTATGTCTACTACGCAATTATAATCATTGACGAGCTCCAGCACTCCTTTCATACGCTTGAAGTATAGTATAAATATAGGACTTCTTGATTCAGTATAAATTTATATTTAACGAGAGTGGGTAGACCATGAAGGCAAGGCAGGTCAGAGGGAGACAAAAGCTCGCAGCCGAATTTTCCCGCTCGCACAATTCTCAGGCACGTGCGTGAACTCACTAAGGCACGCGCGACCCAGGATGAAAAAAAAAATAAAAAAATACCGCGCCCGTATAATTAAAAGTGCGGCGAGAAATAACAGAGGGGGTTGAAACCACCGGAGGAATGCGGCGAATGGTGGAAAAGCCGCAACCAGAACAAGGGCGGACCGTATACCATGGTTTTTTTTTGTTCGATGCGGAAAAAAGCCTGGGATCTCCCCCAGGTTCCCGGTTCAGATCAACGAAAATGGAGAGCAACGTTACTAATCTACTACATAAAAAGCTACGCGTGCGTAAGTATGATTCATTTGCTAGATGTAATAATCAAGATATGCGCCAATAGATGGCAAGCGAGTTACCATTTATATTCTCCACTAACTGACTCATGGCGCGGGCGTGTCAATTCATCAAAACACACGTATCACAAGAAAAACTAGTAAGTAACCACAACAGTTACTTAACGAAAAATTTTATAGACAGTTAAATATTTGAAACTTAGATGTTATGGTAGTGCGAGCGAGATAGTCCCACAATCATAATAGAGACCATATTCGATATATACGTATTAGTTGCACCAGCTATGAGATAACCGTTTTAAATTATTGCATTATTAATGGTGCAATAAAAGAATTTCACGCGGCAGAAATTATAATTAATCAAATGAAAACATCTAAATAAGTATTTAACTTGACTCATTTTTTTGCAAGCTGAACGTTTGAAGCTACATCAAAACGAAAGGTTTATAGTGATTCCGAAGAATTTACTGTGGTGACAATATGATAAATTTTAAAAAATAGTTGAGAAAACACAAAAACTACACACTTGATTTTTTTACGAGAGCTTAGAGTTGGAAATACCTCATTTTTAATATAAGGTCTCTCTGAAGTCCATACACGTACCATTCTTCATGTAAAAGGGCTGGTATTTTCTGGCAAATATCTCGGAAACTCATGTGGTAAGGGGTTGGTTTTTGATGCCAATGGAAGGGTGATATATTTTTCTTTAAAATGAGACCAAATTCATTGATTTCTAGGTAAATGATATTTCGCTCAAACTACCTTAAATATTTTCATTGCAGCTACATATTTGAGTGCAGAATCTTGTTCGCCGGATGGAACGAATAACCTGGGTCCCTTTGGCATATTTTGTTTAGACAAAGCTTACACCGATCTCAGTTTTCACTCAACCCTTCCTCCTTCCCCTGTGAAAGCCCCTCCATTATCCAGCCTACAAAACTATGCTCGAGGTATTTGCAGATCAATGAGTGTATATTAAAAAAAAGTTTAATATCATCCGTAAAAACATTTTCGGACATTATTTCACTCAAGTACATGATACAATCATGCATGTTGCAGTGTACGGCATAGCTATTTGAAATCGGCATCGTTACATTGTGGCAAAAGAATCATTTTTTATGTTATTTTAGATTAAAACGTATTTTTAACTTGGATTTACGACGCAAAATTCAAAATTTAAGCAAAAGTAATACCCAGATACGCATATTTCTACTAGGCATGTTAATTTGATATCATAGAGACGCAAATATAATATGATAAATGTATTATTTAGCATTTAGGAGATAGAATTTGTATAAGTTATCAATATATTTCAAAGTGTATGTCAAAAACCATAAAATAACGTGTTGAAATAGCATTTCTTCCCATAGCCCGGAAACGATATTGTTAAAATTAATATTTTCACGTTTATTTATACACATTACCAATAAGAACACTTATGCAAAATTTCATGCAAATCGGAACGTAAGCAAAAATCGCTCCAAAAACCGTAATGACGTAAATAAGTTCATTCGAGAACCAACCGTTTTAACCGACAGCGTTCAAAAGACCCCAGAGCGTAAACGTCATTATCAAAACTGCCAAACGATTGTGTCGGAAATAAGGCTCGAAAGATAACTCGATTCTTTGGAACGGTGGAACTTTATACATTTTTTTCGTAAACTTTCACCAAATCGCTCAAGCATTCTGTTGGCTTGATGAAGGAAGACACGACGAGGCAATTAGGGGAGAGGTGATTGTGAAGACGCCAGATACCGTTTTCCATTCAATATTTCTCCGCGGAAAAAGACACTAATGCACAAAGGGACACGTTTGCCGTAATCTCGTTAGGCTGAAATGACATTTAAAAAAACGCCCCGTAAATCGTTCGTTTTTCATTTATTTTTCATTTTCGCACACCTCTCCACTTCCTCACTGACGAAGCATAATAAACGATTTGCGTCACACGAAACAGTGAACCCTTGTGTCCCTCCGATACATTCACCTCGAGCCCTTAAAAGGGAACGAGAGAATGGACCCTGGGATGGAAGATGGGCACGGTCGATAATTAAGCCAGCGTAATTGGAGACGGAACAAGTACAATTAAGGCTCGACAAAAAGGCGAGAGAGGTCTGGCATGGGAGGAATGGAAGGCGAGGAATGTTCAAGGGACAAACGAAACGGTTGGGGAATGAACGAGGCGAAAACGATATGGTTAGGGATTAAAGGGTGGCTCGATGGACGGACGAATCACGCGTGCTTTCTCTTCCCGATATATATCGAGAAGAGATGAGAACGCCTGGAATCATGGGTGAAAAGAGAGTGCGGTCATAATGTGTGAAAATGTCGGGATAGGAATATCGTATTCTCAACCCTTGGAAGCATTCGGGAATTGAGAGCGGGAAACGCACTTTTTAAAGTTCCCGAAATCTTTCATGCATCAGATTTTCAGTGATCATTTGTAGTAACTTTTTGAAACAACAGAGTATTGGTAATGCATGTGAATGAGTAAAAGGCCACATGTTTTTTTTTTCACTGCACTGCTTGTCGTACTCTATTGAAGAAGTTATCGATCCAGTTTAAAAGGGATCTAATTATTTACTGTGGTATCTTGGAATTTTTTATGTGAGACATTTCACCAGCAGAGTGTTTTTATACAAGTGGGGTTTCTAGTTTAGAAAGGACTCTCTCAGGCCAACTTTCCTCTAGATACGGGAAAATGTAGAAATAATTTTCGGCCGAACACTCATCTTCCCTTTTTAATATCGAGGGACAAAGATGATAAAATTAGTACTAAATTAAGAGCGGAAATATTACATTTTCCCTTCAAATTCCCAAAATAATCTATTTAATCAACTCCCATTGATCAACAGCAATAAGTTTTCATTAGAGAGTGTGTTGTTGACAACGAACTTTCCTATTAAAAAATTTTGGACAAGGACAATCCAGGAAATTTCCCAAAGAGACCTGCTTGTGCAAAAATTTCTAAACTGGGTTTTATTCGCATCAAATAGAAATTCTCTCAATTTCCCGGTCAACTTTTCACGTGAATCGATGAAAGAATTGTCAAAAAAATTAGTTAGTGGGAAAAAAATCCGACTGGTCAAACTTCTTAAAGTGACAAGAAACAGTTTGGCTGAAAAAAGAAATTGAGAATGATTGGGGGTCCCAAAATAAAGATGTAGCGGTGGACGAGAGATTCACGTCACCTTTTTTATACCGATTGGAATCCAGGCGAGATGACAGTGCGTGGGATTGAGCTTGAGATAGGAAAGAAAGTTAAGTGGCTACGCGTAAAAATGTTAGGGATAAGAGTTAGAGGTTTAGGCAGGGCGTGGGACTGTGCGTAGTCTCTCATAATTGAAGTTTAGAAGTGAGAGGTGTTCTGCGAGTCCGAGAGAAAGGGTTCAGCTTCTTGACCACCGGTATATGGGAGATAAAGGGTAAAGGCTAATTTTGGGAGGGCGTTCCCTTTTCAAAATTTCGTTAATCAACAAATTGCAATGGGAAGACCATCCGCACCTGATAAATTAAATCGTTTAAAGACAGGACAGAACTAATGGTATTGGCAGTGACTTGGTGGAATCCCTTCATAATGAAAAGAAGAATCAAACACCGAGCTCTCCCCTCCACCTCCCTCCCTATTTCCAAAATTTCCAACCGTCACCCGAAGACTACCTTCCCTCCTCTCATTTTTTACTATTTAAGCAATAATTTTCTTTGGTCAGTACCTGATGATGCTGCTCAGTGATGAAACCCGGGTCGTAAGAACGTAGTAAATCTCTGGTGTAAAACTAAGATTTTCTTCATTTCATTACAAAGGACAGAGTTAAATTACAATTTGTTCTTCGGGAAAGAAGAAACCACGCACATACAATGACGTCGCCTATGAAATAATTTTTCACTTCTTTGAAGGCGACTGCACATATTTTAGGCACCCATATGAGTCTTTTGTCACTTGCTGGTATTCCATGGTTAATTCATAGATATTACATGGTTCCATGGTGGTATTCCATTCCAGTGTAAACGTTTTGTGAAAAGAAATTAAATTATGACTGAGTTTTTACATCAATTCATCTTCATTTCTGGTTATCAGATTAACACAGCAAAACGGGAACAGGAATTTTATTCCACTCTCCAAACATGTTGACTACCTGCTACACGAGTGAGGTGAGTCGCATCTATGAGAATGAACACACCCAAACGGCTCATGTCCGTAGCAAGTGTACGTTGATATGATGTCCGCAAGATCGGGACCCTATAAAGCTGTGGAAGCCGAACATGTGAGACCACTCTATTCAAACGTAAACTACTGTAAATTAAATTGGGAAAGAAAGCTCGGTTGCAGTACACATAATAGTCAACTTGTAATTAGAGTAGTCACCATGAAAGATTCGTTCTTCACTAATCATTTATGCTTGCTAAATAGATTTCATCAGGAGGTTTATCGTCCATTTCATGCAGTGCTTAATCAGTAAACTACGAAATTAACGAAGAGAATTAGAGTAACAAAGTGTAATATAAAAACATCTTTATTACATGGAGTTATTTAAGCTTTTACTAATGTTGTTTTAGTAATTAGAGATTGCAAATTGTATATTTTGTACAAAACAAATAGAAGGCTGAAAGTCACCTCTTACAAAGCATTTGTTGAAGGATTATTAATTACAGGGATAAATTAGCGGCTCTCTGTAAGCATTATATCAGAGGATTCTTGTACCTGTTGATGGCTCCGTGACAGCCTCAATACGTATTGTACAAAGTTAATAGAGTGAAACACAATATCAGTCTTAGTCATTAAAATTTGCTGTTTCAGCAAATGCCTTTTAAAACTGTTGAATTAAATAGGAGTTAAAACCTTGACAGGAAGTTACTCTAGAGCAATATCATTAAATACAACATGTGTGTCAAGTGGTAATCACAGAAGCAATCACCAAATGTATCTTTTACGACTACAGAAAAAGAAACCATTGAAGTTTATCCTTAATGAATCTCATCAGGTAACTCTGATACATCGATTTCCTCAAACCAATAAAATAGGTATTTCTAGAACTCAACACTTTGAACGCCTCTCCGTATTTCAGGTGTGAACCGAGAAATAAGATATCTGTACGTCTTCCGAGTCCGCGAGGCGTGAAATATCTCTCCGAGAGGCCGGAAGATAAATAAATCCATTGACGACGACCGCATCGTGAAGAAGAAACCAGGTGTTGAGCCCGCGATGCTATCTTTAAGCCTTCCCCTACGAGAGCAAGCAACCAGGGTGTTTAGATTGGGACGTATTGATAAGTGGACGACTCGCTAGACTCTCGATTACAAGGAACGAGGTATTCCTGCTCTGGAGGGAAGGAAGAGAGGAAAATAAAATGGGGGGAAGACATGAGATTAAAAACGGGATCGTGAGGGATATGCTCACTGGGAGAGAGGGAGCGAGAAAATTGGACCGGCAGTACCACAGAAGTTTTACCGGCTTGGACGCCGGTGAACGATAGAAGCGATAGGGTAGTAGGGTTCGGTGAGAGCTCGGGAGTGGGAATACGATTGGTTGGATAACCCTACAGATAGGATAGGGCAGCGGATGAGGAAGCGGTAAGGAGGGAGGCGGGATGTCTGGGTGGTAACCGTGGTGGTTACTATGGAAACGGAAGCCGGCTTTCTTTCCGGAGGGAAGCAAGGGAGGCGAGTAAGAGAAGAATTTGTGGCTTTAGCGGGAGCGGCGTTTGTAACCCCTCCAGGCCAGATGTAGGGGTCGCTGAACGTGGAATGATACGACACAACGATCGCGGGGAGGGGCAGATAAATATAAAGTTGGACCTACTTCTACCATGGATAGTGAAAGCAACATCCAGGGTATATCGCACGGGGTGATGCAAAACCGAATATAGATGTTTTGGGGGCACATCAAAGAATATATTGGACTATTTCCATTAGTGTAATAAATACATTTATACCTTAAATAAACATAACATTGAAATGAAATTTAATAATGTAATTAAAGAGTAATTACATGACGAAAAATCTAGTAGTTTTTATATACTTATAAGACTTGGGGGCTTAATACATCTACATGTAATAAATAAAATCAATACAGATAAATAAATAAAAAGTCATAAGAAATGACTTTAGAGTTAGTAGCTTAGAAAATTTTGCTGGTGTTTACATTAAGATGGCTTTAAAATGCACAGAAGCATTTAACATGAATTAACGTAAACTGTAAAATTCGAGAAAGAACTGTGATTTGATCTACAAGAAGGGCAGGTAAACGATGGATAGCTAGAGACAAAGGGATCTCAAAGGAGGAAAACATAACCTACAATTGGGTGAAGTGAGAAATATAGAAAAACGCATGGAAAATCTTGGCTCTTAGCTACCTTGACCAACATATGTTAGAACGGGAACAGGTACGAATGGACTTCTACACGGTACCCTACAAGCAACATGAAGGAGTGTGGAAAGTTATGAGTTCATGCAAGCACCCACCGTCAAACTGTCATTTAGTTCAAGCATATTTTTCTATTCCACTATGAAGTTATATCAAGTAGCGTGCCAAGAACAACGTTTCATGCGAAACACGGCCATCAGCAATACTGATGCAGGATACACACTGCATTCCTCTAACACAGAGATCATTTCAGCATTGCAAACATTCAAAACGGGACAAAATAATTAAAGCTAAGAACATCTAGTGTGTTTTGTCTTTATGAATGCTAGTGATCGGGTAGTTGGAAAGTCGATGCACAAATAAGGTCATTTGCAACAAAGAGGGATGTACAGCAGGTTAATGTCGGAGAGATTAGTTGAGGAATGGTGGACTGATGCCTTGCGCTGGTGCCAGTTGCTAAAAATATTGGACAGTCACTACCGAGAAAAATTACTGCTAACCAAAGAAACGGTTTTTTTATGCATACATATTTCATATTTTAGCACTCTCCCCCTTACTGGTAATTCGTACACTGCGCACAGTCGCAATAGTATTTAGACACAATTCCCCAAAAGCTACTCCTGGAGACCAGCGGTGAGTCTTTAAGGCATCAGCCGCACTCAGAGCGCAAGGGTAAATGCTACAGACCAATGCTCTTCTCCATTAAGTCTTTGGATTAGAAATAGAATAAAATAATTCAGAAAGAAGAATAGCCTTAATATTACGCTTAAATTAACAAATCTAAGCAAATTAGTCACACGATCTGGGAGTTTATTACACAGCTGTATTCCCTTATGTTTAGGTCCTATAGCAGATTTGTTGGTGCGAAAAAAATGGTTATGTAAATAACGATGCTGTCTAGTTACATAGTTATGAACATCAGAGTTCAAGCCGTAGTCGCAGGGATTAGCTCTAGTGTGAAGGATGGCAGACTAAGAATTGAGAGGTTTGGCTATGCTTTGCCAAAGGTTTCGGACTTGTTCCACCTACTTTTATTTTTTGAGTGGAGATGATGTAGAGCTTCGATATCTGAACGGATGGCGGTGGTGGGATGAAACTGACTGAGCTAGAGTAGGTAAGGGATCGGATGGAAGCCAGAGATAAGCCCCGCCTCCGAACGTAACTCCGCTCCCTTCCCCTCGGGGCCATCGCAATGATGGGCTCGAAAATAAGAGGTCCAGTCCGTGGAGGGCGCATCCGTCGATGTCCCAACTTTTCATTCCTCGAGGAGGCGTTCCGGGCGATCGCAGTGGACTCTGTAGAGGGGCAAGAGACGAAAAAGCGGGCTGGATGGAGATGAAAAAAACTCGGGAGGGACGATCAAGGCGGGGATATGGATCCCCTTTGGGTAACGAGCAACAAGCAAGCACCGGCTTCGTTTCATCCCTCTAAACTTCCCTGAGGAGTAGCAGGGGAATAACATGAAGAGTTGGCGAGCGGGACAAGTGGTGGTGGACAGTACATTTTTAGCAAAGTTTCTTATTCGCATCTATTTGCTGCAATTTGATGGTTTACCACTAAAGATTTATAATTTTTGTTCTGATTAACATTGGTTTTGTCCGTACATTCATTTCAATCTCCAATCCAGACAACTATACCAAACCCTGACATCAATAAAGACCATTAAGAGTGAATGAAAAGTTAATTCTCAAGAAAAATAGGTCGGGAAAGAGTAGTATGTAACTTGTCGCTAAGACGTTTAAATACTCAACATACTCACATTCGTCTATATATTATATATTCGTATAAAAAGCTGATACATTTTTCATGCATTATTTCACCTTTATCGAATTGTCTTTGTATCCGAATTTCCTAAGGTGTAAAAAGTCCAGTTAAATATTTAAGTTCTATTGAGAATACTACCAAATAAAAACCTTATTTAAAGTAAATTTTGAAATTTTGAGCTTTTTTAACTATTATCACTCTTCGTTTCTTCATGATCACAAAACAAGAAATTTTGAAATGACCAAAGTTGAAATCACCTAAGCATATGAAGTAAAATAGTTCATATGAATTGCTAGATGGGAGCAATATCGTTTAAATATTCATTATTTTTTATGGTTTCGTTTTTATTTGGTTTATTTTTATGGGTTTATGGTTTATATTGGATGCAATTTAATTATAAAACAGATTAAGAAAGTGTACTTAAAAAAATATACTTTCCACCTGAGTTAAATGAATCGAACACCTTCATGCAATGATTTCCCTCGTTTTTCTTTTATCTGATCACATGGCAGGAGTTGAAGGAATTTCCCTTTTCTTTCCTCTTGAATCTACTAGTGTTTTATCCGCCCAACCCTGTCTCATACCCCAGTCTCTCTATATCGAAGGTCAGAGGAATATACACGATACACTCCCGTACGACCGAGCACGTGTCCGCTCCACTTAAGACTTCTACCTTCTTCCCCGAGGATCCGATTTCTTGGCGCGATCATGTGGAAGCGGCGATTTACCGAATATCCTCCTAATATACATTTCACGGGAGCCGCCGTGCCGCCATCGATATTGCTGGCAGCCATAGGCAATGGGAGGGGCCAAGAGCGTAAGAGAACGAACACTACGGCCAGTCCTGATCAGAAACCATCAGCAAACTTCCCCAAGAATAAAAGATGGTTAAGCCCTGGAAGACCTCGTATGAGGCGTCAAAATATTAAAAAATATTTATAACATTTATTTTGACAGTTTTTTTAGTAAATCGACAATAGCAGATGCGCAGGAGAGGTGGGGTGGTTTCATGATTCATTCTTTTTCGTTGCAGTTTTCGATATCCAAAACTCAAACTGCTATAGAATGGGAAATTCACACAGTTATTGCACTGATTATGAATCTCATCCTTAAAATCGAGAGATTCAAAGTATGTATATGACAACGTTTGAATAATACGATCACGTTTTCCCTCTCACGATAGAAATTGATAGATAACATAAGAGATCGCGTTAAGGGAAACCGTGATCCCGCCCCTGATTATGTTTCCCACGTATGCAACAACACGACTGTATTCTTCAATGAGCCTCCCGCGTATTTTTTATCATTATCTATTTTTAATCCGCATCAATATCCCTTGAAAAAAGACCAGAATGGGTCACAAAATTATGAGTACACACTAAGAAACATGATACAGTACACCTAAATACTCTCAAATCGTAATTATAATATGATTTTTACTTATAAATTTTACTAAAATACACTTTACTGATAAATTAAATGATAGACTGAGCAAGGTAGTCACTAATAAAAAAACTATGCAATCAAGCAAAGCTGGAAACTAGATTTTAAGCATTAAAACTTACCCCTTTAAGTTTACCCCTAACACATACTTAGATCTAAAGTTAGGGCCACTTCACTCGGTACATTTTATTGTACAAATGAATTTATTATAGAATGTACAAGAAAATGAATGGAATTAGAGTAGGTTCTATTTCCCGCTAAGTCATTCAGACAATCATACAATTTTCCGCTTCACACAGTTCAATTTTCCTCATGCAAGAGTTCATACATCCGTTTGTACCATAAAACGTACCGCGTAAATTGGCCTTTAGAATCTATGGAACATCATTAGGAACAGAACAGATCACAAACCATGGTGTGCAGTAAACTCGAAGAGTGATTTTTACCCGTGCCCATTGATACTATTACTATGAAGAATATTGACACTTTAGGGGATCAAGGTGAAATTCTTACTTATATCGACCTCAGGATAAGTACAGAGTTGATGAGTGAAGAGGAATCAACTTACCTGCAAAGAAAAGATAATAAAAGATTAGTATAACTAAACATGGAGTAAATGAAAAATTAGATCAAATAATACGATGCGAGAAATATTAGTAAATATATTTTTATATTACGAGCTAGTAAAATACCATAAAGCCTGGGGATTTTCCGTGTACCAAATGGTCAACTCTACACTGTGTGTGTAATTTTTAGCTACACCCTAGAAAGCATGCATTCTTGAGAAAAATTCTTGCTCTTATCTGTGTAAATAGTTACGAAAATAGGCTCTCGAAAACATCCAAACCGTTTCTCCAGACATTCGGAATTTAACATTCGAGGGTAAGAGGCATCTATCCGATGAAAGACCTTAGGGCCACAAGGGTCCAATGGCTCCAAAAATGGATGTCCGTTTTCTCGTATTTCCATCTTTAACGCATGAACGCTTCTATGAATTTCTTGCTCACTCAATATTTAAGCTCAAATAATGACATTTTTCACATGGTGTTACTGTTAGTGTGTATGTCATCAAATACGTCTTTTCTTAGAGTATTCATCAAAAGGTAAAAAAATTATCCCAATTTTTACATCACAACTTTTATCAGGTTATAACTAACTTATCAAATGCCATAAATGCCATATTTGCATCAGATCGGAGATTCATTTTTTTGGTATTTTGAATTAATAAAGATACACCTAAGGTTCGAGTTTTCATAATCACATGGAAAAAGGAATTAAGTATTTCATTCTTGCATTATTTTTTTTAAAACTTAATTCCCGCTTAAAAAATGCATTTCAAATAACAATATTATCAATATTTACCCGATTATCTAATTTCACCAATAAAATATTACCTTGGAACGGAAAATTTTTCCCGGGTGTTTTACAGCTCATATCTAATTACATTAGCAATATTTGTAGATCAGTTATTTAATTACATTGAATCGCTAAAAATCGATTCATGGTACATAAAAACCATAAAAATACCCGCGGATGAGAACCGAATGTAAATTTTGACACTTTTTACTTGCAAGACATCAAATTTATGCCATTATTCTTGATATTTTCATTTACGGAGATTAAAAATATGCGTCGAATATATGAATTTCCATTTCATTTTTACGATTGTTTACCAGTTTAGTGCAACAAAATTCCGTACTAAGTTCCCTGTTTCTGAATATTAAAAAAGCAAAATAATGCATCATTACGAGCCAGATAAGCTCACTGCGAATCAGATTTACTGAATATATAAATGCCCTGTCATGTTTTTTTTTTATAATTCCGCCTTTTAACCTGATCATTCGTCAACACCAGGTTATCTCCAGATCCATTCGTTATACAACTTGTGGGTTAGGTATAAAGGAACACTACACATCGTTTATAAATATTAAGTTTGGGTATCTACCAACAACTTAATCCTAAAAGAACTAATTTCCATATCAACTCTTTCCATATCCTACTCTTCACTGAGGGAATTGCATATGTACTTTTATAATGTCGTTGTAGTTGATAATAGCTGGACAACAAAGAACAATACAAAAAATTTAATAATATATACAGGCATCAATTTGTTTAGGTGCTAAGTCCTAAAAGATTGCGGATTTGAAATATAAGTCGCAGTTCAAAAGTCTGTTTGAAGGACTAATGATCTAAAGGAAAGCGTATCTAAAATAATTAATTAATTCTCACTTCAGCCTTGTCTATTTTGCATTTCCCTTTGGTCTAAGATATATTTGCAGCCCATCCTTCTCCAAAGTTTGAAACCATAAGAGTGTACATTGCTTGTATGACGGCTTAAAAAATCTCGCCTCCTCTGATAACAGACAACCTACGCCAATCCGAATTTCCGTAAGCAATTTCCTTTCTTCCGAGTATCGCAGCGCTAGTCAATTTATCCGTTTATAATTTAATATCCATTACATTCGAAGATTCCCATCTTTAACGCTACGCTTCTATGACTTTCTTGCTCACTCAATATTTACGCTCAACTAATGACGTTTTTCTGGTGGTTTACGCTCGACTAATGACATTTGATGGTGTATGTCACCGAATACGTCTTTTCTTCAAGTATTTATCGTAAGGTAAAACAATTGTCTCCATATTTTCCATCACAATTTTTATCAGGTCTAAAATAACTTACCAAATGCCATAAAATAGTTTAAGAGACTGAATTTCTTATTTTTCTACTCAAAATGCACTAGCAGCAATTATAAAATGATACGCATATGTATGGATTCCTAAGCTAACTTACTACTTCTTAACATAGCTAGATACTTCAAACAATTGAGTAAGACGTCTGATGAAAATCACTGATCCATGACGTTTTCTTATAAGAAACCAGCGGAAGGTACCCTTTGAAATTAAACTGGTGTGAGAAGCATAGAACTTCTTTTATACTATCAATAGCAATCGAAACATATCGATATGTATCGTGCAATGTGTTTCTTAGACATTCTATGGATTCAATCTCAATTAATAGCTATAGCTATAAAAAGCCTAAATATGTTACAGAAGCATTTTAAAATTTTTAACGAAGAGTCACGTTCAAAGAAATGACGATACTTGTCTATGAACGAAAACAAGCCGTCGAAAAAAAATCAATACAAACGAACGAATTATCAAGGACGGCGAGATGGTAAAACCGGCAGTAGAAGGAACATTGTCAGTCCTTTCTCAACAGTTTACGAGGCTGAGGGGCTATTGGTTCGATAAATAATTCGGCAAGGAGAAGTCGACTTTCGGTATGAGCGACAGATCTATACTTCATGTACGTTTCACACCCAGAACCTTTCCAGCCCTGAATCTCAACACATTATTCCAACGACCAAGAGGGGTAATCGAGTATACCCACGCAACCAGAATGTGAGAAGACCCTTCTTGATGTAAATTCTGTGAAATGATGGCATTGATTCAAAGCTTTGAGACGCCAGCATCTTCTGTGATCTAGAGAACTTAATAGATAGACGCAAATCTTCACTTAAGCATAAAAAACTAGGCTTCTCCGGATAGCAATAAAATTTTTGGTATTCATATTATTTTGGTTCGGTATATATATTATTTTGGTTTCACTAAGAGATAATGAAGAGAAAGATCAGGGAAATTGAACAATATTTTTACATTTACGTGGTCATATAAATCAAGGTATGGTAACTACAATAACTCTAAGTTTTGCTTCAGACGGCTTTAGTTATCTTTGAATTCACCACTTTCATCAGCATACTTTAGGAATTTAATTAAATAGTTTGTTTCACTGCATACTCTAAAAGCCCAAACAAAACCAATTTTTCTAGAAAAACTACAAAATGCGCATTTTTGACATTACCTACACGTCAAAATTCGCGAATTTGTTATTTAAAAAAGTGCTCATGCTGTCCACAGTCATTCCAGCTCAATTAAAAAAAACTGCTTCTATTTTTGTCAAACAGAGATTTCGATAAGTGATAAAATAAATAGCTGAAATTTTTGAATGATTTGTTCAATGATATTATGTTATTTTAAGCTCGGCTGACATATTAGAATAAACGTGTACAGACATCACGCTCAAATAACATCAAATATGACCTTATGATTAATAGTGAGTCGATCGAGTTTCAAAATTAGTTTTCGAAACTGTTATGTACGAGAGAACTTAATTTGAAACGAAAAGGATACAAATATTTAAATATCTTTCTCGGGATTCGCACCGGGTTATGTTTTCAAAATCCGTCGACGTTTCGGAAAACGACATTTTTCCATTTTCAAGGCACGTTTTATTTCCGCCGTGACCACTGTAACACTCGTTTATGAGGGATAAAAAAGAGATTTAAAACCACAGTGTCATAACAGTTTGGGCAATTTGTAACCAATACGGAACATGCCAAACAATTACGCTCTATTTTCCTCCGAAACCCAAGAGAAGTTAAGTATCATCGCAAAATATGGGATGAATTCCTCCAGGAATTGAATTAATCCGTAGTCCGTTAGAACTCCCCGATACCTTCAAATAATTCACGTTTTCGGAAGAGGCGAGATTTTTTTACAAGAAAATGCAATCATCAAGCAACGACCCCTGACAGCGGGAACGTTACCTCTACTGCGCACTTTTTAACGAGGACATGAGTTATGGCCACTTTGTCGGAATAACCCATCATAATGGAAGCCGTTTCACTCTGGGCGTGGGAAAAAGACATGGGTGCAGGCGATTTCAGGGAAGAAAATAATACCACCATATATTTATACAGAGAAGAGGGTATAACGAGGGTCGAGCCGAAATTATAAACTGGATGCCGGAGCACCATAGCCTTCCATTTTTTTTACCTTGGCCGACCAAAGTTTGAAAAGGCAAAGTTACCGGCATAAGGAGGGAAGCGTTACAATGAAGCGAATCACGGTGATTTGGAAATGTTGAAAAATTCACACCAGACAATAGCAAGGGATGAAAAATTGAACACCAGACGATTGCAATTTAAAACCAGTTCGCAATGAACACATTATGGGACTTTACAACATACTACAACTTATGGCTTGTTTGCAACAAGAACTAGTAATTAACATAATGACATAACATAAGACCTGTTCACATTGACTTAAGGAAAAAAACAAATGAATATAACGTAACTCATGGAGATTGCACAATCAAACATGATGTTACTTGTGGTCTCTTCTCATTTCATGCAAAGGCATAAATTAACGGCATAGCAAGTGGGATATTAACGTTGGACTAAATAATTTTTTTTCTTCATTATTTAAGGTATTAATTGATCGTCAACAGATATTTCACAGAAAAGCACCTCAAGAGTGGATAAATGGGAGAAAATGTTCACCAACATGCGTATGTATTTACAAAAAAGTTTTCATTTCATGCAAAGGCAGAAATCAACGGCACAGCAGGTGGAATATTAACTTTGGACGAAATAATATATATATTTTCATTATTTGTTTGTGAATAATGAAAATATTAAATGAATATATATACGCTACAGATGTCAATGGAATAGGAACATTAATGCAGTGATTACTACACGCAAAACTTTCTGGCATGCCGTGAATTTTAACCAACATGTACAACACCAAATCCAAATCTCATAATGCCTGGATAACGTTAACCACTGCATAAAGATTGAATTTCGTTAACTTGTGGTTAACTTGGAGTTCAAGTCTTGTACATTATATCAGAATAATAGTTGTTTGATGAGAACGTCACCTATTGGATAGTCCATTAACTTCGGTTTTGATACCGAGAGGCCGGAGGAATATTTAACCTAAGTTTACGAAGCTGGGCCTGAATGTTATTTAACGGGCCAAATGTAATATATGAATGAGTATTCTTTTACGCTTGGCTTTTAAGGCACGTTGTCACCAGTCCCTATCCAACTCTAAAACAAAGATGGAGATAAGTACTCTTACACTCTCGTAGGCAAACGTAATGATAATTGACAATGCCCGCTTTTATAAATCATGGTTAAATATTTTCTAGCCGTGAAAACTTAGGTTAATGCGCCCTCAAATTTATATCGCTCACATAAATTAACCGAGTCTTAATTAACATACAAACCGGACAAATCAGTTTACATCTCATTAACACTTAGGCTACGTAATCCTTTAGTTTACGCAAATTAGAAACAATAAAATAGGGCCTAAGAAATATTTAACCTCTTGTAGAAGTGTTGTATGAGGCCCAAATATGACAAAGTAACATGAATAATCGTAGTATCTAACTCCCTCACGCAACTTCATCAAGGTAAAGATCGCGCTATTAAGTTCTGTTACCATTTTCAACGTAAAACAGCTTTCAACCGAGTCATAAGGGTTCCAAAAAGTATAGGCTATGAGTTTAAGCTGGTAGCGCCTCTTTGTCCAAAGCGACGGGAGCTGCCTCCAAGCCCAAGACCCTCTTCCTACAATCCCCTATCGTCAATTGGTCGTTAAGTAGGTTTTAAGCGTGGACCCCTTGCAAGGGAGCCGCCCAGACCCATAGTCGCATCGTGTAATTTACTCGGTAAGGTGTGAAAAAGACGAGAGAATCGAAGAGCAGGCACAAAGAAGGGTCACCGGGATTCCTCCCCACCTCTCCGAGAATTTAAGAGTGGGCACGGATAAGAACTGGAGAGGGTGTTCGGCGAGGTCGAAGATTTACTCGTCAAGATGAGGAGGACCCTCACAAGGGGCGTGTCTCGGCAGAAATGAAAGTGGATAGCGGCTCGAGAGAGGTGGAGGGCACTATAAGATGCCATGTCTTGAGGCGGGCGGAGGGAAAGCCGATATGATACGGGCGAGAGGGATGCTAGCTCCCCGATCTACGTCCAGGTTAGATCTCCGACGGATTTCCCAGAACAACTCAACTTCGTTAGGAAATCTCCCACCGCGCCCTAAACTTTGAATGTCGGAAAAATTCCGGGACTCGTGTTTTAAAACGCCCACCGAACAAAAAAATTCTTGACGGGGCTCTTACAATGGAAGTAAAAAGCTGCATATTTTTGCATACATTTCAGGTGACCGATCGATATCGATTAATCACTTCATTTCAGAGGTGGGCAGGTACAATGCGGCTGACTCGCCCAAAAGGAAACAACTTTCACCACGATTGTTGAGCAAGGTATTGCAATGAATACTTAATCACTTACGCAGATGTGCGCATGATTCCCGCTATATTAATTCTTCCTTCATAAGACGATTAAAACACACATAATAGAAGAAAAAACTACAATGAACATACATGAGGTAAATCAGCAAAGGCGAGTTCATCCTTTCTGTAAGCTGGTTGAACTTGTTCCTTGAAAAATCGTCTTAGCTCATAAGTCCAAGGAAATGATTTCCAATTTCCAAATATGAAACGGAATATTTGGAAAAATATAGTATCAACTGTAAATAGTTTGAGGGTAAAAAGGAAAACATAATACAGCAGTGGACAAATGTATTTACCTTCATTTTTGGCGTTAAACATGAGAGCACTTCAATGATCGTCAAGGTCATTCCAAGCGAACTCTACAGTGGTGATGAACTTTGCTCCTGCAAAGAGACTCAACCACGATTCACCAAAATACGTGATAAGCATGGAAATAGCTGCTGTATTGAATGGATAAAGCTGCTGTATTGAATGGATAAAGCTGCTGTATTGAATTATTTCAACGCCGAAAAACAGTCACTACTTGCGATAAACTTAAAATTCCGCCCTATTCTCCCACGGTAACCACATTTGCTGTCTCTCTGACTTTTACAACGCCTTTCGTCAACCCACTTTTTCATTGCTCTTTCCACACTCTTTTGTGTTTTTATTAACCACCTCAGGATGATAATTACGTCCATCTCTATGTTGTTTGTTCACATGGTTGATATTCTTTTTTTCCTATTCCTTTTCTTCTGCATGAGATGAGCAGGAGAATGCAGAACGTGTGATGAAGGAGGTTTTAAAGGAAATCCAGAAGGAAGACGATCCCAGAGAAGACAGAGATGGTGGAACCAAGTAAAGATAGATTTTGAGAGGGTTGGAGCTGCGGAGGAGGATGCAACAGACCAAAAGAGATGGAGGGGAGGTCGTTAGTGCGGCTTAATATCAACTTGGATATAAATGGCCCTGGGAGTTAAGAGTGAGAGTAAGAGTAAGTATTAATCATATCCGATTTTACTATTTCAGCCATGAAGAAAGAGGTGTGATGCAAAAGCATGTGAGTGGAGTGAATAAAAGGAGAGGAAGGGATAGCCTGAGAAAATTTTTAGCGAATGCGTAAAGAGATACCCTAAATAGTAATGACAGTGTGGACCATCATAAAAGAGGGCTAGTGTAGAGTTAATTATGAGTACAGGGTAAAATACACAAGCTAAGTAAGGTTCATGGGTCTATTGCTATGATTTTAACTTATCTGAATGTGCCTCCCTCGAAGTAGGGTGACGCCACGGTTAAGAATTCATTCAATGTTAGCAAAATGGATTATTTTTTTTAATTGGGCATATATTTCAGAACAAATCAAGAATACTGAGTATAAGGGTCGAAACAAAAAAAATTGACCATACCTGATTGAAACCCGTGGAAGTATACTTCAGTGATGATTCAGTGAGTAAAATACACAAGCTAAGTTAGGTTCATGTGTCTATTGCTATGATTTTAACTTATCTGAATGTGCCTCCCTCGAAATAGGATGACGCCACGGTTAAGAATGCATTCAATGTTAGCAAAATGGATTTTTTTTTAATTTGGCATATATTTCAGAACAAATCAAGAATACTGAGTATAAGGGTCGAAACAAAAAAAATTGACCATACCTGATTGAAACCCGTGGAAGTATACTTCAGTGATGATTCAGTGAGTAAAATACACAAGCTAAGTTAGGTTCATGTGTCTATTGCTATGATTTTAACTTATCTGAATGTGCCTCCCTCGAAATAGGATGACGCCACGGTTAAGAATGCATTCAATGTTAGCAAAATGGATTTTTTTTTTAATTTGGCATATATTTCAGAACAAATCAAGACTACATATAATATAAGGGTCGAAACAAAAAAAGTTGACCATATTGGATTGAAACCCGTGAAAGTATACTTCAGTGATGATTACCTGATTTTGCGGGAGAGAATAAATAGAGAGGCAAACTGAATGAGTATTGTACATTTTAAGTACAACAAACCGGCGGCATTTTAGAATTTTTAAGTAGAGCAGGTCTTTAAAACTGCTAATACCAAATGGTGTAAGGGTAAAAGTTGGAGCTATTTTGGATTTGTTTAAACTGATAACAAACCTAATAAATTGGTTTGAGTGAAGTACAAAATGACTACTGAAAGGAATCACTGAAAACCAGTCTTCCAACCAAACCGAAGAAAATTGGCTGGACTTCTACGAAAAGAAGAGTGGATAGATAGGTAAGCAATCCTGTCAAAGGAGGATGCCAATTTATTTTTGCAAACAAGGTTCCAATCGTTCGAATTTCGCCCCGTGGACCGGAAACAACTGAAATAGGACCGCTGTTTAAGATGGAGAAGTGATTGGACCGGCCTGATTGACCATGAGCCGTTGAGCGAAAGAAATGGACCCTCGAGAGCGGAAGACGCAGATGAATATGATGAGGAAAAGGAAGAGCGGGATGACTAGCGAACGCAGGCACCACGCACCGAAGGTCGCTTGAGAGGAGTCTGGCCGCCGGCGTCGAAGCCATAAATTACGTCGGGTATTTTTTTACGACCATAAGGCCAACGCTAGACCCCATGCCATAAGCTACACTTTATGGGCCGGGTGACGGGGATATCACACGAAGAAATCAAGATATCCGAAATCGCCAGTACAACGAGGGACGGAAAGGAGATGAAGCCACCGCTGGGATGTTTTAATTTCACGCCTGAAGTGCCACTCAGCACATCGAGAGACCAGACGTAGCACAATCGGTATACCCACTTTACTTCCCTTAAACGGGACTTCTTGAGGGTAATTCGAGTACTACGCAAGATTCTATTAGGGTGAGATGCATTTTGTTATCCACATATAATACCATGCGCGTCACGATTGGCAGAAAGTAGGTCTAAATTCATACTTAACTGTTCCAATCTATGACGTGGTCAAATGGGAGTAAGATGGGTTCCAAAGATATTTCTCTTCGTTGTAATCAATTAACAATAACCTTTTTTGACGTGAATTCAACATCTCAGTAAAAAGTGTATAATTTTATGAATAATTATAATAAAAGGTTAAATCCGAGCACTTCGAGGGACATCATTAGTAATTCGAATTGATTTTTAAATCCAAACGCAATCTTAATCAACCTAATCACTTAAATTCCATGAATGAATGGTTTTTAGGAACTTTTCACGCCACAACTAGCGCCTGTTATTACTTTGCGTGCTGGGTTTTAAATTGAAGGTCTTCTCAGAAAACCTGAGGATTTCACGCGGAAGATGACGCTCTTAAATCTAGATTATTAAATTTTAAACATCTATTAAAATTAATGGCACATTGTGGTCATATATATTTACCAGAAAGAATGCAGTCATACCGTTACGTCCAGCTGCCGTTCGATAATCACATTCCGTGAACATCCAAGTATGTCCATCGTCCTTCTCAGAAAATATAAGAGAACGTACCATTACGTCCATAGCACTCAAAGTGCTATACTTATGTTCTCTTGGAACGTCGTAGACAATCATTGGTGATTCTCCACGAGGAATGAATGTTTAAAGCAATAACCCATTCTTACCCTACGACTCAATCTTAGATAAAACCCAAAGAGTAGAGTTTTAATGAAATCTTACGCTTGATTACTACCAGGAGGAGACAAGTGGATGTAAAAAAAATAGAAGAAAAACGCCATCAGTAATACTAGAACGGCCACTAGAAATTTCATACACAGTTTATCTTGTTTTTTTTTTCATTCTTTTCGGCAACGCAAATGTCAAGCATTAAGCGCGAGCAGAGAAAAATCACGTCCAAAGCGAGGCGCAGCAAAGTAAAATTCCCTCGCGGACTGTTTTACGAGCAGTTTTGTTGTTTTATATTTTTCTGTTTCGAAAATTTTCAAGTGGGGGAGGGGAGTCAGGCGGTGGGGGAGGGGGAGGAAGAGCGCAAAACAACGTGGCGAAGAAGAACTTGGGTTAAAGAGGAGTTAGGGCAGGCGATATTTTTCTCGTTAAGTGCCCTCCGACTCGGGAGGTTAGAGGATGGAGGAGGAGGCGAGTTTCAGAGGGACGAAGACGGGCCTGGAAGAGGATATGGGGGGGCGATATTTCTGACTGCACTTCGGTTCAGAGCCTTGCCCTGGGTAAGAAATTGCTCCATTAAGGCGAGGTCTTCATTAAAAGGTGCGGAAGCGGGTAAAAAGAGGGAAAAAAAAGGACAACTAGAGAGCTCCACCATTTTTACTCCTCGTTCATTTTCCGCCGTGTGCATCTGTTTTCTCTTTCGTGCGTGCGGGAGACGAAGCTACCGCTGGAAACCGCGATGGAATAGAAATGAGTTAGTTAGCAAAACCCGCCACTTGTTTGGAAGGTTTTCACGGGACTGGGCAAGCCAATACTAGTAGCGGATTCCGTCTTCTAGTTAATTTAGTTTAATAACCCCGCTTTTGGCGTGAATCAGTGTTATTTTCAAAAATACAATAATAAGATAAAAATATGAAAGTTATACCGCGTGTTTACGTTTTGAATAAGCACTTTTTCCTGTCATAAGTGTCGACTGCATAATCATCACTACGTAACTCACTATTTTGACTGCAGATACCGGAATAATTGTCTAATAACGCAAAACATTATACGGTAAGATGTATTTTTTATTTTATCCAATTACTGAAGGTTTTATATTTTCATAAACAGTTATTCACCAAAATGACATTAATATATCATAGAGAAATAATAAGATTTCTAGACATGGTCAACCAACAAATCATGCCCTACTCATACAAGGTCTTTACCCGATCATTCATTCCACATTCAGTCAATGCAGATGAGTTGGCTAGAAGAGCACCCAAAATAACCAAAAACAGCAACTACTACAAATACAGTCGTTAAAAATTCATTGCTATTCCTATTCTTTCAGTTTTGAAACAACCGATCCAAAACCAGTTTCTTCCTCCTATTCCTTTGACCATCCTGGGGTGCCTTGCTTTCAATAAACCGGGAAGACACGCAACACTGAATACTATGCCTTCTTATACTTTCAATGGTGACAGGCTTCCTTAGACAAACATAAATTCCATGATATGCTGCACATGTTGCCAACGATTTTCCTTGAGGTATTTGCACGCCAATTACTCTCAACATGTATCCCCTTTTTTTCAACAGCAGACATTAAAATTAAGTTTAAAATAGACCAAAATGAGAGATCATAGAATTTTACACGTCCTTGACCTGCTATGGTAAGTGAATGGAGCGCAAGAGTCATTCGACATTTTTCCGATAAAGGCAAAAATCTCGCTACCTAACCTCGCCTGCAGTTTTCTGGGAGGACAATAAGGCAAACTAGTTTTTTCAAGCGACAAAAATTCTAATCATGATTCCAAGCAGAAATATCCAGGAGATACGGAACAAACCAAACGTTGAAAACTACCGGGTACTGTAGCATTTTTGCCGAAGGGATAAAAACTCCGAAATCGAATCGGAAAATAAAAAAAATATCGTTCCGATTAGTGAAAAAATTCACGATTGCAATGAGGACCGCAGACGCGAGTTTCAGTGCCATCCAGCCAATTATCCCGAACTGAAAGTTATCCCCAATCAAGGTCCTAATCAAAATTGGAACCTCAGGACGTGAGTGAGAGAGAGATTTGGAAAAAAATAAATGTTCGAATGCCGTGATTACAGGGCGAGAGGGTGGGGGAGAAGGATGTGATTGGCGGATAGGATGATGCGAAAGAATTTAAGGGCGTGAGAGGTGGGAGGGCAGGCTAATGGGTGGGGGAATTCACGTGTCCTTCCTCCAAAAACAAAAAAAAATTAAGGCGGCAGACGAGATCGAACGAAAAATAACGAAAACGAATGACAATCGGGTCGCCCACCCGAAACTTTCTATCACCATACGTATTCCATCCCGTTTTTTCCACTGTGGCAACAATAAAAACCTCCACTCTCGCCAACAAACGCTACGCGAGCGAGCGAGATAAAAAAAATGAAGACAAAAACGGTAGAAAAGCGAAAAAAAAAAGAAATTCTTCCTCCCGCAAACTTGGACTCGACCGCTCAGACACGCATTCACCGCCTCCGATGCGATTTTGTTTTGTTATCCCGCGGCGCGAGTTATTCTTTTGTTCCCGTCCTTCACGCGTGTGCGCGCGCGCGCGGGAAACGATACAATTCTGTTTCTTTTTTTCATCACTCGGTACATATTGATACGGCACGAAGACTAGTGGATTTTTTATCATTTTTTTTTGTATCTAACTGTTGTAGAAGCTTCAGAGAGCTACGTTCTTGACCCTTACGTTCCTGCGAAGCTTCCGAATGTTCCAGTGACTCGCGGGCAACGAATGCCTTCCACTCTCTGACTATGCTCCCCCTCCCCCCCCTCCCCTAACCCCTCTCTCCCGATCATCTGAGCATTCAAATGAAAAAAATTGTTTAAAAGTTCAGCAGAAATTTCGTCGATCACCAATCCATCGTTTGGCCTCGGTCCGCGAAGAGAGAAGGGTTCCCTCAAAATCCCGCGCTCGACCAGAAACAAAAGGGGTTTTCTGGAATTTCGAATTAGGCAGTACTCCCCCACGAAATGGAAACCAATTCCATCGCGCCATGAAACTCTTTCAAAACCAATCCGGTGGATGAATAAAAACTCCGCCAAACTCCACCTTCTACGCTATTTTAAAAAGATGAAGAGAAATAGCTCGTCAGCGGCGCGCACTCCCGTTTAAGTCCGAGGAATGCTTTCTAAAACAAGACAAAAAGAGATACATCCCTGGAACCAGTCTTATTTTCCATCTCATGCACAGAAACCAGAGGTGGAATAACAAAATAATGTAGCCAAAACTAAATTTTCAAAACATTTCATGACTAATCATATAATTTTAGCGTCAAATCCTGTCTCAATACAGTGTTAGCAAATAATACAACGAGACAGCAAACAAAAGGTCCGAAAAAGTTATCGCGAAGAAGAAAAAGTATTGATAAGTGCAAATTATGCATTACATTCGTTTGAGCGGCGTACACAAAGAAACAAAGTCATCGCGCAACATACGGAAACGTAACTCATAACCTTCACCATAAGTCCTTCACTAACATATATTGACTCTGAAAAATCCAGTGCCTTAGGAAGAGATCCAACCTGTAACAGCATTTGTTCATATATAGCACCTATATTTTCTTCATATCTTCCCTTGCTTCAAATTTCAACACTTATTCATTATATAATTATGATTAAAATGCATATGCTGCATAATATATGGTGCTTTCACCGAATTTCACCGAATGAAGAAGGTTCATATCAAGAGTGTAATGCTTCCAATTAATTATAATGGAGGCACTTTACGCTAGCGCGTTGTGAACTTCACATGCGACTTAAGGACATACTCCCCGATAGAATAGACGTCAATGAAACATTCTAGAAGTACCTGAGAATTAGAGGATTACGATAGAACCCTGAAGGGAGAATTTCGACGCAATTTCTGAGGACATAGGCGAGCCTGAGACTTCAAGTATAACATTGAAAGGAAACATATAAAAAAGATAACTACAGTTTGGAAACTAATGACCATTCAACGTCTACATAATGAAGGTGAATTACGACGGCTGCCCAAAAATGAATGCCCAATTTTTTTAAAATTCCAAATAACAGACACAAGTGCGGTGAAACAGTCATCAAGAGACTCATCACTATTGGTAGCTAAGCCTTATCAGGTAATCGCGACGCTACCGCATCTTACCTCCGAGGGCTGTGACCAATTTTGTTGACTTTGCAGGGGACAGACTACAAAATCAGAATCGTAAATACCTGACTGGCACAAACCAATTACAAGAGAGAACGTAAACTTCTTTGCAATTTATCCTCTTCTATAATTCATTTTGAAATATTAGACGAAGCACTTATTCACACAACTACTTTGGAAGTTATAGACGTGATAAGCGCAGTGAGAATCTGGCTCCATAACCAGAGCGAGGACTAGTACCGAAGGGACAAACTTGCCCAAGTGAGTCGCTGGAAGAAGGCAAAAAAACTAGGAGATTATTTGAAAAAATAGAGTGAGTACATAAAACAGCACTCTTTCTTATGTGTAAATTTCATTTTGGTAGGATAAATAGTTATTGAGAAAAAAATGTTGTGCATTACTTTTCGGGCAACCGTCGTACAAATATATATCCCTTTTACGCCAGTCCCTTTCGAAATTTATCAGATGGAAGAACATAGGTTATATAGATAGAAGATAGGCTGTTATGCCGTGGAAAAAGGCTCTCGTTCAATATTTACATCATTATACTTACATGCCTCTCTTTCCTCATAAATACACTGCTTTACAAACGATCGCCTGTTCTTGGGACTTCAAATATATCTTTTCTCAAGAGGTCTTCCATAATATTTACCTCTGATTATATTGGTTTATTACATCCCATCTCATCGTTTATTTCACCCTCATAAATTTGCTTCATTATTCCATTCTTAGTCATCCTCCGAACATGATCAGGCAGACGAAGCACGCTGCTTTCATTCATATTCATATCTAATCACCCATTTCACCCTCAGTCCTTGTCCACTCATTTCTTACCCTATTCCTCCTAATTGTACCTCAAAAACTACTTGGGAACCCCATTTCCACCATTGAAGAAAATTAAATGCTCCAAACCAAAACATTTACCATTGCTACAGATACATTAACGCAACAGAAGCGACGAGGAGTATTGGCGCATGAGAGGTGACGACGGACTCCATGACCGATTGTTCCTTTAGAGTTCTAAAAAGATGACGTCTGTTCATTCTCGAATGACCTCTAAATAGCATCATGCAAACAATATCTAAAAATACTTATTCAAAAATGTTCACAACAAAAATAGAGAATATTTCAGCCTACATTCAAACTAGGTTATACAGTAAAATGGGTAGACTAGGGTATTGTCTTTCTACATTAGACCCAACTAGTCAATACAAGGTCTTGACAAGTAAAAAAAATTCATTTCCATTATATCTAATTATTCACTAATCTAAGTTATCAGAATATCATCCATTGCATAGTAGGTACTACAAAAGAGGTAGTCATTGAAGGTGCCAGTAGTGACGTACGTTCTGTGAAACCGAAAGTAGCAATACAGAAGTGATATGCTCATGCGTAGTGGTTTTTAGGCTTGTATATCGGAGGGGCAAAATAAAACAGGAATATACTGAATAGCATAGTCTGAAAAATTTCCTACTTCGCATCCGTCACCAGATAGAATTCCTTAGTCGGTCTGAGAGACCGAACGTCACCACTCTAGGGTTGACATATGACCTAAAAGTAAGAGGTAGCTCAAATAGGTGGGGCTTAGATTTGTCAAACTCGGTCATACTGGGCTTATTATACAACTATCTGCACAAAGAACAAATTCCATTTCTCAAAGTTGTAACTTCAACATTTCGTCACTCTCGAAATTTGACGAAGCCAAGTCATTCCTGGATGAGGCCACGGGACGTACTGCATTAGCGTGATGAGAAATCCATCAGCCGATCACACGTATATTCAAATTCTCTCCCTTTCTGCGGCGCAGACATTACGAAATTCCGCGATTTGTATCCGGGGAGAGAGAAATGACACGGCACCGGATAAACACGGTCGTGACGGCACTTATTAGCGAAATTACGGTCACCATCGGGGAGGAGGGAGGGGTTACGTAAAGGGCAAGGCGTGGAAGCTTACAAATGTGAATGTCCATGAAACATTCGTGGGCCAATGGCCTGATTTTTATCAGCAACGGCGAGCCAATGGGAGCGTCAAAATAACTGGGCACTGGGAAAAATAAACAGGTCCTTGGGAATCCATTTCTAGATAATCTTCGCCCACGCGGCAGTCATTCCGGGCAGAAATTTCGGGCATGGAGACTCGTGTGAAGCATGCAATATGAAGGGGAGCTGAGCGAAGGGTAGGGGTATGAGATGGAAAGGTAGGATACGGTAGGATCTACAAATTAGCCTTGACGGATAAAGGTAGGGCCGGTGAAATAGATTTTGGAGTTTATTAAGATTATTTTCAAACAACTCTTAAAGATAGAAATCCATAGTAGGAAAAATTTAGGGGATGGAGAGTATTTTCTTACAACTGAAGATCATTGCTGGCGGCTCAATTAAATAAAATCACTCCATATGAAAATAAAGCAAGAATTTAAAGGAAAAAGAATCCCCACAAAAATACTTAATGTAAAGAAGTAAGGGGGATCTATTTCATCTCACACACAGAGTTAGCTCTTTTCAAGAGAAAGAAAAGACACGCAATGTCATGTTATCACTAGGCCTGAGTCCACAAAATAACGTCTTCTCCAAATCCTGTTACTACTTATTTGTCTCACTAGACGCTTTTTTTCAATGCTGTTTTAAGATCATAATGAAAACATAGTTTCTTATCCTATCATTACATAAATTTTCAAGTAAAAGAAATGTAACGCAAGAAAACTCCTCAGGAAAGTTTCTAAGTGCCTAATCTTACCATATTTTCTGATTAACTTGTACAGTGCTTGGCGAGATACTTGGTGTTGTAACTGCGTTTAAGAAAGGATTGTGGGCTCGATAACATAGCTTGAAACCAGGTATAGAGGGGTCCTACAAGAAAAGTACAAACACCAACAGTAAAAATATTGGTAGAGAAAGACAAGCCTGGTGGAAATTTTAGTAAAACTGGAAAAGGATAAGAGATATTGGTGTATGCAATACATTTCTAACTTTAAAGCTTTTCGAGAGCGATTTTTACGAGAACCCATGTTAAAAATGAATGCGCCTTGTTCAAAAACAAATTATTTATTTTCAGCACAGCCCCTGCAGGAAAATACAATTTTCCCAACATCTCTACCATATTTTCAACCCTTCCAAATTATAAGAATTGTTTAGCTCCCCAAAATATACCTCAGTGTGGACAAGAGAGTCTTCTTTGAGCCTAATTTATTTCTCTCGAGCCATTTCTTCATGATAGGGAACAAAAAAGTCACTGGTAGTCAGGTTGGAGAGAACTGGGGGATAAGTAGCAGTTCAAAATCGGAATTTACGCAGTTTGACTGCGACAACTCTGGTGGCTCCGAATGTGCTGGTGCGTTTTCGTGGTGAAACAGCATTTTCTTCCTCAAAAAATGGATGTGTCCTTCTGTTTATTGTCAACGTGGTTAAAAAAAGTCACTGCTGTGTTTTCCAATTATTTTTTATCCTTTATCTAAGAAGCACATAAGTATGACGCACTTCGCATCCCAAAAAACCATCGTTTTCAAAAACTTTTCAGTAGGTGGATCCGTCATTGCCTTCTCAATGACATACTCAACGGAAACAACAAATTATTTTGATTTTTGTATGGCATCCTGTGTTTATTGTTGAATCCAGGTCCCATCAGCGGTGATAACTCGATACTAAAAATTTTTCGGATTTCGCTTGAATTGCTCCAAACATAGCTTCGAAGTTAAAACCTCAATTGCTTGTTGTTAACTGCAAAAAATGGCGGCACCCATCGTGCCGATAACTTTGTCATCACCAACTTATCATACAAATAGTTCCACTGTTGAAGGCTCTACTTTGTGGACTACTACATTCTGGTGGGAGAAAAAACAATTTCTTCTCCCGTCAACACTCCTTCAGCTGCTGCTAATTGGCGAACTTACGTTCTACGATCAGCAAGAATCATGCCATGGACTTTTTCAATGATTTTCACGGTAACAACAACTTCCGAGCGTTCTGGTCGATCATCATGTTCGAATAAGTTCAAATTTGTTCAGCCAATATCGAACTGATATACACATAACTATCATATGTATATCATTAAAACATGATATAAATATCAATCTCATAAAAAGAATGCGAGAAATAAAGCACAATAAGTTGGGAAACAGATTCGGATTGTTTCAATATGACACACAGATGAAATTTAAAAAAAACATTAAAACAGCCAATTTTTAGAATCAATAAGCAATTATTTCAATTAATCTAGACAAGAGTTGCAATTTCTTGCTCATTTATTGATATTTTTAAGTTTATTAAATAATTTTCATCCCAGATAAGAAAAAATATCTTTCTTACAATATTGACGTTATTTTTTAAAATAATCGATTGCAGATTTTTTCTAAGAAAACAAATAGAATGAGATAATCATGACGAACCTACGCTCAAAAGAGTGACTACTTTATGTATTCTACATTCTAGTGAGTGCGTGTCGAGGCATACTTTTCCTCCGTTTTTAAAGGACGTTTCCAGACACGGTACTATTGTTTACAACCACACTATAGAAAAGGTCAGATGATGAATCTGGCACCATATTTGAAATTGAGCTTAGTGAGGTACTGTGGACGAGTGTTTGCTGACATCAGAGCACGCTATACGTAATGGGGGATTTGATTACAGTGTGTGAAGGAAACATGAAGGAGGATAACCGTTGGGAAGTAGAAAAGTAATGAGTTTCCATTGATCAAACGGATTTTCGTGAGAACGGAAAACTCAGTGAAATGAAATATACGTCATGCTTGGTTGTTTATTCAATATGGATACTCAAACTCAGATAGTTTGTGCCGTTTCAGATTGAAAGCTAGGTTAGGGAAATGTGAGAGTGGAAAGAAATGCAGTGCGTTGACATTAGCCCAACATTAACGAAATACACCAAGAGGTCCAAAGCTTAACACATCTTTCGACGGACGGAGCACTGCTCTAAAGACACATTCCCCACAACTATCTGTTAAGATTTAAAACTCCAATAAATATCTGCAGGATAAAAAGCCGGGCCTTTCGGACGAGACGCTCTAAATCGAAAAGAAATCCATTTCAAATTTTCAACAGCTTGCAATTTTGGCGAAGTTGCAATTAAGTGCAAGCATATACAGGGTTCAGTGGTGAAAAGAGCCGGGTACAATTTTTCCTCTATAAACAAAGATAGATTCACCACGGCTAGAATCCAATATTTAAGAGCATTAAAGAACCAAGGTTCAAGTTTAACCATTTTTCTCTACTAAGCAGTACTTTTCGAGACAATTGAGTAGGTTCCGCTGTTTTACGAGAGTGAGAAATGTAAGTGTAGATGAATTTTCCTCAACAAACTCTTTCGTGGAAAATATTTACTTTGACATTGACCGTTCCAGATTAAAAACAACTTTTCTGATAAATATATCAAAATATAGTAGTTGGTACTTGAATATGTTTGTACATGAAATGACATTTCATAATCACAAATTTTCTCATCAGATGTTGAAGGATATAGTAAAGCGAGAACCATATTTAGTGGACGATTTGAGATTCGGGAGTACGTTGACAATAAGGGTTACTCTGACGGCAATTCATTTCTCTTTCTCATATCCATAAAGCCAGATGTGTGATTATGCCAAAAGCGGAGTAGTCCAACATGCACTTATTTAAATTAAGTCACTTTTAAGTTTAGGGCGACTTTGGTAAAGGTTTCTACATTGGTAATTTTGGAAGTGGCTGCCTGTGGGAGCAGCAGGACTGTAGTGAGCAGAGGGAGCGCAAGTACCGTTATAGCGATATATTTTAAGCCCTGTATGATATTGTCAGCTAAGAAAAGAACAACTTATAGGACGAAATCTTAGAGACAACATATATAAAGTTTCTGCAGCACTGAAAAAGAGAAACTATGGTATAATAAACGAATAACAGGAAGGCCTGTGATGAAAAAGGAAAAAAAAAGATGCTACTTTTCCCTAGTTAGGCCCAATCTTGTATACACGGCGAACATTTTGGACCCTTTACAGGCAAATTAAACTCATGAAGTACATAGCACACAAAGCTAAGCCGCATACCTCGTTGAAAGCTACTACGAGCAAACAGAAAGTGCTACATATCTGGTGAAAGGACTAGTATGGCAGCCATTAGGAAATTGGATACTGCGAACTAGGCTTAGATCACTGGAAAAATAAGTTTACACCATTTTCGGTGCAATATAGAGGATAGAGGACTTTTACCCCATACTGCATCTCTAAAACTGATAAAAGCGACAAAATACATGCATGGTTACATTCCCATCGCGCTCTCACCTTCCGGGGTGGGCAAAGGTAAAGTAAGAGAATTCGAACTATTAGGGACAAAAATTCCATCCATCACTACCCATTACTTGACATTAATTGACAGGTAGTGTGGCTGTTTAAGTCATATGCACCCAAATGCATGTTAATAAATCTACGGTCTAGAACTAATAACATGTTTTGCATGTTTCCTGTATGATTCTTGTTTCACGTTTTCATAGTAACATTATGGATTATTTTAGTAGTTTATGTAGCATTTGTAGTATACCGATAGTGTGGTGCTTGTAGGTGAAAGTAAATCTATCCATACTTAGAGAAAACAATTTCGTACTTTTTCACAGAATTAAATTCAATTGTGTGGAAATAAAATTTAACTCTGCGGAAAAGTACGAAATTGTATTCTCTTAATATAGATACCATTAACTTCCACGAAGTTAAGCCAGAAACTGTAGAGTAGAAAGTAAATTTCTTCACATTATTTCACGTTGGTGATAAGTCACCTCCTGCCAAAAAGGATCAGTTTGGTGTGGTACTGTACTGACTAACCGTACGGACGGCCAGGTTTCAAATCCCTGCAGAAGAGGAAGTTTTCTGAGGAAACCAGATCCCTACTTGAGTGTCTTGTGGAGGGCACATCAAGCACCGTACTCCGTCTTTCAGATGAGACGTTAAAACGTGGTCCCCCTGGCGCCTTTCGTTAAAAGCAGGATAATGCTGACGCCGGTTTTCTCTCCATCTCCGTACGGCATCCATTACCTATACCCTATGACGCAAATGACCTTAGCTATCGGTCGCCTCCCCAAGATACAATCCAATCCAATCCTGCCAAAAACCCTTGCAGTGGCTTGTAGGGTAATAAGTAGATGAATATGTACTTAGTATAGCTAATACAGCATGACAGTGTTGAGATACATTGTTCAGATATGATTAAACTCTGTCCACTCCTCTCTCCTTTCCCTTTACCCTCCCCATTCCAAGGTTGATGTCCTTCCACGCCACGCGCCTCTGTGGCAACTCGCTGGGTAGTATGGAGATGTAGAATAATGACTAGTGTAGCGGGCGTAATTGGAAGTGTGATCACAGAATGTTGGAAACACGGAGATAAGGAGCATCCTCGAGGGAAACGCAGGGGGGGAAGTTGAATTGTGAGAGCCCCGCGTCGAAAGGGATGTTTTCAGAGTGGAGGTGAAGAGGAACGAAGGATATATGCCATGAATAGTGGGGCCGGGGAGCAGCGAAAATGGAAAGGATGGCGGATGTTGGATGAGCTGAGGCATGCAACGCGGAGAGGGTTTTGGGGGGAGAGGGGAATAGGCTGAATAAATTAGGTTATCCTTTTTCTGGAAATGTGTAGGGTCGGACGTTAGGGAGAGGTTAGGGGTGAGAGGTTGGGCGGGGAGTTTAAGCGCGTAGGAAAACTGCTATGGGTGTTTTGGTAAGGGGTGCGGCAGGAAAGCGTGATGCGGGTGCATTAGTGATATCCACGGGAATGGCGAATAGCCCTTGCGATGCATCACACGCCTTCTCCCAAATCGTATTTTCAGGGGTAAAAAATAATAAATACAAGGGTGCCCAGAAATGGATGACTTGGCAGGATAAGAAGCCCCGCCCTTTTTTCATCCAGGGAAGGTCCCTCTCAGGAATTTCGAACCTGACCCTCCTCCCGTAATGACGACTATTTCTTAACACTGCATTTAGAAAGGTGTAGCTAATGTGTATTAGTAAATGGTCATCTTATAAAAGTACAGACCAAATTAGTAGAATTATAGGCAAAGCATAGAATATATCAAATATTTCAATAATCATGTCAATGAGCAATTCAAAAATGTTTACATTTTATTCAATCAGAAGCATACAAATGTCTGTGATCTGATTTACAGAAGTTTTTTTTCAAAACCATGAAAATTCATTGCCATCATGCAGTTCCTCTTACACAAGTTAAGGTTAATTTTCGACACCTTTCGAATAAATAATTTGTGCAGGATAATAATCATAATTTTTGTGTAATTATAATCATGGATTTGATCTACGATGAAATGGTCTCAAAAGGCATATAATTGCATCTCTATTTGAATAACGATAAAAAGGAAGATAAAACCAATACTCCTTATTTTCATAATAGAGACAATCATATCTCTACATGCCAACCTTTTTCCACTGATCGAAGAATTTTTCTCTCTGATTTTAATCAAGCAGTGAGCAGTATTTAATTGAGCGGAGACTGGGAAATAGGGAAAATATTGTAGATATTTGCTATTGTACGAAACGAAGTACTTAAAGGTTCACACCTAGGGTCCAGGAATCGACAAATGAAGCGTATCCTTGCCTTGAATAGATCATTATCACCAATTTCTTGTATCAATACAACTTCCGACTACAGTCCAGTAACTATTCCCCATATAGGTATACTCATATTCTTGAATTCAATCTTTTCAGATGTAACCTTGTGGAAGTTTATTATTGAATAAATGTTTGCTATTGTACAAAACGCAGAATTTGAAGGTTCACACCTAGGGTCCAGGAATCGACAAATGAAGCCTATCCTTGCCTTGAATACATCATTCTCACCAATCTCTCGTATCATTACAACTTCCTACTGCAGTACAGTAACCATTCTCCATATAGATATTCTCATATTCTTGAATTCAATCCTTTCAGATGCAATCTTGTGGAAGTTTATTTTTGAGTAAATAATAACAATACCAACTATGTTTAAATCTACAGAGATCTTCACGCTACTGCGTTATCTTCAGAACCTGAAGATGACGCAGTCGCGTTGAAACTAGTTGTACTCATAAAAAACTCTGTGGTTGGATATAGAAAATTAGTTGGTATTGTCATTATTTACTCATATTCTTTTCACTATATACATAAAGCCCTCATTCATTCCAGTCTTCAAGGCCAGCAATATTGCTTACTTTATCGCATCATCCCCAGCACCGAAACATAGCACGGTCACAATAGCGTTAGGCGAAATTATAAGCATGATTCAACCAACAACCAATCCCAACATACTTATCTTTTTTGGTTTATTTTCTATAAACACAGTCTCTAGCTCTTAGAACAAACACTCCTTTTCAAATCGAAAGATCCGCTCTTCAACTCCCTTATCGGTCAAAACAAACAATATCTCCAACAAATCCACCCCGAGAGGCATACTGTAAACACAACTATCTGTTGATATAAAGATATTTCTTGTTCAAATACAAAAAAATATTTAAGTGCATACATGAGATAGCAGTATTAAATTTTACGTCAGAAAGAAAAAAGTACCTTTCTTGTCGCGTATGGACACGAAGTTTATCCTAACAAGGGTGTCAATTATAGGGCTGAGGATACTTTTAGTGAAAAAATTTAAACTTTTAATTCCCAATCCTTTCCATAATTTCTTATAGAATTGAAAGAATTATAGCGAAGGAAAATATCATATAAAACAAATAATGACTCTTACATTTTGGATTGAATATCATGACGCGGGACAGATATCGTAAAAAATTTAATGGTTGTGAGGGTGCGTCCGTTATAATTGTTAAAGTAAGAGGAATTAAGGGAATTTTTAAACATGTATAGTGCCGTTCGGGACAGAAAGCACGTGGCCAAAGAATTCACTATGGTAGCCTTTGTTAATAGTACGGTCGTTAAAAATAACATTTATTTCACGATCACGAAAACGTTTACTACTCAATAATTTTTATGGTATATCAGTCAAACTACACTTTTATGTGGACGGGCTCTATAATTTGTTATGGTAACTGTAAATGTTTTATATAGAGCGAGAAAAACTTAATAAAGGACAGAAATATTTTAATGAATGAAGGACATAGGATAGTACTTCCATCTAACCTCAAAATATTATGTAATATTGAACTCTTACAGCCTAAAAAGACTCAATATATGTAAAAAAAATCCGAACAGTAAAATATTAGCTCGAGTATTTTCTGATTAATAAGCTCTCAATTTTATCGTTTTATTTCATCATGACACATGCAGCGGAGAATTTTAGGAATTCAAATTAATAGGTAAAGGAAGACCTCGGTCACGAACGTCTCCCTTTCACTCTTTGCTGATCATTGTCAAAGATAAACACGGTTCTATATAAGGACTTTGGTATTTTTGGCAAGGCAGATCACCAGTGATAAAATGAGAGACTCAAAGAACTAGACAGCGTAATTTGTTATTTTGCTGCACCATGGAAGAAAATTGTAACTCATTTTAAAATCACGTTTTCCATTTCAATGACATTGTAAGTATTATATTATAAGGGCTCCAAATCTTAAATGGTGTTGACGTAAGCTGAGAGTTTTCCTTTTTCAATGATAGCTATTGAAGAATCATTGAAGTTATTTCTAGCCAAATTCTAATTTATTGAAAGCAATATGATTTACAAGCATCCTTCTAAATTTCCTGGATATTAGTGTAAGATAAATTACTTTATTATCAAACTATTCCAGTCAGTCATTAAAAAAGTGATTATTTTGCTAAGTTGGAATTCTTGAGCAACAATCTTCAAGCTTTGTTACCATACGTTAACAAATGACCAGCAATGGAAGTTTAAAAGCCAGCCTTCATATTACATTTCACTTATAATCGGTTGCAAGAACGTTTCGATATGTAATCAATAGTAATGAGATCCATAAAGTTATATATTCCATAAAAATATTTGAGTTGCAGGAATACATCAACTAGCTACATAACTTATTCACCAGTAGTCAATAGCATGGAATATGCGATCTAATCTTCTACCGTCGGATAAAATTTATGAAAGTTTAGCCAATATGATGATTCTTAATGCCTATTGAATAATAATTCCTAAAGCACAATAAAATTAGGCAGTAAGAATAAATTAATAGGTGATTTGTTTCAAAACAATTACTTTATCTAGTAGTTAAGTCTTAAAGCAGTTCTTTGCGCATTCGCCATCTTGGCTACTTATGGAACTCATAACAACATGCCACAAGTTATGAAACCAAAACATTAATCGAATGTTTCGACTACATTTATTGAATTGTTACCATGGCTTATGGGTCCTATAACTTTAAAGAATACATATGTGTCGTTCCTGCAACTGGCTGTTAGTGGGTTTCGTGCTTTAACTGTAACGGTTCGCAGTTCACCGCCATACTTTCCAAGAGTCGTTCCAACTCAAGGACGTACACTAGCTGACTGATTTGCTTAACTTGTGATGAGGGTCGTATTCATTTTCAAGTCTTGCTCATTCAAATAGTCTGAATAATATTTTTGCTTGTCATGAAGGGATTTTCAAAAATCTTCATTATTTGCGGCCCAGTGCTCTAAGATACACAACCGGGAGGTTGTTTTCATCCTCTGAGTCAGTCAATTAGCCCAACTTCAATTCCCCTCTTCTCCCAACAGCGAAACATTCTCCAACTTGGCACTTTCTCGGATATCCCCAGTTTCTCTTACGTTCTCCCTATAATCACCTGACTTTTCACCTTATCTGTCTTTATTACCCTATCCACCGTTTACCACAGCCTGTAGCTTTCACACACATCTCTTCCTTCTCCCTCATACCTTAGATAATTTAATACGACACCTCGGGCGGGTACACTTAGGAAAACTTTTCCTAGGTCTACGTAGATGCCAATGGCAGCTGGAGGCTCCCTGATCTTTCCGTTCTTCCCCGAGGGACCTTAAAAACACCTCAATGGTGGTGTTCTCGAGATGAAACTAACTACATCAATTTCTACACCAATATACTACTCCACACGCCGCCGCATGGGCGTGTGGCAGGGGTTGGTAGGTCACCAGCCGTGTAAAGATAAAAGTTTTGGAGGTGAAATGGTAACATGTGCTATGGGAGTGTATTTAGAGGAGCTCAGTTTTTACTGTGGTCGCTTATTGTGCGAGGAAAGAACGATTTTTTTTACCTATCTGTTCGGCAGAGTATCTCTCTTATTTTATCGCATCGGTCAGACCAATAAATGTAGTGAGGCGTCATGATAATATTCTCTGTGTTACTCTGAAACACACAAGTACTGAATATATCTCAAGCAGCATAAGCCTAGCGTGCAGCCTCCGAGTCTCTAGGGGCTCCCACCTTAACCCCTCTATCAGTTGTGTAACACTATATGTTCGTTCGTAGCAGTTTTTAACGAAGCGTGCTGCTTTTCATTGTGTTTTGTTAATTTTTTTTTTGTTACATTTTTAGACCAGGGCCCCAAATGCTCGCGGCGTATTCGAGGTGTGGCTTAACCAGAGCGAAGTAGCATTTCTCTTGTACTTTTTCATTCGAGGACCTTCCTATTATACGCTTAACAAATCCTTGTTTCTTTAATTCTTGTTTCTGAGCCGCATATTTTTTGAATGTGTGTTACCCACAATATATCTGGAGTTAAGGTAATTCCAAGATATTTTACTGTATTTGAAGATTTTATGTTTATGTAAATATATGTATGATTTATATGGTTATTCTGAAAAATGCTTATTAAAAACATTCTACCAAATTTGGGTAAGTGTTTGCCGAGTCAAAACCAGCGTCGAGGGTAATCAACATATCCTCTCAAAATTCTTTTCCTCGTGTCCGCAGAAAATCTAATTCAACGCACTATCATAGTGATTGAATAGTTATGCATATTTTACACAATATTCTGCATCTTGGAGAAATTTTTGCGAAAAGTGTATATGATATATGAAGAGGTCGTTAGGAGTGCGAATGCCGGTAAGAAAGTCGTCGACACTCTGTTGAGTACATCAACATACCACCCTGCAAGCCGCCGTATGGGCACGTGTATTATGGGAGAGTATTTAGTGGAGCTCAGTTTTTATCGTGCTCTCTTATTGTGTGCGGAAAGAACGAGTTCTTGTACCCATCTGTTTGGTAATGTATCTATCTAATTTTATCGCATCTGCCGGACTTAAAGATGTAGTGAGGCTCATAATAGTACTCTCTGTGTTGTTTGAAATACACCAGTTCTGAATTTATCAAGCAAGCTAAGCCTAGCTTGTAGCCTCCGAGTATGTAGAGGCTCCGACCTAAATTCCTTTAAAAGTTGTTAGACACTATATATCTGCTAGTTGACTATGTTGACCTTAACAAATGAAATTATATTACAGCTCGATCGGATATTTTTTATTCTGTGGCTTATTTACTCCAATTCCATATTCGGGGTTTGTATGGACTAGTTTAACTGGCTAGGCGTGTCGCCAACAGCGTAAGCAGCTGGTTAGTGTAGGGAATTCAACAATGAACGTCGCGAATGTACAGTACGAGACCATTATTTTGCTCTTGAGTAAATTTCGCAGGATACAAATTTTTATTGATCACTTTGAGGGGAAAAAATAAAATTTCTTCCTCTTCGAGTGCAAAGACGCAATTTATTCTCCTGATTAATCTATGTTCTATCCATCTTAATCCCTCTAAAATTGTGAAATACCTAATGTTTGCTCATAGCAGCTTTTTCATATTTCATTAATTTTTTGTTAAATTTTTATAACCAAGGTCCCAAATACTCGCGGTGTATTCGCGCAAATATTCGAGGTGTGGCCAATCTAGAGCAAAGTAGCATCATTCTTTGAGTTTTTCATCCGAACCCCTCCAACTTTATCATATGACAGCTAAATCTGGTAGAGATATCTGTAAACGCAGAGTAGTAGGCTACATGCAGCGGAAATGGGGTTCCTGAGATGGGTTTGTGGTAGAGTAGGATGGAAAAGGTGAGGCAATGATTAGATGATGAAAGAATGTAGTTGAAATGGCCATGCTGATTGAATGAAAATGTCTGACATCAAAACAGATTTATTGCAGTGGAATGAATGATGTGAGAATGCTCTTAAAAGGTTTACAGTTTTATACGCCTAAAAACAGTATTTAAATTCTTTTGAATCTTTGCTCGGAAAGGTAAAGGTGTAATGCATCAATTCACTGAAACCTACATAAAATTTATTCGTAAAATTCTCACTGGGTAAAGTTAGCAATTTTGTTCGACTGTAGAAACGTACTACGTAATACCATAAAACTTTTGCACAGAATTAATGTAACATGACCTATGCTAATCAGCAAAGTGCCATCTTCAGCAGAACAATGAAGATGAGCGAAAAATTAGCTATAGGTGGAATGATAAATCCTTGAAACAATTGGGCAAAAAATATGAGATCCTTTATTACTATTTTTCCTACGATAATTTGCAGTAAAAGTTCAGGGTCAGAATTTGATATTCTTAAAAAAGGCTTTGTTGATTAACTAATGCTATGCCCATTTCAAAAATAACATTATTAGAGTTAGAATATTTGCGGTTGTATGATTTTAATATTTTTCCAGTCACCCTTGAATGCACGAAGAAACTGAGTTAGTTCTTCTACAAAATATTTCCTTAAAATGAATGGAACACGGCCCTGGCCTTGACACAAAAGGGTCATCTTCCAGGGAAAAGATGATTCTGAACAAAAAATATTCTGCCCAAGAAAGCTTTCTTCCTTCACACTATTTGTCAGGAAAGCATCTGGTCTTTTAGCATTTTTTCACATTTAAATATGATGATTAGCCCTCCGGGTCGGCAATTGTTATTTCATTGATTAATTTATTTTTTAGCGGAGCAACTTAGTTCAGTACTTTTTTTATAATAAAAAACACTTGGTTGTTATTCCACACTTTATTGTAAGGAAACGACCCGGGTTTCAGCATGCCATGCCATATTCAGGTGAAGATGGCATGACATGCTGAAACCCGGGTCGTTTCCTTACAATAAAGTGTGGAGTAACAACCAAGTGTTTTTTATTATCAAAATGAAGGAGTTCCACAGAGTAACGCCGGAGACAGTGTCTTATATTAGTTCAGTACAATTATAAAAAAAGAAAATCGATTTGCTGTGGTTACGTCCGGGTTTTTTTAATACTTCCCAATTACCGTTGACTGTACTTACTCCGGTTTCTGGGGTGCTGCTGGTCACAGAGGCGAAAATCCAAAAAAATAAACGAGAAAGAAGCACAACCGCGCTCTCCGTGACACTGCTGTGACACCATCGTCACCCCGCCAGCGAGCCAAAAGTTCAACGACAACGGCGACCTCCACAGCCCATCCCCGGAATCTGCTCTCGGCGCACTTATTCCCGCCGCGCCAACTTGTAACACACACACGCCCGATCAAAAGGGAAAAGTCTCCACCAAACTCACATCACCCTTCGTTCCCGCAACCGACCCATTCTCATCAGGCCCTGCTCCTCCTCTTCCTGCCGCACCCGGCCTCGCCTAACTGCCTCCTAAATAAACCAACCACTTTCACTTACCCTCCTACACACACACACACAGAAACCTACCCACCTCCGCCCTCAACGCCAGACTTACTGCATCTCCCGAACACTCCATCTCTTCCCCTTTCACCCTCCAAGTCCCTACCTATCCAGCGGTACTTCCTCCCGTACCAGCTTTCGTCGCTATCCCTGGAGGTGGGAAATATTTCGGCGGCAGTAAGCCACAGACGGTTTGCAGCCCATTTACAGTCCCGGCCGTATTCTCGAAGTTGTAGAAACGGGTTCAGAAGGCGTATATTTGCGCGTGGCTCAATGCCGACAAGCATTAGGGAACTTCGATATTTAAGCACAGGAATACTGAGGTTCATGTTCTCCAAAGCTACGGATAAGAAGCACAAAGAAACGCGATTTGTTTATTTGATAATTAAAAATATCAAAAAAATTTACTAAAATTGAATTTAAATATTTCGTGCGTGGCTCATTTGTCGATAAACATTAGAAAACTTCGATATTTAAGCGCAGGAATACTGAGGTTCATGTTCTCCAAAGCTACGGATAAGAAGCACAAAGAAACGCGATTTGTTTATTTGATAATTAAAAATATCAAAAAAATTGCCTAAAATTGAATTTAAATATTTCGTGCGTGGCTCATTGTCGATAAACATTATAAAACTTCGATACATAAGCACAGTATATTGAGGTTCATGTTCTCCAAAACTATGGATAAGAGGCACAAAGAAACACGATGCGTTGATTAAGTAATAAAGAAGTATTCGAAAACTCGCTGAAAACTGATACAAAATATAGAGATAAAAAAGAATTGACCTGTATTACATTACTTCCTATGCATAACTTTATACACTTAGTTGAAGTGTGGTCCAAGAGTTTTATTTCGACTTATTTCAAAATTAATTCAACTGTGCTGCCATTGACTCATTATTCCGCCCTAACCACCTTAATGGCTCAAATGGCCTCAGGCGTTAGTTGCCTCCTTGAAATTCAATAAACTAATTCCTTGAATCTATCATGTTAGCCTGGATTCTGAATTGTTTTCTTTTAGTCCTTGCGGTAAAAGCACAAAGGATAGGGTTGAAAATGGGCGGCAGATGAAAAAATATGGAATGGATACTCTAATAAGCGACACGAAAGAAAGAAGCGTGTTTCGTAAGCTAGGTCAACTCGAGAGAATGGATGAGATTTGAACTTCAAGGCAGATTTAACAATGTGGTACAATTCAATGGAAAAAAATGTGCGAACACAGGTTTACCAAAGCTTAAGTACTTTAAACCTACATATTACATGATTGCATACGTACCAAAAAAAAGCAAACCATATAATTTGGTAGTGTTCAAACATTCCCTGCCTTACATCAACAGCTATGGATGGGAAATACTCTAAAACCAAGGTTGTTCACCTTATTCACTTATTTATCCTCCTCTTTCACTCATCACTATTATTATCCCTCTCTTTAAGACAAGTAGGTTATTTTAAGGCTCTCCATTAAAATGAGGCAATCTAACCTAACCATAAGATAGCATTTTACTAGCAAAAAGACGCTGCATTTGACCATTCATTACCTCCATCCACAAAATTATTTTTTTCTGGAGTATTAGTTGGCCGTCACCATGCTTCAATTACTGAAGTCGTTTTGCACTACATCATGGATGAAGTCTTTTCATGTTAAAATATTGCGAGTTGTTAAATCTTTAAACTATGTTTGTTACTTTAAGACAGGCCATTTTAAGATTAGAAACAATTCCAAGCTAACAGATTGAATAAGTCAAATTTCTTATAGTTTGGACCCCTAAGGAACTGCGTTTCAATAAGGCTACCAAAAATTAAGATTATTTGTACCGAATCCGATGGGATCGATTAAAATTCATTAAAATCCACGGGTTACTCGAGCTAAAGGTTTCAACTAGTACTTTGAATTTTGTACTCAATCTGAAATAATTAATTTCCGAGGAAATCGCTGTATTGTCCTGAACAAAATTTATCGCAAAGATTTTCTTTAGCGTCATTAGTTTATTTTGGTCGTGTTTCACGAATTTCCGGTAAATGCAACATCAATACAGCCTATACTCCTTAATGGTGCCAAAATAATAGTTTAATTCAGTTGTTACGACCAAGTACTTATATTTGAATACCAAAATTCACTTTTTAATTCATTCACACAAAAGAAGGAAATAAGCCACGGGAAGTTTCCTCGACCGGGAATGGAGCCTCGGACTTTTGGCTCAACAATGAACATTTTCATTGGAGTATTCAGATATATGGCATTCTGCCTTATTAAGGAGCATTCAGAAATGTATATTCTTTTATAATCAAAGCTCTTATTCTGCTCTTTAAAAATTCATGGAATTACTGTCGGTTAACTTTCCAACAATAAAATGCACATGACTTGAGTAACGAAATAATTTCGACTCACTTGAAACAAAGAGAAGCTTTTAGTCATCCGCACCAGGCACCGGCTACCAGAAATGCAGAGTCCGACTCTTTAAATCACTGCATAAAGGAAGGAAAGATATAATACTTGCGGCATTCCCCCCGCATTATTTGCCCACTCGTATGCGCGCTCCATGGCTATGAGCCTGAATTCCCCGATACTAAACCTGCCCCGCCGCGATCCGCTTCATCAAAGGAAACATTTCATTTGCCATCGGTCTTCGCCTATAAATTTCCTCATACCCTATCGTTCTCTCCCGCCCCTTCCCAAGCCGGGAGAAGAATTTCCCCGCGTACTCATTTTATACACGAGCGCGGAAACCTCGTATCTTTTAAAGTGAAAAATAAAATGAATTCGAGCAGAGCAGAAACCGCAACGAAACGTACTCCTGTTTCTCTCTCTTTCCCCGCGTCTGTTAGATCCTCCTACATCCTCCAAGGCTTCTCATACGTAACGTAATGAGGATACTTGCCCCCCTGAGGGTTCCACCGTGCATGCGATGAGATCCCCCGACTCTTGGAGGAAGGGAACGGACCGTAGGGTGGGGAGGATTCCTCAAACGTAAGAAGAATGGGTCATGGGAGAGGTGTTTGGTGGGGGGGGGGGCAGAAGATGAGCTTGAGCCCTGAAGGAGTCGGGCTAATAAAAAGAGAGATTACAGCACGCTTCCTCGAGGGCATCTCCCGCTCTTTGACGTCTCCCAGTTTCTCTTACGCATGGATAAATCACAGGCTTTCGGACGAATCTGATATTTTTCAAACCATCCCAAGAGCAAAGGTCAAACGGAAATAATAACCCCGTAGCTCAAAGTTTAAGCATATTTTATTAACTAAGTAGCCCATGGTTAAATTACCCTTTCCGGAGATTTCATCAGAGCTTGATCATATACGTAGCCATGCATTCTGTCATTCCCTCCAGGCATCTTAAGTTCGTTTCAAGGCAAACCGGTGTATTTCTGGCTCTGAATTAGATTACATGTCTAAGGTTGGAGCACAGAGAACTATAGAAAGCATTGGCCATGAATATTTAATGGTATTTTAAAAAGTGTTTAATACTTATATCTTAAGTACTGACTGTTTGAAGGCTTTCCTACAGAGAGCAAATCATGATCGATATGGGTTGCACCTCCAATGAAGAATTAAATAAAATAGCAGAACGAAGATCGGAGAGGCGAGCTGCTGCAGACCAACCTCGGGGTTGACAACTTAAGAAGAAGAATACTTCAAGTAGTAATCGTGAGAAGTTTAAAGTGAAAGAATCTTTCGCTTGGACTTGGATTCGAACCCAGACCCTCGACTTTGCACCGAGTGCTCTACCCTAGCGTCCTCATCCACCATGAATATCATGGGGGCTTTAAGGAGCATAAAGAAGAACTTTTTTCTAATCTTCTTCCAAACATTGAATGCGCTATTTTCGAATGCAGCCACCAGTATGCTTCAATTACTTCTATGATATGGCCGTATTGACAAAAAAGTCAACGGTACAATTGTTTATTCGATCCGTTTATTATACGCGATTAAACCATCAACCGATACGAGGATAACATTTTTATTCAAGTTCCGTCCACTGCTTTCAACATTTATGACAGATCAAAGATCTAATTGCAAAATTACATAATCTATCAAGTTAAATAATAAGCAGAACATTGGCGACCCTCCAAAATAATTAACTTCACAGCATCCAGACGAATACATGGGCAAGATATTTTTCTATCAGAAGCTCACAGATTGAAGATATGGTATTCACAAGCCTAGGATAGGGCAAGGTGTTCTAATGGATGTATATCTTCCTCCGGCAGTTAAAGAACCTTGAGTTCTAGAAGAGTACCAAGGCTCCTTGACCATAAAGCACCCTCCAGCCAATAAATAACTTTACACCATGTTCTGACTGATGGCATGAAATATAAGGCATCCTGTGACTATCATAAAATTACATCAAATAAATAATCGGACATTGGGGGAACCTGTCTATTCTCCAAAAGTTAAACATTGCGGAGATAATCCAGCACATGTTTACATTTTATTTGAAGGATAGATTAAGGTTACAAAGCATTTCGAGTCTCTTTCGCGATTTCCTCATCCAATAAACAGTGCCTTGTTGCTTGGTATACATGAATGTTTGAATATATGATAAAACGTACTTTTTAGTGTCAGTAAATTATTTTATAAACAAATAAGCCTTAAAAAATTTCATGCGGGGACAAGACAAAACTTGTACACCATAAGAAAAAGTCGTTTCTTCTGCTGCATCTGGTGAAGCAAGAACTCAAAAGAGACGTCAAAAGAGACGTCATTCATTGTTATAAAATGCCAAGACATCATTTTACTGCTCTTAGCATTCATTTAAAAGTACGTAGGACATAGCGTACTATTTTAGCGTAACTTCGTGGTGAAGTATTTCATGCTAAAATTTTTTAAGGAGCTAATTCATCTTTAAGTGCATATCATACTGACTAGAAGTGGCATGACAAGGATATCGCTAATCAACCTAAAAATATCAAGTAAACAGGTGAGAAATATTTGTACATTCTACCCTATCAAACAATTATCGTAGTCTAAGTACTTTAGCTCAAGGTCCACGGTACGGACCTCACGAAAAATCTCAAGTTACCCTTCATTGTTCTTTACAAATACTTGTAAAAGAACAATCGTTACTCGTAAAATGAACTTGCAAACTGCGGACTTGTAAATAGTGGACTTCTACATTTGAGAAACAAAATTTTACGTCTTACAACTGAATATACTCGTCACTTGTAGATTTGTAGCTTGGAGAAACGGGGCCCCGATTCTTACAACCCAGGAATTTTGTTATATTCTATTTTTGCTTATATCGGCGTCCATTCAATATCATCCTACGGGAGTGGTGACTCCGTTCATAACGATTAATCTAGTATTGATAAATTATTCATAAAATAATTAAATAAGGAAAATTATCACAGAATGTAGCTACACGACATTCAAGGCTGTCACAAAAAATGAGATTTCACGAGAGTAGCCACACTGCATACTATGAAACTAATTTCGCGGCATGAATTTGTTTCCCACGACACTTGATTCAGCACAAGACCTAATATACTAGCCTACACTTGATATTTAGGGCAAAAATAAAATGCTTGAATGCTTCGCAGGTTTCCCATGATTATTGAACGGGCTAGGAACCATAATTTTCGTTTTCAAGATAGCGCATTCCCGCTAGAATTTGGAATTAATCAATCTCTGGCGGCAGAGGTCCCAAACAACCGTCAAGAACTTTTCATATATGGTTCATTATATGGACAGAAATAATATCTTGCCGCAGGGGGTGAATGCTACCCTAACTTCAGAAATTGAAGGTCACATATCGGCTGTAAGTGAGCCCATTTTCTGGTACTGCTTCACACGCCACTGCAGAGCTATCTTCCAGAACTTACGTTACATTACCTTACCCTGAAGACGACGGACGATTAGTTCGTTAAGGCGTCGGTGCCGTTTACAAATTTAATCCAAGGAAATTACCGAGAAGTATTTACGCAAAGCATTTGCCCGGAAAGCATAAAATATTTTTTTCACTACCTTGAACTCAACCAAGTAACGCCTGAAACAGGCTTTAGTTACTCGTTGCACGTATTCTGGGTTATTTTGGCAAAGCTTGTGGTAATTTTCCTTTGCCCCATGATGCAAGCTCTGAATTTAGGACAATTTCCCTTCAAACTACATCAAAGCTAGAATTCTTTCCGTAAATACTTATCGGGAATTTCCTTGGATTTAATTTTTGAACGGTACCGACGCCTGAACGAACGATTTGTCCATCGTCTTCAGGGTAAGATATTGTATCGTAAGTTCTGGAAGGTAGCTCTTCCAGGAAGGAAATTGGATCCGAGGTCTTGGAAAGTGTTTCGTTCGATTAGAGATAATTATTTCCATAAGTCACACTCTATGAGTTCCCAGGTTTTTAAAAATTTAATTTCTTTCTTTGCTCACCATCATGCCTAAATTTAAAAATATTTCAATCATTAAGAATGTTTACTTAGCGGAAAGATGTTCATAGATTCACATTAACGTTTTGTCTTTTCATACAAAGGCGAGAAGAAAAATTTAGCACAATGAAAAATAATTATTGAATTTATACTTCATTCAAAACCAACAGAAATGGAATAATTTCCCCTTCAGAGTAAGAAAGATACCCGAAGCGTTTAATAGATATTTCAAAAATCGGTGGTCATCGCTGGAGCACGAAAATCATTCAGTTTCGAGCTCCGGCTCCAGCTTTGCTTCGGAAAATTTCCGGAGTTACTGGTAGCTCGTCGACTCCAAAGCCCAATTCTCAGGGTCCCCGACTACGCCGGGGTTAAGTATTTGCTCTCTGCATCCCTCTGTTTCAGCAAGGGCGCGGAGGAAAGGGTACAGAGCTGGATTCACGACCCTAGCCGCGACGATGACGTCGCAGGAACACAGCCGGGCTAAACCGTAACCCGCGTGGGTGGGACGCTCACATATAGCCGGGCCAATTTATTAGTTTCCATCCGAGAGGGAGGTTTTCCTATTTTTTCCCTCCACCTATTGAATGAGGACTGGGAGGTTAGGGGGATGATGAGGAACTGGAGGTGGGAGGTATGTTCAGCTTCGCTTAAGAGAGAGAGGAGGAGAGAGAAGAGGGAAGAAAAGGAAGGATTTTTTTCTGGAACCAGTTCATTTCTCCATTCTCGCATACCCACACCACGTCCCCTCCATTCAATCCCCGCATATCATTCAAAAGATAGACTTTCAATTTCCGGTGGCCGTAAGCTTCCATCCATTTTGTTTCCCTCTCCAGAACGGCCCTAAAGAGGGAGAGAAGAGGGAGAGTGGGAGAGAGAGAGAGAGAGAGTCGATATTCCACGACCTTACTACAGCCAAACTCCCATTCCCCTCACCCAAATTTTTTTTTCATCCTATACGTACATATATTTACGGCGCTAGGCTCCTTTTCAGCCTTTTATTTCAGCCCGCGCAAGTGAAACTAACCAGATATTCCTACCATTGGGTAGAGGGTGAACATTAATGTGTCCGGCTGCTTCGGCTTGACCGGTGTTTTATTGGATGTTTTCCTATTCCGGTCCATGGGAAAAAGTGAAAGAACAGTTTGGAAATGATTTTTGAGGAATGATTGCCGGGCAGGAAATTTCGAAGTACCTACCTCTACAGCCATTCCACTCCGGGGTTGAAGTGGAGGAGGAGGAGATCCTGAGCCTCCTTCATTACTTTTTTTTAGCGATTCGATGCCTAAATTATTTTCGAGTGCGCAAAAAAATTCGCTCTTTATCCCACTGCACCGCTCCCGTTTCCAGGCTTTCTCATCGAACATATTTTCCATTTTTATATTATTTTTTCCTTCCATTTCTTGGTACCTCCATGGAATATGCATTGCCAAATTGATTGCCACATTTTTATAACTCTTTGCTGAAAATGAGTTTTAAAATATATTGGTTGCATTTGGCTGAGTTTACAGAGACATTAGAGGGAGTTTAGACTATAAAGAGAACTAAATTTTTAGAAATAAAAATCTTTTAAACTTGGTGTGGCATATCTACTCGGGTCATTTCATTGATGAAATGCTAATTTTTTTGCAAGCTATATTCTTAAATATGTTCTCAAACCCTTTAATATGATGAATATAATTTTTAAATGGCTTCCAAGAGATAAATATTTCATAAATAAGAGAGGGGTAAAATTATTTTTTTATTGTGTGTTGCATGTCGGCAAATTCGCCATCATACCAATATCCTCAACCTAAGTACATTAAATTACGTTTTTCCTCACGGAAAATAATTACGAGAGCATACCTAACGTAATAAATTCAATTACATGGATGATCTACCAGTTACATAGGTTTAAATGGAGTAGAGATAATAGATGTATTAAGGCGCTGATCCATTTCTCTTGACGCCATTCCTTTTTTCATCTTAGCAGTTAATTACATGGAAAACATACTGACGCAATTCATGATCGAACTATGGGTAACAAACGACAAAGTTTAACTGTATAAAATATGATTCACTAATTACTACTTCTCATTTAAAACACAAAAGTCGGTTTATGAATCAAAACTAAGAATTTCAGCCAGTTAGCATAATTGATAGATGAAAATATGAGTAATCGCCGGAAGTCATTGTATTCTAATCAACCGAAATAATGAATTTCAATGACATTATCATTTGCATCGCTAATTAATTTAGGATGCTCATAGTAGGTGGAAAGACTGGTGGCGAAGTCAATGACCTTAATTCGTTATTGATTTGTGTATATTAATCCACCATTCAAATCTGGGCTACACTCGGAATTACAAGCTCGCCGCTGTAACGGGATCATCGCTCAAAAAGCTATCTTTGGTCCCAACGATGCGGGAAAAAATGACCAAAATTAAGAATCGATTTCTGGTTGCTCGGATTTCATTTGGAGCCCAGTTGAACCCACCACAATGCTTCCGAACTGCAATCCGTCATAAGGTGCACTGGTCCAAGTCAGCTTCAATTTCACCGCCCTCCAACCACCATAATTTAGGCGGATTTTTTAACATTTAAATTCCACTTAGAGTTTTCCAATTATACCGTCCGATAAATAATTTCCTCTTTAATTACTCGCAATTTTCTCCATTTTACCATCAGCAACGGCAATCGGTAGGCAATCCAAATCAAAAAGGAAAATCGAAATTAGATGACATATTGCCCGCGCACTAATCGAGGAAAAATTTCAAACAGATGCCCGGTGGAATTTAATAAATTATGGTTGAGCTGGCAAATGGTTGGACACAGAGTGACATTAAAACCCCACTTGTCAAGTCACTTACATTATTCACGCATATTTTTCGAATGAAATCGATTTGTAAATACGCAAAATATCACACAACCAATCAAACATAGCTTCTCCTTGCTGCGTATTGCACCCACTCCCTTCCTCAGCAACCATACCGCCCTATAATAGGATTTTGATCAGGCATCGCGAGGTCCGTTCACATCTTGATAACTAGGCGTTATAAATCAAGGAGAATGGAATATAACTGTTGACAGGGGACTAGGGTAGGAATGTGCAGAAAAGGCTTGTAAAAAAGTCCGTAGCTTAAGATGTGACTTGGTGGATTTTCTTACACATATTAAAACTAGAAGAATAAATTTGTCAATACACAGCTTTGAAAGATCAATTTTGTTCATATCATTTAAAAAGAGGTTGAATTGTTAAAGACATTAGGATTTAAAAATGCCATTACTTAGACAGACACAGAAGAACTACTTTGGAACAGAGAGGTTTGAGTTTCATGCGCCGAGACGAATGGAGAATATGAGATGAATGGTAAGAAAAAAAATCAACTTGGTGATTGGCATTTTGAGGTCATAAGCCTAGCCTACAGAAAAAATTGAGAAAATGTAAAAGTGATGGATTCGGTGTAGGAAGTAGTAGTGAAGGTATAAGTTATGCTGAAGACCGAGACGGACGGTAGGATGTTGGTGAAAAGTTCAGATTGAAAGCAAGAGCTTTTGTGACGAGGAAGAGTAGCACAATTTGTAACAGATTATCAATTTTATTCAATAGAAGCTTACCGTTATTATATGGACGAGTGTAATAAATTTAAATGAGGAAAAAATAAAAAATGTAAAAATTGTACAAAAATCCACAGAGGAAATATTATTCGCTGGGACTCAAACTCACGGGATTCCTTGAATTCCGGTCGAGAAAGAGCTTTCCGTGGCTAGTCCTGCTAACCTCCAAACTTAGCGTGATGGGAAAACAGGGTACCTTAATAATTTAACCCTTGGCCGCATAGCTAGGGATCCGGGTTCGAGTTTCTGTCACGGTGAATGATTTTCCTACTGAGGAATTCCGCATTTGTATGCACTTACTGAGGACCCCACCTCTAAGCAATATGTTATGAAATATCGTCTGGTACAAAGTTATTTACAAATTTTGATATGTAAGTACAGATTTTTGTAGCCTCGGGGAAGGTTACTCGCGTTTTCTACTGGGTCAGGTTCTCCATTTCCGCAAAACTTTTCGCCGAACGAGTAGTCCATCGTCCTCAGGGCATGTCGTGTCTAGAAGGTGGTCCTCATTATATACTGTTTGGCGGGCGGGTCAACCAGGGCAGGAGTCACGCGACTGGTCGAAATTATCTCGCCTTTTTTCCCGGGCTTCTCGGTTGCTCCTCAGCACTGGTTTCCAAAAGTTACTGAGTGAGTCAAGAGGAGTCTAATCATTATCGTGAAATATGTACTCCACAGTATGAAAACACATTCAGACCCCTTGAGAAGATCAGGATGAGGGAATAAGGAAGAAAACAACATGGAACTTGGGAGCGAGTTTATGACGATCGAGACGCTGGATACTCACTCAGTAACTCTTGGAAACCAGTGCTGAGGAGCATCCGGGAAGCCCGGGAAAAAAGTCGGTAAAATTTTGACCAATCGCGTGACACCTGCCCTGGTTGACCCACCCGCCAAACAGTATATAACGAGGACCACCTCCGAGATACGACATGCCCTGAGGACGATGGTCAACTCGTTCGTCGAAACGTTGGCAGAAATGGAGAACCTGACCCGGTAGAAAACGCGAGTAACCTTCAACGAGACTACAAAAATATGTAATTACATACAAAAATTTGTAAATTACTATGTACCAGACGATACATTATAACATATTGCATAGAGGTGAGTTATTCGTGAACGAATGGTTGCGAAGGAACGGGTACAGGGATTGAACGGGAGGACTGACTTCTATAGAACGACCGTTCCTTTCGGTCAGTCGGTCCTTTCAGTCTGGCATTACTATCGCTTTCAAATCATTAAGAGATAGGACGTCCTTTATAATTCCCCAAAATTCATCTGCCGATGCTAGAGGTGTGGTTTCTAGTTCTTTCTTCTTTATTTAAATTAAACCTGATTACGAAAAAATGTAAAAATTTGGTAATATCACCTCCCATCTTTTATTTTATCCAACATTATTAAACACCATCATTGCGGTATACTAAGTACTTCTAAGATTTTTTACATACTTTAAACACCAAGAAATACTAAATATAAAAATACATGATCAATAATAAAAAGGGAACGGGTCCCGAAAAGAACCGGTCCAGAGTGAACGAATTCCCAAAACTGAACGGGTTTCCCCATCTGTAATATCGTCCCGACCCAACTGCACTGTGCCAGGCCGGCAAGATTTTGGAAATTCCACGAGTATTGCAAGAAAGTACAATTTTTTTTCTTCGAGTAGGTATCAAGATGTGTCGCCGGGACTTAGAAATACTGAATCATTGATACACGCTGCCATACCGGAATAATTTCAAGATAAAATCTCTATCTCTCATGTTTTCCCGCTTCTTACACTCCATGCTGAATCCACTCAATAAATGTTCACGTCGGACCAGAGTAAAAGCCAGTGAGAAGGCAGAAACGTCAGCGTCACGTCCCAGAAGAGAATGCAAATGTTTAGCCGCAAGACGAGGCGATATTAGGCCCAGGGATGCCCGATTTGAAGACAACGCAAGTGATATCGGAAAATTAACGTCATCGCGGGTAGCGGCCAAAGTTCCGCTGGATCAGTTTGCATGTAAATTTCCCATCAACTCCATTTTCTAACAGTCAAGTGTCTGAAACAGCGCCTACCCATTTACGGTGCCCTAATATGCAGAATAGTGCATCCATTGCCGGTTTTTAAAAATGAGGAGAATTATGACAGCAGGGAGGAAATTTCTGCGACGTTGAATCTCTAGAAGCAGCCAGGAAGTTGGCTGCAAATCATCTGAGAAAAACGATGAAGATAGCAGTTCGCTTAAACTCCATGCACCTGACTCTATTATATCTGCTCCGCGGAGGCGTTAGTGAAAATTTCATGAATAAATTAAAGCGTTCTGCGTTTTGGGAGGAATATTAAAGACGGGATGCCATACCTAAACTGACACTCCATTTAAGCATTTATTGTTTCTCAGCGTCTGTCCAAAACTTCAATTGTGGTAGGTGCAAATGAATTTAATTAATGCCAAAGGTAATCAAAACTGGGGGTATCTAAATGAATGCCAATCACATGTCACGGTAAAACTTCGCAAAAGAGACATATAATCGAATTTATTTGCATGAAAAGCATATGCCTTAGAAAATTCAACGTTTGGAACAGCGGTATCAAGACGCATCACACAGGCCTACTCAGAACCGAGACGTGCAGATACAATCACGGCTAGACGTTATACAAGCAAGGACAAATGATCTGCAAACACTGTGAATACTAGCAGCTTGACTATAGTGTTAATATCGTAAATAGACACTAGAATAATTTTGCCGGCAAATATAAAAGAAACAAAATACGCTAAAAAATACAAGAATAAATAATTCACGTTCAACAGAAAAATGCAGCTTCGCCGAAAATATGTACGCGACTGCTATCGTTTTTTGCATCTTTCCATTACTTATTTCTTAGTAAAATATCACCCGATTCCTGCTAACATTCCTTTGATAATCGTTAGATGATGTTTTGATTTTTTTGGTTTTTCTATGAATTTCCTGCTGATATTTCACATAATGGCCGAAGCTCTGAGATCCTCTACGCTAGCTAACGATTAGTATAATATTATGAACAACCCATAATCTTTGATTCTCGTCACTTTTTCCACAGCGAGCTCTCCAAAGGTGTCCTCCACCTTCTTGCAAAACTTGAAATTTCGCCATTCTACACTTCTGGTGCAAAAGTATTAAATCGGTTTCTAAAAACGCGTCAATGAGTTCGAAAGAGACACAAAATAGTAATATTAGTTATCATAAGGCCAACAAAAATGAGAAATTACGAAAATAAAAAGAAAAATTATGCAAGGAGTCCATTAGACCAAAATTTTTCTTGAATGTTTCTTCCAATGGAAATCATTAGCACTTAAAAAAAAACGAACTAGTCTGGTTGAAACTAGAGACAGAATGACTAATAATGTCATTCTTTTGTAACAATTAAAATTGATAGTAAATACTTTTCTCAAAGATTTCCTCCCCGTCTGAAAAATTTGGCGCGTGTGGGTGGCGAACTTTGCGAAGCTGTAACGGCCCGCCCCTCTTTCAATGTATATAATTTTGCTCATGCCTGAGGTCCAAGGTACCTTATTCCAGACATTCTGAAAACTTAAATATAGCATCATTGAAGTGTGTTACATAAATTGAAATGGAAAATAAATACGGTTTCTGGACAATTTTTACACCACTTCAGCGTTGGAAGAGGAAATTTTAACGTGGGCTCTCACGGAGATAGCTCAAATTAAATCAGAAAAATGTCAATTTGAAGTGGAAAGTATAATTAAGCTTTTAAATAAAACTGCTTTAATGAAGCAGAAAATTCTGGATATTGAATAAAAATACATTACAGGAATCTTGACACTGATTTCTTAAGGTAATTAGCGACATATTACTGTAATTACACACAAAATGCGGTAGTTCCTTATGAATCGCGCAGTAGTCAATACTTACTGCCAAGGGCCTTAGCCGCTTAATATTGCCTGTCAATTTTCATAGTTTCATAGCAAAGTCTTGCTTATTCAGGGAAATATACGTGAATCCCTATGCCCGCGTTTGAATTATGGAGTCGGAAGTAATGTTTACAACTTTCCTGGAATCGAACGACACATTTCAGACTAGAGATATAAACGGTATCTAAAGCTGATTAATACCGCTTGTCAAACTTATAAAGTTTCATAGTACAGCCTTAATTATCCAGGGAAATATACGTGGATCCCTATGCCTGTGTTTGAATTATGGAGTCTGAAGCAATGTTCACAACTTCTCGGGAGTAGAATTGGAGGCATCAGGCCGGGAGTTGAAACAATATGTAAAGCTGCTTAACATTTTCTGCCAGTTTCTGTCACAATTAAAAGGTGTATTTCATTACCTGCACTATTTAGGGAATATATACGTGGATCTTAGTGCCTATGCGCATGTTTGAATTATGGAGTCGGAAGCAATGTTCACAACTTTCCTGGAGTCGAACGGGAGATATCAGGCCGGCAGTTTAAACAATATCTAAAGCCGCTTAGTATTACCTGTCAATTCTAAAAGTTTTATGGCATTACCTTAATTATTCAGGGAAATTTACGTGGATCTTTTTGCCTATGCCACCCATTCGTTTGCATGCAGAATTTAAACCACGCCAAAAATTTGTGTAAAAATGGCGGATTACTTTGGGCAAGTGCGTGTCAAGACCTGGGTAATTGCACCGGGGTGGAAAAACGTGGTCATTGAAAATATATTCATGGAATAATCAGCATATTTCGTAACTTAACTATGGTTTTCAATGACTAACTCATTTCATCGGCGAAAGCAGAAATTTTTTTATCCAGATAAAAAAATGTGTAATTTATTACTTTTTTTGACTCCTGTAGTTAGACCAGAGCCACCTTAAGGACGTCGCCACGCAAATCCGATACCTCATTCTCGAACTGGTCCGATCCCCTGGGCCGGCCGCCATTTCCTGACCGAGAAACAGGAGGCGGTTCTCCACGCAAGGCCCTCTAAAAAGACCGGGAAGTTAATAAATGACGCAAGGCGCGGGAAGCAATTACTGCTCCCGTGACATGCATGGCAGATGATGCCTAGGAGAGATAGCCGGCAGGGAAAAAGGGCTCGCGCGGTGGACGGGAATAGGAGCCGAGGGCTTTAAAGGGGCCGTCACGAGGGCGTTAAAGGGTTTTTGAGGATACGGCAGGAGGTTTCCCTCGGAATTTCCCCACCCTTATGCTCCCACCATATCACTTGTCGCCTTGGAAGAGACTTGAAGTCTTCAATGTGTTGGAAACCCGATAAAGGTGGCCATGGCTTTCGGGAGATTAAAAGAAGTGGCTCTGTGAATGTCATGCGCCCATTTACCCGTCCGCTTGACACAAGGTAAACAACACGCCAGAGGGGAAAGCTTCAAGAGCTTCACCCGCTCGATATTGTGTAAAGGCGATGACATTAAGTGATATGCATACCCTCTCTCACATCCCCAGGGATGGACGGGTTTAATTCCCTTTATTTTTAGCATATTTATTTATTTTTTCCTAAAAAACTTAACAAAAATGTCGTGAAACTTATGAATTTAATCTTACGTCAATCCTATCCCATATTTACCAACCAAGCATGACATGCAGAGAAACAAGTCTCTGACCCGTTATTAATTGATAATCTAATAACTGATAAAACATTGAGCAGCTCGATTTTAATAACGTTTTTTCCTTGGTATATACAATTGAGCGTTTTGCAAGGATAAATTTATATTCTCTCATTCCAAAAGCGCAACAAAGCCATATGTTAAGTTTGGTATTGAATATGAAATTACTTATATTCCATCGGAACCAGCAAAGCCTTTTATTCTCAGATCCCGTATTTATAGCCTGTGTTTGAAACATGCTCAGTCAGTAATGATTATTTGTTATGTATAAAAAACTTAATGCTATGGCATTCAAAAAACTTTCATATATCTTTTAATAATTACGGTAGCAGTATAGTGTTGATAGCGTGGTATTGTTACTACAAAATTCAAAATTAAAATACCAATTTACTGTAGTCAATCTCAAATTACCAATTCACTAAACCCACTATAAATAGTCCTTCAAACTGAATTAAAGAGTACCTAGATATTTAGACAATTTAAAACGTTTCCAGGGATTTCGATTAAATAAAATGAAATTATGAATCACGGTAAGTGGATTAAAATAGCTACGAGATAAAGTAGTTGAATTAAAGCCCGTTTAACACGCGTACGTAATTGCACAATCTGATGTAGTTATGTAAGCACTTTTCAAATTACAACATGTAAGGCGGTGAATTGCAAGGATGCAGGCTCGAATTCCTGAATATGAGATGGCAAAGAGTCCCAGTTTAAAATCAATAATTATTGCGCGCCAGATTAAGAAAAATATGAATTTTTAAAACGTCCAATTTCTTGCCCGTGTTAAACGGGCTCAAACGATATTTAATTTGGCAGGTTTCTGTCAGTCAAGTTTCTCAGTGGGCATTAACGCAAAAGAAATCACAAAATTCCTTTGTTATTCCGTCTAGACTTATCCTTTGTCCTTGCATTTCTGCTTAAGTGCTCAAACTATACTAGCATATAATGACCAAATGACGATATTTGACAATACAAGGCGTTTCGTGCTTCACCGTACAGCAGATATATCGAGGAATCTCAATTCTGAGAAAGTATACCAAGAAAATATCTCCTCAAAGAGACTTACGGTAGCAAGCTAATCTAATTTCCAGGACTAGGGCATAAAAATTCTCTGAAACGGAGCGAGGTAATATAAGAATCAAGAAAAGGAGGAGGCGTGAGAAGAAATAAGAGAGGTAGAGGATAATGATGGGATGATTAGCATATTTATAGGTGAGTTTCGAGTGATTCAAGTTAGAAAGTGGCTTTCACGTGCCCAAAACCTTCCTGTTTGTTTCCACGAAAAGCGCGCATTCACTTACAGAAGAAAAGCTCACTTTGACGATGAATGCGCGAGTTGGTTGAAACGTGTCCCTAATTCAGGGGAAATGAGTAAACTTAAGAGTGATTGGTGGATTACTGGGCACTGGCTTATCCATGAGACAGTTACGCTCAAAATTAGGTTCAGTTTACAGTCCTTTGAACAAGAATGAGTACCTTTGGCAAGTCGAATCTCTTCGTCTCTACCAATCAAAATCGACCATTTACTTTGAAACTAAGGGCGCTCCCACCGAAGCCTTCTTCCATTGTTAAAGTTTTAATAGCGTCAAACGTCCAAATGTATCTTCACATTCCTTTACTGAAATCCTTCCACCAGTTAATTTCTTAGGGTGATTCCACCGAAAAAGGAGTTTTGTGTGTTTTTATTTATATCCTTTGCTAGAAGCTGAAGCTAGTCGGCCATCTTCGTTCATCCTCATTTTCCTATAGCGCGTGCGGACTGACGCACTAATTTTGCCATTTTTCTATGTTTTCCATTGTTTACTAACTAAATATGAGCATGCACTTTCTTATAAATTCAACAAAGTCCGGCGAGATGTTGTGGAACATTATTAATAAAATGAATAAAACTGAATAAAACTTAGCAATGTCCACTGGATTTTATATTGGTACAACGCGTTTCGACGCTAATGCGCCATCATTGCGCGGAACGCGTTGTACCAATAAAAAATCCAGTGGACATTGCTAAGTTTTATACAGTTTTATTCATTTGATGCACTAAATTCTTCAATGTGAATTCTCCTTACATTTATTGTTTATCTACTTAAATTAAAAATTATCCAAATTCCCAAGGAATACTAATGTAAAATTGAGTAGAGTCCATAGCACTAAGTAACCAATGTATATTTGATGAGTTACTTGCCTTAAATTTCAAAAAGACGGTTGATATTCTTGCTTTATATCCGCTAATTCGTCGATTCCGTCGTGCTTTCCAAAGGAAAGTAAGGAGAGAGTTTGGTTAAACAATAAGGTTGATATTTCGGCTGTCATGGTTCAGTTTGATGACTTAATACCCTCTCCACATATCTCATTGAGTTAAACCATTATTTTCATCAGATAAAACGCTTTCTCTAAGCCAGTTACTCGATCAGAAGACGGATAATGAAAAACACAGAGCTGGCCTCAGCCTCCTCATAATGAATCAAGCCAAGTGATTTAACATCCCAGTCAGTAGAACAAGTTTTTCCCAAGAAATTCTCGACACAGGACTCAAAAAGGCATCGACGTTTCATTGGGAAATCTCCATGAAAGCCGGATTCCTACATCTGGCTCAAGGAATTTTTTGGTTAAAACGATCGACAATAATGAACTTATAGCATACTCAGGCATAAATTAACCATAATCGCAGCATGGGCACTACAGCCACCTGATCCATCAGCTTGAATATCTGAAGTTTTCCTCACCAAAGTGCGCCAAAATAATTTCAGACGTGCGAAGCTGTAAGACCGTTACTTTTCAAGTGGATCATATGGAGTAAGTCTTGTCGGGTGGCCCCAGAATTTGGCTTTCTATAGCCGACACTTCGAGGAGTCACTCGCTCATCTATGATGGGTTGGCCCTGAGTCGCTAAGTTTTTTCCGAATATAGATTTGCGGGTGGCTCTTCGAAAGGATGACTTTGGAAAGCCTAACCCTAAGAAGACTTCTTCCTTGGGAAACGATATTTTTGGAAAAAATATTATTCGAGCCTTCAAATTAGTAATATTTTTTTAAAATTATTAGTCAATAAATAACTTATATAACTGAATGAATGTAATAATAAACCAAGTGCCTTCCTGAAATTTATTTCACGTCTCTACATATTCACCTCGTACATTCAGACGCTTATCCCATCCTATTACAAGTCCTTGATGGCCGGCAGCAATTAAGTCTTTAGTTTGCTCTCGCAGCTAACGAGTAACCTCTTGGACTACGAGATCATAATTTTCAAAACGTCGGCCGCATAAATGATTTTCTAAGGGGCCTGAACAGAAGAAAATCACTGGGGGCTAAGTCGGGACTGTACGGTAGATGTTCCAGGCGTTCCAATGAAATGTCTACGACTGATGCTGATGATATAATGCTGACGTTTGCGACTAATTTATCAACTTACCTTCGTAGTACGCATCCTACATACAATAATAGCATTGAAAGAAGTGAATAAATTTGGAGATTGCTAATACCTTACCAAAGTAACGTTAGAATACAGGCAACATAGCAACGCTTGCCAGTCAACAGCATTTTACAATGCGTTCAACAAAATACTAACAAGCCTACATGAAAATTTTTCACATGAATTCATTGTACTGTGACTAAATACACATTTAAAAATTCATCTCAATGTCTCATGCCCAGTTTCTCCCCATCCTTCCTTCTTTCTTTGATACTTAAGTAGCAATTACTTCACTCAAAATTTCCAAACGATCTGCGGCCGCAGAACACTACCTCAGACACGGTCGCCTTCTCGATTCAAAGTATTCACCACAAGCAAGAGAAAAATATCAACTGCGCAGAAGCCGCTGTAGACACACCATTGAAATAAAAATTTTTGTCGCGTCCTTCCCGAAGAATTAATGCATCCCCGTCGTACACTCTCTGGTGTGAGTCACGGTCGATTTGAGCCGACGCAGAGCGGGGACAAAAGCCGAGGCAATTAAGACTAGGGAGCGTCATTAAGGAGCGAGAATGGAAATTTGGAAGGGCCGGCCGGGCCGCTGCGATCGCTTGGCCCGTTAAGAGAAGAGAGGGAGGAGAAGGGGATGCGAAAGGGAAGGAAATGATTCGCCCATTCCCAGAAACTGTCCCCTCACCTCCCCTTACATTCTCTACATATTTTTATTCAGATTTTTTTGACACCCTCCTTCCTCAAGAGAATATATCAGTAGGTGGAGTTTATTATTATCGAATCATGTTACGATGGGAAACAAGCATAAAAATACATTTTTATAATTTAGTTAATTATCATTTTTTCGATTTTTTTGTCGCTCTCAAAGGAGCGTTGAAATTAGTCCGAGGAGAGTGCTCATCTCTTTTTATTGAACCGCCATATCAACATGTTTCTCTTTCATTCATTGGTTTTTCAATCCTAAGATTGGTTGACTACAACTCTCCACCCTTCCCAACCTACTACTAGTTCTATTACTTCTTGGTATGTACTTTCCTCTTTATTTGGTCCATGAACTTATTCCTGGGTCTTCCTCTGGGGACCTTTCCCACTACTTTGCCTCAAATTATGTTCTCCACATACTCAATATGTCTTAGAGTGTGTCCAATCCATCTTGTTCTTCTATTATCGTGTTCCATATGGTCCTCTCCTCTTCTATTCTTCTGTACACTTCATAATTTCTTCTTTTGTCAGGCCATTATTTTGCCAGCATCCTCCTCCAGCACTATGCTTCAAAGGCTTCTGGTCTTTTCTGGTCAGCTTTTCCAATGGCTCATGCTCCCGATCCATAGAGAGCTTTGCTCCACATGAGTGCTCTCAAAAAGTGGTGTTTACGAAAACAAACTTTCCTAAATAAATCAAATAAATAATTCATGCATCATGCACGGACCGCAGATATTAGTAACTGTTTTTAACAAAGTGCAGAAGATTCAGTATTTTCGTATTATCCAAAATAAAATCTCGGAGGCTACGATCACCACGCAGTTAAGCACCTTTACTTATCATTTATTGAAGCAGGAGACATGAAATCATAATATTTCATCGCCTCCACAAAAGAAAATAAAACGAAAACGTAGTCAAACTATAAAAATAATCCACGTTACTCAGGGATATACGTCACAATAAGACTAGCTATACCGTTCTGTGGTGTCATAAATTGAGTTTCTGATGGCGTCATGTTTCAAAACTGTCAAACATGTCCCTCTGAAAAAGATCATCATTATTCAGTTCTCTTAATTTACTTCGTTATGGCCAAACCAAAGAATTACACTCCATTCTTTCATGTTCATTACCGGAGAATACATACCACATTCTTCTAACACCAACTAAGTCCTGAATCTATCCCTTCTGCTTTTACCGAAAATACATCAAATTGTTAGACACTCCATACCCACATAAAAAACCCATTTCCTATTCAAGTCCGCTTCACGTTCAATTTCACCCCAATTATTAACGGCGAAAATGGCACGAGGAATCTAAGAGATATTTCGCGCCGATAAATAAACCATGTTTGATTCCTAGCACCCGGAGGCACAAAGAATCATTTCGACATCATAAGAGGGCCAGAGCCATCGTAAAACAAAGCCAACCAGTTCTTACCAGGCTTCTCGGCCGTCCGACTGACCTTCTACACTACCCTGGGGCCTTACACTAAGTAGGGACTGACATGATGAAACGTTCCGACGTGTTTGGCTATCCAACTCAACTCCTGAGAGTGGCCAAATTATACGATGCTCCGAGAGGCTGCTTTTTCAGGCGGTATGGAAATTAGAAAAAAGCGTGGTCTTTCCCACATTCGTGTACTCTTTGAGAACGTGACCTCGCAAACAGAGAACGTGACAGAAATTGCAGGAAATAACTACGATTCAGTGGATCCATTAACAATTCAGACCGATAGAGTAGGGTAAACTAATGATGGACTGATATGTTTCATATTCAATTGAATTTATGAATAAGAGCCAATAATTTCGTGCTAATTTTATGTTGAGCTCCGAATGGGCAGGCAACATCAAATTAATTAATTTACAACCCACCAGGGGCCATAAAATATAACGATGCCACTTGCGCGACAAATTTCATGCAAACCGGTGAAGATTATCATATTAATATTTATATGGATCTCTTTTTATAATATGGAAGTCGGTTTCTTTCAAGTAAATTTCATTAATACCGGTATCCCCGTGCAAGACTATAAATCAAAACGATAAAATATTTAAGGCGGGCAAAGCCCGAACCATTCCGGCTCAACTTCCGACCCGCATTGCCAGGGAGTCCCATGCATTCTATTATTTCAACTGCCAAATGAGAGACAGACGATAGCGGCGATAGGCTCACTGAGCAGTACGGGAGCAACAAAAGGGCGTGAGTCTCAACTATAGAAGAAAGAGCTTCTTTAAAGTCAGCTATGGATTTTGTGGGTTCAATTCCGTCGTTTATGCTTTCAAAGCAACTTTCATTTACTTATTCGTAGATTCTCTTCGTTCATGATCGTGAATACAAGTTTATAATGCCTATGCTTGAGGTACACGTCAGCGTCTTAAACAAAAAGCCTTCTACTATGAACGCTAAAAGTAATTGATGATTTGCCATTTAATTTTCAAGAGATTAATGAGCGTAAAATTCTAATCTATAAGGTAATTTTTTCTGTAGTACTTTCTTAATTCCATTTTCCTCCTTCAAAGAAGGACCCTTGTGTATTCTAAACAAGACACTTATATTCTGGCCGATTTAAATATTTTTGATAATTCTATGGGACTTACTTCGAATGCTGTACGAATATTGGCTCTTTATTATCGTATAGTGTCCCTCTCCATTTCAGGCATTTGTAAACAAGCAAATTTGATTTAGCAAATCCATCTTTCCACTGAGGTTGAAAACATCCATTCCCAGCCGGGACACTCAGGCAACTTGGAAGAGACTACCGATATCGCCAGGGGATATCGACACTTCCCAAGAATAATTCGGGAGGATATAGATATTTCAAACCACTCGAAGAATTTCAACCGGGAGAACGGGTATCATCCCTATATTAAAATGCTTTTAGTCACACTAATTAAATACAGTGATGCTATTATGCATATGATAGAGGTTATAGTAATTTGTAGATTAGTGCAGTTACAGAACATATGTCAAAAATAGTAATTGGGTATCCCTCTTTTATAAAATATACGACGCCATAAAACCCCGTATATATAACCCCAATTATTAAATATACGACGTTAAAAATCAATTAATGTAAGACACTTTAATATAGCTTAACAGATCTTGAAGATTGGGAGTAATTGGACGAGTCAAGAGAGAGTTTAATATAGTACAACATTTGAAAATGAGCTTAGTCTAACTCTATGGTGGCATATATACAAATAGTGTCATGACACATTTAGCAGAAAAATATTGTATCGCCATTCTCTAAATAAAAATTCGACGCTATATAAAATACTTCCAACGACAAAAAATTATAACTCCATTTTTCAAATGACATTCAATACGCAAGACTTTGCTATCCATTTTTATTACCTAAGTTCATTAAAGCTAAGGAGGACACAGTTTTTTAAATTGCGCCTAACGTGATTGAAGAGAAAATGTATTAGTACATAAACCCCCGCGCAATAAACTGACTACGGTATCGATGAAGGGATATATAATGTTAGCTTTGCGCATAGGAAAAAAGTAGTTAACATAGATCCGATCAAATGGAAGCCAAGGGAAAAATTTACAAGAAACTATACAATGAAAACTGAATCTTCATAGGATTAATACACTTTTTTAAACGAACGTGAAAATAAATGATACAAAATAAAGCCATTCCTCGCCTTCAGAAGTTATTTGTTACCAACAACAACAAAAACATATTTCCGGTATCCTAAAAAGACTAAACTTGCGATATTGAAATTGAGTCCATGCTAAAATTCCAAACTTTCTTCGACGAATGTAGCAAAACAAATAATACAAATATGTTTTACATTATACAAATGAATGCATAAAACTGACAGCTATTGTCCAGAAAAAATACCTCAAGGGGGTGTCCAGAATCAAAAATCAATTTTACTCTCGGGATCAAATGAACAAAAGGTCACGATGAGACTCGTAACACCGATATTGTTCAATTATTTCAATGATATGTTTTCATGGATGAACTCTTTTCGAATTTTGTATTAAATTTGTTCAAATTAGCATTATTGACGTCACTGGATGATATTTATATTCCAAATTTCCTGTGGGAGAGGGAGCCTTGGGGCATTGCGTCACTTGCCCCACACTGCCAATAGGGTGAAAGATAACTCATTATTCGTCAACGGGCGACAGCCGTGTAAATATTCTAACGCATTAGCAACCCACTACATGGTATACCTCTTTTAACATAGCGATTTCTTCCATTATACTTAATTTATAGTAAGCGACGTATAAACTAGAGCGAGAGGATAATTTCCCATAATATTCAAGGGTTTAATCAAGTTCAAACAGCAAACAGATATACCGCTGTTCTCACCGCTGTAATATAGAAATGCTGGATGAGGTGAAGAGAAGTTGATGACCATCGTATTAACAGTTTACAGCGCCACCAATTAAAAATTATTTAAACCTTCAAAATCAATGAATCAAAATGGATGAGGATGAAAATTTACATCAGCTATGGGAAAAGAGACAGGTAATTCGTTACATAATATTTCAAAAATAGACAGTTTTTGGAAACTGTCTATCATTTGCATTTACGTCTCATTTTTGCCGTTTCAGGACGGGACAGCGTAGGATTCCGGTAGTCTATATTTACATCTTTATATGCCACCAATTAAAAATTATTTAAACCTTCAAAATCAATGAATCAAAATGGGTAAGGATGAAAATTTACATCAGCTATGAGAAAAGAGACAGGTAATTCGTTATACAATATTTCAAAAATAGACAGTTTTTTGGAAACTCTCTATCATTTGCAATTACGTCTCATTTTTGTCGTTTCAGGACGGGACAGCGTAGGATTCCGGTAGTCTACATTTACATCTGCATACTACCCTGCGAGCCGCCGCTGTGCGTGTGGCTGGGGGTGTGAAGATATAAGCCGTGCAAAAATGTAAGGGATAAGGTATTGGGAGCTGAAATAGTGACGGATATTATGGAAGTGTATATAATGGAGTTCAGTTTTTATTGTGGTCGTTTAGGTGCACGGTAAGAACGAGTTTTTATACCTACCTGCTCGGCAATGTATCTCTCTTATTATATATTTTCTGTCAGACCTAGAGATGTAGAGAGGCGTCATAATAATATTCTCTCTGTTGCTCTGAAACACACCAATTCTGAATATCTCAAGCAAATTAAGCCTAGCGTGTAGCTACCGAGTCTCTAGAGGCTGCCATCTTAATCCCTATAAAAGTTGTGATATACTATATCTTCATTCGTGGTAATTTTTAACGAAGCGTGCAGCTTTTCTTTTTATTTTATTAATTTTTTGGTTAATATTTTTTACTGACTTTTTCTGGAGTGTATGCGAAAAGGCATGTCACGTGGGTTAAGACAGTTGCCCGAAGTGGGCATCAGCGATAGTCTCCGGTGATGACACATACATGTCCAGGTAGATATTTTACACTAGAATGTCCGGACCTGTCACCTATCTTAAATGCCTTTGGTGATCATTTTGACTACCATATTTTATGCTCGATTTATAACGATTATTTTGCATTTTTTGTTAAAAAGTAAACTATGCATTGCCTTATATTGTTGGTCGAGATACGATTAAGCAAATTTTGCGTAAAATAAACATCTAAAAATTTCCATTTTTAGCATTATTATCGAGAATATGTTTTACCTATCTTGGCTATCTTTTTTATCTGGCTTATCTGTGGCGAGGATTCATGTCAGTAAAATTTTATGTAATATCAAATTCAATCACATTTGCATTATACTGACCCATTAAATACATCACATTTTCTATTCAGTTAATCAACGCAACTCGTCAATGTTTTGTTTTTACAATGAAAGAAGAGTATTTTTGTTGTAATTCATTGCCATCTATCTCCAAGGCAATTTATAGTTATAACCATACATTTTCCTTACTTCCACTTCAATTTTCCTAATAAGGAATTCGAAATAGAAGGTTTCAACGTGATATCAAAAGTAATAATCGAATATTTCAATCTATCCAGATCATATATCTACAGTAATAATTGATTCTCTTCCCTAACTCCCCTCAAAACTGCTCACGACTAAAGGCGATATCCGTTAAGTCGAGATTACTTCCACCCACGACCTCAACCCTTGAGCTAAAGTGATCGCTGTTCAACCATTTCCAACGGAGCTCTAATCCCTTCCAAAGAGAGATGTGAACTTTGCGGTCATCGATTGATTCGCAAAAAAATACGAGGACGATCTTTCCAGCCCACTCGCCCACGAAAATTGGTAATTTATTATGCCATACTCTATCTCCATCACTGGCAGTCATCAATCTGAAAGTTGGTTTGCTACAGCTCTCAACTCCACTCTTCAATAAGAGAACCGCTTCATTCCTAAATATATTTTTACTCTGACAAGGATTTGTCTGATTTATTTCATCCTAACAATACCATTGGTAAATTTTCTAACGAATATCTTCTTTTAATATTGCCTCATGGTGGTCTTGATGTACGAGCCAAACATCGGTAACAAGAACACCATTCCCCTGACTATTATTTCTATTAACTGATTTTAAATAAGGATCAAATAATGAGACACAAAGAATTCGGCGCAGAATTACTCAGAATTTAGAACTAAATTGATAAATGAATCTGAGACAATTTGAAAGAAAAATGTATACAATATAAATTTCTCTCAACCTTAACATTGTCTTTCTTTTACCTACAGATTTTCCATTCATTATCATACGATTCGATACCGGAGTTATTCATTTTTGTTGTATGCGTGAAACCAACACATTTTGAAATAAAATAAAGGAGCCAGCTTTGTCCACATGTTTAAAGTTGTCTTCTTAATATATTTTCTCACAAATTACAGATATTTCATTATACAGTTCGAGTCAAAGAACGTTACTACTTTTTCTTATAACAAAAGGGATAGAAGGGAATATTGCTCCTGTCAAAGAGCTAATTTCATAATCCCCTAAGGAGCTGGAAGTTTGAATTCATAATTAAGCTGCAGCTATTTCTCAAAGATATACATTCAGAACTTGATTCTTTCGTTTCACCAATGAGGATGATACGCAAGATCTACCAAGCAATCCAAACCCAGTAAAATGAAGTGAAATATAAGGTAAGAAGGCTGTTTACGGGTAGTCTTATAGATCTCCATTGTTTTACTTCCCCTTCTCCTTGGGCTGGATCTCCTTTGCCTGCCGCCACGGAACCACGGCGAGAGGTGCAATGGGACAAGAATCAGGGATGTATTAGCGGATCAAAAAAGGAAGGGCCGTCACTCGCTAACGTCCACATAACAAGATGGTATCTAAATTGAGGACGGATGAAAAAAGATTGGAAAAAGTTACACATTACTTCTACACTTCCTTAAAACCATAACTTTCCAGGATACGAGAGTAGGCGTAAAACCTGGGGTTTTAAAGTGTGGTGTTATTTTTCTTTCCACTTTTAACAGTAGGGCAGTCACGTCTGTGAGGATTATTTCATGTAAGCTCTTGTAAGAATGATCTCGACTCCAGCCGTACTGCAGTCGTGACAAAATATAGTGTAACAGGCGTAAATACTTCTATCCTCAGTAGCCGACAGTTGCACTGTAATAATTAAACTTAGTGTCAGTTAAATTTCATTTTAAATAATGTTGTACTTAAGTGTTTTCTTGACGATCCGGACTCATCCCTTATTCCGCATCAGCAGTGCCGTGCCGTATATGTTTTGTATGTGTTCTCCACGATACATCTGATGTTCAGATGATTCCAAAACATTTGGAATGGTACGTTTGTGTTTTTAATCGCACGACATGGTAAGCTTAAGTGGGAGAGAGTAAAACTCCATCAATTTGTTAGCGGAACACAGTTCTTTGTACCAAATTCAATATTAATACAAGTTAATAACATACCCCACTCTATTCCGTCCTTAAAATTAACTCTCTTTCTTCCCCTTCCCCTCTTGTCGAACATTCTCCCCTCAATCACAACCTGCTGCAATCAGTCACCCCTCATTACTTCATCCAAACACCTCCACTGCCTCTTCCTAATTCCCTCCAGAAGATACCCATCTCCACCAAAATTACTAAACACTTCCTCGTTTGCGGTGCCAGGAACGTGGAGTTTGGTTTATTCGTCTGCTATTAGGTTCAGTTGGAAACAAGAGTCAAAATAGCAGTTATCGCATTCGTATCAGTTCTGAGTAGGCTTGTAATAAATTGGATATCTTGCGATACATTCCCATGGGCGGCAACGGGTGTGGAGTAGACGATAAGGCACTTGCGGAGTGAGGACCAATGGGAATTTGGAAGAAATCCCACATTATTGCTTCGGTCGGAGGGCTCTCTTGCGAGCGAAATGGACCATGCAGTAAAAAAATGAGAAACAAGAGGGTCCGAAATATCGGTCTTACAACCGATGCATCGGGCGATATGCTCAAAAGAGATTAATCAACACGCAACGCCGGGTCAGCAGTAGTTCTCAAGTGGTACTGGTGAATCGGCCGCGGCAGTCGATCTTTAGAAGGTCAGTTAGAGCTGTACATAACCAGCTTAAGGTGGTTATAGCCTCCGGGTCACTGATTCCATACCTTCGGAAACCTCAAATAGACCATCTTTGAAGAGCGTGTTATAAAGTGAGATGAAAATAAAATGTGGTTTTTAAACTAGTTTTACCGTAATTCAGCCTTGAAAGTGGAAATTTTAACATTAGCTCTTACAAGGATTGCTTAGATTACAGGAAAATAATGCCAATTTGAACTGAAAAGCATAATTAAGCTTTTCATTTTAACTGTTAGTCAAAAGCTAAAAGTCCTATGAAATTGAATAAAATAAAATATAGGCATCATACCACTTATTTTTGAAGTCATTATTTAAATTATGCCGTAATTAAAGTCCAAATGCGGTAGCCCCAAGCAAATCGCTCTTCAGCCGGCTCCTAAGGTGGGATAAATACGGTAATTAAATTTTTTTCTTGGGATAATCTGCTTATTATGTGGCACGATTCTGGTTTCCATTTCACCATCAGGAGCAGCAGTTTTTTATAGAATATATAAAAATATGTCTTAGTATTTGCCTTGACTCGCAGAGTCAATACGGAGCTACCTAAAACCTAGCTCGTAGACCTTAAGGTAGTTTGAGCGAGATTGTTCCCTAGTCATAATGGAGACCATATTTGAAGTATACATTTTAATTTCAGCAGCAGAAGGAAGCATGAATTAAATTTTGCATTATAAATTGTGAAATAATATTATTTAATTAGACTAATAATTATAAGTACGTAATTAAACGCAAAATACAGTACAAGCTTGAAATTTTACTCATTTTTTATGCGGGAAGTTTAAAAATCTTCCATTGAGAGTTTTTTTGTTAATCTAATAAAATTACTGCGGTGCAAATATTTTTTTTCAAAAATTCTTGAGAAAACATACAAACTACACACTGTTACATTTTTGACGAGATCTAAGCGTGGGAAATTACTGATTTCTTTAATAACGTCTCTCTTGAAAGCCTACTAGTATCATTTTCCTTGTAACAAGTCTGCTATTTTTCATCAATTATCTCCGAAAGTAGCTGTATATGGGGCTCACAGTTTCGTATCTAAGGATAAGTGAGATGTTTTTCTTTAAAATGAGACCAAATTCATTGATTTCTTGAAGGAATGCTATTTCGCCCAAACTACCTTAAGTGGCCGACTCACAGGTCCCAGAAAACCTCGTTTCTATCCTCTCATTCGCTTCCCTAACCCTGCAAATACCCTGACGGGAGTGACCAATCCAACCCACTCGTCTCTATACTCACACAAAACCCATCTCCAGCAGTCCGCACACTTAACGCGCTCTCGAGGCTTATGGTCCAAGGACTCGTATTTCAAACGCAGGGGAGAGTGCTTTTGCCCTTTGGCGGGGGATGAGACGCCCACCTCCCACCGCTCACGCCAAAAAACCTCCGACAGGGGCGCCATTTATCGAGGGCCGGGCCGGGGGACGTGTTTAGCCCGCACGGAGCCAGCCGGCCACCCCTAGGTCCGCGCTCCTCGTAGCCTCAGCCGTACGGATTTATGACTGCAGGAGGAGGTGATGGAGAAAAGGAATAAAGGAATCCAGATCTAATTTTTTCCTCCCCTTCCCCTCCTCCCCCACGGGCCGACTTAATGCTGAAAGCAGTTGTATTTCACACGCCTGTCCGAAAGAAGAGAGGGAAAGAGCGGTGGCCTGTAAAAAAAAAGAGAATCGGCGGCGAAGCAATATTTTTGAGCCGTATTGGCATGAGCACTCTTTCCCCTTCCCGGATCCTTCGACCTGTCCCCCAGTCGAGAATTACCCATGATCTACATTTGCTCACGGCCCGGGCAAGCCGCCGCAAGAACTTGTCACATGATATGTTGGGACTCAAGCCATGAAAAGAGAATAATTGAAAAATATATTTAGAATAGAAAATGAGTAATCTATACTGTTCTCACGCGGTGCTCTGTGGAACGTTTTATTTACACAACAACATGTAAACTGAGGAAATAACTTCCACGAAAAACTTTGTTGAATTCCCCGATTAATGCTTGGAATTTCATATTTTATTTCCCCACCTTAAACCGACTGCGTTAATGAAATGTTTAAGGTAAAACCATGGTCACCGTTATTTATAAAACTCTTCTGTATTCAGCTTTATTATACGCAGTTGAGGAGTTGAGTGATTTATGAAGTATGCTTTAAATTAAGGGCTTCAAACTATACTTGTTAGGCTCGAGAATTATACTTAAGTATATAGAATTTCAATTCTTATTTTTATGACACAGTTTTCCACTCATTATACCAGTTAATTCATTCCTACGGATGCTTTATGGGATTAAGAATGATACCTTAAGCCTAAAAATAATTAAAATAATACGGTGATAATTTTCCGTCATATTATTTTTAGATGGCGCTCCTTTCAACACTCCGTATTATTGTAATTCACCGTCTGTGCCTCTTGATAAAGCTGAAGTGTTTCCACGAATTCAAAAGAGCAAAGTTATAAAATGTAAATCTGAGTAGAAATACATTATCAGTAAACGATGTTATGCCTGGCCATGTTGTCTTATCCTGTAAATCAACCTGTATAACATAGTCTCAACTTTTCTTGTAATATTAGGCTTTCTTGCTACTCTCTATTACAAGTCTTTACCCAGTTCTTTTTATTATCTAGTCACACATTATGTTCAAAATCGTTGAATCACTTTGCTTCACAAATGGTTTCGTTTATTAGCTTTTTAAATTAAATCTCCTCCTAATGGGCCCTTGATGGTTTTGGCGTGCCTAGAATTAAGTCAAGCATGACTAACGAGATATCGATTATCCATTTTTCTTCCTACGACATTTTTACGATTCAATTTAAGAGTACTGGAACGCTAATACCTAAGTATAGATTACTGAAACGACGAAGGCTAATTAACCGTTGCTCATAAAATTTGAACGTCAACGGTGACTAATATACCGTCTGGCCTTCGTATGCGTTATGGTAGAAAACAGGCACAGGTTATTTCCCCTCTCAGTAACGAGGCTGTTGTCAAGCAAATAATTATATTAATTACACCATATTGGAGTCAAATCCGTGCATTAATGCAATGTTAACGTCAAGAACAGAATCTCATCAAAACTACATGATGTTTAAAAGCAGTTTTCAAATCCTGCTAATGTAAGTAATATTCTAGAATGAATAGAAGTCCAAAAGGTTTATAGGCAGAAGTCCAAACGTACCGACTGAGTTATACGACGAATAATTATCGTGGATTGAAAAGGAAAATAAAATGTTGTGTATGTCATTATCATACCTTGACGATATTTTAGGAGTTCACACAATGCATTCAAGGGAAATTCTTCCTGCATGTAATCGTGCAAGAGCATGCATCGAATATACAGGTATTCACCGTTTCCCAACATCTCCGTTATTCATTGGGAGAAGTTTTACTCATCTAATTAATTATTCCAGCAACTAGAACGGACATTTCGCCGCATAAATGTTTAATTCTTTATGTTTTATGTTCACTACACAATAGTTTTATGGCAGAGTTCATTGCGCATTCATTGCTGATGAATCCATTGCTCATAGAGCTCATTGCTGATGGCTCATGATAAATAAGAAGTAACAATACTAAAATTGAGAGCACATACATGCATGTATCAATTCTATGTAATACGAGTGGGGTTAAAAATTCGATTAATGTCATAATTGTTGAAAGCGTATGAAAAGAGAAGTTTCAGGCTTGATGTGGTGGAAGGATTCCATCATAAAGAATGAATGTAGTGCAAATTTATACTAAGATAAATTTGAATCAACCTAGGTTTCGATGTACTACATCATCATCAGGCACAATGTACTTGCTCTGTTAATTTGCCTGATGATGATGTAGTACATCAAAACCTAGGTTGATTAAAGTTTATCTAAGTGGAAATTTGCATTACTTTCATTCTTCATGTTGAAAGCGTAACCTGAAAAATATACTGGGACTACCTGTATAGTCATTAACGGGTAAAGAAATCATATGCCAGAGGAACATTATGTTGATTTCATTCACTTTTGCGACAAATTGAAGAGTCAAAATGTAGTTGTCATCTATGCACTTTAATATCCTATTGGAATTCTAAAGCTATCCACTAATATTAACCACTTAGAAAAATATTCCCAAAAAATGTACAAATTTTGGGTCAGAAAAGCCAAAATATCACGTTTTTCCACGTTGAACAAAACCAAAATATTAATTATGGGAGTATTGTGTAACTCACAGAGGAAAAATAATAAATATTTTCGGTTACATGACCCAAATAGCTGTTAATTTTCAACAGCTACACAGAGCCAGATCCCTCATCAAAATACCACAAAACGAAGAGTGTTTTTAGTATCAAATAAGGTGTGACGCAGCAATTAATTGAATCAACTGACTGTGCCGGCAGATATATTGGTTGAAATAACTAAAGGGAGGGAGTATACGTTGTCACCTTTTTCCCAACCGATACTTTATTTATTAACAGAGCCAGCTCCGGATCAATACCTCCAGTGTAGCGAGACACGCATACAGAAAACGCGGTCGCATTTAAATTAATTCCTACGATTGATCCTTTTTTATTTATTCAGCACACCTCATGCGTTTCCTTTGTCCGTTTTGAAACGAACTGCTCTCGTAGCATACCGGGCGTTCACACGGTTTTGTTTGAGTTATTCCCGACCGAGTGAAAATAACGAGTCATTTGGCACCCGAGGGCGTCTGAAACAGCCGCAGGTAGGGCGCCTGGTTGGATAGCATTCTGGCTCGTTAGCCTTGCACCGCGGTGTCCTTAAAACCGCAGGTGAGAAATTGATTAATCATGCGGCCAACGAAACACATGCAGGGATAGGCCATGGGTGGCCGGATGGCGGCCTTTTGGACCAATCAGAAGAAAGGGAATGGGCAGAAAGCGGCGGCATCATTACGCCACTGGGGCCTACGTACCCGGGAATTAAAACAAAATAAAGTAAAACGTGCAAATGAACGCTCACCACTCTAGCGTGAATATCTTGCAATGGAAAATTCGTGATTGATGACGCGGTCCGGGTCATTCTTTTCTTTTCTGCTTTTGCAAATCGCATTTCGGCCGTTTTGGAGAATTAATGGAGGGAGACAGCCCCTCAAATCACATGTAACAAAAGCCATGATGTAAATTTTTTTTCGACTTGTCACTCCACGTCAACCGGTGTCAGCCATGATGGTGCTTTGTTCGAGACAGACCATTTCACTTGTACTGAGTAACCAACGAGCACTTTCATTTTTATAAACGGGATAGGGAGAGCAAAGCTTGCGGACGAAAAGTTGAAACACATTCTCATCCCTAATAATGAATTCAAACTGTAGAAATAGCTATTAAAAACCCAAATCGTTTTGATATACAAGGTGAGGAATTGGCATATATTTCTCAAAATTCAAGTAACTTCGTCAGGAACAATATCAAAAGCTATGGCCAGCGATCGATTAGAGAAGTAACGCAACTGATATGTTCATATTCCGGGCCAAATACTCAAACAGGATACGCCAATGACATAACTCTTAGGCAGGGAAAATTCGTGTATTTTAGTCAGCGAGTATCGGAAAATTTTCTCTTCCACAAGTATGAAGTCATTATCAAATTACTATTTTTTTCCTTCTTTGTCATACATGCACATATGCACATACAAGCAGTGATGGTTTTTTTTTGGGGATAACCCGCGTCAAGATTTAAAAAGCCAACGTTTCTTCTCCTTTGCCGGAGACCTCATCAGGGCTGAATGACCTAATTGCCTTTATTTTGCATCAATTTATATCGCCACGGTGGTGCAAGAGGGGGAGAGGGTGGGTGTTGGTGGAGAGTCTTCTGGACGTCGCTCTTCTTTCTAGAAATTACTGGAAGCCATGATTCACTTATTTTTTGTCCCTGGTCTCTATTGAAATTCTTGTTATGCTTTTTAATTTCTAATGCCTCCCAGAAGATTCTCGTCTTAAAATGTTTTTCTCTGGCGAGAATTTTTGGGTTAGTGATGTCAATGGTGTGCCCTAGGGCGGCATGTTCTGCAACTACTGATTTATCGGCGTAGCCCAGTCGAATTGCCGCACTGTGCTCTTTGACTCTTGTCTTTATTGTCCGGCCAGTTTCACCGACGTATGTACAGTCACTTCATAAAGTATCGCGACACACTACGCTAGCAGTTCGTATAGGTCGGCTGTCGAATCTCAAAGTACGTTGGCCAGCCTGGGTCGTCTTCGGTGACTATGAGAATCGTCGGGTACACTGCGATATATATTCTAAGTCAAGTGGGACTAAACATCGACAGTGCTATCGACTTCGTCCGCGTTGGAAAGCTGACTTTGAAATGAATAAACTGCGGGAAGGAAGGGTATTCGCAACCCAGAGGCATCGATCATACTCGGCAGTTCTCTTACGAAGACGAAAATGGAAAGAGCTCCTCTTCGCGAAACCAGCCCAACCCAGCGCGCTCTGATGGTGGGCTTGGTGAGAGGCGGACGCCGAGTCTAGAGTCAATAGATATCATAATTTTCCATTAGGCGGGCAACTTAAAATATCATCCTGTAATGCACGAAAGGCTCACCAGTTCGCATAGCCTAGTCTATAGCAGTGCCCATTCTCCTTCGTGCATAAGTTGGAGCTCGTATTTACGTGCATTTGGCTCTTCTTCGTTTTACCTTCCCCCGATTTCACTCGCATAATCACTCAACTCCATTCAATATTGCCTTTTCACCACATTCCCCTTCTTACTTCTTTAACCGAATCTGTCTGTCCTCTCCTCTGAACGAGAGAACTCCCATAATGCAGTCCCACTTAACCTGGCGCTTGGTCTCATGGAAAATGGAAAGTGTACCTCCAAACTCTCTTCGCTACCAGAGACGGCCCAGGATAGCCAACATACCTCGAGCTTCGACAGCCGACCTTTACGATCCGCTAGTCTAGCTTGTCGCGATACTTTTTGACGTGACTTTACACTTGATCACATGTGCTGAAGTTCAATTGGTATACTCCCTCTGTTTCCATTTTATCTTTTTCTTTCACATTTCTGATAATATCCCTTATTTGTGTGCGTGGCTTAAAGATGGTGCTTATTTGATGTCTTCGTAATATTCTGGATATTTTGTCCGTGATTCTTCTGATATATGGCAGGAAGGCTTTTTTCCGCTCCTCGGTATTCTCTTCGTCAAGTTGTCTCGATTCTCGTCCTCTTAGTTTACGGGAGATGGTCATCCTGATTTCTCTTCTTCCATATCCATTCTTCATTAGAATTCCCGTCAATATGAAAAAATACCATCACTGCTTGCCGATCATGGACCGCGAAAGTTTTAATAATTTGACATGCACATACAATATCGAATAATAAATTATGCGATACTAACGTTGTGATGCGTCGGGAATAATGCGGTTTCCGGCCTAATTTTTGGAAAAAGACATAATTTAAACACATTTCCAATAATTGCATTCAACAAATGATGTGGTATGAAGTCACTCACACGGGTGCATATACACCGGGGTTGAAATTCGCCAAGAAAAGAATCATTTGACCTGACCGGGATTCGAACACTGATCTCCCAATTGCCGGTCAGGTGTATTTGCCGATCCTGTGGCTTGGTGGCGTAACTGGCTAACACACCTGACCGGCAATTGAGAGATCCGGATTTGAATCCTGGTCAAGTCAAATGATTATTTTTCATGGCGAATTTCAACTCTTAGTGAAGAATGGATAGGTTGAGCTGGGTAGCGAGGAAGATGAACGAAAATGTGTCGGTATGATTTACATCTACTAATTACCCTGAAGGCCACCTCAAGGTTGTTTGGCAGGGGGTGACCTATCACCAACAAGCACTAAAGAGTAGAAATTAACTTACACCAACATACATTTATTTATTAGCGTGCCACCGATTAAAGTGAAAACGGATTACGATGAGGACTGTCCAAAAACCAACTGGTAGAATGCTTAAATGCTAACAATCAGAAGTTAAAATACTAAAATGAAAAATCAAATGGGGTGGAGACGCACATTTGTTGGCATATTGGTAAAAAAATTGAACGGCCTCCAATCCTTAAGAGAGCAAGGCCGTCGCAGGCAAAATAATCGTATGCCAGGTTGGGGCATGTCATTTGGTGATTCAAACTCAGACAGTAACACCAACGGTTGAAATTTGCCATGAAAAAATCATTTGACTTGACCAGGATTCAAATCCGGATCTCTCAATTGCCGGTCAGGTGTGTTAGCCAGTTACGCCACCAAGCCACAGGATCGGCAAATACACCTGACCGGCAATTGGAGATCAGGGTTCGAATCCCGGTCAAGTCAAATGATTTTTTTCATGGCGAATTTCAACCCCGGTGTATATGCACCCGGCCGGATTCGAGCCCGGATTTCCCAATTGCCGGTCAGGTGTGTTAGCCGGTTGCACCACCGAGCCATTTTCCTTCAAGGAGAATTTCGAGGGGGGTTTATGCGAACTAGATGTTCAGGCCTCAAGTCTACATTATAGCACATGAGACGAAATCGGGTTACAAAGCCACTGACGCGGTGGATAAACCCAACACTGTCGTTATTAAATTATTGCCGATCCGGGTTCGAATCCCAGTCAAGTCAAATGGTTTTTTTCATGTTGAATTTTAACCCTGGTGTATAATTTAAACAATTTATCACTAACCCATTTTAGCATCCAAAAAATAAAAAATCGACTGAAACATTCCTAAAACTATCAACTGTGCGACTTTGATACGACCTTCATATTTAAACGTAAGTCTAGTAGTCTCAGTTAAGAGAACATCCTGACAGGACTTTAAGGAAATTTTCAATTCAAGAGTGAACTCTTAAAATATTTTCAGGGGGCCCAATTTTCCCCCATTCCACGCCAGGCCTCATTTGAATGAAAAACGCACGGGTCCAAATTGTAATTACGAGATTGGACTTCCGAAAACGAGCACTTTCTCCTCTTAGACCCACCTGAACAATTAATGAGTCCTCTCTTTCCTCGACTCCGATCCATATCTTGAGGAAAATGCGACCAGGAATCCCGCCCCCTCTGTCGCCACACACCGCGGGTTCTTCGAATCCGACACACGCAGCGCCCTCGACAGAGGGAACCCCGCCCATGAGCCACGCTAAGCGAGGCATGCCGTGACCGACGCCGCATAGTCGGCGACAGTCGCCCACACCAGGGGTCGCTGGGGGAGGGCGGGATGCAGACGGCATGGCACCCTGATGAGATCCCACACCCGCACTGTCCCAAAGGACATGTTGCGTGAGCACATTCACGAAATATAGAAATCCACCCATACTAAAAACGGCAGAAGAGAATAGTTACATATGCGATGCTAACGTTGCGACGCGTCAGAAATACTACGGAATTAGGCATAATTTTGTGGAAACAAGGCATAATAAAAACAAAACGATACTTTATTATAATCTACCCTCACATATTATGTCGTCCATGGTTTTATGAGTTCATTGTTGCAATTAAAGACCTTTCTATGGGAAGATAAATGCTGACACCATGGACGATAATAGAACAAAAGGACTCAGGCGACACTTTGTAGAAAAGTGATACATGAAAACTAATGTTGCTTCGTACTTTCGACATTATATTATTACCATTGACCATAGTTTTGAAAACAATATGTCAAAATACCTAAGTATAATTTTAAGGTCTACTTGGAAAGTCCAACTGGGTGAGAAACTCCATTATGTACCGACGTTTCGATGGCCGAGTCATCAATCGTCTTCAGAGTAGAATGAGGACGATGCCCTGAATTCGAAGGAAGACTTGGGCATATGCACGAAACATACAAAATGAGCACATTCACAAAATATGGAAACCTATTCATACAAAAAACGGCAGAAGAGAATAATTACCTATGCGATACTAACGTTTCAACGCGTCGGAAATACTATGGATCCAGACCTTATTTAATGGAAACAAGATATAACAAAAACAGAACGATAAGTTATTAAAACCTACCCTAACATATTCTGTTGTCCATGGTTTTATGAGTTCATTGTAGCAATTAATGACCTTTCTATAGGAATACAAATGCTGACACCATGGACGTTAATAGAACACAAAAATTCAGGCGACGCTTTGTGGAAAAGTGATACATGAAATAAAATGTTGCTTCGTACTTTCCACATCATTTTACTACCATAGACCATAGTTTTGACAAAATTATTTCATTATCTATGTATAATTTTAAGGTCTATTCGGGAAGTTCACTGTGTGAGAGACTCCATAGGTGCCGACGCGATGTTTCGATGGCCGAGTCCGTAATCGTCTTCAGGGTAGGATGAGAGCGATGCCCTGAATACGATGGACGACTTGGCCATCGAAACGTCGGCAGCTATGTGATTTCTCTCCCGGTGGACTTCACGAATAGGGTTTCTTAGCATCTCACGCCGGAAAAGTCTCAGATATTACTTCAAGGTATTATTTTTTACCATCGTTTTCCATGCATACATACCAAAAGTTGGTTCGGGGAGGCGAGGAAAAGAGGGTGGGGGAAGAAAACCAGGGGATTGTTTGAAAGTAAGGAAAGGAGGGTGGGAGAAAGGTCATTTCTATATCTGAGAAGGGAATAATTTCACGGAAAAAATGTATATGTACATTAAGGAATTGTACAGGAGAATCATAAACACTAAACAGCTAGAAAATCGAGGTAGGTACCATTTTGATGGTTCAAATTCATGACTTCCACTATCCTCTCGAATTACACAGCCTCCTTGACGTGCATGATAAAAAGTAGGGAGCAAAGAATCATATGAATAACGTTGAGTGTAGTGTTCAATTTTTGTCGTTCAATTGTAGTTTAATTTTTTCAATTGACCGAGCAACTGGCACCAAATATCTAAATATCATGTCCGCAGTAAATAGCTTGAGATTCAAGTCAATCGAGTTTTAGAGGACAAAGGCAGTGTATTACGGTAGAAAACTCTTTCAACATAACAGCATTTAAATTAAGAGGGTCGCAGAGTGCTGCAGGGCGTTCCAAGCCAACTTTTACCATACAAACGAAGCTAATAAAAAATACTCGAATACGGTTAGAAAATCATCGGAGAGGTTCTTCAAAACATCTTGAGCATTTTGAAGTAAGCATTTAAGGTTCTCGCGAACTTGTAAACCGAAGGTAGCCATAGGCTGAGATCTAACTACTCCATCGGAAGCGTCTGTTGTTAGGGAAAGTGCCCTACGCACTGCAAACGCTTACCGATCAACTTTTGCCACGCTTCGCTTCCACTAGGACTTCGCTTCCAATTGACACGACAAAAGCACATTGGCGGAACGTGCGCCGGAAATATTAGCCATCTTTAGGGACGCGACGGGAAATGGTCCTCCACCTATGTCAAATGTCCTACGCCAAAGCCTTATCCCGCGATCCTGGAGTGGGTGCTTCTTCAGCCCAGCCCGTGGTATATTTTTATTGCCCACCTGAGTATGTAGACCTGGAGGAAATATTTAGGCTTGGGACAGCCACTTCAGGGTAGGCTACACGTAAGATGTGATGTAAGAATAGAACAAGTTCCGCAAGGGTCATAAAACGGAAGGAAGGGAGTAAGGTAACAATGGGATCGGAGGTCACAATGGCTTGGGGCGTGCGTGAGCATTGTTGCGGATGCATTACGCAGGAAGGGAGGGCCAAGGGCAAGGGCGGAGACAATTGACACGACAAAAGCACATTGGCGGAACGTGCGCCGGAAATATTAGCCATCTTTAGGTACGCGACGGGAAATGGTCCTCCACTTATGCCAAATGTCCTACGCCAAAGCCTTATCCCGGCATCCTGGAGTGGGTGCTTCTTCAGCCCAGCCCGTGGTATATTTTTATTGCCCACCTGAGCGTGAGACTCCATATCAGAGGCTCGGCCCTTGACCGATTCAGAAAAGCCTAAACATCATTATTAGTTACAAACCTCGCATGCAAATTCCGGCATGATATCGCTCTTGCATGATTTAGTACCTTGTAGAACTATTTATCTGTCGCAATAATTATAACCAGTAGCCGCATCTTAAGTTGTGTACAGCATGTAAACAGGCTCGTCCTTCTGGTACCCCCCTAGTTTCTGGTCTGACCACGCACTGCTATCCTGACTGCTTTTGGTCTGCGCCTGGCATTCCGGGGGAACGTGCGCGGTTCGGATTTCGGCTGAGATGAGGGCTTCATTCCTGGTTTGGAATCACCCGTGGCTTGTACGGTATTTTGTAGATGTAGACGACTCTGGGATGGGCACAAGTTACTGTTAGAAAGTTCATAGTAATTCAAATGGCTCACGTAAATTTTCCCTTTGATACGTGGTGAAAGAGTATGGGGCACGAGCTACGGAACATTAACATTCCGGAGAAATGGAAAGGAAGGTAAAATTGTCAAAATGTTGAACATTGCGAATAATAAAGTGACCGAAAATTCTGGTGAACCCTTGCAACGCATTTCACAATGCATCATCAGTGAACAATACTTTGTACAGGTTCACGAGATGATTCGCTATGACGTTATAATGAGCAACTTTCAACAGTTTGACAATCATTCATGGAGATGAAGTATTCTCATTGACCATGAGTACAGAGGTATAATTTTAGAAATGTACGTAGTTTGCGACATGGCGATCACCTCATTTTTGACAGATTTGAGCATCTCCAGATATCAAAATAACTGTGGAGAAAGCAAAAAGAATAAATCTACATAATTAACTATAAAAAATAATCCTAATTCCAGAGGCCTGCATAAATAGTTTTGCCAAATGAATAACAGACTTGTTAAATGAAAGCGCGAATACGTCTGCGGAAACGATCTCGGATATGGCATACAGCCCAATTAATTCTAGCACTAGACCAGTTTTTTTCAAGAAAAAGGGACTTTTGTACTTTTAATTATTGCTGAAAATGTATATACAAATGCAATCTCATTCATGAATAAGTTATTTGCACTCACTGTCTAAATATTTTCCTTACATTTTCAATGACTTCAACTCATAACAGTGGTTATTTTTTTCTCTTACTTATAAAGAGCGTAATAAAATCTATTGCAGAGCAGCCATCCATGGGTAAATATTGAGATACGAACAAATACATAATTCAATCCACCAAGACCCAATATCTATAATCCAATTTCAAATTTATGGCACAAAAATTTCACGACGTTAGAACAAAGGAGAGAAAAACATTTGGGCTTCTGACTCCCAAAAAACTTATCTCCTTCATTTCCCAAATTGGCAAGACCATGAGTTTTCTTATACACGGAACGTTTGATAGACGGATATAATGCTTACAACGCTTTTAAGTGGTCGCTAAAAACAGATCCTTACTGCAGGCTTACTGTAAAATACCAGCTAAATAAAATAGCTCGGGCCCTCGAAAAATCTATCTATTAAATATGCAAATAGCAAAGCTCGATTTTTAAAATAATAATCATCCATTTTATCTCATTTCTCCGAAAGCAAAGACTGATAACCTTCAAGCGTTTTATTTAGAATGGGGGTTAACTTCATCCACTGTTCAAATCTAGTTTTATGTCAAAGCTAAGGTAATTAACTAATGCACGTAAGACTCAATACTTGAAATTGAAACACTTATCTCCTGAATTCTAAAGAATGGTGAAAGATTTATAAACACGTGGGTATTTATATATTCGGCTTCCAATTATCCATGAACATTCCAGGACATTTATCATCTCTTGATCGGTACATACATTTGTCCAAATAGCGCGCGAAACGTCATTCTCAGCGGTAAAATTATGGAATGCAGTTGATGTTGGTTTGGTACCTAACTTGTAAAATCTTCTATCTAAACCTATTTCTTTTTACGCAAATTGGCATTTTGATTTTAAAGCTATTTTTCTCGATGAAAAGTTTTCATGCGCTATAATTCTCCGTATACAATTAGTACCTTCAAATTTGTAATAACTTCGTTCTAAATAGCGTTAAAAACTATACTCCAAGCGGTAAATCAAAGAGTTACATTTCTTGTTGGGTTGGTACCCAAGGAAAACAAATCTTTCTTTCGCAAATCGGTAATGCCGCTATTTTCCTCGTGCGTGGAGTATTCGATACACGTCGATAATGTCAAGGAAACTGTTCAAGCGATACGCAGAGACAAATCCTTGCTGCGTGTTGGCCTTGCTGCGCGCTATCTTGGTACGTCAGAGGAGCTAATTTGCGAGGGCCACGCGAGCCATGCGAGCAGATCCAGATTTGGCAGAAGACCGAACGGTTGGCGTCGAGGATCGGACCGAGTTATCAAAAAATCTCCCGTCCCGACGTCGAATGCGAAATGGTAACGGAGGAGGCAATTTGGCACGACTGCAGTCGCCAGGGATGCAGCACACGAGAGACGACCACAAGGACGCGCAGAGATGTCATTGCGATGGGAGACAAAGCCGTCGGGATGGAGGAAGTAATACTACTCCGGTGCCATCCACCCCGCAGAGGGAGAGGATTCGTTCAATGCGAGGAAATCTCGAAATCCAAACCAGACGGGCGTCAACCCCAATGCAAGGAGTGGCAACATTGCTTTCTATTTTATTTCTACCCAGCTATTTAATTTATTAGATTGAAACTGCTGTAGAAACCACACGGGGAAAAACTAAACAATAAACTATATGAACGATTTTAAGATTAGAAACGATTTTTAGAGCAGAAACGCAGTTCGTAATATAAATAAAAAATTATCATCATAATTAATTAATCGGACATGCTCGGTTTTACACGGGAATTTTACTCTATTTATTTCACTCAAGCAAGTCACAGCGGCCAGTGAAAAACATCCAGGTATAAAACTATACATTTTTAACGGCAAGTAGCGAATAATTTACCAAGACCTTTCCCTGTTATTAAGACAACCGATCATCGGAGCGACTTCAGGAAGCGTAAGCGAGTAAAGGTACTGTACTTAAAAAATAGAAATCAAAATGTACCGACATACCGTACATTTCAGAGGATTTTAAAGAGATATTTCCAACTATTTTCAAGAAATGATATAACTATTCATTTAAAAAATAGCTAACAGTACGCCATAAAACTTAACATTAGTATGCAGCAATATAAAAGTAGCTCAACAATTTTTATTTATTTCTATTAGATTGCATCACTTTTTTAAGTTTAACAGTGGTAAAATTCAAAACCATTATAACTACCTCGAGTTCTGCCACACCTGTAAATTTTGTTACACAAAAGACGTAACGAAAACGTAATACAAGTCTTACAGAATGCATAAAGGCATTAAAAATACATTAATAATAAGAAAATTAGGTAATTAAAAAATGCAAGAAGACTCAAGTTCAAATTATGAAAACAAAAAAAACAAAACAACATACGCGAGATAAACTTGTAAGTATAAAAATTATTAATAAAACTCACTTAGGTTACTCATATCCGTGTAATCCTGTTTAATTTGGCCGCGAATAAAACTGAACAATTTAAAGCCAGGCCCTGGGTGGTGAAAATTCTACCCAGTCTGGATTAGAACCCGCGACCTTTTGTTTGAAAAACGAGCACATGCTCTGTGCAATTTGATACCAATCGTTTAAAAATACTTAATTTACTTAGTTTCGAGAATCTGGTGACGAATTTGTTAATTGAAAACTCCTAAGTACACATTTAGTGCGTACGGCTAACACTAGTGGTTGTAGTTGTCGCTGAAACGAGTCCGTCTCCACGAAGCATTTTATGAACGGTGGGATAGTTTTCACTCCAACAGTTTCTCAAAATTGCTGCTCTTTTTGACACAAAGTGCACTTTTTTGTGAAAGGTAGGTTGCTCTGATTTACTGGAATCAAAACGTAGCGGAATTGTACCCATTTAGAAGACAAGGCTTACAAAGAGATTTCATCTCACCGTCAAAAAAAATAAAAGTAAAATAAAAGAGTCAACGTCAACTGGATGCCGTTTGATGCCTTTACGGGAAGCATCTTTTAATATGTCCTCTTTGATGATTTTTTAGGAAAAAGAAAGCGGAAGCACCAAAAATTCTCAACCTAACCCTGCTTTATGCTTCCCAGTTATAATGAAGGTGAGGAGACACAAGAAATACAAAAAATAACTGGAAAAAGTACTCGAATCGCGCTCAGAAAATACTGCTACCAATTATTCACGAGGCAATCAACGCGTCATAGACGTCAATTTTTGCACAAGCGTCCAAAACAAAAACAGCACAAGCGAATCCAGTAAAACACGTAAGGGTCATATATATTTTTATCACCGGCCCCGGTGGTGGCGGGGTAAAGTCCTCACCTGCTAAACCTAAGGTCGCGGGTTCGAGTCCCGCCTGGGTGGGTTTTTCACCACCCAGGGAATGGATGTATATCAAGTATGGTTGGTCCGGTCCCTGGAAAACTTGATGACAAGCTCAGAAGCCTATCGGGATTCCGGGGACATAAGGGCCAACAAAATCGTCCGGCAGAAAAAAAAATTAATAAAAAAATAACTTCACCGGGTGTTTGATACTTCCTCAGTGTCACACCCTCTACATATACACTCTTCTATCGCTTTGCTGATGCCTTGCGCACAGAGTTTTTGCATTATTTACGTATTTATTTTTGCGTTTGCACCTGTAAAACCAATGCTTCTTCTTAAAAATGAATTTCAGATGCTTATATATTTTGTCCATTTGCTTCAACCATTATTATATCTCGCTAAGTGTAGTGCATAAGAAAATGACAATGTTTTAAAAATTCGAATTATATAGATTGGATGAAGGAGGAATATCCAGAAAATTCATAAATGTAGATCAAGAGATAGCATATATCAGGGACGTTCTAGCTAGATGTGGAAAGAACACGAAAAACGTTCTGATTCTTAAAGCGCCTAATTCTGAGAGAAAGCTATTTTTTAAGAAGAGGCACCCTCTCGAAGAAGTCCTAAGGCGTGCATTTGCAAAAATATCTAACGTCCATGATATAGAATTTCAAATTTATTATTTTCAGCTAAATCACCCCTCGTTTATGCTCGAAAAGAGGCGAAAAATGGTAACGGAAGTGAAGAGAGGGTGATCACTCACAGAATGGCAACTACCGTTATTCTACAAAGCTTTTCAGCAGCACACAATACCATTAACGTCGTTCACTTGCGCTGAAGTGATCCAATCTAGCTTCGATTTCATCACCGTGCAAGAAAATCTCGATTAGTTATAAAATTATGAGAAATTCTTTCGTCTTAGACGATAGAACTTCTTCTGTCACGGTTTCTTGGCCGGAGTATACAGCTACCTCATCTTGACATCAATTATTTCAGCAATTTCGAGCGATGGACTCGGCCGAGTAATTTTTCATCAGTCTCTCGCAGAAGTCCAAGCGCGCCCGATTGGAACAACTTGGCGAGACGAACACAGATGGAGACACATTCACGGGGGGGCAAGCGCACACAAAAACGAGAGAACAACTTTTAATCTGGGAAATGGTGACGAAGTAATGGGGCAGAAACTTAAACGCAAACTTCGAATGGCGAGCGAAAGTTAAAAAGAGAAGCTCGGAACAAATAAAAAAAAGGAAGGGATATAAGTTGGCGAAAGGACGAGGAAAAGAATGAAGGGAGTGGAGCGAAGAGGTCTGTGAGGGGGAACCGTGGTGAAAGTAAGGAATATATATAGTTTCTATCACTGATGAAGTTGCGAGCGACCCACCGAAAATTTTAAACTCGTGAGTTTCCTTTTTATATGTTTTATGTTTAGTGTCACCCTGTGACGAAGTATTATATTATATATATACAAATAAATAAATATATATATATAAACATACACACACACACACACACATATATATATATATATATATATATATATATATATATACACACACACATAAAGTGATAGGAGACGAGGATGAAAATGGTCAAAATTTCCGTCGATTGAAGGATAATACTCGAGCGTTTTTAACGCTTCACGACAATGATGGAGTGGATGCATAAAAATATAGGGTGTTATTAAAGAAAAAGAGATACCTTCACCCAATAACAGTCCACAGATGTCTGTTTGCCCGTCACGCCTACATGAAGGACATACACTAGATGAAGGAAGTTCAAAATTCAAAATAATACAGTCGGTGACACAAAATTGAGCGAAAAATAGTAACGGAAGCTAAAAGCTTTTGATAGGGCTATTTGAAAGGTTAACCTTTTATCACAATTATGCCGCAACTATGATAATATTTTTAAATAATTTCACTCGTGATGCGAAATTGACACATGCTTCAATGAAGAAAACTCAACGCTCAATATAGAAAAGTCACAAAGCAGCCATAACTCTAGTTTATTTGAATCAAAATAACTGTTTTTGTCAAACCATGAAATTCTCGGAAATATGAGGTGACCTAAGGCGTCCATTTGCAAAAATACCTTACGTCCATGATATAGAATTTCAAATTTATTATTTTCACTTGTGTAATTCGCTAACCGTGGCTTCAACACATAAATATCATAATGGAGGACTTGATAATGACACACAATTTTAATTTTGTAGAGTCAACAAATTATATTTATTAAGCTATAGTTCTTCATCATTTCCGGAAAAAATTAGATTTATTACCCAAATCTATTTAGCTAATGTTAAGTTAAACCTCACCGAAAGATTTAAAGTATACGAAACTGTTTTAAGAGTAAACAAACATCTCGGATAAATTAAATTCAAACTGAAAGTGTATTCTGAATAAATGCCAATTACAATAAACAAATATCGTGAGAGGCCCTCAGCTAAATCACTCCTCGTTTATGCTCGAAAAGAGGTTTATCAAGAGCTCCGTTTTCTATCAAATATAATACGAAAAGCGGGGATGAAGAATTGAGTAAGCTTTGGCAAAGGAGAGCGATTTTAATATCACTCCCATAGCACATTTTTAGCAGACGCGATAAAGGCAGAAATTGAATGGGACATGTACGCATAAAAGCGAAAATGAGAAGACGATACACTTATTCCTGATGGAGGATTTAGCGTATCATTTAGATTGAGAGCAATGTATATATAAGATGAATCGGTAAAAGGATGATGAAGCCAAAAATAACCAATGGCAAAGGCAGGATAATTTTCAAAACGGACACATTTTATAAGGAACATATACGCCTTCGCAAGCCGACTTCGAATTCATATCTCTAATTTGGTGTCTTTTGAACTGGAATAAGCCGGCCAAATTGGCGAGTTTAATGGCTGATGGATAAGTGAAAGAGCACTATATTTGGATAAATAAAGTATTAAATTAGAAGCCCAACTAAATATTTATTGGCTTGACGGCGCAACATATCAATAGAAGAGGCTGGACGGCTATGATTTGATATGCCAGAAGTCCAAATACTGGGAATTTATCTTCATCTCAAACTGAATCGTCACCCAAGGTAACAAATTTATTAAAGATAAATAAGGTTCTTCGATTTACAATTACATAGAAAAGGTACTTAATATAGGCCAGTTGATTATCATTCGATAATATTTTGTGGAAACGTTTAAAGATGTCTTTTTATATTATTTAGAGTAAACAGAATAAAGTAACAGGTATAAAATTCATCGGACCCAACGGATTATCATCGCCGTCAACTTTGCTCATCTGTTTGACCTTTCATTGGATTTGGATGTTCAGGTAACCATATTTGGTTAATAAATTCGATTATTTTCCGGAAATAATGAAGAATTATAGCTTAATAAATACTTTTTGTTGGGATGATAAATTAAAATTATACGTAGTGATCAAGTGAATGATTATGACAATTATGTGATGAAACTCTTCAGCCGATAGCCTTTCATTCGAATGTGGAGATGGGCCAAAATTAGGATGAATGAAAGATAGAGAGATATTCGATTAGATGGATGGGCTAGGGATAGAAAATGTAAGAAGTACCTTCTGTAACATTTCATTCTGACTGATGGAGGATTATGCAAATGAAAATTTATATTTTTCATACCTCAAGCAATCAATTAGAAGCTCAAAAATATTACTCCCTTGAAAACGGTTTATAATACAAGAGCACTCAATCATATTATCATTACAAGTTTCTTCCATTAGCCTATCACGTAATGCATGGGAAAGGCAAGATGATCCGCCAGACTGAATCGGGACGCAGTCCCGTCACCTATCCTCGATTTATTACCCGGTGGCTTTCTCTGGAATTTGGAAATAATTAGACGGAGTGAAATAGGAAGGAATATAGTGATAGAATATCAATGAAATGGAAATAAACAGAAAGAATAGGCTATGTAAGCCGCACAGGAATGGTTCAAAACTTTTTCTATCAGGAAACGTCTTTGGCGACCAAAACTGTACGAGTTAACTACTAGTACTACAACAACTTAAACGAATAAAGGACATAAAATACAAAATTATCAAAAAAACTTAAGTTAGAATTTAATATATCTAGCTACAAATTGAAATATTTCTGCTAATAGATCAAGCATCTCGCAACTTCCTGCTTACCCGTGTTATAAAGGAGTAATATGGGAAGCAGGGTTGAGCATATAAACAAAAGGTGACATTCTGTACTGAAAGTACTACATAAGGACTCCTCAAACCGAGAACTACCGATAAATACTGAAACAAGTATTGCGTTTCAAGGCTCATGCAACGCAATATAATTTTTTAACCAGGAAATAAAAAGCTGAGGATTTTTTAATCGAAGAATTTGTAATCTTGACGTGAGCAAAATTAAAATAATACCATATGTCAACGGTAATGCTGCATGGAAAGAAAAGGATATGACTGAATTCGAAAAATAGCCAACGTATCATAGTTATTTGTCAAGTAACAAATAAATGATGAAGAGCGCAACTTAATCTCGTTGCTACAAGGAAATCCACGGGGTAAGTGAATGGCACATCCAACGGCAATGCACAACCAGTATGAAAAAAATGTTTTTCCTCCCGTTATCGACAGAAATCCTTTCCTATATTTGCAGGTATGATAAGATAAGGTGATAAAATACTTAAAGTAGCGCCAGCGAGATATTTCCCTAATCATAATAGTGACCATATTCGAATAATACCTTAAAATTTCACCAGCTGTGAGACACACGAATTAAATATTGTATTATTCATGGTGCAATAATATCCTTTTATATGACTAAAATTGTAAGTAATCCAATGAAAATATCCAAATTAATCTTTAACTTGACTAATTTTTTTCACGCGGTACGTATGAAACTCCTTCAAAACGGAAGGTATATTGTGATTCCGAAGAATTTACTGTGATAAGAGTATGATTAATTATGAAAAATAATTGAGAAAACACACTAACCAAATTTTTTGACGAGATCTAAGCGTAAGGAATGCCTCATTTTAAATATAAGGTCTCACTGGAGTGCATCCACGTACCATTTTCCATATAAAAGAGCTGGTATTATCTGGCAAATACCTCGGAAAATAATGTGGCAAGAAGTTAAATTTTTTAAGTCAGTGGAAGGGTGATACATCTTTATTTAAAATGACACCAAATTCATCGATTTCTAGGTAAAATGATATTTCGCTCAAACTACCTTAAACACCTATTCGTGCCCAGCGTTTGACGTACCCTTCAACCGTCCAGTACTTTCCCTCTGACCATTCACTTAAAGTGCACGTGGACAAATCGAGAATGAGATTGCGAGAAATTCGAGAAGAAGGAAACGGAGAAAAAACGAAAGACACGGCAAGCGGGCGAAAAGAAGAGACAGTTGAGAGTCCTAGAGGTGGGCGGTGGATGTGTACAGAAAGAGGGGGTTTTCCCATGTCCGAAGAAGCTTTGGAAAAGAGATGGGGAGGGCCGGTGAGGAGGGTAGAGACAACGTCCCGGGAGAGGATGAAGGATATTGAGTTTGATCTGAACCGCCCCACTCCTCCCCCGCACACCACCTAAAACCTCGCCTGCTCCTTTCCCGGGTTGAGCCAAAGTACGGGAATACGGGCTCGCTGGGGAAACCGGCGGCATTGGGGAGGGAAGGCTGTGGACTTCCCGAACGGGGGGTTTCGGGGGAGGAGAGGAGTCGTGCTGAAACAAAAGACTAGCGGGAAAGCGGAAGCTGGGGACTCGACCATAGGAGGGGTTGGGAAGGAGATCGTCCTCGCGCAACATACAAAAGATTCCCAGGATTCTTTTCTCCCCCTTTCATCTACCACACCGAGGGGAGAGTGAAACAGAAAGCGGGATGCTGGAACGAGATAGGAAATGGGAAAAGGTAGGCTGAGCAGTAAAAAAAAGGTAGGACTGTACGTATCACACTATCCCCTTAATGAAATTGAGGTTACACTCATTAGCTCTCGCGGGCTGAAGGGCAAAAAAATAATAAAATAATAAATTAAAGGTAGTAACCAAGAATAAACACACTTCATTTCACAAAAAAATTCTAAAGTAAATTATTTCCAAATGTGAATTTAATAATAAAGTGTATCAAATGTATGAAACCAACTTTTTGTAAAACTGTGTATTAAATTCCATTCTCCACTGAAGAAGCAAATCTATAATTGTCATAAATTTTGGGCGATGAGATGATAGTGATCTACTTTTACCTAAAACAACGCTACTCCTGAGAACAAAATGAATTCTTAAAAAAAAGGTGAAAACCATAAGATGTGCAAGATGAATATGGTCAAATAATATTTTCCAGGAATGAACAATGACATTACCAACCATGTTAAAATTCAGTGTTCTTAATTAGTACAACTAGTTTCAACGCAACACCGTCATCTTCAGGCATATGCTGACGCAGTCGCGTTGAAAAAATTTGTACCAATAAAGAACTCTAAGGATTTAAACATAGTTAGTAATCTCATTATTAACTTAATAATGGACTAACACAAGGTTAAGCCTGAAAGAAATGAATTCCATATTTGCCAGGTCTCACCGCAGAATAAAGGAGTATTTAAGCAATTATACCGTTTTTATTTTGTTATTCAAGGATTTATGTTTTATCCCTCAAAATACATATTCAACAAAAACTCAAGAGAATCTGAAATCTCGGCCTACTGCGAGTTTTTCAGGTAGAAAGTTTATAATTGGAATTTGCAATTTCCTGCTGTCACAAAATGAATTCACATTTCATTGGCAGCTGATGGCAGATATCACTGCAATTGATATTTCTACCAAGTCTTCCGCATCCGCGTCTGAGTTCACAACATTTTAGCTCATCAAATTATTTAGAAAAATGTATTTGAGCAAACTTATAAATTGTCATTCAATCGGCTTTGCTCAGCAACTTGCAGCTACAAGTGAATACTTACAATATCCACAGCCGGTGGTAGATTCCAGACCTGCATATGACTATGGTGAAAGATTAACGAGGCTGCACCGTCAGTTACATGAGTTCCAAACCCTTTGACAAAGGCGGAAATGGGATAACAGAGCAAATTTTTTCCGTGAAATTTCGGCTCCGGTGACAGAAACGGCTTAAATGACGCTCCTTAACAGCGAGAAAAGCAAGAATATCAGGCGTAGCAAAAAAAAGTACATACCGTTCATCCAGAAATCTCCACGGTGATCACGAGGTTTGATTTTCGCTGACAGTTTAGTTTCAGCGCCGCAGTTTTTCTAAAGGAGCACAAATGGAGGACCTTGGAAAACACGGTGGGCCATCTTTCCGAGTGAATTTTCACACTCGGTGACTTCCGAACACGCTATTTGTCAAGTTAGCAACTCTAAGTTACCGAGATTTTCTCGCTTGACCCTTCCAAGCTTGAAAAAGACTGACGCATACAATGCTTTTCTAAGTCAGAAACTTCTTTGGACGGCAATGACGGACCAAACTCTGCGCGATTGGGATCATAACTAAAGTTTAAAAAATCCCAGTATCCCCTGAGGGCGTTTCACATTTGTACAGGTGGTGAATATTATTTCTTCAACTCGACACATAATTTCACCAACCCACTGAAGACAAGCAAAAGAATTCTCTCCTGTTATATCTTCTGAGTTAACAAGAAACTGTTTGATAAATACTTGAAGAAAGTCTAAGGTTCCTCTTGTGAAGAGGAACGTTTGCTGATCATACCAAATCGGTGACATAAAAAAAGAAATTGCCCAGGGCAAAACTCAAAGGCTTTTGCCATTTCCAAAAACCTTTTAACACAGCAATTATATGCCATGAATGGTTTTTGGGATTCCTGGACTACTAGAGAGAGCTTAACCAAAATATAACTCCCCAATTTCTGCATAATAGTTAACTTTATTTCCTGAAAAATTTGCGGTTGTGCAAATCTTACACGGCTTTAACGCACAACTCACAACAAAAGTACGTACCTTAAGCAAAAAACACATATTTTTATAAATTATGCTGGCTTTCTTATTTTACCCACCAAGTAGCAATTCAAAATGTCGATACACTCACGAAAATTTCCAATAGTTTCACGGAAAATCCGGAGAATATTTTTTCAACAATCCAAATTACCAAGTGCTCAGCAATTTTTTCTTTATACCTCTCAAGAAGAATGGAGAGAGACAGTGTTTTCAGTGATTGAGTTTCATATGGTTCCGGGGTGCGCTTTATCGCTCTTTTCGCACGGCCCTTGACCGCTTGAAAATCGAGACGAGTGATGGTCCCATGAACGTGCTAGCGTTTGTTTGCCGAGGGATCACGTAGGCCGTTGCATTCGCTCGCTGGAAAAAGCTTCATCTCACGCCACCACTGAGTAAACACGGCAATGCAGCTGGTGCCCAATCCATCCCAGGGTGGGGATATAAATTAACTGCGTGGCTCAAATCCCCTTAACTAAAAACATTTCGTGAATGACAGCATGGACAACGCAACACCAAAAACCCGTGCCCACCTGCGTAAAAACAAAATTATTTAGCACAATTTCCTGACAAAATGATCGAGAGTGTTGAATTCGATTTTTTGCAATCATTGAAAAAGAAAAGATTGAGCATATGCTCATCTGGTCAATTTATAATAAAAATACTTAAGATATGATTGAATGTAAAATATTTTACGCAGCCAAAGACAGATTTTTGCAATGCTTTCAGTAGTTTTAGCTTGCTTTCTACGGTAAAATCAACTCGTTCCATGGAATTTGTTTATCATTATAGAACGGTCTGAATGATGTTAAGAAGCGTAAACTTAATCACAGAGTAAGCAGATATCGTGAAAATCTAAATAAGTGCCACTACTTCACATACATTTTCTAAGAATTTAATAATTCAGCTAGCGTGATAATTTATGTGATTAGAGTAATTATCTACAGAATATTTGAGCTGAAACTCTTCAGAAACTTCAAGCGGTAAAGAGCAGCTCATTTAGCAGAAAATTTGCCCCTCATCAATGACCACTTATGCTAAGAAAGTTTAATGGAAGCATTCAAAAAGTCCCGGATAAACACAGGAAAATAACAGAAGTTCTGAAGACTCTGAAGAGAAAAAAAGTACATTAAGGGAAAAAATAGGTCACAAATTTTAAAATCTCAATTAGTGCGTCATTAAGCTTTTAATCAATTCACAGCGGAAAACACTAGTCCGTGAAGTAGATTTCGGTAATCAGTTTCATTATTTTCCAATGGATTAGATTTCGCTATGAAATCACAGGAGTTGTAAAATTCTTCGCAGAGTTTCGGTTCAATGTAACCTTCATAAACAGTGAAACAATCCAGAAAAAAACTGAACTTTACACAACCGTCAAAAACAACGGAATCCCCTAACAGCCACTTCCGTTGCAAATCAATTTCCTTCATAACGAACTGCGTGCTTTTGGGATTTGGGGTATGGGAAAACCGTATTCTCTTGGGGTTATTTCCCCTTTTCCGGCTCACACCCAAAGGATTACGCTTCGACCTCCGCTAACAGTTACATACAGGTCCAGTTTTTAGCTTCACTGAGTAGAAATTGAAAAAAAGGGGTACACTGATGCAAGATGAAACGAATTAATTAAAGAAATGTTTTTTTCCTTAAAAACTTATCAAAAAATTAATTCTTAAAAATTATTTCACGCCACTCCATTGCAAAGCTGGCGTTTCAAAAAAGCTATCATTAGGAATGTTTTGCCCGCCTTATGAATGTAACACTCTCCAAAATAATGCCTCAAATAAAAAGATGCATGAAATATTTATTTCGATGCCATATCGAATACGATTCCGTAGGTATGCTTTAAACATATTTTTTAACATTAAAACATTTTACCGATGTTCATTGAAATAAAAGATAAAAACTAATTACAAACCAAATTTGATGATTATTTAAAAATGACAAACAAACACGTATAAGTAAACGCATGCATATCATCAGTAATTCACTTGACTTCATTAAAAGTGCGCTGTTTCGCCAACTCAATAAGCACAGCCTTACCGGTACTGCTTACATAATTCTCAGAAAACCTGAAAACAAGTCGGTGCTTCAATGTAGCTCTAAACATGAAAAAACACCGGCTCTTAGCTAATTTTTTGCTAGAGTCGATTTTTTTTGTCAATGAAAACACATGAATCAACCCTGACATGGAACTGCGATGTGGAACTGTACACACATAGGGTGAAGGGGGTACGCATATGTTGCAATGCTAGGTATCCTATCATGTCACCATTTCTTCCACTGTAAAGAGTTTCATATAATTCATATTGTAGAATGGTATGCTTTTACTCGCGTAGTTTGATAAGAGACGATGAATTGTAAAAACAAAATGAATGAGAGATGATGAGCATGGCAATAATTAACGATCAAACCTATGATTGAGACAAACTATTGCCTTAGTGCGGCTGTACGAGCGAAATATTGAATATATTCTTTGATTTTGCATTTTAATACCTATCTAAGCCTGCTCCGTGGGCTGAAGAGACCGGTAGACAATATACCATTCTTAACTAAGAATCTTAGTTCGGCAGCAAATGAAGGTTAGCTTTCAAGCGAGGGGTGCACTAACAAGAGGTACTCCAGAAATAAAAAAAATCCCTCAGCACGCCACTCCAAATTGAAGTTTAATGATCTCGGCAATCACCGTATGCCAGTCACCTCATTTTTAACTGTCACCTTAGCTTTGTCATTCTCCGGAAGGCAGGAGGTAATGAACGAATGGCTGCTTAAGGTGGTTGGAGCACCTAGTTATGAGCCATTGAATGAACACCTTAATAACGCTAAGTAAGTCGAATTATTTTTATACTCTCGAAATAACCAGGCGTATTGTAATATTAATGATGCAAGAAATGTCTTTAAAAGTTTTGGTAACGACTGAAGTATTTTTACGATTTGGGTTGTCTTAAAATACTTGCTATTAATCGGCATGATATCAAGATATATATTAGGAACATTTTTAATAATATGAAACGTGGGTTCTCTTCTTTAGGAGAAAATCTGATCATACGTGGCATTATTATTAAGAAATATGTGCCACGTACCTGTAGGCCACGTGTAAAAATAGCCTAAAATGGCCAATAAAACTAATGGCAACATGCACTGTTTTTTGCTTTTATTTATACATATTTCCAATAATTACATATATATTAAGTATCACAAAAATCTGTTCGCAAATGAAAATCTCTACAACCACCAAGACCGTGATAGGAGGGAGGATGAAGGATAGACGGGGATTGAGATGAAGAAAAAAATATCATTGGTATATAAGGGTATGCACCTGAAAAAATCCAATAGGCTTACATTAATTTCCATTATAAATCCACTCAAACTGGTACATTACCTTAATCAATAAAAACCCCCGAGTTCTTGGAAAGTTTCTTCACTAATATCCTATACATGAAATGAGTTCCAAAACTCCGTATGTGTTTTAGTAAAGGAAATGTTCCAAGAAGGTTTCGACCTTTTTTCTCACAAAATTCACTCTAATATCGGTTGGATGGACATCTCAATCGATGGCCTGCCATATCGCACAAGATTTGAAAACCAGTGAACAATAGGAAAATATAGCACTCGCAAAAGTTCCTGTAGCTGCGTAAAGAAAGATTTTGGGACGTGGGCTACCGAACTTTCAAGAGTACGACGAATCGGAGGAAGAATATTTTTCAGAGTGAAGCCTTTCTCATTGCTGCCAACACGAGTGCTTTGAGAAAAAGTATGGCTCAAAACTACCTGCCGTCTTGTTGGCTCGTTTCACAATTAGACCTTCAGTAGGCTCCCTAGCGCAGACAAGGCGGTGGGTGATTTTAATAACTTGCCTAACAGCCTTACGCTATAGCTTAGGGATGGGCTAATCGTATTCATTTCCTTAAATCGAGTGCCCGAATAAATACATGGATACTTGGACGAGTACATGAGTACTTAAATGAATACCTGGATACCAGGTTACCATTTGAGTACTCATATGCACATGTAAATACCAGGTCGAATTTCATGGCCAATCGCGTGGTACTCTGTACTCCCCTGCGTATTCCGTTTGGGTACTCATATTCAGTGGTATTCACCCATGTACTTCAGTCTCCATCGCGGCACTGACATACTTAAATGATTACCTGGTATCCATCTATTCATTTGAGTAACCAATTATTCATCCAAGTACTTGTCCGGGTACCCAGGTATTCAATCAGGTACTCGATTACAAGTTAATTAATACATTAAGCTTAACCCTAAGTTGCATTTCAAAGCTGTTAGGCCTTATAAGTTATTAGAATCACCCATCGCCGTGACTATACTGGGAACCCCATCTGAAGTTCTATTTATAAGACGAGTCAAAACGGGACAGCAGGTAGTTTTGAGTCATCCATATTCTCATACCACTCGTGCAGGCAGTAATAAGAAAGGTTTCACTCTGAAAAACCTTCCTCCCCCGTTTTGTGGGACTCATGAAAGTTCAGTAGCTCACGTCCCAAAATCATCTGTCTATAGCCCATCCCTACAATAGCTTATTCCGCGAAGTAGTTTGGTTACCCTGCTTCACTCTTTGTCGTAGTGCCCCTTTCTTTCCTTCCGTCCTATTTCTTCACCACCTCCACCTCCAGTTCCCCTCCTTACGACGCAGTTCTGCGCCAGGAACGTTTGCGCCCGCAATAGCTCAACCTCCGTTGGCTGTCGAGGAGCGTATACTCACCGAGAGGCTGACACCGCGGGGGATTCGCATAATATCCGCGAATTCGGACGTATCAAAGACGGCATCCGGAGAGAGACTCATTCCCCGCGGGCTGGGTGACCACTAGCGCCGCGACGCTGTTAAACACGCCAGCACGGCGTCCGTGGCCGGACGGGGAAAGGGGTATGGTCTCGAAATGTCGCCGTGGAGACCCCCCGGAGGGTTGGCAAGGAGGTTGGAGGGGGTAACAATCGGCGCCCGGGCCGCGCAGAGCGGAGGATGACCCAAATCCCTGCAACAATGGACGCCGTGGAAAAAAAATTCCGCGTGCCCCGCAAAAATGAAAGAATGGCGGCCGAAGGTAGGTCGCTGGGTCCGTTCAGAAAGCACACCCGCTCCGGAGATTTGGTCGGGGCGAGGTCAACGTGAAAAAAGAGGAAATCTCTTTTTTTTTTAATAATACACCACGGCGACGAATCCGTGCTAATTACAACAATGCCATCCGTTTTTCTTTTATGCCCAGTCGTTTTCCGGTTCGTCCTTGAACGCCACCCGGCGCCGAAATTTTTTTCCAATAAACGCTCAAACAGATGAAAATATTAAACTAGGACACCAAACCTTATATGACCAATTATTTATCAATGCTTAGTAGTTTACGTATCAAATCTTTAACTTGCTGGTCCGTTACAACAAAAAAGTCTCGTCGATTACTAAAATTATATTAATCTTATAATGGTAATGTTCATTCTCAACATATATTTGAAAAAGATTAAATTGAAATTTATCACGATTTCACTTCCAAAAAATGCAGTATATTGCACAGTAAATAATCAATTTTCTTTGAATTTAAATTAAACAAATTATTTCAACTTTAGCAATCATAACCGTTTTCTTTATTTGCCGCATTTGGTCATATAGTTGCGTTTGTAGGGCACGAAATTTGTGTGAAACCTTTTTTACAACCATTTCCACATCTGTCTACGCTATAATTATTAAACCCATGAAGATATTTTTATGAAACTTAACGGGCAACATATTAATTACAATCCAGCAGTAGTTACTGTTTTGATCGTCAGTGAGTGAGTTCATAGATAATGCCTAAATTCTTTTACAGACGTCTAGCAGTCGTTAGGGGATTTTTTAAATATCATCATTCATTATTTCACTATACTCCTCTGTGTCTTCGGTAAGTATTTTTAGTTTCAGTTGGTTGGCCTTATATTTAATCGTTCCATGATTTTTCTCACCGATAACAGTTTCCATAATCAGTTCCATGGTCAGTTTTACCGTGGGTAGAAAAAGGCAAAAGCCATCCTTTTGTGTCTAGCCTAGGACCCAAATGCTCCATGTTACAACTCATGTCTAAAGGAAAAACACCTTCGTATTAGAAACTAGCATTATGGGGTATATGAAATAATCAGTTACACTACCTGTCAACTAACCTACTTCAAAGTCTAAAAGCAATCATTATGGTCTCTTATCGATCGCGGGAAAAACGACATCTTAAAACTTTCTGTTCTATAATCTATCTTCCTTACAGTATTCTCATGATCAATTCACTTTAGTGGGTTGCGCTAGCCGTTTTCTTGTTTTTATACCATGGACAGCCGCGGAGTTCACTGCTATTACGGAGGGGAAGGTACAGGGAGAGAAACAAGAGTACTTGGGCCGGCCGAAAGGAGAGAGTAGTCAGTTGATTTTAGGCTCCCATGGCGGGAGAAACCTTCTCCACCTCAACATTAGCCATTCCGGTCGTCAAAATATTAGGCTTTCTTACTTGGATAGGTTGCCTGTCGTTTCTTTCTCTCTTACCATCATTAAAGCCAAACTAAACCAATTTCAAGCAATCCTTTATATATATGGGTCCATAAGTTTATGATACGTTGCCTGATATTATATAACATACAAAAAATTGTTATGTATTTCTACAGTTGGCTCAGTTTTGGATATTAGCTGAGGAAGATACTGTTGGATTTTTCTGAAATAATCTATACTATTCCGTTCTTAAACTTAGCGTTACTATGTAATGTCACTGGCACTATCATTATTCTATTATTGGATTGGATTAGATATTTGGGGAGGCGACCGACGGCTGAGGTCATTTGCATTATAGGGGATAGGTAAGGGAGGAAGGGTGGATAGAAACCCGGCGTCGGCATTAGCCTACTCTTAACGAAAGGAGCCAAGGGGACCACGGCTTTACGTCTCATCCGACAGACGGAGTACTCTACTTCAAGTGCCCTCCACAAGACTCTCAAGTATCCACAAGTACAATCAAGTAAGATAGGGTTCCTCTGAAAAACATCCGCCTCTGCACCTGGCCGCCCGCGTGGTACTCTAGCCACCACACCAACCCGATCCCCTATTTTATTTTTGATTCAATTAATTATTTATAATGAATGAGATGATTATGTTGAATATTATGTATCATATCATGTTTTATGTTGGCAATGTATTGGTTTTTTGGTGAGGGTTGCATCAGCGCAGGTGTTCCTTAGAGGAAACCTAGCTTTCATGTGGATGAAATGTAAATTCAACTTTTCAAGTATCTGTTGTTGAAAGCAATAAATTTACTTAATTTCATCACTATCCTCCTTTCTTTGTTCCACTTTCTCCTTCCCACATATCCTCCTCGTTCCCTGTCACGACCGTGTGTTCGAACCATCGAGTGTATGGTCGACGCTGATTCTGCGAGAAACACAAAACCTATTCAAAGGGTCGTCCTTTGGGCTCATTCCTTTTATACCATTCTTCAATCCCTTAAGAGAAGGAGCGGAAGACCCTGAGCCCTGACAATTGTACTGGCGCCTAGCACCCCACCTTCCCGATCTCACGACCCTAGCTAAACCTGATCAAAACACTTCACAGACCGGTGAGAGGAAGGGGTTGTTCGAGGGTCATGATAGAATGTGCTAAAACTGGTCCTCATTTAGAAGAAATATTATAAGTCCTAAAAATAAAAGAGCCAAACTAGCAATGTATATAGTGGCAAAAGCAAAATTTATCTATGCAAAGCAGTATGAAGGAAATTTTTTAAATCGAAGCGAGTTTTCAATGTCTAATGCCGATAATTATTCAGTGAATATATTGAAATATTATTTAGTGTCGGAATAGATAATCAGCGATTGATGGGTAATTAATTCAAAAACCTTTATAAATTGGGAACAAGAGTTAATTAGATACAAAATTATGAACTGAAACGGACTAGTAATTACTTCCGACGCAGAACACAATCCTTGAAACACGATTGCGAAGACAATTTTGAGTTTGACGTTAGTAATAAAAAAGGTATGCTTTTAAGAGAAGTTAGGATACGAATAAAATGATATTTTACTCACTGTACGGTAGTACTCCATAAAGAGAGGCTTTGCTGAATTAGCAAGGGTAGTCGACGAATACATTTGCTGCAAAAGTTCCGGGCGCAGACCTGCGCAGCAATAAGGGGAGGTAGAAATGAAGCGGTGCACCGCGGTGGGGGGAAGGACGGAGGGGAAGAGGAGACAACGAAAGCGAGGGTTAAGGCAGGAGAGTGAAGTCGCTTTGCGAAATACGCTGGAAAGTTAGACAGACTAGCCATTAAACAACACCTATCAACAAGACTGCAATATGATGTCAATATTAGGGTCTCATTGTGAAATGATTGAAAACGGGACGGAAGGAAGTATTGCGTCACCCAAAATGGTTGGCTTTGCTTGGTGGAAGTTACCCATCAAGGAATAATTAAAATAACATTTTTAAATCCACTTTAAAGATTTTATTATATCATTGACACGATCCAGGGTTTGATATTGTGCCATCTTCAACTATATACAAGTGGAGTCAACAAAGTCGGCAAAATTCTTCCCCAGGGAGTCGTCCCCATACTGGAAGTGCTTATGTAGGCAGCCATTGGAAAGGTTCCACACTGAAAAACCTTCCCCTTCTGCATCGCAGGACTCTGAAAGTTCAGTAGCCCAAGTCCCATAATCGTCCATTACGCATCGTCATGAAATTTAGTGAGATCTGTATACAGCATAGATGGGGAAAGAGATGGAGCAGAAAAAAACAATGCATCTGGCCTCGCGAGCGGTAGGATATGACACCGTAACGAGGAACGAATGTATACGGTTTATCACGTGACCTTGCTCACTCTCCCAACGACCCCTTTCCTCCCAACGCGACGCTGCATAAAGAACACGGGTGACGTCAGCAGGGAGGAGGAAAAACGTGGAAACATAACATGAGAGAAAGGGCAAGGTAAAATGTGAAAAAAAGGATGAGAAGGTAGAAAGAGCGAAGAAAGGAGGGTGGAAAAAGAAGGGATGTTTGTAGTTGCCGGTCCGTCCGCCTCAAGCGCTCGGGAGAGGTTCTCGGATGTTCTTCCGGTATTTACGTACTCCTTGCAAGCAAGCCTGACTCTTCTCCTGCAGCAAAAATTCTTCTCTCTCTCGCGACATGATTTTATGTTCGTTCCAGCATCGCATAACGTTTGTTTTTCGTTTCCATTTCCCTCCCTCTTTCCTTCCTACCTACTACCCTCATTGTTCCCCGTCTCCTACTGAACTGGCAATGCTCCGGAATATTCATTAACGCGCCCGTACAAATACGTCGGGAATGAACTTGATGTCGGGAAAGGCTACAACTCCGCGCGCGGCGACATCTCGAGAAGTAATTTTTAATCCGCACACTCACTCCGCGAGTTCCCGTGTGCTCGCGCAAATAACCGGCGGTGCTGCTTCTTCCACAGAGACGACGCTCAGCCGGAGAATCGATGTGGGCAAAGGGGGTGAAAAAGACGCGACGCGAGCGATACTACGCCGGTTCGCAACGTTGACACGTTTGAAGATCGTAACTGGGTCATGAGTGATAATTACTTTATCAGGGAACTACTCCCCATTGTAAATAAAAACTGCACGCAATGAGCTTTCGGAAAAAAAATATTCGCAAAAACGAAATCCTTGCTGTGCATTAGAGTAATAACTAATTACAGCGACCTCAGGGACGGACGTAAAAAATTACATTTAAAATACAGGTAGCGCTATCTGGTTTGCAATTACCTGCGCGTCGTATTTTTAATCATAAATGTTTGGCTCGACCGAATTTAATTTACTCCAGTCATCACGTTTGGCGAAATAAAAATATTGACTTAACGACCCGTTAGCCCCAGGCAACATGCCTATTCCCAGCACAACGGAGAATTATTCTCCCTCATGATTCAACGGAGAACCAGTATGCGATTTTAAGTCAAAAATTTTAGGTTTCATTCCACTTATTACGTTGATAATAAGTAATTAAAAAGTGATGAGGAAAATGTGATAAAATGTGGTGGTTTTTAATTTTTGAAGTGTGCAATGGGTATTTAGATTTCAGGTCATACTTTTCTTGGCATTCACTCATCTGAAAATTCTACTGGAGCCGCAGCGTTGCGATATATGTAGGTTTAAGACGGCAATGCTCTGCCAGCAACCATGAAAACAGCGATGAATTTCAAAGATTCTCACAATCATCTCTTAATCAAAAATCAAACGGAGAAGATTTTGATATATGATTGAAGATATTATTTATTTTATTTACTTTATTTACTTTATTTACTTTATTTTATTTATTTTATTTACTTTATTTACTTGATTTACTTGATTTACTTGATTTACTTGATTTACTTGATTTACTTGATTTACTTGATTTACTTGATTTACTTTATTTAATTTATTTATTTTATTTATTTTATTTATTTTATTTATTTTATTTATTTTATTTATTTTATTTATTTTATTTATTTTATTTATTTTATTTATTTTATTTATTTTATTTATTTTATTTATTTTATTTATTTTATTTATTTTATTTATTTTATTTATTTTATTTATTTTATTTATTTTATTTATTTTATTTATTTTATTTATTTTATTTATTTTATTTATTTTATTTATTTTATTTATTTTATTTATTTTATTTATTTTATTTACTTTATTTATTTTATTTATTTTTTCATTATTTTCACTGTCCCGAATACAGCACCATTGGCCATTTTACGTCCGGTGAACAACAGTAACAACGGACGAGACACACACACACGTCCTGGGCAGATAATATTTTACCCAGGCGGGACTGGAACCCGCGACCCTCGGGTAAGCAGGCGAGGACATTGCCCCGCCGCCACCGGGTCGACAGGTGAAAATTATAGGTGAAACCATTGAAGTAAGAAAAAGTAAAACAGAGATGCTACTTTGCCCTTGGTTACGCCACACCTCTAATACGCCGCGAGCATTTGGGACCCTGGTCATTAAGATTTAACCAAAAAATTTGATAAAATAATAAAAAAAGCTGCGAAATTTGTTCAAAACTGCTACGAGCGAGCATTTAGTGTTTCATTACTTTTGGAGAGATTAAGGTGGGAGCCCCTAAAGACTCGAATGCTACACGATCGGCTAAGCCTGCTTGAGAAATTCAGAACTGTTGCGTTTCAGAGCGACACAGAGTATATAATCATGACGCCTCGTTACATCTCTGGGTCCGACAGAAGGGATAAAATAAGAGAGATACAACGCCAAACAGATAGGTGCAAAAACTCGTTCTTTCCGCGCACAATAAGCGACCACAATAAAATTGAGCTCCACAACATACACTCTCATAATACACGTCACCATTTCACCTCACCAATCCATACATCTCTACACGCCTGGTGACCTAATACCCCCTGCCATACGCCCATGTGGTGGCTCACAGGGCAGTGTGTACATATAGTATATACAAGCACTTTCTATGGCGGCCAATGCTATAATCTGTAGTGTAGGCGTGGCCTGTCTGACATCTTTGTTAATCCAAATTTTCCTTCAATGCTTACCGGCTGACGTTTCAATTTGGCAATTTTACGTGTTTTCCATCAATAACGTACCTACAAGAAATCATCTGTCATTTATATCTTCAATATGGATTCTCCTTAAATATATAATTTATTTAATAAAATCTAATAATGAAATGCATTTCAGTGGAAAACTGTGGCGAAACTGAGTTGAATCCCGAGCAGTAAATAAACAATGATTTTTAAACAGTGAATTGCCTTAAAATTTGATCAGAAGGTGGATATTCTTGATAAACATAAGCTGCTTTGTCATTTCCATTTTATTTCGCTTTATTTAATGATAGTGTAACTCTCATTTTTCTCGCTTTCTTTATATTTAGTAATACACACTTCCTTTAACACCGCCTCACATTCAACTTACTCACTCAACACCGTCTAACACTTCTTTTTCCTTCCACACAATTTCACTACCACTCACTTTTACCTCCTGGCTCGAAACTGTCCCCACGCGTTCTCCCCCTTTTTAAACAAACTCCTCGTAGCCATGACATTGTTAATACTGCAAGGGCTGCCAACCCAATAGTGATGGATATGATACCCATTAAAACGACATGCCATCCATGGAAGTGTAAGTGAAGAATAAGAAAAAAGCAATGTGGTTGTTATTTAGGTTGTCAGGCTACAGTTTGATGACGTACCGCCCTATTCTTCTGCCTCAATGGGCAGTACTAATATTTAATCATGTTAACGTTGCGTTTCAAGAGGTTAAAAAGCGGTCGTTTCCACGATGGTACTCTCAAGCCGTGAGGGGCGGTTCAATTTGGGCAGCTATATGAAGAATGGCCAATGTTTAAGGTGTCTCTGTCCTCAGGGTCACTGATTCCAGATATTATAAAAACTTAAATATAGCATACCTACTCATTCAACCAAGACGGAAAACACATGGTTTATTGGTGAGTTTTACTATAATGTAGCCTTAAATGGAAAAATTTAAGCAGGGTGTATTTTGGAGATACAATTTGAACGAGAGGGCATGCTCTGGTTATTAAACAAAACTATTTATAATTGTCTATAAGCTACAGGAGAATAAACAAAAAAGAAGTGTAGGAATCTTACCACCAATATCTTGCGGTTATTAGTGAATGACTACCGTAATTGAAGTCATAATGTTGTGGGCCCATACAAATATCGCTCTAGTCGGCTCCCATAATGTCTTAAAACTACATTCGAGGAACTATCTGAATTTTTAGAATGTTAACTTTCGTTTTCAATGGGAAGCCCATGACATTAGCGAAAGTTGGATTCTTTAAATATGATACAAATATTCGAAATTACGTATTTGTTTACTAAAATAGTCATGTCAAAGCCACCTTAACGCTGGCTAGCGAAGTCTCTCCGAATGACACTTTTTCATGAGACAAGGCCCCGAACAGTCACCATTAACCTACACGTATGAATAATACTAATTAAAATTTCTAACTGAAGCTCAATTAATGCTACGAAATTTATTTAAAAAAAACAGTTCTTAAGTGGATTCCTTGGAGTCCTCTAATTTATCAATTAATACGGTGCTGTGGATTAATTGGCAAAGGCCATGAAAAGGCAGCCAAGGGAAATACGCAAAAACCACACTCAACAATAACATCGCTTAATATGTCAGTAATAATATTATAAGGCCAACAATAAGTCAAGAAAGTTGAACAAATTATTGCTAATGGTTTAAAGCAGGTTTTATCAACTATTGAGGTCGATTCAAAATTCCCAAAAGAATGAATTCCGATCCGATGGATAAATAATAAACGTTCCGATTCCCCCATTAATATAGGTTTCATCAAGACGAAGGCCACAGGCTGACCTGAGCCTTTGCTCACACACTTCATTTCATTCATCACACGTAAACAAAGTTGTTTATTCTCGTTAGCATATAGATGAGAATTATTTACCATTTAAGTACCATTGAAGACTGAATAAAAATAGGCATCAACAACTCATTCATAATTAAAATTCGATAACGTATATTCTATTTTCATTACCAAAAGATTATATATCGTTATAAATGGGTCTTAGCAAATCAGTTGGAGAAGCATTTCTCATCCACTGCGCCGCATCTTAAATGGTGATTCATTTTTATATTTTCATCACACGCTCCTCCGAATCTAGACATTTTACTCATTCACACCACCGGGAACAAAAATGCTAAAACATTCCACAATTTCGATTTCTGTCTTCCCTGTTAGAACCGAGTGAAGAATTGATGACTGACGAGAGATAAATATAGCATAATACGAAGGAATGAAATGAAAAGAAGCTTCGAGGAAAGGATAAACCGTGACAGAAAAGACAAATGAGGACTGACGGCGAACACATGAGCAGAAAACGAGAGTAGAAACATACGAACACTGACGCGACAGCTTAAATGCAATCTCACGTCAAAGCGCAAGTTTTCGTTCGTGGAATCAACCGACTGAACACCGACTTCATCACATCAAGACAAGGCTTCCTTTTCAGCACAAATGAAAAGCAGCTCCTTGAAATTGAGAAATTCAAAGCGACTGGAAAAGAAGCTCAGAAAACAACCTCCCAGGGAAAACTCACGATCAAATTTGTACGAGGAGATTGGCATTCATTTTTCCTAAAATATGTTTTTGGGGCTAATAATAAGAAAACAGCTTTTCAATCTAAAATTTATAGGTTACTCTTTAACACTAGAAGTACCTGACATTTTACGGCATATATATATCATTACCGACGGGAGTCATTTTGACACCTTTAAAATTATCTGGTTTATGAAGAGAATTGGATGTTTTGAATTTATATAATATGAAAATTGTTACGCAAATGTCTTTACTTATTAATGCACATTATTTTGCAAGTTTAAAGGAACACATAACCGTACTAAAATTTGCCATTTCAACATGTTGGATGAGGGCATGACGATTTGCACCAGGAACTTCCTTCCCAGGCCTAGGTCCTATTGAGAAGTCTGGGTCTGTTGGGTCTTCTTTCGGTGATTCACCCTTGGATATTAACATTGGGCTGTCAAACTATTCATAGTATTTCAACGAAAGGCAAAAAAATATCATTTTATGATACTAATAATAATAATACTAAAATATACTGGACCTTTGTGAAGTATGTCTAGTTTCAGATATGGATCGAATACAGCGGAGAGCAGCAAGGTTTGTGAAAAGTTGTTACGATTAGCAAAGTAGCATTAATAATTGCTGAAAGATTTAGGATGGAAAGCTCTATTTGATCGTGGGGAAAAATATAGATTACAGTTATTACAGAAGTTTGACGCAGACTACTTTCTCCAGATATTCAATTCTACTAGAGCCAAACTATTATGCTAGAAATGATCACAGGCATAAAATCAAAGACATAGACTGTGGAAGCAAATTTTATATACAATTTTTTTGGGTACATTGAGGGACCATAATTGTTCCAACTTCTGTTCCATTGTTCCAACAAGTTCTAGGAAACTTTTACCCACACTGGTCAAAATAGATTTTGCACTTCTGCAAAAGGTCTGAACATCATTATAAGCTACAAACCTCGCTTGGAATATCCGACAAGATTTAGCTCCTGCACGTTTAGTACCTAGTAATAATATTTATTAGTTGACTTAATAATACTAACCATTAGTTTTAAATAGTATACTGCATGGTAGTATGTTCGTTTACGTAGCATTGTCCTAGGTTATGGTCTGACCGCGTACTGACTGCATTTGGCTTGCGCCTGGCATCCGAGCGTGCGTGCGCGGATCTGATTGCAGCTGGGAAGAATGTTGCATGTCTGCTATGGAATCATCACGTACCTCACACTCTAGTGGTGACTTTCACAGTATTTCGTAGATGTAGATATAACAGAGGAGAGAGGCCCAGGGTAAAAACGACTCCATTGGTTCTAATAGTTAGAAGGTAAAGTACATTAAAAACTATTGCTGCAAATAAGTTCTTTTCTCGTATTATATTCTTCTGCTAAAAAATATAAGTTCAGAAACAAGCTTAGACGATTCAGTCAGAAAAAATAAGATATCGAAAATTCAAAGGGGTCAAATTTACCCCCCCCCCCAGTACTTCTAGTGTTAAATAGAATATGGAGGCACTGATATAGAAGACATGTGAAAGCTACTAGATTTGGATATGTGGAAATGTAGGCAGTTTAAACGCATTTAATGCTTTTTACAACACTGTCCCAGGCTCTATATTGCGGAAGCTTTTCATTACTGCAGCCAATTTATTGGCAATCGTTATCAAACTCTAGCAATAGATTCGCTTAAATTTTGATCTTTAAGTACACTACAGTGTGCCATAGTTAAAGATAGCAAAGTCTATAACAGGCACATAAAATAAAAGGTAAAAACCATTGTAAAAAGTACAAAATAAAATATAAATTATGGGAACTAAATAACCAGCAAGGCTTACAGCAAATAATCATTTCATTTAACCGACAAAAATGTATTTCCGACTCAGATACTAAAATGTTACTATCAACTTAGGGAGCACGTATAGCTTCAACGCATGAGTACTTCTACACAAAGCTCTCGATAAATACTATTGAGGAAACTAGTTTCTAATCAAATGAAGGATTCATACATTCCATTAAGCGTAACCTATTAGCCCACTCCATTTGGTTCGTCTCCCAAGAGCAAGATTAAAGCGGGAGCGGAACGCATTCATGTCGAACAAAGCAAAACCGTGTTTCGAACGTCAACCTCTTTTTGTCACTCCCAATACGCATTACAAAACGTTTCCCACACCAACTTCTGTGTCGCAGATATCGGAATAAACGCGACCTTCCCAAAGGGCTCACAATTTGCTTCAAATGCCTTTGGTGACCACCTCTTCGGACTCCTCTGCAAGCCAATATTTTCCCTCGATATCGAGCAATAGAATGGGATGATATTCTTCCTCATTACGGCCACTGCGGACTTGTTTGTAGGATTTTCAAACAGTAATGATTTCCACATTGCCCGGAATGGGGGGGAGGAGTAGAAGGTTGGGAAGGCCGGCAATTATAAACACCTTATCGTTTCCAAGCGATGCGGACTCGTTCTGCGGGAAGCAAACTAATGCGCCAGAGTCCCATAAAATCTCCCGATGTGCAAATGTAGGTATGATTATGGAATATTAAACTGCCGGTCGGTGTGCAGTCTCTCCCGTGTGAGGCGTAAAAAAAAAACAATCAACAAACAAAGGGAGCACGGGCGAGATATGCCAGACCATCAAAATTAAGGTCCAATTTTTTTCCGAATGCAGCGAAATGGTTCTTTGATGCAAAGCGAGAGATAATGCTGGAAACCTATCTCCCAAGCTTTATCGGAGGCGAAAAAAACAGCCCTTCGCTTTTTGTTTGGACATTAAATTCATTGGATTCTGCGCACGAGGGAGATTATATAATTGCACCATAAAATTCGCGGCGGATGCGATAGTCATAGGGCAGAGGAATTCACGAAAGCATTAGCACATGTGGTCAGTATTATGAATGTAGCTATTTAAAATCGTTGGTGAATAAAAATTATCAAACCGCTTGAGAGTATGTAGGCATTTGCTATTAAATCCCCTGAAATCATCATGTCATCCTCGCCCAAAATACCAAAATAGAAAATATTTTCGGACGCATAGGCCGGCGGCCAATTTTAGGAAAGGCAAGTTATACATTCCAATTCCACCATTGAAACAAGAATTAATTAGAATTATCATATTAGTTAACCCATTATTGGCCATGAAAAATAAAATTTTCCTGGCAGTATAAAATATCCGCTTTCATCAATTTTCTACAGTCTATGTATATATAAATAAAATAAATAATACTTCAATAATTAAACTTTATCCAATATAGCATCAGCGAGGAAAAGCTTACTCGCTAGGCTTTGCAACCAGCCACCAATTGAAGCCTTCACATTGATCTTTGAAAAAGAATTTCATATGAGCATAACGAGAACTTCTGTTAAAATAAATATAAAAACGGAGATAAAATGACGTAATAGATTATAACACCCGTCAAACAAAATGGACATTTATTAAAGATAAAGATAAATTGACGTGAAATCATTACTTAAAAGTCATGAAGTCCATGATATATTATAAAATTTACATTTTTGTATTTCCATCGTTTCTTTTATCTTTGACGTTCAAATGTCGCCAGCATATAGCGCCATCTATTTTATGGGTAAGGTCAGCCCTCTGACACTTCCCTCGCAAAAATGGCCTCTTATTGCCCGATTAGTTCAAGCGTTTGACGTCGAGCGCTAGCTGTTCTCTCGTCCGCTTACCAGCCGGCGGTAAGGTAAATAAATTACAAACACTTAAACTTGTGAATCATGGAGATATTGGTATATTTAAACCGGGAAAGATGATTTTGTGACCACCTCATTTCTATTACTGAACATACCGCAAGAAAATATTACCCACTGTATGTGAGTCAATCTGACAGAAGACCAAGAAATGAATATAACCATTAGGTAGCGCCTGGAAAGAAGCGGAACTATATAGTTGATATTTCACTAAGGTTCGTATTTCAAAGTAAGATGCGCCACAATACTTTTTATGGAGGTTTGTTTCACTAATAGCATCCTGACGTGTAAGGTCCATTGTTGCAAACTACTCGCCGTCACAGTTCTTGCTACTCGCTATGGAAATGTGAGAGCAGTGATTTAAAAAGTGTTTGTTTAATGAACATTCTACGCACTAAATAATTCATTTAAGCTGCAAATTGATTGTTGAAAACCTAAGGAATGCGTTAATACAAAGACGAAATGAAATTCAAGGGTATTGATAGCTCATATCTCTCGTACTGCCTCATGTAGACAACACCTTATGAAATAAAAATGCTAGAAAAGACTTCTTAAAGTTAAATCATAGCTCCCTAGGTGAAACAATTTCAAAATGAAGAACATGAAACCGTTAGATTCGTAAATATGACATCAGGAAAATAGTGAAACACGGTATCTTGATCTACTATTTAGCTGATATAGCACTAAAAACGATAATGAAATAATAATAATTTATTGCCGACCACTTGAATTAAAAGTACTGGGTTAATAAACTTCCGATAGTCTTAGGAACTCGGTGCTAAACACATCTAACAAATTCGTTTCGGGTCGTATCTCCTGGGGGCCTGGGTATCGTGAAAATAATTTTTCAACGTATATTGTAAGCTATGAAAACCGACACAACGTCAAAAATAACAAGAGCACCTGTGTTGGCATATAATACGAGGAATTATTTAAAATTATCTAATCTGAGCTTAGTTTTGAATATGATAGTACATATTTTAAATGTCAATATACCCAGTTAAATTAGTTGATGAAATGTACAGCCAACAACTTGAAGACCCTGGCAGGTATCATAATCATTCCAGAGAGGAGCCAACTTCTCTGTTTAATTTCAAGATTCTTATCTCGCTCTCGGGCATAGGGCCGTGTCCATCAGTTCCGCACCCTTGTCTCAACTCGGATGTTCGAGCTTCAAGAGGAAAAAATAAGTGGATATAACAGCAATTCTCCCAGCTTTGCCGCCCACATCCCGGCCCACGACGCCCGAGCGACAAGAAGCCGGCTACATGGACCTTAATGTGACCTCGAGACTTGGTGATTAAGCGCGCGTGAATTTCGGGTCAAAGCGAGCAAAAAATGACGAAACTCCCGCTACTGCTTCCAATGAGATATCTAAACGAAGCCTAGCCCTGGATGGTAGTTGGTGGAAGGCAGAACTGTGGGATGAATTTGAGGAGCAGGGCAGCTCTCACAATCTCTTCGCCTTCTTCCGAGTTCAAAGCTCAGAACTCCCATCTACTCAAGCAGATCAGAATTGTGGGTGCATAATGGAGAGCTGATAACAGGGTCACCTAATTTTGTAAAAATATAATTTTTTTACAATATGCATACATGAAAGATTCTTCAATAATGCAACATGAAAATAAGTAGGACAAAGACTAAAATCCTAGTATGCGGTAGAGAAAAGCTGAATGCAGAAGTCTCTCCGAGAGGAAAAAAACCAGAGCAAGTGTAATCCTACATCTATCTCGAAAGTACCATCACGTGAGATGGAAGAAGTACAGTGGACATCAAGCGAAGACAAACCCAAGCTAAGAAGGCGTTCATAGGAAAATTACAACTGCTATGCTCAAAGAAAATTGAAAATTGGACTACAAACCAGGAAACAGTAAGTGAAAACATTTGTGTGGAGCCTAGCATTCTATGGATCAGAAGCATGGACCATTGGAAAAGCTAACCAAAAAATACTTCAAAGAACAGAAAACCTTCAAAACCTGGTGCTGGATGAGGATATTGAAGACAAAATGGACGGAAAAAAATATAAATGAAGTATAGAGAGGAGTAGAAGAGGAGAGGACCATATGGAACACCATACAGAAAAGAAGAACAAGATGGACTGGTCACACCCTGAGGCACAATAGGTTTGTAAAGAACATTATTGAAGTCAAAATAGAGGAAAAATACCCCAGAGGAAGACCCAGGAATAATTTCATGGACCAAATGAAGAGGAAAGTACATAGGAAGAGTTACCAGGAGGTAAGGGAACTAGCTTCAGATAGGGAAGGGTGAAGGGCTGCAGTCAACCAATCTTAGGACAGAACGACAAAAGAGAAATGAATACATGAAAGAAGTGCCAATCGTTTGCTATGCAATGTCAAGAAATAGGATGTGTGTCAATTTGAGAAAGAGGAGAGAATGATGTGAGAGGACAGGGTAAACAGAAATTCATCGGTGGATGTGGTGGAAGCTCATCTTGTACAATGATACATCACCAGTCAGAAAGAGAGGAACGAAGTAAAGCAGTGTCAGACCTTCGGACCTATCACTGAGGATTATATATTTTATTTCCATGAAAGGTAACGGATGACGGGAAAATATACATGTTTCTACCATAGAATACAGACCTTTATCATCATATCGCTTCCAAGCTAAATATTTTCAAGTCACTTAATTGGGTATCTGAAGGATTATTTTCCTCAAAGAAGTCTTTACGGTGACTTGACGGCTGATACACACAAAAATTGTACATGCATGTGTCACGTACCTTACTATCGACTACCAAGGGTTTCCAAAGAGATTAGTGGAGATCACTCACCTGAAAAGAGAAAAAAACGTTTAAGTGAAAAATTAACCTCGAACGCTTGCACTGCATTTTTGACAGTAAATTATACTTTCGCTTAAAACACTATGGACTAAATAAATTATATAAGTATACTAGCTATGCTAGAGAGGGGAAAATGTTGACCTGCATGAGCATACACTACGCACTATTTCATTAGCGATGATTCATTAGCCCTAGGGTCATCAAACCTTAAGGTTTTTAAGGTTGACATTAAACAGACCAAGATACTTTTGATTAGTTTATAGGTAATTCTTTCATATTTAAACTCCTCAGCGGGAAATTAGGAGAGGTAATCATCTTCATCGAATGATCAAATGAGTTTGAAATGGTCCTCAATGAAATAAGCCCGGTCTGAATCGTTCATGGAGTGGGATAAGGACACTTTTAAGAGATCATCAGTTCCTTGTGCCTTCTTTTAATGAATAAAATACCAATGAATGTCGACAAAGCCACTTATTAATCTCGGGTACTTAAGAACCATTATTCACGGAATGAATGAGGGAGATTCACGAACGCCTAACCGTTAAGAATCAAGGGTCGGAAGCCCGTGCGCCTCCAATTATACCGAAGGATTGATACTTTGAATGGCGTCTTTCAATAGAGGAGGATATTGATGATTAGATCACGGATCCGGGACGAGCGCAAGTTTTAATGTTCTCATCTCGATAATCATTCGAGACCATTTTTGGACATCGATTGCTTCTTTTTCTGTCTTCGTGCCGGCCCCCTCAGAACGGATACGGTTAATGGCGCAGTAGTTCCTGCAGATTGGTAGATATTACGACGGAGGATGTTGGACGGAGAGCAGTTTCTGGCAGTGAAAAAAAACTAAGCCGAAGCTAGGGAGAACTACGCCGAGATAAAGCAGGTCTACATGCTCATTAGGGGCCATTCAGGTACTATTACAGGGGTTTTAAAGTGCAGTCGCTCTTCTTGTATCGCCTGTCATAGCGATTTGGGTGGGAATAAAACGTCTCCAATGAGATTTAAACTACGTGTAAGATCGTACATAAATTTCTCTCCTTGAGTTTTCGTCGGTATTGCAAACATCGCGATTACATTCCTAAATAGTTTCTCCTCGTTCTTACATATTTGGCAAGGAGCTTGCTGATAGAACTTTGCATCAATAAGTGGCGTACTATGACTACACTGGCTGTCTGAAAAAGAACTCTCAACATTTTAAAATTCATAAGAAAGATGTTAGTAGAAATATAACCTTCGTATGTCTTCTCCGTTGCAATTTAGATGAAATTTTTTATTCCCGTACTTTGGTAGCAATATTGGTAGAGGCGATTAACCTTGAACGAAAGATTTGCAAATTAACCTCGCAACGCAGCTGTCAGCGCATCTCACTGCTATTGACAGGGTAATGGCAGCAAAAAATAGCCTAATGAACGACAGAGTTGTGGAGCCTTTTTATTCGCAGAGAACACAACTAATGGTGATATATACAGTGATATATTGGTACTGTACGTGTTTCCACTGTTAAATGGCATTGAGAATGTACTCTGAGAATACATTCATATATTTTACTACTTACATTACATGGAAAACCAGGTGACAATATTTAAAAGACTATATTATCCAGGTCACAAAATTGTATTTAAACAGCTGAGGGAAAATTTTGATTTCATTATTACTTAGCTCGAAATAAATTCAATAGTTAAGGCTTTATAACCCTATGAGAGCTCTTAATAGTATTAAAGACTTCTCGTCAAAATTTTAATACAGCCGGTAATGACTTACGTATAACTTGGAGAGGAGGTGGAAAATGGTTTCATGAAATATAATCGCACCAATTCAAGCATAGAAAAAAAAGCAGCAAAGGTAAGGAATTTTCAATTAGGTAACGCAGTACGTGGCATATAAATCTTCAACCAACGACAGGTTAACCAATGATAAAACGGCAATGCGCACAAATTTCCTTAAATGAAAAAACGACTGATTGTGAGTAACTACACAACTCAGAACACAATTGAGTTTACACAATCGATTCTGGAATAATTTTGACCTTTGAGGAGCAAAGGCCAAATTATGGTTTTGAAAGGATGCCCCTTTTCATGCAAATCAATATTCCTACTTTTAAACTGCTGGATGAATTTGATTTTCAACATGCATGGGTACAAGTACCAAAATCTTCAGTGTATATTATTCTGTGCGAAGGGGCAAAAGGCCCCTTACTCTATGGTATACTAGCACTTGTAAGGTCAGAGGGTCGATCTGTAAGATCTTGGAGTATGTGCAAAAAATGCCCCGGACTATTCACTCGGCTGTTTTTATATGTTATCAAATTTTTTAATAGATATTTTTCTTAAATATCGAATCGGTATAAACAGCATAATAAAATCGTGTCAAGTATCCAATTTTTTTAAGTTTGAAGAGGTTATAAAAATATACCTTAAAATGATAAAAATTTTAACAATAAACTAAACAGAGTTTTTTAATGTTTTCTGACTGATCAATGTTGTGAATTTGATTACAAATTAAAAACAGCACCTCCTGACGATCCATAGGCTTAGCAGGACAATACCTGTTCTTATATTGAGGATCTACTGTATGTATTGATGAATTGGAATTTGGAATTTTTAGCGTTATTATATTCAACGACACTAAACAATATCCGCAAAGGCATTGTAAAATCGATGTAATGCAAATAAATAAAACTGAATTACTAACAAAAAATACAAAAAATCGATTAAAATAATTTTTCGGAAATGAGATGCATTTTCATAAGAAAAGGATTAGCAACTCTGTGAGTACCCGCTCATTGTGTTTGGCTCTTATAGCATAAATAGTGAAACACACGCTGATCCTTCACATGTTAACATCTCCATGTACATACGTTAAATTATTAAATTTCAATTTCAAAATAATAATATTAAATTAAAAAATAATAATAAAAATTCAATTAAAAAAAAACCATTTTACATTTTTTCATTATTTCGCTCACACCACTGCTCTTTATCATTTGGAAAAACTACCTGCTAGCAATGTATTTTAAATTAATGAATTGCAGCGTTGAACACGAAATCTGGAAAAAAGGCGAATACCAGAAACCATTGTGTCTAAGGTGAACGATTCCCGCTAGAAATCGCTGGGCGGTTACCTAAAGAACGAAAGCAATGAAAAGACGTTGATAGCAACAGTGGAGTCATTAGTTTTCATGGTTTATCACTTCCCCTATCCCATTAAATCTTAGTGAGAGCACTCCCTTATTTGGATCCCCGGAAATTGAAGGGGGTAGTAGCTGAATCCTTGACGTACCCGTGGGTGCCTCTTAAAAACGCCTATCTGCCTTCTAGTGGTAGCAAAAGTGATTGAGATGTCCCTCATCGCTTTCATTTCTCTAGAAAAAACCTCTACCACCCTACTCTTCGCACGGCATGGGAAAAGGAAAAGACTTAAAGACAGTTTTAAGAGCACGTTAAGGAGGAATAACTTCGACCATTCTTTTTTAATGAAATCCAGGAGGTATTTATGACTCAGCCTAGTCCAATAAAACTCGAGAGCCGATCGCATTAGCTTCCACGAAATATACTCCACCGATTCTCCCCAAATACCTTTACAGACGAGAGGCCACGAGGTCGATTCCCGGTACGATTAACGAAAGGAGATCTAGCAAAAGTGTCTCATTCAGTGACTGTGCCGAAATTTTTACTGTTTTCCTGACGGCTAAACCGATAGACGAATTATCATTCTCTAACTCTTAAGGGCCTTTTTTGTTAGCTCACCGCCCTTCCTGGGAGGACTGTAGGGACTTGGGTTGGAGATTGCGAAGTTTGTGGCCGTAAAACGGAAGTGGCGTAATAAATGAAAACGATAGCCCCAATTTGAAACGCCGGTCATTGTAGGGGAGGGCTTCCAGTGCTAAGGAGATTTTCCGGACTGGGTATTTAGAGGAAGATGCGACAAGATAAAAAACTCACTCGTTCTATTTGAGTAGAAATAAATCCAAACTAATACTGCCATCCTTATAAAACAATCATAGTGATAAAAAACAATCAGTCGGAGGAAATTAATGAAAAGGTCCTGTAAAATTGCCTGGTTAATTATTTTTTCAAAAACATTGAGTCAGAGCGCCCGATGGGGAAAGAGATGTAAAGTGATTCGCCAAAATAAATTCAGGCAGGAAATAAAAAATTATCATTTATATCACTGAACAATGAGAGGGCTAAAAATATCTCTTTTTAACAAGAACAACTTGAAAAATATCATGTGGGTGGAAGGCTGAGATCATTCTGATGGTAAGGATTACGCTGGCTACACTATGTTCTTTATAATATAACGCTATTTTTAACACATAATTGAAAACGAGATGTGTTATTGAAGTTTTATACTGTAATAACACTTAGCAAAAGTTTTATACATGATTGGGAATAATTTAAACGGTGAAAATTTCTACACTGATTACGCAACGACGCATTTATTGCCTCCTCACCCGATAAATATTAATTTACTCTTGACCCTCAGAAAAGATTAACCAAGAAATATATTTTTTAATAACTGTATGTTCTGTAGAGATCATATAAAAACTCAAGTTCGCCAACTAAATAAATGTTTAGTCTATTTCACAGAAGAGCAACACTAATCCAAGTTTCAGGGTTTCTAAGTTAAATTTTGTTTTGAAATCCAAATATCCATCTAAAATTCACAACAGAGGAAAAGAAAAGTTTTCAGTACCCACCATCGCGTGTCCAAATGATACAAATCAAACCCTACACCCAAGACCAACCCAAGAACGCACCAAAAAAATCATCCCTACCCACCATCTCAAACGAGCTAACGGAATTCGAAACATTAAAGAACTGGTATTGGTATAAAATCCCAGATGGAGAGGCTAGGATAGAGGGGCGGCAAGAAGAGCGGAAAAATCATAGGATGTCATTACGGGAGACGAATGGCCGGAAATATTCGTTCAGCCGACTCGTCAGAAGTAGAAAAAGGCACCGTATCATCAAAAAGAAATGAATAAGGGCAAAATAAAGTCTGGGAGAGAAGTGCGATAAAAAAATCAACTTACTGGGTATAGGTACTGTAGTCTAAAAAATTTAGAAAAATGTCGCTAACTCCTACATCTATATATATTACATGCAAATCGCCATATTTCAATACAGTTAATAAAACAAAGGCTATTAAATCCATTTGCGAAAAATTTGCCTTTCAAAAGACTTACTTAATCTTGTAAGGGCTTGAAATGCCTGTCAATGGGTTAAACTTACCGTATAAGTGTGCTACTAATTTTGTTGAAACTACAAGTACATGATTGTTTTACAATTGCATGATTGAAAAGCGATAGAATATTTGTTAATTAATCATTAAAGGCGTGAGATATAAACAATAGAAAGCTAAAAATATTATTTAGTCTCACCATCAAAGCACCGAACGAGACAAATTTAATGTTTCAAGAACATTTACCAATTCTATAGCATTTAAAATCACTAATTGGTCTTACCGAACTCCCATAATTCGGTATTGTTAAATCATTGATAAGTTCTGGGAGCTGTTTTCTTTCTCAACAGAGTTCGGCAACGGATTAATTATCCCTCCTCTCTTTTCATTTTCCTCATAATATACAAGCGGACTTTCAGTAAATGACTGACCGAAGGTGCGAGAAAGAATGATACGTGATTTGAGCCATGTTCTAATTCAACACTAATGTAATTGTAATCATAGCATGTGTTATTTTTTCCACCACTTAACACAGCTATTACGCTGTGCCCTTCAGTTGGTTTCTCGTGAATTATAATCAAACTACATGCCACTTCAAGGCACACAGGCAAAATTGTGGCCAAGATTGTGTGACAATCAAATTTTATCCGAAACCATGGCTAGTAAGACTGGAAGTGTAAAGAGTAGATGTGGTACAATTTTAGCGTGAATCACTGCCGAAAATTTCTAAACCTAAGACTTAGCAACGTACTATGCGACTCTGTGATTGAACAGGACTCACAAGCTGAGTGATTTTTCCAGTGTCACCATAGCCTGAACATCTGTGATGGCATCCGAAAGTTCACACGCGAAATCCAGGCTGACGTTAATTTGACGCTAATTATTTCCCATAAACTTTGTCCTTGAGTAGATCGGTTGCTTCTCAAAAGGCGGCACATAAAAACGAGAGATTTTTATAAAGAGGGCCTTTCGCGCGCACAACAAAAAAGAAAGGAAAGCGAAAGGATAAACTCTTCATTCTTTCCATTCTTCGTCGTCCTACGCCTCTCATTCTTTTTTTTCTCCTTTGAAGAGGCACTCGTCGGCGCCCATCGTCATTGGAGGAAAAAATATTTTTAAGGAAGGGTTGACGGAAAGAGAACGAGAGATCTGCGCGGATGGGATAAAAAGAATCCTCCGCCAGCATTTAAGAAGAAGACGCCTCAGCGAGGCGTCGGCTTATTTGTGAATGGGTATTAGTCCAAGAAGAGAGGAGACGATGTCACTACCGTTATTCAAGCATCCTTTTTTTATCTATTTACACCAGAAGCGTCTACAACCAGAGCACTCAGTTCTCTCCTTCCCAGAAATAAAAGGAGACAGGGCTGGCAGAGACGAGTAGGTACCGCCTCAGAGCGCTATCGAGGCGTGCAAATAATTAAAGCGATAATTTTCGACGAGAGGCACGTGCCTGAAGATGTGAATGGGAGAAAACTCTTTTTTCAAGAAGCGTCGAATTTGTCGCCAACCAATTTTTAAAAAATTGTAATATAATTACGCATTGTTCTCGGTGCTCTAGTTGATGAAACAGATCAAATCTCACACCATGGAGCTTAAGGAACAGTACAGAAATAGTGCAAGCGAGATATTTCCCTAATCATGATAGAGGCCATATCCGTATTATACCTTTTAATTTTACCAGCTGTGAGACACAGGCATTAAATATAGCATTATTAATTGTGCAATTATATAGTTTTACATGACAGAAATGGTAAGCAATCAAATGAAAATATCTAAATAAATCTTTAACTTGACTTATTTTTTTCACTCGGTACGTTTGAAACTCCTTCAAAACGGAAGGTTTATTGTGATCCCGAAGAATTTACGGCGGTGACAATATGATTAATTTTCAAAAATAGTTGATAAAACACACAAACTATATATTGATGATTTTTTGACGAGATCTAAGCGTAGGAAGTGTCTCATTTTATATATAAAGTCTCTCTGGAGGGCATGCACGTACCGTTTCCCATATAAAAGGGATAATATTTTCTGGCAAATATCTCCGAAAGTAATGTGATAAGGGGTTAAACTTTTGTGTCAATAGAATGGTGATATAGATTCTTTAAAATGAGACCAAATTCATTGATTTTTAGGAAAAATGATATTTCGCTTCAACTACCTTAAATAAATAGACCTAAAGAGACCCAAAAAATATATCTTGGAACAATTTTGGACCCCATTTCACCTTCACATTTCCATGGTAAGGCATTGTTGGCTGTCATGAAGACACTTCCCCATCTTAATCTCAAATAAAGTTGAAACTAGGATTATAAATACAGGATCTTCTCCCCAACTTGTGCCGTCAAGAACTCTGCACGCAACGAAAACGGTGAACTTGGTCGCTTGTTGTGACGCCACTACTCGGGTACACTAATTTTTACATTCACAAATTTACTTTGAGATGAAATAAAATTATCACTATATTTAAAACTTTAGGTAGTTTGTGTCTCGTCAATTGCGAAGGACTAACCATCTAAGGCTTAGTTTAACTAACAGCGGTCATTCACGAGTTGATGAAGCAAACTATGTCGATGGCAACCTCAAAATCATCATCATATGTTGATATTGTCGGCACTTTTAGCAATGCAGTTTGCATACTACATTTATTTTTCGGAAACCAGAGGCAACTCTGTAGCCTACTAAATTATACATCGGCGTCAAACATTTGAATCCATGATGTATATTCATTGTTGAAACGTAGAAGTTGCCGTTATATAAATGTTTCGAGCAAGCTTCTTGTTTCAGCTGTGTTTTCACATGCTTACTTCGAGCTTACACTGCCATCGGAGGCAAAATCATCAGGGAAAAATAAGTTGATTATGATTTCAGAGGTATTTTCTACCGTTTCCTCTTCTACTGGACACTAGTGTCGAGACGGTATTCTGTCGTCATCCTCAGTCTTACCCCTTCCTACAACGCCATTGGATTAGGATTATTGTCAACATAGAGCATAATGTCCCCTACAAAAAAAAACAGAGGGCTTCATTGACGATCATTGCTCATAGCACCTAAGTAGAATTTGGGATTCCGTTGAAAAATATCCACCAAAGCCAGGAATCGAACTAGGGTCACAGATGGGAGAAGTCAGTATTCCAGCCACCATAAAACCCCGGGACTGAACTAAGAATCCATTGAAATAGCATCCGAACATGCTTCCCACCTTGAGCAATGCAGTCCGTGATGAAATACTCAAACAACACACATAATACGTCCATATTTTTTTCCGAAAAGCAAAAACATCATTTTTCCCTCCAGGATAAAATATTTCCCAGATTTTGTGGATATAGATTGTCAACCATTAAAGTCAGTCGGTCCTCAATTTTGATTGAAGGCATTCGACTGAAATCTTGACAACTCTTTTCGAAAATTTTGGTCGTGACAAACGAAATATACGTACCCGAATGGAACTCTTGACTTATCTCACGTCAGTGGGGCACCATAAATCGAATGATGATATCTCAATCAAAATGATTTTTTCCAAAATTTGAAGATAAAAACGAAAAATGTTGCTCCACAGGGATAAAGTTGTCCGTAATTTATTATATAAAAACAACAATCATAACCTATAGTATGGATATTCGTTATTTAATGACGTCAATATTTTTATTTATCATTTTTTGTTTTTCAAATGCGATACAAATCCAATGCAAATGACCTCAGTCGCAGAAAGGATGGAAACGACGAATGAAAACATTTTTATCCTACCACTCTTGCCGGAATGATGTAAAAGAATCCATGATCATCTTCGAATGAACTAATAAAGGAATGCAAAAAGTATACTATATTTATAACTTGGCCAAATGTGATTCTAAACATTTTTTAATCAAAACATTGACACTAATATTGCAGACTTATTTTTAAGAATATTCACGCTTCCAAATTTACGACGAAAGATGCATGTTTAGAAAAAATACTGATTTCTGTAGCACCACAGATCGTACCAAGATCAACAGACAAGTAAGTATCGAATAAACAACAGCACTCCGTCTTACAAAGTCCGTTGGACTTTGTAAGAAACAATGTTGATTTGGTGAATAGATGAACACTCCAAGAGAAATATCGAGTGTAGAATTTTGAAATTCAATAAAAAAGAAGGATACTCTTTCATAACTGACGAAAGGTATATCCAGTCATATTTTTAATCTTTACTGAGTGAAATAATTAAAAAATTCAATATTATTGTTTTATGTAAATAGTAAATGCTGATTTGTCCTTTTTAACTCGCTTATTATGCTCCTAAAAACGATCGCTGGAACTCGAGAAAAATATCGAGCGAGATAACCTCACAACACAGCAAAGTTCGAAGGCTACATCAGCATATCAGAGGAATAACTGTATTAAATCAGGCTATGAGTGAGGAATACCAGCGTGGTTACCATATAAACAGACAAAAATTGCGATAGGAAAGTAGAGAGAAACTTTTCCTTGTCAAGTAAAATCATTTCAGCAATTTTACAAGTCCCTACCAATAATCCACTAATGCATAGTTCAGCTAAAAGCTATATTCCTCCCTCAACTCTATATATCAAAAGGTAGCATAAAAATCTTTCGTGAGCATTTCGTAATGTGAAGTTATGCAAATCACATGACCGGAGCTCCTGATGACATGAGGGCAGCTAGTTCGCCGGATAACATCATTTAATCGTTTTTCACCCGTCCAACTGTTGACTCTTCACGCTTACATTTCTGATGGCCACTAGTTTTATTTCGCTACTTTTGGAGTAACTTTTAGATTCTATGCCCCTTGCTTGCCTAGCTCCATAGTTTAAATATTTATTTCACGTTTTTCATTTAATTTGTCAAGGTTTCGAACGGAATGTAACATACTATCAGTTTGTATGCATAAGTCTGATAACGGATGCGATTACCGGTGTTTAAAATTCAATACGTCTCATTTCACTTGAAAATTTTAATGCATAGTTTATATAAAACTCCTGCAGAAATAATATATTTTTTTAAATTTATTTAAAAAATTGTATTCTTCTGATTTTGGTAAACCTGATGAATATATGGTGTCAATAACCAGAAAAGTACCAACAATGTTAAATTCAATAAAAAAGAAGGCAACTCTTTCATAACTGACGAAAGGTATATCCAGTCATATTTTAAATCTTTACTGAGTGAAATAATTAAAAAATTCAATATTATTGTTTTATGTAAATATTAAATTTCATTTGTTATAACCCGAGTCAGTCAAGCATCATTCCTGTAGATGTTTAAAATGAAGGTCCATATTGAAAGGATAGAAAGTTGAGGAAGGTGGGATAGAAAAGGAAACCGATGAACTTATGAGCAGAGGTGGAACGAAGAGGCACGTAAGATGAGAAAGGCATCAAGGAATGCGATCGCCTCCTATTGCCTGGAGTCGTTTAGGTAAGACGAAGGTGTCGAAGCCACCCATCACCACTCCGGCCAGAATCCAAACTCGCACTTATCACCTTTAGAGACCATAATGACGAGAAGAAGAAGATAGGAGTGGGGGGATTCTAAACCACCGACAGCTCCCCCTCAACCGTACGATTAGGGTAAAAACGTGGGAAACTTCCCGGTACCCAGAGGATCCCAACAGTCTCGAGACCCTTTATCACCCAGTTATAACCGTTCTGAGCTTTCCAGAAGGATAAAGGTGCCGTGAAGACTTTGATGTCTGGAGGTAAGAGGGGCCTTCGGTAAGAACTCACATGCCGCGAAGCCAAAAATGAACACTGAGCACTACCGGTGAGTAATACACGCCTTTAGAAGTCACAAAAACTGGCAGAATGGGGAATATGCATAGAATATTTTGCTTACATACGAGCAGAGTACGAGGTAAAACAAAATCCCTCAATACTCAAACATCACCACTCAACACGTTACCATGAGGTACTCTCCTCTACTCTTTTTTTCATGGAGAGGAACAAATCTTCTTAGTTCACAGTCTCCCGACAAGGATATTTTAAAAAATATGTGCGTTATATAAAAAAATACAACCCACACTTCATTAGGTAAGACAATGTTCCGTGATGTAACCACAAGCCAATCGATGGCCAACTACTTCCATGTCGCCAACCTCGTATTTTTGAAAAGGAAATATTTGAAACAAATAAAATATAAATGAAACAAATAAAAATTATATAAAACACATACCGCTAAGCATTATGTTCCGTGTATTTAAAAATACATACCCTAAATGTTATTTTAATGATTCACGCCCATTTTTATTCAGAAGATTCAGGCCATGATGTGTGGAATTGTAGCACCTTAAATCGGCAAAAATACTTGCAATTTTCCACAAGTAAGAATGGCTGTTTTTTCCACCGATATTTAATGAGTAACATCACCATCATACCCTGATATCATGCCTGATATCATGGAGTGCATCGAAGCTAGGCTCGTTATTAAGGCAGTAATTATTTTTGTAAATTCTAATCCTTTAATTCATCCACACAAAAGTATCATTGGCTGAGATGAATTTCTTCACACTAATATGGTTTTTTGCGTAAAAAATAATGCTAAAATGTAAAAACCACAGGAAATTGAGAAATATTTTTCTGCTTAAAGACCTAAGTAATTATTCCCATTGTTCAATAAAATATTTCCCAGATTTTTGTGCATTTCTACGATTTTTCTCTTTAATATCCTTTAAAGGAAAACATATCTCACCAGATTTTGCCATTAGAAGAATATTTGCAAACTCTTTTTTTCCAATTTTATAGTTGCAAAAGCGATAAAATAGAAGTTGAAAATAATGTGATGAGGTTTAATTAGAATAATGAAAAACAAATTCGGACATTTCATGGAAAGAAAGCAAAGAGTAAAATTAAAATTAAATGCCCAAGGTGAGGAAATTGACTGAATACAGCATTAAATAGAAAAGCTATAATATATTTGGACCTATTTGAAGAGGAAATTGACTGAATACAGCATTAAATAGAAAATCTATACAAATATTGGGTTGGGTTTCTTGGCGTTTATAATAGTATTTCTCAAATTTTATCGGCCATATGCTTAAATAATTTCATATGATTGCCCTAAGAAATTAATTGATAAGCTTCTAGTACTCATAAAAGCTCTTTGCTTTTTATTAATTGCCAATTAATGAAATTTACCAAAATACAAACACATCGTATTGGTGAGCAAATATTTGTTTGATGTACTAGTAATATAAGGATTCATTACTTGATGTTTATAATCCATTAAAAAATCACTTCCCTCTAAAATATTTTACAATGAATCTTCAAAATTTTCATAACTGTGGTGAATCAAATGCTAACTAAAAAATACTAGACCTATTTATGAGGTAACTGTCATTAAAAGAGTTTAAAAACTAATCATGGAATAAAAATAAAAGGCGAAAACATGGCCATGAGTGATATCCTAAGGCAGGGGGATAAGTCTCCGAGACTGACAGGTACAAAATTCCAAATTCTCTTAAAATATGGGTTGCTCATGGGTGCCTTCAAAATTTCCCAAAGAAGATATAATGACGTAGGTTGCCCACAAACCTCCAAAAGCTTCTCACTTTTTCAATTCAATCGAGACTCTCAAATTTTTGTCGAGAGCAAGGTGGGCAGTGTGGTTAAGAAAGCATAAAGCGCCCTTGACGAAGCGTGGCCGTTCTTGGTTGAACACCTGGCGCTCACGTACCAAGAGGGTTCACTTAACCTCGAGTCACGTCGTCAAACTTTTAACCCAAGACCTTTTTTTTTATTCAACCCCTAAGGGAAAAGTGTATCCTTTAGGGTTTACTGATTCTTGGGAGATGAGCTGTTTAGGGTCCGTCAGAGCAATATTAACAAATTGGGAGGAGTGATATTCTGTATGGTATTTACTCATTAATGATGTTAAAATGTAGCAGAGAAGAATTGAATATATTCGGTTTTTTTAACGTTCTATGACACTATCCAATTCCCAACCGCCATTGCTCTCTATTTAACCACAGGCTATCTGGCAACTACTTTTCTCCGATTGCCTTTTCTATGCCTTCTCTCCAACTAATTCGCGGCCATCCCCTTTATTTGCACCTTGTGATTACACATTAAAATCTGCTTAACAAATCTCTCGTTTGTCATACGTTTTATGTGACCATAACATAAAAGCTGTATTTTGTAATGTCATTGAAAACAGATTGGGTGGCTCTGATTACATTTCTTATTATCTCATCCGTGATTATTTCCTGTCTGGATATATCCGCAGACAGTCTCCAGTAATCCATCTCCATAACATTTAGCATTTGTTTTGTTTTCTCTAACATCTGCCATATCTCACTCCCATATGGGATAATGCTTCTTACAACTGAATAGTACGTACTCTTTTTTTATTAGCTTTGGAAATACTTTGGTCCCATAGAATGCTATTCAACATGTATATTGACCTTTTCCCTTTCAAATTTCTTCCTTTAATTGCATCACCAAGAGTTCCATTTAGAGTTATTTTAACACCCAAGAAGTTGTATTCAGAGAAGAATTAACTCACGCTTAATTTTAAATAAGATCTCAAAGCTGTTACACTTATTTTTTTCCTGCATTCTACCCTGTCGCTTGCCAATGTATTACATCTTGCAGTAAAAACTATATCACAACGTGAAAAGAAATCCTAATTTCTATCCATCGTATGGATTCCTGTTCCTCATAAATTCACTACAAGAAACAAGTAGTAAACCTACCCCATCTCCAAAAATTTGTGGTTCAAATTTGAAGAATTTGTTCCGCATTGTTATTCCGTACAATATGTTGTATTGTAAATCATTACGAGAGACTGACTTTTAGACGACAACAATCCATACGAATTCTCATCCTAGCATACAATTGAAACCTGGACAACAATAGCTAAGATTAAAAGTTATGTAAAAGTGGTTTTATTGATAAATGGTGAAGCTAAACAGAGATAAATAAATGCCAACTAAGAAATCGTTCGAAGAGTTGGAAAGATAAGAAGAGACCTTTAAGAAATAGAAGAAAACCAATTGAACAAATTTTGACACACAATAACCAGTTCAAAAACATGAACGAAGGAAAAATAACTGGAGGAATTACAAAGGAAGGCTACGAATGTAATCCATCAGAAAAATTACAAAGGACGTCAATACCAATAATTACGCATGATTTAATCAATTAGCCATTAGGAGAGTGCAGTAGAGTGCCGCAAAAAAAACTAATCTTCCGTGCGATGACTACCATTCATGAGCATAGCATTCATATTTCAATAACCCCCTCTGAAGGAACAAGAGCATGGATGGTTTATTGAGGAAAAAATGTGAATAAGATAAAATTGTTCTAAATAGAGACACTTATCCCGGAATATGAGCGAAAACATAAGATATTAGTTCCGAATTGCTATTTTTGAGTTATCTGCAGGGGAATGATTACTTCGGAAAGCAAGGAAGATTCGAAGGAAACTCAATGTCAGCATTAGTCTGCTCGTGACTTATAGTTCCACAGCTCTGCGATCCATACGCAAGATCTAGAAAAGGACTTAACAAATTATCCATGAAAAGGAAGATACGCTCCGGATGAATTGAGTCGAGAAAAAATATCAGGCGAGGAATCGAAAATCGGCTTACCGGGCCTGTGCACGTACCTGATCTTCTGTGAAATTTCAGTAGGATTTGAGGGATCTCAATTTTGATGTTCTTACTATGTATCTGTATGTATATAATTGATATACTGTGGACGTATATCCTATATGGTCGATTTTTATGGTATCAGTATCATAAACAACATGATACCCGCTTTGCTGCAACCGGGGTGTGAGGGTAGGGGGGTTAAGACCCTAGCAAAAACACAGGAGTAATGATAAAAAGGAAAGGGATGTTCAGAAACAAATTTTGAGCCAAAGATATGTCTTATGTATGAGTAACGACGTTTGGTTGTCATAACAAATGGCGCGAGACAAGAAGAAGATTTTCGTACCTATCAGTTAGGCAGTGAGTTTATCTTAATTTGGGGACAAAATTATATTCTCTGCGTCAATGTGAAACTCACCTGGTCCGAATCTTCCAACCAGCCGACTCCTAGCAAGTACATTTCGAGTCTTTAACGGCTCCCAAACCTGTACTTACATCAGCTGCGAAAGCTTTCTATTCGCTCGTAGCCTATACTCCTATACTGTCGTGCGATATAACTCTACTATTTTTTCCATGTTTCATTCCATGGCTAAACGACATCATTCTGCGCGGAGAGCATCTCCCTCCTTTGGCCCTCAAGTCTTTAGGCCGCTTTATACGGTACACTTTATTGTACAAACGAACGTATGAAGTCTGGCATGAGGAAAATTGTACCGTGTAAAGCGGTAAATTGTATGATTGTCTGAATGACTTTACAAGAAATAGAACCTGCTCTATTTCCATTTAGTTTCTTGCACATTCAATGACAGATTCGTTTGTACAATAAAATGTACCGTGTAAAGCGGCCTTTTCGAAGTGAACACACAGGTATACCTGACAAAGAAACTCACGAAAATGGAAGGCCGACGCCAAAAGCAGCGGAAAGACTGGGAGTAGGGCACACTTGGCTGCAGTGCCCGCGGAGACGTAGAGCGGTTAAAAGGAGTTTGAGGCGAGTGCTATCCAAAGACTCCTCTTGTTGCTCCGTCGGCATGGGCCGTGCTATGAGGCTCGTCGACGTGGTGAGGATATACTCGAAACATATACCGGCACTGCATTAAGAGATCTGTTAGTCATCAATCAAATAAACGCAAGGTCCAAGTGACAGTAATGAAAGGAGAAATGAAAGTTTCTTCTTCCATATTTAAGTCAATTTCAACGCTAAAAATATATATAATCAACATTTTCATTTGCTAGCACTACGGCTTGGAAACAATTTACCCCCAGATTATCGCATTCATGAAGTTTTCATTAGTTAAATGTACGCCAGTGGATTAAGAGATAATAGAGTTTCACTTGTCAAAATAACATCATACTGTCACTCAGTTCTAGTAGTTTACACTCCATTTTCAAGCAACATTTGGAAATGAGAACTAAAAAAATAAAACCATAATAAGAATATTCCTGGAAAGGCTATCCAATGGCCTTCCGCATTTTATCCTGTTAATATCTTCCCAACTAATTCGATGGGGAAAATGTATCATACATGTACTTCAAGCATTTCATCCCGGTATAGAAATATTTATTTTGTGAAATCAAATTATTGCATACATAAAAGGATAGTGGCGCATTTGATTAAATCTAACAATGTAATGATATAGCTCATCCGTGATTTTTCACGATTTCTCTCAAGATGGCTGTGGGCCTCTGAACTATAATCTGAGAATAAAAGTAGTAAAAATCGAGATAATGCATCTTTTAACGGCCTATGATTTGGTCCATATTTTGACTTAGTAGTCTCTCACACTTATTTTCTTAGTAGCGACTGTTCCTAATGAGCAGATCGTTCAACAGGGCGATAAATAAACATTCCCTGAATTGAAAATAGAAACAAATCATCAAGGTTAATATGAAAACCGACTAGCAGTTTAAAAAAATATTCTGATGCTTCAACTATTTGTATCTCTTCTCTTTGAGACGAACAATGTATTCATTTTTCGATAGTTTAGGTACTTTTTTCCCATAATTAATTTCTTGCACGCCTAAAAGAGCACCTAACTTTATGCTAGTTTAGAAATTCCACGTATTTGGTCTTCTTTATTAATTTCATGGTCCTTAGCATGAGAACAGCGGACGGCTCAAATACCAGAGAACTTCATTGGGATGTTAAATCTAGTGAAGTGAATTCTCAACATTTTTCGTGAGATGATGTACATTTTTTAAATTATAATTAGTGCAATATTAGCGAAATCCAATGCTTCAACATGCACTCTAAATTACTCCGACAATTTCATTATTAGCCCATCGTATACTATAAAGCTTTAATCAATGGCTCCGCATATGACCTCAGATTCATAAACTATGATCCTTTACTTTTCTCTTTCATGTAAGCGTGTGTCCTGTTCCTTGTCAAGATTCCAATAGTATCTTTCCATCATTGTCTCGGTTTTTCACCTCTTCTCATACCTTCAGGCTATTCTTTTCCCTCTATTGTTACAATTTCCTCTTCTGTTTCTATGAATAAGTTCAGTCCATTCTCTCATTTGAGAAATTCTCCACATTAGTCTTAATCCCTGGAAAATTCTCCAATATTCGCATTTATTTCACGTTATTTTAATGTATGACATGTATTTTTCGCGTGCCTCATATCCGCAACTCATAGCATCAGTCAGTCACGTTTTGTATCGTACGGTTACTTCGATCTTTAACTCAAAACGACTTGATGAATAATATAAATAAAAATATTTTTGCAACTCCAAGCACAATTGTAGATAAATATTGTTTTAGAAGACGCACACAAGATTTCTAGAAAATTTCCAGAATTGTATGAAAAAATTCGTGGACTAAGGCAACGAACTACCTTGGTACACAAACGTAGCGTCGGCGTGGAGCTCACGTACAAAAACACCGAGGAACCCCAAAGGGGTCTGGCATAGGATGAAGCGCGGGGGAACTGGGCGGGTATATTTGAGCACGAAGAGTTTTCCGAGGGTTTGAGATTCTGTGTGGAGTGCGGGTGAGTTGGATGCCCCGCGGCTGTTGGAGGGGGGGAGGAAGGAGTGGAGTTCAAGAAGGGAGGGCAGGGCTGAAGCAGCCCTTAGCGGAGCGGTGCGGCAATTACGCCAGCTCATCCACCCCGTCCGCTTTCGTGCGAGTTGCCCTCAACCCTTCACCCTCTCGTCATCATCCCAACACACGGACTCCTACCCCGCCTCTCTCCCTTTCCACAACCCCCATTTACTCACCCCGCCCGAGGGATCGCCGGAATTCCTCAGTACTCTTTTTCCCTACCCCCGTGAAGCCAGGGACCCACCCAAGTCTTATGACACGGAAAAACAAGACGCTGTCTTGCCGCCCGTCATGTTCGTGGATGCCCTGGAAGCCACGGCAGGCACTGACTCCCAACCCCTTCACGCAGGAGGTTCGTTTAGATACCGTTGTAATTATAACAGCTCCAGTGGCTTCTCAAGTTTCCACGGCTTACTTCCTTACTTCATGGCGGTTGATTTTTAAACAGGCTAAAAGGGCTCGTTTCGGATGGGAAAGAGGGTAGCATGATTGTATGACGTGGGTAAAATAATTTAACAAGTGGGTACTTTGTGTATCTTGGCCGAATGCTAGCGAAAGATAAAAGGATAGATAAATAGATTATTTAATGTACCAATTCCGGAGGAAATTTTTTGGGCATTATGAGGAGAAGATTAAGAATTCAGTGTTTGACTCATCATAGCTTGTTCAATAATTAGATTCGTTGTCCCTACATCATTCCCTGTCTTATGCTCGTTCCCTTATTCCCAGGTAGTTCTTATGAATTTTACCTCTTCATTGTTCAATGTCTTCATCACTAGACCTTCCTCTATGGTAAACAAATAAATAATAAATCTCCAATGGCCGTCATAAACGTCCATTGGATATTTATTATTTATCTTTTATTATTATTTATTTGGATAATTATTATTGTGGTTGCTTATTGTGCGCGGAAAGAAAGACTTTGAGTACCAATCTGTTCGGAAATGTATCTTTCTTATTTTATCGCTTCTGTCAGTTCTAGAAATGTAGTAAGGAGTCATGGTAATATTTCTATGTCACTCTGAAAATTAACAGTTCTGAATATCTCAAGCAACCTAAGCCTAGCGTGTAGCCTCCAAGTCACTAGGAGCCCCCACCTTAATTCCTCTACAAGTTGTGAGACACTATATGTACGCTCGTAGTAGTTTTTAACGAAGGATGCCGCTTTCCTTTGTATTTTATAATTTTTTTGGTTAAATCTTTATGACCAGGGTCCCAAATGCTCGCGGCTTATTCGAGGTGTGGCCTAACCAGGGCGAAGTAGCATCTCTCTTTGACTTTTTCATCGACCGAGGACCTTCCTATTATACGTTTTATAAAACCTAGTTTGTTTAATGCTGTGCCACATATGTCTTGTATGTGTTTTGATTTTGAGTATTGGCTACCTATATTAGCCAGGGTTCAGAGGAGGATATTTTTCAGGGGAAACCCGATCTATACTAGAGTGTCTTGTGGAGGGCACTTTAAGTAGAGTATTCCGTCTGTTGGATGAGACATTAAACCATGGTCCCCTTAGCACCTATCGTTAAAAGCAGGTAAATGCCGACGCTGGGTGTCTATCCATTATTCCCCCCTTACGTGTCCCCTATGATGCAAATGACCTTAGCTGTTGGTCGCCATCCCAAAATATAACCCAATCCCTAATACAAAAACAACACTAAATTAACGTTTGGTATGATTGTGTATGGCTTAAATGAGCAACATAGGAATGTTTTCCATTATAAGAAACTTCCAGTACAACAATACTTCTACGTATATACAAATTTTGTCATTCATCCATGGAAAAGTTGCAAATATGAAAGAGAATAACCATGAAATTACAATAAATGTTGCGAAAATGAAAAAAAAAGTTTGAAACGGTATAGGGTAGAGAGAACTTAGGCGCTTTGAAAATATTCACTTTTCTCTCCCAACTTCGGTGTAGACTTCAGTGAAAGCTAGAGTGCTCTATGATCGGATAGCCATGGCCTTTTCCTTTACGCGAAGGACGCCATCAAAGCAAATAGCGTCCCGTCAGTGACTTTCATCCGCATCACACACACACACACACTCCCACGTGGATATGTCCGTAATGGGCGTCCTTTCATCTGCCTTATATCCTAGCGCGTATTTTGACTTATTCCCAACCTTTTGGACCTACACAAGCCTCACCCTTTCCTCACTCTCTCTTGCTTTCTGTCCCTTTACTTTCCTCTGCGACCAACCCTTTTGCCAGACTCAGCACGATACCGCAGTGCTCAAAAAGGGAAAAAAACTTATACAAATATATAAAAAAAACATCCAGCTCCGCTTTGGGTATCACGCACCAGGAGGCGTTGGTTACGCTCCGGAGGTACCAACGCCCGGAGACGTTTAATGCCGGGATATGTGCATCACTCGCCGACGCGCTTACTCCGGGCCTCTTTATATCCCTCGTTTACGGAATTCCAAAGTACCTATTAAAACGAAGCGACGCTACTCTCTCGTGTTTTTTTTCCTTCTTCTGCTCAGTCTCTTCATCGCCCCGCGCGGTCGTAATAGGAACTACCCGTTTAATGCAAACGTTTACGGACGCTGTAAGTGCGGGGTAAAAATTGCTGCCGGGGAATTCTCTTGGCATGTCGGACGCGGGAAAAAAATTAAAATCACCCTTTCCTACGGCAGGATAAAAAATGTGAAGTCTCGCTTCTTTTTTTATTATTCTTAGGAAGACGAAATCGGCCACCTTCCCTCTTCCCCTGAATTAAGGGCGCGGAGGGATATAGTATTGGCGGATTCCTCCGCCACCTTACGGGAGGTAAAACTACGCCGGTCTCTGGAGAAATACCGCGTTCTTCTCAGGAGCCTAGAGCTGTTTTTCTGAAAAATTATGCCATGCACGACCAATAGTTTCCAAAATTAAAATTACATAATAAATATCAAATAATCGTACAGCACTCATTTGCAGCTGTTAGACGTCCAGAAGTGAAATAAAGCATTTCTACAAGGGTCACGAGAATTTTCCGCAAAACTACACAGAAATTGAAAGAAAAACACTTAAAATTTTGAGGGAACAGTAATAAAGAGCCAGCAAAAATGTAATTACCACAGCAGACTGAATCTGAAAGAAAACTTTTCCACCAAAGCCCATTTATATAAGGCACATTGTCAGCTACTTCAGTGATTTGAAATAATATTTTCAAGAAGAGCTGAAAGCTGTTGATAAATACACAGAGAAATTAGTACAAACACAAGGCAAGAACTCAAGTGTTAGCGGCATTGACGAAATGATTGCGGAATGCAGTAATACCCACAAACAAAATGCCTCGATTCCACGCACACCTTTTAATCTTTAAAGAAACTAGGATTAAATCGATTAAATAATGGAACGATTAATTCATAAACCATCCGTATGTAAAAATGTAACCGGAACAAGGATGATTTTTCAATTAATCAAACGTGAATGTAACATCTTTATTTAAAACTAAAATCACAGTTAAAACTAAAATACAGTTGGTTTTTCCGTTTCCCTATTCAATGATAGGACTTTATACAGTACTTCGATCAAATAATGGCGAGAGGAATTCTAAGACCATCGGTATGTAAAAATGAAACGGAAAGGATGATTTTTCAATTAACTATACATCAATGTAACTTGTCCCATATACCTACCAAATCGAAACCGTCACACATTCGTATTAGCACTCAATTCTAGAGGAAAAAACTTCCACACGTTTAAATTGCAACGGAAACAGCCCTCTTGATCTAACTAATAACAGGGTACTCGTATAATTGCCCTGAAAGTACTGCGGATGAATGTCGCATCGTTGCATTCTCTCTCTGTAGTGTATTCACCGCAGAGATAATCCATTAGTTGTTTTATAATAAAGTACGAGCGAGGTAAAGATACGTGGAGTAGACTTTCATTTGTCGAGTGGCCATTTAGATCAGCTAGCGAGATCTCTCACTATGAAGTGTGCGTCCAGTTCCCCTTGATACGAGATGGGACTCATTCATTGGAAAGGCAATATAGCGGATGGGACGCACAACTGTATTAATCACGCCCGATATATCACAGGCTGGTCGGTAATTAATAATCTACGCATATCTACGCATGCTCTCAAACATTCCAATGTTGGACAATTAAAGAAATAAGTATAAAGATTAATAGGAGGTGATCTCTCAGGCGAAGCCTATCGTTCCATTAAAGATTGCGATTTCCGCTTTCATTCCTGCTGTTGCTGATACCGAACTCAGAGAATTATAGGCATTATAGAATTCTCCGGGGTAAAGATGGGAAATCTTATTTTCTGAGATCAGTTAATGCTTTCCGTCATTATATTTTACCTCTTTTTACCGTCAAATGACTCTCATTTTATCCATATTCTGGGAACTGATTGGAAACAAGTCATTTCATTAATACAGTGGTTATAAAAAATTATTGCTGACTTCCCTTCTTTCAAAGTAGCTCAAAGTATCATTCTTCCGTCAAAATATGAATAGTCAGCTAATAACTTAGCCTAGAAGTTGAAAATAATGCGCATCTTCAGGAATCGATTTTAATTTGAGAATTCAATGTTCACGAACGACTAGAGCAGATATAGTTGTTCAAGATTTATCGTTTCGTATTCGTCGAAAAATAATTGGTCGAAAAAATCAATCCATGTTGATTTCAATAGGTTTTAATTATCTTTTCAAACAAATCTCGGACTAAATGGAAAGCGAACATAAATACTCCAGGCAAGGAGATAGCGCAAAGGATAATCGGTTGTGAAAACTTTTTCCACGTCCATTTAGAAACTCTTACTTTTAATATATCTTTTGGCGTGAAAAATTATATAAGCGTCAACAATATATGATCATCTTAACTCATCTGTAGTGGCGCCTTGACCACATACCCTGGATGCTTTTCTCTAACTTCTCATCTGCATTTACGTAAAATCGTATTAGTCACCACAAGAGTGATTGGCGGTTTTAACTCTCCATCAAATTGCAAATCCAAAAAAGAAGAAATTTTGGCAGATAGATATGTATCATAGAGCAAGCCAAATACTAATTACTTCTAAAACTATCAACAGAACTGATATAATCATAATAATGTTTATTCTTACTAACATTTCATTACAAATATTTTTTTTCTGTATTAAGGAATTAATATAGCCTATAAGGCATTGAGCCTGTGTTTAGGCCAAGTTCAAAATCATTATTGAGGAAAAGAACACATCAAACCATGATTAACAAAATATGAAAAATATAAAAACAAAATAGGTGCGTAAAAATAGAAATATTACCACTGTGCTGGCTTAAGAACTTACAAAAATAAGGCAATTGTACTACAAATGCAATTGAAAATACAACATACTAATTATATACTAAATTTACTGACCCTTTACAATAAGGTTTCTATATCATCAAATGTCAACAACCATTTTAGAATCAGTCTTTGATACCTATTGAAATGGGTAGATTCTTTGACATCATTTGGCAGGAGATTATACAATTTGGGCCCCATATACAGGAAAAATCTTTTATACATTTTGTATAATAGTATATAAAATGTCATTGGCAGCCATTTCTGAATATTATCGTTCACGGAAAAAAGTAGGCATCAATCCTGTGTGCTGTACAGTCAATTTCCATAATTTTTCTCCTTTGACTCACAGTAAAATTTTTCCCGCTAAGTAATACTAACCATTTAAGGGCTTAATGTGAATTCACAATCAATCATGAAGAAGAAGTAATCATTACTAATCATTAATGAAACCGAGGAATTGACAATTCCAGGAATGCTTGAGAACCCGTGGGAAGTAGAATTTCCCGCACTCGCTCCCGAAGGTTCCAACATGTCCAGGAAACGAAAACGGCACAGTTTACTCGCGCTTTTGCAGCTTTTAATTCGGACACAGTCGAAGCTCTTATCGCATTTCACCCGAATTACATTTTCTCACAACAACCCTGCTCGATAATTGAGCTTTGTCGCAATCAGTCGTTCGTTACGGGAAAATAAACCATTCGGTAATGAACAAACACGACAGTACCTACAACCGCAGGCCTCGAACACAACGCAACGGAACGGGTGGTGACTGTTATCTGTATAGATTGATCCCTCGCCATCTGATGAATGGGACTTTTAAGAGAGTAGATATATTCAGGGAATCGATTCAGTCACGGAGGTAAAACATGAAATGCCATTTGATGTCCACCTACCGTAGTAATATCTTTTTGGTGCTTTTTAGTCCATATAGCTTCAAAGTTCCACGGGAAGGTGAATATCATTTTAATAGAGTTTAAGCATACTTTTCAAATATTTTGATAGCAAAGTGTGACATTTCAAGCATAATTGATACCCTCGAACATCGAAATTAATATTTATATAATTAAAAAAAGAATATTTCACGAATTTTGTCATCCAGGTTGAAATAAAAATTACCTAATGATGAAAGTAAAGATACAACCGACTTTCAAGTTTTTTTTTAACATTCAATAAATTAATATATGAGCCGAAATTCTTCATAGACCAGAGGCTCTTTATCAGAGAGTTTTCTTCCTACCTAGGCGGAATATAGTTAGAAGATTTAGTGTGGAATTGTGACCACAAATCATCAAAATTATCTGTTCTGTAAATTAAGGAATATATGTATAATAATTCTTTGTATGACTTATTCTGCGGCATTAAAAAAAATTCTATTCAGTGTAACACTATAAAGGTGAGTTTTAAGCACTTGCAGAGTTAGGTATGCATACTTCGGTTTATATTACTTATGAAAGGGGAAATTAATAGACTGTAATATAGTGAGGGAGGAAATATAAATTAGTTGAAAACCACTGGCATAGATGTTGCTAGACACTCATCGACAATATCTACTAAATGTCTTCTTCTTCAGTGTTCGACCCTGGGGTTGGTTTGCAGCAGTACGCCATTCCTCTCTTCTGTCTGCTTTTCTCTTCATTTCTGTGTATTTGGTGCAACCCATATCATTCACAAATCTGCTGCATGAATTACATCCTTGGTCGTCCCCGGCGATTCCTTCCCTGTATAGCTCCTTCTGCTATTGTTAAAACGATATTGTCGTGTCTTAGAATGTGCCCTACGAGTTTTTCTCTTCTTATTTGGATATGCCTCCACAGGGATCTGGTTTCTTGAACTCTTTTCAGTACCTCTTCATTCGTGACTCTATCTATCCAGCTGAGCTTCAACATCCTTCTGTACAGCCACATCTCCAGGGCTTCTAGCCGCCTTCTCTCTTGTTTTCTTATTACCCATGTTTCGCTCCCGTATAGGGCCAAACTCCAAAAAAATGCTTTCATCATCCGTTTCCTTATTTCCAAACTAATGTTCTTGCTGGTGAGTAGGTTCTTTCTAAGATAGAATGCAATTTTGGCCTGATGTATTCTCCTTACAATTTCTTTCTGGCTTCTACATCTCTTGTTATTCTGCTTCCCAAGTAGGCAAATCCCTCTATTACTTCTAGCTTCTCTCCTCAAATTCTCATTATTGGGGGTTCATATTGTTCTTCATTACTGCAAACCATCACCTTGGTTTTTCGTTTGTTTATTCTCATGCCATACTGTTTACAGAAAATCCTACCCATAGTGTTGAGCATCCTTTCTAGATCTTCTTTGGTCTCTGTGATCACAGCAATATCATCTGCATAACACAGCATATCTATCTTCTTTCCATTAATTTTAATCCCCACCTCAGTAGTTTCACGAACTTGGTCTATAGCTTCCTGGATGTAAGCATTGAATATAAGAGGAGAGAGAGCAGATCCTTGTCTCACGCCTTTTCTAACTTTTGCTTCTTGCTTTTGATGAAAATTCCTTATCCTACTACTAAATGTTAATTTTAAAAATTCGTCCATCAAAAGCAAAAGTATTCTTTAATACATTCAATACCTAGTACCGATGAATAAAAACATGTCAATTTAGCATTTCCCACCCTATTGTAAAAAATGACTGGAGGTAACCAATAACAGGTTTTGGATAATTCTTAGCCAAGACACAGGAGACAATAAGAGTTTATCATTGAGGGTGAATGTTCCTGCATTGCAATTTTCTCCTACAATTTCAAAGAAGACCTCGCAAAGATGTTTTTAAACGTCGCCGATTGTCCATTTCAGCATATAACCTATAATTTTCTCTAGAATAGAATCTCTCTAGAATCTCTTTAGAATAGAATCTTCTCTAGAATTAAATAATTTTCTCTAGAATTACTTATATAATTTCTCTAGAATAACAACTCACCCTTGTAACCACAGTGAATTCAAAAAGAGAATCTTAAAACACTATAACCCTTAACGGTTAATTGAATACATTAATTGAACCCATACATCAAAACATTCATCTAAGTAATGATCTTTGCTTTAATAACGATTATTAAATGATTTGTTCAATTAATTTTTCCAAATCTGTTAACGAATTTGGTCGCATTACGAAATATGATTCAAAGAATTGAAAACGAACTCGCTGAACCTTATCTTGACGTAATTAATGGGTTCGCACGTGCGACCACTGCCGTAACCCCATCCCCTTTATCTCCATAAATAGTTCCGGAAATTAAATTAATAATTTTTAATTCAAATATGCCATGGCTACAATTATTTATTGTTTCACATTTTCTGATTCCATTTGTACACTTATTATCCCTTCGCATATTGCGTTTTTTAATAGCCATTCATTTAAATAACGCTCACCCGTACTCAGATAATGAAGTCAAAAATCGCATTTTAAAAACATTCAATAACTCTGTATCACTGCAACGTACTCTCCTTGATTTATTGAATCGAGAAAAAAATTCTGCTAAAAATTATGGTCATCAGAATTTACTATCTTTACCCATGGATAAATGTACAGTTATTTAAGGACTCTAAATCCTTTTAGAGCACATATAATCCGCTGGTCCATAAATGTTAATTTTCCATATTAAATTAAGAACTGGACAATGCTTCCTTTGTAAAATATTACCAATTGCACTTATTGCAGTAACGGATGAGAATGAATTTCATAAGGCCCTCCATTAGTATTCTACCCGAGGTATGGCCATCTTTCAACGGCAAGTAAAAGATGGCCATACCCTGAGCATTAAAAAATTCTGTTATATCTAACCAACAAATCTTCTGAAGACTTGTTACAATTTAGCTCTAAAATTCATCTTCCACTTGAAGTAATGGAGTTCAAGAAAATGTAATTTGTAAATATGAGGACCAGTCGGTGCCACTTCATACCAGAATTTCTCAAAATATCAGAAAGGGCCAGGAGGCATTTCGCCAGCAAAGTACATATTTAAACTTATACTTTTCTCGAATTCGTTGTTAAAATAGATTGAGAAATATGATAAATTAGATGTACCCAAGACTCAATCATACCGTTAGATTACCAATTCTATGTTTCCACCTCAATTACTCAGAGATTCTAAATTTATTTAGATACCCTTCGAGCTAGCTGCCTAGTTAACTAATACCACAACATAATTCAAGAACCACATCCTTCCGTATTCCGAACATCACACAACTATGGGAGTATGACGCCCATTTTAATCATCAATTGCATTCCGTCGAAAATTAAGACACTATTAGTGGGTAATGAGCCCATTTCAGGCACTAAAACTAGCCTTTCTCTAAGGTTGGATGATACCTTCGTGTAAATACATATACTTCGCAGGAATCTGGCTTGCTCAGAAAACTTGATCGTGTAACGGAGAGAGAACAATTGCCTCTAAGGCAACTATCGTAGGTGACAATTGGCATTGGTGAAAGATGTGAATTTCCTAACATAACTTGTAGTGGAGTGTAAAGCTGCTTACAAATATATAATCAAAAGCCTAATAACCTTGTTTCTCACTACGCTTACGCCACATTAATTTCTCTCAATCTTGATTGCCTGATATATAATACACGTAATTTCCTACTTTTACGAGGGTCAGGTCTAAGGCGGTGCCCTATTAAGGGACTTTTAACCCATTTTAATGAAAAAGGCCGCTCGCTTGACCCCAAGCGAAGAGAATGATATATATTTTTTCACGGTGCACCCTGGACGTATCTCGGGAATCGACTGGACGGGAAACCGAACCCTAAACACTCCCAAGAATGGAGAAGAGAGATTTGTCGATGATGACGCTCTTAAACTCAAAGAGCAGGAGCAATCAATGACCATTCGCCGAGATTTTATTTGGGACCGTTATTACAGATAAATCGGTAACTTCTCGCGCCTTGAAAAAAAGTCCATGAAAGGGAAATGGAAAAATATAAAAAGCCCCCCTAATGACGGGGGAATTACAATCCCCACCGAACGAGAATGACAAGACGGGAGGTTACAAGGGACACATCAATCCTCAGCGATCGGAAATCGTACGGGAGGAAAAAAACATTTCGTTGGGGCAGTTAACCGAGGCAGCAATTAAGTGAAGAGAACGGTGTGATGTAAAAAACACACTTCAATCCCACCCTTTTTTCGCCCTGGAAAAAAGGAAGCAGTAATAACAGGGCCGTGATTAAACCTTCCTGCGTCGCCTCTGGCCACGCTCTCAAATCACTGGGATGTGTATCGCTGCCCGGTATCCGACCCAGGCCAACAAACCCGTCCTCCTATCCACCTGCCCATTCTACCGCGGTACGCCTTGGGAATTCCCGCCCAGAGAGACCCGGGATTGACCCAATCGAAGCTCTACCCGCTCGCAATGCTGTCAAGGTCCGAATTCTCCGATTTAAACCACTCCACCAGACCAAAATTGGGATATGCGCAATATATCGCTCCATAAGCCGATATATCTGGTCAATATGGAGGATTAAATCGACACATTCCAGCTACAGAAACCAATTTTACATTATCACACCTCTGCGTGTATTAATACACATATAGCGGTGGCACAACTTGGCGGCACTTTGTAAAATATGACGAAAGTGAGTGTAATTCATAAAACAGTTAGGACAAAGAAGTTAAGGGTCCATCGAGAGCAGTGAGAGTACAAGTTTTCGTTTCGCGGGAGTGGAGTGGAGAGTCCATGCTGATTATATGCAATTGATAGGGGTTACAACTTTTTAAAATCAGCAGTAAATTTGTCATTGATTTAGAGGGCAACTTCATGTTAAGTGTAATAGCCAATATTACTTTCTATAACTTTTGTTGTGCAAATTTCTGCTAAGTAAGTATATGTTATCTACCCACAATTTTTAACTCGCACTTTAATTACAAACGAATCAATAGAAATATTTTCTTGAATTGAAGATCAAATGAAATCAATATCCTCAGAAATTATCAACCTCTTCCAACAGGTTCATTTTAAAAATGAATTAAAAATTTGGTAGGGGTTCGGACAGCATGATTCGCCCCCTCCCCCACTCCTACCTCACTGTTCTTGAGGATCCCACAGGAGTCTTATAGAATTTCCGCCCGAGTATTGATGCTTGGTTCACCTTGTCTCAGTACGCGACGCTATTTTTTCTATGCCTAACGAACATTCCAAGCATTCCATTTTGGGTACGGATTGGTCAAAAGGTAAAACTATTGCAGTAATGGGCCTGTAAAGTTGACTCAGATTTAAAAAATTCCTACATGCTACATGCCCTATCCTGGTATACATTTTTCGCTTGTTACTACCCTCCTGCATTTCATCATTTACTACCTCCGACAAACAATATAAACCTGATATTTTTACAAGCTGCATTTAAAGTTTGAATAGCGCTAATTCATTTAATTGCATTCGTAAAATAAATTAATACAACAAAAGATGCTTTACAGATCCTCGTGAAAGAAAATTTTATTGGAACTGCAGATTTGTATCAATCGATCTTAGCCCAGAACACAAACTTAACGATTTTTAGCGATAGGAAAACGCTTATTTTTCAGCTATATCGGGTACTGGGGAACAAATTATTACGCTATAGCAAGTGAAATGTTGTGTTAAGTATTAATTTATTTGAATAAAATGGAAGGAAAGATTCACCAATGAATTAGTCCTAAGAAAGAGAGAAATGAAAGATGTCCATTGTAGATACAGGGTAGTGTGTGAACATATTCAGAGACATATCACAATCCTTGACAATAGTACTGAAGGAAGAAAGAGAAGGTAGAATTACAGAGGAAAAAAGCATCGAATTGATGAAGAAAGCTATGAAGAATGGAAATAAGATGCACTAAGTAGAAACAATGTGGTTATAAAATCGATGGGATTAGGCTTAACTTGGTGAAAATCCATTACTTTTACATTACAACGACTTGATAACTTTTTCACATTGTTTTACTTTCAGACAACCGGGTTTATCGCATAGGTGACATCCTTAGGTAGACATTTTCCGTCCGGTAGAGAATATATAATATTTTGAAAGAGTGAGAGGCATTATGCTCTGTATTGGCAGGAAAATCGACTGGTATTCCCCTCCCTTCCTAGGTCACCCCTCCATTTTCCTCCCCCCTTTGCCTGATTGTATATAAGTTTATTATGTACCGGGTTGAAAATATGCCGCTGAAGATGCCATCCATGTGTCAAACATGGTCGTCGGGATATAAAGCACCCTGAAAAAGTTAAGAAGTCAAATTTATTTCATCAACATGTAATTAGCTTAAAACAAGAACGTAGTAGAGATTTGCATAAAACAAATCTTTGAATGGCTGCTGATGATGACAGTTTTAACGACAAAATACTCCAACAATGCCGATATATCGGCTTTTATAATCGCCTTGCATGCCTTACATATGAAACAAGCACGCTATTTGATGTTTCACGGTGGTTTTAAGCATAAATGCAGTTTAAATACCAGCCCGAATTACAACCTTCAGGGAACAAAAATTTTTATTACCAGGACAACATTTCTTATCTGTACTTTAAATGCCTATTTTTCGGAAACAGTTCTCACATAATTTCTACTATTAGGTATGTTTTGACATCCCCGCACTCTCGGTGATGACATCCTTCAACTAAGAAATCAAATAAGATGAAAACGAGAAATTCTGATAGAGAAATCAGCAATAAAACTAAGGAATACACATTAATGCCTCAAAAGCACAGAACCTTGAGTATTACGGATCCATAGAATATTGAACTCGTATAATCGAAAGTGGAAAGTTCACAACGACGCCCAGAACACATTGCACTGCTTCGGCCGGAATATCGACTAGTATGTCCATCTCTTCCACGGTCATGCCGCCTAACCTCAGGTCACGGACCCATTCAACTGCCGACCAGTTAAACAGATCGCCACGCCACCTGGGACGGACGGCGACTGGCTCACTCACTCCCCTGACAGATGACGGTGGAGATCCGCGAGCCGCTCCGCACGTCCAACCCAGGGCACTGCGGGGAACATAAATATGCGGGATGGGACTGTAACGTCCTCTCCACTGGGCAGTGATATTCGCGTGCGCATATCGATTGGCAATTTCACCCCTGGTCCCAATGCACCTTTCAAATTAACGACTTTCGCGGGGGAAGGGTTCGAAAATTTAATTTGGCCAACTGGTCGCTGGGTAGACATTTTCAGAAGGGGGGGAGGAATGGAGAATGGTGCTGAGGCAATATATTCCAGAAGGCCATTGGTTGTAATCCACCGAATAATACAAGAAAGGCCTTTTTATCTCAATAATTATTGTTATTAGAGTAATCCTCCGGCTAAGATAAGTTTTAAATTAAGAGACTCAACTTCCTTTTGATTTTTACATGCACACATCTCTTTAAACCTATTCAATGTCTTTCCTTATCTCAGCGTAGGTCCTAACTCTCATTTAAGTTGCCCATAACACATTTTAAACCCATTCCCTACTGATCCAACTTCACTCTATCAAAACTTAAAGTGTTCATTCGCCCCTCACCATTTGTTCAAACCGCAAACATTTCCATGTTTGTCTCCTTTACACCCAACATAATTTTTTCATTCCCCTGCACACTACATCTCAAAAGGCCTCATCATAATAATTTCATCTTGCTTCCTCAGAGTCTACGTTTTTACTCCACGCAAAGCTATAGTTAGCTCCATTTGATTCCTCCAAAGATTCATGGTTTCACTGCTTCAAACATACAGAAGCTTTCTTCTTCTTGAAGAGAGAAGTTTACCTTAAAAGGAGATCATTCGTTATATTTGGCTTCCAATGTTTCATTACCTACTCCCCACGGCTTTTCTTTTTTCAATCAACTTTTTTTCACATTAGCTCCATACCAGAAAATCATCTTGAATTCACCAGCGTATACGAAGTCTGTTGCATTTCCCACTGCGAAGGAATTTCTATGTTATTTTTAGTAAAAAATGAATTTGCTCTCCAGTATAGTCTACAAATCAATTTTTAGCATGTTCCGGTGTATCTAGGTGATTTCGCTGCATAAAAAGATGATTTTAGGCCGGTTATTTGATGAATTTTGCTCGAGAAAAAGGTCTTGGCAGGAGTAATAAAGCTGAGAACTTAACAAAACGACGACATCGGAGGAAAGACATATTAGATTTGAACTTGTTGGACTTTTTTTCTTCCTCATGCAGTAATAAAAAAATTTTATCGAGAGTAAAAATAAAGGAAATTTGAAAGTAAATTTGAAAGGAAATCAACTGAAGACGACGTAGAATACAATGAAATAATTCGCCCGCCTTGAAACAATGCCCCTTTCGGATTTACAATTCATAAGAAACAAAGGTGATTTTTTTGCTTGCATATTGCATTAACCGCATTGAATTTCAATTAGAGCAGTTAGCGATCTACTGCACTAATCAATCAAATCCCACCAATCGCGTTTCAAATGAACGCAAATGAATGGCAACTCGTTTTCCACTCGTAATTGAGTTCTTCGCTTCTCGTTGTCGGATTAACTCGAAAATCTGAGGCAATAGCCGAGTTAAAAGTAGATGGCTCTCATATCGGATACGATGAAAATACATTTTAATGTTTAATAATTTTTGAAGGTGCAGCAAAATATGATGAAGCCATAATTAAGCTTTGAGCAATATCAATTATTAATCCATGACAAGAATTTTTTCCTCTCGATTTGAGTAAGTTGTAACTTGAGTTGTTTGGCATAAGGTTACTTCAACAACATGTTTTTTTGACAATCCTTATAAATATTTACTTTTTACTGAGCATGTATTGAACTAAATGTATGAATCAAATTTTCGGGTATGTGGTTAGCTGCTTAATAGTCGACCTCAAAGCTCAAAGCCGCTTAATAACATATATAAGGAAACAAAATTAAAATAGAATTTATTCTATTTGTTCTGATTTTGAATTATGTTTTTCATCAACCAAACGAGCATAATTTCCGCTACATATTGCATGAAGTGGTCGATTACGACGCCACGTTTCCGCCAGTTTGACTCTAAAGTTGTGCAAAAACCAATAGGAGGCGCAACCGGCCGGCAACTTCCCTACTATATACAACGTAACATTGTATCTGAATTCCCAATGCACTAAAATATGTCCTTAAGGAATAGCCTCTTGTCAAGATAGTTCGAGAGAGAAATGGCTGTACTAAAGGACCTGTCACTCAACGAATACTCCGGGCACTGGTGCATAACTCTTTTTCTCAAAAAATTGACGTTTTTCACGCGACAGGTTGCAAAGAAACCGCATGGCATGCCGGGAAGGTGTTTAAAAAAGAGTATCCCGAGCGCTTCTGGGGCCAGTAAATGGACCTGTCACTGGGGACATTTACGCGCGAATTGACGCCGAGGGTGACCGAGCGTTAAGCTCCCTCCATTTGCACGGGACGACACTGGACACGTGGCGCGTCTCCGTATTCCGGCGTCCGTCAAAAGAGCATTCTCTCGGGATTTCAAATAGTTCCAAACGTCCGGATATGAGATCGGCCGGGAGCCATCCAGGGAACAAGAGCAAATGACCGCCCGAACCTTTACATGCGAGCATTTCGTTTTTATTTCACTAATCGTACATTGCCCCCCAACTGGTGCAGTAGAAAACAATGTTTTTTTATACTGCCTGGGCATAAATATGGGTACAAACGATGACTTTAGGTTAAAAAATATGATCACATAGGCACATTATAATATTGCATACATATTGTACATGTGTAAGTGTATATTTAATGTTACCGACAATGGTGTAATACATTACAAGACTCACACCAACTCCGTATGAGAAAGAGCAATGCAATTTTTGGATAACGTATGCATGGAGCCCATTTTTTCCAGGTTCAGAAGTTAGAAAAGACATACTTAGAAGGTAGTGATCATAATGATTTAAAAAATTTTCAGTGAACCGTATTATGTGAACAGGTCCCTCCCGTAATAAAGTAAATATGAATACATAAATATATTAAAGAGTACATACTCTTGACGCACGGACCAACGACTTAACCATCACCTGACGGAAAAGTTGATTCAGCCTATCAGATATAGTGGTTGCGGAATATGGTGTCATTTTTAGAGGCGTTAAATAGTGACAGGTATAGTCGAGAAGCAAGGGAGAATCCCTATCGCCACACAGTTCCCGTTCTACAATGCATATGTATACTTCAAATGGATAAATGTTTCTCGGGTGTTGCACCGGGTCCAAAGGTCCCGACGTTTCGGAGATCGACTTGATCTCCATCTTCAGGGAATGAAAAACACGGCATCAAAACCCCCTCAAGATGGAGATCAAGTCGATCTACGAACCGTCGGGACCTTTGGACCCTCTTACACGGTGCTACACCCGAGGAACATTTGTCCAGCAGATACGCCGGGAAACCTAAGATCTATCATCATGTACTTCAAATCATTATGACCTTATAGCCTGTCCTATTTAACCCCACTCCCCTTTGTTGAATCACCAATTAGAAAGAGCCATACATTTTCCTCACTTCCCGCAAGTATCCACTCTGTCTAAAGCACTTACTAATAAGGTCCTACGCCCAAAAGTTTTATACAATCAGGTGTAGTAAAACATGGCGGAAAATAAGTAGAAGGAGCATACTCACTAAAGAGCCCTTTACTAAAGTATTAACTCCACACGGGGTAGCAGTTTGGACCACTTAGGTTTCCAAGGTCATGAGACTAATTCCAAGGGATGGAATTTGCCATGAAGAAGCCACCTGGCTTGATCAGGATTCGAACCGAAACCTCCCATTTGCTAGTCAGGTGGGTTAACTAGTTACACCACATTTATCCATCTAGCCATCTTCCTTCGAGGTGAATTTCGAAGGGAGTTAATGCGAGCTAGATGCTGGCGTCTCAAGTTCACACTGTAGAACAGGAGATGATTGTCGTGCTTACTACGCCAATATCACATATACACAAGATTGCTGTTTTTAACGACGAATTTTCATCACTTATAGTGAGTGTGTATGCACCCGTGCGAGTGACTTCGTACCATATAATTTGCATACGCAATGATTGGAAAACTGTCAAATTCGTTGTCAGTATTGGGTTTATCCACCACGCCAGAGGCATAGTTCAACTTTGTGCCCCGTTCACACTACACTTGCTGGTACGTTGGTCAGTGCGGTGGTAGTCAGAACGAGGCATGACTTGAGGGTTTTCGCACTTTTGCCCGATCTATAAGCATCTACGTGATCTCCAGTGATGTTGAGTTTGTGAAATTTTTTTCACCTATATTTTAGCCTGTTTACCAGTACTTTCCTACTCTTTCTCATCTAAAACTTCTGAACTAACTCCCGGTACCGTCGAATCATTTGACTTCCCCCATCCTCTTATCCATCTCTGTCCATCACCCCTTCCAACATTTATACATATTTTTTTCACAATCTCATACAATTTCCTTGATAATGACATTGCAAGAGAAAAATTTAACTCCCAAATTATAATGATTAACAAATATTTACGGGCAATAAAATTTCACATCACTTTTCTTCCTGAAAGTATATAATTATTTTTACAGTTCTACGTGATATTGCGTAGGAATGCAGCAGAAGCTCACCGCAGTAACGTCTGCTTCACCAATTTTCCCAATTGTGCAAATCCTATTTCAAACTAGAGGCAAATTTGTTGGTAATGATAGGAGTTAGTAGAGGTCATCCCTAAAGGGTGGATTTGTTTAACGCAGTATTGATGTGAAAGAATAACATAGTCGCCATCAACATTATCATATTTGGTTTAGGTTGTTTCGCGCGATCCAAACAAAGTATTCTATTATCGGTCTTTCCATAATTTCCTGAGATTTACAAGCTGATTCTTGACAACTATCAATATTTATTAATTTGATAAGACCAATCATTTGACACAGGGGTATCTTCCATCCTTACGTCTTGACCACTACACTTTCTGCTATATTCATCTTCTTTTTTATAAATAAGTAGAAATACGAGGGTTGTCCGTAAAATAAGGTTCCCAATGATTTTTCACAATAAAAAACATGTTTATTTGCTTTGAATTATACATTTTTGAAAAGCTTAGACTTCTTCCTATTTTCAACATAATGGCCGTTGAGTTCGATGCATTTTTGCATGTGGTGTACTATCTTCTTCATGCCCGAGTCATAGAACTCTCCCGCCGCGCCACAAAGGTAGCTTAAAACCTCTTCTTTCAGCTTCTCTCCGGTTCTGAATTGAGTCCCACCCAGGTGTTTCTTCAATTCAGGGAAGAGGTGGTAATCACTTGGGGCTATGGCCGGGCTGCAGGGTGGGTGTGTGACAATATCCCATCCAAATTGGTTGAGAAGATCGGTTGTTACACGGACGGTGTGCGGATGAGCGTTGTCGTGATGGAAACGCACTCCCCTCGAAAGCATGCCTCTCCACTTGTTTTGAATTGCGCGGCGCAGGTTCTTCAACGTCGCACAATAGCGGTCAGCATTGATTGTTGTACCAACAGGCATAAATTCGCTCAACAATAACCCCTACCTGTCCCAAAACGCGCTCGCCATCACTTTTCTTGCAGACAGTGATTGCTTGAACTTACGCGGCTTGGCCGATGGCCGTCCGGAACCCTGTTCGTCATGGACATCTGTACGTCCGTCTTTGAATTCTCTGCACCATTTGCGCACGTCTTGTATGCTCATACACTTCTCTCCGTAGATTTTACACAGTTGGGAATGAATTTCCACCGGTGCAGTGTTTTTTGCACACAAAAAACGAACCACAAGGCAAAATTCACACCTGGCGGGCGAAGCGAGTGGGAGCCACTCAGCCAAGACTGAGCGTCGCAGAAAGTTCGCCGGGGTGAGGATTGTGAAGGGGGACTGAAGAAACACGCCAGTATCGTCGGATCCCGCGTAACAGTGTTCCTCGCGAGTGCAGCGCTTTGGGAACCTTATTTTACGGACAACCCTCGTATGTATAATCTATAAAATGAAAGGAACGATTTCACTTGAGTACTTAGAAATAGTAGAAATAGAACTAAATCGCCAACTAAACTACCCAAATGTTGAACCAATAAGTAGCAAAGGTTACCAAAGTAATTGGCAAAAATATTTTGGGGTGATTTTGATTAAATACGGATATGAAAAAAAACATTCACCGGTTCAAAAATAGAATACCGAGTGTTGGTAGGAATGTTGGTTTTCGCAGTGAGAATGAAAATGAAATTTTCTACTCAATAAATACTGTGTCGCTACATATTATGCCATAGGACTTCAGTTCAAGAGAATTAATTATTACAATGTGCACACTTCAAACTTCTAAGTTAACACTAGAAGGTCCGGGGTATGTTGCCTACCTAAAAGGTCCGCGAGCGGTCAATTGACCGCTATGCGTTATTAGAAGGACTTCGCTGTATTCGCGCCTTAAGAAGCCCCTTTTTATTGTTTTTCTACGTCATGAGCTTTTCTATTACTAAATTTTGGCACTTGAACCCGGTTATAGTTGGATTTTAGGCGGATTAGAGTGGTTTTACAGTTCATAAAATGGAATTGGTCGGAAATAATTTCATTTTCTTTCGATTATTTTTCATTTATTAAAAAAAACGTACAGATATCTTCTTTTATAACACAATTACATGAAAATGTTTTAAAACACTAGTTTTTAAGAAGTGAAAATCATCATACACAGCAAAGTAAGAATAACATCTCGACAGAAGATTTTATAGTGAAAAAGTGACTGTCACAGAGAACATGGCAAATTTGCAGGTGAGTACAAAAGTTGCTTTAAACGGTAAGTATGATTTGTTTAACATATTTCTACTTTGTTTTTATCTGCTAGAAGACATTTTACATAAAGCTTTCCACTACATTACATTTTTTTTCAGGAACCGAACAAAAAAAAACTTAAAAGTGTACGAAAGAACATGGTTTTTGTTCTTGAGGTAAGTAACAAAGGTTTTTGCCTAGTGTCATATTCTATATGAAAAAAACCGTACAAGATAAAAAAATTGAGAATCTTAACTTGTACATATTATATTAGCGCTATTAGGAGACACATAAAAATGAAAATTTTTAGTAACAAAAAGTCGTAACCTCTAAGAGGCAGGTCTATTGTATTTCTAGGCTTCCTCGCATTTCTTGCAAACCCTAATATCACTTTCACACTTACCACACATACGTTTCTTGCATCTATTACATGACTTCTTTGTTTTGTTTTGTTTACAGAGCCCAATTTGGCACTGCCTGCGACTACCTGAGTCAGGAGGACCGACGTCTGCTACACGCTGCATTTTTCTACTTTCTACATAATTCTTTGACATTTCTTTTGCAACTCCCAAAATGAACGATTTACGTGAAACATTAGAGTTAAAGACTAACTTGTACAATGAATGAGCATTAATCATGGCTAGATCTAGGATGTTATAGAAAACATGCACGGGCCATCGCCGTGTGCCAGACCGAACGCTGTATTTACGAGTCATTTGGTCAACCGTATCGACTCCGCATTTGTTCTTATTGTAAAAAAGTACCGTCTCTGGCTTTTTTTTCTCCGTCTCACCGTCAATTTGTACACAGGGGTGCATACTACTAATAACTAGGACGTTTTTGTTAGATTTAGATTGATAACCGGTCAAGGTGCTTTCTTTGTGCTTATAGATAACAGTGCTAAAACGAGAATCACCACATTTCTTCAAAGTAGGCGGTACTTCTCTTCTATTTCGATTTAGCGTCCCTACAAGGCTAGTTTTTTCTTATTGAGTTCTTTCGCCATTCCATTGTGACGTTTCTGCCCTTGTTTAGGTAAGGCTCAACAAGTTGTTTGACATTGTTTTCGCCGACACGTTCTGTCCTGGGCCTTGCCTCATCTTTGCCTACATAAGGAATAATATTGAGCACTTACTTGATTTTCGCATCAGTAGCGATCCAAAATTTAATCCCAAACTTATGGGGTTTATTTGCCATGTATTGTAAAAATGGGCCCCTGCACTTTGTCGGATACAGTTGCTCATCAACAGTAATACTTTCGCCAGATCTGTAGCATGCTAAGTAATTTTCAACAAACTTATTCCAAAGATCTGATACCAAGCAAAATTTGTCGGTTTGTTTACGGGCAGCATGGCTGGCCCTGTCATCAAAACGTAAAAATCTTATGATTTCCTTGAACCCATTTCTACACATTGTCGCCGAAAAAAATGGTTGGCCCCATTGCGTGTGCCACAGATCATTAACATGGGTTGATTGAGCTACACAAGCCCCTCGTGCATACAAAATGAGAGAAACGCGTCGAGCTCTTCCAAAGACAGTGACCACGATTCATCGCCTAGAACTCACCGAGCTTCTTTTCAGTACAATCTTTTATAACCCTAAGTATAGGTTCCGTCAGAAAAAGCTTCAATGCGCTCCAGTAAGAATTTTCCTCTAAGTGCTGCTTGGCGTAGCCAGTGGCACCCCCTGATTCTCTTAGAACATTCATTTCACCACGTCTGCCAGCATGATCGACAGGCGAAATGCGAGTCCAAACTGTGCTATCATTGGCTGTTTCTGTTCCCCCAATATCTGGCCTTGTGACTTGGTTATCTTTGGATTTCTTCTTACCCCTTTTTGCTCTTCTAGGTTCCTCAACGTCGTTTGGCAAGTCTTCCTCAGCATCACCTCCGCCGCTTATCTCAACATCATGCTGGTTTCCTTCATCAGCATCATCGGTCGATAAGTCAGCGTGATCTTTTTCAGGACAGGACTTCGAACGCTGGGTGGAGGAGGAAAGCGCTTGAGACACGCTCAACTAAGGCATGTCCAGACATGCATCGGTCCAAGCGTGTGAATATGCACTGCACACTGCCGTGGTAGCGAGCGGTGGGGTGGGGGACTTTATTCGAGATCTTGAAACAAAGCTTCAACAGTTATGGCCCTCAATCAGCAACAAATGAAAGAAAAACGATTTTTTGAGTATGAAACGCATGATTATGATCGTTTATTATGATAGAACTAGATATTAGGAACCATATTAGGCAGGAAACGTGCCCGATGTCAACGGAAACGCTTAAAATGCAATAGCGGTCAATTGACCGCTCGCGGACCTTGTAGTTAGACCCGCTTGTTGCGCCAAAAGTAATTGTTAATTTTACAAAATATTTCACACAGTGGCTTATGCCCCTAAAATATTAAAAGTAAAAAAAAATCAGATCCGCACAAAAATTACTTTTTGAGTGAGGACGATAAGAAAGTTGCGAACGGTCGATTGACCGCTATCGGACCTTCTAGTGGGCTGGAAACATCCACCTATTCCGTTTATTAATGCCTAAGGGACCCATTATCCATTGACCGAAAATATAATTGCTTAAATTTAAACTTTTGAACAGAATCAGACATTTTTTGGCAATGTATCATGATTTCAATATGACATTTTTCTGAAATTGCGAAACAATAAATGGATATTAGGATCATTATAACTCTTATTTCTACTCGGTCTCCAAAACTGCTCCCTGATTTCTTAATTAACTTTTTTGTCTTTTTATCTACAGCTCTTCTCAGCTTCTCAGAACTGCACAGCAATAAAAACAAAAACGTCATTTCTTTTATACGGAGGAACTTCCTCAAATACATATTGCGTATAAGTGACGGGAGCTGGTGGCGGAAAAATGAAGCCTCAAAATTCTAACCCTGACCGGGCAGCGATCGATTCCGCACGCCGGCAGATGTTATTAACGATTGTTCGGCAGAGGAGATATTATTCCGAAGCTGTCGCTTGTTTACGTGACTCGAGAGGGGAAGAGTTGGGAAGCGAAGGGAGAGAAAGTCGGGGGGGGGGGCAGGGTGGCTGAGGCGGAGTATAGGAAACCAAGGTGGGAAGTCTTCTCCATTCCACCCAACGCGTATCCTTCCGAGCAATATCATGTGTTTACGACATGATATAAAACTCCCTTGGCCACGCCAATCAATAAGGCGCAGGCCGGAACATAACTACTACTCCAATAAAAGTCGAGAGCTCAAAAAAAATAGCCTGTGACGCGGGCAAATGGAAATTGGAAAAGGAATCCCGGCCAGAGAGCTCCCTAGCATAGATAACGGCTTGGAATACTCGTCTATCTGGAAGCTACAGCGTAATGGTAACATAAGAATGACAACGTGAAGTGCATATGTGAGCGATAAAAATAAAATCCGGGCATGAGAGACGATTTCAAAAATCTTCCGAATGGAGATTTAAGATTCCCGGAAACAAATAAAGTTAAGTTTCCGCAGGAGCACTGCGGATCAATAAAAGGAAGCAGTCAAGATAATGACGAGCATAAAGTCCACTCTGCTTTCATCAATGCATTAAAGAATTCCCTCTGCTGTAAACAAATCCCTTGCAAAATTTTTCAGGGAGTATTATGAATTTTAACAAACATGGAATGAAATATGCATACGAATAACACTGCTCTTAAAAAAGAAACTTTGGTTTGATGGAGGCTCAGGCCGAGATAAACAACTAAAAATATATCCTTCATGAGAGGATGCTAAAAGTTAGAATGTAAGCTATCTAAACTGATGATAAAATATGAAGTTGTATGCAGCTACATTTTTGGCGTTTCTTCACTTTAGTATACTTTTATATCTTACTTTCACCGTCAGTCTTAACTGTGGACACTACATAACTCAAGAAGGCTCGTTTGCTATTTAAAAAAATCTAAGTGAGTTTCATTCTCAAGGCCATTGTTCTCTGATAAAAATTAACTACTGATAGGTATGAAGAAAAGATATTTCGGAGAAACAAGTTAGCAAAAAATTTAAGACACGTATAGTTTTCTCCTCATAACAATTCAACATAATCTTTCGAGGGATTAGAATCGCAACAATAATTTGGAATAAGCATCAATTTTGATAACATTTTCTCCGCGATTAATGTGCAAATAAAATGAAAGAAAACGGGGAAAAGACATTTTTCAGGACTATTTTTTCCCATCATTTATTACCTATGGAGGATAATCCTTATAGCATTCCTGTCTATGTCACAAGAGGCTAATCCCAGCCAAGATTCTGAATGAGGAATTAAAATTTCCATAGCAGGGTAAATACTCCCAGTAATTGAATCTGTATAAAATTAATAAAGAAAATTAAAAATAAGACATTTATTTATTATTTATTTATTATTATTTTTTAATTTTAAAAATTTATTTAGCATATATTATAACTTTACGGGAGTTGATCGAATTATGACTCAGCACATAACAGCAGCATGGTGAATACCGTGCTTCCATTTTATCCTAACTATTTTGTCCTGATGTTTCTTCCCACACAAATGAGATGAAAAATACATAAGCGGTTATCTACTTTTCACTATTCTAATATTATTTCACTATACCAAATCTATTCTGCTTGTTCTTAGTACTTAGACAAAAGTTACATGGAATGAATCTTCAGAGAAGGATTTATAGTGAAACAAGAATACAATTTGTGATTAAATCACTTAAAACATGGAAGAAAATGATGAAATTATTTTAGATATCAACTGAAAATGGAAATTTTCACCATTAAACTTGAAACAGCGCAGTTAAACTTATCTGATATTTCCTACAATTAGGTGATATAAAGACATGGTCGATAAAAATATACATAGGTATGAGAAACATCTATCAGCTATACGGGATGGAAGTCGTCACAATGTGAATGAGAGACGGAAGCCAGATAAAAGCTAAAATTAAAAAATAAGTAAGACAAGAGTGCAACCCCTTTTAAGTGCTGTTCAACACGTATTTGGAGGAGGCCATACGAGAAGCGCAAGAAACTGGACAGAGTGAAATAAAGATAAACGGGGAAGAAATAGACATGCTCCGCTTCGCAGGTGATATCGAAGACACAGCAGGAAATCGCGAGGATCTTCAAAGGAGACTAAACGCCACGGTCCAAGTTCTCCAAGAATACAACATGAAAATAATTAAGACAAAGAATATAATCCTAGTACGCGGTAGAGAGAAGCTGAACGCAGAAGTCACTCTGAGAGAGGAGAAATTACAGCAAGTGGAATCCTTCACCTATCTCGGAAGTACCATCACGTGGGACGGAAGAACTACAACGGACGTCAAATGAAGAATGGCCAAAGCTAAGAAAGCGTTCACGGGAAATAGACAACTGCTGTGCTCAAAGAAGATAGGGCTACAAACCAGGAAAAAGTATGTGAAAACCTTCGTATGGAGCGTAGCACTCCATGGATCGGAAGCATGGACTTTTGGAAAAGCTCACCAGAATAGACTATAAGCCTTTGAAATCTGGTGCTGGAGGAGGATGCTGAAGATAATATGGACGGGCTAAAATAAGAAATGATGAAGTTTACAGAAGAGTAGAAGAGGAAAGGACCATATGGAATACCATGTGGAAAAAAAGAACGCGATGGATTGGACGCACCTTAAGACAGAATGGGTGTGTGAAGAATATAATTGTAGGCAAAATAGAGGAAAAAGTCCCCAGAGGAAGGCCCAGGAATAAGTTCATGAACCAAATTAAGGAGAAAGTACTTAGGAAGAGATACCAGGAGATAAGGGGACTAGTATTTGGTAGGGAAGGGAGGAGGGCTGCAGTCAACCAATCTTAGGACTGAACGACCAATAAATGAATGAGAAACATGATATGGTGGTTCAATAAAAAGAAATGAGCACTCTCCTGGGTCTGGTTTTAACGCTCATTTGAGAGCGACACAAAAAATGGAACACATTGTCGTAGAAACATCAGAACGATAGGGGACTAACTTGTTGATGCTAACAAGCGAAAGTCACTTGGGCTTCCCCTTCTCATTAGCATTTCTTTCTTTCCCTAACACGAGCAAAAACTTCCTACCACATCTCAACCCAATACATTGAAGCTTTTTGTCTGTAGAATTAGGTGGCTATTCTTCTTACGTGTATACGTAGTATTTACGGAAAGATGGCTTAGTTGTATCGGACTTAAATAATCCTCTTTAGTACCATCTAGACTATATTTTGTATTATTGCAATCCCTACATTTGAACTAATATAATGAACACTCGTCGGGGAATCAACAATCACATCGCCTCACTGTCATTGGTTGTTCAATCCTAAGATTAGTTGACTGTAACCCTCCAACCTTCCCTATCAAATGCTATTTCCTTTACCTTCAGGTATCTCTTCCCAAGTATTTCCCTCTTTTTGTTCCATGAACTTATTCCTGGATATTGGAATGCATTTATTCCTCTGGGGACTTTTCCAGCTATTTCGCCTTCAGTTATGTTCTTCACAAACCCATTGTGTCTCAGGGTGTGTCGAATCCATCTGGTTCTTATTTTCTGTATAGTGTTCCATGTGGGTTTTTCCTCTTCAACTCTTCTGTATACTTCATCATTTCTTATTTATTCCATCCATTTTATCTTCAGCATCCGCCTCCAGCACTGGACTTTGAAGGCTTCTAGTCTTTTCTGGTCAGCATTTCCAATTGCTCATGCTTCCGATCCATAGAAAGCTAAGCTCCACACCAATGTTTTCACGTACTGTTTTCTGGTTTGTAGTCCTATCTTCTTTGAGCTCAGCAGCTGTCTTTTTCCCATGAACGCCTGCTTAACTTGGGCCATTCTCCATTTGATGTCCGTTGTAATTCTTCCGTCCCAGGTGATGGTACCAGGGGAGTCATTTTCTCTTACTTCTCTCCTCTCAGGGTGACTTCTATAATCAGCTTCTCTCTTCCTCATACTATTACGAGGGCTGTTCAAAAAGAAATGATAAAAACGCTCCACAGAATAAAATAGTTATTCAGTATTTGAAATCTACATGCTCTTTTTCGAAGTAACCCCCGTCAGTTCCAAAACACTTCAGCCCCTGCTCCTGCCACTTTTGAAACACGAACGCCACACCGTCTTTCTCGAGCTCCTTGCATCGCGACTCCACAGCTTTGATTACCTCGTGATTAGTCTTGAATTTCCGTCCCCTGAGCAGAAACTTGACTTCGGGGAACAGCCAAAAGTCGCAAGGGGGTAAATCTGGATTGTACGGTGGAAGGGGTACATTTGCGATGCCGCGTTCATTCGAGAAATCCACTAAAGTGTGAGCGACGTGGGGCCGTTCACGCATGGTCGAGACACGATGTTGCATTTGCACCGGTGTAAGGAGGCACGGCACCCATCTTCAAGGCACGCGTCGCATGGCCAAATATCGCGCAAAATCGAAAATTCACTGCCAACTTAAAAGACATAGACATGAGGCGAGCCCCTTTTAAGAGTAAGTCGTCGTTCTTCGAGGATGACAGTGGCCGCTGTATTCTTTACAACCTCGGTGTGAGACATTGAAGGGCTTCCGCCGAGCGGCTTGTCTGAAATGCTTTTCTCTACCCTCCGCGAACGCTTTTTACCACTTATATAAGGTCACCTGGTTCATAACATCTTCATCATACACCGTAGTTAATAATTTCTTAACGCATCTTTTCGGTTATTCCCAAGTTTTACTAAAAATTTCACGGTACAGCGTTGCTCTTACTTTTCATCCATGCTGGACACCGTCGGCGAATATCTAACACACGTTACGCGAATCATCACATATGTCCACTTACAATACTGATCGACAAGAAACTGGTCGTTATAGATGGCTAATAGAATGGCCTAAAAGTTGATATGCAGTATTGCTACCCTTCGCAACATTTTTTTCCTCAAGATCACTATTATCATTACTTTCTGAACAGCCCTAGTATTTTAGTCTTCGTCTTCACCATACTATAAAATGAAGAATTTTTCAAAAGAGGAATAGTCTTGAAGACTGAAACACCGTACTGAAAAAAAAGTTTCTAGTATTTACCTTATCTCAAGTAAAAACCTCCCTTTTCCCTCCTCTAATGCTTCACAAATAACATTAAGTGCAAATACTTAGCATTCATTTGGGATCAAATGAACTATTTTGACCTCACAACTTTACTGGCGAGACAGTGAATGCGCAAACTTTTTTTTCAGGTGAATTTGAAAAATTCTTTTCGTTATTCTTATTCTTTATTTTTGTTCTCCGACACCAACACAGAATATAACGTCATTTAAGAGAAGCTTAGTTTAAAATAGTACAATGTGCAGGGCTGCAAGAAAATTTATTCGTCATAAATAATAAGAACTGTTGAAAAATATAGCGTATAGAGGATAACAATTCTAAATTGACACATTAATGAGCGAAAGGGTGTACTTTATATATTTTTTTTATTTTCTGTAGCATTTTCAAAAAACTATGAATTTCCATTCCCAGTCAGGCTAAACAACGTGTACATGCAGAAAATTAGCCGTCCAACTGGTCCAATTCTTTTTTCATTCCTCTTCAATGGAATTTCACCACAAGCTTGCATGGAAGTGGATAACATGCCCACATCCAAACAAGAGATTCGTTGGATACCATCCAGAATCGCGAACGGACACTGGCTGCTTGTGTGCATTTCTGCGAGGAAATAAAATAATTCAAACTGGTTTCGGACCAGAAAATGAAAGAAAAAAATGCAGCATTCTTTTTCATACCAATCCAATCCAAGCGTTTAGAGCGTGGGGTTCAGGAAAGGGGATTTGCTCTTAACCGGTAATGACCACGTAAATATCAAATTTGTCAAAAAACGTCCTGTAGTTCACATTTAACATGAATTTTATAGTTTATAAAGCAATCAAGCGTCGTCGATGAAAACTAGTAGCGAGATTTCATCCGTATTCGATTGAAAATCAATACTGTTTCGCCACTCAAAACAGGACACAGGAAAACTGGAAAAAGAGAATGTGACGCTCAGGCACCATTTTTACGCTTTATAAATTTGATAAATATTCTGACGAAAAAAAACCATATCATATATCCATCCTTCACTAATTCACCTAGCATGTTTATCTCTTTGTGCATAGGTAAGCCCATATATACGTTTACTAGCACCCACGTATTAGGATCAGGAACCGCATAAATGCTTCTATGACAGTAACATAAATTCAACCAATAAAATCTATACAGTGGAGGTCCGGCGTGTGCAAAAATTAATAATGAATACCACTCCAATAAAAAACTTCACTAATTTCAGCTGGAGCTTTAATAAGGCACAGGTTTTTGGCACCAGCAAAACAATTATGAGATTTAGACATTAAGACAGGTGTTTGGGACATTATAAATCAGGCCAAATTTTTTCATCTTGAAATTAAAACTATTAGCAATAATCATGGCGGTGATTAAAAAATATTTAAAAGAGCTCATGGTGTGGCCTATCGTTGCTCGAAAACACATTTTTATTGTAACTCATAAACATCAGATTTTGCCAGTGAGTATGAGTTTTTTCCTGAAAAAAAGCCGTTTGACTCGACCGTTATTCAAACCTACATATCTCATCTGCGAGTCTGGTGTGTTAATTGGCTGAGACAATATTGAAAATAAATGATATCTTTGCGATAATAAAGCATATCCGAGGCAGATTTCATCCTCCAAATTGACATATTATCCAAATGGGGAGTGCATGCGAGCACTAATTCCCAATATTTAGATCCCAATTCGTTTATAGGTAATACCATTTGTGGCAACGGCTATGGATCAATCAAAGCACAACTCTGGAACCTGAACACGGCACGCTCTGCTCGATTGCTCTGAATCGACTGCAATACGCCAGAAATACAGAATAGCAATAGCGATCATCGTGACTGAGGGATTATGGGTACTCCGAAGAGAGATAATTTATGATGGAATGCCATGTACGACGTGTGACACTCGTACAGATTCATGAATAAACCCCGAAAGCTCATCTGCTTCTTGGCGAAGATCATGAGGTAGTCAGGAAAATGATCCGCAGTCAAACCAGGGCGCTACATTGACGACATGCTAACAGGCAGTACACTGGTTTAGATACTACTACTGATTTCTGTTAATATTACTATTAGTTCATGAAAATCACGATACAAAATTTATGAAGAAAAGAAGAAGATACCATGTGCCATTATACTACCTCGGTTTGGTATTGCAATATCGCAAAAATAACAACAAACTTGCAGCTCTGTCCATAGTGGCACTGTGCGAAGGCGAAAACGTAAAAGCATATTAAAATCAAGGTACAACGTGCAAATGGTGGCCAATTGCAATTTCATTATAGCCATTACTCAACGAAGATATTTCGAATTCAAGTATCAAACGTTATTGCACCGAGCCCCAGTGTAGTGACATTTTGATAGTATTGGTCACCACAACTCGTCAAAGATACGAGAGTTTGGTGTTAGAAAACGAAAAATTAAAGTAATACACTACATCTACGTACAATCCTGAAAGCCACCACATGGGCGTGTAGCAGGCGATGATAGGACACCAGCCGTGTAAAGTTTAGTTTTTGGGAGGAGAAATGGTGACATGTATTATAGGAGTGCATTTAGTGGAGCTCAGTTTTTATTGTGATCGCTAATTACGCGCGGAAAGAACAACTTTTGTATGTTTCTGTTCAACAGTGTATCTCTCTTATTTATCGCTTCTGTCAGACCTAGAGATGTAGTAAGGAGTCACGATAATATTCTCTGTGGCGCTCTAAAACACACCAGTCCTGAATTTCTCTAGCAAAATAAGCCTGTAGCCAAAATAAGCGTGTAGCCTCAGGGTCTCTAGGAGCTCCCACCTTAATTCCTCTAGAAGTTGTGAGATACTACATGTTCGCTCGTTGACTATGTTGACCCGGACTATGTTGATTCAAACTAATGCAATAATATTTTAGCTTGATCGGAAATTTTTTTATTCTATGGCTTATATACTCCTGAAAACATATTCGGGGTTAACACGGACTAGTTTAACTGGCTGGACGAGTAGCCAACAGTGTAAGCCGCTTGTCAGTATAGGAAATTAAACAATGAACGTTGCAAAAGTACAATACGAGACTCATATTTTAATCTTACGGAAATGTTGTAGGATATCAATCTTAAGGTAGTCAGAGCGAGATAGTTCCCTAGTCATAATAGAGGCCATATTCGAATTATATGTTTTAATTTCACCAGCTGTAGGACACATGTTTTAAATATTGCATTATTAATAGTGCAAAATATAGTTTTGTGTGCCAGAAATGGTAAGTAATTAAATGAAAATATCTAAATAAGTCTTTGACTTGACTTATCTTTTTGCGCGGTGCGTTTGAAACTCCACCAAAACGGAAGTTTTTTTGTGATACCCAGGAACCTATTGCGGTAACGATATGATTAATTTTCAAAAATAGTTGAGAAAACACAAACTACATGCTGTTAATTTTTTTAACGATATTTAAGCGTTAGAAATTCCTCATTTCGTAAATAATGTCTCTCTGGAGTGTATACACGTACCATTTCCCATGTAAAAAGGCTGGCATTTTTTGGCACTTAACTCCAAAAGTAATGAAGTGAGGGGTTGAATTTTTTGTGTCATTAGAAGGGTGAGATATTTTTCTTTAAAATGAGACCAAATTCATTTATGTCTAGGTAAAATGATATTTCGCTCAAACTACCTTAATTGATCACTTCGAGGAGAAAAAATAGACTTTCTTCACCTTGTTCATGTACAGAGACGCAATTTATTCTCTTGTTTAATCTATGTTCCATCTCAACCTTCAAACCCCCTCTAGTCAGCCCTCTTCCCCACCCACCTCCATGTCTCCTCTCATCTTCCCAACATTCCGTTGTCTTCCCTCGCAAAGCAAACAAACTCGGAATGAAGGGAGCGGCCCCGGAGCTTTCAGAGGGCGCGTCCTCGTCTTTCGTTCATCCATCCCCTTACGCCCCGCGTCAGCAATCCTCTTCCCATTTCCTCCCTTTCTCGTCCTTCTTTTGCTCTCCCCCTCCTTCCCTGCGTGTACCCAGCTTTCTCCACTTCGAATCCCTTTTGCTCCGTGCCCTACCCCCACACAGATCCCTTCGTTCTCACTCAAGTCACTCAAACTTGTCTCGGAAGATACTCTCGTTCCACCGTTTCTACACACTCCCCAGCATTCCCCAACCTTATGCCTTTCCCCAAGATTTCTAGGGGTCGACCGGGGTCGCATCGCGCCCCCACCTTCCTCAAGGGCCTCCTAAGCACTCGTTTCAACTCCTATATTCCGTTAACATGGCCGTGTGACGTTATAAGTCCAAACATTGCGATAAAAAAACTTGGAATTGCAAACTACATAAAGTTTCGCGCATTTTTTTTATATATCGAACACGCGTTCAAGCTACACATCACTCTGGATTACATCAGATTGCACTTTGCTCCAAAATTAAAGATTCTATGAATGATATGCAGTAGGATATAGAGCGTAGTAATATTTCAGAAGCTACAGATAAGGCAAAAACGTCAAATATTACCCATCTAAATTGGAAAGATTTTTTGCACAGTTAGAATAAGAGCAAAATATGTGCTAGTTGCATAGCGTGATACTTCAAGGTTTTCAATTAAGGGCATGCAAATATATAACTAGTTCAAATACGTGTGTGAACAATATACAATTTGGAAAATTTGGCACTTATAATTTAGATTCCAAAATTGTTACCACTTCCGCTAGTATGAACCCTGGCTCCAATTTGGCTCAATACTACTTTACGACTTCATTTTTGGTTTTTCTAGGGCTACGTAGGAGAAAATAAAGAGGAAATTATCATTACTGGATCTCAATCAACTCATCGAAGCCTTAATACGTAGGTAGATCATTTTTATTTATATTTACCAACAATAACGAGTAATATTATCTTGAATTAGCACTGATGAGAATAGGCCGGCGTTTAATGTTCAACCACATCAAGCACGGTGCAATTGGTCACATTTGCAACACAAGTAGTTTTGCTTAGCCATTAGAAACCTAAAGCTATCAGTTTGTATAGAATCTTAACCAAATGTCCGATTTCTCCCAATATAACGACAAAAAGGTTTTATTTTACACGAGAATGAATGTCATATGAAGAGATGGCGTACTGGCTTCCAGCATGAAATGACGGACAAGTAATTAACTTCATTGGCTCATCATCCCTTTTAAAGTAGTAGGCATTACAAAGTCATCATGTTCTGCGGGTAGAATAACATGAACCCTCTAAAAATATGCAGCGTTGGCAGGAAAGGAAATGATAATCTTAATAAGATCCTAAAAAAACGCGTAGTTTAAGAAACAATTTTAAGAATCTTTGTTATTGAGAGCCAAAAACCTTTTTACCTTTACTGGTATAATAGCAAAGGCAAAAACTGGCTAAAAACCGAGCTAACCTATTATGTACAGCAGTTTGCACCTAGAAATTGCTTTTGTATTTGCATTTTTGCACATCATGAGCAATTTTTAGGTTTTAATTTAGCAAGATTTCAATAATTTTTATATTTATTTTGGAAGCGGAGTTCTTGGGTTTCAAACTGCGTAGCAGAATTATTCAGCCCGAACTTTTCAAGAGCATATTAGCATTTTCCAAAATGATTTTCAATTAATAAGGTTGAAATATATTTCATAAGAAATTTCATGTTTTTTACACTTCCCTGTGAATATTATTTCACTCATTCACTCCCTTTCAACTATTACTGTTGACTTTATTGTTTAAAAATAGTTTAACTTAATTTTCTTCATGCTTACACAGCTATTATTCCTCAACACTGCCTACAATATGTCCACCTTTCACTCGTTTCGAAAGACAAAATGAACGCTGAACACTTTTCAAGATCCTTTCTCGTGCTTAAATCTGCTAGCACGGAGGAAGTTTTGTTTTATTTTGTTAAGTCCGCTTTGCAAGAGTAATTATGCCCGTAAGAGGCAATATAGCCCACTGTAATTACATTCTCTTTGGAGCAGAACTTTTAAATGTTCAAATTTTGAGCATTTTATTCCCATTATAACCTTGGATTTAAGCTATTATTTTCTCTCCACAACAACCTCGGTTTTTATACTAATTTTGAGTAGGAACGAATTATGCCTTCTATTTTGTTACTACTTCAGCCACTCGCTTAAATGATTTTCATGTCTGCTTTTACCTGACATAAAAAATGTACGGTTCTCTTCGTTAGTTAAGCACTCTAAGACCAGAATAATATGTTTCAATAATTTTCCAAGATACTTCAAATATTCAATAAAAAAGTTATTTTTATATAACTCCAGGAAATATAAAGCACATATAATAAATCATGTATTTCCTTTTTCGTCCCGGGAGCGCAAGTAAAATGTGCTAATTAAACAGCAACTTCATTAATAACCCAACCAGGAGAGCAATTGTAGTGACTTTAGCTCAACGTACTTCGACTAAAATAAAGAACGGTGATCAAATGAACGCCTTTCCTAAAATTTACAAAAAATCACATCCCACGAATGACCAAATTAGGTAATCAACGCTATATGCTATGCATCTTCCATCATTTACACTTATATAATTGGTAAAAATACATTATAACATGCTTCAATCAGAGAACTTAAGCATGTTCTCATTCAATCGAAGAGATTGTTTCAAAACCCACATCATAATGTCTCACGCGGTTGAAACATTTTCTCAATTCAATAGACATGAACTTACAAAGAATAAATGACCAGCAAGAAAGAATTAACTCTAATTTTTCATTTGTATTCAAGAAAAATAAGTAACAAAACATAAAGAACTATTGAGTAACCGTTATTTTCTAAGACTTCTAGCATTCAAAACTCTTACAATTTTTATACGTCTAAATTTTCTCCTAGCATATTTGTGACCCCATGAGTTTTATCAACCCAAAAAACCTTAACATGGTCATTTAAATATTCTTCAACATAAAAGGATAAAACAATGATATTCAAATGATAGACAATATGACCAAAATAGATACTAAACCATATTTTAATTAATTACAATGGTTTAACTCCTAGGGTAACGATATGATAGGCAACCATACCATTCAATTCCAAAACCCATCCAAAAAGTGGGCCTCTTAAAAAAAACTATGAAAGTTAATTGACATTTAAAAACTTAAGAACTTATTTTATAGACCGTGATCACTTACTACAAAACTTTAAATAGCATCAGCCAAGGCAAAGAACTTTTAGCATGCTAAGATGCTTTTGATAAATTGTGATGCAGAATTCATAGTCTTGAAAATATTCTCTGACGCGTGTATGCGTTATGCAAGACTTTAAATCACGTCATAATTTCACATCTGTAGCTCACGTCTGAAACAATTCTCAGTTTCTCTTCCTCACATGGATAACGCACGAGGTAATGGGAATAAAAGAGCGAGTTTGAAAATTATTTAATCCAATAAACACTTTCCATTTCATAAACAACATGAGTGATTAATGATGATTGATTAATTGATGGGCTTCGTGAAATGTATAACTGCAAATTTGACACAGTGCAATGTCAAAGTATGATCGGAAATATTAACGCAAAGGAACATATGCTTGTTCAGCACATCTAACGGAGGTTTAAGCAATTGACCAAAAAGCATATTAAGCCACAAGGACTATGAAAACTTCAAAATATCTAGCTCAATAAACATTTGTTAAAACACGACTCCATTAAAGTTGAGATTAGACGTAGTTTGTCCTACATTTAAGGAAATTCAAACCAGCGTCCGACACAGACCAGCACGAGTACCTAAATACATAACCATACAAGTCTCAATTAAGTTTCCCATTGAAAATAAAACAGTACTTTTCGACTCTATTTGTCTTGGACTTCCAATTTCGCTTATAACTATGTTGCATCTCTCTATTTTCATAAATTCTGCAAATAAGTCATTCAATAATGCGTACCATCCTTTTTTCACGGATGATTTAGCATTTTTTATCAATTCATCTGTTAGCAAGGAGGCATAACATCTACGTTCGAAAGACCCCCAAAAGCATATTCCGACAAAAGTGCATATTAAAAATTTTTGAAGGACCTCAGCTACTGATATTTCAACAAAGATCTTGTCTATCACAGTATTTCAGACTACCACATTCATTTCAACCCACGCGTAATATTTAGGGCAGCATAGGTGTGTTGCAGGGCATTTATGACGAGTGATACATATGAAATACAAAGTTTCATAGGGAATAGGTTTTACTGCTTAAGAAAATGCTCAAAAAGTAATATATAATGTTTTTCAGCAGACACCTTATTCTGCCGCAGTGAGTGGATCATGGAACGGATCAGTCCGTAAACGAGAACTACAATCGAGGAGGACGACTCATTTGCGGAGAAGAGGGGAGCAGTAATTAACCGTTCATTCCTCAAATATAAACGCGTGATTAATTAATTATTGTCAGTATTAATTATTTATTGTGCTGTCACCGGAAAGGACTGGGCCAGCGGACAGTTTCAGAGCCCTCAGACATTGGGAAATCGGTTTAATTCTGGTTACCAGAGTTGACACAAACAAACAGCTCATTCCAAATAAAACATTGTAATTCATGCTTATTATTGTGTTATCGTCGTTTTATAAATTGATTACAGTATTGATACAAAAAGTACATCTATGAAAAAAATTTCAGACTTTTGTGTTACCAGAAATTTGGTTAAATTTCAATCACAAAATCTGACTCAAAACAAACAGGTGAAACCAATAAAAAAACATTAAAAAATTTTACAAATAGATTTTTGTCAAATCCAAAATAAAATGCTTTCATTAGGAACAATTAACACAAAAATGGACTTAAAAAGGCATTAACGCCGAATTATTAAACCATATTATATATTTAACAAAAACAAATTCTTTCCGTCATGACGGATATGGGAGGCGAAAGTTTTTAATCCCTCGGATCTCATGCTCAGTTGAAAAGCAGTGGCCATGGTCCAGAAACGAAAACTGCCCGGATAAACGAAAGGTAGGGGAAACCAAAGGGATTTAAAGGCGTTTCTTTTGCTCACGCGTGAATCTGGTTCCAAAAGGGACAGCTACAGCTTCCTCCACTATAACGAACAATCGGACGCTCTACATATGTTTTCGTCTACAGATCACCTTGCTATGCAACAGTTGCTCACCATTCGACTCAGGCCCAACGCACTAAAATGAGAACTTCAAAACAAATTGAGAGTAAAATGGCTGGTTTGAAATGAAGTGACTAGGAAAGAAAGGAACGTCAGTAGTAATCTAATCCGCGACTGTTGTCAACTTAGTTTTCAGGAAAGGCGTCAAACAAGGAAAGCTTACCATTTGAGTAATTGATGTATACGATTTTATTTTTTTATATCGCTAAATTTCTTATTAGAACAGAAAGAATTTATAAATGCTCTAATTAACGTACAAATGATCTTTTTTCTCATGAAAATTATTTCACCAAAATCGGTTAACTTTTCTAGAAGATACAGCTTCCTAAACTCTATAGACTCGACTTTTTTCTGGAGAGAAGCAAGAGACAATAGGTAGGAGAATACCACAAAGAGTAGAAAAATACACGAATCCAGGTAAAACAGATTGTAACACAAAAGAGCCACAAAAGAGAAAGCGAAACAGGGAGCAGAAAAAAACGAAAGCATTCAGCTACTCTTAGGATTTAAAAACTAATGAATACTTATTCAAACGCAAGTCCATACAAGAAAGTAATGCAAGAGAACTCCATGGAAAACTCAACGATCGGTACTTGAGGGAAAGCTTTCAGAGGCCATATTTCTCTGGTGTACCACTGTAAGTGTTAAAACGTATTTTTGATTTGGTTTAATAAGAACTAAAATTAAAGGAGCCCAGTTTAAAGCATCATTCATAAATCTCAAAAAAGGGCAACGTATTTACCCGTTGCAAATTATTTCAAACAAAAACTGTGATATTACGGTGCTATTAGAGGAAAATGATGGATAAACAATCCGAAATATCATTCTTTAATCAGCAAAACCGCTTCATTTAGAGCGGGTAAGCTTAGTCATATCAACGTTAATTTCTCGTGCAGTCTAAATAGGTTGCTTTCCCTTAAAAAGGCTTCATTGAATTGCTACAATTGGTGTACTCTTTCAATTACGGAGTTGCACTGTTTCCTCTGGAATGAATTAATTTCGTCAAACTTAACTGAACTATCATTAATCAGGTTACTACTAGCCTCTCGAGTTTCCATGGGCCACTTCTATTAAGAAAAAAACCCTTTCCCATGGATTTTTATGTCACTAGACGCACAGTATATCGTTTTATTCCTCCTCACCTTTTCAGATACATCAGGCACCTTGAAATTCAATCCCTATCTACCACTAAAAACAGTCATCTCTCATTCAATGATGATTATTGCTTACCTGCCTTCACTTTTGTCGAATCCTAGATAAAAAATAATTTTGTGGCCACTTAACGACGGTTCGGTAATTAAAGCGTGTAGTTTTTCTCTATGCTATTGATCTTAAAAGCTATGAAGCAGTCCAGTCTCGACCGTCATTTTCACAGGGATATAAAATCACATTCATGGATGTGGTCAACAGATTTTTATCTGCTTAACGGTAATCATCTCTAGGAATTTTAGGCTCCTTTGAAATGGAGATACGGTAATAATACCTTTAAGACTATCAATATAGCGATTACAAAACAACGAGTAAATCAGTTTCAAATTTATTTTCAGTTTCAGGCCTTATTGCTAAGGAGAACTGATCTGAATTTTAAGAAGCAATTCGTATCGGCGCGTCGCCCGGTTTTCTATACATTTGACTCACGACTAGACGTATCAACCACCTCAAAAATTTACATCTTTCATTCAAGAAATAAATCAAACCCTTATCTTTTTAGTGGCTTCAAAACCCCACAACAAATCCAATAAGACTTACGGTCAGGGCAGCTCCATTTTAATGCCCAACGGTCAAACAAATCAGAATTATTACGAATCTTAGAAATATTAACTAATGTCACAAATTAAGCATATCACATAAACTCAGTAAGAGAGAAAATGAACATATACCATAGCAGATTATTTATTAACACTAGAGTTGAGCAATAATAAAGTTATATTAAGAAGGAGTGCAAAATGGAAAATTACCCTGGATTTTATCGCGAGCGTTAGGACGCAGCTTAGTCTCATCACTCCTTATTATGCTTATAGCAACCAAAAATATATTGATTGTCAGATCAAATACAAACATAACAAAATATAAAACCTCTCGAGTACCACAGCTTGTACAAAATGGAGTGTAAGCTGGTTATTTATCTCTAAGGGAATATTAATGGAAGGAGTTTCACATCAGAAGAGCTCTTTAGGCAAGAGGTAGAGCTTCTGCTGTTGTGTTGGTTCAATGCCTATGCATTGCAAAGGTTATTCATTTAGTTTATAAGTCAGTTCAGATGGAATACTTTGAGAACTGACCATTGCTACACAGCAGTTTATCTCTCACAATGTACGTGGTTTTATTGTCATTTTATCGGCGTGCACCTCCCAGTGCATTCTCCGCTTTTCTGTCTCACAGAAGACATCATTTACATTTCTTTACCGCCTTTACTCGATCTTTATATGCCCAATGAAAAGTGTGTCGCCCAATTAAATTAATATTGCCTGCATCTACTTTGTTCTAAGCAGTCTGCATTTTGTCAGCTCTCGTTTCTGCTTCGTACATTATGATAGGTCTGATACATGTTCAATATGAGTGATTTTTGTGTTCCGTGCCTCTGTATTTAGTTTTGGATAATAGTCGAAATTCCTGAGGCGAAAGCAACCTTGTTTATCAGTAACCAGACTTTATTCTTCAGGTATCCTTAATTATAGATTATCTTTCCCAGGTTCCACCTGAATTCACATACCCTACGTTAAACTATTCAGGTGGTGCACCTAAAATAATTTTCCACAGATAAGACAAGAGGGGTAATGATTACCAGACTCTTCCACGTGCACGCCTTACCTCCCCTCAGTAATGAGTAAATTAACGGCTGAAATCCGTCCCATCCCTAAGTCTCACCCTTTTGATTTCACTCAATCCATTCTCTCATCGTCCCAAACCACCAACCCTTGCAAGGTTCCCAAGGGATGCTCTCAACCCGCGAGGAGACAGAAGGAATGAAGAAGTGAGCCTGGGATCGTGGGCACGGGGAAGAGGGTATGGGTGTAGGGCATGGACAATCCCCGGCGAATTAGTGGTTTGGCGCAGGATTAGTGAAGGGACTGAGCTGTTGCCGAGGATCGCCCGGGACGCTTGGGGAGGCGGGAAAGGCCGGTTACCCCGGCGGGAGCGTCGGACGGAGGTGTAAGAGAACGGGACCCAGGAGTGATCCTTGGTGTACCCTTTGGTTAAGGAGCTCTTTGCCGCTCCCTTCACGGACAAGACTCCACTGGGGCGTGTCGGTTGTTAGGCGCTTTGGTTACAGGGGTGTTCCCCATCCTCCTCTCCCGAACCCTTTATCCGCCTCCTGTGTGAGGTTGTTGGGGGTGTGGGAGAGAAAGCGTGTATCGGTTACGAGGACGGGAAATGTCACTTGCGTCAAGGAATCCGTTGAGCGAGAGTGGCGGGATGAGATTGAGGCTGTAGTGGAGTTTGTACCACGCTTGGTATGCGGGGTGTGGGGGAAAGGCCGACACTATCCCTGTGAAGGCACCCCCTGCCTCCCAGTCGTCCCCCTCTTATTCCATCCCCAAAAGGGGCGGCGGGGGGGCGCTCCGGCTCACGGGTTACTCCCAATGGAATGCTTGTTCTTCTCTCGCTCGCCCGACTGCGAGAAATTCGGCTGAGGCGATGCGGACAGTGGGCGGCCGTGGAAGGGGTTTGAGGATTGCCACCCCGCCGACAGCTCAAGGATCTCCCTCTCTTAAAAGGTTGATTAAATTGGACGGGAAACTGCCGCGGCGAAATTCGCACTGGAACGCACCCTGACTGTTGATTTGGTGAAATTAGATTAGACCTAAACTATGGCTTACTCCGAGCGGAGCTTAGCCCAAGCAATGAAGTACTAAGTTCAAAAATAAGCAAAATAAAATTTCCTGTAATTGAACTTCTAAACGTTAAAAGGAATACATCTTGAACTGTCATAATATTAATTACTAATGGAGAATATTAAGAAGAAAAACCTGAAAATTCCGAGTGCCACAGTTAATATCTGGTCTTTCAAGAAACACGCATATGATACAATACGATATATAATAGAAAAAAAGTCGCTATCGTCTCCAATAATTAGTGAGTAATGTATCAAGTCATTATATATGCGCCAAAAATGATAAGTTTAGGTACTAAATACTGCCTTTTATCTCATTGATATAGCATTGGGAATTTTTGCTGCTCTTAATTTGACCGCTGCCTCTTACTGTGAGTTATGGCATTGAATAAGCGATCCTAGAGAAGAAATAATGTATTCTATCTCAACAACTCCAAAATTAAACGATAGAGATAAAATATTTTACTCCCCTCTCCTAATCCAAATTGTTTTCATAGCCATAAAGTAAGCATATTTTGGCAGAAATTGAATATTAATTTCATACCATGAAATTAAGGTCGGAAAAGAATGAGGAGGGCTTAATGATCAGTCAGTGATTTCTCTTAAGAAATATTTCGAAGCGACACGAGAGAAACATGCGTATAATGAATACTAACTCCTTAACACTTAAAGAAGAATATATCTCACCTTCTGTTGAATGAAAACAAGTTAATGACTTTCATTTTATGCTATCGTATTTTCAGAGATTCTGGAAAACATCCATTTCGGACCCCTTTTATTGACATTTAAATTAGCCTTCACTACGGAAAGGCTTTAATCTGCCTTAAAAAACGTTAAAAGTCATAATAATTATTACCACAAATCAACTGAAAGGTACGGTATATTTCTTGGGGTGGATTCAGAAACCCTCAAATCTTAAATCTAGCGGTTGATTGTCAACAGATTATGCTCTTAAATTATTCCGAGAAAGAAAGTATTATGCGCGTGGTATACTAAAGAAATAATTACTACCAGTGATGCACGTTGAGGAGGTAAATAGTAGAATATAGTATAAACCGGCTATCAATGGCCAGCAGAGCATATAGCTGAAAACTCCGTCTAATAGAATGCACATATATCAGCGTAGGATGTTCATCACAACAACACAACATTTATTTCAAATTTGAAAGAAAGGGTTGAAACAATACGCCAATTCGTAACGGATGCCTAGATTGCTTCTCTTACAAAGTTTAACTCAATTTTCTTAGATGAGCTATCACGATTTTATTTCCAGCTGAGCATTAAATATCCATATAGGATATAAAGGGTTTTTTCTATAGCTTGGAAAAAGTCGTAAACATCACGCGTAATGAAAGCAATATCTGAAACTCTTTTCCTTATAAACGTTCAGTATAATAATATTGTTTTTGATGTGCTACTTTTTCTGGTAAAACAAGAAAATACAATAATTCTCACAGCATAAAAAATTGTCGAATATTCTGCAAGAAAACAAGAAATACATCAGAAAAAGGACTATTATTTACAACAACCCATTCCTCAACTTAATAAGTAGACAAACAAAATTTTAAACCAGGTGAAATCTAATAAATAAAAGTCTCTTCCATTTGATAAATTTTTATGGACGGCCAGTTGTACTGCTCTACATGCCCAGAATCTTCATTTTGCGGCACTGCCATTATGCAGATGCGGATAAAATATAGTGAAGCCGAGGCACAAGGAGGAAATAACTCGAGATATCACGTCCAACTGTCAAGCCATGGGAGGAAGATCATCTCGGAAACCCTTCAAGGATGGAAGGAGGGCGAGGAAGACCTGGCAAAGTAAAAAATCGGTGGCCCATCATCCAAAACTGCTTCAAATAGAAACCCACTCTCAAGAAAAGGATGTGGAGTAGGGAAGCGGATGGGACGAAGGAGGAGCGAGAGAAGATGGTCTAAGAGGAAGGAAGAAAGACAGGAAGGGATAGAAGGAGAAATCCTGAGAGAATGGTTGTAAAGTAGCCGATAGGGAACTGGGCCGGTGTCCAAAGGATAAAGAGGAGAGGCACGGGGAAAACCGTTCTGCCCTCCGAGGAAGTTTATCAGAATTAATTAGAAAATTACAAATACTGAATGGAATAAAACAATTTTACTATCCACAAACTAAGATTTTTATCCAGAGATAGAAACGTTGCTTCACGAGGGTAGATACCTACACATATCTCCATTTCTACATATTACCCTATTTTCTATCTCAATGGTGTATGACAAGTGGTGATTTATCACCAACATGCACCATAGCATAAAACATTTAATCTCACGAGCATTCACTACTCCATAGGTATGCTACCAATACTAAAGAAAGTATTCAATTAATTTACAATGAAACAACATGAATGTGATACGAGATTCAAGCAGGTAACATGCAAAACAAAATAGTAGCTCGGCGTTGCATATTTATAAACATGCATTAGGGAGCACATCAACTAATCGGCTAAACTAACTGTCATCTAACATACTTCACAGTCTTAAGGCAGCCATTATGGTCTCTTATCGATTGCGAGAAAAACTACATTTTAGTCCTGTCTTTTCTGCAATCTCCTCAATTTTATTCTCATGATCTGATCAACTGTAGTATCTATACATTTTCTACAGGGTCACCGCAGGAATTTTATGACAACAGCCGGAGAGGAGAAGGAAAATGAACAAGGAGGGCGGTTAGGTCAGAAGTTAATCATATATTAATGGTGTGGCTTAAGTTCATGTCATAACCTTGCTCGTCATAATTTCTAATTTAACGTGAGAGGAGCCCGTATACCTTTCAGGTGGGTAGTATTGCACACATTTGTGGCTTCCATTGTTTCTGCGTATAGGATGCTCTAGTATAGGTTGACAAATGAGCAGAGGGTATGAAGTCATCCACGCATAAATGAATATCTAATTATGGCCAAGGTCTTAATGCTATTACAACAACATCCACAGACATTATGGCGTAGTTAAATGTTAATTATGGGTAATTTAAGTTTTACTTGGATAAACGCAGAAAATTACCCATATTGAGCCCTTAATCACTTTCAAATTCATCGCCATATAGCCTCTTTCATTTGAGTTTGAATATATTATATAATTTTTGTGTGTTCTGTATATTGCAAGATATGCGGATGTGCTAAACATGAGGGAAACAGCTATTATATGAATTCAAAAAGTACTGATCCAGGTTTGAGCAAAAACGTTAATTAACATAAATTATTTCTGCCAGTTTTGTTCGTCCAAAAAGTGTACATAATGTGCTTAGTTTTTCAGAAATATTTCACACTGAGAAGTGGAATAAGAGAGCACAATATCGCCATTTCCACTGGAATCGCCTCGCATAATACTCAAGTATATTACTGCGTCGCTGAGCCGGTTGCTCTCTTCTGTTAAGGATTCGAAAAGCGCGCATAAATTTAGTATTAAGTGCATTTTATACATATTATCATTTCATGTTTTAACTTTAAGAAAATGAACTTTAGTAGTGTGGTAAGAAGGTTACAAGACGCCAGCGAAATTCAAATTTCCGAAAAAATGGCAACTTTTCATTAATATTGCTAAACTCATAGTGGTGTGACTGATGACATGCCTTATGGAAAAAGCTTAAAACGTACACTTTAGTCAACAAATATATCAATTCCTTCTTAATACTTTTTGCAGATTAATAAGCCAATTGTAGCCCCGTTTATTTTGAAACTAACGTATTTAATTACAATTTGCTGCTAAAAAGACCAAGCACTTTCAGAGAGTGGAAAGTTTCTGAGGATTTTGAGGAGCAAATTGGACCATATTCAGCAGCACGTGAGGCTCCGCACTTAATGTAAAATCTATAAATTGTATATTGATTTGCTTTATTCCGCAGCATTCAAAAAGGATAATTGAATATATGCATGCGCACTATTTATATTTGATATTAAATATTTTTTTATATTTAATACAAGGAAGTTGAAATTATATTCTGAAAAACAGTGAAAAATGGAGTTGCAGCGAGAGAGATTGAAAAATATTGCAGTAGAATTAAAATGATTGGTAATTATCTTTTCTATATTGTTCAGTCCTTAGAAAAAACCTGTTCCTGACAACATTCGATGAATATAAAATGTTAACTAGATATGATTTTCTCGAAGTTTCATCCATTTTTTTCGTTTCTGACAAGTACGCTTAAGTTTGATTAGCGAAAAATATGAAAATGATAAGGAAAATATTGCTAATGATGTCATAAGTACGGTAGTAAGTTTTTCTGTCGTAACTTGAAAATGAGGAATACGAAATTTCCTATTCGTTCTCGATTGGGATTTACAGAGTGGGAGGTTAGGAAGAACACAAGGAATGAAAGGGTTGAGATGGAGAAAGATAGACGTTGTGGGGTCGGGTGAGTGAGAGGAGATGAGAAAGCTACACCCGCGAGGTTTGCGGCCGAAATCCGAACCAAGAGCCTCGTCCCGGGGAAAACTTTGATCTCCGTGGAAGGACGGCGTCTCGAAGACTACACGAGACGGCTCAGAGCGAGCTAGCGAGCTGCTCGGGAGCCACTGAGTGGGAGAATCACTTCCCTTTCCCACACCACCGCCACACGAATAAGAGGGCGGACTCCCGCCTCACGAACTGAGTTCTTGCGTGTGTGTGCGCGAGAGAAGGGAAAGAGTTTAATTGCTGTCGCAGTAGGATTGCTGGTGTGGCTGAGATGCGATGAGAAAGGTCTTGCAGCGGAGAAGCGAAAGGGGTAGAATGTCGGGAGGCAGTGATGGTATGGGGAGTTGGGACTGAGGGAAGGAATATAGGGAGTGTACAACCAAAGGGGTGAGTTGGGAGGTGTCAGTATCACCTCCTTTCTCCCATGCCCGCCTTCCGTATTCCACACTTTCCGCATTCGCTTTGCTTCCTCAACAATGTTACACCCCCGCCTTCTTCACCGCTACGACCCACATCTTCGATCTCTACACTGGCACTTTCTCCAACCACTCGGTATATTGCTTGACCTTGGTGGGCGGGTTTCATGTCCTGAGTACCCCATGCATTCAACTTATTATTTCAGTTTAAAAAATACTGCATTTTTTTGGTATCGCTTCATGAAGGTATTTATTCCATTTAGGACACCTGGAAGAATGTTAAGGGGGCGTCCACAGTGATTTGATGAGTTCTGTTTATTCCGCATTGATTCATTTTTTATGGGCAACAGTTTCGCTAGCGTTACAGATAGCGCAGAAAAACGCAGAATAATTTCATTAGGGAAGATGGCTATCCTCTCTCCTCAACGTTCAAACGTCATTACCAGCAATTAAATTCAAAGTTCATTCCGGCCATTCAGCGAGCGCCCTACTCGCTCAATCGTTAGGTATTATCGTTAGGTTAGTAGCGGAAAAGAATAATCTCCGCAGATCATTCAGGACTGACGACGATAAACAGAACCTGGATAGAAAGTATGGTCCTAGTATTAGATAGATGAGGAATTTACTCGCACATTTCCATGAGGAGACGTGAACAACTCAATTCTGATTCCATAAAAAGTATTATTTTGTTAGACTCATTTAATTACTTAGTTATACTAATTGATGAAACAGTAATAGAACATACAGGATAGTTAATACTTGAGGATTTAAGCAGATAACTATCTTTTAAGGAACACGGAAATCCTCACTCATTCACACACAAGTACATTTTGGAGGCAATCATATGTATTATAATTTAAGTAGTGACCTAAGGAAGGAGATATTGATGCAGCTGATCCTCACAGTAAATATGACAAGTTTAGTTTTCATGAGGAAAGATTAACAGCTTAAAGAATATGACACACCGCTTTTTCGTGATGAAAATAGACGGTAATTGGCTATTTACAGGGAAGCCTGCCTGGTAAGAGTAGGATATAAAAATAGTCATGCAAGGCAAAAAGGAGAATTAGGATCGATTAAGAATGTAAAAATATAATAATAATATAAATTATTTTTCTTAGAGAAATATCAATTTGGTACTTAATTTCAACGCCTTAAAATAACACCTGTGGTTGAAACAGGTAAAATCAATTAAATTTTCGGTGAAAAATATTTAAAGATATATTATCAATTAAGTTGAATTATCACATGCCATTATTCATTTTTATTCAAATTTACGTCAAAATGTTACATTTTAGGCGGAATAACCAAATGAAATTCTACGTGGCAGTCATAATTGCCTTCTGGACTAACAAATGTTTCCTGAGTAGCCAAAAGGACCCAATTTACTTAAGCGCAATTACTATAGCTTACCAAATTATCTTAAAGTATTATAACCAAAATTGAGCCAGTTTTCATCTCATGGTTAAACTTTCACTCAGAAACTTTTAACGCGAAGCTTACAATACCAATACGCGTAGATTAATTGCTTTCATGACATAAGTAACTTCAGGCGTCACTTTCAATGAAAGCCTAGAATTCTTGATGAATAATCAATTACTGTGTACTATTTGCCAACTTTTATCAATCACTGAACGACGTTTGCAAAGAAAATTACAATTTATTTCCTTCAATATTGACAATTATATGTTGAAACCTTGATATTATCACTCCAATGTAATGAATCTTGGTCCGGTCAGAAAAATAAGCGTGAAGATGGTACACAGAGTATAATGGTTCATCATGATCACCGATAATTAACTCTTTGAGGAAAGACTAAGTACTATCCGTTAGCGCAGGGACAATTGAGACAAGGTTATCCGCCTTCTCATTTGGAACGTGTGTTTGCATCGTCGCAATATCATTACCACCTAATCTCGGACGACCGCTTGGAGGAAAACAGCGGAAAATTACTCTCGATCTCCAGCGCCTGGGATTGCATGGCGACGAATAAACTTAGCCCGGGAGTGACCGAGTGCGAGGTGGCTGCTAATTCAATTACGGCGTCTTCACCTCGACTTGGCCGCGGGGGCGTCGGCGAAACGTCCAAATTATTCTCGGGGCCGGGGCGAATCGCACTTGCCCGGAATTGGTGCACGCGCATCGTCGACAGTGCCACCCAATTTGTCCACGTAATGAGCGGTCCCTTCGTCAACCCCCTCGGTCACCTCACCTCTGACCCTTAGCCCTTCAGCTGGGTCGAGATGCTCCATCGAGATCCTAGTGTCAATCTTCTCCAAGACTCTGAGATGCCAATTTCGAGTGCGACAATGACCCACGGGTGATTGACCAAGGTTTGACAGAGCGGCACGATATATATACATATGATTTGGGTCGCCATTGAGTTCCCCCTAACTCCCCCGTGAAGACCCTTGGCACGGTAGACCCGGGAATATCATCTTGTTCCATCAAATGAAGAGATGAGGGAAGCCAAGTTCATGACAAATTAGCCCAGATGTGGCGGGTGGAATATTTTTCTGAGAAGGTTTACTGGTAGACATATTTAGTTGCCTGATGGGTGATTGGTTGACGTTTAAATAAAACACTACCTCAGTAGCCGAAAATATAAATTATTTAAGCAAAAATTTAAAAATAAATATACCTCGGGATTTTTCATGCTTTTGTATCATGCGTCTCACATATTTTTGCAACACCGTAACTCCAGTACATTTATACATGAGATTATTCATTTATATGCGTACCTTTTATACACACGACTGGCATTTGCAATTTTAAGACATCAATTTCGCATGTAGAGTTGTATTAATATTTATGTAAGCACAAATATTAGCTACAGCCAATAAACATTTGCCGAAACCGCTTAATCAAACCAGTTTAGTGAAAAACCACAGTGGTAATGAGGTTAACAATCTGTAAAATATTTAGAGCTAGGGGAAGAAATTGTAGAGGTTTCGCCAGAGAAGTTTTTCAGCGTATAAATGAATTATTTTAGGTCAGTTTAAGTCACAAAGTTCAACCTCTATTCATATTTATGTTCACCTCAAAGTTCATATTTATGATCATGTTTGGAATTCTTTCTTTCATATGGCTCTAGTGTTAGTGGCTCAAGATAATTTAGCCAACCGCAAATTAGGCAATAGCTAGATAATCCAAAAAACTGTATATGGGCCAGAAATACGTGTTGCGAGCAGAGAAGCTCGACAGCTTGGAGGGGCGAATTCCCAAGATCACCCGATAAAAGAAAATGAAATTCGTCCCGAAAATCATCTTCAGCACGCGAGTAGCGAGGTACTCATGAAATGTGGGAAAAATACAGGCTCAGATCTTTACGTGGATGCGCCTAAGTCATGGGTTCAATCTATTTTCATAGGCACAACCTCATGGAAATATTACATCAGTTAACGCCTAAGTTTTTGTCTATATTTCCGCCGTAAAAGCATTTCGTGACCAGGATTGAATGTAATTTTGAAGACACGCTATGGCAAGAAATCAAGTCTTTCGACAGGGAGTAAGATTAAACAAGATGTGAAAGGTGGAGAAAATTGCTCCAAGAAATGGGGCACACAGATAGTTTATTCATATGTCATTAAAGAGTTTTGGAATTGAGAGAATAAGGAGGCAAACTATTCAACAGATCTCACGAACGCCTGCAGGTGATCAAATTCCTGTGAATTGAAAAGTCAAAATTTATCTTGAAGAAAAAAATCAATTTACAGTCTCTTCTTGGGGCTAAAAGTATTCAGTCATCTGAATGGAATGCTATCTATATCTATATCTTAGAAGCATTCTTAGCAAGCATTTTTTGCAATCAAATCACGGTATTACAGCTAAGATAGAGAAATTTATTAAGGAAAAAAGAAAATGTTTTCAGAATTAGAATTAAAGAGATAACAAGGCCCATTTCAACAAAAATACTTAAAATAATATAATTCTTTGAAGCTAAGACCTGTCGAAGAAATTTTTAAAACTTTGAGCAAAATGTCACATTAAATTGTTCAGAATCCGCATTAACTTTGGGAATAGTAATACATTAATGCCAACAGAGAAATAAAAAAATTAAACTAAAGATTCAGTCATTCTCATTGCAAAAGAGATGTCTGAAGAGACTCAAGACTTTCGCATACACAAGTTTGCTAAGCCTAGTCTGTTTCATGGTGCATACAATCTCTTCGAATATATATACACTCCTAAATGTCAAACTAACTGCTTTTTTCTGATGTAGCCACCGGCTGAAAACAACAAAATAATTCCTGTTAGGCCGAGAGAACTCTATCTGAAAGCTTCCCAATATACTACCCTGGCGTATCAATTGCATTTGTTGCTATCATGTGTTGCTGTATACTCTTGTAAAAATTGTAATTCAACTCTATTTTATTGCAATAATTAAACTATAGTCAATTACCCAAATATAGCAAAAACAATACAGCAAGATGATGCAAAGAGAGGTAAAACAAACTTTCGAAGATTAATTTAGCTAACTTAAATTATTGGGAAAATATATTTTTCATTTTTGGCATACAAATATCTCAGTGCCAGCAGGCACTATTATTAAATCGCACAGTTCAGTATTTTAAGTCGTGAAAGGTGTTCCAAACATCATTCTAATCACGCTTAAGCTATCTAACACACGTTATTATTAGCAAAACATTAATGAAGAAATACAGGCACCAATAACGGCTAAAGACAAAACAAACGAGGGCTGACGATGCTCCTCAAATTAACTCAAAATATTGGATTCAGTAGCCAAGATTAACTTAATTCGATATGGATTTCAAGTAAATCGAAGCTATTTTAACGATTTTCCATTGGGACTACTAATGTCACTCCTTTGACTATTACATCATATAAGATTCATAACCCCAAACGAAAGCACACACCTAGAAAGAGCCATTACGATTTTTTTAAATTGCACTGAAATTTTCTCCAAAAAATGTAATACTATACAAGAATTAACATGATAGAGTTTCTCTTCAAACCATCAAACCTATTAAGCACTTTGTAACAAACTTTTAAAGGAAGTATAAAGCTCTTTTACTTTAACGGAGAGACGTTCCGATGATTTTTTTTCCGACGCCCCAAAACTGACCCCTGCGGTACCCCTCACCAAATTTTGTCGTGATTGGACGCCTGGGGCCACCTTGAGCAACACACTCACCCCCAAACTCCCCTTTTCCGGCCGCAACTCTTTATGCTATTCGTGGCACTACCCCCTTTCCACCCCCATTGCATCACGTGGATCCTGGATTAACCTCACCCTCGGGGAAGTGGGAGGAGGGGCTCTCTCAAACCACCCCAGCCTGCCGACCGGACGCGCCAAAAAACAAAGCGCCCACCGACTATCAGTTGGGATGGACTCCCTTACGAACGAGGAATTTAATCAAGCCGGTCTCCTCTCTTACGTGGCCTTTGAAGCGGGTCCACCCCATCGCCTATGAGAGCACCCCGAAGGGATGCCAGGGTGGGGTAATGGAGGGACCGGGCAGCCTACATGGGGTTGGGTTGTTTGGGATGCGCTGTGTGGCATGTCTAGTAATGCGGCAGCAACGGTTAGCCCTCCAGAGTACGAGCGCACAAAAAAATAATAAAATAAAATACCCGACCACCCTTATAAAATTTCCCCCGAGGCGATCCGTATTTTTATTTTATTTGCTCGTGTTTTATTATTTTCTATTCGCGAGAGGCTGGAGAAAAAAACGAATGAAGAAAAGATATAAAAAATAGACTGCTCCCGATACTGTGGCTCGAAAAATAGAGATAAAGCTGGATCGTTAGACATACCTCTCGCAGTGAACGCAAATGATAGAGTAATAATGTATTTATGATGCCTTCCACATTAATTTATGGAACATATGACCTTATAAATAATAGTCCCAGTAATGGATATATATTTCAAAAAGAAGTACTCGTATTAAGAAGTATTGTTTTCGAAATGTTGAGAGAATGAATAAGAATCGAAGATCGAAATGGATTTAAGATCAAGGAATTAATGGTGTGTGAGCAAGAAATCTCAGAAAAATTCCTGATTGTATGTTGTGGATGACACGCATAAGTAGATGAAAAGTAATAGTCTTAAGAACAGTGGGACGTCTATAAAGAAATAAAACTGGGAGAGAAAAGGTATGCTAGAATAGACCATTAAGCACGAATAAATTTTGAGCATATTCGTTTGGCTAATCATAGAAGCTTTAACTAAAATTTTTATTGCCTATCACCACACGAAATGTCGTGATGGACATATATGTGAATACACACAAGGTATGCAGCCCTTCCGCGATTACGACGGTGAAATACAATTAAAATTGCCAAGAGATAAAAAGAGTTATACAAATAAAAAAAAGTAATTACCAGCTATCATAAATATTTTCCCATGGAAAAATACTTTTATAGTAACCTTGGCTCCCACTTTGTCATTCTAATTAGGGGGATTCAGGAAAATGCCATTGAAATAGGTTTTTTTAACGAATCGATAAAATAAACTTTACACACAACTACTATATTGCAGGAATTCTTCAGTTTTTAAGTTCTGAAAAGAAAGCTATCCCAAAAATTTCTTCATTGGGACCAACTTGGTCTTTTTTTAAACATTTTCTGTGGTATAAAAAGCGTAAGAGGACATTTAAAATAATTAACGAATTTTTCAAACGAAGACAGCCGGCATCCTTTTAAAATGTTAATAATGTAGGTTTTAACGATTTCAGAATACAAAGTGGACTCTGAGAAAATATATAGCGTTGGCTCATGGATACAGGATAAATTATTAAAGACGAGTTAAGGAATAAAACAAATACTCATAGCAAGAATAAAATAAAATATTGGTACTATTGTACAAAATCTACGGAGAGAAACCTCAAAGATCAAAATAAGGGTTTGAGGAATCGGAAGAGAGCAAAGCTCGTAACAAAATTTTTCACTTCATTCCAATAATATAGATATTTAATTGTTTTAAATAATTTACTAATCAATTTGGACAAACTAATGCTGTTGTTTAGAGCTCAAAACTGGCAACACTAATGATGACATTTTCGAAGGCGGAAAATTGTTCTGAAGGTTCCAGAATTAAGAACCTTAAATTAAATTTAAATAAATTAAATTTTAAATAGTTTAGATTATGGGAATTAAGTATATGACATCTATTTACTTTCTAGGTACACATAGATATGCGTCCTCATTTTCATTTTACAGCAGATTCATACCCTTTTGTATAATTTCTTCGCAAATTATATCAACATTAGGAATAGGCTGGATTTATTACGTCTTATTTACAAAATAACTTGGTTACACAAAGCCAGGACAGTGAGTCACTTACTATTGAGTCCGTTTAACGTTCATAGAGCGCATGAATACGATGGCAATTACGTCTACATCGCAATATCCAAATCCATGTATTGATATATGCGCTCTTGCAGATATGACAACCTGGGAAAAGAAGTTACATTCCAGAAAGAGCTTCCAGATTGAAATGTAATCAAGAGATAAATGCCCAATGAAAACCAAAGACCCATCCAGTGCAAGTGTGAAAAAATAACCCTAACACTCAATAAAAGGACCAAGGGGGTGCCTCAAGTTTCATAAACTTTAATTTTGCTCCTATTTTGTAGTTTTTTATGAAGGAGAGGATGAGGAAAAAATACCTAAACGATTAAGGAAAAAAAATCAACTCTTTTCCGCTCCACCCACGCCAAGTCCCATTTCCTGCCATCTCCCTTTTCCCACCCCTAAGAACCACCACTCTGCCTCCTCGTGGCTACACTCTTTATGGGGTACTGCGGCCCGCAAAAAAATCCTCCGCACAGACAGAAGAAGACCGTGTGCCCTCAAAGGTTCGACCGAGCCACCCCCCCTCCTCCACCCTCAGCCCCAGGCGGCGCGGCGCCCCAGTAGCGCATCGCGTGCGGCGGCGTAAAGGTGAACTAAATTATTACATACCTACCTACCCTTACTCCTCTCCCCATTGTTTCGAGTGAATAAATTGGGATCGGTATACGGTGTGAAAGGCCAAACGAAATATATATACAAAAAATTGCATAGTGGGCGCGGACGAAAGCACTCAGCCATGGTCATGGGTGTAGTATATTACCACTCACGGGAAGCAAAGGGAGTATTATAAGAGAGACAGAAGCTCGTCCACCGTAGGGTCGGACAGTGGATTTTGAGTGGGGTATAGCTTTTGTATTTCAGGTACAGAGAGATGATATCACATCAGCGCTCCGACCCCAATTTCTTGCAGCGTATATGCTGTCGCTTCTAAGTTCCCCATAATCGCAATTTTGCCCACTTGCGGACGAAAATTTTCCACGAAAAACTCCCAAGCGATAATCTGAAATGACAATGACTCGTGTCCAGCACATCAAACCAGGATATAAATCCTGGTTTGAATAAAAAAAATCTCTGAATATTAAACGCTGTTCTGTAGCGTTTTGTTACATTTCAAGGTCCAGACAATTAACTACTAATATGCTTTGTACGTGATTAAATGAATCATTGGGAGCAATGGTACTGTTAATTCAGTTTTTGACCACACTTCAGATGGATGCGCTGAAGCATTACTCTTCATGCATTCTCTTTTGGACAGGAAGGGTGTTGGAGTACACTTAGTGGTTTTTTTTCAGGAATGGCGCACTTATTTAATTTACTTTAAGTAAATTCCACTGGATGGCTTCTTTGTCTTATACAATTCTTGCTACAAATGCGTCAATGCAAAAATCCTACAGACAATGGGCTACTTTATTGCACATTCAAAGTCTTTGATTCAGCTCCAGATCACCCACATCAACTTCCATACTTGAGTTTTTACACTGGAAAGTTCCTTACCCAGAAGTCTCCTGCAAGATCATGCAGAAGTATTACTGCGAAACCTACGAAATATTTTTCACAAGTTGGTGCATAGTCAATACCAATTGGATTGGATACCGTCGATATTGGCAACAATATAACTAGCTAGTGACAATCCAAAGCTATTAAAAGTTATGCTGTTGAACATACTACTCCGTTAACAACTTAGATTTACGTCGAAAGTCACTTACGGCAATTAACTTGCACTAAATATCGGACGGTGTAAACTCACCTATACAAATTCACTCTTAGCTCTTTATTATCGCTGGCAGGCTTTATAAATTTAGTATAGTTAAAATAGAATCAATGATCTCGCAAAATCAAACGAAGTGTCACGATAAAGAACATAATTTAGATAAAATTCATTATTTATATCGACAAACTAATATTTAGATTCCCAAATGCGAATAACTCAGAAAAAATATTCCAATTTTATCCTTAAATTCAGCGTCCTTTTAGAAACACCGTATTATTGTCGAAATATGAACACGAAAACTGCCTAAAAGGAATCGACTAAGACATCAGTGTACCTTTAGCACACTTTATTCTAGGCAGGTAGTTCGATGGAACATTGTTTAATAATGTGTGTTTACATCATATCCTAAAGATGAGGATTATGGACTGATGTAGAAAAATAATGAAGTTATAAATAGGACCATTATATACGAAAATGCATTATTAAAAATAAAGTATTGTTCAGTGTAATGAATGCATAAGTTTTGCCTCCTTATTACGAGAGGTAGTGATGCGAGCGAAGCGAGGGTTTTCATGCATTAATGTTACAATTTAAGCCGTAAAATCCAGATAAACACCGCTCGCTGGCCACATGCTTTACACGTACATTCTTTTTCGGGCAAGTTCTCTCGCAAAATACCGCCACGCTTCAGCAGACTTGATATCAATCTAAATGAAAACTTAGAATCTTACGTGTTCCCTGTGAGTTAGATCACTGAGGCCACACCTTTCCACTTCCCGACTCCGAAAGAATGATTCGAGGGCGAAATTTTAATTTCGTGCGGGGTAGATTTATGCAATCGGATAAGGTGAATCTAGTTTAATGGTATGCAAAAGGTGAATGTGCCCATTGATCTTGCGAGAGCAGTGCAGCTTAAGAGGGTAACACGAATGAGATAATTAAAAGCACAAGGTTTTGCTACGGTAGCACTCAAAATTATGCCCTCAAGAAAGTAAGATTTCACGGGAGACACAATGTAAGTGCCTCTTTCATTACCCCAGTTCGCAACTACCTGTTAGTGGTTCGCGTCATTACGTGAATTCTTTGAAACAACATTTTTCCTGATACTGTCCTTTACATCTTAAGTCAGATATGTATAATGAAGAAGTGATAAATGCCAGCCATCCATTGCCCTAAATTACCGATAACATTATGTATTTGCCAATTAAGCGCAAGAACACATTCAAAACCCCAGATATTTATCGTTCCCTGCTTCCGTGGCTGATTGGAGTTTTGATTACTTGAAACGAATATTTAAGCAAAAAATTGTAATGGCCCACTACATTTTAGCCACTATTATCACAAAGATTTTTTTATTTTGAAGTAAAATATTATTTACAACTTTTCTACACACACTTCAATCTTAATATCCAAGCTTCATGATCATAAATTTTATCTAGTGAATACTATTTTCATCATCATCTGCCTCAATAATATTGTACTTTCCACGATACTAAGTCCCTAATTCATATTAAAAGTACCCACTATTTCATATTTTTCAAATAACCGGCATTGGTGAAAGCAATCCTAAATTAGTAGAAAAGTTTTCGCTTGAAGCTTGGATGAAAATCTACAGTCAGTCCGCCTTAAAACTTTCATGCTTATGACGTTGGTATTGACAAATCAATATCCTTATCAATAAATAAATACTTATACCTTATTTCCCAATGAAAGGAAAAGAGTTTCGTTTCTATTATTCCGAGAGAATTCTATTTCTATTACTAGCTTCAGTGAATATTACGTTAAGCGATTCATCATCTGGAAAGGAAGTTAAAGGTGTCGAACAAAGTAATGGGAAGACCCAATTTAGTATGCGAAGGAGATGCGGCTAGTAGATTCACGGAATTCCGCAGAGAATGCGCGGCCATCCCTTCCTTTCTCCATCAGCTGGAAATATCTGATATTTTTTTCACGGGGTTTTTTGGTTCATTTCCTGTTCGATACTGCCACCGCCCTAACCTTTTTCAACCTGTTAGAGTAGCGAAAGAACACGGAAGAACGGGAGGGAAATGAGACAACTATTATTTTTATCTTCCTAGGTTCAGAACGGCGAGGCAAAATTCTCCTTAAATCCATAAGAGAGAGGAGAAAAGTGGACAAGGAGAGATAATATTTGTTTTCCTCCGGAATTTATCCCCAGAGGCAGTGTAAGTAGCGCAAGACATGGAAGATAACGACTGCTTACCTAAACAAAAGCAATAAAATGGCCAAAAGACGGTAGGGAAAAACAATGTTATGTATGTAAACAAAAAAGAAAGGCAATACGTTAAAATAACCAATGAAAAATTCATTCTTAAAACATCCACCATATGTTTTTATGTGGTCTAAATTACGTAAACATTATTTCATCCGCATATTAACGGAGGAAAAATATGAAATCACAACCCAATGAAAACATTAGATTGCGTGGATCTAGTGCTAGAGTTTCCTATTACCCGGATGATGCAAGTCTACACCAAAATTCACAAATGTAAAGATACGATTTTGAAAGCTGGGTGTAATTTTAGGCCCTTTTTCTTCTAAGAGCCGGCCGTCACTCATTTCAATGAACCCATACATACCACCATTTACAGGACTCTAAAACTACGACTACATAAGTCATATTCATTTAAACCAAAGGCCAACGAAGCGAGAAAGTTGCTTTCATAAAATATGTGCTTCAAATACCCCCCACGACTATTAAAAACCAAAATAAATTGCAAAATTCGTAAAAAGATAGTTCTTTACAAACACTGGATAGTGAATCAAGTTTACTGCACAATTCTACTACATTCTCTCGGTTTGGTTGCAATCTGAATGTAATTATGACTTAAATACATCCCACGAGGATGTACCTATCCATCTACAGATTCATTAAAAAAATTTCACTACGCTGATGCGTGAAAATACTACGTTTTTAAATAAGTTGTATATAAATGAAATCGAAAATAAATTATTTATAATTACGAAAGATACAAATATGGCAGGAATTGATCGGAGATTCTACCAACCAGCCTTGAAACTACCAAGTGTTTATATCAATTTCATTTAAACAGCAGTAAGCACGGGAATCTCTTTTCAAATAACCAAGGATATAACTATCACTTATTATTTTATCACGCTAAGTATTATTTACCAGAATGCAGTGGAAGTTGAAGATTTTGATAACAGTCGAATACATCCAAAACCATACTTTTGTAATCGATAGATTTAATTATTTCACATTGTGGTAAAAATTAATTTTAAAAACCGTTGTAAATACTACTCACAATAGGAATACCCAAGTGCTTATACGCCAAAAACTGGATTTTCCGGGCAGACAATCTCTAAAATAAGTTATTTTTTTAAATTAAATTCAAAACCCTTCCATCTCAATTCTATTCTGAAACCAACAATTAGTAACAGTTACGGATTCATAAATAGTTTCTCTTCTTTATCATTATGAGTTATTTGAATGGAGGTGCGAGGTGGAATCGTTATATACAGCTACCAGTGTGTTTTTTCTTTAAGAGAAAAATAAATCAAAGCTAAGAGATAAAGGAGAAGTGGGTATGTCGTGTGTTGGTTGAGTGGTTCGTATGATCAGGACACGTTCGGGGGAAAGAGCATGCTATCATGGAACTGTGCACGCGTGGTCAAGGGACTCGGCTCGCCGAACGTGCGTGAGAGATCCTCGACGGGGTGTGATTCTTTAAGTCACGCCTTGTTTCGTGCGAAGCTTCGTGTCGGCGAGGCCGTCTCTCTGCGGTTGTTCTAGTTGAGTGAGGTGGACGGGTGTTCCAAGGTTGGGTGGGGGGGCGAGCGGGGGGAAAGCCTACTCTCCAAGGGTCGGGGGTCTGTGGAGAGGAACATCGATAAGCCCCGATATAAGGCCTAGGGAAAGAAGGGTCTCGGTTTGTTATTCGACAGGCGACCCCAAAACAAACTAATAAAAAAAGACCCGGGACAAAATGTCCCCAAAGGTAGCACTCCCAACTGTTACGACAAAGGAGTGGGAAAGAAAACAAGGCCCTTCCAGATTCTTACGTCATTTTGGCTGATCGTACGAGGCAAATCAGACGTGTAGATTATCTTTCAAGCACCAAAAGAGAGTACTTTATATCGTATAAGGACATAATCAGGTGATAGTGTGTGATATCTGAGACGTAGACATAACACATCTGTGCTCTAAAATATTTTTGTGACCCAAATTTAGCCGGCCTCGGAACCAACGGGGTAGACTCCTGGCCTGCCAGACAAAAAGTCACAGGTTCAAGTCCCGCCTCGGTGGAAAATTCCCCATTCAAGGCATGGGTGTCTGCGTTCGCATGCTGATGTTATAATTTTCCCTAATTTGGCTAATTGCGCAGTATTCGGGGTAGTGCAAACATTAATACGCATAATGAAAAGTAAAGAAAACTTTGCAATTCCACATAAATATTTATTGTACGACCTAGGTTTTGACGTGGCGTACAATAAATATTTATGTGGAATTACAAAGTTTTCTTTACTTTTTATTATGTTAAGTCGATTCCATGAAGTCACGCCCGAGACAACGAATTAATATGCATGTTACAATGAAGTTGGTATATTTAGCAACCACATGTAGGGGCATGGAACATGAGTATTGAGTCAAATATCCAGTTAAACACAATAATTTGTCATTATCAGTGAATACTGAAGGTTAGCGAGGTGAAAAGGTGCCAATAATCCGATTGTATTGACAAATAAATCAATGCGTCTAAATTTTAATGCGTCAACTATAAACAAATAAAAAACAATTAAAAGCAGAAAAAAATATTTTTATCAAAATTATCCTCGCCCAAATTTTAATTATCAAAGGATGAAAACAAAACGTCCACCAATGTAGTGCATGTATCAAAAATATTATTTATATGGCAAAAGGCTAATAAATACATATAAAATAGATAAGTCCCACACGCATGTAGTTTTATGTATAAGCATATCATTTTAGTTAAAGTTAAATAAAAAGACAAAAGAAATTTAAAATAAAGGCTAAATTATGGAGTAAAAAAGTTTAAATCTCATAAGTGACTCAAGTATATGTTTTTATGATATATTTCCTGAATGCTAGTAAAATAGTGATGAGTTAACTTGAACAAGTTCCGTAACATATCCCTTAATATGGAGTCTTCTGATGGGCCAAGTGGCTTTAAAGGACGTCATATATGTATGCAAATATAAATGTTTAGACAAAAATATAAGGAATAGATGAATGAATAACAGAAAGAATGAAACAAAAACTTCCAATAAAGTGAATTTTCTTGTATAAAAAAACCACTTATAGTTACAACAATCCGTGTAGCTAAGATCAGAAAATCCTAGCATGCTGCTTCACATGGAAGCGTTAGATAACTGGATTTAGGTCGATACCAAATTTACACCTAAATTAATATCAGCTCGCATCTTATGACCTTTGAAACAATCTCCCATCCCTATTCAGGTGTGAGAGTTGATAGCAAAGAGAGCATTTCCCAGGGACTAATTGTCGAATTTATTCAACATTTTCATCCACATACATATTTAAACACGATTAAACAATGATCAAAGCGAGATAAGGAAGGAAACATGTCAACGGTTCACAAATGGACAGTGGATAAAAAATATGCATCGAAACTTACCTCTTTGGGCCATAAATTCTATCATCTTTGAATATAATCGGCAAATAATGACCACTCACCTGCAAAAAGAAAAAGTTACAGAATCAGAGTTCATTCTCCTCATACATATACATAAACATATAAATATTATTTTCTTGAGTCCAAGCATACAGCTGGCATGATTAAAACCACAATTTAATCAGTGTAGGTACTCAGAAAGAAAATGAAAGAATTCGGAAAATAGATAAAATGAGAGATATAAAATAAAATATATCCTCAAATTACTATGCCCGTGAGGTAGATAGCGTTTTTTAAAAGACATATTGAGAAAACCGACGGATGTCGTTTTCTAATCTAGCATCGATTTTCGCATTATCTGGCAAACGACTGAGCAGTTTGCAGTTTCCCATGAAGATGAAAATTTAATATTATGCACATGTTGCATCTTGGGAGAACTGTCTCAATTCATACACGCGTAGGGATTTACTGAACATTGCTCTTTTATACACAGTACATTCCGATGTGTCTGTATCATTACCTTGTTCAAATTATGGGATGCCCCGTCACGCGCGCGGGTATAAAGACATGTCCGGCCGAATCAAATTATTTTTCTCATGGCATTTTTCGTCCCATTGTTGTATATATTCGCGAGTGAGGTGCAATTTTAAATTTTTTAAATACTTATTAATCTTCTTTTAACAATTTTCAAGGCATCACTGGTGGAAACTACTAGCAAAAAATATGTTTATGAGATAAAATACTTAGTTAATTCAAGACATTTAAAAAAAATTCCTTGAAAACGGTGCACATGCGCCGAAACCATGGTCGGTTATTCGTAAATAAATGCTTGGAATTATCTAAGTATTTTACTTCTTAACCATGCTCAAAAATTCACAGTCTAGCAACAAACTATAAATCACATTAGTAATTAATTTTTAATATTCAATACCTTAGAAACAATCAACCCATAGCAGAAACTTTATTTACTTTCCACCATAAAATAAATATGACAATGCTCCGTCAGATGAATAAAGTGGTGATGACCTACAACAACGATAGGATAAGCTTGTACCGAGAAAACTTAATTACTATATTTCAAAGATTATTTTTAAAAATCGGCGAGGACTTGAAAGAACCATAGCGAACGCAGGTAGTTAAAAAAATTATGGATGCTTTTCAACCAATCTTCAGCCCTGGGCCGTATCAGAGTGTGTTGCCCTCGAAAGTCTAGACTTTCTGGTAGGCACCACCATTTGCCGAGAGATAATTTTTCCCGTTATCTCCTGAGTGCTGGATCTGCATACTCCTGGATTCCTGAACGTGAAGTTCTCCCGCGGAGTTAAACGGGCTTTATAGCATCAAAGCAATATTTTTGCTTCGTCGCCGGATCTAAAGAGCTTTTGGGGACCCCGTTTGAGGTACGATATACCATTATAGCTTCCACATTTACACACACACCCATTTAATATCTTTATCTAGGTACGAAGAGCAATCTCCCGAGTAATATTCAATACACATGACAGCGAATAGATGGCACACACACACACATACTCTACTGGAAGTATTATGCGCTCGCGGAAACTTTATTTGACTTGGAGATCGTTTGCCTCGAAACCGTTTGAGAGTATATTTAAAGTTAGAGGGTAATTCCACCGCACGTTTTAGTCCCGAAGGGAGGAAAACTTGATGATGAAATGGAGAGTTGGTTACCAAAATAAACTCCGACAGAAGATAGATAAACGCTCGCTATTCACTACGATTGAGTACATGAAATTTAAATTAAATACCGAGAGGAACAGACACTCAAAAAACAGCAGCATCGCATTCTATTTATCGTTAGAGTAGTAATAGTATTTTGTATCCTAAGTATCCATGAAAAAGAAAAATCAGCAAATTTTTTATGCATAAAAATAGATTATTTCATCTTTAAAAATATATATAAACCAGAAAAGTGGAGAGTGTACATAGGACAAGCACAGATAAATTTTAATATTGGGACCAAGGAACATTTAGTGCTTTTAAAAACAATTGTAAGAATAGAAGCAACTTCACCAAATACATATTGTGCAACGATCATGGCAGTAAATTTGTAACCAATATTTTGCATTGTAACTACAGTCCACGTGGGCTCGATGCCCTGAAGCAACTCGAAGTTTGGAGAAGAATGCATGAGCTTGATTCACGTGTTGTAAATGAATGCTTGTTCCCTTTCCCCTACCCTAACCATGAGGCAGTTATACACTGATACCTGACACCTACCTCTCTTCCTCCCCCTCTTCTCCTTACTTCCATCCCCCTCCCCAGTTTTCCCCCAGGGAGTTCACGACCTTTGGTTGCACCTGATGATACGTAGTGAAACCCGGGTTGTGTTTTATCTCTGTGGTGCAGTGAAAGTTACGATTAAAAATGGCTATGGAAATATGGAACCGCTTTTAAAATTCGAGGGAAGGTCAGGAAGGAAAGGAAGTGTAATGAACCCCATCATAACGGCTATATAGAAAAGAATACATGAAGGTACAATAACCGTCAATTAATAAAAGGATCACTTATAAATCAGTTACAATATTATATTTCGCTATAAAAATTACCTTGGTAGAGATTGATTTTGAGGTTTTATATTCTAATTGATGCATGAGTGACCCCTTTATTAATTCACGGTTGTTGTTCCTTCATGTATTCTTTTCTGCATAGCCCAGATGATGGGGTTCATTACACTTCGAAACGTCGTCAAGATATTACATTAAATAATTGACAAGATATTAATATCCTTTTATTAATGGACGGTTGTTGTACCTTCATGTATTATTTTCTGTATAGCCCTGATGATGGGGTCCATTGCACTCTGAAACGTCGGCAAGGTAACATAGTTACATATCTCCTGACCTATCCTCGATATTTTAAAATCAAAAAGCGAAAATTTACCAAACTATATTTAAGCATGGATTCTTATTCTAGAGGCCTGCGCACACAGATTTGCTTTAAGCAGCAATGCAGAGGCGTAAAATAAAACGTGTCGTAGTCTGCAAAGGCGTTTTTTGCCGTGGCATACAGCCCCCTTAGACTTCTTTATATAACGAGCGACATTTCTACCTCAGCTTGCATGCGCACTAGCTAAGAGGTGATCTAACATTTTTTTGTCCCGGACTAGTGGCATACGATTTCTTTTTTGCCTGAAAACGGCGTGATGTGGAAAGGGAAGAGTAAAATGCGTCAAGTTAGTGGACAGGAGGATATGAGCTCCGTGGTTCGGCTTGGAACTTGACGGATCACAAACGCAATGAGTGGCAGAGTCGACGCTGGACGGAGGAGCTCAAGGGATTTCTCCATCTCGACAAGCCTCAACCTGGAGATTTAATTTTTTTTTACAAATTAATTGGAATGTTTTCCCCCTTTCCCCATCTAAACCCTCACAAAAAAACAGAACGCTTAAAGCCCTTGAAAATCTCTGCGTGGGATGAATACATTGCGGCATTTGTCCCTCAGAGACAAAAATATTCAAGCGTGTAAATCTAATCTATCCGGTTTGTTGTAAGGCATGAGGACTCGCTCTCCCATCCCGAAGGACGCGAGTTCGAATCCCAGTAGTGAGAGAAAATATTATTGAAATTTCGATTCCCCTTCTGTAATACCTTCCGTCCGTCAGAGGAGACGTTAATCCGTGGTACCCTCTGCGCCTTTCGTTAACACCACAGTAATTCCGACGCCGAGTTCAACTCCTCTTTCCCCTCAACCCATCAATAAACCTTATAAAATCCTATTACTTTACATCCTACGTCAAAAATGACCTCAGCATTTGGTCACCTACTCAAATAGACAACAAACCAATGAATTAAACACCTAAACTACTATAAAACACCCAGAAAGCCATCTCAAAGTTTATTTGAGGATGAGAGTTGCCATTTCTACGCCGTATCCAAACAAATATAGTGAAGCTACCACTACTGGAACATTAGTTTAAAACCAGTAAAAACTTGTCATAAGTTATTTTTGGTGAATTTCACCAACATGAACTATTATATCGATATGGTGCCCTTGTTAGAGTGTACAGCGGGTAAATTCTTAGTTCCAGATAGAAGAATAGGACAGAAGCTTTCAGGAGTATATTAATTAAACAGCCACACAATATATCGATAAATAACATGAAAAGAATCATTGGCAGCAGTTTGTTATATTATCGATCGTCTAAATTTAGCAAAAGGTTATATTTTTCTAATGTTCATTTTATAACATAGCTTATTCCTGCAGCAGTTTGTTAGCTACAAGTAGGAGCTGCAAAAGCAGCAATTAAATTTCAGAATACATTTTAAACTGATCTATCAATAAATATGATAGAAGAAGGGTGCTTCGTTGGTTTGGCCATGTTGAGAGAACGGATGAGAGTCGAATAACGAAACATATATAAGAGTGAAATGAATAGTGAGAGAGGTAGAGGTAGGCTGAGAAAGTTGTGGTTGAATGTGATTGAGGATATTCTTAGGAGGAGGAATATTAGGAGTCTTAAAATAAGGAGAGTGAATGAAGCAGTGTATGGGGGTAAACGAGGCAAACGAGGTTTACAAGGATAGTTCAGTATGGAAGAAATTATTGAAGCAGAGTTAGGTGTACAAATATTTATTTATGAAAGACACTTGGTGACTGTGCCTACCCCGGAAGGGAACGGCGTGATTGGTGTGTATGTATGTAATCTGCAAGAATACCAAGTATCTCAAAGAAAAAGACAGCCATTACGCAAAAGTAATTATCCAACAAAAAATGTAGCAGTCAAAATGACTACCTTGGGAGCTTTAGACCAAACTATATCATAGAACGCTTTGAGGCAACAGATTCAAGTGAAGCCAGAACCCCAAAGACCAAAGCAGAACCGCGAACGTAAAAAAGTGTAATAAAAAAATCTGTAAAAACTAGTCTCTCTTTAGACGAGAATATTAATTAAGATTTAAAGGAGGACGAGATAAAAGGTAAACACAACCGCGTGGGTATCAGACTGGAGCTACCCCGTAAACAAATTTTAATAAATTGTTTGCACTTAGCTACGCCCATGCTCGAATGACCACCCTACAGAGATTAAACGTACGCAATGCAACAGTGCACGCAGTGGAACACAAAATAGAGAATTCTTACAAAGAGCGTTGTACCTCATCTGTTTTTCACGCACGTTGCAAAAAATTGGTTTTTTGGGAGCAGTACGAGAGCCTAAATTATAATAAAATGAGACAAAGACGCATGCGTATGCGCTGTAAACATCAACACTTGTCATTGAAGCTTTGTGAGCTAATGTCTTCCTCTTCATCAATTTCTGAAAATTTACGACCTACTTAAATACTTGCTCCGCCCGCTCATGGGATTCCCGTTGCTCGGTGACGGAGATGATGTCATCACAGATATTCGACGGCAAAATGAATTGTGAGACATTTTTTTACACTTCCGGGTATTCAGTTTATTGAAAAATGTGCTCTATTCATCTGATATCGTCAACTGAGCACTCGTCATACGCATCAAATTTCTCACAAATTAAACTCGAAGTTATACATTTATAATTTAACACTTGTGTCTGATGAACAACGAGTATATTTACTACTCTTTATTTAAACGCAATTTTTATACTCAAAGCCCTATATTTTCATCTACTACCGTTCCAATACCGTTCTCAGTGCTTCATATTGTTAGTAGCGATTTCATGAGAACGTAATGATAATTTCATTCCATATTTTCGAGCAATTCACGCAAATTATTGCTTCAAAGTCAAAACGATTTTACTGACCACAAATTTAGCAAAACATTAATGCAATTTCAGAATGTGTCATACATTTAAAGAGGCATTTAACGGTTAATGTATTTCTTACCTAAATAAAGACAATTATTTTTTGGTTCCACAAACAAAAACGAAAAATTTACATAAAATGCATGTACCACAAAACCAGTTTCTGTTTGCATACCAATCAAAAAACATGAATTTTCATATTTAATGCAACCTACAGCAAATACATGGTATAGTTTGATAATGAACTTTTGTGGTTTCTGTGGTTGGTTGAAACCAATTTATTATTTAATTATTTATAGCATTAGTAATATTATTGACATAATTAATAATCAAATACAAAACATGGTCATTAAGACTCTCTGAAACCACGCAATTAATCTAATAATAATGCCAGCACACAGAAGTATTAGCCAAAAGTGAATGAAGCGGATGAGGTTTTTTTATCATTCACGAATGACATCCGCAAAACTGAAGCGAGCCACAAATGTTCGACTATATCACGCTGTACCTAAACAAATGCATCAAAAAATATTTTGAGTTATTACAATTTAATACATCAACTCATGGCAAAATGTTTGTTCAATTATAATACTGTTGTAATCCGTTTTTTTCTGCACGGAAAAGTAGATCTTTAGAATAATATATAAATACACATTGAATGGATGCTAAATATGACAAATCGTTTTTTATCTTAGTAGTTATTTAACTAAACGATGATCCCACTACCCGAGGCGTCGTTACTGAAAGCACTGTATTTTCAACGACATGAAAGAAACTGAATGAACAATACCACATTTGGTCACGCAGTCGTAATGGAACATCCTTAAACGAATGAAAAAAATACACGCAAAGGGAAATGATAAAGAATATCTCCATTCAATTGTTTGTTTATCCCAAGTACGGCGGTAATGGATGCTGCGTACGGCGAAGCACACAAAGCGATTTTCCTTTGAGAGTCCCCGAACCGAAATGAATTTCGTTTCAAGTAACTCTGCCATGTTTTGAGCAGTATGGCACTCGGTAGTTCATGAAGTTCTCGAGTTACGAGTTTGCAAGCAGGATAAACAGGTAGCGAGTAAATAAATACTCGGTATACATCTCCTGCCCCGAGCTAAATTATGAGCGTTATACTATCTAATCCAAAATTATGAGCGTTGAAGAGTTCAAAAACAAATTCTCTTGATGAACATGCTGAGTAGTGAACAGCTTCACCGTGTCTCGTATAACGAAAGGGCTAAAATTTCAATTTTCGCATTGTTTGCCGGAAGCTAGGAAGAGATTAATTCATTTTACTGAGAGATCATAAAAGGTAAATAAAGCGAGTTAATACTTATTACGAATGTTTGTAAAGATAAATGAAATTCATCGTATTTTGCCGGCACCGTTGTGCCTTTATGTACTCAAGTTGTTCCCAATTAATACGAGTAAGAATAAGTTTTTGTGAAAATGTGCATTTTCAAAACTAGTTTATAATTTTATAACCATTATTTCCGCAGAAAAGCGAACAAAAAAATGGTTTACCTCCAACAAACTCCAGGTAATCATAGCGAGAGAAATGTGTTAATGATATAATGACAACATCAGCATAGTATCGCAAAAATTAGGCGAGAGAATCGAAAATACTCGCTCCTCCAGTCCTCATCACATATTTCCAAATGCATTTTATAAATACTTTGAAAGAGAATACTTAAAATTACAGAGCTCAACTTAGAAGGATTAGAACTCTCTCCATAAATAGGAAATAACAATTTAGCTAAACACAACCATTTTTACATTCATTCACTCTTCCTTAATCATCACGAAAAATGATACAAAATGCGGATAAATGGGTAAAACACACACATTTAATTAGAAGGATGTACTTCCCTAAACGCAAAGCATAAAAAGACAGTTAAAGAGGCAATCTTTTGTGTTCAGATTACATTAAGTCGAATGAGTACCAAAGCCTCATTGGTTTGAGTTCATTACAAAGATGATCTCTTCATACTTGCCTCATGGATCAAAAGGATGATTAGCAGCCCTTATTTTCTTTTAAAAAAGAGACATATTTGTGCTCTACATGATACTGAACTGATCCTGAGTTCACTCAGGATCAGTTCAGTATCATGGAGAGTGTTCACTCAGGCGAATCAGTAGGGAAAGAGTAGTGCTTGCCACAAATGAATATTCTCGTATTTATTCAATACATTACTTGAAAAATAATGCACAAATACTTCTTGATATCTCCATTTAAAATCCACCTTCACGTAGTTTAAGTAGAAGATGTTTTAAACTATTGTCAAAATCTAATATCTATTTAATAAAAATACTTTAGCTTTAATTCATAGATATAATCTCAAATTGGCGTTCATTCAAAATGTTATAAACTATTCCAAGATATAAAAAGGGAAAAAATTCTGCAAGTCACTAATATACTCAACTCGGGTCAAGTCAGATGGGCCTAAAATAGAAATATAAAATGATTAAAGAACTAATTCCCGTAATACATATGAAGCTACCAAAATGCGTCACTATTAATTACCAAGTTCCGAGTAGAAATATATAAGTATCTCCAACGTCTTGATTTCCGGCGTATAAATTATCGGACTTAATCAGAATTCTCAGCCGGTCTGAAACATGAGGCGACATAAAATTCTCATCCAAGTGAACGTCACAGATTAGCGTCTTTCAATACAAGAGAAAAACAAGGCATTTGAGAAGGATTGGAGGAAAATAAATTTAAAATTAGCAAAATTCATAACACAATTTGATGAACTTAATTTCTTAATACGCACAGTCATGAACAACTTTGACTTGTACATGGGTGACAGCATATAAAAAAGTGTAAGAATTAGTCAAATAATATTCACTTAAATGACTCTTAACGCTCATTTATTGATGTCTAAAATTTTCAACGCCGGATATTCAAATATATGATAGTAAAGGCACAGCTATCCCCAAATTTCTCCGAGAGGAGACAAACCATTCCGGTTGCTGCAGCGGTGAACTATGAGAAAGAGAGTCATTTATGAGAAATTCGAGCTCTGTTAAATAAAAAAAGTATGACCTGTTTATTGCCCAATACCGTCATATTTGGATGAGCAGGCAGTTTACTCACCAACATTATGCTTCCTCATTCCGCGCATCGCATTAAAAAGGTTTAATGAAGTGCTGCAGCGGGAGTGAACCAGAGTATTTAACGTTGCGAGGATGCATTCAAGGCCTCTTCGAAATGTATAGCATCCAGAACTACGAAGAGCCCATACGCCATATGTCTACGGCCTCTCAATTAGCATCAATGTTAAAATATACTCAATTACTGCTCCGAAATTTAGAGGTCGTCAGTTTTCACCCGTCGCGTATTATGGCATTCATTTCCAGCGTTGCTCGAATTAATGATTCACCAAAACCCCATCCTGGGAGAACGAACATCCTGGTTTTCAACGCTGCTTGGTATTTTTCAACGGGAAATAAGCGTACAGTCACGTAATTGTAAACTCATCATTCATAGTAAGATGATAAGAGAATACTTCACTCTTAACTAAGGTAAATAAACTCAGAATGACTTTCATCCGGTCGCGAATTTAAACAAATTAAACAGACAAACTTCCGGCTTTTTTTCAGGTTTGGTTTCACTTCTGATTCACCAGCCAACCGCGAACGGTGCCGTAAACTTTAATTCGGTGGAAAATACGAGAGTTTTAAACTCTGAGGGACTCTAAACAAAGATTAGCTGGTCTGGCGGCATTAATATTGGATTGGTTGCCTCGCTGATGCAAAAAAATGAGTAAATAAATATGTTAGTTGACAGGAATCAAAGAAATATTATGCATAAAACAATGAATTAATGGATACAGAAAAAGTCACAACGGACGTAGCGAGGACATTTTACGGGATGGACCACAAAATCACGGCCGAGATTTGAATACAGGGACGAGAGAAATAAAACGACGAATTATTGCAGGGGAAAGTGAAAATTTAAACGAAATCAATACGGGCTTAATGCGGGGCAATCGAAACAAGAGTAAGATATATGCCATTTTTCACGACTTTTTCATGCAAAACAAAATTAACGGGCATAAATAAATAACCACAAGAAATTATAGGTCGTGAAAAAATACTATAAGGATGCCCTTAATCACCTTTAACAGAATACACACAATCGCTCCTGGATGTTTTGCCAGCGAAGAACATACATTTTATAGATAATTTTTCTCTTGGGACACCCAGTATTCCTTCTTCCTGCTTATACGAAATGAGAATTTGGAGTCAGCAAATTTTTACGACACGATTTCCTCCAGTCTTCAATGAATGCTTAAGCCGTCGACTTCTGCGCGCCTGTCTAGATTTTTTCACATGCACAAATGCGAAGCCTTCCCATTACTATCGTCTTTATATTCTATAGATCGAAACATTATATGGGTCAACCTCACATTCCCACACCCCGATCTCAGCTGCTGGACACGGTGAGTGCGGTTTTTTTAACGATATTCCGAAGAATACAGAGAAAAAAAACGGCGCCTGCCCCACTGTCTCGTAATTCGCGAGAGTGTGAGGGCGAGAGAGGACGGAGCGTTTTATTCATTTATTTTTTTAGCCTTGAAGGCCTCGTGGGCTCGCAGACCAGTAACGTTGAGGGGGGAACGGCAGTGAGGAACAAGGGAAGTATTACGTCGCATGGACCTCTATGCCCTGTTGTTTTCCACTCCGCGTGTATCTTTTATTATCGCCCCACCCCTTTCCCAGAGGCGTACCAATGGTGAAGGAAGTTGTTAGACCAGGACGGAACTTTTTTTTTGGTGACATCATCGGCCGAAATGAAAATTATGCAACATTAATTAACTAAATTCTTAACCGGCGAAGTTTCTAAACGGTATATCTAAACAAGAATGTTACATTAGCAGCGAATTACTCTCTTAAATGCTATCTGTTTTTTTTAACTAAATGCGATCCATGCAACATTAGTAACCTCTTCACAAAAGTCTTGTAAAAGTATTTGCACCAAAATGATTATCATTGCTTCCCTCACTCGCATCAGTTAAATAATATCATGTGTCACTCTGGTCCGTACTCATTATAATTACACATAGTTTACTGCGAACAGTAATACGCAGCTGAAATAGTTCACAGATGTCAGTATGAAGAGTAAATATTTCAAAGAATACACGAATAATCTGGGTCATGTCTTTGTGACTGGTCAATGTTTTACACATTTCTATATGCATGCAAATTACGTCCTAATTTTCCCCTGAATGTGCTCCAAAACAATAGTTAAGATGCCGGTAATTTTTAAAATCATATTTCGTAACCGCTTCACGGAATTCTTTTGATAATAATTTCAATAAATCGATTATGATCATTTCCCCCACTCAAATCAGTTATCTAATATCCCAATTCACTCTGATCTCCACTCATTAGAGTTACAACAATTGACTGTGGTCGGCAATACGTTGCTGAAAGAGTAAAACTTGATCTTCAATAACATTGTGGTATTCCATCACTCATTTTTTTACTGGAAACTTTTGCAGACCACAGAATATTTCAAACTTCAACACGACCCGGATTTGGATGGCTGAGCTTTATCTTCATTAACGTTTTCCTGAAGATGATGCTTGGTGATCGAAACCCAGGTCGTGTTGAAGTTTAAATATTCGGTGGTCTGTAAAAGTTTCAAGGCAATAAATTTGCTGAAAGAATTCACTGATGTCGGTAAATGAGATAAATGTTTGAATAGTTACACGAATAATCTTGGAAAAATATCTATGACCGCTCAACGTTCCACATATTACTCTTGTTTCCTTATAATTATCCGTCTAAATAGGTGAGCGTTTTTCAGGAGATATGTTGGGGGGGCGGTATATTGAAGGACCGAACTATAGCTACTTCACAGTCTCTTCCAATTCCTTCTTACTCATCCCTTTCTTCCATCCGGCCACGCTGGCTAGGGGAATGCAACTAATTAAAAGAGAAGTAATTTCAACTCAATCCACCCCATTACATATCTTCCTCCAGCAGATTGTAATTTTTCTTTTGTGACTCGAAATAAATCAAGAACCCTTCGTTTCATATTCCACCGCAATTCTCAACCCACGCATCCAAGCCATATGAATGCACGATCAATGGAAGTTCTTCAATGGGCGAAATTCTTTAGAAACTACATTTTTATTTTTGTACAAGTTCAGTGCCTGACGCTTCTTACAGATTCTTTCTTTTTGTCTTTGCGTGCTGCAAGATATAAGATAAGATAAGGCAGTCAAAGATATATCAAATACGATGAGGTCATATAGGGGCAAATGGAGCAATGAGAACACTTCAATTCCAGTATTAGGGAAAGATTACTTACAGGGGTAATGACGTGGGATACCTTATTAAGGAGGTTGGTTCGAAAACTAAACTCCATGTCATTTTCTTCATATTCGCAGGAGTTATAGAATAAAAGGCCCTCTATCGATTGGATTAATTAAAAATACACCTTTCGGTCCTGATTTTTCCAATAATCGCATTTGAAAATAGCTTCATTTACATTACGTAGTACAGTAGGTGCGGATTCTTGATACATAAAATATAGATTTAGAGTGTTGAAACCCATGTCGTTTTTACAAAAAACAGATATGACATAAACAAGGACTAAAGAAACTGCTTAGTGCAAAAATGACGGAAAGTCAGCGTCTTAGTTTTTGAGAAATTAGATTTGAAATTTGAAATATTGAGAAAAAAATCTTAAATGATTATTATCGAAATTTTATCCGAGACACAGCAGATAGATGTTCGGAGCGCTGGGGTCGGTCATACATGTGGCAGCGATGGAAGTGAGCTTACACATACCGTGGGAATTCAAACAGAGAGGCACATTTCAGAAGCTGTAAATTGTTTGTTTGAAAATATATTACCACCTCGATCAATAACAAACATCGGTTAAAAAACGAAGGGCTTCATATAACCCAAACAGGCCCGGTAAATATTCCTAAAACATTTTGTTGACACAATAATAATTAACATCACTTAAAAACGACTAATAAATGCGACACAGTTAAAATGAACGCTTGATATTATAAATATTTCTGAATAATACAAACTAGTTGTTTTAAATCCTAATGTATATTTTTGTGATCTTGAATTCATGTCTGTTCATCGTCTTAGACAGAAGTAGGCATATATACTTGAATTATGACCTTAGGTAACATTCTAATGCCATTAGCCCATCATCTACATAAATTACTTTCTTTACTCTTTTTTCCATATCATTTCTCACAATGTTGAGCTCTAGCATCTGAACGGTCGATCTGATTGAAATTCTGACAGTCAATTTTTTGTAGGCAACGAATCGTTCGTTCAAACGTTCAATTTTGATCTTTTTTGGGGAAAAATATTTTTAAAACGAGTTACGATGATGGAAAAAATTTTTTAAATGATGTTAGTGAAAAAAATATGAAAAATATATTCCTCTTCATAGAAACGAACCTCACACCTTCCACTTCACAACCCACTATCTTTCCTCTTGTCCACCGCTAGGTTGGGCCTAAGGACAGTGTAGCAGAAATTAAATTATACAAAAATAATGTATAAAGTGCGTTATAGTACTGATCTCCACAATAACACCATTCAGTGATCAATTTAGTCCTGAAAAGGACTATTATGTAATATGAGAACTTCTAAAAAGAACTTATTCAATGTGTTTAAAGTAGGAAAGCACTTCAGTTCACGCACATCAAACACCAATCACTAAGGACATCAACAAAGTTCAGTACGGCGTTGCCAAAGTTTTTAGAAATTAATAAATCTTTAAATAAATGTAAATGTAGGGTTTACTTGAGAAAATATTGTAATGTAACAATCACATGAATTTTTAGATAGTTATGGTGATATATACTGCAGTTCTCTCCATTGTTTTTCAGGACCACTATGAAGAAAATGAAGGAAAAGAAGGAGATTGCGGCGACTCCAAAACCAAGAGGATTTGCAACTCTCCCTTTCATCGCCGGCACCACGGAAAAGATCGGGAGAATTCTCAAAAGACACGACATAACACCGAGATATAGTGCTATGGAGAAGATTGGCCAACATCTTCCTAACTGTAAAGACAGAATCCTTGACTTGCAATATGAAGGAGTGTACAAGATTCCCTGCAGCTGCGGCCAGATATACGTCGGGCAAACTAAGAGAGCCATCTCCGTCCGACTGAACGAACACCGCAGGGCTCTCAAAAATAAGCATTGCGAACAATCAGCAGTGGCAGAACATGCGTTCACTAATCCCGGGCATCAGATTATGATCGATAAAGCAAAAGTCCCAGCCAAAGAAAAGCATTACTTCCCTCGCATCAACCGGGAGGCTATTGAAATTGAAAAAGTAGCAGACAATTTCAATAGAGATGATGGGCATAGACTGAACACCACTTGGAAAAGACTCATACGCAAAAGCGCGCCAAAATCGGGGTCCTCGACGCTGATTGGTCGCGCCACTGCTAGGCCAACCTGAGGATGGTATATATACAGGGCCATTTCCATCTGTCGGCACTCAGACCTGATCTGAAGATGTGGCCAACATAGGCCACGAAAAGTCATCTGAATAAAACTTGACGCAGCTAACCCGAAAACAATGGAGAGAACTGCAATCCAGCGCTGTGAAAACCTCAAACAGAAATTTAAAGGTGATATATACTGTTGAAAAGATTTCATAAATCTATTTACTTATTTAGGCTTAATCGCTGCACGACTCCATTCTCGGTATTCGATTAAAAAGTCTTTTCTTATATTGGTCTTCTTAATATTCATTTTAAATGCGATATTTCAGCTTTCCTCTAAATAAGATATATTACAAATCAAAGCAGTATTCTTTCAAAGGCTCCTGTACATTATTGCCTCCTATTCGGGATACCGCTAGAATTATGACTCATTCAGTCGCAAACCAACCTCCTTAAACCTTATCTTTCTTGTACATATTTCCATCATAGTGTTTTCCGCATCTTAGATAGCAAAGTTCGTGTAATTTTTTGGTTAAGCTACTTCAGACTAAATACATTACTCCAGTTAGTAACCTACGTTAGTTACAACCGTTAGTTACTTACGTTAGCTAGTTGCATAAGTTCACTGTAAATGAGGCTGGGGCTGAGAAAAGTCTTTATAATAATGATTTCCTCGATTTAAATTTGTAGTTTTCTACTCATGCATTTGAGTAGCTGAAAGTAGACCTAGTGAATGTGTAGCAAAACATGGTGGCAATTGCTAGACTAAAGTATGGCACCAATACCGGCAAGAATAATCACCATGGCTATTCATGAGTTTACTTTTATTCTACATACATTTAGAGAAACTGAGCAAAGATATATTGAAGGTGATCAAAATCAGATCAGCAATGCCGAATGAATTTACAGTGGCATTTGAGCAATACGTTACAACCCCAGAAAATAGCTTTATTCAAGATACTTATGTTTTATGAGAGCTACATTAATTAATCTTTAAAACCATTATCGCTTAAACCAAAAAATAAGAAACATATATAAATTATTAAACATATATAAATTATTAAATACTCAATTTGTAAACCGGGATCTAAGGAGAAATAGGTATCACTCACAAAAAGTGTAGGTAGCATCAATAAGCGGTTTTTCAATTAAATGACACGGGTAAATCAAAACTTATTAAAATGAAAGTAATTAATGAAACGTAAATAAAATAAAAAATGCAGAATTTCAGCCGCAAATCGCGTTGAAAATTTAAAAAAAATGATTAGTTGAGCCACAGCAGATTTTCGGGCATAGAAATGGACAGATTCGCAGAAACGCCTGAAAAATTAAATGACATCAATTTCCAATTAAATTAGCCAATTTTGTTCCTTTTGAAGTTAGAACATTGCTTTTTTAATTTATGAGGAAGCGTTTAACCGCTAATGAAATAATTTAAACTCCCTTATTTGGGAAGATCAAATCAAACTCACGCTTGTTAAGGTGACCTGAGTTATGAATTAGGGTAGGTATTACTGTGGAAGAAAAAAATGTGCAACGCCAATTCATCGCATGTAATTTTATGCGTATAGCTGATAATTGAAATTACTTATGACTATTACTCTTGAAATTATAATAACATTTCCAAAGAAATTACATATAAATTTAAAATTTGTCCACAAGATTTAAACGATGTCATTTTTATTTTGTTTTTGTTTAAGTTTTTTATGAAGTTTATTAATTTTTCTTATTCATACAATTTTTTTTCCGCATTATAATAAATTTTTAACCCTCCTGAGCAAAATTACTTATCATTAGGTGCTTGAACACATGTGATGTATCTTGGTTAAGACAATAAGAAAAAATATCGAAACTATAAATGGAATCCTTCTTTGTTTATCTTTACAAAACACTCACACCATTAACATGTGCTAGATTATGCGACAAATATTTAATAGCCCTGGCACCACAACACATATACCTGAACCATCCAGAAAGAGACACGAATTTATGACCAACCTAAAACTTTACCATAATATCAAACATGGAAATTATCATGTTGCCGCACGGAAATAAAGGCAAACAGATTGTCTCTCCCAATTTCGGAGGTTGCATATTCGGTTCCTCCCTTCTCCGTGTCTCCTTCGAATCAAATCATCGGCCATTAAGACTGCAACGAGAGAAAAATATGGAGAAACAGATCCTCACGAGTATCTTTAGGAGGTCGGGGGCCGAGGGAGAGGGGTGGTTAACGCAGCAACTGGAAGGAAAGCATTCTCTTGGCGAACATTAACGACCGCTTTCCTGTGTTCCCTCGTAAATCATTGCTATAACTTCCGGACTGGTGTATAAGGAGCGCTCGATACCATCGTAATGGACATTACTTTCCTCCCCACCTGAGAGTCGGGAGGCAGGAGCCACGGCGACAGAGATTACACGCAATAAACACATCAGAATGGGGGGAGAGGTTGAGTGAATTGGTAGGGGAACTAATGCAGAGACACAAAAGAGTTAAAGAGGGGAAGCCATGCCGTGGCGGCAAATACGTTCTCCGCACACGAAACGGGCATTGACCAATTATTTGACCAAAGGCTCCCTCGATACACCAAAGGTCCTCCGATACAGATTATATCGTCCATTCACATGCAAAGGTAGGTTCATTGTTGGTCCCTGACTTGAGCAGACATATTTGGTGCAAGGGTTAAGGCCGGTTCACATGGCATTCATTCCATACAGAAAATCGAGCTTACTCACTACATGACCCTGAAAATCTCGGATGAAGACTTTCATGCGACCCAACTCCCCCATCTAATTTCTAATCGCCATTTCTACGGAAGCTACTGCTCTTTTTTATTGGTTGTACACATTTGTGGACCCCAGAAGTCAAGGGGTCTAAGTGACATTTTTGAAAATAATAAGTTATGTACAGGAATGGGATGTGAAAATATTAATCTTTTAGGTGGTTAAAGGATCCAAGTGATTTTTTGACAGGTGCTGCTATCTAGGGTAATTCCTCTTAACTACTTAGTGGGTTATACCAAACATTGTCAACTTTGACTTAAGTTTTCTCTAAACAATGGTTTTGTTACTTAGACCCCTTGACTTCTGGGGTCCTCATTTATTTTAAGCTTTTATTTTATACTTTTACGTGAACTTTAAAGTTTATGTGCTGACTGTATCCAAGGACACGCTTAAAAATTATTGCAAAACGTAGCACGCAACATATTATTAACATTCTATAGATTTGAGGTGATCACTGTTTAAGGCTTTTTTCAATAAAATTATTTGATTGCATCAGAAAACCGCTGAACTACTCCACAACAACCAAACTCATTACCATTACTAATTTGTATATATCCTGGAACCTCGTATTTGAATGATGTTGTAAAAACAACACCCAATATAACAAGAAATGCCAATTAAATTAATCCAAATGTTTACATAACCGGTATTTTTTAATCTCTCCACTCACCTATGATTGGTAGTTGAATGCAATACTTGGTTGAATAATAATTACCGTACATATTGATGCATAAGGAGCCAAAATGGAATTCCTAAAATACGATTGAACATTTTACTGGACACCATTTAGATTTGAATTTGGTTCTATTCTCAGACCTGAAATACGTATTCTGTTAAACGGTCCACACAATTTGTTTTTGGTTGTTCATGGATAGGATCCTCGTGACTAAGTACATAATGAGCAAAAACGCTCAAATTATGAGACAAGCCAAAGTTACTCTCCTTAATTCATCACGAGTTGACAGCAATTTGCGTTCGGACACAAGTAGATGTCTTCCAATCATGGTTAACTTTATCATTAAGAATTCACTTTAGTGAACAATTTTATTCCTCTTAACGTGATCCAGCATATTATTGAAATTCAAAAGAATACCATAACTACAAGTAACTTCAAAGATGTCACCTCCAAGTGTTTGCACAAATATTTTAAATTCACAGAGGTAAAAAATCATTCTTATGGGCTGGCATCCGAACCCAGGCTCTCAACTTAGCGTCCAGTACTCTATGCTGAAAGAAGACGCCAAGTCACATCATACGACGTGAAACCATGAGGACTAGGTTTGAATCCCAGTTCACACAAATGGCTGCTTTGAGGCGAAAATCAATTTCCAATGCTTTAACTGAATTAAGTCACGAAAGTAGGAAAAATAATTACAGAAATGGGTGGTCAAAGAGTTATGAATATTTTCAGTAACTAAAGAGCTTAATCGAATTAAAATGCCTGATCTGATGAGTTATAATCCACAATTACTAATTATGATTTAGCCACTTTGATGGTAAAATCACTCATACCAAATCGAAACCCTTTACACCTCAAAATTAAACAAGAGTTTTATTTTACCATAATAATCAATAAAAATACGTACAATGCCATATATATTGAAAAATTAGAGAAAAATACTGATGCAGAGTTAAATAAATACGGAAACTTGTATGAAACCACCAAATCAAGCCCTCGCTATGAAACTCACGGGCAAGAGAGGATATCAGCTTTAAGAAATATCCTCCACGATATTTATTTTTTTCTTTAATTCAACCCTTTTTGTCTTAAAACATTTAATACATTCCCACCGAACCAGAATTTCAAATGTTTTTCCATTGGGGCATATCCAAAAAATGCCCGCTAGATCGAAAAGATTGTAATGCCAACCACGATTGTCGACTCTCGGCTAATCGCCTGCCACCGACGTGTAGGGACGGTCGGGATTTTACCGTGCAGCCCTACAAAACCCTCGCCCTGCCCCCGGATTAGGTCCAATATTTTCGCCCGGGGAGCCATCATAAAGACTCTTTATTATTATTATGCAGACCCCTGGATGAAAAAAAAATCCCCGCACGGCTTTCTCCGGTCTCCTGGAGGTGCTTAGCTAATTTTTTCCCCCGAAATAACACCAGACCAAGGGGAGAGTTTAAAAAAAGGAAAAAAAAACATGAAGGCGCATATGAGTCCACAACCGTGCTTACGAAAGCTCCGACACCGGACAAAATTTTTGACGAGTGGAGGGGGTTAAGCTAGCCAAAATCCCAGTCGAAACAAATGAAAAATCCTTACTTATCGTTTGTGTCATCACAAAAAAGACAGCTTTCACTGTTGATATGCCCCGGCCACAGTGGAGCGAAAGTAATCATAACATAACAAGTTATTTTAATATTTAGATCAATTATACTTCCATGGAATAATGAATGAACGAAATAAATACGCCTTTCTACTGACAAAGTATAATAAATATAAAAATCTCTATCAGCATGAAGTATATGTATTAACAGATTTTTTGATTTAACTAAAACAGTTGACGAAGAAACAATGACACCACTCATTAGATTAAAATAACACTAACACATAGATATGATAAGATATAATCAGTAGAATTACAGAAAATTAGAACATAAACAGAACACCAAAACATTAGAATTCTCGTGACTTAGATTAGTGTACGAATTGTGAAATTAAACCAGTAACTTAGAAATTCCACATAAACCTTATTTACGACCTAGGTTTCGACTTATTACCTTTCTTTCTTTACACAATGTTAAGCAAGTTCTACAAAGTTTCGCCTGACACAACTAGTAAACGGATATTTAATTAATTTTTCCAGCCACATGACGATTTTTGACTTCACTAACTGTAGAAATTTACCTAAAACAAAAATACTATATCTCTGTAGTTATGAAGTAATGGTTTTAGGTCATAACTATGGATGTAAGACTTCCCGCAAAGGCATCTAGCGTATTACTTAGATCCTATTTTGCATATAGCCCTGAGGGAGGTAAAATCCTAAAGAACGGTGACTCAACGTTATGTTATAAGTGTTAACGACTCAAAGATACAGGACACGTTGCAGTAAGTATTCTCTAGCAAAGCAGTAAGAATTTAGCAGTAAGCAGAAGAGTGGTGTGGATACGAAAAGAGCAACGTAAATTTCATTTAACGCCGGTCCGAGCGTCGTCCCATTTTTGCACAAAAATATACCGCATCGTAACTCGATTAGCGTCCGTGTAGTCGAATGCATGGACACGCTCGCACGCATTCCACGCTGAAATGGCAAAAGGGACGGAATGAGAGTAGATGGCCACCAGAGAGAGAGAGAAATAGAGAGAGACAGAGTGGGAAAAAAACACTCGCGAAATACGCCGCTTCATGAAAAGTGAAAACGGAAGATCGAGGCGTAAGGGGAAAGGAAAGCTTAAGGTATTTATATTTGATACGTTTTTTTACCGCTGGCAGGGGGAGGGGAGGGGAAAGGGCGACCTTGAGGCAGCTCGACCGACTCTCACGGAACGCCGTATCGAGAATCGATTAATGCGAATGAGCTGATCGCACCACCTGGTCAAATGTTCGCCTACTTCCCGAGCGAATCCAACCTAAACCCACAATATACCCGGGAACCCTTTCCTTAAACCCTTGTTCGAGCAAGGCGGGATTATATGAGCTCCTAAAATCTAACTTTAATTTAATTTCTTATCGTGTGAATTCATTCTTATATTCCTTATAACTTATCATTACCTCCAATTTGAATGAACTATACATGATGAGCTTAATCATTAAAGGAACAAAATATTGGTAGTCGAGTTAAAAAATTATGATTCTCTAATTTGTTGCAGTGACGACGGTGGCGATACATAAATTAGCATATTTATTTCTATTTTGAATTATTTTCCATAAGGTTTACTACATTATAATACAACAATAATACTATTGCAGTAATGACGGAGTTGATAAATTAAACAGCATATTTACTTCTATTTTAAATAATTTTCCATAGGTTTTACGATACTTTAATACTACAATAATTGAGTTAAATTAGCAAATCAAAAATATTATTACGGGATAATATTATACGCAATTATTGGATAGTATAAATTCACCTCTATTTTCATAATAGTTTTCACGAAGTTTATTAGAGAAAATTGCTCTTAACTTACAAATATATCATCAAATGTCATTTATTATTCATTAGACGTTCTCTCTTACAAGGCATATAAAATGAGAACTAAAAACATAAAATTAGTAGGAAGTCCGTAAATGCTGTCACAAAAATGGATGAAAAGGTTTAAATAGGGTAATTAACTAAATCAATAATTAAGGTTATATTGATTTACTGGTTTTAATTAAATTATTGGTAAGGTACAAAAAAGATGAAAAAGTTCACATTGTATATAAATAGCAATAAATAAGTAGTTCGCATACACATGAAATGCTATATTTCAATGGTGGTTTTCGATAAGTAATGGCTAGGTGGATTATCATCCATGTATTGGCCAGACAAATGAAAAATATTGTAAAATAATTTTGAAATTGAGATCCCCTTATAAGCCAAAATTATGCTGAGTATTTCTTTTAAAATTTGCTAGTCATGAAAAACTGACACATTTACTCTTAACCTGACGATTGACGACAAGTAAATATAGCCTTATTAATCTTCAAGTTCCACTAAGTTTTACATAGCCCTGCTGAAAAAATTGACTTTCCTTTTAATTGAGTGCATTAAGCTTTGTTTATAGGTATGATTTTGCTGAGCGAGTGTTTCAATTATTCTTCCTCATTTCCAAAAACATATAAATAATCAGACGCTGGTTGGATGGGGAAAGTTAAAATTCAACAAACTCTTCACCGATTAAAAATACCCTTTACACTAAAAGGAATCACACAATTTTTAGTTTCTATATTTTTCGAATTATATGACATGACTTTATCCCAAAAAAAAAACTAAGATAAAATCACTTAGCATATTATGTAGTGAAGGCCAGATAGCCGAGAACTGGGGCAAAGACAAGGGTTCATCACAAGGATTAATTAGTAAAATAGATTAAGTCATACGGTCGGATGGCATAGAGAAACATTAAAACCATGAAATTGCATCAGTGCTATTATGCAGACGAATGGATAGGTTGTGTAGTTATTCCGCCGAAAATATGGGCATTAATTTATAAATACATGCATTACGAATGAGCAACCATATTATTTCCTGGAGAATACTGTAGAGTTTTCTCGGGCATTCCAACGGATTAGGGACCCTTTGTCTGCGGAAGTTTTGTAAAACGACATGCTTTTTACAATCAGGGCGTTGGAAGCTTTAGTAGGGCTTCCGAGAAATCTTGAAGGTATCAATAGCAGTACTGCCTCCGAGATATAGTGATTTGACTAAAAAAACGGAAAGATATCAAAAAACAGTACTTTCTTCTTCATTAAAGGTAAATTTATGCATGACGATCGCCAAAGGTCGACAATATTTTGCGGAAAAAATTATTTTATTTTTCGAATACACTTACATACTACCCTGCATACCTCCGCACGGGCAATTTATTTTCATAATATTTTTCACGAAGTTTATTACAGAAAAATGCTCTTAACTTACAAATATATCATCAAATCTCATTTATTATTCATTAGACGTTCTCTCTTACAAGGCACATAAAATGAGAACTAAAAACATAAAATTAGTAGGAAGTACGTAAAATGCTGTCACAAAAATTGATGAAAAGGTTTAAATAGGGTAATTAACAAAATCAATAATTAAGGTAATAATGATTTACTGGATTTAATTATTGGATTTAAATATTAAGGGTATTTTTAATCGGTGCAAAGTTTGTTGAATTTTAACTTACCCCATCCAACCATGATTGTTTACTATGTTTTCGGAAATGAGGAAGAATAATTGAAACACTCGCTCAACAAATGTGGTGCTAGTGTAAAAATGTAACGGATAAGGTTTTTGAAGGTGAAATGGTGGCGTGTGTTAGACGAGTGTATTTATTGGAGCTCAGTTTTTATTGTGGTCACTTATTGCGCGCGGCAAGAACGAGTATTTGTAGCTATCAGTTCGGCAAAGTATCTATCTTATTTTATCGCTTCTGACAGACCTAGAAATCTAGTGAGGCGTCATGATAATATTCTCTGTCGCTCTGAAGCATACCAGTTCTGAATTTCTCAAGAAAGCTTAGCCTAGCGTCTAGCCCCCGAGTCTCTAGGGGCTTCCACCTTAATCCCTATGAAAAGGGTGAAATACTTTTCCTCAGTGTATCGAACATTCATTTACACTTTAATTTGGTCTTAGGTGTTCCTTATGTGTACACAAGAAGACAGTTTTCCTTGTTTTATTAGATCATATTCTGCTTTGTTAGACTCAACTCCACTTTTTCAATATTTTTCGCACGTTACCAGGTAATGAATAATTTGTTTCCCCTACCGGAAAGATTCCCTCGTTTGTTCTGACCCGACCAGTCACGGTCGAATAATTCCCAAGCTAACCGAATCACTCGACTGCTGTCGCTTCTCCACTCCGCTGCCTTTCTCAGCTCTCAACAGACCGATGAAAAGTCCAACCAGCTGACTGACCAACAACACCTCCGGTCCCTTTCGTGACGCTGCGGTGTGAAGTGAAATCAACGGACACGGAAGGAAGGGAAGCGAGAAAGAGGGCGGGGAACTGAGAGCCGTGGAAGGGGGTAGTTGACTGAGGGCAACGAGGAAAGGGATTAAAGAAGGGGGAGGTAGAAGAATAAGCCCGGTTCACACTGCTTGGTTTGAATACAGATTAACGCGCTGGTTTTACGCTGGCCTGCACTGACACGAGAAACGTATGATCAGCCACCTTTGCTATATTCTGTTTAATATACAGATTTCCCAAAACGACTGAGTAATATCTTCATAATCATCGAAGCTCCGAGAATACACTACATTTTTAACATACTTACTTCATTGCAATGGTAGTGAAACATGGTAGCAGTTGTTGAAGAGATCCTATTGTAGCAAGCACAAAATGTGATGTCAAGGTTCCGCAGGAAGACTTGTGTGGAAGGGGTCAGCAAAGAAGGAAATAGAAGCGAGAAGTACTTGTACAGTACGTATCATTTCCAAAAGAACTGTATTCAATCTAAGAGGGCAGAAAATCCTCAGTAGTGCGTTTATCGACAATCAAGACAATGGCAATGGACCCTTCCGCTGAAATCAGCCTTGTGCGCCATTACTACTAGATTCTGCTAACTGTATTTCTGCTATCATGGGTTGATTATATCAATGCATGAGGAGTTGATGTTCAGAAACAATTGAACATTGTATCGTAATCATTTCGTAAATAGACATTTATGTCACACAGAAAACAACTTGCCGTATGCAAATGCCTTCAGTCTTATTTCGTGAATAAATTAAGAAGAAGTAGATTAGGATAATGAAATCAGATATGATAACATGTTGAGACCTATTAATGTAAAAGATAATTTTTTCCAATTTTCGACGGAATTCACCAGCCCCACACGAATGATCACCGAACGTCAAGTAAAGTCAGGCGATCTTCCTTGGCTACTGAAGGAATAGCATTGTGTGTAATGGATTATACCTGTTTTCAAATGAAGCATTACATCATTATTTACCATAGCTTCAAAATAGCTTAACTCAAGCAAAGTGTAGTACATTAAATACTCTATTGTACTACTTCCCGTATGTATTTGACACAACATTTCGAAAATAAATCAACCTATTTCTACAAATTCCCTTCAATAAAAATCCAGTCATACGCAACACAGGAGTCAGTTAGTATAAGTAACGATGAGTAACTTAATCATTGTTATAAAAAAGCCAAAGAGATATTGCCAACTTACATTAAAAAGGTAAACTTTCTGACTCATGAGTTACTGCGGAGAATACTAGTAGAGTCAGCTGGGCATTTAGGAAATGTGAGTACACAAACATGGAATGGGGAGGCAAGCGCATTGGTAGAACCCGAGAAATGGATATAATGTTTTCGTGCACGCTCTTAAACTTCAGGCAGCTCGATTGTATCGCTCGTATCTGATAACATTGTTCAAACGCCCGGGTTTGATTGCTAATTTAATTCGAGAGGTAAGCTCCAGGATATAACCTCATTTGAAAGCGATCGTGTGATAGCATAACGTGCTGTGCGCAGAGCCAACATTTTTATTATCAGGGTCCATAAACACGATTCACATTGTTCGTCTAGGGGGAATATTTTGATTAGTCATTCATAGCTTATTTTTTTGGTTCTCTAGAGACCTGTTTAAAAGAACTGCAAACCCATCTAGATGTATGAAGTAAGCTATATATAATAACACGCTTAGCTCTAATTGAAGATAACTTTTCCACGATTATCATTTAAAATAGGTAGACCTAAAAAGCGCTACATAGTCGGAATAAGAAGCCATGATCATTAAACTATACCTATCAAAGTTTACTACGAAATTTTGCAATATTAGAACTTTTAAGTGGCACTCCTTTAAAATTTGATCGTTAAATTAACTGTACCGGTAAACAATGTTTGAAGCAGTACTACATGACAGTTTTTACGAATAAAATTTTTAAACCTTCATTACAAATGCTGCATTTTGTACTCAGATGAAACATTTCGTTTTAAACTGCAACAATGACAAAAGGCAACCACAGAAATCTTATCACCACAGGAAGCAGCCGAATGATACAGCTCCTGATGGAAACCACATTATGTATAAATACACGCATTACGAACGGGAAACCAGGTAAATTTTTTGTCAAACACTAGAGTGGAAGTTTTGGGTGACTTTTGGTGAGTGGCCTCACATCATCAAAATATGATAGTAACTAATTTTTTTTTAATTCTAATCGCGATAAACCATTTTTCACCATACGGAAAATAAATATACACGCAGAAAAAGAACGAATCGTAGGATACTCCATTGTATCAACCGGGCTTGTATCACAAAAAGAAAGATTCACAAGAGCGTATTACGAGTCTCCGACGTGAATCTAAGCGTCAACTTAGAGCAATGTTATTCCTGTCACTTAAACAAAACTTGTTTCAACGGCTTCACATCTGTTGCTGTATCAAAGACACGATATTCGTCCTATCTTCGTAATATGAACACAGAAGAGATAATTTGCCATCAAAAGAGAAAAATGATATTGATACTACTGGAAACTTCGAAATTCAGCTCTGGGTAAGGATTGCTAAAAAAACTCGACGGTATCAAGCAACATGTATTACCGTTGTTCTGATTATACGGAGGAGAACAAAATACTCATATACCTTTACTCAGAAAATGCCCATAGAAATTCATTCAATTCGTCATAAGCACATAAATATAGGGCTTTCTGTCGCAATTATATTTCTGGTTCCACGTCATAACGGTAGCTCAAAACTTAAAGGGACCATTCCAAGATCTGTAGAAAATAAAACCTTTCGTAAAATAGCCTGCACTCTTAATAACACGAGTTAATTGCTATATCTTTCTAGAGGATTAACTTTTATGACATTATCATGAAACATCTCCAAAAAGTTATCCCCTCTGGACTATTTGTCATAAAAAGAAAGAGCATTTCAGACTCTATGGATAAGTTATGTTGCGTTGTAGCCCTATAAGTTTTTATCACCAGAGCTTTGGCTTTATCTGAGAGGAGAGGTCTTCCAACGCTCTACCCCAAAACTTAAATCGATAAATTAATGTGCCGTGAATAATGGGAAATGCAAATATAGCAATTTTGTTCAATTTGATCCGACAACTGGTGATAGAAGTTCCCATTGCATATCAAGATACTAAAGCGTACATGCGATCACGAGAGCCGCACTGCAGTTGCACTCCAAAAAATTTCAAAAAGAATGACGTGGCCTTCCGTGGAATCTTGGTTTGTTACAAGTCCACTTCAAAGCCCAAAAGATCATGCGTAAGAGTCCTTTCTGGACATAAATGTTGAAATAATTACTTCCTAAAATAACATATACGTATACTCTGCGGAGTCAAGGGAAAAAGCATTCATTTCTTTCACGCACTTCCTTCGACCATGATTTGAGCACTGCCATAAACTAGGACATTAAGATGCAAGTTACTTTCACGTCATTACGACCAATTTTTGTATCGTATATACTCCCTTTTCTAGTTACTTTCACGTAATTACGACCAATTTTTTATCGTATATACTCCCTTTTCTAGTTACTTTCACGTCATTAAGACCAATTTTTAATCGTATATACTCCCTTTTCTAGTTACATTCACGTCATTAAGACCAATTTTTAATCGTATATACTCCCTTTTCTAGTTACTTTCACGTCATTAAGACCAATTTTTAATCGTATATACTCCCTTTTCTAGTTACTTTCACGTCATTGCGACCAATTTTTTATCGTACCTATATACTCCCTTTTCTAGTTACTTTCACGTCATTAAGACCAATTTTTAATCGTATATACTCCCTTTTCTAGTTACTTTCACGTCATTAAGACCAATTTTTAATCGTATATACTCCCTTTTATAGTTACTTTCACGTCATTAAGACCAATTTTTAATCGTATATACTCCCTTTTCTAGTTACTTTCACGTAATTACGACCAATTTTTTATCGTATATACTCCCTTTTCTAGTTACTTTCACGTCATTAAGACCAATTTTTAATCGTATATACTCCCTTTTCTAGTTACTTTCACGTCATTAAGACCAATTTTTAATCGTATATACTCCCTTTTCTAGTTACTTTCACGTCATTAAGACCAATTTTTAATCGTATATACTCCCTTTTCTAGTTACTTTCACGTCATTAAGACCAATTTTTAATCGTATATACTCCCTTTTCTAGTTACTTTCACGTCATTAAGACCAATTTTTAATCGTATATACTCCCTTTTCTAGTTACTTTCACGTCATTAAGACCAATTTTTAATCGTATATACTCCCTTTTCTAGTTACTTTCACGTCATTAAGACCAATTTTTAATCGTATATACTCCCTTTTCTAGTTACTTTCACGTCATTAAGACCAATTTTTAATCGTATATACTCCCTTTTCTAGTTACTTTCACGTAATTACGACCAATTTTTAATCGTATATACTCCCTTTTCTAGTTACTTTCACGTCATTAAGACCAATTTTTAATCGTATATACTCCCTTTTCTAGTTACTTTCACGTCATTAAGACCAATTTTTAATCGTATATACTCCCTTTTCTAGTTACTTTCACGTCATTAAGACCAATTTTTAATCGTATATACTCCCTTTTCTAGTTACTTTCACGTAATTACGACCAATTTTTAATCGTATATACTCCCTTTTCTAGTTACTTTCACGTCATTAAGACCAATTTTTAATCGTATATACTCCCTTTTCTAGTTACTTTCACGTCATTAAGACCAATTTTTAATCGTATATACTCCCTTTTCTAGTTACTTTCACGTAATTACGACCAATTTTTAATCGTATATACTCCCTTTTATAGTTACTTTCACGTCATTAAGACCAATTTTTAATCGTATATACTCCCTTTTCTAGTTACTTTCACGTAATTACGACCAATTTTTTATCGTATATACTCCCTTTTCTAGTTACTTTCACGTAATTACGACCAATTTTTAATCGTATATACTCCCTTTTCTAGTTACTTTCACGTAATTACGACCAATTTTTAATCGTATATACTCCCTTTTCTAGTTACTTTCACGTCATTAAGACCAATTTTTTATCGTATATACTCCCTTTTCTAGTTACTTTCACGTAATTACGACCAATTTTTTATCGTATATACTCCCTTTTCTAGTTACTTTCACGTAATTACGACCAATTTTTTATCGTATATACTCCTTTTTCTAGTTACTTTCACGTAATTACGACCAATTTTTAATCGTATATACTCCCTTTTCTAGTTACTTTCACGTAATTACGACCAATTTTTAATCGTATATACTCCCTTTTCTAGTTACTTTCACGTCATTAAGACCAATTTTTTATCGTATATACTCCCTTTTCTAGTTACTTTCACGTCATTAAGACCAATTTTTAATCGTATATACTCCCTTTTCTAGTTACTTTCACGTCATTAAGACCAATTTTTAATCGTATATACTCCCTTTTCTAGTTACTTTCACGTAATTACGACTAATTTTTTATCGTATATACTCCCTTTTCTAGTTACTTTGACGTAATTACGACCAATTTTTAATCGTATATACTCCCTTTTCTAGTTACTTTCACGTAATTACGACCAATTTTTAATCGTATATACTCCCTTTTCTAGTTACTTTCACGTCATTAAGACCAATTTTTTATCGTATATACTCCCTTTTCTAGTTACTTTCACGTAATTACGACCAATTTTTTATCGTATATACTCCATTTTCTAGTTACTTTCACGTAATTACGACCAATTTTTAATCGTATATACTCCCTTTTCTAGTTACTTTCACGTCATTAAGACCAATTTTTTATCGTATATACTCCTTTTTCTAGTTACTTTCACGTAATTACGACCAATTTTTAATCGTATATACTCCCTTTTCTAGTTACTTTCACGTCATTGCGACCAATTTTTAATCGTATATACTCCCTTTTCTAGTTACTTTCACGTAATTACGACCAATTTTTAATCGTATATACTCCCTTTTCTAGTTACTTTCACGTCATTAAGACCAATTTTTAATCGTATATACTCCCTTTTCTAGTTACTTTCACGTAATTACGACCAATTTTTAATCGTATATACTCCCTTTTCTAGTTACTTTCACGTCATTAAGACCAATTTTTTATCGTATATACTCCTTTTTCTAGTTACTTTCACGTCATTGCGACCAATTTTTTATCGTACCTATATACTCCCTTTTCTAGTTACTTTCACTTCATTACGACAATATTTGTATCATATATACTCCCTTTTCTAGTTGCTTTCACGTCATTACGACCAATTTTTTATTGTATGTATTCCTTTTTTCTAGTTACATTCACGTCATTGCGACCAATTTTTTATCGTATATACTCCCTTTTCTAGTTACTTTCACGTCATTAAGACCAATTTTTTATCGTATATACTCCTTTTTCTAGTTACTTTCACGTCATTGCGACCAATTTTTTATCGTACCTATATACTCCCTTTTCTAGTTACTTTCACTTCATTACGACAATATTTGTATCATATATACTCCCTTTTCTAGTTGCTTTCACGTCATTACGACCAATTTTTTATTGTATGTATTCCTTTTTTCTAGTTACATTCACGTCATTGCGACCAATTTTTTATCGTATATACTCCCTTTTCTAGTTACTTTCACGTCATTAAGACCAATTTTTAATCGTATATACTCCTTTTTCTAGTTACTTTCACGTCATTGCGACCAATTTTTTATCGTACCTATATACTCCCTTTTCTAGTTACTTTCACTTCATTACGACAAATTTTGTATCATATATACTCCCTTTTCTAGTTGCTTTCACGTCATTACGACCAATTTTTTATTGTATGTATTCCTTTTTTCTAGTTACATTCACGTCATTGCGACCAATTTTTTATCGTATATACTCCCTTTTCTAGTTACTTTCACGTCATTAAGACCAATTTTTTATCGTATATACTCCTTTTTCTAGTTACTTTCACGTCATTGCGACCAATTTTTTATCGTACCTATATACTCCATTTTCTAGTTACTTTCACTTCATTACGACAAATTTTGTATCATATATACTCCCTTTTCTAGTTCCTTTCACGTCATTACGACCAATTTTTTATTGTATGTATTCCTTTTTTCTAGTTACATTCACGTCATTGCGACCAATTTTTTATCGTATATACTCCCTTTTCTAGTTACTTTCACGTCTTAAAGACCAATTTTTAATCGTATATACTCCTTTTTCTAGTTACTTTCACGTCATTGCGACCAATTTTTTATCGTACCTATATACTCCCTTTTCTAGTTACTTTCACGTCATTACGACAAATTTTGTATCATATATACTCCCTTTTCTAGTTGCTTTCACGTCATTACGACCAATTTTTTATTGTATGTATTCCTTTTTTCTAGTTACATTCACGTCATTGCGACCAATTTTTTATCGTATATACTCCCTTTTCTAGTTATTTTCCCGTCATTGCGACCATTTTTTTTAACGTATTTACTCCATTTTCTAGTTACTTTCACGTCATTACGACCAATTTTGTATCGCATATACTCCCTTTTCTAGTTACTTTCACGTAATTGCGACCAATTTTTTATCGTACATACTCCCTTTTCTATTTGTATGAAGCTTTCTAGGACGTTTCAGCATTTGGACATCAGCTTTCGGGTTTCCTTCCGCGTGTTGTCTTTTTGTGACGACAGTTTCTCCGGCCATCCTGCTAGCGTCTTCAGGTCGAAGTTTCTTCACTTCACTTCACCTTGACCTGAAGACGCCAGCAGGATGGCTGGAAAAACTGTCGTCACAAAAAAGACAACACGCGGAAGGAAACCCGAAAGCTGATCTCCAAATCCCTTTTCTGTTGTTGGTGTCCAAGGATACACGTCCTTGCCCGAGCTAAGTGCGAATTACGTTCTTTATGTAGATGAATACGTATGTCAATAATAGTAGTAGCAGTAAAGAGATGCACAAGCATTTTTCAAACTCTTACAAATTCCTACAAAATACACAAACTTCAAGTGCCCATACTACTCAAAGTCTATTTTAGTTCGGTTTCCGACTTAATTATTCAGGGACTTTAAATTCAGACTCGTGCCTTGCGGCTGATATAGTGTACCTGCCAAGCAAGAGTTTTGAGATAAAGGGCTGATTTCGTTGGTAGCATTGATTTTGTATCGATGAAAAGGACATAAGGTCACCTCGCTAACCTTTTCCGCCGGATATGGGAAAATTGAAAAAAAGACATCATTACTCGGCGAAACGGGACAGAAAAGATTAAAAACAACATTCGTTCCGGAGGACAGTTACACGAGAATTCATCTCGTTACGATTTTGTTGTTTGTCATGCAATATCTACCAGAGTTCATATTTACGCATAAATATAAAACAACTACAAAAGATGTCTACAATATATTAATGGCTATTAAAACAATCGAGAAACCTCATACAAAAAGCAACCAAAACCTCTTAAATAAATCGGTAGCACTTGCCAGAGTATAACTTATTACACTGATAAATCCAATCAAACTTGAGACTATGTGTAATAAAGGAATTTTATTTAACTCACATGAATATAAAAATTGAATTCATAATATCATACAAGCCATCCTTTTCCCACACGTAAAACCTCTGTTTTTATAAACATTATCCGATATAATTGCCTTGGAAATTCTTTCGGCAAAGAAAAGAGGAAAATCGGCGAATAAGCTCTTCATTCAGCCGATGAAATTTATCACAGGAAGAATTAATTAGAATACAAAATGAAGGTTTGAAATCCATGGAAAACGAATTTATCACACGAATAACCAGAAAAAAACCAGCGCAGAACGTGTGCGAAAATCGGCATCTTGTTATTAAAATATCTACGAGCTTCACGCATGAAAAGGTTCAACACAGCGATCCGGATGAAAACAACGTGGACGTGAGCCTAACAACCCTCTGCAATTACAAGCGTAAACGCGTCTACCATATATGGGCTAAGGTTTCAACGAAATTTTTCTATCTTCTTAATTCATTACACTTTTCCTTTCTACAGACTTCATCGTCGTATATGGTTCTCTTCCGTCTCTATTTATTTCATTAACCCGTGGTTTCCCCAATATTCCGTCTCTATTCATTTCATTAACCCGTGGCTTCCCTTATATTCCGTCTCTATTCATTTCATTAACCCGTGGTTTCCTCAATTCTTGTCCTCTCATCTTCTTGAATCCTCGGCATTATAATATCTTTCATGTCTTTTATAAGGCTCGACCATACTAATGAACCAATCTCCACCTTATTCGTGAGACTACGTTCACTGATGCATGAATATCTGCCTATGTATACTCTGCCCTTTACCGCCCTGCTTCTTGAGAACTTCTTTCTCCAACGTGCATTCTGCTCCAATCCCCCTCATTCTTCGACCATTGATATCATGCATGCATAGCTTTTGATACAACTTATGGTAGCATCATATTAACCTTTATTTGAAAATCTCTTGCTAAATAAATTTATCTTACCAATTTGAACTTCATATTATATCTTATCAACAAAAGTTACTCTAACTCCTGAATATCTAGTTTGGCACAACCTTATGTTGACTTCCATTGCCCTGAAAGCCTTGGCTATTTTTTGTATATTTCTGCAACCTAATCTCACTATTACATTCATTGGCTTCCGTTACCACTGAATTGTTGTGTTTCCCACATCTTAATCATCAAGCTTCCATCAAATAGTGCATTTTCTTCTCATATATTTTTTAAATTTTTTTTAATGTTTTCCCAATAACCCAAGGGAAAACACTTTTACCATACATTGATTACCAATTGCAATAATTATTTCAAAAACTTACAGCATTACAAGATGTTTACAAAAGAATTATTAAAAAAGCATTACAAAAATATAAAGATACACACTTGTTTCCCAAATATAACAATAATTCTTCCAATTCTCAAAATATGAAATTCACATACAAGCAATGCATAATTCGCAGGTCATTGTAACGCATGATTCTTCATTATGAAGTTTATCTGGGAGGTAAATACATTTATATCCCACGATAAATCTAACTGGTCACATACAGTGTTGTATTCCTTACACATTCTTATAAGTGGTGAGTTACAACAATATCTGGATTTAACAAATGGAATAAAGAAGGTTTGTTGGTACCTTTGGTTAAATTGTGGGACGTAAAAATTTAATTTATGGAGGATAGCCCTGTCTTTACCATACTTTATTATTTCATATAAGAATTTATAACCTATGCCCTTCCTTCTTGCAGAAAGTGTAACAAGTCCATAAAAATTCAGCTGGTTTTTATAAAATATATAATTTTTGTACATTGGATACACTTTATATTCCCTGTAGAAAAGAATTCTAAGAAGTTGTTTTTGTATCCGTTCCAACAAGTCTATATATTTCTTTGCAAATGGTGCCCACACAATAGCTCCATAGTCGAGTTGAGACCTAATTAAAGCGTTATGTAATATTACCATTGCTTTACTATTCTGAAAAGCAGTTGTACTTCGTATAATGAAACCCAATGTCCGATATACAGATGTAACTAAATTTTCAACGTGAGGTATGTAGGTAAATTTTTCATCAAAAGTTACTCCCAAGTCTTTACACTTACTTTCTTTCTTTAACATGGCTCCACCCATAGTATAACAATAATCATAGGGTCCTTTCTTCATTGTATATGTGATCTTATAACACTTATGAGCATTTAATGATAAGTGGTTCCTTTTACCCCGTTGAAATAAATTATCAATGTCCTTCTGTAGAAGGGTGCAGTCCTGTAGTTGGTTCACGTTAATGAATATCTTTACATCACCAGTATGCATTAAACAACGGGAATGCATTATATATTCAGGTAAATCATTTTTTTTAAATAGGAACTACAGGGGACCCAGGTTTGATCCTTGTGGTACACCTGAAGTGGCATAATACATTTCAGATTTGCACCCTTCTTTTTTTCTTAGAAATTCTCAGAAGCATCGGATATTATTGTCTCGATGTTTTCATTTTCACACACCGGGATTCCTTAAATCAACACATCATTATTTCGATCTAGCTGTTCTATTGAATCAAGTTTACCTTCTAGTTGCCGAACTTTGTGCTTCAACTCCTCGTTTTCACTAACTACCTTTTGCATTACTCCGAACAGCTGTTGATGTTCATCATATTTCTCTGACAGATATATCACACCCGCTTTTATTTCTCGTTGCTCCCTGATCATTGTTTTCAGAAGCTCATCTGTAGTTAGCCCATCTAATTTCACACTTTCTGAACTTGTTAGTTTTTCAAGAGGTGATGTCACATCATCTTCGTGCTTGCCGCCAGCTTCAGCTACGCCACAGTTTTCACAAAGCCAAATATCATCACCACCAGCTATCTTCATGAAATCGTCATTTCCCAAGTTAGCACATTTTAAATGCCACCATTTTTCACACTTTCCACTACATTTTACTGCCTTACTGTTTTTAGAAACACTATTTTTGCAGCTACCACAATATGCGTCACGTTTACCCGCCATCTTGAATCCACGAAATAAAATTTTCATTACAAATGTTCATTCCATTTTCTCCTCATACACATTAAGATGCTGGTTGCTTGAAAAACCGAGCAGAGAAAAACAGATGCTTTCAAATTCGAGTAATAAAACCAAAGTTGGAGAAAATATTGCAAAATTTAGGTACACATTAGAGCAAAAATCAAATACCCACTGTTAAGTCACTACTGGGATTCCAACCCTACACGTTCATATTCACACTATAACCTAGTCAACTCACCAATCCAAGCCCCTGAGATTTCGCCGAGTGGGAGGGATTGCATGGGTATTTATGAATTCCACTAAAAATCGAGACAGTCTTGTGGCAACATAAAATTGAAATAACATATATAATGAATTTGATACACTGTACGTGAACCTCTTCGTCGATTTTCAATTAATTGCGTCATTTTTTTGATAAAATTTGTAGAATTTACAAATATAAATGTTTTTTTTAAATATTTCTTTGCTCTAACATGAATGGATATACCATTACTAACCATCCGTAGAAGTACATTTTTATGTTCTGTTTGCAACTAATGGGAGTTAACAAGAATGAGAAGGCACAAGCCACAACGTCACACAAGCTTCCAAAATAATCAATCTATACCTACTAATTCTTAACTGAAGCCCTCGTAGGGCCATTATGACACATAAAATAATGGGGGCACTCATCTTAATTTGTCCGCATATTTTCCGCAAGTTTTGTGGCTTTTTCCGGTTCATTTATCACGGGAATAGAGAAGGCTTTTAATATTTACGCTGTGTGCACTCGGTAAGCAGATATACCTTCAATTATGCGAGAACCTCCGAAAATGCGCTCCTTTTGGTGAAATCATTCACATTAAAAGGGCTAACTCGGTTCACGGGTCCACGGATTCGATAGCAAAATGAGAGGGAGGATCGTTGTTAAGGTCTGAAAGGGTAAGGGGACAAAGGCAAAGCGGAGATGAAGGGAGAATGACAGGGAGAGAGAAAGATGGCGGTGTCTGGCTGGCTGGCTCCCTGTACATATAACCCTTTTCCCGAACCCTTCATCGCCCCTCTCAGCCCTCCTCCATCACGCACGCAACCTTCCCTTCACCAACAACAACACCTCTCCACTGGAGGCAAACGAGGCGGAGCGGCATCACCCCTCCTCATATCCCCCAGGATACAATCCTTCAGCTCTCTTCCCCTTTCCCGTGGGATAATAAGGTGCGGTGTCGAAATGATGGCCCGCGGTGTGCGGGGAAATGAGAGGAGGAGGTGTGAGGAAGGGGCGTGGTGCGGAAGGAGACGGGTAGGGGGGGATGGTCTCCGAGGGAGGGGAGGGCGGTGCGGGTGGAATTCTCGAAGCCGCCTCAGGAGGAAAGGGATGACTGGAGAGGTTTGAGACGGAATGAGTGGGTTATTAAGGGGCCAGCGGAATCGCATGCCGACGCTGCACACGTGGAATTCGCCCGAACCTCGCGGGCGTGGATCCGGAGTTCCTCCCCTCTCCCGGGCACCGCTCCAAACGTGCCACATTCAGATCCGCAAGGTTAAGTTGATGCTGTAGTGTGCGGAACACTTTGAGCTCTACACACATGCATACCCCTTCGAGCTGAGCTGCTCTCTTTGCGAAAGCATCCGCAAAAGATTTCACTTCTCAGCGACCAATCTAAAAAACCTTCCTATATTTCAGTTACCCCTGCCATACCACCTAATCATATATTTTAGTTCTGCATGGCCTCAAAAAAATTAATCTATCAATTGATACTCTTCACATATTCATGGATATTGAGGTTTCTCTACAAATTCATTCTCGAGGGAGGAGATTCCACGTTTCCAACAATTTTACTCTTTATTATTTAGCTATTTTTTATTTGACTATTTATTTTTTTTACTTGAAGTTTCATGTTTATTGACAATTTTTGTTCAATATAAAAAAATATATACACTAGAAACGCCATTTGATGGTACATAAAAATCAGTTACATCAAAATAGTATATTTAAAAAAATCAGTTTTAAACTATATTTTACATAAAAATATTACATCATACATTGTACATAAAAAATCGGTTATGTTTAACAAATCTCATTTTGGTCCTGCAAATCCAATAATAATTTGGCTTGTCAGCAGGTGCCTCGTTATATTTTAAAATATTTTTAGGTAGGTAGGATTTGTTTTATGAGGTGCTTCGACGGCTACGGTCATTCGCACCTTCCTCTATTTTATATTTTTCTAAAAAATACTTTTATTGAAAAATACAATTTAGAAAATCTTTATACGATGTTAGTATATATTGGAAAGGAACGTCATAATTTATTACAAATCTTAGAGATGTATAGGAAAATTATAACGGTGTCTATGTGCTTAGGGTTGTCGTCTAAAACCCGTTTGATATCTTCTGGGATGTTTAGCATTCCTCGTACTGCTCCGTATTTATCACATCCCGTCAAGATGAGCTGTACACTGAGGGATGTGTCGCAAGCCTCACAGCGGGGTGGGATTTTATCCTCTGTGAATAGATATGAGTGTGTTAGAACGCAGTGCCCTATCCTTAACCGCGTAATGGCGACCTCTTCTGCGCAGTTCTTTCTGACAGAGGAGGGCCACGCAGTGATTGACGGTTATATTACCCGGAGTTTATTTCTAGTGGTATTGTTCCATGAGTCTTTCCATTTTCTCAGGGATTCGTTTCTTAACACCGTTCTTAGGTCGTAAACAGGTACCGAAGGGGATGGAATATTTTTACCATTCATTTGTTAACATAACATATTTTGGTATTCAGTCTGTAAGTTTTATACACAGTTACCTTTTTAGCCTGCTAAAATTACACAATTTTGTCTGTTACATAGGTCTACAACTACTTCTCCATATCTAGTAACCATGCTTTGGTTGCTTTTTTTGCTTCACTGACTGAGGTCAGTTCTTTAAGACAAGTTGGTAATTGATTAAAAAGTGTTGGTACCGATATATCCAGATTTCTACTTCACTGATTTGTGTAGTATCTTTTCATTTTGAATTTATTATTATCTCTCAGCACAATGCCTTGTTTACTATATTATACTTGGTATTTTATATTTATATTCAGTCTCAATATTTTTTGGTAGTCTAGAGCGTGATAACATCTGCTATTGATATTTTCTATTTTTGTATCTTTTTCTAAATAGTAAACTCGGGAAAAATATAGCAAAATAACAAAGCAGCGAAATGTTTCTTCCACTGATTTGATAAACGTAGAAATTTCAGAAATAATTTTAAACTGAAAATCAAAACTTTTTCTGCCATCTGGAAAAGGTTGACTTCCTTATCGGTGTTTTTTCGTAGTTATGTCGAATATATATAGTAAAACGGAAGAGTTAATTGAAATTGAACATCAAATTCGTTTACTAAGATTTGTGTGATAGAAAGGTTATTTTCTTTTGACGATTCAATCTTATTGCGAAAAAAATATGTCATTATGCCTTTAATAATTGTTTTATTTCTGTACCTTGAAATGGGGAAAACTTGCTCTCATATACCCAACATAAAGATAGAAAGTAAATTTAATGCATATACCCCATTCTTGCAAATTGAAAAAAATATTTCTGCATTTGAAAAAAAAATTGAAACTTTCAAATATTCTCGAGACTGCGATTCTCGATCATAGTCTCTACGTTTTATTATTCTATCTGAGGTTCCTGTCGCTATGAGGGGGATGACTTCAAGAACTGGGCCAAGGAACTTCCAAAATACTGCTTAATGCTGGAGGAAGATTGTTTAATGAGGAAAATAAGTCAGAAAACCTTCCTTATTGCCATGAATTGAAGCGCTTAGTTGGCAGGATGACTCATAACTACCCTCTGTCCCGTTTTAGCTCGTCTCACAGTAGGAGATCAAGAAAATATCCTAGGTGGAATCATTATGATTCACCGTTTTAGCAACTTAGCTCGCAAAGAAGCGTGGCATGCTTTTTCAACGAAAAGGATTGGTTCCTTTGCCTTATTCTATGACTTTTTTCCGTCCTTTTTTTCACTCCATTCATTTATACGTTCCCTCATTGCCGTGGAGGTTTGCATCAGGAATTAAAAATAGTTGGTGCGCGAATCGTGAGTAGTTGAGTACACATTTTGATACATTTTCTAGTAAAAAGTTCTTGGATCACATTTCACATAAAAACATATGTTAATAGTTTGGGATTAACCATACCTGTTTTAATGTACATGCTGCAAGAATTATGTTTTAAAATTCAAGTGTCATGAAAAGGCATTATTTTGACTTGGGTTCACGGCGCGGAACACATAATAGGTACAAGCGAAAATCGTACATAAGCACTTGTTTTTTTCGGCATGGTTCTCAATCGAAACCATTTTAATCCTTTGAAAGGTATTTTTTCCCGTTTATAAGAATATATTCCATCGAATTATTTCAAAATATATGTCCAGTACTTTAAGACTACTTGTTTAAATAGCCTCAAACTGTCAAGAAACGAAATCGAAAACAAAAAAAGTTATTCCATTTAAGTGTACACGTTATTACTGAAACTGGTGGAAAAGTAAATTCAGAAATAACTCTGGAAATTCAGGGTATGAGTTATCTCAGGAGTGTTTGTGACAAAAGTAGGATGGATAGGGTCAGGAATAAGTGTAAAATAAATGAATATGGGATAGATGCTCCAGTAATGGACATATATGAAAGGAGTGTGCTTCGTGGGTTTGGCCATGTTGAGAGAATGGATGAGAGTCAAATAACGAAACAGATGTATAAGAGTGAAATGAATGGTGCGAGAGGTAGAGGTAGGCCGAGAAATTTATGGTTGAATGTGGTTGAGGATATTCTTAGGAAGAGGAATATTAGGAGTCTTAAAATAAGGAGAGTGTGAATGAAGCAGTGTATGGGGTAAATAAGGCAAAAGAGATTTTCAAGGATAGGTCAGTAAGGAGAAAATTATTGAAGCAGAGTTAGTTGTACAAATATGTATTTATGAGTGAAACTTTGAGACTGTGCCAACCCCGGAAGGAAACGATTGGAAGGAAACGATGTATGTAGACACATTGCCGAATTGATAGGTACAAAAATCGTTCTTTCCGCGCACAATAAGCAACCAAAATAAAAACTGAGCTCCATTAATACACCCAATTAAAAAATGTAACAATTTCATCTCCAAAAACCTCACATTTTTACACGGCTAGTGTCTTAACACCCATTGTCACACGCCCATGTGGCGGCTCGCAGGGTGGTATGTAGATGTAGATGAATGAGTATGTTTCTGAAAAGTTTCGCGCACATCGGTGCATGAACGTAAATCGATCCAACCATTCTAAGCCGGCCCAGTTGGCGGTGGGGTTAAGTCCTCGCCAGCTAAACTGAGGGTCGCGGGTTCGCGTGGGTGGGTTTTTCACTGCCCAGGGCATGGATTTCTGTCAAGTTCTGTTGGTCCGGTCCCGGGTAAACCTGATGGCAGGATTAACATCCTATCGGGATTCCAAATACATGTGGGCCAACAAAATCATCCGGCAAGCAAAAAAACTGTTTTTAAGCTTAAAAATTTCAAAGCTGCCTGGAATCCAGCGCTCCGCAAAATTAAGACGGAAAGAGAGAAGATTGGCGCTAGCCAATCACAGGGAACCTGACTATTTTTGGTAAGAAACCGATAAGTATATAAGGAGGCGCCAATTTGGGAACTGACGTGCCCTGAGGACGATGGTGGAGGTAGCCATCAAAACATTGGCCAACAATGACCTAACTTGGTGGAAAAGCCGAGAAGACTTATTTGTATCATACGCCGGGCAAAAAAACCAAAACATATTTGCTAAAACTTCTCTTCCAGCATTCGCACGTAGCACGCACCATGTTGCTGCACGCAGGAAGTAGCAGAGAGTCCATCGTGACGGCGGATTTCGGGCCGTCACCTCACGGACGTGATTATTCGCCCATAGGCTTTCGGGATCGAGGAAGGGAAGGGACCTTGGCTCCTGTGCGAGGGTTGGGTTTGCGTCTAATCGCCCCAGAGACGGTGAAGCATTACCGGGGAGACGAGACTTAGCCCGCGGGATTTGGGTCGACCTGGCTTTCGACGCTGTCAAACTACCAAATCCCATTGCTCCCAGCTGCCACCTCACCGACTTGTAGAGGAAAAAGATTCGTTGGTTGATTTTTTTAGTCGTATTATAAATGCTCAAATAGCTAGGATAAAAATTGCAGGAAATGATTCACCACAAAAAAATCATCACGAGTATAGATGACACAAACACACTTCAAAGTATAGGACTCTGAACTAATCCGAATGTAAACCATTTGGCGTGGATGCAGTAGTTTTGACTTTGAAGTACTTCAGCGGCTGGGTTATAACTACTCCTAAATTTGACAATGAATGCTGTATAGTCCTCAAGGCGTTTCGAAACGAGAGAATTCTGAAGCAAAAGGTTACTGCGCTACCCAACTCGGCCGGAAAATGGTATTTTTACGTTGTATCACATGGCCGAGAAACTAAGTTTATAAAGGTTAAATTTAAGTCTTTATTGACTTATCTCTTCCAAAATCTTTTTATTTAAAACAAATGCCCAACATCTCTCCTGGTAACACAATGTACTTCCCTGAGGACAACTTGAGTCCCAACAAATTTGTTGTTAAAAATCATTGTCTTTCAAATTTGCTCTGCTTCGCTATAAGAAATAAAATTTAGATTTTAACCCTAATCCTATACCCCCAAACTCATTCCTTCATCCAATTTTATAGCGTAATTTACATTTCATCTAAGATTTTTCTTCTTGACGTATACTTATCAAACCAAGATTTCTAAACGTACATCAGACGTTGTCTTTGCTTCGTCATATTCTGGACCAATATCTAACTGACAGTATTCTTTTTCATTTTTGTTTTAGGCTTTTGTACCGATCAATATAAACCTGCTTTTGATCTTTTAGATTCATTAAATGAGTTGGCTCTATAATTTTAATTTCACGTAAAATTAAAAAGAACCATATAAATTTTAACGATATTTGAATGATTGACACTCGGCACAAATCTGTCTTTATTCTGAATATAATCTATAATTTAAAGTCATTACCCTTACTAATTTGTGCAAGATGATGAGCATCATAATTTTTTAGGCAGTTTCGGGCTATTTTTCATCAAATCAGAAAAAAATGATACATCGAAATAACATAAATTTTCTAGAGCTCGACACCATCCGTTTGAAGGCCTCCCGTTAAATCAAAGCATGAGTAACGCATGAAACCACCATTTTTGTGGAATAGTCAATCTTTTTAGCCTCAGGTTGGTCGTTATAAAGCGAGAAATAGGTCATCGCCATGAATGGACTCAAAAATCAGAAATCTAAAATCAGTGGTTCCAGAGAGTTTGGAAATTTGAATATTTATTTGTTCTTGCCGCCAGGCTTAAGGTCAAAACGTGTTAAGACATTCATTTCGTTATTATGCAAATAATATAATAGTTAATGTTCTCAGCAACACGGCGAGAGTGATACTAAGGGTTTAACTCGCGTCGTCCTAGTCCAAAGTCACACTTTTTGGAGGTTTAAAAAGAGGTATCGAGCTGCCTAGGTAAAGTGTGAAGTTAATTAGAGAGGATATGAGTGAAAACGGTCGACTAAGGATGGAAGAGCACTCTGTAGGCAATGCGGCATTTTACTCAAAAGAGCAAGGAAGTGCCAGAGGAGTATTTCATGTCAATGTTGAACGATTCCAAACTTAGCTGAAACAAAATACGCTGACATTTTACAAATCCAATAGGAGAAGTCCATTAAGAAAACGCAAAAAGCAGTGGTTCTTAACCTTACTAATACTGTGACCCTTAGATACAATTTTTCATGATGTGGTGACTTCCAACCAAAAAATTATTTTCGTTGCTACTTCAAAAGACTATCGGAAATATGTGTTTTCCGAAAGTCTTAGGCGACCCATAAGAAAGGGTCGTTCGACCCCCAGGTTGAAAACCGCTGGCCTAGAGGATCTTTGAAAGCTAGAAAGTAAATGATGCCATTAATGGATTAATCATTTATAAGTTGGCTACAATGATTTGTCACCGACAAACTGTAGTTAGTCCAACATGAAAGCTACCCGACTCTCTCGAACGAAGTCAATCGATAGGGCACGGATTCTTTCTTAACAAAGGGTACTTTCCCCAATTGCCACCATACTTTGCTATCACTATAACTATTACGGGGAAATGCCAGCAATAGAAAACTGAATACCTCTATCATTTATCAAGATAAGGATTTGAGCCAACGCCTAGGCTTGAATAACTATCAAACATAAGCGTCATGGGAATTTTGATTGCGTCTCGCATATTTTTTTGGCTTCACTCATCACTTAACAGAACCACGTGTTATCTCCAAAACAATACATTTTTCAAACAAAAAATGTTTAAAATACGCTAGCTCATGAGGTTGAATAGCGACTCGACGAATTTCCCAAAGTGTCAAAAATATCCAGCGAGATAGAAGGGGAGACAGACATTCCGACACGTCACCAGGCGAACAATACGATCTCTTGGCGGGGCTGTTTGCCCAACTAAACCATTCGGAGAGCAAAACTCTCCCACGACAGTCTAAACGATAGAATGCTGCCATTTTTTGCATGCTTTGAACGATAATTTCAGACTCGGCTCATGTGCTCTAGGGGATTGAGAGCAAATAGATTTGGTCCCGGTTACGGCGAAGTAACAATGGCAGCACTGACCCACCGTTATCATTCATATCAAGATAAGTTAAATGCTCACGAGGTTACAGTGAAAAATTTCAGCCCTCTATTTTAAAACAGTAATTTACAAGGTTTAACAGCAAGGCATCATACCGATAGCGAGTATGTTTATACTGATATTTCTAGACTACAGGAATTGGCGTATAAATTGTCCATGCCCATGCTTCCAGAACCAATACAATAAGGGCCTAATTTAAGCCAGGCAATTGTGAAAGCGAGATAAATAGGATTATGCTAGCAGTCACAGAGTTGCTGGAACACGGATTTAGAAATTATATAATGAGAAGCTGCACATTAAATATACATTACTTTTTCAAAGGAGAATTTCCCTACTTCCCCGGTCAACTTTTATCTCATTTATCAGTCTAACCTATGAACTTTCCGTTCATTTTCGAGTACAGTTAATTTTTCATTCACCTTTATTGCACCGCTTATCTCATACATTTCACGCTTTCTGATTTCATACCTTAAACGCATCTGGTGAGATATTAGCCCCAGCCAAAAGTATTAAGAGGATGGTTGTAATAAAGATTTTTGAAAGAATAACTACACTAAAATAGATCAGAGTGCTGAGAATAATTTTGGGCCCAGGCACGGAAAATGGGATATTAACATAGAAATAACATGAAAAGGGAAAATCACAAGTACCTAGATATATAATCATGATAAAAGAATGAGGTAAAGGACCAGCGAGGGATGGAAATTACTGAGATGACCAAGTCTTCACGATTCAAGCGGCAAGTATTCGGAACATATGGGAGGAAAAATTGAGGACAATGCAGAAATTGTCAGAAGAACGAAAAATGGAACATAATCAGCAACTTAATGAGTGTCGGGGATGAAAAATGAAGTAAAAAAAAATAAAATCAGCTAGACCGCTGAAATCTTAGCTGGAAAAATCGGAAGATGGTCGAGATAGTGCACACTGAAGAAAAGTAAAGATTGCTTCCAACAAAACTTGTTTCGGTACCACCAGTTTCGACGCGGTGGCTTCATCATCAGAACTCCGTACACAAGTAGTGTCTTCGACTTCGGTAATAGTGAAATTTATCAGATCTCAGTCAAAGAGTACTGGATAAGGGAGATTTATGGTAGTTTGAGCGAGATTTCGTTTTGTTAGGAAATCAATCATTTTGATCTTATTAGAAAGAAAAAAGTTTCATCTCTCCAATGGTACCATAAAATTAGTACCTTACTGAACTCGTTTTAGAAATATTAACAAAAGCAAAGAGCACCAGGGTTGAAATTCGCTATGAAAAAATCATTTGACTTGACCGGGATTCGAACCCGGATCTCCCAATTGCCGGTCAGGTGTGTTAGCCAGTAACATCGCCAAGTCATCTTCCTTCAAGGCGAATTTCGAGGATTCGAATGATTTGTTCATAGCGAATTTCAACCCTGGTGTATATGCACCCGTGCGAGTGACTTCGTACCACATCATTTGTTACATGCAATGTTTGAAAAAAAAAACAAAGAGGCCAATTTACATGGGTTTAATACGACTACGGCTTTTCATGGCATATTATTTAAAGATTAAAAATCTTCTGATGTTAAGGATTTGTTCAAAAACTAGTCAGAGAAAGCCCATGATGCATTTCGCAAATGTGAAATAAAAAACAGTATGTCACCGAATAGTTATCTTTGTAATATTTAAAAAAGTTATGGTATTTTAGTCGACATCGCCGTAATGGAGGAAAACATGCCACGAACTCTGGCAACACCGCGCATAACTTGGCCCACACTCGCGTTACCTTAGCCCACAGTGCACGAGACGAGAGAAATTGAGACTGCCTGTAGACGATGTTGTCATTACTCTTTAGAATTCCAAAATAATTAACTGTAATATTCCAATAATAATTACCGTACCATTTGCTAAGAATGGATTCGCATGCGAGGTCTTGCGGCAAAAGGTGTCTGAAAAGAATATTAGCCATGAAAGATACGATTTTGGTCGTTAAGATTTTGACGTAAGCCTTGGGGTAGTTTTTCACGTATTTTTTCTGAAATTTTAATATCTCTTCGATAACGATGTTGGTTTTCCTAGTCACGAAACTTACTTATTCATTGAACGTGGGTAACTAATAAAATTGTCGTTAAACACCATGATCTAAATCAGAAGTTCATATCATATTCTAGCTTACATAATGCGAATTGTTACGTCCTTTAAAGTAATTCTGCATTGGGAGGAAGGGAAATGTGGCCTAATCGACCCTGTAGGATAACAATAATGGAGCAACTCACTGCAAAAACAGATATTTAAGTAGGGACTGAAATCAGCTGATTTCGACTAGACCGTCATTTCCCCAAAAGGCACTTCTGTTACTACTAATAAGACTCTTCAGAACTTTTGTTTTAGTACTATCTTAATGTACAGCGAATATAATGCTTATATGATACTCACTTGCATTTACAATCTTACCTATTTTTTGACCTAATCTTCTTCATTACATAACTGATATTCATTTATACTTGCTTTTCATGGATATACGGATTACCTTGTCAATTAATTCACAGATCACCTCATAGAATTAGTCAACGTTGACTGCTATACAGCACAACCAAAATTCGTAATTCCATCAGCCACTCGTAGGTTCGTACTAACACTCTTCACACATCCGTGTATTCACCCCAAAAATTGTTGCGGTATGACACTTATCAATTGCTCAACATCATACACCAAGGCAGGATGATTATTGTAATTAGGAACAGTTAAGTTATCCTACTCCTTCCACTGGATAAGTAATTCACACTTGCAATAACTAGCATTGAAATGTACTCCATAGCAATGTCATTGAGAAATAAAGATAAATCTTCCATAATTTCAGTCTCAGATAAAGCCCGATAATCACCTAATCGAATAATATAGTTCCAGTAATGGATTGAAGTTGTTTAGTTGGCAATGTAAATTGTGACTCAAGTTACATTCTTTTATACTTTTATAAAGTTCATGACTGCTAAATTAGGCACAAAAATACAGTTATGGCATTACTATAATTATTTAATTGGTATTCATTCGCTAAATAATGTTTATATATTCCGATAGAAAACACATTTAATCACTTTTATGACTTCGGAACTCTCTCACTCATACTACCTTAATATTGTATTTTGAACTGAAAGATTGCCTAAATTCATACAATCCATACCTTCAACTACACACATTTTTTTACACGGTTTTTACCTTGGTCCTCGTGCTTCCCATGTTGAAACCTAACTTCAAAATGGGTAATTCACTCTCAGAATTAAATACCACCCACGCCAAAAACGAAGGACATATTGCGTCACCACCCTCCAAGGATGTTCGGCGCGTGCGGGAAAAAGCCTCCATTGACGATGGCAAAGCTCCATCGGTTCGTGACGTTGTCCTGCACTCTATGCAATAGTCACCAAGTCCTCGCTCACAGCTCAGGACATTGAATGGGCGAGGAAAATCACCCCTTTGTGCATAATTACTCTTTCGACGGCGGAACGCACCACCCGAACGTTGAACAAATGAAGTACGCCAGAGCGGCGTTGCCGCGGAAATCATTAAAGAGGCCAATCAGGCGCCTGCCCACGTCCACGAGATGTGACGGCGATCATTAATACTGTCGCTCGGACACCCAGAGGGTTCGGGATGGAGAATGGAGGCGGGCGGTCTCATCGGTTCCAGTTAACACTGACGAGGGCTACACTGAATGAAAACCTCCGGCTCGCTACCGCGATATCAAAGAGCATAATATGGAGGAAGACGTGAAATGGTCAAGAAGAATATCCCAGCCGTCTCCGGCTTCGCGGGAATCCTCCGCGAAATGCCAACAACTAATTCATCGCTTCGTCAGTCGCCTGAGCTGCAGATAGTCATTCCGTTTCATTATTCCAGACTGCATGCAAAATGAGGAACACAGCCTCATACATTTACGGCTAATTATTTGTATAGAGATACAAATAGTAGACGGCAAATTAATGTTACATGCACGCATACTAGGGTGTCATACATTTTTCATATTGAGAAAAGTTACGTTTTCCACGTCTAAAAATAATCATCCAGCAGTGTAAATTAACCTGTCAAGGTTTCATCACCCTTAACAATTGGACACCCAGCCCCCAAAGGTTCCTAATTACTTCGAAACTAAATATTTGTCTCTCAGGCAGGAACACCTCTCTTTCTCCGTAAAATGTCGTAGTAAAGTCCTTAAGTAGGTACTAAACGTTCTTCGGTTTTCATGAATCTATTTGCGTTTCTGAGATATGATCCTGAGCAGTTTGAGCAACCCCAAACAGCAAAGTTCAATGGCACCACCAATGGCACCAATGGCACCAATGGTGCTCTGGTGGCGCCATTGAACTTTGCTGCACCACTGTGGAATAGCTAGCACCATTCCCTTCCCACACGAGACCCTAAAGAGCTATGCTGAGGCATTTTGCATAGGGAGAGAGACCACCTGAAAAACTCATATTTTGTGTGAAGGTTTTTATGGCCCTTGGGGAACGGGATTCCGATGACTAAGAGTGACGCAACATTAACACATAAAATAACACTCCACAACGATTTTTTTAAGTGGAAGATAACATTTCTTTCCTAAATTATTAATAAGATATACTGCCCTAACGCATCTCCTTTCGGGTGAGCGATGTAAAATAAATTTGTTATTTAAAGTAAGCATAGGAAATGGTTCTCTTTCTTCATAGTTTCCTACATAATGCCAAATTCTTGAGCACCTCATTCACAAATGTTGCCCACACATAATCGTTAAAACATGATCTCGAGTTTTAAAGTCTCCTTATATCCCCCTCCTGAGACTATACTCCCCCATAAATAAAAGCAAGTTTCTTTTCTTCTTTGTGGTATACCATATTTCAAAATATGGAATACCACAAAATGAATAATAACATTGAAAGATAACATTTACAACGGGTGTTGTAAATGCCATAATTAAATATTTTACCCTCCACTTTGGTCACGTAATACTTTCCGGTCTACTCTTCCTCTCGTACTACACACTCCATTCTTACATATGTCTCGTTATTCGGCCATCACCTATTTCATAAACATGGCTCGTATTATTTTCCAAATATAACTGAAATATTTTCATCCAGGAATAGAAATTCCCTGATTGGCCATACCCTGAGAGACAACGGCATTGTGGAGAACACAGATGAAGGTAAAATAGAGTTCAAAGTCCCCAGAGGCAACCCAGGAATAAGCTCATAGACCAAGAGAAATGTACATAGGAAAAGCTACGATGAAGTATGGGAACCACATTGGATAGAAAAGAGTGGAGAGCTGCAGACAACCAATCTTAGGCTTGAGCGACAAATGAGGATAGAGATACCACAAGATTCAAAGTAAAAATGCATGATAAATGATTTCTTCCATTGAAAAATAAGAATATCACTCACTGTATATAATCTAGTGGTTTTAGTACAAGTTGTCCTCTTTATTTTTTTGAAAAATAAGAAGCACCACAAATTAAGACGGTTATTAAGAAAGAAGTCATTCAATTTTTTTCATGGATATTATAAAATGCTTCTTTTTCACAGTAATACCCACTTATTTTAACACAGCTCCCTTGGCCTACACTTTAAGGATATCAAAATGGAGAAAATACAGCTTCAGCCAAATGTACAGGTGACATTCCATTGTTTCCAATCCCTATGCAACAACACGATAAATTTGCATTATTAAATATCATTTTATACAACCCGTATTATGCCGTTATTTACATACACCAATAAATATTCAGAAGTAATGAAATTGCCATGAGAAACAAAAATGGCTTGGACCGGGAACCAACCACGAACCTTTGGCTTCCGAGGAAAATGCGCAGACCGCTACGCTACCCACGCTGGCCCACTTGCCAAAGGCCCGTAGTTCAATTCCCGGTCCAGGCCAATTTTTTCTCATATAATTTTCACTATATTTCACCGCTGTATTCGAAGTAGGCCTGACTACTTTGTATAATATTCAGAAGGTATATAAAACGAATAAGAATAGTCAACATACGCAAATAAGCATATCACAGTTTCCGCGACCAAACCGGAATCAGTGAAACGCCTTCAAATCGTAGAAGCATATGAGCACAATTATCCTCGGTGGTAATTATTTTCAGTATCGCAAGTCAGTCGTATCGGTAGTAGCAATGGGTCCATCATCGTTCCAATCACGATAGTTTATGGTGAAGTTAAAGGCTCTGAAGGTATAGGAAGAGGTGCTCATTCTCAGTAACTACCACTTAACCAGTCGAGTTAACGACGACCAGTGAGTAAACACGGGCGCTGCTGCGTAGGAGACCCAGCAGCAGCACCCAGTAGCTGCAAAGCGTGACTCTCCCACGTATTTCACGTCACTCAAGAGGATAACGAGATTAAACGGCTGTGCCCCCGGAGTTCCGATGCCCGAAAATTGGGGAACGTGAAGATTGGATAATGACGGCAGGGAGGAGGAACAGTGACTCAATGTCCCTCCCCGCTCTAGCTGCCGTTGTTTTGGGACTCGTCAATAGAGCCAAGGTCGGGAATGGGCACCAAATTGAGGAGGCGAACAGCGAACGACGAGATCAGGAGAACGCTATAGGAAAAAAAATGTCTAGAGTCAATCACGCCTCCCTATGCAAAACTCTTGAACTGAATGCTTTGATGACCTCCAACCCCAAGTAATAACGTTACTGTCAGAAGAATTTTTTTTTCATCCAATTTAGCGAGAGCTCGTGAAACACATGATAATTCAGTAACCATTCCAAAATCGGAAACCATTTTCCAAAATATTATCATACATCTACCAAATAGGTATAACATAGGTATTATGTCAGCCTCCTCATCGCATCGGAAACTAACTTTAGCGCCGCAGAAGCCTAAAAATTTACTCATATTATCAACGCTTCCTGAGCATAACACTTCTCTCACACATTCATCATTGAAGTGGCACTATAAGATATCGACTTCGTTATAATAACTACGAGGCCGATAGCCCGTCACTTCGAATTTTCCTGATTCTCATGTAAGGAAATTTTGGGTGATTCAAGAGAACAAGATGTTAAGCTCATGTGACGCATCCAAAGTTGCAACACTATTGAAAAGAGGACCACTATGCAGAAATCACAACCCGTAAGAATGAATCCTGTAACTGTATGTGAGTCATACTCAGTTACGTATATCCTGGCTTTCAAACCCTTCAAAGTAATCGTAGTATTTATATGCATATATCATTCTGGGATTAGCACATCCACTGTGAAAATAACATGTCGAATCAAAACATAACGGGCCTCAATAATGCCAATTAAGTGAGAAATACTGAGTATCTGAATCCAAGCGCAGGTCAGAGATTAATGACATGAAAAACGATAGAATTAAGTAAATGAGGAAATATTACTATTTGACACATTTAACATTTGTTTGTTCGTCAAGAGAAAGACATGGGTTTACACAAATTACAAACACAGAGTAATATCCATTTATAGAATGCAAAGTTTCCTCCTAAATACCTATATTCTTGGATAAAATTCTTTTGGATTCTTGGATGATTTATTCAAAATATGGGAGAGTACAACTTTGAACGATATCTTAATGGTAAATGAGCGATTGAAAAGGAAACACTGATCTACTAAACGAAGTTCAGTTAAGATATATAAAGATAATACCTTCATGGGAGCTATATCAATTAAGTACTAAGCTCATTTTTCCATACGTAGGGAATACATATAGCCATCCTGAATTTTCAACTGAAATTGAAGTTCAGCCAGGAAAATTTTTATAGATAAGGAGAAATGATGATCCTTTCTCTGCTAATCAAAGATATATCTAATGTGCGAAAATTAAAATACTGTCGTGATGTATGTCAAAACAGGCAGGATAAAATACCCAGTGGACCATGAATCACACCGCGGAACTAGACCTAGAGCGGAAAACAACGTTAAATAGACTTCCCAATTCTTGCGACGAGTTATCCGATTCACTCCAAATGAGTGTAGCATTTTTCAACGAAAAGTATAAATCATTGGCAACGCTGAGCCACAAGTTAACGAGAATGCAGTGAAAACGCTCGATTCGAACGAAATACCCCCGGGGACTGCGTTCCCGACGCGGTCCAACATAAAACAGTTCGGGTCGCTGCACTGCCTAATCATGAGAAAAGGCCACACCACGCCTGTAAGAATTTGCTTCCTCCCCCGGGTGATGCGGCACCTACGTATTCTGAAAAAAACTCTCATTCCGGAGCGTCAAAAAACTTCGCCGACCTCATAACGAGAGGAAAGAGAGACTCGCACGCAACGAACAGCCTCAGGCCCACTGCATCACGGGAACGATGCAAGCGGGACGAAATCGAACCCGGTAGTAAAAAACGTGGGCATTTCAAAAGGAAACTGGATGGAAAAAGGTGACGAGGACTATAGTGAGGTCACAAATGAAATGCCTGTAATCATTTGGGGTCAATTGTAAAAAGAATTTCAATCTTCCCTACAAAGTAAGAAATAAAATTAATATGAAGTCATATCCATAAAAATAAATATAATCACTTGGTTTACTTTTACCTTCGAGTATTCAAGCCTGAGAAAAAATTCACTCTACGGATCGGAAGCATGGAACATTGGAAAACCTGACCAGAATAGAATAGAAGCCCTTAAAACCTGGTGCTGGAGGAGGATGCTGAACATGAAATGGACGGAAAAAATAGGAAATGATGAAGTGTATAGAAAGGTAGAAGAGGAAAGGACCATATGGAACGCCGTACAGAAAAGTAGAACCAGATGGATGGAACATACCCTGAGACACAATGGATTTGTGAGGAACATGACTGAAGGCAAAATTGAGGGAAAAGACTCCAGAGGAAGACCAAAAAATAAGTTCAAGGACCAAATTAAGAGAAAAGTACATCAGAGATACCAGTAGATAAGGGAACAAGCATTTGAAAGGGAAAGGTGGAGGGCTGCAGTCAACCAATCCTAGAATTTAACGACCAATCAATAAATTCAACTTGCCTTCAAACTGGAGTCATCCAGATCAATTGCTGGAACGCCGTGTGAAAGACTGAATGAACACTAAAATCAAAAATCGAAAACTAGTGGTTCCAGACCCTTTGGAAATTTTAATATTCATGCGCTGTTGCCGCAAGGCTTAAGGTCAGTGTTACGACATGCATTGCGTTATTATCCGAATAATATAATAGCTAATGTTCAAAACGACGCGGTCAGAAGGATATTGTTTCCTAGTTCAAAGTCACACATTTTGGAGGTCTATACAGCGGTATCGAAACTGATTGCAGATGCTTAGACAAAGCGAGACGTTAAGCAGAGAATATCTGAGTGGAAACGGTCCACAAAGGGGTGGATAGCACTTTGTAGGCAATGCTGTATTTCACTTGAAAGAGCAAGTGCCATACAACGACCTTGTGAGGTGTATTGTATGACAACAGTGAACGATTTTAAATTTATCTTAATCAAAATTCACTGATATTATTCAAATTCCTAAGGATGAATCCATTAAGAAGACGCCTAGAGGATCATTGAAAGCTATAATGTAAAAAGGTAATTAGTTGATCGAGCATTTTTAGGTGGCCAGGATGATCTGTCACCGACGAGACCGTAAGTAGTCTGATATGGAAGCTACCCGACTCCCTCTGACGGAATTGGCAATAGCTACAAACAGCTTGGAAGATAAGATGTGCTAAAGCAAAACGAAACAAAGGCTTGGTTGGGATTGAGAAGCGTATCGATTCGTAGCAAATCCATGATACTATCGTATAGACCCGTGCACCACCCGCACCCGTGTAAGACGCGCTTTTATTAGCGTCAGAAAATAATGGTTGGCTTTCTTCATTCTCCTAGCGCGAGTTTTTGGGAGCCATTATACTTCCAACTTACATCAAAGCTCTCCTTAAGCGTTCCTACATTGGTTCCTAAACCATAAATTGAGAAAAGTAATCGTTTCTCATTCAAATAAAACTTGCAGTACGATGAAGTTTTAAGTTTTCCGCGGCGAGCAGGTATTCTTTCCGTTATTCTGTCGGGATTCGGCCGCATCGCTTTTTTCCCGACACCGTTTCTTCTTCTCTCCTGGAGGCATCCTCAGGTTGAAGATATTTTCGACGTCAAAGATGTTTCATCAACATCTTCAGGTCGAAGATGCTGATGTTTTCGACCTGAAGACGCCTCCAGGAGAGGAGGATAAACGTTGTCAGAAAAGCAACGACGCCGCCAAATCCCGAAAGAAGAAATGGAAAGGATAGCTGTACGATGTTTAGCTCGTGAGTTTGGGTCAAGGCACCGAGCTCTACTCTTGAGTTTTTACCAGCTACCGTCGTGGTTTCCAGGAAAGGCAGAGAGATAACGAATTCGTTTAAAGCACGCAACCCCCGCTTCAACTAGGATATTGGGGAAAAATTTGCGCGTGGTACACTGTTATCTACGGTATGATCTTTCTATTTTCTTACGAAACAACACATAAGGCTTCAATTCCACTCTTCCATCGGGGAGAGCGGGTAGCAGTAAAAAAAAAAGATACACTCGGTTGGAACTGATTAAGACGAATTGTCAACCGAGTTGACAGGGGATGAGGCACTGCGTGGGAGAGTGTGGGATCGCGCGGCGTGGGTGTATAGTGGGGAGGGACGACGCCTTCGACCGGCGAAAGATTGGGAGACCGGCAAGTGAGAGGGGTTGAAGAGAATAAGACTGACTGTTTTGGGTCAGCGGTCTGGCAGCTAGGCCTAAGAGAGACAGAGAATAGGGGTCTGAAAGTAATGAAAAGGAAAGGGCTTAACCGCCACCACACAACAATAAGATTGGTCAGGCGTCACCATTGAGGTGAAGAGGGCGCTTGCTATGCCGGCCAATTCTAGAAGCTGAAGCCAGTTCGCCATCTTCGTTAGCCCCCATTTTCTTGAAGCACTTGTCGGCTAAGGTACTAATTTTTCAATTTTACTACGTTTTCTATCGATAACTTTTCAGCCAATTCATTAATCAATTCATTATTTAATTCATTTATTTTTTCTTCATTTATTATTATTCATTATTTAATCAGCATGCATTTAGTCAGCAGCTTCGGGCGAGATGTTGTGGAACTGCATTATGAAAATGAAAAATATTCGATGTTATACAACAACAAAACGCAACTATCGACACGAGAGAGGCTAGCAGATGGAACAGGTCGGTACCTATTAAATTCACCCGACCTGAAACTGCTGGGGGGAAAGGAAAGGGTGGGAATAGGCCGCGGAAAAGAACGGCCGGCACCCGACCGAAAAATACAGAGGCCGGGCACGCTTTTGAAACCTGGTATTTAATTACTCACGACGACGAATTACGAGACGATCAGCCAAGCCTACAAAGTGAGTGACTCTTAGAGCTCGAAGCCAGGTCATCGGTTTGGTCATCGGAGAAGCGGCGCCCCGATCCAGGCATGATCCCTTTCGAGGGCGTGACAAAGCACCGAAGACCCCCTCCGGAATCAACAGTTCGCACGACGGCAAAGTGGGATTGGTGGTTGATACGCGCTTACCTAATTGGACTCCAACCGTGGTTAGAGTATGAATCTTACCCGAAAAGGCAGTGGACGTATCTTTGCGAACTTCTCGATGTTGTACAGGCCACTTCTTTATAATAATACTCAAACTTTACTACACGTGTTTCGGCAATTATTTGGCAATCATCGGGTACAGTTTTGTGTTGGCTATCATCAGGTACACTAAAGGGATGCTGATTTCTAGTAATTTATCGATGGAAAATGTACTAAAATTGCAAAAATTATTGCGTTAGCTCCCAATTACTGTAGGAAAATGAGGGTTAACGATGGAGGTGGACTGGCTTAAGCTTCTACAATTGGCCAGCGTGTCAAGCGCCCTCTCCATATCATACATAAAAGTGTACCTGATGATGGCCAAATGAAGTGCCGAAACACGTGTACTAAAGTTAGAGAATTATTATAAAAAAGTGGACAGTACAACATCGTTTTTTTTTATTTTGAGCATACACTAACTTTTATTTAAACAGATTCAGGCGAGATAGAGTGGACCTTTGTCACATTATAACAGAAACAACAATTGCACTTTTCCACAGGATAGTTTAATGAGTACGACGCGTTTCAGCTCACAGATCCATTATCAGGTATACAAGACACATTAAGCAGAGGACACATTACATTTATACATGCAAAATGTTTGAATGAAATGAGGGAGTGGGGAAGAGACGTGTGGTAGGGGGAAGTGGCAGGTAAACGGAAAAAAACAAGGAAACGTCGGGAAATACAAAGGGTAGGAGGGGGAATAAAGGGAACGGGGTAGACCAGGGAGATGGATAGACAAAAAGGGGAAGATAAATAGGCGGGTAAGGGAGTAAAAAACAAAAATGAGCATAATGTATTTTGTACCTGATGATGGCTCTGTGAGCTGAGACGCGTCGTACTCCTTAACATATCCTGTGGAAAATTGCAATTTTTCCTCCTATTATAATATCCATTGACTTCTTTAGAGGAGAGGAGGGTATTATGGAATAGTCAGGAAATACGGAATACCGAGGTTTCGGCTCTGTTTGGTGCTGCTTTCACGTGGAGATACCATGATCTACTAAGGCAAGAATACTATGTTGCAGGTCAGTGAGAGTTGATTGCTTGTTGTCGTCGTATCACTTGCTACAGAACGAAGTGTGTTTTGTGATTTTCAAGAGTTTTTGCACGTAAGTTTTCAAACATTTTTAGCCACAAGTACACATGTGACTTGAACATTGATGTTATACGTAATTTATACTAAAAGAATTTTATATTTTAATACTGTGGTCGTTTTTTTGGCTGACAGTGTTTTGTCCATCAAAGTTTAAAAAAAAGTTTAAAGGTTCATTTTTGAAGATGGCGTGTCGGGTATGATGGAATACTTGGTATTCCATAATACCCGACGTAAAAGTACAGTATTCTATATAACTTGGTAAAAATATACCGAAGTTATAAAATGGGTTTTAAGTATAATACAAAGACGCAGATTGTATCTTCTGCAATGGAAAATTCTCCGAAGGTCAACGAGGGGTAATTTGGATTCAGTGCTTGATCTGTTCTCTGTAGGCTCACATTGACTGTACAGGAGCAGAGACAGAAGATTATATCTGCGACATTTTTAAATAGACTCGAAGCAGAAATTTCTAGGACATTGTCTTAAAAATATGGTTTTTATAGCAAAACATAACTATGTTTTGTTAAGTTAAATTAGTTTTTCAATGGTTTCAACCACCTATTCCGTATTACCCGACCATTCATATTAACCTCCATTTGTAACTTTGTTTAAATAAAATTTTTTATAACAACCACATAAAAAGTATTTTTTTTTCACAAGTGACAGTTCATTACAACTAGTTATAAGGTGTACTCATGATGATTTGGGAATTTTTATTAAAAAACCTGCAGAGTTATTTTTAGAAATGTAAATGGTATTCCATAATACCCTCCTCTCCTCTAATATGCATTTTCCTTACATATTTTGTTTTATTAACTTAAATTAATAATCATCCATATTCCCGATGAAAAATATTATAAAATCGAGTAGACCCCATAACACAGTAAGAGATAAGGCCATGGGCTCTACAGCATATCGCATTACATAAATTAGCATTACGTTACATGATATATCACATAGAATTTTAAAATCTCAAAAAAATCTACATACACCAAAACGCGACACATTTAACGGCTCGAAGGCTTATACCGCAATAAACTATTTCAGCACAATCCGGTCGATACATCGATATGCAGCACAGGATAGAGGAAATGGAAGATGACACTGAAAGGGAGGATACGACCCTCCCCATCATCCGGAGGAAGGGGTCTTAAGCGGGAAGAGCCAGGGGAAGTCGAATGCAACCGGCAGTAAGTGCCGGGGCAAAAATCACGCCAGGGTACTCGCTCCTTCCCTCCTCAACCGCTGATACGAACAGGAAACCCACTCTGACCCATCTCTCCCCAACTTAAGCAGAACGTCAGTTTCACAGGATGTGGCCCAGCCGGAGTTACGACCGTTAATTACTCGTGGTCTATAGTTTCCAGTGCCGCAACCCCAAAAAGGAAGAGCGATGTGAAAGTTTTTAAATTCTAGTGAAGCATAGGGGTAGCGTGCTCGTTGGATCGTGAATTACACGGAGGATTTTGGGTGCTTCAAGATTTGAGCACAAGTTACGATTCCGTGACCTCAAGAGCGGCGCCTCGGGATGAGTTACGCGCGGTCTTCACTAATTTTTGGATGCTCCCTGAGGCAGGAAGGAATGCAAGTTTACGTGGCAAATGAGGAGGCTAACGAGGCTGTTTGGTTTTCGCTTTAAAAACCACAAAATGTAACGACAATTTACGGGGTGGAACAGCAATGTGTGGAGTATTCAGGATTTATACATACATACAAACCAATCACGCCGTTCCCTGCCGGGGTAGGCACAGTCACAAAGTTGCACTCATAAATACATATTTGTAGATACACCTAACTCTGCTTCAATAATTTCATCCATACTGACCCATCCTTGCAAACCTCTTTTCCCTCATTTACCCCCATACACTGCTTCATACACGCCCTCTTGTTTTTAAGACTCCTAATATTCCTCCTCCTAAGAATTTCCTCAACCGCATTCAACCACAGCTTTCTCGGCCTATCTCTACCTCTCGCACCATTCATTTCACTCTTATATATCTGTTTCGTTATTTGACTCTCAACATGGCCTAAAAATCGAAGCACATTCCTTTCATATATTTCACACTCCTTTTATATATATTTTTTCAGGATTTATTGAAAGAACAATTAAGATTTGGCATTTTAAATAGTGCAAGGAATTAAATCGTAAAAAATTTACTGAATATGAAATCCAGAAACATTTCAAAATATACAAGTCACTTTCCACGGATTAATGTACTGCTGTGCCCTTCAGATAAGCACTAAAATAGTTACGAAGCCCTGCTTGAATGATCACGAAGGATACCAAAATAATGATAAGTGAATGGGCCTTTACAGAAGATAAGTAGATAGATGCATGGATCAACTCAGTATGGAAGTAGGAATAGTGCACTACAAACGTGCGAGAACATTTAACTGAAAGTAAAGGAAGTCTAGAGAGTACTGATCTATTGGCTGAATATTAACAGATAAATTGTTAAATTTTCACGCTATCTAAGGTCTAAATCGAACGCAGGATAAAACCCTTCCTAATAGGTCTTTATGTTTTCGTGCAGTTTCAGCTAGTAAATTATTGTTATTCATTGCTTATGTGAAATGAAGGAAATTATGCAGTTCATCGCACATTTTTTTTATTTCGCTAGCGGACCTGTGTTTCGCCTAAATAGGTCATTATCAAGGCCTTTGCCATGAAATTGTGGATGGCAAAAGTGCTTTCTTCATTTCATGTGAATCACATCTATCATCTACCGAGACCAAAGCGCTATCGACCCGGCTACCCGAGCCTCTCTAAAACCATTCTTCAAACCATAGACGAAGTATTTGAGAGGCACTTAAAAGCTGCAGGAGTACAAAAGATTAATAGTTCATTGCTAATGTGAACGCTCACTGGCAAAATGGATTTACAGCGTTGGTAAACTATGCAATATTCAACGAAACGGCCCGCAAAATTCACTTAACCCCTATTAGAATGGCCAACGAGCCAATGATCTTGTTATAGTAGCAGAACAAGGGATCATTTGTACAGAAGATGACTTTGAGGCAGTTTGAGCGAAATATCATTTTACCTAGAAATCGATTAATTTCGTCTCATTAAAAGAAAAATATGTCACCCTTCCAATGACACAAAAAATTCAAGCCCTTACCACACTACTTTTCGAAATATTTTCCAGAAAATACCAGCCCTTTTACGTGGGAAATGGTATATGTATGCACTCCAGAGAGACCTTATTTAATAAATGAGGAATTTCTTACACCTAGATCTCGTCAAAAAATCAAGTCTGTAGGTTGTATGTTTTCACGACTATATTTTAAAATTAATCATATTGTCACCGCAGTAAATTCTTCGAGATCACAATAAACCTTCAGTTTTGAAGGAGATTCAAACGTATCGCGTGAAAAAAATGAGTCAAGTTAAAGACTTATTTAGATATTTTCATTTGATTACTTACAATTTCTGTCAAGTAAAACTATATTATTGCACCATTAATAATGCAATATTTAATTCGTGTGTCTCACAGCTGGTGAAATTAATACGTATAATTGGAACATTGTCTCTATTATGATTAGGGATCTATCTCGCTCGCACTATCTTAAGTAATTTTACTCTTTACAAACTGGCACAGCACAGCGAAGTAAGTTACCACAGTTACCAGGGTTCTTGTGGTCGTAAGTTTTCATTGCCAACCTCCAAATGCGCAATCCGTTTTTCTTATCAATTACCTAGCTCTCGAAGGATTTGGGTCTAATTAATCCAATGGGGTCATCTAACGGGCGAGAAACAATGTCTGTGCACTTTATTCAGATTTCTTAAAGGACTGTAGAGGAAAAACTTTCTTTTTTTCTTGTAACTTTCCCTCGTCCGTACTTTCAAATTTGATACAGTAAATCCGGCAGCGTTTCCTACTATGTGCTATCTTCTCATCTCCCCCCTTCTGCCAATCCTTTCCGTGCAGACCTTACCTTACTTTATGTCACTCATCGTGCAGGTAAATGCTACAGTGTTTTGCTACCACTATATCTTACCTCTTTCAGTGGCATCGCTAGAGTGTGTGCTGCCTTCGAGTTTGGCGCTCCCGTCCCCACAAAAATGTATTTTACATAGAGACACACCCTTAAAAATGTTATATACGTTTACTAGTTTGAGTACTTTTATCATATTGCTTTCACATACTAAAATAAAGTATGTTTTCAATGCACACCAAACATACTCGCACTTTATAAGTAATTGTGATTGACAAAAAAGAAAAAATAACAAAGAGGAAAATAGTAAAAAGGTGTAAAAAATTAAGACCATCTTTATTCCAGTAATGAAAACTACAACTTTGGTATTATAGCCTAAAGCAGAATCCACAGTGCCGCCCCCTAAAAAGTGCGTCCGGGGCGGACCGCACCCCTTCGCCCCCGCCTAGTTACGCCACTGCCCTCTGTAGTACGCGGGCGTACTGTTTAAGAAGCTTATCTTGATAGAGTATTAAATGTCCTAAGGGTCACATACGCTCCTTACTGTGTGTTGCGTGGCAGGCCACCATAAACTCATGTTTCCGATTCCGTTGCACAAAATCGATTTTGATAAGTAATTCCATTCAGCTGCCTCTAAAATAGATACCAATATTTTTTTCATAATGGGTTCGATCGCCCTCCGGCTTTATAAGAGACGGCCGCGACATGTGTCAAGCTGTATTGCTGTCATGTTCGGACCGGAGATAAAAATGTTAAGGACCTGTCTCGCATTGACACACCAATTTAATCATTCTCCAGTGGAAAAAAAACTACAAAAAGAATTGGCACCAGCGTCGAGCAGTTTGAATAACTTTGAATATCAAGCGTCTGTCAACGACGACTACACCCTCAGATTGAGCCGCCATTGTCACGAATAAACCATTTCTGGATTCAAATCAGTCTCGTTGATAGAATAGTCCATTAATCCAGACAGCTTGTAACATACCTATGGATACCATTGTACTGGTAGCAACAATAGCAAACAACATTTGATATATAAGTACTTAATGCTAGAGATATGTGCTCAAAAGATATCTTCACACGTACCAAAGCTTCACAGCCATTAGCAGTAACGAAAAAATAATAAACAATTTCTACTATATTGCGAAGAAATAAATCTCACATGATATACTCTGCAGAAGTTACAATGAATGACAGCAGATTAATGGTCTCACATTGCTCCCGAACTTTTATGGAATAATGAAAATCTAAAATACTTATAGGTAATTAGTATAGATTTAGATTATTTGCAGCTGACGTAAAATATTTTATGAACTTACCCATGAAACGATGAAATTAGATAATTTTAAAATAGTTCTCGTGCTGTTGCTATTTTAATACTACCTCCTATTCAATAATATACCGAAGAACCGTAACAAATACTTTTAGTACCAAATAAATCAGAGGTATAGTTGTTGAAAAAATCCATACAAATAAATATCAGAGGATTCAATTTTCTTCTACGCAATCGCGAATATATCCAGAAACGTACCGAAAGAGTACATGTGCATGAAATACCTCAGATTTGACAAATAACACAATTGTAAACGGTGAGTGAGCGTCACAAACGGATATAAAAGTATTCGTTCCGTATAAAAAGCTACTACATCTATAAGCAGCACGTTTATTCACGTCAATTCACCTTTTTGTCATTAGAACAACAGAAATTGCTACGGCCCGCGGGATAAGCAATTCCCTCATGGCCCAAATCCTCTCGTAATTGAAAAACAGCAATGGATATGAAGCTATTATTTTTTTAACCTAAACTTTTACAAAACTGAATCCACGATGCAAAATGCTATAAGCTTGAGAGACAACCTTAAATAAAAGGAAACCAATTACTGTTTTCCAGCGTTTAAAAAGGGATGAAAAACAATTGGGAAGCAGTGTTACGACACATTGGTTCAACTGATAGGCAGGTTCATAAAGTGTTTTCTTTTTCACGCGGAAGATATACGACGGAATTCGTTACGATTCCACTGGATCGGTAATATACTCTTTCCACCTGTGCACTCAGAGAGTCACTTCAGTTTACTAAAGCCCCGCAGGCATGATCTAACGCGTTAACCTTTACCGTGCTGATGGGAACGCTAAATTGAAAGTCAACAGAACAAAATCTCCTCCCCGAACGAGTAAATAACTGAGGAAAAAAGCGAAACAATAAGAGCGAGCTAAATTGGCGAATTCGTGGAGTCGACGGGCACCTGTCAATAATAATTTTCCGACACCGAATGAAACGAATTGTGACGACAGTCGACAATATGAGAAAACAGAACGAAGCCAAGGAGTTAAAATATATAGGTTTGCAAACGTTTTGACTGCAAAATTTTTCGTCAGCCGTCGACAGTTGAAATATCACTCAATTTGAAGCGCTTTTTGACACGGGCATAAATTTTTATAGGTTCAGATGGGGTTGATGGGGGATGGAGAGCAGGGAAGAGTGGGAAAATTGTTTGACCTTGGTCGGAATTTATCCAAGCCAACCAGGAAAAATATATATACATACGTAAATTTATTTCTCTTTTTTAGATCCGACGGAAAGTTACTCGGCAGAAAATTCCCGAACGGACGTTTGGTTCGCGTAGCCTCGGACGATTTCAATTGCGGGCAATGTTTACCGGATTCCCAAAAAGCCCATTCATCACTGGGGCATTTAAATTTTGAGGGGAAAATTTTCAGCACAGCTCGTCCCTCTTACGCGCGTAGGGCCGCCGACGCTTCGAAACAAACGCACACAAGAGATGAAAAAAAAAATTTGCATCACAGCTCGGGAGAAATAGCTCAACTCGTTACGACTGATGAAAAATTCCGGCTCATACATTTTTCTCAAGCAATAAACTATCTACGGCGGGAAAATACATACCGACCAAAAAACTCCAGTAATTGTTTAAGCATAAAAGTATTTTTTTATAATAACATTTTTCCAGCCAATGTAAATTCAAACATTTTCAATTTCTAGCGCAATCAGGGAAGCGAGCATCGCCAGCCTAAAAATAAACTTTTAAGAGGATAGATATTGTTCTTGTATTCTCTACAGAGTAAATCATTCGTATAATATTTACACAGGGCAAGTTTATTGCCCGTCAAAATGCTTGGTAGCGTGAAAAAAATATCACAAAGCATTTTTGTTCACAGTCTGCAGTTTTGTCTACACCTTTACGTCATCTTTTTTAATTTCGAGATGAGATATCCGAGAGAACATGATAATTCGTCAGAAATAGATCAGTAAATTTACCAATAAACTTGTGGAAATATATTTAATGAGCCTTTATTCGTATGTACATGTTCATTATTTCCGGGTAAGATGTTTCGAATAGAGCATCTAAATAATATTTGTCACGCCGTTTTATACACAAACCCTATTAGATACCAGATGAGAAATAAATTGTCAATTAACTTTGAACATAATAAGGCACTGGGTGTATTCCTTAATCTTCCTAGAACATGGCCTTTTCATGCTCTCAACTCTCACTTCAACGTCATCGTTAATGTGTTAATATGAGCTAATTTTTTAAGTGTAAAATCAATATATTAACTTTCCACGCTTAAACTTCGCTATCAACAAAAAAATTCTAAAATTTAAATGATGACCAATGTAGCAAAATATATATTTTAGATTGATGAAGAAAAGCATACATATTCATCTCGCTGTTCACTTACAAGGTGGGGAGGCTCAAAAAAGTCTAATCCTCAGTAACTGACTTTTACAATTGAATAAGCAATAATGATTTTCTCCACATTTCCTGATCCTTCACCACTCAAACGCCATATATACACTGTGGGTGGAGTAAACATAAAGTAATTAGATAAAGTCAAATCTCTAGGGAATGACTACACTTCAGACATATCGCAGGGAACACACAAACAAAACATACGTGGCATATCATTTTTAAAAACTCAGACTTATCAAGCGTAAAATACCAAGGTCTGCGGATGAAAATGTTTTTAGAGCTGCTAAAATAGAGAGGAGCTCCTTCGCCTTGGTTAGGCCACACCTCGATTACGCCGCGAGAATTTGGGACCCTGGCAACAAAGATTTGAACGAAAAAAATCAAAATATATTTAAAGCTGTGCATTTGGTTAAACACTGCTACGTGATAACATATGATGTTTCTCAGATTTTAGAGGGATTAGATTGGGACCCCCCCCCAGAGACTCGAAGGCTACACGCTAGCCTTAGTTTTCTTGAGAAATTCAGAACATCTGTTTCAAAGCGACACAAAGAATATCATTTTGGCGCCACGCTACATTTTTCGGTCCGACAGTAGCGATAAAATAAGAGAGATACATTGCCGATCAGATAGGTAAAAAAATCGTTTATTTCACGCCAAATATGTCACCATAGTAAAAACTATTTAACAAAATTATTTACTTCACCATTTCACCTTCCAAAGCCTTATCCTTTACACCTGAACAGAGCTGCTGTCCAAAAGTCTCTCCGACACGCCCATGCGGCGGCTCGGAGGGTAGTACGAAAATGTAGATGTATATCCTTGCATGCCTCTTTTGCTCAATGGTGCTTCATACAAGCTTCTCTATTTTTAGGATTCTTGTTCCGATTGTTTCTCCTCTCAAGTATATTTTCCTCCACATTCACCCATGAATTTATTGGTATGCCCCTCCCTCTCACACTTTTCTCTCCATGAATTTGCTTCGTGATTCGATTATAGTATATTCTCTCGATAGAGTAAAGCCAACATGGCACGAAGATTTTATATTACATACATTACGAACATTACCGAAACGTCTAATACACATTTTTTCACCACCCAATAATTTCTAAACCTTTTCCTTCACAAAAACATCTCAGATACTATATCCACTACATTTTATGCCATTGTTATCCTGGAATGAATGATGTTCGTGACTACCACACAATAAAGTGAAAAGGATTGCACATCGGTACAATGTGATATATTCTTCCATAAGCCGGTTTTACGAGGGTAATGTAATTCCACAATCTAATATATGTGCGAACGTGCATTTCAAACTACGTCGTGTACATCGGTGAATTGCAACAATGAATGCGCGAATGAATGGACGCGAGAGGGCAGTAGCCCTGGGGGTAGTGTTTGAACAATTCAAGATAATCTCCAGCACGTAACTAAGGAGTCACGTGGTACTATAACGAACGGTCGGAGGTTTTGGTGAGATTAAACCAACCGGATGGGTAACTTAAGCGTCTGATATTTTGATTATTACGTTTTACATCGCGATATTTGACTCGAATAACAATATTACTCGAGATAAACTCGATCGGGAATGCTAAGTTAGATTTGCACGAGTGGTTTAAATACAACAAAATCTCAAACCCTTCGCGATTGTACCACATGACTCCTTATTTAAGTAAGCGGAATTATCTCGAGCGAGTTTGAAACACACCCTCTGGTCTAATTAAATCATTGTTGCGCGGCATGTTGAGAAAAAAAATTGCTATTTCATATTGTGCAATTTCGTGCCCCGTGTAAAACGTGTTTCAGACAAACACTCGTCCCTTGATTCACTCCGCATGCTCTCAACACCTGTCTTTCAAACGTTCACATGCTTTTATATCACTTTATTTAGTCTCTTATGATGCACGATGATGAATCCTTGAGAGATTCAACGTCTTCTCTGAGGAAATTTGTCACGAGGAGAACAACGGCGTCGTCGACGGCTAGACAGAGTTTTCCGACACCATGTCTCGCGGTTCCATTGAACCGCTGATTTGACGCGCTGCCTTTGGTCAGGGTGCCATTTGACCAGGGCTAATCACCGCCGAGCCGGACAGGGGGGCGTCGAGTCGGAGTGGGCGTAAACGCTTTGATGGACGGCTTGCGAGGACGGGGAGTCGGTTGGGAGGAGCGGGGCTGAGGCACGGGATAAGCGACCCTGGGTCGGCGAAGTAGGCGAGGCAAGTTTGCATGGGGGAGAAACGCGAGAGGCAGACGATCGTTGGAGAAGGTAAAAGCGGACATAGATGGACACCAGAGGCCGTCAGCACGCGACTCGAGTAACCACATGGTACCGTTTGTTACCCAAACTTTGAAGAAGTTATATAGCAGTATTCGAAGAGTAGGTAGGATATAGCCCATCAAAAAATGACGCACAACATACCTACTCCAACTATCCTTATCAGGTAGTCAAGCTTTTGTTAGTATATTTGAGGGGCAGGTTAGATTAATGCCAATCATCTAATATCTGGTGAACGTTAAAATGAGTAGTTAAAAAGAAAGGTTTTATTCCTCTAATTTTCCAAGAAGATGGCTAAGTACGTACTCAATAACACCAGATTGGTTGCTAGATTATCAGTTACCTAACAATGGAATAATTCCGATGTTACTATACATGAAATTATTCACCGCTAAAACCGAGTTTTACTTAAGTGTACTTACCATCTAAACAACCCATCATAATCGCTAACGGTTTATCACCATTTAAAACTACTGGTTACGAAAACCATTACTTAAATATGATTCATCTAATATGTATATAATTTCACAAAAATCAACACTTGATAGGTCACCAATCAAATGTTGCCTAAATATTAAAACTTCTTCGGTCAAATCTAAGTATCCAACTAAGATAGTACCGGTATGCTATTACCAATGCAGCCCTTAAACTTTGTCTTGGCTGGGTTTTGATGCTTCTTACAATGACCCTCGACAAATTCTAGGCAATAATGAAATTTCAATAGCAATGAGAAATATTTTATCGTCGAAATACCGAATACTATCCTATTACTATGCGAACTGAAATATGTTTTAGTCACACATGCCACAGGGATTATGCAGAAAATATGATTCACTCAGTAACTAAAAACCATTTTCTCAGATCAAATACGATAAAATGATATCAACATCAACACTAGATCAATTAACTACCTTGAAATTCACAATACGCATATTTCTCACTATAGTATTTTATCAGGCTCGCCTTTATCCTTTAATTTTACTTCATTCACAACTGTTCACCTTTTAAAGGTGATAATGACTTTAAATACTATTGGAAAGTAAAAATTAGACGCAGGAATACCAGTTGACATTCGACTTAATTAGCTTTCATACTGCTTTACCATCAGCGCGTTAAAACAAGTAAGTTTGAATCAACTGAGCAAAAGCGGAGAATAACCGTAAAGAGGAACAAACGCAAGACAAGTGAGCTTTGAAAATAATTAAGGTCATGAAAAATTCAAAAGCAGATGATGTAAGGACGAATTTTAAAAGGGTCAGTGAAAAGGAACTGGAAGGAGCTAAATGTATAGGAGGAGCAAGGAACATAAAATTAATGGCGTTTAAAGTTCTTGCCCTGCGTGCTTATGAAATAATTAGAACGTGAGAAAACTGCACTAAATCGGCCAAGAGACAACGCTTTTCGCACAATTAAGCATGTATGCATACAGAAACATGCATTTCGGAGCTGTTACACATTCTTTCAGCGTGCTCGCAGGATATATCGCAACCTAAGAGCAACCAGAATTTTTTTTTCATTTTCTGGCTGCAAGCCAAAGCAAGTGAAATGCCTAATGGGGCCAGCCAAAAGAACACAAACAACGCTCCATATATCGTGCTTTTTTCAAAAGAGCAGCCACTCATACCAGATGGTGCCAATAAAGGCCTTCTTTCTAACTTCTGCTGATGACAATTAAGTCTACGGGAAAAATATGGAATAGCACGAAGAGGCGGAAGATAGCGTTTCAGGCCTTATTTTGTGAATGCTACCCATCACAAAGGAAAAGAGACTAGCTTTGTGAATCCCACTTCATAAAAATTACTAAAAAGTCACAGATTTCAACATTAAACGTCAATTCCAGATCTTAAGCCCCCTAGAGATTGTATAAAATATCGAACACTAGGTTTGTTTCCTAAAAATCATCAATTTAAATTTCAAAAGTTTTTTGTCCGTAGTTTCAAGAAAGGCAAAGTCTTTTATATAATTGACAAGTATACCTTAATAATTAATTCTGAATCATGGAAACCGTTGCACATAAATAAAAATCGGGATTTTCCAAAGATGTGGAAGTAAAAAGAGAATTTTTGAAGTTGTTAGACGTGAGTAAAAATACTTAAGCCGTCAGGGCCCGAATTCAATTTTTAAGGTAGTTTGAGTGAAATATTATTTCACCTAGAAATCAATGAATTTGGTCACATTATAAAAAAATATACCTCATCCTTCCGATTACAGCAAAAATTCAACCCCTTAACTCATTACTTTCCGAGATATTTGTCCGCCCTTTTACATGGAAAAAGGTGCGTTTATGCATTCCAGAGAGAGTTCATTTAAAAAAATGAGGAATAATTAGAAACTAAATCTCGCCAAATAGTTAACAAGATGTAGTTTGTATGCTTCCTCAACTATTTTTGAAAATTAATTATATCGTCACCGCAGTAAATTCTTCGGGATCTTAAGAAACCTTCCGTTTAGACGGAGTGTCAAACCTACCCCGAAAAAAATAGTCAAATTATTCACTTACTCAGATATTTTCATTTAATTTACAATTTCTCTCATGTGAAACTATTTTATTGCACCATTAATGATGCAATATTTAATTTACGTGTCCTACAGCTCCTGAAATTAAAATTTATGATTCGAGGAAGGCCTCTATTATGACTAGGAAACTATCTCACTCAAACTGCCTTAAGGGAAATTTCAAAAACTACGATACATATTCAGTGGCATTGCCTTCTTCCCAAGAAAAAAATTGTTCATTAATTAGTCCCAGGCTCTGTGTTCTTTAAACTGACGAGACAATACCTCTCCCGCAAAAAAAATCAATGAGTGTACGCACACGAATCTCAGCCGCAATATATTTTAAACATTATAAGTGAAGTCATTAAAACACTTGGCCTTGGCTAAACAACTTGACAACAATCCAGCCTCCCCGAATCAAAGGAGGATCCAACACGAATGCATGAAGCAAGCATTAAATTCGGCATTTTTGTATATCTGTACCTAAATGCCAGGCGATAAAATAAGTGCATGAAATAAAATGCGTCATGGATAGAAATACAAAATTAAGGTGATAAATTTACTGATTATTCCACGAAATAAGCTAAAATCAATACTTTTTACCAGCTAAAGGAGCTGATAGGAGCTCTATTAGTACGTAGTTTCCTCAATTTGACGTCAACCACGGCAGTTATTCGCAAATAACTAAAACAACTGGCGGTAAGAATCCTCCATTTTTTCTTAATTCAATTAACAGTAAGTTTTAACTTCTTGATAGTTTTCCACAATAATGGCATATATGCTGCACAGAAACATAATGTTTTCTCGGAGTTTCTACCATTTTATATTTAAAACTTCGCAGTTTGTAGCTCAATTTGCATGACATTAGTGCGGAAATGTATATTGATAGAGGTAGATGTACATTTTTTTTACTATCAGGTAGTGAACATATTTTGTTTCCGCAATTAGGCAGAATATGAATGAAAAGACGTACATGTCATTTTAAGAGTGATTCATTGCTCTTAGGAAAAAAAATCACCAGAGTCCTTGCGGTTGATAGCAAGTACCACGGACACTGTACCAAAATGATCCCGAAATTTTCCGTTCTCCAAATTTTTAGCCTCTCCTTCACCTCTTCCCGTTAACTCTTTCCAACACTTTCTTTCTCATTCCTTACCTCCAGCCCCCCCCCCTCTCCCATTCCCCCTTCCCAACTGCTCACCGTGTCCTCTAGCGACGTTCCCAGCTCACGAACTCTCACTCGGGAAGGAACTTTCTTCCCCCATAAGATGGCGAGGAATTTTGATAGAAACTTTTTACTTTGTTCCCCGGAAAAAGGCTCGGAGGGAAAGCATAGCCTTCGGCGACCTTTTATGCACATTAATTAGCCGGATCAATTTCCTTGGCTTACCCCCTTCTCTCCACCCCGACAAACCCTTTCATAATCCATCCACCTAAATTCTTACCCTGCCCTTAAGTCTTTCACGCCAAGGCGGCGAATTTTATGGACGAGCCGCTCGAGTTATGTTCAACATATTTCACTTAGCGCGCTCATAATCTTTCCTCTCCTGGCTTCGTCGGGGATTATCGTGAATCCCTCCCGTTAAGATGGCGTTTTACGTGCCCAAACCCAGGCTATTTCATCCACCACCCAGAAAAGGGGACGGCAAATATGACTTCTTTGTAGCACATTGCTCGAGAAAGAACGGAAATTCGTTTAATATGGTGCAGGAGGAAAATTAATAACATGCATTACAGAAGGGGTAAAAAAATGACAGACCCCTTAGATAGACGGCGGGACATTCAGAAGCATATTACACTTCAACCAATGTAACCAACCAGCTGTCAACCTTTTGGCCAAACCACTTGTCATAAATAAACCACCCGTGAAGCTCGAAAAATCATTACTAACCTTGCCTACCGTAAAGTAAAAGGTAATACTGTCATAAGTTGACGGGAGGGGTTGACGAGAACTACTGAGAGGAGGGATGTACTCACGCTTCGACCAGAATTGGTCCGAATTGACCCTCCATGGGTCCGGTGATCCCCGACTCGAGGACGTACTTCGGCAGACCGCACGGCGTCAACCCGTAAAGTGAGTCAGAGAGAGATACCTAGTCCCAAAGAATTGGGCAAAGGGCTCTCTCGGTTCACAAAGAGGTGCGGTAGGTCTTTCGCGAAAGCGAGACCGACGGTCACTCGTCTCAGTTGTTTGGGGTAATCAAACTAATACGAGCACTTCGGGGAGGCGGAGGCCCAATTGAGGTCCTTTTGACCTCGATCCGCCTCATCGGTGTCGGCCTCGAAGGGGCTGCGGTTCCGCTAACCTTCCCTACCCATCCTTTCCTTCCACTTCTACCTAGCCTCGGGTATAAACGAAAGCTTGAAACCAGGGTGGAAGTTGTAATCCTGCGGCGGGAGCCGAAACACTTGTCATAAGTGGCAATGATGGTTCTGAGATGAAAAACTGATTCCGAAGCAGAGGGTTAAGCAGACACTGTATTAGGAACATAATCAGTATTGAGAGAAAAAACCTATGGTCTTAATGGAGTACGGTCGGATTTTTTATATTACGGTAGTTGGAGTGTGAATTGTGAATTATCCAGTGGAGAATATACTAACTTTTCAAATCGGAAAAAATTCTTGGACCATACTTCACATTATCATAGGTTGATCAATTCTAAGATCGATTAACTGCAGCCCTCAACTCTTTGCATCCTAATAACCCTTACCTTTCTAATACTAGTTCTCTTACCTCCTGGTATCTCTTCCTACGTACTTGCCTCTTTATTTGGTCCATGAACTCATTCATGGGTCTTCCTCTGAGAAAGTTTCCCTCAGTTTTACCTTCAATTATGGTCCTTTAGAAATCCATTGTGTCTCAAGATGTGTCTAATCCATCTGGTTATTCATTTCTGGGTGGTGTTTTTATGGTTCTTTCCTCTTCTACTCTTGTGCGCACTTTATCATTTCTTATTTTTCCCGTCCATTTTATCTTTAGTATCCTCCTCCAGCACCAGCAACCTTCGAAGGCTTCTATGGTCCATGCTTCCGATCCATAGGGTTCTACATTTCACTTTTTTTATACGTGATAATTAACATGAGTACATCTGTTAATTTATATAACAGCATACACTGTAATATAAATAAATTGGAACATGATTTTTGTAATATAAACGATGCAAGAATTATATTTAAAACTTTCATCCCGGTCAACTCATTGTTGTGACGGGTTTACGGTGCGATATCAAAGTTAAAGCAAAAACCGTGGGTAAGTTCGCATTTTTAGTCGGCTTGGTAATTTTAGTCAATATAAACTATTATAATTAATTATCACGCACGTATTTGCGTTTATGCGAAAATCTGTGTATGTCAGCGAATTATTTCATAGTGCACGTAAATGATCTTCAGTCTACGTGTTAGAGAAACGTTATATTGCAAAAAAATCAAATTGGTAGCGTACGTTTCTTTGCTTTCGTCAATACATAACACTTATAAGTACATAATTACTCATAAGTTCATATGCAAAGTTTTGTGCAGATCTGTACGTGAACGAAAATTGCTCCAAACTTCTCAAAATGGCATCGTTGTTCTCGTGACTCACGATAGAGCGTCTTTTCTGAAGGGTAAATTTCTTGAAAGCGACGCAGCTTGTAGATGATTTGCAGTTAATTGTGGAAACTTTATCCTTTCCGCGCTGATGGAGGCTCTCTTCTAGGCAAAGATAGAAGGTTTGCCGAGAATGAAGCAGACATATTGGGCTGCACGTAAATTAAGATTCCTGGATAGAAGTATGCTAGTGATTACCTCACGTGTAAATATTTGCTCGCATGTAAAAATACATACGTCTTTGAAGTATGGAAGCACTTCGTGGGAATATGAACTTGGAATTATTTTACATTACAGTGAAGTTCGGGAGTAAACAAATCAAAGACAATGGGAATAATTGGCCATGTGTTGGTATGAAATAAAGATAAAAGTCATATGAATTGAATGAAAATAATTTTCAAATCAACAATAAATTATAAAAAATCAATAGAATACAACATTAAAGACAACTGAATGGTAAATATTTAGATAAATATGTGTCCTAGGAAAAGTAAGCACAAGACAACCCAGGTAGATATGAATATGTGTTGCATTTCTGTTCCAAAATTTCGAAGAATGATTGAATCACGTCAATTTTACTCCTTGTAGCGTCGGGCAGTTGGTTGCAGTTTTTTAAAGGAAATCTCCTTTGCGTATAGTGCTGTTTCATCTGCTCGTAGTGAACCAGGTAAATGTATTTTTCGTACTCGGCGATTTCGTGATAGTCCCGACCTTGATGGAGGAGTAATGACAATTACTGTTGGAAGAAATTAGTCCGAATCTTTTCCAGAGAACGAGCATCCTTTCAATCTATCACTGCAGGTTAAGAAACATGATTTAGCAGGAACAAAATGGAAATTAAAGCCCAACCCTTCGAAGCTGGAAACCGGAAGCTCACCGAGACCGAGGAAAGCCAGTCAGTCGCGATGCAATTTGAAGGCCAAGTTAACTCTTCACTTTCATTCCACGAAACATTCTCCCAGGAATCCCTTATAAGGATAAACAATCAACTGACTTTATGATCTCGTAATTTTGATGCAACTGCGCGTGTGTCCGAAGAAACAGGCCAGAGCCTTGGCTCAACGGTGATTGGATGTTGCACTCCGGCTATGCTCCTACGCATTTAATCCTTGTTCATTACAAGTTTCCATAAAACAATTGGGTAGGCAGTTCCACTTAGGCCACCATATTGGCCTTATTTATCTCCTGCCAAATTCCTTTGATTTCTTGGGATCAAGCCCACCTTCAAGGGACGAAGATTTGCCACAATTGAGATGACAATACAGTAATTACTGAAGGTACGAAACAGAATTCCAAAGGGTGTTTCCTTCATGAATCCAGCAACAGAAGAAGAAAAAGAGGTTAGAAGAAGTTGCTTATAGAAGTGCGTCCTTGGCAAAAGCTGTGACGTAAAGCGGATAGTTGTTCAATATTCTATTTTGTAATATAAAAATGGAAAAATCAATTCTGGAGCTTTATGATGCATGGATTTGGCGAATGACAGATTGCTATCTAAAAACTAGTTCTAGAGCAAATAAATTAAAAAAACAGTAAATGATTCAGGATGACGTAGGAAGAACCAAGATGAATGTCTGCAGGCAAAGAGAGTGGGGAATGGGTGAAAATTGACTTTATAAAATGTCTGAGGAGAAAGAGTGGTTATCACGTCCTCCACTCTTAGGAATTAACGCCAGACATAATTTGACAAGGGTGACGTTGAGAGGCAAAGCGGAGTTGATGAACGTTTATAAAAGGACCGCGAAAGTTTTTGAGATGAGTCAAGATTGCGCACGCGATACGTCCGGCAGCAAGAACCATCAACTCTTATCTACCAGTCACTCCAACGATGCGTATAGCCTAAGAGGACACTTTCACCCGATAGCATGTCAAAATGGGCAATAAAAAAATAATTTAAGCATATTTTACATCACAAAAATAACATTATTTTCGGAACAGGATTATAATAATGCGTAACATTTCCCTCAGTAACACTCATTATTCTGTATTCAAAACAAGAATACTTCGCTCAATAGACCAGACGTCTTCCTAAATCTTTCTTAAGGTATTTACTACTAGCACGTTCATTTACATATAGAAAGCCAAGCACTCGGCGAGTTAAGGTGAGACTTTGTGGAAATTAATCATGATGCAAAGAGAACAATTGAACTTTATTTATATAATCTGTGGAAAAAATACCAATGCTCTCATTGCATCAAGCCAAGCACTTAAAAGGAAGACGAGAAGAGTTGGTATCAAAGACGCAAATATAGTTATAAATGACAGCTACCTTAAGAGATTTGGGTAACAAGTTTCTTAGGGAACCTCAAATTCACACAAGAAAATGTGTTGAGAAGTTTTGATAGGAAAGTACTGCGTAGATTATGTGGGCCAGTGATCGAGAATGGATTGTGGCGAACAGGAATCAATGCGGAATTAAAGACATAACGAAAAAAGAGCACGTTAAAATTATAAAATCCTTGAGTACACAGAGGCTGGGCCGTGGGAAACATATGCAAGAAGCGGAGAAGCCAAAGAAGTTACTGGAAGGGAGAATATATGCGACAAGACGTAGAGGAAGGCCTAGATTGAGGTGGCTGGATGACGCGATGGAGGATCTGAGGATGACTAGAGTGAGACACTGGAGGGAGCAAACCAGAGACAGAGAGATAAAATAAGTGCATCAAAAATAATGCGTTATCGATAGAAAAAAAAATTAAGATAAATAATTTAGAGATTATTTCGCGAAATATGTTTGAATTAACACCCTATACCAGCCAAAGGAGCTGACAGGAGATCAATTAGTACGTAATTGTCTCATATTAATTTCAGCCATGGAATTTATTCGCTAATAACTAAAATACAGGCGGAAAGATTTCTATATTTTAACTTAATTTTATTCCGCATAAGTTTTACCTTCTTGCATACAGTTTACCAAGATACCAACATATGTGGAGGAGATAAAAGTCTACCCAGTGCTATACTGCGGAATTGAAAGAGAAGGTCCCAGGGATCAATAGAAGAATATGTCTGTTCAAATCTCAATTGAATAATAGTCCAAATACATCTTGTGGACAGTGGTACACAAACAAAGCTTATGAAGGATCAATCAGACCTTACTTAATATCTACGTAAAGACTGAAAGCAGTTTCCTTTTCCCGTGAAAACATAAGCCTTTAACAATCAAAACCTAATTACATCTAAAAATTACGTAGGCTCATGAAAGCCTGCTCAATCATGCCAAAGACAAATTGAGATATTGTAACTGAAAAAATAATGTGTACACAGTGTTATAGCGCGGAATAGAAGGAGAAAATTTCAGGGTTCAATACGAGGATATATCTGTTTTAATCTCAAGTCAGTAATACTTAAAATATATCATTTTCATTGTGCTACACACATTAAGCTTATGAATGGATCAACCAGGCCTTACCTTCATCTCTACGCAAGGACTGAAAACAGTTTCCTTGTCCCATGAAAACATGTCAATAGCCCATTAAAAATTAATACCAACTGACGTCAAAAAATGACATGTTCATGTCCATGAAAGCCTGCCTAATCACGCCAAAGATAGATTAAAATATTGTAACTGAAAAATAATACAATCAAATATAGCATTATAACTGTGATACGTCAAAGAGAATTCACACAAGATAAGTTTGAACGTTCATTCACGCAAAAAATCAGGGATATTTTAATAATGTTCTCATATATTAGAATACCACTCCTATTTAATAAAATACCTTACTGATATCAACCACAAATAAGTTATGCAAGAGCGACCTCTCCCGCATGTACCACCACATATCAAACTAATGAACCTTTAACCGCATGAGAACGGCCAAATTTCAAATTATTATTGCTCAGTGATGGTGGAAAAATACTCAGTTAATTTTACTTTTATCGCTATCACAAGAACTTTGGTTTCATAACAAGAGTTCAGAAAGAGAGAAGGAAGTCAAATGTCAAATACCTGTATTAAATTGGCGAAAAAATACTCAACTAAAAAATAATTATAAGGCAATAAAGCGGCTTCAAAATAATTTGAGGGTAATATAACATCAATTTTGTCAACCACTGGAAACGCCATGCTCTGATCAAATTTACCCAGTTTCCATGAGATATCATATCTAGGGAATCAATTTTAAATTGCGATCACTTCATCTCTATAGCTCCAACTTCACGCTGGTTTCCTAAATCATGATTCAATGTGCCCGTTTGTATATAATGTTTCCTTGCGGTAATAATATCGAGACTGTGACCATAGGTCTAGATAATAATAAGATCTTTTATTATACTATCGTTTAGGTAAATATAACGGCGAGGGTATGAGTTATCTGAGGAGAGCTTGTGGCAAGTGTAGGATGGATAGGGTAAGGAATAAGTGGATAATAAATGAACGTGGGTTAGATGCTCCAGTAATGGACGTATATGAAAGGAGTGTGCTTTGTTGGTTTAGCCATGTTGAGGGAATGGATGAGAGTCAGATAACGAAACAGATATATAAGAGTGAATTGAATGGTGCAAGAGGTAGAGGTAGGCCGAGAAAGCTGTGGTTGAATGCGGTTGAGGAAATTCTTAGGAGGAGGAATATTAGGAGTCTTAAAAACAGGAGGGCGTGTATGAAGCAGTGTATGGGGGTAAATAAGGCAAAAGAGGTTTGCAAGGGTAGATCAGTATGGAGGAAATTATTGAAGCAGAGTTAGGAGTACAAATATGTATTTGTGAGTGAAACTTTGTGATTGCGCAAACCCCAAATGGGAATGGCGTGATTGGTATATATGTATGTATGTAGTTGCTCTTACTGTCTGCTAATTTCCGTGAGGAAATGATCGAGTTCTGCCCATTTTATTCGCCCATAGTCAATTTTTTCTTTTGCATAAGTAATTAAAATATATAAACTGGTAAAATAAATTAGAGACAAATAACAAATGAAAGTAAATACTGTAAGTACACCTATTTATCGAGTGAATGTCTTATGCATCAAGAAAGGGTGAAAAAAACATTCATAAATTTCCCAAAATCTTTTTCCAAGCCGTCTCATTGATAACCAGTTGAACTGCTGAAGTCGAGTGACACAAGCATGTGATACATAAGAAATATAGGTCCATCACAGAGATACTGGGAATAATGAGTAACTTCTGCTATAAGAAAAGCATATCCTAAGGTAAGGAGTATTAATTTTTGACATTCCCAGGAAAGACAGAGACTTGGAAAGTGGATAACGATGATATTGACGAAATGATAAATATTGCGTCAATTGGGTATTATGTTTCTACATTTATATTACTCAAAGGACTACTCGGAATTATAATTATGCACCTGGTAACTGAGGCGAAAAACTATACTTTTGAACAATTAGGGTTTCGAACAAAAATATTAATTTGATATAGATATAATTTTTTTAACTTTAAATAATTTTAGGGAAGCGTCAGGAGTAGGCCAATCATAACTGTAGGGTGACGGCCTGCCACCATAAATGCATTGCTCTGTGTTGGAAAACTAATGTCGAGTATCTTTATGAAAATGCGATATAATTAAATACTACATACAATTACTATCATCATCAAAGTTCCATTTAAACATAGTTTCATCATGCATGACGAAGAATTTCACTAGTTTTGCAATAAATAACCGGATACACCTTGTTATTCAGCTCTTAATTGTCTGCGGTTAGTACAGGCCGAACTGGTTCAATACCAGGACCTTGGTGCCCAATATCTCCCTTCAAGGGTCCATCCAAACTTCCATCGAAGTAAACTTTTTCATGCACCCGCTCCAATATGGGAAATTCCACGTTCTAGGCCATTCGAGATTTTGGCATCCTCCAGCAAAGGAGCCCAGCTATGGGCCCAGCTGTGCAACCAACGCTCACAGAGTGAAGAGTTCTTAATCGGTAAGAATTTCAGGTTGACGAGGAGGAATTCGGAAAAAGGAAGGAATGGGGCAACCTTATACTCCGACGAGCACATGTTTATGAGTGAGGAATGGAATATGAAGGATAATTACGGGGAAAATGGCGCTGAGTGGACTTTTGGTGACCGAGTCTGTTAAGAAAGAGCCCTTTCACTTACAGAATAAAAATACTTAAAATCGCAACGTAACATGTAGTTTGGTCACACTAAATAACAGAATAACGTAAATTAAATCCGGCTCACACTGCAAACGTTGCGTATCCAAAGGAAGGTTTACGGTGCACACAAGAGCATGACAAATGAACGAAGAAACCAAACTTATGCTTGGGCAACAATCACACAACCAACATATGCCCAAGCAATGAAAATGTACTTCCCTTGGGAAAAATTCAAGAGATTATTAGAATGTTTTCTTTTATAACGTTCATCGCCCAGCAAAATTTTTCATCACATAAAGTACAGTCCATTTCTTTGCTACATGGTACTTAAAGTGTAGACTAAAGGCCATTTCACTTCAAACAGAAGAATATAAATTTAAGCACTAAATAACTTACAGCCTGCTTATCTCAAACATTACGAGTCTAAAGGCCATTTAACATCGATTAGAAATACGTATCATTTAAACGTGGCGTAATTTAAGCCCCAACAGCTATCATACGACTTCTTGCTATCAAACCAATCAATTTTCTCAGTCAATGGAATACTTTTTTCTTAACTTTTCCAATGAAGTTAGCCCATCAATGTCCAAAGCCCATGAAGGGTACCAATTTTTACAACTTTGATTCAAATCACTATAAAAAATGCATTTAATTGTTAAATGTTTCCATGCAAATCAACTCAACTCACAATATTTTGTTTTTACTTTTGGATTCCGCATTCTCGTCGCTGGTGGACGATGTATACCTTATGGCCAATTTCAAACATGAGCTATTTTTTAGGGCTAACACCAATGGATAAAAAGCTGTCTTGAACGCATCTAGACTAAAAGGTAACACCGCGGATGGATTATTAACCTGCGTATGCATGCATGCATCCAATTTCATGCAATGAGAAAAAACAATTGCTCACAGAAAAAATAATCTTTTATTTTCCGCGGTATAATAAAAGTTTTCTTTAGAGTTCAGTCAGTATTATATTTTGAAATATGTATCAAATTGGCTTTAAAATTCTCATTTTGTACTGATTTAAACTAATCGGTTAACGGTTTACTTGAAAAAGTTGTTATTAGTGTGGAAAACGGTTTGAATTAAAAAAATGCGGAAAAATGTTACTATTTTTGTAACTTTCAATGGTTACGTTTAAAAAACCTTATTAATCCATAAACCATATTAAGACATTTCTCAGGAGCACAGGTAGAGATTGAAGAGTGATTATCCGTTGGTTTAATGCACAAAAATACGAACATGATTGATGAGGCTAAGTTTAAAAAAAGTTCACACGTACTCACTTTGGTAGTTGTTCATTAATTGGTGTAAAAATGTTTCAACACAACCTTCCGATTGCATTTTTTGGCATTATGAGTCGAAAACCTACCCTTAATAATCCACATATTTATTTAAGAGTTAAGCGCCAGTATCTTATAGCCATTTCTGTTAACTCTACTACTCTACTTGTTCGAGCTACGTTTTCAAGCAATTCTCAAATATTTAATATGAATGTGCCTAGAAAGATAAGAGTAGGAGCCGGGGGAGCTTTAAAAGTTACCGAGACGATTTTAAGAAAGCCTATAAAGATGGAATGCCCAGCGCAAGGGGCAAAAAAACTAGATTTATGGAGAGTTATAAATAATCCTTCACTTTTATCGCTCACAAATTGCCAAAATAAGGAAAAGAAGTGAGAGTTTTCGGGGAGTTTGGACGGAGGGTGGCGGGCCATTGGATGGGCGGCGAGCGGAACTGAATGGCAAGACGGTTGGGGGATAAGTTGAGTGGAGTCTAGACTTGCGGGAAAAAGACGAAGGCAGAAGTAAAAGCGAACGGAAACATCCACCCTTAGGAAAAGCGGACGCTTTAAGTCAGAGCGGATGAAATAAGAGGGTCCTCAGCCAAAGGCTAATGTCTGGAACATATAGAAATCACCGACGAACTCGGAAACTAAAATATCACCCAGAATGGCGCTTAGGGGCGCTAAAGGGGCGCTTAGAAAGTATGCCGCACTACGGTTTCTCAAAAAATTTGAAGATAATATTTTTAAGTTCCACCCTTCAGGCAGTCATACCGAAATATTATTTTTAATGAAAATTGATGCCAGTGATAGGAGATTTAACACAGCTATTCCACATGGTAATATATTTATCGACATGACCGGTTTCGCCGCAGAGCAGTATCATCAGGCGAACATACATTATTTTCCACTCTATATTTACATGAAAATTTATGGTTGGAATATATAGTGGACAATAATGTATGTGCACCTGATGATACTGCTCTGCAGCGAAACCGGTCGTGTCAATAAATGTATAACTATGTGGAATTGCTGTGTTAATGCTTCTATCTCCGATACCAAGGAATTCCACTAAGTAAGATCCGAAATATTCGTCTACGAAAATTGATGTATTAGGCCTCAAACATTAAATTAGCCATTATTTTCCACTTTATTAAAATAATTTCAATTGTCTTAACTCATGCATAATTTTCATGCGTGTATTAGAATCCAATTTTCATTTTTAAAATCACAAACGAAGCTATAAGTTTCCCGCCGAAATGCGCCGAAAACATACCGTCGCCATGCTGTGACGTCACGGCTCTGTTAGCTGCAGGTTGTGGAAGTAATGTAGGCAATAGCCTGCTCTGAGACGTTTTCTGTGGATGGCATGGCTCATTGAAGAATGAACTATAAATGGCATGTTGTTCCTCCGCGCAATAGTTATTGGATGAATGCGCTAGATAAGGATTTGTTTAAATATCCTGAAGAACGAAAGAAAAATGATAGCAATGAGAGAAGATTTTCGCGGGAATGAACGTCGAAGAAAAATCAGAACAAAAACACTTCGTTTTGTCTTGAAAGACCATTTCATATTTTAATACCAGCTATTCATCATGGAAAATCGAAGGGTATGCACTCCAGGAAGACTTCACTTAAAATATGAAGAATTTCAAATGGGGAACATCTCGTCCGACAACTACAAGTGTACAACTACAAGCTCGAATTACAGTGTGTAGTTCGTATATTTAACCGAAATAATTTTTACATCATACCAAATCTTTATTCGTTTGTGAGAGCATTCAAAATAATACGGCCCAAAAAAATAAGTGCAGTTAAAACCCTCTGTGTGAATAAAAAATTCATCATTCAGAATTTCAGGGGTATTTTACTTTTATTTTTGACATTATTTAAACTTAACAATGTTTACTTAAGGCTTCTTAAAGTATCCTAATTTTTAATATAAATTTTGAGCAAGAAAACTATTTCGACTATCAAAAAATGTCTCACAAACTCCTTCAACGTCCATATTACTTGATGATTACTTCAACTCTCAACATAGAACTGAATTTGTACTTAATTTTTTGTTTAAATTCGTACAGTTTAAGCAATGTTATCAAATCTGATGAAAGAATTAAAGGTGTCAAAAATCTATCTGAAAATGAATATGTAATATGAATGTATAATATCTATATGAAATGTATCTGAAAATAAATGCAGGAAATTATATATATAATATATATAATATAATAATAAAATAAGTAAAAAAATAAATAAAGAAAACAAATTTTCCTTGCGATTCTAGGATCCAATCACTAACCAAAGGAAATCAGGGGAGTTGAGTGTTTGAAAGGATACCCGGGTGGCGGAGCTTTAATTAGCCAATATAATACTTGAAAAAGTTTTGGGAACTTCATTCAATAAAATATGCATCAAAAATAGCAGAGCCAACAGGTGCTTCCTTACAAAACTTTAAACAAGTAATAACGGCATTTTAAAGTCCAGAGCAACTTCCTTTTGGAAGAATAGCCATCCATTTTGGGCACTTAATTCATTTTCCCTACGGCCAACAATTTGTCCTATTTTTTAAATAAATATTTCAACGATATTGAAACAGGTTACCTCCACACCAACTATAACAAAGGCTTGAATTTAATCAGACGTATAAGATCATTTGGTCCTGAATTCTGTTAATAATGAACCTGAAGAGACTTTTCTAAGTCTAAATATTCACTCCGTCTACAACTTTGGACTGAAAAAGGGATATTTTAGAAATGTATCAGCGTGTCGGACGCATAAATGAGTTCCAGAAATACATACCGATAGAGGGGACATGAAATTTATTCCGGCACCAGCAGATATGTAGACTGCGAGCTATCATCCAGCAGCCGTATTTCAAGAAAGACGCCGAGGAAGACGCATACGCGAGTGAGTTAATGGAACTCGAGGATATTATTGTGGAGAGAAATTCATGACGAAATGAAACATAACATGGCCATGGAGCATAAATTTCGAATACCTCGCAACTGGAGCACTCTGCATATCTTCAATTCTCTTAACTTACTGAAACGGAAGCTGTTCTTCTCCATCTCATTGTCAGCCCGAAAATTGAAAACGCGGAGGAGGAAGGAGACCGACCATTTTGGGGAGGACATGGGTGATAATATAAGAATGAGGTCAAACAAGAATGGATGAGGGTAAGCGACAAGGAATACTCACGAGAAAATTTTGACATTCCACGGCCCTAAGTCGATAACAATTATGACACTTAATTACTAAGTCGAAGTTACGGAGTGACCTCCAAGAGTAAGTGGTTACGCTGAATGTACAGTGATGACATACTAAAGGTTCTCTTGGTTTCAAATGTAGGTCGTGCAAACTCTGAAGATTTACAGTTGGCAAGTATTTAATAGAGTGACCGTGATAGCTGGAGTCACTTCTGGTGAGTATCATTCCAAGGACGGCCGAAAATAGGCTAATTAATCATAGCTGTATAAGATTTTATAAAAATTCAATCATTATAAACAGAAGCCTATAAACAGTTACCTAGAAGCAAATTATAGATTGAAAATTTCGAAATAAATCATTAAAAATCGTTAAAATATATCATTAAAAATTACTTCAATGTAATTTACCTCGAATTACAAAAAATGACCACTTAACCATGAGAAAAATTTAATTTTACTGCGTTTCGACCTCCTTAGCATTGCATCTTCAGGCATCAGAAAGGATTCTCCATAGTATAAAGTCCGAATCTTCTTGAAATATTAGGTGATTTTTTCATTTCTGGATTCTCTATAAGTTTGTTCAAAAACCGAAATTTGATTGGGGATATACAATTACGGAAATTTCGCATAGCCCCCGGCATATATTTCGAATAGTCTCACGGCTGGAAAACTCTGCACATCTTCAGTAACCTAGGCTAAGTAAAACCGTGGCGGCTATGAGAGCCGATATCCACAGCTAATGATAGATTTTATGTCACGGGAAAGTGCTAATTCATCATCCGATTGTGGAAGCATTCCATTCAATTTTCTCTGAGACTATCTCGGTTGGCCTAAAGCTTCTATTCAAGATTATTAGATATATATTTTTTACGCCAGTACCAAAATGCTTGTTATTGTTAGAGCAAACTTCCTCAATATACGTTTTGAACAAATATTCAACATCTGCCATCTTATGCTGTATTTTTACAACCGTCCAACTATTGCTACACGGACTACTTATAGCATAATTTATGTATTACCTGCTAAAAATGGGTACGCATAGGACTATGTATACAAAGAATCTTAGCTAAAATAATAAGCAAACTCCCAAGCACCTCATATACCTGCCGGTATATATAAGTTTTATTCCTAAGCTTCACCTCTACAAATGACGATATCAAGCAATTTTAAAAATATCGAAGGCTAAAAAAATTATTTTATTACTTACGTAGCAACCGTCACGCCGGTTATTTGAATAACTTCACTTACCTGAAAAGAGAAAAAGTTACACATCAGAACAAGGACAAAGTATAAAACTACACCACAAAATTAAATCAGCATTTCTTAACTCACAATGAACTGTACAAATCAACTCTGATTAGTACTGAATAGCTGAGCTCTGCAGAAGAATATATCATAATTACGCATATTTACGCATTTATAGGTTTTAAAAGTATGTAAATAAATTTCTCCCAAGTGGGCCAACACTAAGACTGAAATACAGGTCCTACAGGCATCAAATGTTAGTTCAAAAAAGTTATATCATGAAGTGTACAGAGCAATGTATTCAGAAGCCTATGCTTTGTTAATAGTATTATTATCATTCAGTAAATGCACGAATAAGCAGTATCAATACTTCTATGCATCCAAAAGTTTGCTCACAATAAATATGTGGGAAGAAAATAATTTTTAAATTATGTTAGTAAAAATGTTTTTTAAGTAATAATTTGGCATTAAACGGTTACCAAAAAATTCCTTCCGTCAGAAAACATCTACTCTCGAAAGCGGTAGAAAAAACCTCTAACACCTACGTAATGAGTAGCTAACATAAATAATTCACTAATTTATGCGATGATATACGTAAAATGTCAACAGCCATCAGATGTGCAGACGCAATTGTAATGTTTTATAAATATACATTTCGATGCATAGGCAAGCAAGAATGATAGAGACGCGACACAAAAAAATAGAGGAGGTTGGAAATGGGAGTGGAGCATAGGGGCAAATAGACTGCCCTAGATTCGCAGGGCTTTGAATCGACCGACGAGTAGGCATGGATCACATCTTGGAGCCGAAGAAAAGACGTACGATCCGCAGGTACGTTTCGAGCGGATGTGGGTGACAGGCAGATCTCCAATGTCACCTCCGCCTCTCATCCATGCATGAATACCCGAATGAGCACTCGAATGTACATACAGGCGGGCACAGAATGGTGGTAATAAATACTGATGGAGGATGGAATGCGAGCTGGGGCCCGTGAGCGGCAGCGAAATATCTGAATGCGCAGAAAGAGTGAGAGACATGAATGGCATAATTCCATTTATAAAATTACCTCATTTCAGCCCTTTGAATGTATATTTCCCACAACAAAACATATTATGATTCTATTCCGTGAAAAATTTCATGTTAAATATAGAGAGGAATTATGGTCAGCTTTTACAATAGCACATTCCAAAACGATGGACATTCCAGATTCATAATTTAAATAGTGTGAAATGCCAATCATTCTACGTTATCTATATTTCAACGTTAACATGCAAATGTATGCGTGCATTTGTATGCATGTGGTTGCACATTCATGCAAGCGTGACTATTTAGTTACGGCCATTTATGAGAAAAATGTCATGAATGGCAACATAAAAAATAAATAAATCAATGCTAACAGTTATATGCAAAAATAATTAGGTATTTTTGCATAAAAATCTTGTTTTTCTTTATTGTTATTTTGCAAATAATTTTTACAGCTGTGTGAAAACTCTATTTGCACAGTGTGACTGAGGGAACCACAACAAATGTCAGCCAAATAGGGCCCCCAAAAATTATGCTACGGCATACTAAAATTTTCTTGCATAAAATATGCTAAATTTAAACTGGTTAAAATAAGAAAATAAGATAAAAAATGATACCTCTTCAATACAGGGTGTTTTGGAAGTCCCCAGCAATACAAACGAGATGTTATTTACACTCTTTACTCTATTTTTATGCGCCGCATTAATATGTATTTTCAAATTAGGTTCTCCACTTCCTCTTAGTAATATATGAAAACATTCATCATTAAAATTCTTTCCTTAACTAACATATACGATGCGTAAGAAAGTTTGTCCTATTCTGGTCTTCTAAAGCAACTAATTTGGTGAGTTGGACGTTTTAAGAGAACTCAATATAAATCAATCGCGTGAATCCAGTAGAAACAGAGACATAACGGAATTAAAAAGGCAATTAACGCAAGTAGGGGAGAATCATTTGGATCTTAATGGATAATGAATATAGGACAAAAATAACTTTTAAACAATCATCACAATTTTCGTCAGATACGAAGAGCCCAGGTCACACAAGTTAGGAAATATTCATTCTAGCCGATTCCTTTCCAGTACTGGAATTTCACAAAGTTACCACAGTTAGCATTTCATTTGTGATTCCTTTACCAAAAATACACCAAAATTTTTGATTAAACTTGAAAATGAACTCTAATCAAATGACAACAATCTACTTAAAATTCAAGGTAGACTAGTTCCTTTATTTGACTTAAATGTATTCGTTTGTAACATCTGTTTTGTATTCATATTGATTTGGAACTGGTACATGAATTTTTTTCATACCTTTGCCTCTTTTGTTTCTCGCATTACTGATAACTCCAAGTTTCACACGTGAAAAAAGAGGAAAAAGAAAGGAGTTAGAGTATTTGTCAAATTCGGGAAAAATACGTTTTCCTAAAAGTTAAAAGAGTGATTTATCAAAGATACATTTATGCAAATTTAGAGACAACCCTCCTTTAAAACATCAAAGGAAGAGTCTATATTTGTAAAGATCTCATACAACTGGGTTCATCTTTTTCCTCTCTTCAAAATATGTCCCGATGGGAGAAACTCACAGTCCAACCAACCCCACAATGCCCCACAAAAAAATAATCCTTCCATCGGCTCAGAAACTCATGTTTCTTTTTAATACCTTACGAAATCTCCTTAGCTTGTAGAGGAGTATTCCAGCGAAATATTTGCATGAAAATAAAACAATTAAAATATTAAAATTTACATATAGGTAAAATTTACATCAAATTTACATCAAATTTCAACAATCCAATAAAAACGTTATCATTGAAGTCCTTTCAGAACTTATGAAGTCCTTTTACAATAACGCGATTCTATTTTCTCATTCATACCTGCACCATATTACTAAAAGCTAAAGAAGTAAAATCCTATTTCTCGGAGGTTTTATTTCTGATAGAATAAAGACACTTGAATAAGGTTATTGAAAGGCATTCTTAGGTACAACACTTATTCACTGCATTAATATCACATCTTGGAGAGCTTAAACTGAAAAAATACGCCATTGGTTGCCAAACTTTGCTTGCAATTACAAAATTGAGAACATCTTGCTCAATATACAGGTTATAGACAAATAATATCATCATTTTCTAGACCGATATGCAAACTTCAACACAATGCATGTTTCATTTACGCATATTTATTATAATTACTTCAGACAATTGATAACAATACAAAAAATGAGCTTTTTCCCTTAAGATCCATTCATTTTCAAAAAGAAAGTTTAGTACACATACTACCATAGTACTAGGTTTATCCACAAATATATTTTTATTGGAATAATAATACTACATTTACAGAGGTATCACGCATACTAGTCTTTAAGTCCACAACCCAAAAATAATTTTTCTACCAATATCTGCCATTTATTTGCCAATATGTGGAAGAATAGCAGGATAAGTACGGCTTCGCATATGATTTTTGAGAATGGGCACCTAAATATCTAACATTCGAGAATGACACACCAAAATAAATATCTTATTGAACATTATATTAGGGATTGTACGTTAAATTATTGCACCTATAGCGGAATAGGCAATTCTATCTCAAGGCAGGGTTGCAGGTTCGAATCCCGCCTAGGTGGAATTATCACCACTCAGGGCATGGGTGTTCGTCTGTCGTTATTGTTAATCACCCGGTATAATGTGCAGAAAAATGTGCTGTATTCCGGGTAGTTAAAAGAAAATAATAAAAAAAATAAATAAAAAATTCTACAAGCACAATGTGCGCGTCAATGATAGGATGGGAAAAATTTTAACAATAAACATGAAGGTGACATTGTAAAATTTTACTTGTGTTGGAGCGTCGTATCAATTTCAACGTTCGTTTATTTTAATGGTCTCGTGTAGCTGTGCATTTCAGCCATACCTTACGCACAATCTTTCCTCCATTTCCAAAATCCAAGCAGACGAGAAGAGTACACAGGCCGTCCCAACCTTTCTAAACCCCACTCGAACAAACCTTACCCTGCCCTCACCCCAACCTACACTTCTTTTCATAACGTTACGCACTCTCCTTGGCTTTCGGGAGGAGATTTCCAGAGGGCGAAACGAGCGGGAGAATCGTGCACAGAGGGAGGGCGGGAAAGAGAAAAGCCTGGTGAGGAGTATAATGAAAGGCTCCGCGTGAAGCTTAAAAGGGTAACCTTACAAAAGGTGCGGGGGAATAAAGAACCCTTGGGACCAAATGGAGGAAAAAGGGTGCGCAAAAGAGAGAGAGGGAATCCTAGGGGTGCGGACGGGAAGAAATGAGACTGCCTCGCCTCATTCAAAACGCTTCTTCCTCTTTTTAAAGAATTCTTTATTTTTTTACTTCACGCGATCACCTTTCTCTCCACTCGGCAGCCCGCTGCCATTTTCCCAAAGCCCTCACGGAAACGGTCTAATTCTTTCAGATCAGTCTTTAGGATTCTGGAGAGCTCGTCGAAGTGATGGCAGGAGTATTCGGACTTTCCATCCCGAAGACCTTGGATGAAGTAATGGGTCACTCGACCGTGTAGCGCTCGCTAAAGTTTTGACTGCTGTGAACGGGACAATTAAAGGGATATGGGCTACGAAACTTTAAAAAATATTTTGAAATGGGAGAGGAAGGCTGCTAAGTGAGGAGGATCTGAAGAAACTATTAATTTGCAGCCAACTCAAGCGCTCCGAGAAGTATGATGACTCATCACACTAACTTCTATCCCGTTTTAACTCGTTAAACAATGAGACCTTATAATAAGGTATCCGGCAAATTCATAGTGAAGGGTATTGTTTTACACTAGCCTTATATACGTGTGTGCCTCTTGATCGTTTGGCAACTATGTTATCTAATGTTCAATAACATATATGTTATCTTCCGCACTTTGTGGAGAAATCAGTCCTGTGGACACACGTCCTTTCACTACTACAAATTATATATCAAGTAATGCAATACATGATTAAAATAGGTTTAAAAAATTTCAGTTACCCTGCGATGCAAAATAAATTTAAATAATTCATGAATTGCTGAAAACTGAAACAGGGAAAACTTTTCCGACGACCCTTGTCAGCATGGACATAATATCGAATCAGACGTTATCGAAACGAAGCATACCAAGGACTTACTGTATTCGAAGTTTTAGCAACAAATAAGAAGATACTTAATGTCCATTAAAAAAGTCGAGCCCGTTGAGTTTAAGACGCTGTATCTTCAAGTAGAGTCAACCGATTTTAACTAAATAAAATGCGTACGATAGAACAATTATTTCTACGTTTACGTTACGTTTTAGTTCAACCTAGGTTATCTACATTTACATATTACCCTGCAAGCCACGTCAGGGGTGTTTGGCGTGGGTTATGGTGTTATATAGGTAGATTAGGGCGTTGACTTTCAGGGCGTTTACTTCATTAGAGCAAAGTAGCCCTTTCCAAGTATTGGTATATAAATAAAGGATTTATTTCCATTATATATCAGTAATTACTTATCAACATATTTAGAACATCATTTTTTAACTTGCACGACAAATAGGTAGTATTTGAAAACAAGAGTGGTGACGTGGTCTGTAGGACTGAAGGTAGCGATAAGTAGCGATATGCTCCCGCGAAATGATCTTTTTCGCTCGTATATCGGGGGAGCAGTATAGAATAGGAAGCTACTAAAGAGCATGAACTGCAAATTTCATATTTCGCACGCGTCACCAGAAAGATAATAATCGGTATGAGAGACCGGGTGTCACCACTCTTGGGTTAAGATACCTACGATACATTAATGTCGAATTCAAAGTTGATGGCGACGTTTAACCTGCTATGCCGTAGGCGTCCTCAGGCCTGGCTGAAGCTTGGCCTGAGATTGACCATTTAAGCCTGGCCTGAAGACGCCTACGGCATATTAGGTGAAGCGTCGCCATCAACAATGATGCCTACGCGTACGATATCCAAAAACTTGTCTAACTGCGAACCTGAACGCCGCGAAAACCTACGTACGAACAGCTTCGCACTTGCCCTTCCCTAACACTATATATAGAGGAACACTTCCAACCATCGGCATCTCACTTCCCTGAGGACGGCTGCAAAGTAAGCAGCCGAAACGTCGGTCATGGACCTTCCAACCCGGATGGAATCCCGAGAAGCCTTTCTACAACCTACGTAAGAATCTCGAATTCGAGGTATCGCAAAATCACGAACAGCATTCCCCGTAAACCATCTTCCACATCTCCCCATTAATAATTTGCTCATATCTCACCCTCCGACCTCGTATTCCATTACCCCCTCCAGCCCTTCCAAAAAAAAACCTCCCCTTCATCCCTGTCTCACGCCAAAGGGCAGGCAAGGGCATCAAATCACCGCCGCCAAATGCCAGGGGCAATTTCCTGCCGTTCTTTTCAAGGGATTTAAATGCGTTCGGGAGTCTTTTTTATACCTCCCCCTTTTAATCCCCGCCAAAAACTCTATTTGTTTTTAATTTTAGGGGAAGCGTTAGTTTGGGGTGTGGGTGAGATAGGTAGGATTTCGTCGTGGAGGGAGATTAGAGGTCCCGCAAAAGGGCTGAGGGCTTCCAACGGGGAGAATGATCGCCAGTCATCCCGAGAGATTTAATTATGGAGCGAGTTTGGAGGAGCGTGAAAATGGCTGCCTTCATAACTATTCCTCTCGACAAGCAAAAATCTGGATGCAGCCATGCTTTTGTTCACATTTAGCGAAGAGCTTCCCATGCACTAGCGCATAGATCATGAGTTTTCACACATTTGCTCATTTACCCTGAGTGAGGAATTAAAGGATATTATGGGGGCATGTGGGACCACTATTCAGCATAATATTTCATGCATCATGTTAAATAACTAATATTTTAGTTCCCTTTCATTATTTATGGTCATAAAGATTTAACCGAAAAATATATAAAATACAAAGAAAAGCTGCATGCTTCGTCAAAAACTGCTACGAAATGCACTCCCATAATACACGTCACCATTTTACCTCCCAAAACCTTACATCCTTACACTGTAGGTAACCAAATGAGGAGGTATACATAGGCAGACTTAAAATAACGTTCCCGAGAGTTTAAAATTAGTTGCATTTGTATACATTTGGGATAAAAGATCGACCAATGAAAATTAAAGATACTTATTCACCGTGTGATTTCAAAATGTTAACTAATTTACAAGGCACTTTATCCAAACAATAAGAATAATAAATTTTCCCGGGAAAACCACTTCGTTACTGCAGGGAGAGAAGAATTCATTGCATTTAGGTTTTGCTGGAACTGTAATCACACAGCAGATATCTCCGAGTATTTGTTTTCCACTTGCAACGAAATGAATGGATTATAGCTTTAGAAGATAAAGGACGTAAAGAAGACGACAGCTAATGAGCATCAAATCAATACATCCTTTATATTGTATAGGAACATTTCTTCCCGTTTTAACTGCAATTGACAGAAGAAAGGAACACATTAGGGGAAAGAAAATTTTATAAAGAGAGCAATCCGATCATTATTTAAAAAGTCCTTTCTGATGAAGAGATACACCCTTACCTCATAAAGAAGGCAAAAATGTGACAAAATGCTAAATTAGAGATTAAATAAAATCAAACTGAATGAGACGGCATATTCATTTCACTCAACAAAAAAGGAGAATTAGATAACACGTGGGAGAGACTATTGTAAGATGGATTTTTTGGCCCAACATAGTCATTACGAGTAAGAAAGAGTAGCGATATTAATTTACACAAAATATAGATTTATACGATTGGCAAAATGCATCTAAACCCAGTCAACGTACGTAGGAACTAGAACAGACGAGAGACATGAAAAAATTAGTACTGAAATAAAATAATGACCCTCAAATAAATATGTCGAAAATTTTTTATAAAATGTACTACTACGTGGGTGGCCATCTTAAGATTATCCGACGAGTATATCTCTATGCAGGCAAGGACATAAATAAGTTATCATTTTCCAAAGTCCTCATGAAAGTATTTGAATGTGCATCCAAAGATAATTGAGAAATGCTCAATTGACGCTCAAGAAACGCGAAATTGAGTCAATCCATACAAAGTGGTCCCACTGGGTAGCTGGACCATTTTAGATAGAAATTATATTTTCAGAGTCATAAGCCTTATTTGACGAGTGTCTCCATATTTTGGTAATAAAATAAATCATTATGCATGAGTAATGCCAGGCTTAAGGTCATATCAAAATGTTGTAATATAGATAATTAACAAACGTTTCACGTGACTGTTCTAGAACTGACCACAGCTGAGAGATAGAAGTTACTTTTAATGCTTGCATCAGAAAAAAACTCTCTGCCCCACAAGTGTAAATGGCCGCCAAATAATTAGTCACCAGAAAAAATACAAGTAGTTTCGAACAGAACTGGATACCGACGTTAGAATTAGAGTACATTGTGATTCCTAGTCAATTTGATCATATTTACTTTATTCGAAGAGAATACTTATATGCTATTAAAATATTAAATTACTTGCATATTTTTGCATTATTGCATACTTGTTCTTTGAATGCTTGGAGCAGAGTACTGCTTTCCCAGGTGCTTAACTCCAATACCTTTAGATCAAATTATTTAGAAATCGTTAAAACTATTTTAATGCTAGCTCGTAGGCTTTTTTATATTAATGCTATTTCATGGTGTAAATAACTCACTTGTGACTGCTTGAAAAAAGTAAAAATATCCAGAATAAATTAATTGTTCATAATCTCCCTGGAAACAGGAACAGGGTTCTCAAATTTCGCTCTACATTGGCCTTTTTAGGAATTGCGAAAAAAATAAAACGTATATTTTTCTTTATTCGCGCACATAATTGACTGCGTATTATTGATGAAATGGGCAGATATATTTAATCCTGAACCCAGTTTTCCGTATAAGGAAAAGTTATAAAAGATAATAAGACTGTAAAAGGAGGAAAAATACCCTCGGCAGGCAATACCTAACTGACAATGGGATCAATAAGAATGGAAAATATTCGCTAAAGATAAACTGACCCCATTTTTATCGTACATCCTTCAGCAGAAGATGCAACAAATGGGTAGACTGATATTGTAGCTAGGCTCTGAAGTCTTCAGAAAAAGAATTAACCTAGGGACGGAACGGAACATAAAGTTGACTAGACCAAGAGAGAAAATCATTACACTTGTACCTTCAAGTATAAAAAGAAATACAGTTTTTTAAATGTTTGCTAATCGCGGGGGATCAAGCGAACAAAAGGCTGATTTATTTTGGTAAACTTTAAAGTGATTTTTAAGCTCGAAGTCCCCTACATACACCTGTCTTCCTGATTGAAATATTTTATACAGTTTTGACTGCAGTTGACCAAGGTTATATCAGAAACAAAATAGTATTTTCATAGTTCCAAGCTCTCAGATATGATGAATACCACACCTCAAGATGATTTATTTTATCGAAAATATGTTTATGCAAAATTTAGATACGCAACTTATTCAAAAAATACAGTTTCCCAGACATGCAATGCGTTTACGGATTCTTGGTTTGGATGAATTCGATGAGAATAAGGTATAAAATGCACATTACATACACTATGGGAAAGCAAATAACTGGGATCTCCTACTTGGATACCCCGACAAAGATTTAACTTTCAAACATTAGATCAAATATGATATTACTTATATTAATTAACAGGTCAGCATGCAAGTAGAGTATACTAGGTAGACGGAATTATGTATGAATGAACTCTAATTGAAATTGTCAAGTTCATTTAAGAAGCATTGAGTTGATCGCACCCCACTAAGCAGCCATTAAATTACTTAAAAATCGAATGCATAGTAATTTTCCCATTTCTATCTCTCTTTCAACTATAGTCTCTACTTTAGCTACATTCAATCAGTTGAGCTTCAATAGACACCTATTTCTCATTTTTCAATGATGCCCCTTCCTCTTCACGGAAAAAATCACAACAATATGTTCATTAGCCAAAAGTGAAATAACGTCCTACATTTTTAACTACGTGAAAACCCACTAAGCTACACGTTTCAGAAAAGAGAACAGGCATGAAATCAGAGGAAAAGCATTTTGGAAAACTGCAAAAAGCAGGAAAAAACAGTGGAAAAGAGACGGGAATATTTAAACGTGCACTCAACGAAGGGCCATTGGTTGAAAACCCTTGGGAGGCTTTGGGGTAAAATGGACGCTAGGTAAAATAAATCGGCAATTACTCACAGAGCTGCTGGCGGTAATGGAAAATAAAACAAACGAACAGGAAAGAGAACGAAATGGCATAAAAAAACTTTCACGTTCACCGCTGAAAACTTATCTCAAATGTTTCGGGAAGCGGATCGTGTTCAAGCCAAACAATCCATTCCCTCTAGACCTCTTTTTTTCAGAGCACCCGTAGAAACTCTTCAGCTGGGAAAATTTCAGTTTCCGAGAAATTTTAAGGTCACTGGTTTCAATTTCAAACCGAATTCAATGCAACTCGATATTCACCCCCTTTTTACATCTTTTATTTTCCTCTGAACAAACTTTTCTCCCCGGCAAACAATTCGCGCGCCACTCTAAAGAATTTGGAAAACTTCTCTCTGGTTTTCTTTACCAGATCGACCCATCAAACTATTTTGAAATATAGAGCTGACGAATTTCATTAAAAATGTTCAGAGATTTGTACCATACGAAATTAAATCATAACGAGAAATGACGAGCGACAATAAGGACAAAATTCGAACTTCTACACGCATTTTCAATGATTTTTTTCGTTTTCTGTGGGTAGTAAGATCACATTATATGGATTGAGTGAACCCTAACTAAGAATTATAATCGCCAACGTAAGAGAAAATTTGAACAAAAAGAATCTTATCCTGCAAAAATATACATCCCTGCAACGAGAAAAAATGTTTTATTAAGCACACCTATGTAGTGAGGCCTTTTTTAGATGCAATACAAGGACTAATTTGTGGTGGAGTGCAAAGGGTGTATTTAATATAGACACAACAGATTTCTTATGAGGAACTATGAACTTAGAACTGTGAACGACAAAAAGTCATGTACGTCCAACATAGAAGAGTTCAGCTTGTAAGACAGTTATTGAGACACAATAGACTCTTAAATACAGGAATGAGGGAATACATGATTGAGAAAAGTACCTAAAAAGACCACAACTGAAATTTTTATGGCAAATCGTGAAGAGCGTGGGGCATGGGAATGTCCAAGGTAGTTTCAGTGAGATAGTTCCCCAGTAATAATGGATCAAACTTATTTGAATTATGCGTTTCAATTTCAGCAGCTGTAGGTAAAATGAAATAAATATTGTATTATTAATGGAGCAATATTATACTTTTATGCTACAGAAATTTTAATATATATTTAATTATAATGTCTTTATAAGTTTTTAACTTAACTCATTTTTTTCGCACGGTACGTTTAAAACTCCTCACGACGAAAGGTTTTTTTGTGATTCTGAAAAAACTACCGCGGTGACAGTATGATGTATTTTCAAAAATAGTTGAAAAAAGATAAGAACTACACACTGTTAGTTTTTGACGAGATCCAGGTATGTAAAAATCCCTTATTTCTAAATAATATCTCTGTGGAGTGTATACTCGTATCATTACATGCAAAAAAGCTAGTACCTTACGGAAAATATCTCGGAAAGTAGTGCGGTAAGGGGGTGACATTTTTGTATCTTTGAAAGGATGAGATATTTTTCATTAAAATGAGACTGAACTCATTTATTTTTAGGTGATATGACATATCGGTCAAACTACCTTAAGAGGCGAAAAGAAAGGCGGAAAAAGTTGAAGAACGAAGGACGTCTAGATATTAAACTGCACCTCACAATCTTCTCGCTGATTGACAAAGAGAGACATTATCGGCATGGTCCGATAATATTGAGCTTTACTCCTAGGGGAAAATTCGACGGAATCAGAGGATTCATTCTCAGCGGAGGTAGCCCGCTGAGAGAATAAATAAATGCTTGTTAAATCATGGAGATTCACATTTGTACCTCCATCCACGGAATTGACTTTTCGCAGAGAATGTCGCGTCAGGAGTGGAATTTCTCTTGCGGCGGACCGAACTGAGAGAGTTCCCAATATTGGCATAAAAATATCAAATACAAACACACGGATTCATTCCGACAAAAGACAACTTCTTTTTCAAAGTAAAAGCTCTAAAAGGCAATTTCTTTATATTTATCTTCTTGAATGCGTCATTGTGAAGAGAAACATGAAATATGTAACAGAGTCGCCGGGGACAAATAACAACGATTTGTCCCGGCCATGATTTAAGTTTCATACAATTCAGTACACCTTTTAAGTCGAGTTTCAAAATGAAGTTTAACCCAAAATCAGGACTAAAACATAGTAGAAAATAAACCATAACTATAACCGATATAAAACATCCTAAAACATGTATGATTTTACACTTTTCCGGCGAATAAAATTTGCGTAAATTTCTCGGGCTCGCCACCGGGTAAGATATTCATAGGCAGCCGACGTTTCGGGTTCCGACTCGTTACCCATTTTCAAGGCTACTTTTTTCTACTGAAATTTTTATATATATTTAATTAAAATTTCTTTATAAGTCTTTAACTGAACTCATTTTGTTTGCACGGTACGTTAAAACTCTTCACAACGAAAGGTTTTTTTGTGATTCTGAGAAAACCTAAAACATGTCAGCATCTGACAATACCAGCACAAAGACAGGTAGTGGGTTTCTAAATCTAGTTAACTTATTATTTTTCACCTTTTCCGAGAGTCCACATATAATACCGGTCCTTATTATCCAAATTTATAGCATTAAGCGTTTGCCATTAAATAGTAATTTCAGCCTACAGGTTCATTGGGGTACATACATAAATGATACGGTTCCGTGTACTTAGAGAAACTATGTAACCCGAATTCACGAATGATTCGGCATTGAACAATTAGTAATGTGGGAAAGGAAAATTGTTATTCTTTATGTTTTTAGAAAGGTTATACACGTTTTTACGTGTTAGTTTAGATCATTTTTTTCCAAATCATCAATAAAGCATTTGAACATAGTACGCTCGAGGTTAAATCCAAGGGCAGAGATGATATGTAATACGGTATGTAATAGTATGTAATATCTATGTAATAGCATGAGTAGTGCATAGTTGATTCTTCTTAAGCATTCCATTTCTAAGGTGTTATCAACTTTTATTCCGCACCCACTTAATTTATGGGAGCCGCTAATCTTGAATGTGATAGCAAAAACTTACTCTAAAGATAGGCTGGATGATTATGGTGCCAAAACTTATTTATGTAGTAATGAATAAAACGCACCTCTTCATCCCCTCCACTGCAGCCTCCTTGCCTCACAGGCCTACGCCAAGAGTTCTAGCGAGAATTATACGCGGTGTTGGGAAACGAGAAAAGATGGATTAATGAAGCATTCAACATTTTTTTAATTCGCTTGTTGCACACACAATGTACCCAATTAAAATTCCGAAGGACCAGGTGGATTCCGATAATTATTACTCAAATTCTTATCGTATGATTAAATAGCAGAACAACGTCAATGATCACAACTGTTCAGGCCAACGTCTCACTGCTGACTGACTAGGAGGCAAGGGACATGTGGCTATTCAAACAGAAAAATTTGAATTCCTTAGTCACAAAAAACACAAGAATTACGAAATACACCATTTAGGTGGAAATACAAATCGAAACAAGTCTTCCTAAACACTTATAAAAGAGCTTTTTAAAATTCCAGCCTTTCTATTAACGTTACCTCAAACCTTGAGGGGATGAGCAAATTAATATTTATCATTAGGGAATCGTGGATAAACTTTTTAGCGAACGTTAGCGTTTATGAATCTGAGCACACGCTTAGCAAGCTTGTTTTCGCAGTGGAAAATCGTCGACACTCGCTCGATAGAAAAAAGCTTCAAACACCACGATGGGTGGCCAGCGCACAGACGGCGGGATTTGAAAAGCTTCCCGTCGGATGCAGCCGCGCTATCCAGTTCACGTAGTGGGGGAGAGAGAGAGAGAGATCGCTTGTTATCTGTTCACGAAAGGGCTGACGGTGATAGGTCTCAACGGACCCCAAGCGGCATAGAAATTAGCTCTTAGAGAGGCCAACCTCGATCCTCAGTCACCTCACTTAAGCCTCCACCAACAACAACGGCATCCACACCCTTTGAAATTTCCACCCCGGCGACCAAAACGGCACAGTAGCTCACACAAACTGCGATGGCGAGTACCATTTCAAAGAGCTATTTCGCTGCACGAGAACGCACGGCAGTGTCCAGCAATTTCTATATTTTTTTTTATTCTCTCAACGTCTCTCAATCCCGACCGCGATGGGGGGTGCAGGAGTAGATAGAGGAGGGGGAGGAGGGACGACGCGAGCCCACTTCCCGTGATGCTCTGCGGCGAGGAAATTGCGACATTTCGCTCGCTCGATCTCCGCGAGTCCGCGAGGATAGGAATTCCGCGTGGATCGTCCCGGGATGTGCCACGGTTCCAAGGGAGGAGGAGAGGGAGGACCGTGAAATTGAGAGATCGGCGGCCACAGCGGCAGCGACTCTCTTATATAACCCGGATGTCGATGGGCATGAGGTTTTTTTGAGTTGCTTCGCTCATTTTTTTTCTGCCCGGGGCTGACAAAAAAGCTGGTCGAGAGTATGGCCACCTGACATTCAAATTCCAATAATGCATCGCGATATACAGCGTATATCGCAGAGCAAAAATAGTTTTAATCGCAAAAAATCGCTAATATCGTGATAGATCGCCGTAAAATATCTCAATACATCTCTGTCGAATATACGAGACAACAAAAAAATTGCATATCAGAGAATCACATATCCCAAAATTGGATATTTAAGCTCGAAAATCTAAAATTTTGGCAGTACTTCAACAATAGAATATTTAATTTACTGGTAAACCGCAGTATTAGCGTGGAAAGGAAACCCATGCTATTATTTGTGCGCAAATAATTCCTGTGTAGGTACAAGGAATGCATTGGAATAGGTACCAAATTCGTTTAGGGACAGATTTTGTACCCAGAAAAGATTTGAGGGCCAAGTGTGCGTACTTAGAAAGAAAAAGAGGCATCGCACAGCATGCAGGGCACAGCTAGTCTAATATATAAAAATTAATGTTTGTTTGTTCGTCTTCTATGCGTTCCAATACCATTCATCAGATTACGACGAAACTTTGGTGAGTAGTTTTGCGCGCGCCCGCAAAGGTTTCTGAATTATTAAATCCATTCTATAATTGGTGGTACTCGAGTCGTTTCAACAAATGAGTGTTGGCACGCGAGATTCTCAAATGAGCGAGGAAGGACAAGCAAGCAACGAAGCAAATCGTTTACGAGTTGTTCAATCATGTGCATTAGAATCGTATCAGTGAGATATAATGTGTTATTGAGTACGTAATTTATTTGTACGTAGATACGATTTGATTCAGTCGTCTCTTTGTTTGCTTTTTTTATTTCTTGCATTCGATTTTCGTATACGCTTCACTTTATCCTAACATTGGATTTGCAAACTCGAAAATCTTACATTTTTGCACAACTTCAACAATGGAATATTTTATTTACTGCGAAATCGCAGTATAGGTATTGCAACACATGCCGAGGACAGCTAGTATATTATAATTTTAACTGAATTATGCAGTAGGCTCGTATTATTTTTGTTCCGTTACTCAAAATAAAGAGGAAAACCGTTTTAGTAACCTCAAAGTAGCTTTCTTTTCCAATCAGTAAAGAGACTATTACGTGTACCTATCCTATAATTTGAAACTGACCACCTCATGACGCTTCTAAATAGGCAAACCGTTTTCAATCAGCTCAAAGTAAAGCTATTTGATAGCTGTAACACGTAATTCAGAATTCAAACACATCATATGCACCGCATGTACGAATCTTAACGCACACAAACGTCAACTTGAGAAAGGAAAAAATCCATATACACTTTAATGTAAGGCTCTCAACTTGTACTAAATATTTGGGTAAGCAAGCGTTTAATGATACCTAATTGAAGATATTCACTACCATCAAATGAAGTAGACAGGCCTTTTCCATAACCCTCGTATTTGAGGTGGCCTCAACTTTAAACACACAATATACTCTCATCCACACTGAACAGAGACTCAATTATCACCTATGGGTAACTAATCCGTCCAAGTCTTGATCAGAGTCACTATTGATAGCGGACACGCATAGGAGAAAGTATGATACACTTCAAAGTAGTAAATCCAAGAACAATTGTCTAGGAGTAAACTCCAGCGTTAGAATTCCTACTGAACGAGGGGATTCGCCATATCCCCGCATCAATTCTCCAACGCGTCACGTGCCAGTGCTTCAGACTCGTCTCTCCGACCCATTACGCTCTGGTGTTCGTCATTTGTTGTTCCATGCGTGCCATTTTAGCCGCGCAAAAAAGGGTTGATAAAAAAATAAGGAAAAATAAAAAAAACTTTTCGCCGTTTGAAACATGGCTCTGTGCGTGTTGACGTCACAAAACGGCGCAGCAGGAATAAAAAATCTGGAGTAAATTTTCGTCGGTAAAAAAAGAATTACGGACCAAAGTAACGAAAGTAGCATTCAGTATCTTACCCGATGATTCTGACGGGCATAAAGAGTTCATCATCTTTAAGAAGAGCAGTGGCGAACTTTTTCACAGTCGAAAAAATGTCGAACTTGGAAAAACTTCAACGAAGGAATAAGCTAAAATGATTTGATAACAATAATTAACGAATTATTGAAAAAGGCTCAATAGAAAAGATGAAAGAGATGCATTCTCAAAATGTGAGCCCTGGGCAAACAAATTTCTATCAAATAACATTAATTTTAGTCCATAAGAATTACGCTTTAAGAGATTAGCCACGTTCGTTTTATTCGATTAATTAAACGTTTTTAGAATACTGGGCGCCTGCCTCCAGGATATCTCAAAATCGTGCCAAATGCTCGATTTCCCGAATCTTCCTTCGAATTTTTCAGAGCGTAAAAGAGCTTTAAAAGCTATATATATATTTCACGATTCTCGGACATGAATATTAGCAGATATTCAAATCGTGCGCATAGCACCACCGTCCACGAATTTTGAAAGTTATATTGATAACTGTGGTGCTTGGAAACTATTCTGACAACTTGAGCACTCAGCGCGATATCGTGGAGAATGGGTTAGTGGTTCGACGCAGGACGATAATTTTTCCTCTATAGAAATTTTGCTCTCACAATCGTTTTTACCAATGCTCTCATATTCACCTTACTCACGCAACCTTGGAAAATAAGCAGCCATAGTTGTAGAATCAATCTGAAGCGCAAGCAGAGAGTGAAATGACTCGAATACGCAGAACTAAAAAGTGTGAAATTTGCAAGAGATATCTGGCAAGTTATTCTGTTACTATGCTGAATATTGTGTGAAATGCGTTTCACTGTCACTGATAACAGAGGATTACAAATCATATTATGTCTCTATTCATACATACAAGCGTTAATCATAAAGGGTTCTATAATTATCTTAAATATCAAAGTTTTAGCCCACCGGCAATAACCTTGCCATTAAAATCCGTTCTTTATTATGCGTTTGAAAATTTTATCATGCAAAATTGTATTCATATTCGAAATTCTCCTCCGTTTTCTGGCTACAACGTCCTATTCAACATAATTATGAAGGAATGGAAATTGATGAAATTTAATTTTTTATCCATACTAGTTTGATTTTATTTACTCCATCAAGGCAAAAATAGATAACCTTAATCAAATCAAACTGCACTAAATACTCATGTTCATCCATTTGAGCAATAGAACTAGAGATACTTTACTGCGACTGATGTAATTAGAACATATGCGGAGTAATAATTTTTAGTTTACAAAAAAGAAAGGGACGATTTATTAAAAAGATGTAAACAATTTTAAACAGATCCGATAGCTTTCAAATGATGATAGCTACGTAAACTAAACACTAGCATTGGAATTTCAGGCAAAAAATTAACTTTTACACGTTTCAGCTGAATATAAATATGCAAAACCTCCTATTATGTTGAGAATTAAAACAAAAATAACCAAGAAGTTTTAATTTAAAAGGTAAATATGAGATATTACAAAATTTATCTAGACGATGCCACGGTGGAATGTGGATGAGCTATCCCCTAATGATACAGCAAAAGGAAGCGTTATTGGTTAAGGAAGGAAGCGTAAACATTTTTAATGTGTCTCTTTCTTCTACTTATTCCTACCATGCCTTGACAATTCAAAGCTTTATGACCTCAATTTGAGCAATTTATAACCTATATAACACAGAGAATTGCGCCGCGTTGCTGTGGTATTATGCCTAGGCCGGGCAACAGTTCGAACGTCTTCTTTAGAACAAATGTCTCTCGAAAGATGCATACAGTTGCATGATTCTCCACGGTGGGTTCTCGCGCGACTCTATGAGGAAGCGGCATCTTGGGCACCCGTCGTCTCCCTTGTTAACTGCCGGGAGGGACGAAGAATTAAGTAATTCTCAACCTCATATCCCACGACTTTATCTCCTCTTTTCATCTCTCAACAACGTCAGTCTCTCAAGAAAGCGAGCAAGAAGCCGCATCTCTTTCATTTCGCGTCTCCAAGGAGTGGAATGAACCTTTATTTTTTTTAATCCACGGAAGGCAATTGGTGATCTCAGTAGATAATTTGTCCCTCCCCCCTCAATCCTTGGCGAGATGAAGTCACCCATTTTCCTTTGACTGTATCCCCCAGTAGAGAATCAGAATGTCACCTCCTTTTACGCAGACGCGGAAGGTACGGTATAAAGTCTTTAAAGGGGGTGGATTCTACGCCCAAAAACGCGTTTTCAGACAACGACCGTTCCCATCGCCACTATAACATGCTCGGTGGTAAAAGACATTATTTCACCAAGCGGCGTTTAAATAAGGAGTAAATGGTTATAACTTTTGTTTTCTGAAGTAGATACAAATTTTAACTGGCATGAGATCTCGAAAACTTTGCTAAAGATATACCACTTTACAAAACTGTAATCGGAATTATCCACAAAAAAATCGTTATTACTACCCGTTTCGGCAGATGAACCATTAACAGGCGACAATCTGATAATGGATAAGAGAGATGAAACGTGTTAATTATGTTTCTCGAGGTAGACTGTCTTTTCATTTATCTTATATCAGTGTATTCAACAATTTAAAATATGCCACTTTTAAAAGGTTATAACGCTTCCCAAAAATGGTCGGTTATTGAGAGTGGTATGAAATGCAGCAAACGCGCAAGTCACGAAGTGATATTTCATTTTTGACTTTACACTTTTATCGAAAATATAGGTTTCATAGAATTTTTAGAATCATGCAAACCACGAAGGACGTAACGTACCTTCTTCGGCTGTTAGTCACACAGAAAAGCACTATTTCCTATTCCAGGGCCCCGCAGTCCGCCTGAATTACTTCCCTATTACAACCTCGAGAGCTCCCAGGCAAAATTAATTTGTATATAAGTATATTTACACAGGCACTTCTTGAAAAGTATCCACTCCCCTAAGGGCTGGATTATACGACTAGTCTGATTATACATATAATTATGTAATACTTTGCAGCACAGGTGACAAAATTATTTTGAATGCTTTAAATGGAACGATTTTTCTTCTCACAATCTTTCAATATATTCTGGCCAACATGGCGTTTTGAAAGACTTCCGTATCGTCATAAACGGCCTTAAATGAGGATAGAAGATAATAAAGAGCCTAGTTAGATGATCAGTCCAAGACTAGTTCACCAAACTGTTTGTAGTCATCGAAAAAATAATGTACCATCAAATAAATGTCCTCACCGAGTAGGAAAATAATTTTATTCTCTAAATTCATTTCATTTATTAAGAAAAGTTGCCACTAATCTATAACCAAGATACCACTTAATCTGAGCTGTTAAATATCATCAGGCAAAGGAGCAATGAAATTCAGTTCAACAGCCCTTTTAGACGGCTCTCCAGACTAATGAATGGAAATTTTATCCAGTTAAATAAAAACGCGGGACTTGGTTCAAGTTCCTTTTTGCAAAGAACAATGAAAGATAGCCACCGCGTAACCACTGAGTTAATCAAAAAAGCTGGCGAGATTAATTAAAAATAAAGACTTCATAAATCTTTAGTTTTACATTCATAATTCAATTCAATGACATAGTACCATTTGGATTAGTGAAGGTAGTTATCTTTCTTTCCTCGGCAAGTTTTATGAGCTCAGAGCTAAAAAGTGGGGGGGAGGTTTCAAAGCACGAATTCATCAAGAGATTCGCGAAAAATAACCGCATGATAACTATTTCGTTTTCATGTATTTTATCAATGGTGGACCTCCTACCAAATGTGATATTCGAGGAGGACAGCGCCATGAAATGGACGTCATTTAAGCCAGCGGATCTTGATTATAACCAGCAACCGGATAAGCAATTCTTGAACAAGAAGAGTTAACTTGAATTTTCACGCACAAAAGGAGAGGCGACTTTTGCCACTACATTATGCGAAGGTGTCGGCTATTACCAGGAAATGACAGCAAATTACAGCCCGTTAGAGCTATACAACGCATTTACGAGAGGATACTCTGAAAGCCTATTGCGATTCCGTTAGAGTGGACCTTTTTACAAAAGCTCATTAAGTCAATAATGGAAGCAATTCCTCCCACAATTGCTGCTTCATTTTCGATGATTTAGGGCGACTACAGAGTTCACCAGTTCTAGCATTATGGGGGGAACAAGAGGATGCGATTTATTTTGTGACTAAAAACTCTTCCCAACTCGACCAGATGTATGAACAGGACTTTAACCGACATCACTGCTGTAACTTTTAATGGGAGTGGACGTACAAAAAAATAACCACCTCGTTGAACGTAATGATTTTGAGTCCAACAAAAAGACAGGCAAACTAACTACTTCCACGAAATTCCTTGACCGAAGACTAGTCGGCGTGGCTCTTCAGCTCGGGAGGTCCTTTAATAAAACCAGGCATTCCGAAACGTCCCGCTTTCGAAGAATAATGAGAATGAGGCAGAGCGAAGAATGAAATAAGGATGCAATCAGAATGGCGACCGGTTTTCAAATGGTGCGGGGTGGTCAAAGAAAATTGAACGTCGCGTGTGAGGACGGGTGGACGCGAAGGACAGTATAAGTCACGCCAACGGACGAAGCCTTTAATACCTTCGCACCGCAGTGACTTCCACCCCCCCCTCTCTGGGTTCCAACAAGCAGTAAAAGTGGGGATGACAAACCGCTTCGAATTCCACGGGACTGTCCCTCGGTCTAACTCCCAGTCGGTCGGCTGTCTTACAAGTTGCGACGCTCCCGGCGCCTGATGATTAATGATGGCGTCCTCATACACGCGGCGTCCGGTGGACAGCACTTTTTTGGAGGCAAACGCGAGGCAAGCCAGAAAGCGATGCTTCTCGAAAAACCATCTCTCCAAGTTCTCCTCAAAATCCACGACGTCGAAAAATTGGACAGACCCAACCGACAGCCCACCCTAATTTTCCCTGGGCGCCAGACGAATGTCAACATATCGTCTGATCATGAGTCCATCGTATGATCAAATCAAAGCATCGTAGAACTAAAATAATTTTGCTGTTGTTGATAATGTTTAAGTAATACATATGTGAGATATTTTTAAAAATTGGCAACGCACAGTAATATAAAGAAGGTTCCCTTAAAACAGAAATAATCTTCAAGAAAATCTAAAGCCTCCATTTTTCTGAAACACTTATTTTACTACATGCATGGTGTATGCAATAAATCAAAATAATTATCATAACAATAAAAATAATACTTAATGTCCTCGAGAATGAAAAACCCAAATGAGAGTCGGTCCTGAAAAGACCAGCACTAGCCCGCCAAGCTAAAAACCCGGGGTTCATTACTTGGTACGCGATAATTTTCTCCCATAACACTTCTGTAGCAGTACACTCAGTAGTGACATCATGACATTTTCTCTGCAGCTAATCTCTTTTTATAGTCCCAATGATAAAGTCCCAGCTACGGTCACCTATGTTAAATTCACCCCATTCTACATGACCAATCATAGCCAGCAGGATGTGCTGAAAAAATTAAGAAACACAAATACGATCTTATTTAGTAATACCATAAGTACTGGAGATTAAATGGTGGCCAAGTTGATATCAGCCCTGTCCTAATGACATGTTAGCCGTCCCAAATAGCACTTTAACATTGACACGTAATGGCCAAGTTTTTAACAAATAGTCTCGTATATTTATCGCAATAAATTCTAAACTTTCAACCAAAATATTCGTCATTTGCCATCACCATATAATAACTTTTCAATTTATCTCACAAAATAATGAATTAAGCCCATTATATGTTTAGGATATTTCATCAAATCTGAAAAATAACAACAAAAGTAGCGAATATACCATTAGTATCATTATAAAAATATAAGCCATTATATGACTTGCAAAAAAGATTAGCACGAGAAACCACCGATTTTTGCAATCAATGTGACATAGAATGAATGAAAATATAATAAAATATATATTTTACAAATTGAGAGACGAAATATAACCAGAAATATAATCAGGGGGTATACTTATGTGTATGCTCATGGGAAGATCAAGGAACAATTGATAGACTTATTTATACCAACAAATTTAAAAAAAATTAATCATAAGTCCATAATTCATAAATGCATATTTTGGGAAAAGAAATCGGACGGTGAAATCCGCATAATCATCATCCCCAAGTATCCGCGTGAGGAATTTAATATGCCAAAGTGAACTAACTGTGAGATGAACGAATCCCAAATAAATTATAACGACCCTTTATAAAGAGCTAGGATAATAAAAAATCAAAAGATAAACCCATAAATACACAGCAACGCATTACGAGCGGAGCGAAATAAATACTAGTTAATTCATTCCGCCAATTTATTTCACCAGTACATATTCCTTACAAGTCCAGTGAACCTTAAAGATTACTGAAAGACCAAAAGGTACTGGCAAATTTTACCTTTTTTCAGTTGAAACTATCATTTTGAATGACAGCATCAAATTTCACAAAGATATATTGAACAATCGATAAGGAAAGATACGTCTCCTTTTCAAATCATTGAACTGAAGAGCCAATTTTCTATGGCTTCGATGATTTGTAAGGCTTGAGTGCCTGGTATTAATAGACGTCGTTATCCTCTATTCAGTAAACAAAAGAAATTCGGAATTTCAAAAGATAGCAGTTTTGGTCTCTCGTGTCTCATTGGTCTACCTCCCCTTCACCAAACATTAATTATTTTTTATTTTCATTTATATTAATATTTCATGTGTATACTTTATTTCCACATACCGGACATGGATTATGCGAACTAACATAGATACAACAATCTTTGGCAGAAAATTGAAGCACCTCCGATGCTACATAATAGTAATTTCATTTCGACTTCGGCAAGTATTGCTAGATCGTTGATCAAAATAATTTATGGCCAACAATTACACCAATTCTATAAAATAATTTGTAATTTTCAACTGCAAAACAGTTCAAAGTGAACTTATTACTGAAAATTGTCTTCAAATTATTATTACCTGTCCGTTTCTTCTGCAATGCGGACATATCGAAAAATTTTATTTCTGAAATGACAATGGCTGCAAAAGTAGTTATTGACATTGACATTTATTAAACACGAATAGATCTTACCTACTTCAGTATTCTTCATCTCGCTACTGTTTTGTGTGGAACGGAATGAACTAACACTAAGAGTATTGAAAGCATCCATGGACGGAAGCAGAGCTAGAATATTGAAAGCAGATTAAACCGTGATTCCAGCGCCTAATAGATTTTTGTTAAAGTATTCTACAGGTAAAAGGTAGATTTTGTTGTAAGTCAGAGAAACTCCCCCCGATTTTATACACTGTCAGGGTCCTATCTACCTCTAGTGTTTCCATTTTTGCTTCACTTAACGACCTATCTTTCTTCATCCCGTCCATAAAACCTATTGTCTTTCTTCCTCTTTCCCGCTTGTCCATTATCTTACCCTGTATCACAGTATTGAGCAAACTATTGCCCTTATTTATCCCACCGGCCATCTACATTGCCTATTTCGGATTTCAGTTTGAAGTTCCCTTTCCTCGCCCACCATGCTAAGCTCTTTCTTGTTCGTCTTCCTTTCCGTCCACCGCACCTCATCCATTCTTCTCCGCATTCACATCATAAACGCCTGCAGTTTATTTCCGTCCTTCATTCTCGGGTTCCATGTTTCTGCTCCATACAAGGTTACACTTCATATCAAGCTCCTCACCAGCCTCTTATTCACATCCTCACCCTAGGTCGCCCGTCATCAGCTCCTTTCTATTACTAATGTCGCCTTAGCTCTTTTCTCCTCCGTTTCTCTCTTAGCTTGTGTACACGCTCTTCTAGCGTACTGCCAAGGTAATTTACTTGCTCTCCTATCTCAATGATCGATGAAACGTTTGTGATTTCCACGATATTGCTTACAAGTTACCGACCGGTTTCGGCTGTCAAGCTATCATCAAGTTCCTCCTGTTCATCAGGTCCCACCATCAAGTAAATAAATTGTGGAAGTCACAAAAGCTTGGTCAATAATTATGACGTCCTTCCACCAAGTGGAAGCTTCGCTATTCGAATTCAATTCTAGCACAAGTTTGTGCCCTCATACTCTATGACCTGCTTTGCTTTCTTGGTCTATAAAAATCTCATTACTTCTGTTTTCTTATGATTTATCTTTATTCGGTATTTCTCGTGCTAAAATACTAATGCATCAACTACGATACTGAATAGGAAATAGCACAGGTATATCACTTATCTCCTCCACATAAGCCTTCACCAGCAGCCGTGAAACCGAATCAGACAGTTTTTGATGCTTCATTTTACATGTTCAACTATGTTATCCACATCGTATTATCCCCACTTTTCTGTTTTCTAGCCCATCGGTAGGAGCCATTGGCACCCCACCCGCAGGCACCACAAGCATCATTAACAAGGGTCTTATTTTTCTAGACTCAGAAATCATTGGGATGCCGCAGGTTAAAAATGGAAGGAAACTGCCACCTCTTTTGAGAATGTGTCAATTTGACTCATACAGTTATAATTTCCGCCCTCATTCTCACCAAAACCCATCCTCAAACTGATCGCATAGGTTCGCGTGTAGCCTTGATAAACTCCCCAAGGCAAAATGATCAGGGAAAAAATACAGAGGGCATCAGGAGAGAATAACCATTCACCAGATAGAAGTAGTAATGAAAAGTGAAGGCTACAGCAACACAACTTGGGAGTAAAATACAAACGAAAACGAGCAACACCTGCTATTTTGACAACAAAAATACATACGAGCAATGCATCAAGCAGGTTTTTTTCCAAATGATTGTCTTTTTATGCGGAGGAAAATATAAATATTGAAGAATGAATAAAATGTCATAAATAAGGCCATTTTAATTTGACTATATACAGTTTGTTTAAAATACAACTTAATGGTATAAATTGTGCATGTCAACATTACATTTTTTGCTGTTTCATTCACGTTATTTTTTACATATTTCACTCATAAATGGGTTAAACATTTATCAGCCACGCTTTTGCTTTCAAGCGGTCAATTTTTGTATGAGATTTTCAGCTTTCTGCGAGAGCTATGCAAAAATCTATGATACTGCGTTCAGTCATTACTATTGTCGATGGCCTAGCTAATCAGAAAATCTATTTGATGGGACAGTTAACTGAAGCGTGCTTGTATCTTGCGTTTACGCGCTGGCGGAAGTTTTTGATGTATTCGATATTCGATGCCAGCTTGAGTATCCATGGCAGGGGAGGAATAAAACGTAATTCATACATGCAATGGGAAATTAAACCTTAATCCCTTGGGCGTCATTCGTTGCAATCAGGCTAACAGTGGCGCTCCATTTGTCACATCCACTGTATTTTCTACTCCTATGTCCCATCACCTATGTCAACGTTCTGTAAATTCGCTTTCTGAGAATGAGGCTTGAATAACACAATGTAACCGAGCATAATGCCTAAGAGGTTCCCTGAGAAGAAACTTTACCAAAATCACAATATAACTGGCTAAAATAACGTAGTATTCGGAAAAACCTGTGTAGAAAAAGTATAATCAATACAACTACGCATTTTATTATGAAAAATTTATGCATTTTTTCCACAAAAATATCCAAATATGCGACACATCAGAGGATAGTTTTCACGAATCAAACTACGATCATTTCATCCACAGGAACCTTACTCGGGTGAAGGAGTTTAAACGACTTACTAATTTGGAGTATTTATTTATTATTAAAGTCCAACATTGGCCATAAACTATAGTGAAAAAAAGAACATGCAATGTAAAAATATCAAAACTAACAAATTATTAAACATATAATTTGAAAAATCAAACTTATCATTAAATAAAAATAACCAACCAGGGGTAGAACGATAAATGAGTACCATATTATGAGGGAAGAATGCAACATATGCAGAGTTTATCGACTGGATCGAAATGAGGGTCACTTTAGCCCAGCACTACATGAAGAACGAACGAATATTACTACATCACGTAATAAATATTGTTGGCGATGGCATCCTCACAGCATTGCTGAATGGAACACGGTCCACCAAAAGCAAGATGCCATGGATACCGTTCCCAAAATAATTTCCAAGAAATCGAAGGTTCTCCGTAAATACCCATCGGAGACTGGATCATGTGGCACCACAAGGGATTGGGCCCAACAATGAATTAAGCTCCATTACAAGCTCTTTCCACGAAGGGAGAGAATGGTGTGGGGGCGCGTTTTCGAAAGCCAAGAACAAACGAAAATTACAGCTACCGGCAGCTTTTGGCGGCACCAGTCGCCTGGTCATCATCAGGTCTGCCCTCAACTTCCCACCCGCAATTATCCTCTCTTTCTCGTCTTCATCATTTCTTAGCGAGGGACCACTTGTGGTAGAGGCCGATGGAAGAGGCAGCTGGCACTCATGACAATAATTACGCGAAGGACATCCCTGAAATGCGCGCCGCTGCACCAATTTCCCATACGTGATGGTTAACGACGTTTTCAAGATAAGTTCAGTATCCCTTTACATTATTTGAAGTCTTAAGGTTTGAAGCATTAAGAAATGCTCGAGTGGGACTGAACAATGGGGCATTTTTTCATTCTATCTGCTTTACCTTTGGTCAATTTTTCCTAACCAACGGTCTAGCAACATAGAGGCCGTGGAAAATAAACGTAGGAAAGGATTCACTGATTTCTAATGTCTAACACGATAACTTTATGCCACAAAATACTGATCTAATACTCTTTCACGATAAATACAAATGCAACGTTTGCCTTTTCAGTGACGATGCTCATAAAACACACAAATAAATGACGTAACCTTGAGGCATTATCAACCGTGAGCCATGGAATTAAGGAAGATGAGTAAACCTGAACTTCAAACTAACTAATCGAGAAATCGTTTTCTCAATCAAAATTCTTGGCAGCTTTAGAGGTATATTCAAGAAAGCCAAATTATCTCCGGCACAAACCTCACGCGTTAAACTAAGGCACGATATACACTAAGATATCGTTTTACGCACAGGCTAGATCTTCAGCAACGACTGCTTCTAGCATTCAAGAGACCACGACACTTAATAATATTTGAACGTGATAACTTATTTAATAACACCCGACAGATACCATCCTGATACTAATCAATAGCGAAACGTGGCGACTATAATCTCGATAACATTCAAAAATCGCCTATTAGGATATTTGACTTTTCTCTTCGTTGCCTCTCTATTCCTTAATTATGATAAAATATGAATGAATCTGACACATCTAATAAGCTTGAAAACAAGAAACATCCACATTTATGTGTTGAATAAATTACTTAGATTTACACATTTTACGTCATTGTCACATGATGAAACACCGGTGACGTACTAAATGAATATTCTTTGAATTAAAAATTCACTCTTCTGAATTCAAAATTTTAAGCATAGGTATTCCAAAAAGCTATGCTTGAGACGACGGATTACATTTAGTGCATTTAAGCAAGACAGGAACGAAAGCTGAAAACATACATATTACGAGCGGAACAAAGGTACTTGTTACAAAACTTGATAAAAACTGGTACATATTTTAAGTACAGAGAGTAAATAATTATTATCCAATATGTTTACATTTCGACTTGAACTAGCTCAGATACGGGCAACAAAACCAAGCAACAATACTTGGAGGGCCGGTCTCATCAAGCATTTGACTCATCTTTCCTCCCATATGAAGGGAAAAATCACCTCATCCATTTCGGCTCCGATGTATCTCATTCCTATTATCTACACAGGGACTCTTAACCATGCAATCTCATCCACCATCCCGGCCACAAAACTCTCGCCAGGACATAATGCGTCTAACGAGGAGCTCTTTGCCGCCCGGTCGACCGAGGGTGGGCCCCCATCACCTGCATTGGAGCCGACGCATTCTTGCTTTTTTTTCCCCTCCTCACTCGGCTCGGGAGATGGGGTCGGGGAGGAGGGGCGACGATCAGATGGTCGGTCGTGAGGGCCGAGGAAAACAGCGTCAGATGGCCCAGTGAACGGGCCCTTCGGCCGCTCCCACTCACACTTCCCCAATCGATGGCTGTTGAAATCAGGGGTATGAGTTAACCGAAATGAAAAGAAACTAAAAGCATGTACCCCACGAACGGTTTCCTATCAGCTCAGGCAGATTCAATTCACTTCGTAAGGCGGTCTGGCCGGCGTGGTTCAAAACAAATACTAAAATATAATTTTTTATTTCCTCTTCATTGGTTGCTCAATCCTAAGACTTGTTGACTGCAGCCTTTTACCCTTCCCTTTCCAGTGCACATTCCCTTACCTCCTGGTTACTCTTCCTATGTACTTTCCTCTGTATTAGTCCATGATCTTATTCCTGGGTCTTCCTTTTTGCCTCTATTTTGCCTTCAGTTATGTTCTCCATAAACCCATTGTGTCTCGGAGTGTGTCCATTCCATCTTGTTCTTCCCTTCAGTATGGTGCCCTACTCATCTATACGCACCATCATGTCTTATAAATGTAAATATTGTGAAAATGTCCACAATATATTCACTTCAGATCATCACAAGTTGTTCCTAAGATTGGTTGACGGCAGCCCTTCACCCTTCCCTATCTAATGCTAGATCCTTTACCTCCTCTTCCTATGCACTATCCTTTTTTATTTGGTCCATGAACTTATTTCTGGGTCTTTCTCTGCGGACTTTTCCCTCTATTTTGCCTTCAAGTATGTTCTTCACAAACCTATTGTGTCTCAGGGTGTGTACAATTTATCTTGCTCTTCTATTTTTATGGTGTTTCATATGGTCCTCCCCTCTTCTATTCTTCTGTACACTTCATCATATCCTATTTTGTCCGTCCATTTTGTCTTTAGCATCCTCCTCCAGCTCCAGGTTTCGAAGGCTCACAGTCTTTTCAGGTCAACTTTTCCAATGGTCCATGCTTCTAATCCATGGAGTTCCACGCACAACACCAATGATTTCACATAATTTTTCCTGGTTTGCAGTCCTATCTTCTTTGAGCACAACAGTTGTCTTTTTCCCACGAGCATCTTTTTTATTTTTTGTTTGAATGATGAAATTTGTCTTTATTTTGTTTAAAAAAATCCTCCCTTCGCTAATGACATGAGTTAACAATTGAAAAACAAAATCAAGGTATAAAATACAAAGATTATTCCATGAATATATTTTAATGACCACACTTTTCCAGCCAGAGGAGTCGACTGCATCGCCATTTGCATACAACTACCGCAAATTGACGTCAAGTACTACAGGAGTTCGCTGATAACCAAAATAAATGGGTGCTATGAAACCGATATTTTTCTTTCATTAATTTCTCAGGACCTCAGTAAAAACAGTTTTCATTTAAAACGTGCATAACACGCAATGAGTGTACATATAACTAAAGCACTTAAAATAGTACGTAGAAACACATAAAATGAACACTCACAAAGCTTACTCATTCAAATTGAGGTTTTCCTGCTGTAATCTGAGTGATCCCCATAGGAGCCCTTGTTGAAATCCCCATTTTCACGGTTGACTTACAGAATTTCAAGCCCAGAAACTGTATTTCTTCTATCCCAGTATAATTATTTCGAAATCCTAGAATAAGCGACCCTAAGGCCAGAGCCACTTTGAGAGTTCGAGGTAGACTCTTCGCTAGTCATAATGGAGACCATTTCAGAATTATATTTACTAAGTACAGCATGCTATAGGGAGAATGACGTGCGGTGCGAAAAAAATTAGTCAAGTTAAGATGTTTTATGCCAACATAACATCCGATTTTAAAATTGTCTCTAAAAGTCTGATGGAAGAAAGGCTCCAGGTTTTCCCGCCCCCGTTCTGTCAACGTCCTCTCCGCCGGCCCCGGGCAACACTCCCTTCAAACCAGCGGAGCGCATCCCATGCGACCCACATCCAATGTCCCTACTCCTCCCCTCCCAGAGTCACCCGCGCCATCTATCCCAACCCCTTAACGCCCGACCCTGCCCCCTCGGCCTCTCGTTCCCTTAATGCTCGTTTCGAAATAACAAACGGCCGTGAAAAATGGCGACCGTCACGTTTAAAGGCGCACCGTCGACCAAATGGCTCTCCGTTCGGTTGCGCGTTAGTATTGGTAGAGGCCAGTTGCACCCTCAGCCACGCGCACCTCTGGTTCCATCGGACACCCAGTAGTCACTAGTCTTCCTCCCAAGGCCAATGCATGCCCAAGACCGTATTGATGTTCGTCCATGCACGGCTGGGACCAATTCGTTCATTTTTTAACGGGGTCTAGACCAAGGCTACGTCGCTTGCTGCGATATATCGTGTGTAGTGACTTTAGCGTCATCTACTTCAGGCGCAAATTATAAAAGATCTTTAAATAAGACAATAGTAGGTTATTAATTTATTAATTATTATTTTAATTGTTTATACTCAGTGAATTTGTTAATAAAAAAACTATGCTATGATTTCGTTAGGAAAAAGTCACATGGTCTGCATGGTCAGTATCAAAATAACAATCATGGCGGCAAGTTGTGAATGTGAGAAGCGACCCGAGCGGCATTATTGCTCAGCCAGTTGGTGCAATAATTTTTCTGGCTGCAGATTAGACAAAAAATTGCATTTTTCTAATTCCCGAGTGATTTAGCGAGGTAAGTAGGGTGTGAATAAGATGGTTAGGTGTTTTACAGTTTTGACCGAAGCCTGCTCTTACTTTTGTGTTAACATCTAATTAATTAATTTTGCCTATGGTCCTATAGAATGGCTGTGCGAGGATTTATGTAATTTTATGCCAAGTTTGAAAATGAATTCCACTTCATTGTTTCCAATGTTATGTTGAAGATTTGGTAATAATGTAAATTGTGTCTACAGTATCATTTTTCACAATAAAGTTTCTGTGAATTCCATTTGGTTTCTTTTCATTGGAAATTATGTACCAAACCTAAGAAACAATATCCAATATCAGGAGACATCGTGAATTTTCATCATTTGGACCAATATCGGGAGAATACAGAGGTCATGTTATATGCTATCGCTCAAGGCTTCAGTGCCTCGGTTTAAATTTGGCGGGGTTATCGTGGTTGGGAAGCGCCTGACCGCTAGAGTGCTCTGCTAGTAAAGCACTACCGTTGAGGGAAGGGGAGCGTCGCGGTCTTGGTCTAGACGGTGAAACAGCGCCGTAAGGTCTACGTACATGTCGGTAAAGTGTCGGTTTTAAGGGAAAATGTTCTCACAAAAATGGTTTAAAATCACTTGATTTGACCCGGAATTGAACTCGCATCCTCCAGGGGCAGGTTAAGTGTGTCTACCTGATGCACCAACAAGGCATCTTAGACATCAAGGCTTAAGGTTTTTAAAGAAAAAAGGCTTAAGTTTTTGTTAGGCGTGTAGTAGGCTGGACCTCAGATGAAAAAGTAGAAGAAAGATTCTATTTCGCTTTTGTTAGGCACGTTAATATTAAGGATGGCGCTTACCTTCCCCCTGGTTTTCCCTCCTCACCTCCTCCTCCTACCTTCCCTCATACCCTTTATGATATACGTATAGGTATACATTTGAAATAATTTTTTGAGCTTGTACCTGATGATGACACCGCTGTGTCGAAAAATGTTGTACCAGGAAAATAAATCTGTGGAAGGAAACAAAGTTACTTTTTCATCTATAAAATTCAACTTCCACACAGTTGAGCCACAAACTTTGAAACGTATTTATATGAAATTTAAAATATTTATATAAGGCAGAACTAAGCCAAAATGTAGTCATTTCTGCAAATTATTATATATCTTAAGAAAACACAGTGCTTCGAAGCGCAGATTTTTCCTTAAGAACGCAATTTGGGTCGACCGTGAGAGGTATAGCGCCAGGAAAACATGTAATTGGGCGAATATCCCTTTCCAGGGAAGGAATCGATTGCCTAGGAACTGGCTCCGCATGGGCCGCTAGGTAGTCTCTCCGTAAGACCGTCAGGTTTTCTAAGGTCGTGAGCCATTATGGCCAAATTTAACGTCCTAATCTGTTATTCGCATCAAATTCCTACAGATATATAACAACTAAGGTCTCTAATGAGGGGCGAACAATATCAGCGTGTTTGGATTACACTTTGATTACGTCGTAATCATTATCATGAAACGCGCTGACCTGACACTTCCAACACTCAAAATTGATGTACTGTTACGGAAAAATAAAATGACATTGTCAACTTCACTTGAGACTTATAAATACTACCCGGGTTGCGACACCTCGTGACATCTTCAGGTCGTCCACAATTATTTTGGCTGAGCTGTTATAGTCTAGCCATTCTACTCCGCACGAATCTTCCCCTTCTTGACGCCACGTTTAGCCCAGGCAGCTGCCACCAAGTTTTGCTACCACTTTAGTGAATCACAACATGGCTCAAGAACATTGTTCAGAATATGCTATCAGACGACCCACAGCTATTTTTTCATTGATGGCCTCAAGCCATATAATGTTGAGCATAGGAACTTAGTGCAACTTTGAACTGCTTAACATCAGCATGAGAAAAAGTTACGCAGTAAATCACAAGTCGCCTTAACTGATGGAATAAACGATAATTATACTTCATATGATAAGTGGCAACATTAAGAAGGCCAATCATGACGAAGGAAATTCCAAAATTGAAAAAAACAGAAGCTATTCCATCAGCGAACATAGGCGACCATGCGAAGAGGAACAGACACTCGAAGGTAAACAAGTTATCTCAGGCAGCGCCGCTCTTTACGGAGATATTTAGTGAGATACCGAATATGCACCGTAAATTGGATAGCAAATTTGATATAAAGAAAACAAAATTCGATTCATGGGGTGACCTAGGAAGCATCCTTGCTTAGGAGACAGTTGAGAAAGAAAGATTGAAATGGTAAAGAGAAAGAAAGATTGAAATGGTAAAGAGAAAGAAAGATTGAAATGGTAAAGCCATGAAAAGAGAAATTAAGAATGGCTATTGGTTGGTTTCAAGACTCGAGAGATGGCCGTACTACCTGAGGTTACGCTATGTTTATAAGATATGTTATTGTACTTGAAGTGGACCATTCTCCAACAAGGCAGGCAAAAACGCCTGAGTGATTTCTGTTTGTCTTAACAAGCTTCTGAACACATTTGAAATTTTATGAATGAATTATCGGAATAAAATCAACTCACCATAACTTTCAAGGGAGCGACAGAGAGATTTACTTATCTATTGAGCTCTAATATTTCAAAATAATGTATACCAATGCATTATACATGCGTCTCTACAGGGCATTTTCTCACCTGTCATGAGGTGTTTCTCTTGTTACCTGAGAGTGAAGACAGCAAATTACAGGGGTCTCACCAATCCTCACGAGTGCTACGCTTAATCACCACCAGGCACTTTAAAGGGAAATGCAAATTTTTGTATTAGGGGTGCAGCTAACGTAGAACTGAGCCAAGAACGAGGGAACCATATATAACTATTGGGGAAAAATTGTAATGGGAAGCGATTTCTATCCCCTTTTGGCCTCATTTTTTACGCGAGTAAAAAACCCTGTTAGGAACATTGATTAAAGAAAATCTAAAGGGATGAATCGGTTTTAGAGCATCGATAAATCAACACCTTTTGAACCACCTCACTAAAACTCCATTATGGCAAGCAAGTTTCAAACGCTAACCCTTTGCTACGTTGTATATGTGCTGTTGAATGGTAAAAAAATTGTTGAATACATAACACATTACCAAAACGTTCGATGAAAATATACGTTTGCTTAAGCTGCGAAAGTATGCATTCGGAATCCGTTGGTCTTTGAGTCACCGCTTTATACATGAAGTACGCCGGATAGAAGATCATTATCGGAATTAATATCACCCGTCCGTTTCCTTAAAGGACAGAATCCTTAAATATTTTATGGTATCCTTTTATGTGACGTCCTTGACGAATTGAGGCCACACGCAATTTTTAGCTAAATATTGGCATAAGTCTGGTGAGCAAAGTTAAACAGGGCAAGGGATTCAAATAAGTTGGATACTGTCAAGCAAAACCGACAATTACTTGGTATCAAAATATTGAGAATCATCTCTTTAAAGGTTTTTCTGTAGAGAAACATGGCGGCAATAACCTACAGGAAACGTAACGCCATACAGGGAAGATATCTCGTGGACGGTGACCACTAGGAGCGGAGGAAAGATGAGACCCCATGTTAAAAACACCGCTAACATGTTTGTTTTAGTTTGAGGGCAGGAAAATGCTGGCAGTGCGTCACACGATACATTTTATGACCCAATCAAAGCAGTATTAAGAATGTGCTGACGTATTTTGCAACTTCTTGGAGAAGCACGTCTAGACAATGTAATTAAGAGCCATGGAGAGGTAAGTAGTTCATGTGAATAGCCGATTGCACATCTTGAAGTTGAAGACGAATTCTGAGACGTTAAGGGAGCCTTTGGTAGTAATACTCGGAGGCTAGATCACTCATACGTGCGGAGATTGTTTTTATAGAACGTACTTTACCATCTTCCCTTCTGCGCACCTGCCAATATGCTTTGGTACCAATATATCATATTCTGCGCAGTGCTTCTTCAAAGTACGCCTATGCCACTCAAAGTTCTACCCAGTCAGTTAACAATTTGAGATCTAAGGACCTCCTATACATGATGAAAGTCCTAAAATTTCTTTAACTTAGGTCGATTATACTTTTTAAAAAGCAGAGAAAAACGACATTAAACTCACTGCCGCTTCCTTTTCCCATCCAACCTTCAGAAAGCGTGGAAGGTTGAGGAATGTTAATTATTTTCCGTTAAAGGACTCGAGTGGGAACCTCTGGTGATGCATGCGTAATCCATAATGACAATGGCTTAATGGCTCCGCCGATGTGTCAAGGCCCGTCGGGAAACACATAGGTTGAAGTATGTGAAAATGAAAGAGATAGCAAGCTAAAATCGACGAATAGAAGAATGGGAATCAATTAAGGGAGAAAAAGGGAAGCTCCTGGTTATGTTGAGGCTTAAAGGAGAAAGAAGGTTTATGGCCAAGTCGTCGGAAGATTGAGTGGAAGACATTATTCATAGTCTGCATTATGTTACTTCAGGTCAGACCATTCACGAGAGAGCTCGAAGGAGAGGCTAGACCTACGGACGGGAGGGTTTTTCAATAGTGATTTCTCAAAGTAAAATACGAGAATTTAATGAGTCGGGTGGAAGTATTAAGGTAAAAACTCATTTCGGTGGGGAGAGCGACAGAATAGTCTGGGAGGACCCTCTTCTTTGCTCGAAACCCTCCTTTTGTTTGGAAGAAAAAGAAGGAGTACCTTGTAACACAGCTCAGAGCAAAGCGTTCATTAAGCATTCCCTAAGAGGACCTGGACTCAGCCAGCGGTGGTGGTTCTTTCAACCTTCTCCCCAGCCGCTGGCGAACTTTATTTCCCACCCATTTATTTTCTAACTGAATTTTCACCCGCATGCTTGTAAACTGCGCTATGCCCGTCCTGAATATTACAAAGCGCTCGTTTTTAAGCCTTTTTTTAATCTTGGGCTCCTTCCATCGCCGGCTCCGCGAGATATTAACGAATGAGATTTTACGAAATATGGAGGTTGGAAATTGCCGCAGAGCAAAAAGTGTCCAACTCGCCACATCGAGTAAGCAAAGGCCAATCTCAGAGGAGGAGGGTAAGGACCAGAAGGTTGCGAGTTCGAATCCCACCTGGGTCATTTTTCTCCATTCTGCGGAGTCGTGTTTGAAATCGCTCGGAATTATTCCGAGAGCGTAATTAAGGTGTAACGTAGTACAACAGCGACTGGTTGGAGATTTATAGTGAGTTTTTTTCCCCACTTGAATGGGTAACTCAAGTATCCGATATATTGTTCACGGTGTCTTTTATCGCTATAATCAACACCTTTGCAGTATTCCCGCGAGAAATACACGATGAGGGAGGCTGGGTGAGATTTATACGTGCCGCGTGAATACATCATAACCTCGAACTCTTCCTGATTGTACCGCGCAACTCCTTATTTTCGTGCCCGAAATCAATTCCGCGTGGCTTCAAACACACCAACCATGGTGTTAGATCACAACTCCTTTTGCGCTACCGTTATCAGAAATATAAACCGCTCTGAACGAAAGATGTCCACAATTTTGATTCCATCAATCTACAACTATGGAATACCGTAGAGACCACCTCTAGGGTGAACGACATGGGGTGATTCCAAACCAGGCATGTAGCAGTCATCCTAGTTACAATCAGAAGAGCGCACTTTCCCTCGGCCGCTAGGCGCTGATCAAGAAGCAGTCAGGATCAAAGCGCGCAGTCAGACAAGAAACCAGGAGAGCGCTACGCAGATTATATTGCTACCACGCAACACTAGTTACGGTACAACTAATGGTTAGTATTATAAATGCTATTGATGAGAAGTACTACAAGGTAATAAACCACATGGAAAGCTAAATCATACCAAAAATTTCATGTAGGGCGAGCTTTTTCTAATATTGGTAATATATTAAGCTCAAGTACAATAACTACTGTACCTAGTGTACCTGCCACACGCCCATGCGACGGCTAGCAGGGTATTATGTACATATAGATATAGTGAGGGTAAGTTTCATATAACTGATCCATCACAACAATTAAGGTCCCTTATTTTACGTGGAAAAAATGACAGTTCTGTAGTCTATTTCCTTAAGTTCATGCCTGTGATCATAAGTTCTTGTCTTTTTGCAATAAACGAGTTCAGGGCATGGGCTGTGTAACTTTCAATAATAGTGCGAAACTGGGGAAAAAGGATGTTAGTGGTGTAGGACAGTCAGAAAGCCTTTCTAATAATGACGGAAAAATAAGTACACTACCTCCTCTGTGTATGGCTAATCCCTCAGCTTCTCGGCCATGGGAATATGTGACTTTGGAGCGTCTACGCTCCATGATTTTGGAGAGCAGTATTGCATGTCAACACCACTTTTTCCTGTCGACTCTTAAAACTACAGGGCGGCTCCGGTTTCAGAAGTTGGGACCTCATTTGGTCTCTCATGGTTTCCACAAATATCGCTTTCGTACCCAGTTAAAATGCTGGTGACTCGTGATTTGTGAAGAAAAACTCGCCCCAGGCGTGCATCTCACACACGCTCTCAGGATGTGACGGAGAAAACGACGGAAGTGCGAACGTGTCATGAGCATCACCGAGGCGACACGGCCAACACATGGCGTGCATAAGGGGGAACTTTAGGGAGTGAATATCCATAAAGTTTGGCCTCATCGGTGCCGGAAAATAAAGATGCCGATACCTCCTGTGGCGATTTATGAACTCCTGGGGCCCAATAACCCAGGATCATAAAGAAGATACATTTCAAGTGCATTATGAATGACAGAAGAAAAGTCTTAGGGATGAATAATTTTATTTCTGAGATGATAATACGCTCTGGCATAGCCCAAAATAGCTTTGGTACCTATCTTAGCATTCTGAAAAATAAATTAATTACTAAAAACAATAAAATATAAATGAAGTCCGCATTTAACAACCGCTACGAGAGGACAGATTGTGCTACACAGGTTATGGAAATATTGCATTGGTACCTGTAAGACAATTGAAAGCAACAGACCACGCTTAAAGAATCGTCTTAAATCCGTTTGCTGGTGCCGCACAAAATTTTATCTGCTCTCGAGGCCCCGTGGAAGGGTCGACCCTCATTTAGTCGGAACCCAACTCCAAATCCGAGCCTCGGCGTCGACCCCTCACCGCGGGTGGGTAATGGCACCTACTGGCCATCCGCACTATAGTTTATAACTTTTGAAAGTTACCAATTAATCCAAACATTATTTTCTTATTGGGATAGCAATAGTCACGCTGACGCTAAAGCAGGTAAAATTTTGTGCGGCCCCAGCAAACGGAATTAAGCCAAAAAATCTACTTAAAAAACTCAAATCAGACGATTTTTTCAGGTGAAATGGAGAATAAGATTTTAATTACGAATTCCACCTTTAGATGTGATAGAAACAGAGAGTTATGAAAGATACACTGCCGAACTCACTGGTAAAAAAATTCCTTCTTCAAATGCACCATCAGAGAATATAACAGAAAGAGAGCGTGACACTACGTCACACCGTGAACATGCAACTAATTCACTTTCTTCCTTTCTTCCCCATTCCCTCCCTTTTCAATTCTATTCCCTGGCATTCTATAAGCCATCACAACAAAGGGATAGCTAATTTATGCCGAAGGTTAAAATATATTGATGTCATTCTATCTTGAACCTACCTTTTTTTTATTTATTTTTTTATTTATACTCACACTCCTGAAAACAGCACAACAAAGGCCTTTTACATCAGGTGATTAACAATTAATAATAGACAAACAACGGCACCCATGTCCTGAGTAGTGAAAAACCACCCAGTCGGGACTCGAACCCGCGACCCACGGACTGACAGGCGAGGACTTAACCCCACCGCCATCGGTATGATTGTTTAGCTATAGCCTTCCATCCATTGCACTCCTTCTTGATGATTCCTTATGCCCCGATGGCTCTTTTAACACTAAAGTACGCGAAACAATTACTGATCTCTAAAGTAAGACATTGGACAAAGGAATAATGAGTTTGATGAAACGAAAATTACTTAAAGACTGTTTGAGCATGCTGTAAACTAATGACATATGTGTAAAATATACTAATTGAATGAGTCGAAACTATTCATGCTCACTACATAAAAATTACTATGAAATTAAGAAGATAAACTTTTAGTAACATTAAAACCGTGTGCACAAGATCGACAACTTTAGCAATACCGGAAAAATTGACTATATGAAGTCTTTTAGATAACCGCAAACTAGAGGCTGTATTACCTTAACAGTGCCACCCGCATTTTACCTTAAGCTTCGTCAAGCCTGAAACAATAATTCTTCCTTGTTAATTTTCAAGAAAACTCACAGGTCGCCACATGAATGGGTGGCATGAAAAGTCCTTGAACAAGCTATAAAAAAGAAGCGAATAAATTCGCTAAAGGGATTATCGATTTGCTTTGCTGTTGCTTCGCGGTCGTGCTCCGTGCGACAGTGAATATTTTACCGCGTGATTATCTTAAAATATCCCCTCTCTTATTACCCTACCTTATCAGTGAAGTATAACTACCACCTAGCATGAAGATGGCGCGGAAAAAAATAAATTAATTAATAATACAATCTGCACTTTTTTTACGGATATATTTCATTTTCCTCTCATTCAGTGTAGGCAAGCATATTTCATTTGTACAATTACAATCTCTTATACAACACAAGTCACACTCACAAATTAACTCTTCTTCAAAAAACTAACAAACTATGCAACAATGTCACAAACAAAAATTGCAAAAAAGATAATTTATATATTGTTCACGCCACTCAAGTTCAATACCCAATCAGTCAGAAATGTCTATCATCTGGCATGAAGATGGCGCAGTACGAAATAAATTTATTTTGAATGCAATTTCCCTCTTGCTTCAGAGCTCTATGCAGGTCTTTCCTTTCATCCAGGGTAGACAAGCATATTTCATTTTTTTCAATTACAATTTCTTTTAAGGCAAGTCAGAATCGCAAGCGCAACCTTCATGAAAAAAACTCCCATCGACAATTCAACTAATGGCCGGTTGCAATAAAATTTAGTTATGGAATCAATAGTTATGAGATCCATATAGTTATAGAACTCATAAATATATTCAGGTTGCAGGAACACATCTATTAGTTACTTATTTACCAATAGTTACTAGCTTCGAATATTTGATCTAATCTTCCACCGCCGGATAAAAGTTAGGAAAGTTTAGCCTATGAATAATTGATAATGCACATTATAATTAGTCAGTAAGAGTAAACAAACTGGTCACTTGTCTGAAAACAACTCTTTTATCAAGTAATTATGTCTCCAAGCGGTTCATTACGCATCCGCCATCTTGTCTACCTATGGAACTCATAACTCCATGCCATAAGTTATGAGATCAATGAATTTATTGAATGTTTGTGCAACACTTATTGAATGGTTGCCATGGCTTATGGGTCCCATAACTTTATGGAATACATATGTTACGTTCCTGCAACTGGCTATAAGTCATGAATAAAAGGTGAAAAAATATTATCTAATTATTGTTCACGAATTGCATAAGTTCAAGGCAAATTTCAATCGAGAAATAACACCAGCATTACAAAGCAAAATTACCCATCAGAACCAATCAAAGAGAACAATGGAAGAGAGATTAGAGTGACAGTTGCGAAGATAATTGGATAGAATCTGGAATGTATTATATTCAATGTGGGATTAAATGTAGATGTCTGAGTGAAGTTAAATGACCGTTTAAAGACAGATACGCGAGGTCCTGCACTGAAGCATCATTTATGGCCGGTTGCAAGAACTTATAGTTATGGAATCAATAGTTATGAGATCCATAAAGTTATAGATCTCATAAAATATTCGGGTTGGAGGAACATATATGCTAGTTACATACTTATTTACCAATAGTCAATAGCTTCGAATATTCATCTAATCTTCTACCGCCGGGTATAATTTATGAAAGAGTAGCCTATGAATTATTCCTTATGCACATAATAATTAGTCATTAATAGTAAACAAACTAGCCATTTGCCTCAAAGGAACTCTATTATCAATTAATTAAGTCTCCAAGCGGTTCATTGCGCATCCGCCATCTTGGCTACTTATGGAACTCATAACTTCATGCCATAAGTTATGAGACCAATAAATTTATAGAATGTTTCTGCAACGCTTATTGAACGGTTTCCATGGCTTATGGGTCCTATAACTTTATAGAATTGATATGTGTCGTTCCTGCAACTGGCTATTAGTCGTTTCATACGTGAAGGAACTCGTCGAGAGAATAGGGGAAGGAGCTCCGATGATCGATGGTTTTCATCTAATTATATTACGTTCAGAGAACACTATTCTCTTTAAAAAAAGTTCAGTCGAGATGGGTATAGTGCGGTGGACAATCAGAGATGAAATACCAATAGATGCTTTCAATTTATTTAAAGAGTAAAACTGTTACGAAAGCTTCCTCGGTCTTGGCTTAGTTCAGAATTTTTCGGGTTCTGGACCTGATGATGCTGACTGGACCTCCGGCGAAACGATTGTCCACTAACATGCTGAAATGCGGGAGGAACCCGAACAATGCGAAATTATATGGAGAGAGTAGTTACAGAGCGGTAAATTGCGGTGGCTGGATATGGCGAGAGGGACATTGCAGTGGTCTTTCCAGAAGTTTGAGCGCAGATATGCATATGACCTAAATTTGAGAAAAGTATTCAAAGAGCGGCCCAGGTCATGTATATATTTTTTGCATATATTTGATGTTGTTAATTTAAAATTAAAATGCAGGAATTTATGAAAAGATTTATTTTTGCCTTACATCTACCTTAGTTTTGTTTTTAATCGCTAATGCATATCATCAGGGTAATCAGGATTTTCTAAATCATTGAAACGAAGAGACTGCATTAATTATTTCTTTTGACTCAAACAGTCGCTGTGGCATCCCTTTAATCTCTTTTCGCATCATTTGAAATTCACATCTAGAATAACGGAACGCAACACCGATATCATCAGTCCGCAGACTGGTTAGTTGGTGGTCACCAATCGACTGGCCTCTCCGCTAACCAATTCATTCCTGAATTACGCTTCGCCATGACGTCCTTCATAATTATCCAGGCTTCACTGTCATGTAGGGGTGAACTAAAAAAATTTTGACCACAGAACGTTTCGCCCAAATCGCAGTAGCGTTAAAGGGAAAGCGAGCGAGAGAATTACAACATCATCCAGCGCTCCCTAAACCGGTGGTTATTCATCCAAGAGGGGAGCCTGGGGAATATTCTCCAGAATGACGACGACCTAGGAGACGTGGGGAAAATTTTTGTTGCCGGAGAAAAACCGTCTGCAAAAATAAAAACCAGAACTGCTCCGTTGGGGACTTCACGGGCGTTATCCCTCAGGACAAAAAAATTATTATAATAATAGTAATAAAATAAACCCGGCCTTTATGTAGGTCTCGTTCGAATAGGCGGGGGAGTATGGCAGGAGGTGTGAGGGAGGCGTTGTAACACCCCCATGGATGAGGGTGCCAGTACTTTTCGCGGGGGAAAACGTTTTTGGCATTTCCCTTTGAAATGGGGCATCGACGAAAGGAAAGGGACTCCTCGCAGGGCCGGCCCTTCCACCCCTCCCTACGCTGCCCCCTTTTGTGCGCCGCCTGAACCCTGAATGAACATCCGAAGAGCGGAATGGACCGAGGAAAAAGAGAATATCCTTCCTCAAGCCTTTCCCTACCTTTATTTTTCTTCCCGTTTTATCGCTTTTCCCTTCCAGTTCATCCGATCAATGATTTCGGCGAGTGAGTGTGCGTTACAGAACGCCGTGTTCGAAGGGGGCGGGGGAAGGGAGAGAAAGGCGAGGACACGCGTGTCCAAGAGTTTTTTTTCCTTTTTTATTAGATTATTCTTTTAACACAAACGCGCTGACTCGCCCGCGTGCAGTTTTTTGACAGTTTCGAGGGAGAAAGAGGCGCTGAGGGGAGGTTTTCAGAGTTGAAAAAAATGAGGCCATGGTGTTCTTCACCTTCAGGAATGCTCACGTGAAAGAGGTCGCTAACTGGATTGAGAACTGGGCACTGTGCCCCGTACCGGCTATTTCAGCCGTTGCAAAAGCTCGGGGCAATTGCATATGTGGCGAGTCTATGACGAGGAAGGCGGTACTCGTACATATTTTTGGTCAGATTTGATCTAAATCTATAAATTACGCTGGTAGCCGTCTCTCGAGGGTGTTTCTCTATAATATCCTGAGATCTAGGGGAAAAATGGCTTTAATTATACCTAACGCCAAACGTACTTTTATAGGTATATAAATAGCAAGTGAAATATTTTTATTTACTTTTTCATATTTTTAAATATTTTACATATATAAATTACACACGGATTAAAAATAAATTAAAGCAAGAAACACAAAAAAATAAACACAGAGTTTCTTGATATTTCGGTGCCACTAGCACCTTGGTCGCAAGAACGTAGAGGACTCAGTCCTCTATGTAGAGACTGAGTCCTCTACGTTCTTGCGACCAAGGTGCTAGTGGCACCGAAATATCAAGAAACTCTGAGTGTTCATTTTTTTGTGTTTCTCTGTGTTTATTGATTGCCTTCCTGTGGCAAACCGTCTATATATTCGTCACTCGAGTGATCATAAGTGTAGTGTACGATAAAAAAATGGACACTTTTTGTTCTTTTCCATACGTAATTTATTTCCCAACCAGGTTCAACACGTTTGTGTCATTCTCAAGGGACTGGACATGAATACCATTGGAATGTATTGCAATATTTAAGGATATCCCAATTTAATACATTTTGTCCGTCCCTTGAAAATAACACGAACGTGTTTAAACCGGTTGGAAAATAAATAACGTGTGGTAAAGTACAAAGTATGTCTATTTTATTAAATATGGACATATTCCACCAATTTAAGCCTGACGCCATCACTATGATTACTACTATGTGGAATATTAAACAACAAGCATTATTTATTTATTTTATTTATCATTAAAACTCCAAAAACAGCAACTAAGACCTCTACATTGAGTTCAATAAATCGAATTATTATATTCGAATCGAATATTGAAACAGCATTAAAAATAACAGTAAAAACAAAAACCAAAATATTCAAAAGCAGGTATGAGGCGAAGTTGATATGAAGTTACGCATTACGTTTCGGTTGGGAGGAAAAGACGTTGCGTGATGAGAAAAGGTCAAGGGTAGGGTAACAATTACTTAAGGCATTGAATGATGAAGGTGGGCGGTAGAATAGTGATCGTTGGGATATGGAGGGAATGGATGAAAGGAAAGACCTGCATAGAGCTCTGAAGCAAGAGGGAAATTGCATTCAAAATAAATTTATTTCGTACTGCGCCATCTTCATGCCAGATGATAGACATTTCTGACTGATTGGGTATTGAACTTGAGTGGCGTGAACAATATATAAATTATCTTTTTTGCAATTTTTGTTTGTGACATTGTTGCATAGTTTGTTAGTTTTTTGAAGAAGAGTTAATTTGTGAGTGTGACTTGTGTTGTATAAGAGATTGTAATTGTACAAATGAAATATGCTTGCCTACACTGAATGAGAGGAAAATGAAATATATCCGTAAAAAAAGTGCAGATTGTATTATTAATTAATTTATTTTTTTCCGCGCCATCTTCATGCTAGGTGGTAGTTATACTTCACTGATAAGGTAGGGTAATAAGAGAGGGGATATTTTAAGATAATCACGCGGTAAAATATTCACTGTCGCACGGAGCACGACCGCGAAGCAACAGCAAAGCAAATCGATAATCCCTTTAGCGAATTTATTCGCTTCTTTTTTATAGCTTGTTCAAGGACTTTTCATGCCACCCATTCATGTGGCGACCTGTGAGTTTTCTTGAAAATTAACAAGGAAGAATTATTGTTTCAGGCTTGACGAAGCTTAAGGTAAAATGCGGGTGGCACTGTTAAGGTAATACAGCCTCTAGTTTGCGGTTATCTAAAAGACTTCATATAGTCAATTTTTCCGGTATTGCTAAAGTTGTCGATCTTGTGCACACGGTTTTAATGTTACTAAAAGTTTATCTTCTTAATTTCATAGTAATTTTTATGTAGTGAGCATGAATAGTTTCGACTCATTCAATTAGTATATTTTACACATATGTCATTAGTTTACAGCATGCTCAAACAGTCTTTAAGTAATTTTCGTTTCATCAAACTCATTATTCCTTTGTCCAATGTCTTACTTTAGAGATCAGTAATTGTTTCGCGTACTTTAGTGTTAAAAGAGCCATCGGGGCATAAGGAATCATCAAGAAGGAGTGCAATGGATGGAAGGCTATAGCTAAACAATCATACCGATGGCGGTGGGGTTAAGTCCTCGCCTGTCAGTCCGTGGGTCGCGGGTTCGAGTCCCGACTGGGTGGTTTTTCACTACTCAGGACATGGGTGCCGTTGTTTGTCTATTATTAATTGTTAATCACCTGATGTAAAAGGCCTTTGTTGTGCTGTTTTCAGGAGTGTGAGTATAAATAAAAAAATAAATAAAAAAAAGGTAGGTTCAAGATAGAATGACATCAATATATTTTAACCTTCGGCATAAATTAGCTATCCCTTTGTTGTGATGGCTTATAGAATGCCAGGGAATAGAATTGAAAAGGGAGGGAATGGGGATAATTTAAAACCTGCCTGTTCTGGATTCTTATTTCCCTAATTTTAATCTCATCATCTGATCTGTGGAGTTGTTAAGATATTATTAATTTCGTCAGAAGAAAATTGGTTTGGAATTTACATCAAAATATTAAATCTTATTATCGATCGGCTGTTTGAGTACGTTTCTCATCCCATGCAAGTGATCAGTAGCACTCACGAAACTATTATAGCGGACTAATACGAATGACTATTTTGGATGATTATGTATTATTAGCGTTCATAACACCGAATAACTGCGCGATACTACATTACTTTATGTGAAACGACCCGAACTTCGACGTCCAATCATATTCGGGTTGTGATTCTAGAGACATTCAAACCCACAGTTTTCGAACTTTTACCTGAATATTACGTTCAACGTCGAAATCTACGTCTTTTTGAATAAAGTAAAGCGGAATCACAAAGTTTCAGGTTTTTAAAACAATCTACTACGTACATCAAAAGGAGTTAAAATGTTTACATTCATGCCAGGCCACGTTTGTGCGCTCTCGTAAACCTTTTTCAAATTTGAAGGCACACAATTTTAGAGTTTAAGATTTTCTTCTTATTTTTTTCATAAAGCGCCATTTTACCTAAGAGATTTTACCTTTCACTCCAGCTTTACAACTTCCAACTCGAGCTGATTTTCATGACAATAAACAACTACTCACATCGAATTGCATTTCAGCACGCTTCATCGCTACGTTTTGGCGCGAAGCGATATCTCCAGAACATCGAAAACATCGTAGAGACCTACCGTGGCGTGGTTCCTGCCAGCGCTGTCGAATGAAGTGCCATGGGAGAGGAAAAGGGAAGTTATTTTGCGTGGGGCAAGGGAGCAGAGTGAAGCCATGTTGTATTTTCCGTTTTTCAAAAGAAGAAAATCTTAAACCGCAGAGTTTGAGATTTTCTTATTTTTTTCATAAAACACCATTTCACCTAAGAGATTTTACTTTCAACTTCAGCTTTACAACTTCCAACTCGAGCGGATTTTCATGACAATAAACATCAACTCGCATCGGATTGCATTTCAGCACGCTGCATCGCTAGCATCGCTACGTTTTGGCGCGAAGCGATATCTCCAGAACATCGAAAACATCGCAGAGACCTACCACGGCGTGGTTCCTGCCAGCGCTGTCGAATGAAGTGCCATGGGAGTTGAAAAGGGAAGTTTTTTTTTTGCGTGGGGCAAGGGAGCAGAGTGAAGTCATGTTATTTTTTCCGTTTTTCAACCTTTTTTTAGGAGGAGAGTGGGAGGGAGAAAAAGATGGCGTTTCTGGGGGCGGGGGAGGGGAAGGGAACGAAAGATGCACACCGTGCTTAATCACGCTCCCCGGCTCATTAGTTCCGGCTCACGCCGCGGGAGGCGGGAGGAGATGAGTAGGGAGAGAGAGGAAAAGAAGGATGCGCTGCTACCCGTCTGTCGTCGCCGGAGCGGGCTTGTACGTAACACTTGGGAAAGTTAAGTGGCTCTCTTCTTTGCTGTATCCCTCATGCTCCACTCTCCGTGCCCACTCACAAAACAACATACAACATCACGCCCCCCTCCTCCCCTTCCCCCCACCCACCTCCTCTCCTCTATCCTCGTCCCGACAATCTTTCTTCTGTGTCTCACGTCCGTCTTCCACCCCCCCCCCTCTCAACTCTCCCTCCCTTTTGAAACGAATAACGTCAAGCCTCACCTCTGCATCAGCGATGCCAACTCGACAAATTCGCCCTCTTTTTTCCCTTTGCAACCAACCCCTGTTATTTAGAACGTTTTTAAAATGTCTCACTTCAAATCTGAGATGTTTGGAAATAATTATAAAATAATATTAGTCGTTCTCGTCACCACCATCGTAACGAGTCACAAATACGGAAAGATCTAAAAACTGAGATTTGACTACCTCCCAATGAAGTACAGTCATTCATATTTAAGTAACTATCAAGTCTGTCTTGTCATGTCTTAAGCGGAATACGTTGAAAATAATTGAAGTAAAAAACGCGAGTTCAATGATCTCAGCACTAAGCGCTGCAAAACACTTTCATGCAATTTTGTTTCCAACTATTTTTTACCAATATCTGACATGTTTATAAAATGTTTACCACAAATTTCTATCGTTATTTTATAAAACATTTGATGAATTATAAAGCAAAAACTTCATTTCACGATAGTGAAACACTGACTAATTTATATATCAGCAACAGACTCACATTCAAAAACTTAACAAACAACAAGCATTTTTAAATGGCAATATATCAGACTTAAAGATCTGTTCAAGATCGGAACTGAATATTTAATTTAAGGTACTTTGAATATTTCACAGTACAATTTTTTCACTATGCCGCAACAGTTTCTACTGACGACTTCATTATCAAGGCATCGAAATTAAATCTAGTGGAAAAAATGGACAGGACAGGATTTTATCCATTTATATTGCTATCAGTTTCTTCTTAAGTTTACACTTAAAAGCATGAAAGGACGCATAAGGGACGTTTTTACTTTTAAAATCTAGACAACACTGGAAAATGGAGGGTATACAGGAACCCTAAGACCTACCGCCTGTATGCGGCCAAAACTTAGTGATCTTCCCCAACAGACAAAATTGAAAAATACAAATCGTACCAAAAAATGAAAAATTTTTAAACCGCAGAGTAGATATCACAAATAAACAAGGAGCATCCAAAGAGACACACTCATTCGCCTTTGATCCATTTTTTATGTTTTCTGTAGCAAATTCACGGTCCAGGTACGCTGACTTTTTAGCAAGTACAACGCCTATGTTTTTGAGCAAAAATAAAAAATGGTCTTACAAAGGCTTGCACGTCGTGGATAATATTGATCTGCTCCTTCCCGCTTAAAAATGATCAGTTATATAATTTTCAAGGGTAAACCTGATCTAAACTTACCCATACAAAAACATGTTTTCCCTTCAGCGCAGTGGTGTGTACAATTGCTTACCACATAAAGTTCAATGTAATAGTTCGAATACTTTACTGCCAATAACGATTCTTTATTTACTTACATTAATTATTTAACATTACCACCGTAAACAACTCAATCCGCCATTTACATCGGATTTCTACAATAATCGGGGGAACGCAATGGAACACTCCCATGGGTAATGAAAAATTCACTCAGATGAGACTCAAACCCGCGTCCTTCGGGTACGCATACGAGGAATTTGTGTGCCCGCACTAAAGCCTATTAACTAAATCAAATAAAAAAATCGCAACAGAATGAAACATTTTCTTGGAGACTTCCTAGTTCCCTTACAGATCCAATTTATAGGAAATGGTTACCTCCACTTAAGGTAGTCCGAGCGAGATAGTACCCTAGTCATCATAGAGACCATATTCTAATTATAAGTTTTAATTTCACCAGCTGTAGGACACATCAATTAAATATTGCATTATTAATGGTGCAATAATATAGTTTTATATGACAGAAATGATAAGTAAGTAAATGAAAATATCTAAATAAGTCTTTAACTTGACTCATTTTTTTCGCGCGGTGCGTTTGAAACTTCTTCAAAAAGGAAGGTTCTTTGTGATATCCAAGAACCAATTCCGGTGACAATATGATTAATTTTCAAAAATAGTTGAGAAAACACACAAACTACACGCTGTAAGTTTTTTTGCGATATTTAAGTGTTAGAAATTCCTCATTTCGTAAATAATGTCTCTCTGGAGTGTATACACGTACCATTTCCCATGTAAAAGGGCTGGATTTTTTGGAAAATAACTCCAAAAGTAATGGGGTGAGGGGTTGAATTTTTGGTGTCATTAGAAGGGTTAGATATTTTTCTTTAAAATGAGACCAAATTTATTGATTTCTAGGTAAAATCATATTTCGCTCAAACTACCTTAAAAAGGCCTCCTACGAACTAATACCAAGCATAACACAATTCTTAGAAATTAACATTCATGGATTAATTTATCGAAACTGTTATCAATTGTAGACAGCAGTTTGAGACACTAAGTATGCTTACAATATAAATAATTGGCCCCAAAAACTCAGTAATGCATTTAGCTCTTAACAATTCATCCATCAAGAATAGGTGACCATACTAGCATCAGTGTCCACTAAATTGTTTCTTCGTACTGGGGCACAATCTGTTTATCCTGCTGCGTCGATGTTTACTATAGGTAAAGGGAAACGCAGAACGAAAGAAAATAATTTACTCGACTCAATTTTTTATATCCTTCCCATGCTGTGTAATGAAACTTTAATTTTTACCTTCATTAAAGACTCGTTTCACTAAAGTCGAAGGAAACCATTTATATCATTCATTTTGTAATTTTACTGGGTCGTATATCTTGACCATTATTCATTCAGTTGCGTCAAATGCGGTAAGTATTCATAAGATATTCTCGAACGTTCGTAACGAGCGATAGGAAATAATATTTTTTTGCAATAAAAGATAAAACCTCCACATTTGGTTGAACAATTGCATTCTTAGTATTTCAAATATTTACGCAGTGGAAACAAATTATAGAATTCAGCCAATGATAATTATTTTATGTATGTTTTTAAATGTATTCTACCGGTAAAGGTAGGTTTTGTTGAATTTCAGAGAATCTCCTCCCGATTTTCTACACATTCAGGGGTCTATCTCCCTCCAGTATATCCTTTTTCGCTTCTGCATACGATCTACCTTTCTTCATTCCGTCCATGAAACCAATTCTCTTTCTTCCCCTTCCCCGCTTGCCCAACATCCTTCCCTCCATCACACTCTTCAGCAACCCATCACCCTTAATTACATCCTTCAGCTATCTACCCTGCCTATCTCGGATAATTATTTTATAAATAACATTAATTTTTACGTTTCACTGAAGGATCTGAAAGGTTTCTGGTACCAATGCAACCAGCCTATAAGTTGTGAAAGATAAAAAAAACTTGTTCTGAAATTCGTTTTGAAGGGATTGAAGACAAAAAAATACTTGCCCACCCCCCATACAGATGTATTTCGTAGCATAAAATTGAAATAAATAGTCAGCCAGGGAAACAGTCAGTTCTATTATGTTTTTTCCAAGAAAAGTTAAATATACCACTTGAAAAGAGTCCGGTCGCAATAAATTCGATAGCAGTGACAAAGAATATATACGCAGAGACTGTTCCATATATTGAAGAATGCGATTATATGTAAACATTCAGTGAGGCAGCAATGGTGAATAGTGAAGCGAAGATAGTCCACAGTCGGTCATTTTTAATTCATAACTTGTTCAGTAAATACGTCACAAATATGAGTATCAGTTGCATAATTTTCGCGGAAACACGATAATTTGTCGTGAAATGGGCAAAATGGAAGCAATTACAAAAAATACTCAATTTTCAAAAAAATATTGCCCTATTCCGCGCAACAGAAGGGTGGTTCATTTTTTGGTTAAACAAACTATCTTTACATTAGTATGTACCATCTACGCTCATCAATAATTTACGGTTCCTACTATCTATAATACGAAGGTAACCAATCATTCCGCATAGAAAGGTCTTACCTAGTATTACAGTACCAGAGAAAATACTCAATCTGGTTTAGTTACCTTGTAAGATCAAACTATTATTTATTTATATGTGAATACGTGGACTAAGGCATGTTAAATTGTAATCATATGCAGGAAAATGTCACCACAATAGCTAAATATACATAAATGGTGCATAGAATAGAGCTCTAGAATAATCTGGTTAAGTTTGGCAGTGTAACGCAGGCAAAATCTCGAACGATATATGGTAAAGATAAATTTCCTATAGGGAAAGCATGACAAGTGGTTCTTAGTAAGCAGTCCCCGAGTACGAAGTCGCATTTAATTTCAGAGCACGCTAGCACACAACAGAAATGCCCATAAACAGAAAGAAAAATACTGCCTTAAAACCACCTCCTAAAAATTTTCATGACCTAATGCATTAATGTAAAACTTTCCCATTCATAATGTATTTCATGCGTCAAGCTCTGCCCGAGTGCAGCCATAAAAACAGCGTAGCTCGTTAACACTCGAAGAATAGACGCAACTGGCTACTGCTATTCAGGGCAGGGAAAGGGACGTAGAAGGGACTGAAATCATATTTTATATGAACAATTGGAACAGATTTCTTCAGAATTTTTAAAAAACTCTTCCGATGACAAAGCCTCATTACTCCCTGGATCATTATCCACAATTATTATCACCATAGTTCTTCGCCCCAACCTTTCATCATGAATGGTCAGATAAATACGCGCATTGTTGTAAATAGTTTTCTCCTGTGTAAACGGAAAAAGGTAGCTTGAAATCTCGCCTTCAAATTGTACTGTCTTTAACGATCACCAAATGGCAGTTCAAAGCCGTATGCTTGAATAAATCTGAATTTATGGCGAAACAACTCGGGAAAAATTCACCGCATTGATACATCTACCCAAACTAAGAATTGTCGACCAGAAGCGACACTTAAATGATGTATCTGCATCGCCATTTGCCGGATATGGCTCTCTGCGACTTCTCTCCAGACCTGAATATGAAAAAAAACATGAAAGGACCTCGTTCTCCCAAAATTGAATTGGAAGTATAGAACCTGCTAAAGAGATGAACGCAATGCCGAAAATAGAAATCCAGAATTACTTCAAATATAAGAAAAATTGCTGGAAGAGTCACAGGGTACATCAGATGGGGACTACTTTGAATTGGACAAATTAAATATACAAAGTAATTAAAAATTTCTAACAAAATCGAAAATTCCTACTATTTTTTATTAAACCGCGTATAACTCACTCAAGTGCTTACCAAGTCATCCATTCCCGGCTCTTGCGAGCTCGTATTCGAAGAGACATGTCCCCAAGCGAGCAGCAGGATGAGACATGGATTTAAGGCTTCATTAGCGGGCGAAATATTTTGCCCCAAGGGGCGGGTCTCGTTCGCATCGCGAGCTCACTATCCCCGCTCCTGCTGTGTTCAAAACCATTGTCGTATTTGGGGAGCGAAAGGAGAAGGAGCGCATCTATTTCGCGGAAGATATATCCATTAATCCGTTCATTTAAACGTCATGCTTTCACCCAGATCCTCACTCATTTAGTTACACAATATCTCGAGACATCGGAAGCGTCAAGGCACGGCCTCGTACCAACGAATAAGTTGAAGAAATCAACTCTTCGATAGTTTATTGCTCGGCGGATATAATTATTCATGACTGGGTGCTTTTTCCATATATCTTTAGTTACAGAAGGAGAACCACACTCATTGAAGGAAACATTGGAGGAAGGAAGGAAAAAGGAACATTGAAGGAAACTCATTGAAGGAAAGTACCAAGAGGAAAAACTTTCAAATTTTCCGGTTTCAAGAATTCATCTTGGAGTCTAACGTGAAGTAGAAACCGGCGTATTATACGGAGTTAACCAACTGGAGGCAATAAGTAGGAAGCACAGAAGATGGTTAAAACAAGGGATTAGAGGCAAAGGGATAGTGAAGGCCGTGACAGAGAAGATGATATAGGGTAAACGGGGAAGTGGAAGTAAAAGAAACGAATCTGTGGACGGATTGGGTCGCATGGGAGGACAGACGTGTTGGCCTATGCCTGTAGAAATCTAGAGAATCTTTACTCTCTTACATTAAAACTTATCTTTGACGGTATACTGCCCTAATAATGATATAATGTGCTTTTTGATTCATTAGCGCGTGATATTTCACCCCTGATGACTGAAGAAACAAGCTGTTCCCAACATTTAAGTAGGAAGAATCGATAATCGTGGGTCATTGAGGGAACGCAAACTATTATTTATTAGTAAGTTTAACTTCTTAAACAAGTTCTCTCAGTTCTTGAACAAATATCACTTTAGTGCAACTGTACATGCGTTAAAACTCTGCATGGAGGCAATAAAGACAACGGTACATGGTTTAAATTGTAATTATTTCCTTAATCAAGCAAGTTGTGACTAAAGTTTACGGAGCTTTATTCGAAATTTAGGAGTTACGGTAAAATTTTTTTTTTGTATTTTGGTCTCTGCGTGAAACTGATATTTTTCAAAAATTATTATAACAATTTGAAATGAATTATTTCGCGTTTAGAAGAAATTATGCACACATTTTATGGATTATATACGTAATCTTTGTCTGATTCATGTATCTTGGTGTATCTTGAGACAAAAAGGTGACGATAGTGCTTAGTTACTAAAATACCAATTTTGTTTAATGTATTTCTTTACCTTTATCAATGGATGCTATTGATAAAAATAGGAATTTTATGTTTCGCGAAAATCTGTTTTAAAGCAAAACTCGCTGGAACCACCTTTTGCGTCAATTTGAACCAACCCAGATTAGGGAACTATCAAGACGAGCGTAAGTTCTCGGATAGCATGAATCATGACGTTCCCGATGCACGCTCACGTGAAATATGGTATACACCCACGCGGGGCATTTCCTTCAGCTCCGTCTTCATTAAGAACCACGTCCAACCTGAGTGCCCGGTAGCGCGGAATGGAGCGAAAGTCATGTTTCAGACCCAAAAGGGGTGGTTTGGGGGAGTTGGAAGCGAGGGGGGGGGAGGCGGGAGAGACGGATAGCGCCCAAATGAACGGGATGGCTCATCTTGTTGTCCTCCTTGCCCATCCACACCAATTGTAATCGTGACCCTCACCCACCCAAAGGACCCAACCCGCACCACGCACGGTGTTGCAGCCCCTTCCGCCCCCTCACCCCGCCCCCCGTCGTTTGACCCCGTCAAGACCTTGGCGAGAACACGCCTCGACAGAGGGCCTCGTCCCAGACTGCCGCTCTGATCCTCTGTCGACTTAATAAGCGTGGGCGTGACGAATGGAGGGAGAGAGCTATTACTCCGGACTGGAGGGCGGGGGGGGGGGCTAAGGGTAGGAGGGCTGGGGAGGGTTTCAGCGTATGAGGAAGGGGGTACACACTTGGGGAACAGTGGTAGGCGGAAACGAAAAAGGGGAGACTTGAGTTTAAGTGCACTCCAAGGAGCAAGAGTAAACATAGAGGGGCATAACCACCCGCCATATTTGAAGCCATTTGGCATGGACGACGCTAAGAAAGAATGAAAAAAGCCAAACAGACGCAGTACTTATCCGCATGTTGACTCGGCAGCCTTACGTCAAACGCTTAACATAAGCACGAACTGGTATGCTATTTCGAAAAAGCTCAGTTTGCCACTTTTTTTTGCATGTAACTGGGGTTCTAATCAGTGGAAAAATTAAGTTTATAGTATCCGGCGATGTTTTGTGGAAATGCGCTACAGATATCATGATCTCAAAATGAAAAGGTTTTTGTTCACTTTCCTCAGAAATAATTTTATTTTCCGACCTGGTTTCGACAGTAGCTATGTCCTTGAAGATGACATAGCTACTGTCGAAACCAGGTCAGAAAATAAAATTATTTTTGTGGAAAGTGAACAAAACCCTTTTCATTTTTAGATCATGATATCAGTGGAAAAACGCTGAATTCACTCCTGAAAATCTCTTCTTTGCTGACAAATGGTAAACGGACATCAAGCGGATAGTAGCTCAACCTAAGAAGGCGTTCATGGGAAAAAGATAACTGCTCAGCTCAAAGAAGATAGGACAACAAACCCGGAAACAGTATGTGAAAACCTTCTTATGGAGCGAGGTACTCTAATGAACAGAAGAGTAAAATAGGAAAGGACCTTATGCATCACCATACAGAAAAAAAGAACCAGATAGAATTGACACACCCTGAGACATAATGGGTTTGTGAAGAGCATAATTGAAGGCTAAATAAAGGGAAAAGTCCCCAGAGGAAGAACCAGGAATAAGTTCATGGACCAAATAAATATGAGAGTACATAGGGAGTGATACCGGGAAGTGAGGGAGCTAGCATTAGATAGGGAAGAGTGGGGGGAAGCAGTCAATCAATCTTAGGAATGCACAACCAATGATGATGATGATGCTGGCAAACGATTAGCCATACTTACAACTGATTATGAAATCAGGGTTCACTAACCAGACAGGTATCATATTTCCAGAATACTAGTTACAAAATTCTTGTTGAATTCGGTGAAATATGGTCTTCTGCCATATAGAAAACTTTGACATGGATAATGCTTATTTACATGTACAAAACTACAAATAAATAGCTATAAGGCAAAGAATAGGTTTCCGCCTCTTCAGGGAACTGAATATGAAATCACTGGATATATCTTTACAAGTTCGGGAGCAGTCTTGGTCCAGCATTCGTCCCAGGGCGGTAGAAAACACGTAAAACCACCGTCAGGCTACCCAAATTAAAAAAAATAGCAACAATGACAAAAAATAATAAAAAAATGGGTGCGGACCCCGATTTAGGCTTCCGCCTCTTTAGGAAATGACCATGAAATCACTGGATATCTCTTAACAAGTACGGGAGCAGTCTTGTCCCACAATTTGGAGGAAAAAACGGTAAACCACCGTCAGGCCAGCAAACTAAAAAAAAACAATAACAAATATGAATACCAAAATAAAATAAGTAAGTAATAACAAATAGATAGATTTTTAAACGAGTTACAGTGGAAGAATTTGCATATAAAATTATTCAAAAGGTCTCTTTCCAAGGTTCTTTTTATTGTGCAACTGAATGTACCCTAGAATGTACAAGAAACTGAATGGAATTAAAGCAGGTTCTATTTCCCGTTAGGTTATTCAGACAATCATACAATTTGCCGCTTTACATGGTACAATATCCTTCATGAAGGAATTCGTACATTCGTTTGTACAATAAAATGTACCGAGTAAAGCGGCCTTTATAATCGAGAGACTTCTTTGTCCAGAGGTTGTACTTATACACGGTGTTCCTAAAAGTCCCTTTGCAACACTGACTGAGAATATCGGAACGTACTTCAAGTAAGAGACCGATGAACTCCACACAAGCCCATTCAATGCGCATAAATAGCATCGCCAGCCCACATTGGGTCTCTCGCATTTCCGAGCGTTCCGATGCGCCAGCGTCATGAGTGATACGCCTCTGGAGATGAGTTCCTCACCCTCCGGTGAGTGAAAATGCCTAGGCGGGGCTCTCATGACGGGAACGAGCGGGAGTGAAACCTCCATCGCATGCCTCTTGTATCTTTTCACCGACGGAGACCCGAGCCAAATATAAAAATCGAAAATGTTCCCATTAAAATTCCCATATAAAAAGATCGCAACTCCATTTGCAAAAAAAAAACACTTTCATTACTCGTAATGACAGAGACACAGGTCAATTCATCTCAACAGATATGCAATTTCTTATACTACAAGAGGCGCGAACATTCATGTGCCACCAAAAACACTCTTGATACTTCTAGAACAAAACAAAAGAAAAACACAATTCGCTACCAGCCACCAATGAATATCACAATACAATTTAAACAATAAATCATCACAGAAATTTAATGAATGACACAATGAATACCCCATAATTACAAAAATGTTATGTTTATTCATTCCAACACCCATCAATATCAAGTCAGGGATACTGCTGTTGCCTATTGTGCTATATTCAAAGGCAGGTTAGACGCTGCGTTACGTGCCCGTCTTGCTATTCGTCGTTAGTCTTTTGGCAATTGCCTTGTGAAACCATCCGTTATCTCCATGTCAGTCTTCACTCCGTATTAACCGTTCCCGTAGAGAAATAAACGCTAAGTCATAAGCCGTAAGAACGGACTTATACTCGGTAATCATTGACTCTCTTTCTTTTTTTAATGAGCCGTTTTGCCACTCTCTACCAAATTCATTGTGTGCGTGTGTAATCTGCTGAAAGTATTCATATCTGTCTGTATTCTAACGAGAAATAATAACTCAGTAAAAACTTATTTAAGGTGTTCTTGCTCTCTAGCCAGCTGATAGCCTAGCAAGATCCCAATGTGTCACGTCACGGAATGATTTCGTCAATCCACGACGAGGGCGCTCATAACAAAGTATTTTCCTATGTGCCATGCAACAAATTCCGGTCCACAACAGTAGCTGAACAGTATAGGGCCCAAAAAGACCAGCCACCAGTTTTTCACCTTTCAGAACTTTCAACACCACTCCGACACAGAAATCTGAAAAAAATTGATCACAGAGGATACTTGAAAGTCTTGTGTAAATATATTAGCGGAAAATCTGAAGGACTAGATGATTTTGCAAAATCCAAATCTTTAAACTTGAAAAAATCCATCCTTATCCTCAACGTTGGAAAAAAATAAATAAAGCATACTGGAAATGTGTGATATCTGCTGAACTTCAGCTTATATATACTTATTAGCTGTTAGGATTCTCCATGATGAACCAAAAATGGAGGAGCAATATTTATGACGGCCAAAGGCAGCAACAATGCCATCCGCTAAAAACTGGTTAAATTATTTTTTATCCTACACTCGACTATTTTCATGGTTTCTATTAGTTTTTTTTCTAAATCAAATTCGTTAGAAACCAAAATAATAACACCCATGAAGAGAAAATGTGGTGTGATGGCTAGATCATTTGCCTTTTCGGGCACTTAAGCGTGACCGGACGCATTTTTCACTCAACGCGAAATAGTTTCTTCTCTCTCCTGCATGGTAATCTAATTGCGAAGAGTACAGAACATGAGCATGCTCCTTCGACTCAAACAATCTCTCCCCTTTGAGACCTCGATGCCGCCCTTTTTTTTGCAGAAACGCCCAAGGCGAAGTTTTTCCCCAGTCTTTCAACTCTCTCGGTTCGCAAGCGACGCCCATGAAGGCAGGCGTCCGCCGCTGAAGGTCGCTCTCTTTAGCGGCAATAAACCCAGAGCGTCACCCCGAATTCAAAAAGCGGAGCCGCTACCAGCAAATCGAAAAATAAACGCAGGCCTCAGAGAGACCCGGACGGAAGTTGAGCCAAGCCCGGTGAAAATGGACACAAAAACTCGTCCCGGGCCGTTTTAACGATTAATATTAATGCTGCGATTACACGCTCGCCAATGGCTTTCAAGATCACTGCCTGACGCGCCGATAAATTAAGGGAACATGATTATTACTGCGTTCGTATGAAGCGGCGAGCGGAACAGAGCTCTTAGTTATCACGTGTTAGTAACGGATGGAGGCTATCTAACTTATAACGCCCGAACGGTCACGGAGGGAGACGGGTTTTGATGCAAGAGTTACGGTCTCGTCGCATCTCATCATTCGGGCACGCGACCGACGTGACGAAGGCGTGCGACCAGCGCATATAGTATGCCTTTCCCACCGCCTCATCCAGTAACAAAAGACCGCAATCTGAAAGGGAGGAGGCAGAGAACCAGCCACCAGTTTCTAGCGTTGTCGATAAAGATTTGTGGTCCCTTTAGGGAGGCACATTAATCGGGGTGGAATATTAGGCACAATAAGAATTTAAGTAGTAAAAAGAAAATGAACTATCAACTACTCCGAAAGTTAATTAAAATAAAATGTCAACAGATGACGCCTAAGGAATCTCTATAATACTTAAGGAGTGTCCAGCAACATATGAAATTGAAATTGTAGCACATTATACGTAAGAAAGAGTAAGCCAGGATTGGAATTGTAGTGCCGTGTATTTTTATCAGACACCAAAAATCAATAAATATTATTAATCTTATCACTTTTTTATGTACGTCGGCCAAATACGTCCAAATCGAACCTTAAGACTTCAGCAGTTGCAAGAGATGAGCCCTTAAAGTTTACTTTTATCGCTTACCGGCATTGTTTGTTTCACAAAATAAAATTATAAATAATGGTCGCAGGAACCCGAGAGAAGTGACATAACACCAGCGATGAACTTTTTAATGCATCGGATATTTTTATTATTGATCCAAAATTTCGTGAGCATTTAAAAAATACTCCCAAATTTCATAAAAATCGTATTAAAATTTCACTAACCATTTTTTTAAGTTTTCACATGGCCACCATCGCCATTGTTGTAGAATATATGGAGGTAAACGGAGATATCTCGATCAGACTCCTTTTAGGCCAGGTTTACGCTATCAATTCATTGCGCAAGTAACTTGAAGCAAGCTACTTCCAACGTAATTACTGGGAAAAATGGCTCTTGAAGTCCTCTTGCACAACTTCTTTTTAGGTTAGAGCAAGCGGCTTTCAGAAGCGAATTGTCAGTGCAAACAGCTCCGGATCTCCACTAACTTGCGAAAAATTTCTCGCAAAGTAATATCCTCGCAAGCACTTGCGGTAGAAACTCGTGCCAAGTAACTTACCACTGTATACCCACCCTTACAACAATTGGGTGAAACTAGTTACCGTAGGGGTCACACTTCATCACGCAGTCACGCGCGATTTTCATTTTACAGAGCGGACGCACGACCAGCGCAAACGGTATGTTTTTTCCCACCTCCCTGTTCGGTTCTTTTCTTCCAATCCTCGTGGATACACCAGTGCGTTTCGGGTTTTCAACATTCATTCCGCCGGCATCGCGTTCCCGTTGAGTCGATTATCGCCTCCCGGAACGACGCAAGCCAAGAAGAGGATCGGGCGTGGAAATGGAAATTTCATCTCTCGTTCGAATGCTCCCCTTCACCCTCTTTGCAGGGATAGTTCCCTTTTTTATACCGCGCGGGTCGGGAGAGAAATGCTCACGCTACCAAGTTGAACTGGAACAAGGAGGATGGAAGCGAGGCATTCGACACGCATCTGACGAATGAGAGTTGACGACGGAAGCGTATAGTTCACGCAAAAGTTCCTCGTGCAGACCTGAGTGGCAAGCAAGGAGGGTAGATTGAAGCAGGGGAACCAAACTCCTTCGTTAAAAAAGCAAGAGGCAAAGACATAATATATAATAACATAAACATGCTGCATGGTAGCATGTTATTCTACGTATCACTCTCCTAGTTTGTGGTCTGACTGCGTACCGTTGCCCTCGCCGCGTTTTGGCCTGCGCATGGCATTCGGGGGAACGTGCGCGGTTCTGATTTGAACTGGGATGAGTGCTGCATGCCTGATGTGGAATCACCCCGTGCCACAAACCCTAGTCGTGGCTTGCACGGTATTTCGTAGATGTAGGTGAAACGTAAACATATTGATTTCACTGCAAACAGTCTAAAGACATCTAATTCAAGATGCAAAAGAATCAAAGTGTCCATGACTTCACCAGGGACTCTATCTTAGGGTCTATTTGTAAAACGAGTCAAAACGGGATGGCACTTAGTGGTCAGGCATTCCTTCCCAGAAACGCTCGTGCCGGCAGGAATTAGAATGGTTATCAGACCCACCGCACTAATCAGCCTTCCTCCACGTTTCGCAGAATTTTTAAAGTTTATTAGCCCATTTCACTAAATCTTTCACTGAGCAGCGCCGAGAGTTTTTGCGAGAGCTTTATATCTAACGTTCTTCTGCCCTTCCCATAAGCAAGTTGAGACTTTTTTTACCTCGTCGGAATAAATAAAAAATTTCCACTCTTCATTTATATCCCATTAATAATGATTTGAATATAATTTATATAGTGCTTAGGGATTTGGTCTAGATCACTCTGTGATTTTCAGACATGGAAAATAAAAACGACTGCAACCAATTCTTATGATTGTATCTACTAGCCACGAGCCTATTTAATTTTTGTCAATTTTCTGGAACAAATAGTGCCTTATTGACACCAGAATCGGTGGACATATGAAGTATTTTGAGCAATAACCCAATGTCATACGTAGAGATTTGTTCAATGTACCTGTCCCACCACTGTGACTAAGACCTAAAATTTCTCGAGATGTAGAGTACGGAATGGCGTCGGAGCGATGTATCGAATGTTTGACTGTGTTCATTTTGAATCCCTTTTACCTACCAAAACTCTTTTCACATGGGCAGCCGACCGACCAGCCCAATGCCTCCTTACTATCGACTTCAAATTCTCATTCCAGTCTCTAACTCTAGCCAACCCTATTGACCCTCCACTTGGGATATGTATGACGCCTTGTCGTAGAAACTCATATTAGTGTATAAAACAAGAGGGCAGTGCAACCTGCTCTTTATACCGATAAAACTGAAATTAATCTGAGAGGGCCGCTGAGTGTCAGCAGCTCTTTACACTGCAATGTATACGTTACAGAAGAAGCAGAAAGAAGCATACTGCTATTGACACCAATCTACCGGAGAAACCCATCTTAAGAATCAGACTAAGAGAACCTGAGATCTAGAAAGTTGATGTAAATAATAAATTGAGCTTTTTGAAGTAGATAATGAATAATGAAAAAATAAAATTTTGTTTTACTCCAACAATTTATTTTCAGGTACTACTATTTTCGAAGCAGCGGCGTCATCTTCAGGTACTTTGAATCAAATATTTCTTCAGGTATTTGATCCTTAAGATATCTTTTGGTATTGAATCAGATATCCACAATCAAATAGATAATGAATATTAGAGACCATGGACCATGGTAGTCAAACTCTGAGACTGCCGTATTTCCCCGTGCGGAGGCAATATTTATAAAATAAACTCTTACCCAAAAAATTATATTCTGCGCAACGACCAATATGTTTCGCTGGCACTATAAAATTAAAAGACGAAAACCACATTAAAAGGTGATGTAACCTCTCTTTTTAATCCGAAAAGAAGGCCTCCCGAAACTGCGGGTATCCCATATTCCACTCAGATCTGTTAGAAACGATCCCGTCGGTTAGAAATGCGATCACCCCAAGAACTTTACGCCATAACCCAAGATTATAATTTGCTCCGCTAAGTGGCGTCCTATTTTCAACGCTTCTTTCGCAAGAAGTTCACCGGCGAATTCAAGATAAAAACAAAAATATGCCAGTAAAAACTCTTCAAAAACTTTTATCTTCCTTTTATTAGCGGAGGGTTCCGCCCGCTAATAATGAATTCAACTTTCTTGCGCTCCAGACAAAAGGAACCCCTAAAATACTATAATGCGCGTAATTCACTTTTAAAACTATTTGGACCTGGCCCTTTGGCAGAAAATAAAATTTATTTTTCAATTTTAATAACACTTGTAAAACGAAATAACGAGTCAGCGAATGCGAACAGAGTGAGCAGTTTGAATTTTTTACGGTGCCGAGCGTGTAGCATCATTGATGACGATGGCGCCCTTCAATATTTCAAAACGGATCAATAATTTCCATGGAAACTGGAATCTTCCACATTTTGGCACTGTTATTAATCAAGAAAAAAATCGGGTGTTCACACAGACAATGTGGGAAAGGAAAATATCCCCGAGCACATATTGAACTCAACTGATTCAAACAAGAAATAGATTTTGATTGCGTTTATTATTATTTAAAATAAAATGTACGTTCACCTCACCTGAAATGCCGAAACGATAGGTTTATAAAGTCATTTTTTTCCACGATCAACAAGGGGCCATAAAAGTTGCGATGGAAGTAGTTCTATGAAACGCTTATCATCACCAGGCAGAGTAGACGTTGTACTTTAGTTTATTAACTCAATATCATTATTAAAAACCCACCTTTCAAGAAATGCATGGTTAGAAATGGCTTTATGCATGATGTAAAATCCCGTAGTAAGCTTTATCAATCGGAATAATAATAAAAACCTTGGATCGGAATAACGATAGTTGTATCATAACGAGCGTACTGCATGTTAGCATCTTTGGATACTCCTCGGATGAATAAGTGAAAGAGAGATGCTATTTCGCTCTGATTGGACCACACCTCGAATACGCCGCGAGCTTTTGCGACCCTGATATTAATTGTTTAACCAAAAAATTAATAAAATACCAAGAAAAGCTGCGCACTTCGTTAAAAACTGTTGACCGAAAATATAGTGTTTCACACATTTTAGAGGGATTACGTTCGGAGCCCCATGAGACTCGAAGGCTACACGCTAGGCTGCGTTTGCTTGAGAAATTAAGAACTGGTATGTTTCAGAGCGACACAGAGAATATTATCATGACGTTTCACTACATATCTAGGTCTGAAAGAAGCTATAAAATAAGAGAGATACATTTCCGAGCAGATAGGTGCAAATAGTCGTTCTTTCCGCGTACAATAAGCGACCACAATAAAACTTGAGCTCAACTAAATTCACTCCTATAATGCACGTCACCATTTCTCAGATAGGTACAAAAAATCCTTCTTTCCGCGCACAGTAAGCGACCACAATAAAAACAAAAGCTCCAGTAAATACGTTCCTATTGTATACGTCACCATTTCACCTCCCAAAACCTTGTCTCTAGCATCTTTACTCGGCTAGTGTCCTATATAACACCCCCTGCCACACGCCCATGCGACGACTCGCAGGGTAGTAAGTTGATGGAGAATGTTCGTCTATATAGTGCTCTCCTACTTCCAGGTTTGACCGCCCACTGTCCTCTTGACCTCTTCTTGATCTGCGCCTAGCGACCGGGGAATGTACGAGCTTCAGATTTGGACGGGTACAAGTGTCGCATGCCTAGTGTGGAATCAAACCACGCCACGCACCTTAGTGGTGGCTTGCACGCAAGCAGTCATCACAAGATCGCAAACAAACACGCCCACGCAGCAGCTCGCAGGGTAGTAAGTAGATATAGAAGTAGATTCGTAAGTAAGGTGGAGAGTTTTGATCTACGGCTAAGTTTTCAAACAAGTTATAATATTCCAGTATTCAAGCCTGCCGCAAATATGATGGTGAAATGAGGTGATATTTCCATGAGGTAAAATCTGGCCAATCCAAGCGCAGCTTATGCGTTGGCATAGTATACAGTCCCTATGCCAGCCAGCCCCGGTGGCGGTGGGGTAAAGTCCTTGCCAGCTAAACTGAGGATCGCGCGTTTGAGTCCCGCCTTGTAGGTTTTTCACCGCCCAGGGCATGGATTATGTCAAGTTTTTATGGTCCAGTCCCTGGAAAAACTGATAACAGGCTTAGCAGCCTATTGGAATTCCAGGGACATACGGGCCAATAGAATCGTCCGGCAAAAAAAGTCACGGCTTCCAGAAATTTCATTCTCCCATGCGTGGCCATCTTAGACTTTAAGCAATGAAATACCTTCCGTATCCTTCCAAATTTCCATGAAAATTAGAAAGCCTGGGCAGCTTAGTGATCTACGCATTCGCTGGCAGAAATAAATGTCCGTTGGATAAAGGTATCTCGAGTATTCCACCGGGTAAGATTGGGATTGGATTTTAGGGAGGCGACCGACAGCTAAGAACATTTGAGCCATAGAAGACAGGTAAGGGAGGAAGGGTGGATAGAAACCCGGCGTTGGCATTAGCCTTCTCTTAACGAAAGGCGCCAAAGGGACCACGGTTTAACGTCTCATCCGACAGACGGAGTACTGTACTTGAAGTGCCCTCCGAAATACACTCAAGTAAGGATCGGGTTGCTTCTGAAAAACATAGCCCACTGCAGGGATTTGAACCTAGTCCGCCCGCATGGTTAGCTAGTATTCCAGCCACCACACCAACCCTATCCCCTCCACCGGGTAAACAGGTCCATATATCCCGACGTTTCGGAGAACTTCTTCTCTAACCCTGAGGAAGGAGAACAAGTCGCTCTCCGAAACATCGACAGCCATGGACCTGATTAAGTGGTGGAATACCCGAGAGGCCTATATCTAGCAGATACGCCAGGAAAATCTAAAAACTTTTATCACTCAATGTCCGTAGTTCGATTCCTGATCGAGGCCAATTTTTCTCATGGCATGTTCAAAGCTTTCATATCGATGACAGCAGACGTTAACGAGCAAACGTGGGTCATAATAACAAAGAAAAACCGTACGTGTGACATCTTTCGCAAATCAACAACGGAATATTTTTCTTCCACGTTTGGACTATGAGGTCCGATAGCCTTTAAACAGAAGCTTTCCCGAAAAGCAGCGAAGGAGACGAAACGTTTCACGTACCGCATAGTTCGTGGAAGCTGCGAGCGCGATCCAATACGGCAGGAGCTCTTAAGCGAGTTAACAGTCGCGTAGGAATTCCACTACACGAGCCAAATCCGCGCGACGCGAGAAGAAAACGAAATTCATTTCGCCCACCCGTCATTGTAATGCAACACCTGTGACGCACCTGGAGACCCGTTTAGAGTTCCGCCCAAGCTATCCGTATCGCTCATGTTTGTTCCGCGCACGGACGTGTTGAATTGTAGTCGGGAGAAACGCGATTACGGTTCTGTTTTTAAGCCAGTCCCCCCTCAACATCCTTGAATCGCTGCAAAACTCCCCCGCCCTCCCATCTCTCCCGGCACACACCACATCCCTCGCGAAGCAATCCCATGTCCCTTGGCCGTGATTAATATGCATCCATGCCTCAACTCTCCAACAATGCGTCGACTCCACCCTCCCCCTCAAACCACACAACACTCGAGGCCAACACAATTCCCTTTCATGTGGTGAGCCAGACCGATATAGTGGGTGCTTATATATGATGCTCGTGGTCGGTGCTCATGCGAGGCGAACGGCGAGGACGGAATCCTGAGTCGAGAGTCCCCGGTTCGATTCCCCCCGTCGAGGAATAATTATCGCAAACGGGTCGCCAGAGGGATAGGGCAGATGCGGAAGTCAAAAGCGGTGGATAGACCTGGCGGTGGTCGCCTGTTTGTGAAGCAAGATTGCATGGATTGGGGGGGTGTGAGTGGAAGTGTTTCTGAGAAGGAGAGGATGCGTGAGAGGAGACGTGCGAATTGGAAAGGTTGGCACATTGTGCCACATTATTATCACTGGCCAGTGCAGCCAACATGACAGCACTTAAATGGATACTGCCGCGATCGTGTGAGTAGCAACAAACACAGAATTTCACAAATTCAATAGTTTCAGCCTTAACTTTATTAAAAAAATCTCAATATGGCTCAGAAATAAATAAAACTTGGTAACTTTTACATAGAACATTCATTCGACGGCCGGATGTACCTAATGATGTCGGCTATTCGACGCAACCGATCGTCCGATAATATTCTGCGTAAAACTTACAAAGTGTTCTTAATTCCTGATCATTCAAAAAGAGCACCTTCTGATGAGTCTGTTAAGGCTCAGAAGGACTCTTAAGGTACTAGAAAACTTTTGAAAAGCATGTGACTGTGGGTTTTTCCTTTTTTGGCCATTTAGAGCATAATTTGTGTTTTTGTGACAAAAAAATGCTTTTCTATGTCGATGTACTGCAATTTTATTTTAATTTCAATGTAATAAATTCGACTTAAAAAATAAATAGTGAAACAATTACAGAATTCCACCTTTTTTGCTAAAAAAAATACTGATTGTGCTACTAGTCAGCCTTAGTTATAAGAGAAATAAGTATCAGGGAAGATATAAAATTTTTCGACGACTTTTAGTTTAATGGGCACTTTTTCCCAGTCACGTGACCTAACTGCACCGCCTATTCTATTAAAGTAATGCATTTTTACCGCAGTCCTTAAAGTTGTTTGCCAATTACTCAAATACAAAAATACACTTTACCATTAATTATTTCCCCATTCAATTCGCTGGGTGATATCTCATTATCTGTTTTTCGTTTAAAATTCATATAGATTCAACAATGAAATACTATTTTTCAACATATTTCATATCTAGTCGTATTCAACACCATGTAATCGGCATGTCTTATGGGTCTCGGCTATCACGAATCCGGTTCTCATCCCTCTTCTTTCACAGCATACTCCTCTGCGGCAACAAGTTCGAGGTGAGTCCTCCATAATTCATTATATTCTGAGGTTCAAAGACGGAAAACTCTCATAAGTCTCTATTTTTTCAAGCAGACATTGGTTTACCTCACAGCTTCTTAAAAACTTCAACAAAAATGGGTGATAATTATAGTTTTTTAATAAAAATCTTTACTCGAAGACCACATTGCGTCTTAAAGTAGTTTGAGCGAGATGGTTTCCCAGTCATAATGGAGACCGTATTCAAATTATACGTTTTAATTTCAGCAGCTGTAGGAAGCATGAAATAAATATTGCATTATTAATCGTGCAATATTACACTTCTACACGACTGAAGTTCTAATAAATTAAATTAAAGTATGTCTCTCAAAATCTTTAGCTTGACTCATTTTTTTCACGCGGTACGTTTAAAACTCCTTCACAACGGAAGGTTTTTTTATGATTCTGAAAACATAACTGCGGTGATAATATGATTTATTTTCAAAAATGGTTGAGAAAACATACAGACTACACGCTATAAGTTTTTAGAGGACATCTAGGGGTTAGAAATTCCGTATTTTTTTAATAACTTTCTCTGGAGTGCATACGTGTACCATTTCTCATGTAAAAAAGCTGGTATTTTTTTGGAAAATATCTCAGAAAGTAGTGTAGAAAGAAAGTGGTAGGCTTGATATTTTTCATTAAAAAGAATCTGAATTCAGTTATTTTTCGGTGAAATTATACTTCGGTCAAACTGCCTTAAGAGGCGAAAAGAATGGTGGATAAAATGAAGAACGAATGATGCGTAGTAATTAAACTGCAACGTACAATCTTTTAGCTAATTGCCAAAGAGAGACATTATATGTATGGCCAGATTTAATTGAGCTTAACTCCGACGGAAAAAAACGAAGGAATCAGAGGATTCCTTTTTCAGCGGAGGTAGCCCGTTGAGAAGTAAAATAAATGCTCGTCCAATCATGGGGTTTTAGATTTTAACATCCGATCGCAGAAATGACTTATCGCAGCGAATGTCGCATCAAGAGTGAAATTTCTCTTATAACGGACCATTCTGAGAGAGCCCCCTACATTGGCATAAAAATATCAAAGACAAAATCACGGATTTATTCACACCAAAGAACATTTCTTTCGCAAAGTAAGCTCTTAGAGGCAATTTCTTTATATTTATCTCCCTGAATGTTACCCTCATTAATAGTAGTAGTCTGTTATAGTATACACCTATTAATGCGTGTAGTGTGGTAAGGGGCTGATATTTTGGTATCTTAGGAAGGGTGAGATAATTTTCATTAAAATTAGACTGAATTTATTAAATTTAAGGTAAAATCATATTTCGCTCAACCTACCTTAAGTGATTATGTGTCCCTTAGACCAGGAAATACGGTATAGCAAAAGCAAAGGAACCTGGCACATTTCTGCGCGGCAGAGGGGAAAGGTAAAGTGGAGGGAGTGAAGTGAACGGACTGAGGGGAAGGTAGAGAAGGAGACGGCTGAGAACGAGGCAGTGGAGCCAAACTACTTTGCCAGGCACACACACACAAGGCAATAGGCAAGTGGTTTTGCTTCATCAATGCCATGCTTTACCTGTGCACTTCCTTGAACCGTACAAGGAGTGGTAGCATGAATAAAACGCGACAAACCGGGCGCCAGGTAGCTGTGACTCGTGGAATTTACCGAGGCGCTAAGGTTGGCAGCAACTAGAAAAAGTTTCGCTCATTGACGCTCCACAATTTACCAACTTCCTCCCCGCCAGGCAAGGGTTTTTAAAGTTCTGAGGTCCATGTCCCAAAACCGTCCACGGCACAGCGCCAGGTTCTTTTGCGAATGCTATACTTCTCTCTACGTCATTGGCTAGTACAAGGTCATCAAAAAAGTGAGGCAGACGCGGAAATGACTGAATATGACTGGTTGGGGAGACGCGTTTTAGAGGCTGAAGCCTAGTCGGTAGGGACGCTGGGCAACTGGGAGGTGGCGCTCTCGGAAGGAGGATGTCATAAATATTTCGCTTTGCCTCGACCCGCCGCACAGAGCTCCCAACATAATGGATGTGACAGGGAGGGCTCGCACGCACATTTACACACGGTCATACATACAATTTACATACTACAGTGCGAGCGGTCAGCCGAGGCGAGTGGTAAGGGGTGTTAAGAAACCGGCGATGAATTAGGCGAGGAATCTGGTAAAATAGAATAGAATGAGGGATAGGAAAAAAGGGGAATAGATTCATTCTGAGTTTTCTAGTTTCGCGATTTATTCGTACTGTAAGCACAGAAAATTCACGTATCTGCCGAATACTCTCATACCCATAGCTCCTACAACATCGGTAGCATTGCTATAGTGTAACGAATTTTGGTGATTTTTCATACCCTGTTTTAAGTAGGCATTTAGTGACTCATTTCTGTCATCCACCTAAGCAAAACGTAATGTTGTGCACGTAATGCTGGTTAAATATACTCACCTCTAGTACACAGCATTGAGGAGGATATGTGTGAATGTAGTCACAAATAATTAGAGAGAAGGAGATATTTTTGAACGTATCAGATGAATTTTACTTTTATAAAATAATGATGGACATCGAATGGACGGAGATATTTACCAACGGATGGTTGAGAGAAATAAAGAATCATATTAATTCTGAGAAGAGGAGAAAATTTATGGTATTTTTTTGGAAAAAAATTGATGACTTTGAAATAACATATTGAAAAAAGTAAAAGATGGGTAAATGGACAGAAAGAGCTACAGAAGAAAGCCATGAATGGAAATCAGGAAGTTATTTAGGTCTTAGTAAAATCTTCTCGGGTTTGGCCCCGGGTAAGACTATTAAAGGCTGAGAAGATTTTACTAATATTATTCGCCGGGAAAGCCCACGATCTTTTATTTAGGTCTTCTACGTGAACAATTAGGCAGACATGACGCGGTTAGCTGGCAGGAAAGCGGAGAGGAGAACAGGAGCCAATCACTCCTAGGACTGTTTTGTGCTAATGATGAGGACCACGTGCTAAACTACTTAAATGAGAAAAGCGACATAGTAGGAGTAATACACTATCAAGCAGTAGGTACAGCAATATTCCTTCTTCCTCCGATTGTTGAATCATTTGGCTAAAATTTCCCTACTTATTTCGGTATGTTTTTAATCATTAATGAAGTAGATCATATCCCATTCAATGCATTAAAATATTAATAACAGAGACTATATTATCACAACTCTCCTATGATCTTCATCTTCCATTCATCACAATTTCCAATAGAGGGGGGAGTGTATAACTTCCACTGAAAATCTGATATTTATATTTACAGTGACTTTCATAACAGATCTTTTACTTTTATCGCTCTAGTGGAACAAATCTGCAAACTATATAATAAAAATTATAGGTAATTTTTTCATAAATATACCCGAAATTCTTTAACGTTAGGCATTATAAATGTGTGATGCACACTCATCACTATTAAGCCTCAGCAGCTGGTCCGCCAACCTTTGAATTACACCTTGTTCATTTCAATTAATAGATATAAATTCATTGAAATACATGCATTTTTAGGAATTATTAAATTTAGACATAAATTACCCGCAATTCAACCTTTATTTATCCATTTTTTATTGAAGATGTAAATCATTAATTATTACTCGGCTTTGGGCTCAAGTGATATTTCAGAAAATATATCAGTCGACATTAAATAAGTTGCGAACTTAAGTAAAGTGATATCTGAATCCCTCTGGAAATTTAGGGAAGAAGATAACAATTTCAGCCTCATTGCACTATGATACATACTTGCCGAGAATAAGTAGGATTATACTTTGGACAGCATGCCAATAATTACATCGGTTTATTCTTGAAACCGCGGAGGCATAATAATCAATTTTCAACCAAATTTTATGAAAATTTCATTGTCGTCGACATCTTTTCTTTGCAGTAGTTAGACATCTAAGTCTAATATTCTCGAAAATCACCGAACTATGAAACTATTTTTTTTACTCAAAATCCAAACACTGGTGGAAAATTAATTTTTATATTTGAAAAAAACATATAAATATATTAAAAAACAAATTTTCAAAATGATGATTTATATACATTGAAAATCCTATGAAACGTATCGGAGTAATTAAGTTTAAACTCCAGTCCACGAGATTTTGTCGCGCACACACTCAAAGTTGCAAGCCATAAACGCACCCAAGACGTAGATGTAATTATAAAATGAAATCAGTGAAGTAGTGAGCCTATTTTATGTGACCGTTTCAAACAGTTCTGGTGTTAGATATCACTATTATATCCCTACAAAAAATAGAAGAGAATTGCTGATACAGAATAATGGTGAGGGTAACAGAGATTCGAAACATTTCAACGCGATTTACGATGCCGATGGTATAACGAAGAGATTTCCTAATGGATTAGAGAGTAGCCCCACAGCGGGATCCTATGCGGGGGATAAAACAAAGAGTCTGGCGCGCACCCCAAATGGGAAGCCGTCCTAACCCACCGTCACCCATCGGGTTAAATCGTGTGCACGAAAAAAAGGCAAGAGAAAGTGCGGAATTCGAATTTACGTCGGAATTCAAGCGTGCACGAGAAAAAAAAGGCAAAACGAGGGACGTCGACAGAAAAAGAGAAGGATATAGAGAGAGCAGTAAAAGCAATCACGCCGTCCTTGTGGGCGGGGTTTGGTATACGGTAGGGTTGAAAAAAAAAGAATAATAAAAAATAAAAATTCATGGGCTGAACCGAAATTGTAAACCCCTAACCGTGGAGGACCCCGCCCCCTGGTTTAGTGAAAAAAAAAGAAAATACCCATCTACTTGATGAATTGTGAATGATGCTTTGAATCGAATTTGACCGAGAGCCATATGCCATGTCCGGGTGCACCACTGGCTGTCTCGGTTAAGATTTTACCCTGCCAAAATCCCACGGTCCCTCGTCTCCTGAGCCCCATCCCCCCGCCACTCAGTGAATGAAATCCTTGCCAAACGATTCCCGTGTCACCGGAGCAGAATGGAGCTCTCCGTCCATGAGTCTGTCATGTGCTGTCATGCCGAAGCAAACTCCAGAACACCGCTATCGTCTGAAGGGGATAGCCGAAAAAGTTCTGCGCAGCAACCTCAAGACACTCCGTTCTTTCGTCCACGAAACGTCTTCAAAAGGTCACTGCCTGCTCTTTAAGCAGCTTAAATTGATTTTTCTTCTTAATTTCGCGCGGGCCTCGCCGAAAATCGGCAAGCGTGACCTAGATTGGTTGAGCCTAGCATTAAAGAGGAGAGTAAATGGCGTCCTGGCCCAAGAAAGTCCAATTTTACGTTTCTTTCTAGTAAGAATAAACCTATTTGTCAAATAAATATTACCAAACTATCACACCTTTCCCGCGTTGTTTTCCAGTGGGCTCAATGGATGCTGTAGGGATTTTAATAGAAATAAGTTTAATATTACATATTTCCTAAATTAATCATTGATGCGACTATAATGCAACAATATCGATATTGCTCACTATAATTACTACTTATTGGATCCATTTAATACGGGAAATTGCGCTATTAATCCAGAAAATATTCTAATTTAATAGCCATTGCAACTTGTGGTTTCATCTACATTCTTTGATAAATGGGAGAGGAGAGTAAATGGCGTCTCGGCAGCAGTAAAATTTCCATTGTATATTTTTTCTAGCACGAAGTTACCTATTTTTCACGAAATATTACCCAAATATGATGCCTCTCCCTCGTAGTTTGTCACTACGTTCAATGGATAATGTAGGGGCATTTTTGTCAATAACTTCAATTTTTCATCTATTCTAATAAATCATCGAGGCAACTACTATTCAACAATACCAATATTTCCCACCAGAACAACTGCAAATCTAATCCATTTAATATGGAAAATTGCGCTATTAAAGTTTAAAATATTTCACTTTTATAACTATCACAACCTGGGGTTTCATCTACATTCTTTGATCAATACATATCATACACTAGGGGAGGCGGGCCACACCTGAGGTCATTTCAGGTATTAGAATAATGAAGTTAGCAAGGGAAGGATTACTATAAAAATGGAGAAAGAGATGAGGGAAATCCAGTGTCGGTATCAGCTCATTCATGAATCCGTTTAACACCATCAAATTCTATGTTAAACACCATTCAAGAATCTTTAATCAAGGTTTCTCGAATGGACGTGACGTCATTGAAACGTCATGACAGTGGACATGTTGTCTTGAAATTTCTTTGACGGATTGGTCGCCATCAAATTCCTATCGTCTTTAATGATTCTTGAATCTTAAATTGGTTAGAAGCCTCTCGGACAATAGCAAGCGACTATCAGCCTTCCCAGGGTCCCGCTTGCTTCTCAAGAGGAACGAGATACTCCGTGGCAGCTTCCTATCTCGACCGTGTTCAGGCTTGTTCACACTATTGTCATCTCACGAAGTAATCGGCTGCTAGACAGCAGCACCCTCGCTCGTCCATGTAAAGCAATGATATTTTCGTACCCAAGCCTATTAAGTGCATACTTAAGTGAATAACCTGACTACCAGACTCAGAAGGACGAAGAATTTCCACTCCACGCGGAGTTAAATATTCACACACAATCCACGACCTCCGCAGTCCAGTAGAGTAGCAACTCCTTATGATAATGAAAGACAAAGGGCGAGGGATATAGCTGCCACCTCGCTACAGTTATTCTCTCAGGTGACAATAAGACATTAAAAAAGTTCTTGTGTGGGGGGAGACTGTTATTATAAATCAAATCCGTGCTACGAAAAGAACACAATACTGAAGTTGACTTCCGATGTAAGACGAACGTAAACTTTACCTTGTTCGCATCACTTAGCTTTTTTTTCTCCCTTAATTTTAATCCGGCTTCAACTCCTCAAACTGATCTATGACGTCTTTGGCCGTGTGAAAGTCATACCAATCATTCTTCAACAAACAATATTGAACAGCTGTCTTGATTCACCATTGACACTCTTTGACGTTGTGTGTCTTATATTCAGAAAATCTTGTCCAAAGAAAATTGAGTGAAATGATATGGGCTTAAGCAAAGGACGTTGAGGAGACCACTGTCATCATCTCAACGCTGAGAGTCTATCAGATATAACAATATCTGACCTAAGCCAGTTCACAAATTTCATCGACGATTCCTAAAAAATTGAAAACGTCCATAAAGGGTATTAAGAAAACCTATGAATAACGACCGGTGAAAAAATAAAATGACAATTAAAAAGGCAAATTACTGTCAAGAATTGAAATAAAATGACGGTTTAGCAATTGGACAATTCTTTTGCCAGAACATAATAATAAGAGCAATTATAATCATTTAGCCAAAAGAGCAATTTGGCTAATTTAGTTACGTAGTGATTTTACGGAGTCATCCTTATGTGTTATAATTTGCAAGAAATATTTAAGTTATTACCTAATAAAATCCATTATAAATTTACAAAGCGGTCTCCAAAGCAACTCGTTACAGCGGTTTGTATAAAAATCTTCAAAGTCCTCGTTGTGAGTTAAATTACTGTAAGAACACAATTTCTCATAATGCGGAAATATTTTCCATATATTCACAGGTATTCAAACATATTACTTTTCCCCTACAAATGACTTTCCTCTGAATGATTTTCCAAAACATTCATGAAAGCACGAAAGGCATCTGTCTGCATGGCATTTAGACTATAAATATTTTAAAAGGTATTATTAAATTACCATACTAAAAGAACAAAACTATATCAAAAACCAATAATGTAGCAAGTACTAAAAAGTGCATCCAACCATCTGTTTAGAAAGACGTTTTAAGGACTTACATGTGAAGAATATTGTCAGCATTGGAGGTAGAAAGATAAGAAGTATAAGATTCGCAGATGACATGGTAATATTCGCAGATGATATGCAATCACTTCAAAGGTTGATAAAGGTTTTGGAAGAAGGGATGAAGGAATATGGGATGAAGATAAACGTAGGAAAGACAAAGGTGATGCCAGTAAACTGTGAAAATTATACGAGTGTGAAAATAAGTGAAGGTGTAATAGGAAAAGTGAAAAGCTACCGGTATCTAGGAACAATGGTGACAGACGACTGGAGAAATATTGCAGAAATAAAAGCAAGGATAGCAATGGCAAAAGAGGCCTTCAGCCAGAAGAAAAACTTGCTAAGCAATAAAAGCCTAGATCTCGAGCTGAGAAAGAGACTAGCTAAGTGTTATTCATGGAGCGTTTTCATGTATGGATGTGAAGCGTGGACATTAGATAAGAGGGAAAGGAATAGAATAGAAGCTTTTGAAATGTGGGTGTGGAGAAGGATGGAAAAAGTAAGATGGGTAATAAGAGGAGAAATGAAGAGGTTTTGAGCTAAGTAAAAGAAGGAAGATCGCTCCTATAGGAAATAAGGAAAAGGAAAGGAAACTGGTTGGGCCATGTGATGAAAGGGAAAAGTATAATAACTGTGGCACTTGAGGGTTCAACTGAAGGAAAGAAAAAGAGAGGAAGGAGAAGAATTAAATTGGTGGATCAGGTGAACAACATCAGCTATGATGAAGCAAAGAAGGAAGCTCGGGTAAGAAGCGGATGGAGACAGCAGTGGTGCACGGGACCTGCCAGCAGGCAGAACACCAGATAATGATGATGTGAAGAACGATCATTACCATTTTGCTATAACAGCAATTTGGCTCATCTTATGATTGCACCTTTTCGATGTCTACCAAGAACTTCAAATGCAATGAAATAATTAAATCTTTTTTGTCCATTACATTTTAACATTATATTAAGACAACATTTCGTTAAATCCATTTATTTATGTAGGAAATCACTAATTACCACCTCCTATACGGGGTAACAAGAGGTTGAATTTAACCGTAAAATGGTTGCAGATATATCTGACATCCAGCTTTCTAAATATTTTTCGTAATAAGGCCTAATTAGCTGCAAATGAAATACACCAGGCTTCACAACATAAAAAAGGAATGAATATCTGACAGGAGTACTAGGGCCCATAGTAGAGATTACCTTCGTGCCCGGTCACGTGACACGATACCGAGAACCTTGGGGGATTTGAAAACGCTAAACACATTGCGTGTTCACGTAAAAAAAAGCTCCGATTAAAATCAGTAAGTCGAGTAACATTTCACGAATAGCCACGAATTATATTGCGGAACACATAAATAATAGCGCAAATTACGACGACAGCATTAATTATTAGGGTAAAATAAAAGTCATTTTGAAATATTCAGAAACCAGTAACGTCGCAATTGGATGTCAAGAAGTTAAAAGAAAATATAACCTTTTTAGTTATAATATCTCTGTGTTAAACTCTTAAAATATGTAGGTGTAAGACGAAGCGGCGTTTAAAAGGTTTCATTTTTTTAAGATCAAAGGGGAATGGTTTCCCAAAACAGGGTTTTTAGAATTAAAATAAGAAACCCTCATAGTGATAAGGAAACAAAAACCATCGTCGCACAAGAGACGAAGCTCTTACTCAGAAAAAACTCTCTCCTATTTTTTTCCGGAAGTTGGCAAGGTGGAATCAATGAGCAATATGGTGAATTATTAAGCACCTCAACACAATTTCTCATTTTAGTCTCTCTGAGTACACAAAATTAGGAAATATAATTAGCTCAACGCAATACTACGAGTACGTCATTGAATATCATAAACTTATCGTACACAGTTTCAATTAATGAACCAGTCAGCGCAAAACCATTGACAAAATCCCTCTACGCTTTTGTGAATTTTGAAATTTTCTCAATTTAGATAAAATATCTTTGAACAATTTGAAAATAATTTTCAAATATTTAGATAAAGTATTTGAAATTATGAACAAACTTAAACAAGAAAAGAAAAGCGAAAATCCATTAGCTGCGAATAATCCAACAATGAAGCATTTTTTTTAATAAAGGTATATTTTCATTGCACGCAAAAATGACAACTTTATCCGGTACTTTAAATGTACTATTTTTATCCCCCAAGAATGCCCTAGTTGGGAGAAAATGGCTCCAGCTACATCAAGAAAGACAAGGTAAGGGAATAACGTCACGTTTACAACGTGATTATTAAGCTAACTGACGTGAATGCCTTCTTAATAGAGGCTCAACAACATCAAGACAGTAATAATGTGAGATAAACTCAAAACTGCTGCTCAAACATTTAAAATTAATACATGCGCTACTGAGGGAAAGAGTAGGTTAAATCAAAATTTACGTTCTTGGAAACTGAGGTTTTGAGAAAAAATTAACTTACAACGCTCCATTCGAGTGAGATCACAATGAAGCTAGATTCACAAGACTCGCAAAATAAAATAAAAAAGCCCAGAGAATTCTAGCGTGCACCTCACTTGAGTCTGGCAAAAAAATTGACAGGTGCCACTTTTTCTCTCAGCGGCTCCAACAATGTCGGTTGGTAGAAAAACTGAAAAGCTAACTGCAGTAAAATCTTTAAAAGTGCCTCCATTTTTTTTACAGACATTGAAATGACAGGATTCATATCCGGATTTATTTCACTTCCTGTAAATCTGTAGTCGTCCAAAAAAAGGAAACTTATCAAATAAAATAGTAACATGGTATGCTAGCAATAATTAATAAATGGTACAATATTTTATTCAGTTACCGCACTTTGGACGACTCAGCTCTATGTCAGGTATCACGTACAGCCGGCATAAAAAGAGAATGAAATCCAATTGACGAACACCGGGAAGGCTAACTAAGATAAAATTATGATAAATGCTTCTAAATAACGAAATTCATGCGTATATTCCAGGAAAAAATATTTAAAAGTAATTAAATAGATGCACTGAGCTGTGGGGCTCGATAAATGGAAAAATAACACCCTTTACCCAGTGTTTGCAACTCTGCACCGTCTATGGAGAGAAAGAGAATTTAACGGTATTTTTGACGCGGCGTTTTATCACGATGGCTTGTTCTCGGAACATTGACTGCATTTTGCCGCCAAAAACCATTTATTAAAAAAAATAAATAGCAGATAGGAACGAATTATACCGAGAGTGCTCGACCGACAACCTTTTCAGTTTCGTCTTCGACATAAATAACGACACGCATTAGCCATATTTCCATCACAAACCAGCAAAACTCGATTGCTTTTGATCGACTCGTAATCAATTCGAACAGTTTCACCAGGAGGCGTTAAAAACTCCGAGTCGATTACGTCCACTGAAAAGCGACTCAAATGAGATTCCAAATGCCCTTTAACTCAGTTCCGAACGGGGGGATTGGACCGACGGGGAAGAAAGAAAAACAGCCCGCAAAAAAAATGAACGGACTAAAAGGTGGGAAAGAGGGGGATTTGCGTGAACGGAAAAGAGAGGTTGAGAGATGAGGGGAAAAACCGAAAGTAAATCGAACGAAAAATTAAAAGGAAAAAAAATACAGGAGTTGGACTAATAACCCAATCCTCTAAAACGAAGGAACGGTTAAAAAACGCACACACACACAGAAAATTCGTTTTCGGCGCAATCTAATTGCGCATTAAATGCGTCCCGCAGCAACAAGGACAGCTTGGAGGACGGAGAGGAGTAAAAACAAACGAAGGCGGAAAAGCGAAAGAGAGGGAAAATGAGAGGGAGAAATTACAGTGAAAAGATTTTTTCAGAAAAAAGTTTTTTTTCTGGCTCTCCTACCTTTTTTCATCAGGCCCGAATACCTTTTATTATTTTTTTGGAATTCCCTCATGGTCCGATCGGCGAGGTCTCTCACTCGACATTCGCTCATTCATCGGTCTACCGGCTTAAATAGGTTACCCGGAAAATTCATCGACAGCAGTATTGCTTTTTTTTCATTTTTTTTAACAAAAAGGCTCCTATTTATTGCCCTCACAACATTCCCTCCGACTCGCCCTTCCTCCTCAGACGCTTTACATTCATTTTCATCCATTCCTCTCAATCCTTCATTCCTTTGTTGCATTGGAAAACCGCACCCGACCCACACAGATTCGAATCCAACGCCATTCAAACGGTTGGCAACCGGTATTAGCTCGGGGAAAGGGTATTTAACAAAAACCTAATGAGCAGCTTAATCGGTCGACGTACATATATCTGAATATTAAATGAACGCGCGCATTAAATCAATTAGAAGTGGAGGGGCTGAATGTAAAAAGGATTTTAAAAAATACGTAGTCAAAACACCATTAAATTTTTCACCGGCGGAAAACGAGGGCTCGTATGCATAGTTGGCCTGCTTTTATAGGTGAACGTGCCTATATTAGGGATTAGTTAAATTGGTAGTAACCCAATTCCCATCCAGCTTTTGTTGCCGCTAGCGTAGCGATTGCTTGCTAGATACGGTCTTTTACTAAGCCACCATTCAAACTTGACCATCGACTCAGATAATTATACTTTGGGTAAATGAGGGTTGCTTTATTCACTGCGCTTGGAAATGACTCTCCGTCTTCTCTTCATTGACTGCTAATGAATAGGACCGATATGATATACCTTACTTCTATGAATTGCATTGGATTTTACGGAGGCAACCGAAAGCTGAGGTCAGAGAGGAAGGGTGGATAGAAACATGGTGTCGGCATTAGCCTGCAGTTAGCGAAAGGCGCCAAGGGGACCACGGTTTACCGTCTCATCCGACAGATGGAGTACTGTGCTTTGAGTGCCCTCCACAAAACTTTCAAGCAGGGATCGAATTTCCTCCGCAGGGATTTGAACCCTGGCCGTCTGTATGGTTAGCAAGTATTATAGCCACTACACCAACCCGTTCCCCCCTTACTTCAATTTCCATTCGAAACCGATGATGGTATGCTTGACGGAATAGGGAACGAGTCCAAGTTATAGTCATATTTCTTCCCTCTCACATAATATTACAAAGCAGAGAATTTCTTGAAACACTTCTTTCCTAATGACATGACGCATTTTAAGCTCGTTTTACACGGGAAACGACATTGCACAATTAAAAACTGTATGTTTTTCTTAATCTTGTGTACTATAACTATTGTATTAGACCTTGTTGTATTATGCGATCTCACGTTCATTCAGTCGTGCATAGGTTCTCGCAATTTCCGCTCTACTTGACGGAATTTGAATTAGAATCTATATATTTCTTCCTTTCTTATGTTATTCGTCCATTTGATCTCCAGCAACCTCCTCCAACACTAGGTTTTGCAAGCCGCTAGTCTTTTCAGGACAACTTCCTTAATAGCCCATGCTTCGGATCCATAGAAAGTCACCCTACAAATGAATTATTTACATACTTTTTCCTCGCTTATAGTCCTAACTTTGAAGTACACAGCAGTTGTATTTTTTCCTTAAACGCTTTCTTAGAGTGAGCTACGAATACTCATATATACGACTGTTTTTGAGACATTTTTATTCTTCCTTCAAGATAATTTACTGCTTGCATAAAATTATTCAGTTAGTCTTGAATCTGCATCAACAATTACAGACCATTTCTTCATCCTAGGAGAAAGAGTGGTTAAAAATATCAGAAATCTATAGTGATTAGTCAAAAATATTTCCAAACTGTTGATTTATATTCCACCTACTTTCCAATTAAACAGACAACAAAATGTCGCCTCCAGCACTTACGACTCTGCGAGAATCTCACTATATTTTCCATAAGTTAACACAAGTAGGTCATAAACACGAGTTTTCTATCTGATAATGTATTTGTTTCATAACGCACATTAAGTATAACTCCGTTTTTACTAGTGATTACTCCTATGCCAGTTGGAAAGCTAGGGTAGCTCTGATTGCTATATAGTTCACAAAAATTAACAGAAAACTCATTCGTTAACACACAAGTTCCATACACTGAATCCATTTTGACAACAAATGAGTGATTTCTTTGTGGTAATACTTTACATTTTATCACTTGCAAATAACTCTATTGATTTATCGGGGGCATTTTATAATTACCAAACGTTCCAAGGAAATGCAGCACTTCATCCGCTTTAATCGGGAAAAATAAAATACCGAAGAAGTGGTTATTTTACGACTGACCGCAATATTTTTCTCGCTTCCAGAAACATCACTGTTAATTTTCATAATAAAATTCAGTGATTCAAGCCGTTAAACGTGAAATCGAAATTAATGCTTCGTTGTTTTTTTATAAAGCTATCCAGTTAATGAAACCCTAATATAAAATGACCTTTGTTGGAATCTGAAATAAGTGATGCCGGAAGAGCTCATTAGATTGGCTCGCAGTCCATTTTTATTCGAACCATGATATAACGAAAGCATGAAGCATTTAATTGCGGAGTATTAATGAGAGTGTAACGATACGTAAGGTGAAACCATCAAAGTGATTCAATTATTTTCACGCTATCTTTACAAGGTTTGGCCCGGGTAAAAACATATACTCTCTCTCACACTCATCTCGCATGACAACTCATTTTGCATCCGTTAATCAGAATCCTATTAAGTACTGAAATCGTGCGTTTAAAACCATGGAGTGAGTGAAGTTTCGTCAAAATTGTTTCAACAGCAAGATTGGTAAATTAAATGTTTTCTTACCCTAATTATCAGACATTTTGAAATTACTTTTGGAGACTGATTAACACACATCGACCACGAGATATACCCCATTTGGAATAATTCTACTATAAATAAATTCCACTCAACTCATCACAATTTCCCCCGACAAACCCATGAGATGGTGTAAGTTACCCTTTGTGAAGCAATCGTTATAAACGTAGTCGTTTATTACCTAAGGATAATTTTAAATTGTGCTTTTATAACCCAGTAACTACTGGAAAACTTTTTTTCTAAATAAACGTATGACATTCTGGAAAGAAGCGGGATGTACAACCTTAAATGTAATTCTTCCGGATGTTATTGCTTTTACGTCGGCCAAACAGGCCTGAAATATAAGATAAAATTGACTGAACCTTAAAAGTTTTACAAATCATGAATATGAAGGCCCATTTACACGGTACATTTTACTGTACAAACGAGTTTATGAACTCTTGTATGAGGAAAATTGTACCGTGTAGAGTGGCAAATTGTATAATTGTGTACGTAAATGAACGGGAAATAGAACCTGCTCTAGTTTCATTCATTTTCTTGTACAATCTGTAATACAATTTCTTACGCAAACGAATGTATGAACTCTTGCATGAGGAAAACTGTATTGTGTAAGGTGGCAAATGGTATAATTGTGTGAATGATTAAACGGAACATAGAACCTGCTCAATTTCTATTTAGTTTCTTGTATACATTCTATGATGCATTCGTTTTTACAATAAAATGTACCGAGTAAAAAGGCCTTTACTCTGTGTTTGCCAAATATCTGCTGGAATTGAATTACTCCTATAGTTTTTATCACTTTATTTTATATTTCTGCAAAAAGAGTTGAAACTGAATTTTTTGGCAAATGTTGTAATTGTTCAGAATTTAAAATATGCAGTCATAGGGTTTTAAACGATTTATTCTTTACAAAATTGTCCCCCATTTTTACTGTACCTCTCCCCCTATATTTTAACATTTGACGCTGTCGTTTTTATGCTTTCCTGTGGAAGTGTCCTCTCTTTGTTAACCTTCCTAATCCTCTCTCCTCCCCTCAATGATCCTTCTCCCCACCCCCCGCTCAAACCCACCCCAATATTTTCCCAGTACATATATAAAGCCACCGCATCTGTACTTAACACACGACCTCTGACGATGAAATTGTAACATCGAAACCGGTTACGTATTTTAATATAAAGTGTGGAAAATACGAAGTCATTTTTCTTTCACCATGTCTAAATTCCACTCGCTTTCGTCAGTCTCACTTGGTGGCATTCCATCATTAAAAATTTTAAGATGTCAACAGTGGTTCTAGTAAAAGTTGACATCTTAAAATTTCTAAATTCCACAAAGTTGAATAGTCTACTATCTCGTATACTCACATGGTGTACCCTAAAAATACTTCTGAACGGAATTGGAATTAAAAATACGATTTATGACCCTATGGTTGCGAGAGTGTCACAGTTACTGGAAAACTTTAGCCATAATAATTAATAAAATACAAATAAAAGCAGCACGCTTAGTTAAAAACTGCTACAAGCAAACAAATAGTGTCCTTCAACTTTAATTGTGATTAAAGTGGGAGCCCCTAGTTACACGGAGGCAAAACGATAGACTTGCTTGAGAAATATTATGACGCACAGAAAATATTATGACGCCTCACTACAACACTAGGTCTGACAGAAAAGATAAAATAATAGAGATACATTGCCAAACAGATAGGTGCAGAAACTCGTTCTTTCCGATCACAATAAGCGACCCAAAATAAAAACTGAGCTCCACTAAATGCACTCCCATAATACAAGTAACCATTGCACCTCCCAAAACCTTTACCCTCACATCTTTACACGGCTGGTGTCTTAACACCCTCTGCCACACGCCCATGCAGCTGCTCGCAGGGTAGTTTGTATGTGTAGGTATTGAAATGGTAAATACGGTTTATGACACTCTAGTTGTGAGAATATCACTGGTAGCGGAAAATAATACATAAAGCAACAATCGAGGTGAATGCACTTAAAAAATCTACTCCAGAGGCTTTATAGTAATCTACTTTTGAGGTTTTCACAACGTGAAAGAATCTCCAGGCAATTTGTGAAGAATCTTCTCACTGCCATGTCCAGACCCACTACGCACGCCAGCTGTTCACAGTACTCTGGGGATACTTTTAGCGAGGCATATAGGATGTGAAGTTCCCACTAGGCCGTAACTCCTCCAACCGTATTACCTCCCCGAGAGTGGATGTAATCTGCCTTTTCCCGTGAATGATATTCATGATTCCTCAAAGCCTTTCTGATACATCCATATGCATGGAGAGTAGACTGAGGCCGGCTTTTTAGAGTATCCTGATGGCTTCATGTTTCACGAGTTCTGCAGAGGGGATTCGCTTTTCATAGCACATTCGAAAAACGTAGTGAACAAAAAATATCTGAATTTCTACATTCAAAAGAACCTTGGAAGAATACTTTAGGGTATCAGAACCCCATCCGCTGGTCGCTAAGCAAATATGTTTCATAATACAATGAGTTTAGTACGTAAGGATACAAAGCAAATTATCTCTAGTTTGTGTAGGGTAAACAAATAATCGCACCACCTTTTTGCGTGCTAAATTTTGCTTTGAATAGTCACCATAGTGTTGACATTACTACATTTCACGCTTTGCTTTTGGGTAGTGGAAGAAAAAATGATAAGACGCAGTAGCACTAAATATCTTACAGTGCACCTCCTTTATTACATCCTGGATATACATGTAAGAAAAATCTCTGTAACAGGCACAAACTGTCAACAGTACGGTCAGAAAAATGGATAACGCACTTTTCAATGAACCATTCAAATTAACTTCCATTTTAAGGTAGATTCTTTCATCTTAGATGTGCCTAAAATCCCTTTCATTTACTGTTTGCCTTTGGGGAACGTTCTTTCAACAACAGTTTTATTAGGAATACACATACCGGTAATAAATACCAAAAGAGAATATTGAAGTAAATGCCCACCGAATGTTTGGTTAGTGATTATTACGACTCTTCACTGGCATACTTGATAAATATAAGGAAAAACTAATCTTGCACCAATGAGGATAACAACAGTGAGTCATTCTATTGAAGACATTGGTGTTCCACATCAAGTATTGATGTGTATCATAGAGTGGTATGAAAATTGTAAGTGCTTGTGCGCATCTCTAGTTGACGAGAATACGTAATGCGCATGCATGAGTTGTTGAGGAGTGCAGTGCAACCAGACGATGTGCCAGTCAAGATGTAAACCCGAACTGTGAACACGCTTCTGCGGTTTCAGAGCCGTGTATGTGCCTGACATGGCGAAGGTTGTAACTTGTATTGTATCTCATTGAGAATAAAGTAATTCTTGGCACCCGAAATTTAGTTTCGTCATTAATCTACTTCAGCGACATCACAAGTACTTCATTAACAGTCTGAATCTCCCCCATGTTTTCGTCCGTTTCATAAATATACTTTCCTTAGAACAAAATTTTGAAGCTAGCACGAAGGGATCTATTAAATACTGCTAAAATGTTAATAGTAACTCTGAATTACCCTTGCCATTAAATTTGGTTTAATACGAAAACGTAAAGTGCCAAAATTCGTTATCAAGCCAAATTTGCAACAAAAACGGCGTAATTTTGGACTTCAGGGTGGTGACTAAGACATTATTTAGAAAAGATAAAATAAAAACGTATTTCACCCACAGGATTTAAACGTGCTTTTTTAAAAAAAATAATAAAATTCGCCATGTTTTATACAAAAAATTCAAGGGCGGGCAAAACGCGAGCAGAATATTCCAAGCTAGTCTCTTTTCTCTTTCTTTATTTCCAAAAAGAAGACGATCGCCTGAGGAGGAGGCCATGCAGCCCTTTCATTTTTTCCCCAAGTCTCTTTGAAGTAGTATGCTCCAAAAATTCTCCAGCTTCCTTCTTTTTCACAAGAAAACCCGAACGCTAGCGTGGTCCTCGTAAAGAAAGCGCAAGCTAGCTCTTCGTCGACGCCTCCTCACTTATTAACGCAATTGAGGATAATTTTGGATCCGCCTCCGGGTTCCATTACGTGTTGCCGACGCTAAACTAGACAGAGGGGAGATGCGGACGTGAGCTCCAAAAATACTTCATAAAAAAATAGAATGGACCGAAAAAGAAAGTAATTCGTACCTGGCCGCTACGGAGCTTTGTGGCAGTTGTGCAGAAGATCCTTCACAAGTTTTGGCGAAAATCCAGCCGAGAAGTAATAATGTATTGGCGCTAAAAATCCTTCTCGACCAAGAACCGAATTAAAAATCATTGTGAATCCTATAAAATGCGTGAACCACCACATTATTATGATGGCAAAACTTTTCAAGCAGTTACGCAGAGTTTTATAGAGGAGCTTTGTGGCAGTTGCGCAGAAAATCCAACGGAGAATTATTACGGCATTGGAGACAAAAAAAAAAAAAACCTTCTCGGCCAACAACTGAGTTCAAAATCATTGGAAAGCCTAGAAAATACATGGACCATCACTCTTTTATGTCAGCGAAATTTTCAGACAGTTGCGCAGAGCTTTCTAGAGGAAGGAGTCTATTCCCCCAAAACTATTTCTACATGGGGAAGTAAGGTAGTCTCTTCGTTTGAATATTATAGTTTCCGATGCCAAAAATCTTAATTGGCAACTTCCAAATGCTTCATCATTAATGCTCATACACCATCTAGCTCCATATGGCTTTCTTTGTTTGTATGGGCTTCATCAATAGATAGCCAAAAATTTCAAGCGCATTTTGACAATGCTTCATTTTTTGATCGTACATATTAATTACGTAGAAAGTGAATATTCCATTTCTCTTCCAATTTTGTAGAGCAAAAATCAAAGTATCAACTATGAGACTGTACAATCTAGGTCGTGTTGAACATGTAAAACATCAGGATTCCCCACGAACTATCTTAGGTACTCTCCCTGATACAGTATGGACATTTTACATACTATATACGTAGCTACTCAAAACAAACTATCACCACGCGAACAAGAGTGGTATCGAAACATCAAGGAAGTCTGGCTACCACTGCACTTTTCAGTGAATGCTACCGACTGCGGACAAAATCGGTCTACATTCGGGAGGAAGGATATTCTTGCTTTAATCTGCAAATTCGTCCATTCCATCCCCCTTTCCTAATGAAAGTAATAAATGAGCAGGGATAACCCATATAGCTGCTATTATGTTATCACACTAGAGTTTGAAGACGTAATGCCCTCTTCATCTACCAAAATGACAGACACCTTCCCGTTCCACAGCATTTATGAGAAGTTCTGCTGGCAAAGATTCATTCCGTGTAAAGTTCTCACCAGTCCACACCTTCACAAAAAAGCCAACCCTCATCGACATCAAGAATGGCCAAGATAACTGCCACCACAATTCGCTACCACTGTACATGATCAAAATTCATCATAAATTGAACTGGCCTCTCCAGAAACAGCGGAACAGGCAGCGCACTCACGGTGTCACCCGCGATTCGTCGCCTAAGGCTGCGAAATTGACATTGAAAAATCTTTACGAAGGCGACTGCCACCATGTTTCACCACTCCCCATATCGTTAACTATTTTACGGCATAACGTCTTTTTCGTTTGGTATCGCTGCTAAACTCAACTCGGCTTCCTACCCTAAACTACTCTCTGCAACGAGGAGATCCCCGTTCCCGCTACCATTTCCCTTCACGTCGAGAGCCTTCCGATTAAGCATGCACAAGGCGTCCCGGGCTAAGATTAAGGAGAGCTAGCGGACGAGGATTCCAAGGTTCTTGCGGAAGGAGCTCTTGAGGGAGAAACGAGGGGAAAGGGGAGGCGTAGCTCGGCGCGCTATGGGCAGCGATAAGTGGTGGGAAGGAAATTTGGAATTAAAAGGGATGGGATAAAAAAAATATATGGAAGAAGAAGATCCGACTAAGGATTTCTTCTCCCCGGCCCAAGCGCTCGAGTCTGGCGGCGCCAGATGCAGGAGTTAGGGGAGGAAAAATAATGCGACGAAGGAGAACTTATGGTAAATCCGTCAATTAAGCTCGCCCAAAACGAGTACTATGATACGATCCGCGATCTGGCGGGCTCGCGGGCGATACTCTATGTCGATTTGGACCGTAGATTATTGTCTGGCTCGTCGGCGATAAAAACCTAAGTTTCCATTACCATGTACCTACTTTTTAGCACTGACATCGTTCCACGGGGAAGTGTACTGGAATTCAATTTTCTCAGCTCGGCTATGTAAATTTTCGACACTTCTGTATCTACACTGTTTCTAGAACATTCTTTGTGGAGAAAAGTACATGAATTTTGAAATAGAGTGCAGCTAGAGTTCGATATTCCTTTCTCATGCATTAATAAAGCTCACTTTTTAACGTTATTTTTTATCGTTTCGATCGTATTAAGTATTTTTTTAGGATTTTCAAGGATCGTTTTTTCAGATACCCCTTTCTTATACATTATTAAAGCTCACTTTTAACCTTTATTTTTCAATTAGCTCGCTCGTTTTTTAAGTATTCCTTATTCAATGTCTACAATCTAATAAAATCCTGTCACGAATAGTTCTAAAATACGATGAATGAAGCTTCTCTTCAATTATAAAATTGAAACAGGTACTACGAAGTCATAGATTGTGATTCTACCGGGACTGAAAATAGGGTTAATTAACAAAGTTACAATAATTACATTCTTCTTTCCAGTATAAATGCTATTATTCTAAACCTTTTGGTTTTATAGTAGTTTTGCGTCCTTACCTCTTGTAACTTAATTTCATTCCACTATTTTAATCATTCACGCAATTTGCAATCGCGCTGTTTTTGGTGAAAATAAGAAATAAAAACTTTTACTAATCATGACAGTTTTCTCTAATGGAAATATTTTTCCTCGTAATCCAAGATGTTTGCGGGTGGCAACCAACTGGCTACAGTTCCTGATTATTTCATTCGAGTGAAATTTGGCCTATCTGACACAACTTGCACTTTTCTCTTCAAGTGAGTCCTTACCATGGCGATAGTAACTTGTGAATGCAGTAAAATAACTACATAGCTACACACGCTCTTATCCAGAAATGAATGGTGCTATTGCTGTCGTAGGCATTTTAAGTTAAAATACGTCAACTTTCTTTGTAATGTATGAAGCCTTTTCAACCATCGCATGCATTCAAAAAATTATCCATAATCAGCTTTCAAATTTGCGAACTCTTTTCGTAAAATTTATAATTATATCATTAAATTTAAAATATTCCATTTTTTCTTAGCTGATTGCCAAAAATAATAAAACCATAGAAAGTCGAAGGCTCCATTTAATCCAATCATTCCTCAGATAGCACAGGCCATAATCGGGTTGTCACGATCGCAAACGAGGCACTCATTAAAAGTACTTTTTTTTAAGTTTCTGACACACACACGAGCAACTAATGACTTTTTCCCACAAAAATAATTGGTCGAATCGCTTTGAAGACGGTTTCTGCCGCGTGACTTCTCAATACGTCCTCCGCGCAATGAAAACAACTTGATTTATAATTTGGCCGCGTCGATAATTGACACGAAGCAATGCTCCCCGACTTCTCTCCCAATCTGGATTCGAGACCGCATGAAATTGACTCCTCTCCGGGTGGAAGAAAGAAAAGCACTAGCCATCCCAAGGTAAGCAGGTAACCAATTCCACACGATCCCGCTTCGCCCAACAGAAACGACAGAGCGGGGCACGGCGTCCTATCGCACTCCGAGCGACTTAGCCCGGCGGCGGCGATTGCTTCTGGGAAGTAGACGCTCACAGCAGGGGCGAGGGAAGGAGCGATAAACTAGTCAACACAAGAGAAGAGGGAGACGCAGCAGTCTCCGCCTAGAAAAGCTTCCTTTCCACGGAGAGCGCATTTGCGACGAAGAGGTCGAATCGGTCAGAGTAAACTTATCGACGACCCTATGGGAAAGAGATTCCTCCATCCTCTCACACAAGAGCCTCAACTCCACAAAGAGGTGTCCAAAAGTGGAGTCACTTCGATCAGGCGTGATAAAGAGAAGACGGAAAACTTTGAGGGCAACCGCATTCTGGAAGGCAAAATGAAAAATAAAATACTTAGGCTATATAAAAAGGTCAGGTGTTCCTCAATACCGGAATTGAACTATAAGGACATGTTATACCACGCTATTCATTGCCAATATTTTGATGAAATGACTGAATGGATGATGAAATGATAATGATCGAATGAAAAAATATGCTGGAATGAATCATACTACAAGACTACGTCGCATTAGGCTAAGGAGGAGTCATTGATGGGGAAGAGGAAATTGCAGTAAATAGAAGCTAGGTACATATATATAGTATAGCGTTTCAATGAACACGGCTCAGCCAGAAACTCATCGTTCACCGTTTTTCAGGTGGCAGCGCGAGTACTATATTGTTATTAAATCAATTCAAACATATTTCAAACAATTTAAAAGGAGTAGTGGTATAACAAATTTAAACATTCTTTAACTGAGATTTTGGCATTAAATTTGCAAAATATCGTAGCCCTTAGAACACTAGGAACGCTAAACAGTGTTCAATTCAAGTCGGAATATATTTTTAGGTAAATCTATAGGTTGATTTCCTATTTTTTCAACTGAGATTTAATGAAAATATATGGAAATAGATCAAGTGTTAGTAAATAGGAATGGCTCGAATTATTCACACGCAATTTTTTTCTGAAATATGATGATACTCTAAATTGCGTTGTTGGTTCAAAAACATGGTGAAACGAGCAGTCAAAAATGTTTAATTCCCTGTACGTATGAATTGTAATGTTGTGTTTGATGTAACATCCAATTCATAGATTGTGTATTATTGTGTTTAGGAGAGTCTCGTGGGAAGGCGATCACTACAATATAATTTGGGCCAATAGTGTCGAATGGCGGCCTGTAACTTACTTCAAATAACAATTTAACCCCAAGAGATCCTAATCACCTGTTTTGCCAGCTCATAGCTTCCTCATTACAGGCATTGAACTATAAGCACATGCTATACCACACAATTCATGGCATGGCCAATATTTGGATTAAATGACTGAATGGATGATGAAATGATAATGATCGAATGAAAAAATATGCTGGAATGAATCATACTACAAGACTACGTCGCATTAGGCTAAGGAAGAGTCATTGATGGGGAAGAGGAAATTGCAGAAAATGAAGCTAGGTACATATATTAAGCGTTTCGAAGAAAACGGCTCAGCCAGAAACTCATTGTTCACAGTTTCCCGGGCGGCGGCGCGTGCACTATCCTTGGAGTGCATTCATTCGATTTCATCAGAGGCAGACACTTTGAGCAGACGTCATTCGCGTCCCTCTGTGTATGTGAAAATGAAGCCCTGGTGCCGAACATGCCTCCGCTTCCCTTATATACCTACTCTTCCCCCAGCCACCTCAACCACTTCGTTCTCCTCTCTGCTTCCATCTTCCTCTGCCATTTAATTACGGGTGTTCGCCCCGGCGAGAGCAAATGCAAATCGACACGTTAAATTGAGGGAGCCGGGAGTCGGGGGAAGGAGTGAGTGAGGTAGACTTGGATCTTGAGAAGCCTTAGTCATAAAACGGGAACAGTGCTCAACCAACAAGCTCTCCTGCCGGCTAACTTTTTTTTTACTCAATAACACGAGTGGGTCGTGAGGGTGCTTGCCTAGAGTTGTTTATTCGGAGGGGTGTGGCTTGAGGTGGGAGAGCGTGAAAGGGAATGGATGTTGTAGCGGGGGAGATTTTTTTATTGCTTTTTTTTTATCCTGTACGAGTAACATTGAATTTTGGAACTCTTGATGACGCAACAGCGACGGAACGTAGCTGTCCCATTCTGTGGGACGCGTAAAGGTCTGCCCAGATCCAGCCAAAACTCTAGTTTAATTGCAAATTGTACTTAACACTAAATAATTTATTCGCCTTATGACCAGTTGTAATAAAATTTAGCAATGAAATCAATAGTTATCACATCCATAAAGTTATGGAACTCAGAAAAATCTTCGGGTTGCAAGAATACATTACCAGTTTCATAAATTATCTAACAATAGTTAATTACTTCGCATGTTTGATCTTATCTACCACCGCGGAGTCAATGAAAATGAGTCAATATATGAATGTCAATGAAAGTCAAATAAAAATGAGTCAATATATGAAAGTTTATTGCATGTATGATTGCTAATGTACATAGTAATTAGTCAGTCTGAGTAAATAAACCGGCCATAGGTCACATAATAACTCTTTTAACAAGTAATTAAATCTCTATGCGGTTCGTTGCGCTTCCGTCATCTTGGCTACGATGGAAATTTTTATTAAAATATGAGACCATTAGAAAAACCAATAAATTTATTGGATGTTACTGCAACACATATTGAATAGTTGTCATGGCTTCAGGGTCCAATAACTCTATCGAATACGCATGTGTTGTTCCTGCAACTAAGCATTAATCGTGTCTGGCATAGCATATACGTTCCGAAGGTTTCTTTTCCGTCCCGAGCGTATATTGCTATCCCGGACAAGGGGGCGTGGTACGGCGTTGTCACATCGACGTCAACTCGGGACTTGGTAATTTTTCTCTGAGGTGGTAAGTTTCTTTGGGCAGGAGAGTACAGTTGAATGTTCGAACTAAGGTAGATATAATTTTCAATGGTGAAAGTAATAACAATGATGCCAGTAATTTTAAACATTTTTTTCACGGCAAATTTGATTCAGTTATCCTCTCAGTTTTAAATTAGGAGAAACTGAGGATGAAATTTCACGGGGACGAAAAAGCCGCTGGTATTCTGAGTATCTTACTTAGGGAAGACTAGTCGGGTTTTCCATTGATGCAAACTCCATCCATCCCTGTTTCCCATGATATACTAGTTTTCCATGCCCTATGACGATGGACGACCCATATACAAAATCGTCGTTTGACAAGAAGGGTTTGACCAAATGGAAAACCCGGTTAGTACACAGGATCGGAATGAAATTTTCCACGAAAAATTCATAGGACTTGACCGGTATTTAACAACATAAACATCATATGCCAGGAAAGAATCAGATCCTTCTAAAGTAGCTGGTTTCTTTGGGAGTAATTTAGCCACTTACCGCTTGCGGGCGTTAAAATTTCATTCAGTAGTTTATAGAAACGATACAGTTCAATGCATTTATATTATTTTCTTATTTTTAGTCAAGAAGCTTTCCCCACCATTAAGACGACTGAGCGTTGGGACGCATCTGAATCTTAGCACGTTTGTTTAGTCAAGCCCGCCAGCAGCCTTTATGTCACACTGGTATGAGGGAGTGCCATATGGTTGAGAATGGCTGTTATTTATGATTCCTACCGATTCATATTTGGCTGCGTTAATGGATAACTTGCCCACTGTTTTGCATTAAAATGGATGTATTGATTTTTGTACATGTTTCATCATGTTGCTTTTTGGGATTCATTTTGTACATGATGGTTAAGTGTTTTAAATTGCGCCTTAGGCAAACGAAGAGCCTACATATTCTTTGATAAGTTGATTTGCCAAATTTAGATTGTCGGGTTCATTTATCATGTAAATGGTTGTAGGGAAAATTTTTCAGCTAGACTTACACGACGTTCACCACCGTGTAGGCGACAGACATCAAGGAGAATCATCAAGATAACCAAATATTTTAATCCTAAGACAGTGAAAACAGCCAATCTAATAGTAGAATTCAAACCCACAACCTAAAGTTTACCGTAAGTTGGAAATTAACTGTTAGTAATTTCATATACGAAAATATGTTAACTCATATCTCACTTTTCCTCATATTTGAAAATTAGTTTCCCTTCGCATCATGAACATTGTCAAACCATCGTGCATTAACATGTTAATACGGTGCTTAACGCACTAGGTTTCAACAACTACGTAGGTAAGTTAATCATACCTACAAAATCCACACCCGTAAAACCTACATTTCAACATTTTCATTCAAATTGAATGGAAACTGAAGTAAAAACAAGAGTATACCATTATAACTTCACTGAATTCAGAATGTTTTTCAAGGTAGATCAATACAAATGCAATTACTTCGATTGCGTCAATATTTAATATCCATGGGATGCGGGAATACATGCAATTATTCATAGTATATTATCCCCACAACAGAGGCGAAAGCTAATTTGCTAATTTATAATCTTGATATGATTGCATCACTTCATTACTTAGCTGTCCCGCTCGAAAAACAATTGAATTTCACTTCATTTCATGCAGATCACAGCGCATAGACGAATATCTGTAGAGAAGCAAACTGTGAACGCAGGAGAGATGTTCTTAACTACCAATGGTTGGCGTTCTGTTTCGACCTCCCGGTTCACTCAGTTAACCACTTCATTAAAGCAGAGATTTCTTTATTTATTTATTTTATTTTATTTATTTTCACTTACAGCACATTAGGCCTTTTTACGTCGGGTGAACAACAGTAACAACGGACGAGACACAGACACCTATGTCCCGGGCAGATAATATTCTACCCAAGCGGGACTTGAACACGCGACCCTCGGGTTAGCAGTCGAGGACTTTACCCCGCCGCCACCGGGGCCGATGTTACATCTTCAGCCACGTACAATAATTGTGTATATTTCCAGGACTGAAAGTTGGCCCATTTCAAGATTGAGTCTAAAATGGCAACGTGAACTCACTATATTACGTATATACATATCCCACTAAGACAGATGCACACATATCAACCAATTCAGATACCTATAGCTAAAGAGGATAAAAAGAAGCAGATGAGGAAAGTCACATCACAAAGATGCCAATATTCTACGAAAGCCACATTAATTGTATAACCCATATCTACTTGCTAGCATATGTAACACGGCATGCTTCATCAACACATGTAGTTGAAGTATCTTAAATTGTTTTAAGACACTGTATCTGGCTCTGCATTATGGAATTGTCCCATTAAAAAACAATAAATAATTTAACTTAATAATTCCACTTTAATGTATTGGATCTACCAGTTTCGTTTCAACAGATTTAATATTCTGGTGATTTTCAGGAAAGTTTTGTCGTCTGCATCCGGAAGTATGCGAGAGGGGTGGTAAGTTTAATCACCAAAATACGATGGTAACAGCACATCGACGGAGCAAATATTTAAAGAATAGTTTATAGTACCACCAAATGTATAGAAGTAAAGTCACAGAGCCACATATAAACTCTGTAAGGTTGATTAATGCACACAAAAACGATAGAAGTTCACCACTATGAGGAAACTTCGGGAAATTTTTCATTAATATTACGTCTCTAGGTTTCTTAGAGTTTCCGGCACAAATTAACGCAAAAATAGGCTGAAGATTAAGAGCAGATGCTCCGTCCAAAAGAAAACCACGTCTCCCGAGTGTTTACGGGAGCCTCGGATTGCCGTACTACCCGCTGATTATGTTTTAATTGGGGGATTCAAATGAAGATCGAACGGCAACACCATTTCCCAACTTCCCATTGGACGAAGAATCCAATTAAACCCCTCTTTCTCCCGCGACTCCGGCAGTAATTCAAAATGAAGACAAACTTTGCCCCGACGAGCACAAACACAGGAATCGATTCTTTAAAACTGTCGCCCCGGCCTCAGGTGAAAGCGATGCCATAAATCAGCGGGGCCCCGGTAACTCCTGGTTACATTGTGAGCGCCAAAACCCGGGCAATAATTAATGTCCGCCCGTTTCAAGGGTTTGACCCGCGTACCAGACCTCGCGAGAAGGCAGTCCTCGAGGGGAGTCTGGGCAAAGATTAAGGAGGGAATGAGAACCAAGCGTTAATAGTTCAAACAAAGGCCTATATCCCCTTTCTATTTTTATCGTCCGATCGCAGTCCCGATAATTAATCCTCTCAAGAGCGTGTGAAGTCGCAATAAAAAGAATCTATAAAGATTATCCATCAGGAGCGAATTTCGTAGCGTAGTACAAGTCTTCTTTTTTTTGATAAATTGCATTTCATTAAGGGGTCCCACGCCATTAATTCACAGGCGGAGCCTTAACGATAAGGGATTATCATCGCGTTTTATTTCACCAGCTCGCCGATAGGAGGCGTCACCGTCGCTCCCTCTTTTCGATTTTGGAGGGCGCCCTAGTAATTGGCAAAGCTTCGATCAAGTCGTTAACGTCGTTAAATATTTCGTCACTCTATTTCAAGATTCCAGACCACACTAGCCGGGAACTCTCTCGAGGGAATGAAATTTGAATTGAAAAGGCGGCGACGTAAATTAATTATTACGGCATTATATCAAAAGCTTAAGGGACGGGGGGGAGGGAGGCTATGAGCTGACCCATATTTCTTTTTTCTTCTTTCATTTGGAGCGAACTCATTCAGATTTTCCAACTAAGAGCCTAATGAATTATGAAAGACGAGGGCCTGAAAAAGAAATAAGAAAAATGTGTTGACGAGCTACATTTTTAAGGACGTAAAAATGAAAAAAGTAGGGTATGGAGAGAGTTTAGTCTACCGAGCCTCCCACTCGAATTCTCAGACTTAAAGAGAAATAATTAATTCATGGATGTACAGAGAAGAGCAGATTTTTTCGTGAGAACGGTTGTAAAGAATAATCGAACGGCAAGAACAAAAAAGGGTACCTTTAATCTATAACTATGATAATCAATATGACTTTAGAAATTGACAGCGGAATGTTTCGTTACCTATGCAACACTTTCATTCAATTATTTACAGGAACATCCTCGCGAATAAATCATCATGGGTGCAGTAATTTTTGTTTTTATCTTATTCCCAATAAGACAAAAAGCCATACCTCTACAGTGCTTTTTAAACAAAAACAATGACTCTTGCGATTCAAACGGAACATATCTGTATCGGCCATTTTCCATGGTGAATGATTGACGCTAACGGTAGAAATGAAAAGTCACATAAAAATGATTACGTCATTTCAAACACGCAAAGAACAAATCAGTCCTCAAAGGATTAAATGGCAATTACACAAACAGTGTTATGATACGGAGGGATTTTCTTACAAATATCATAAAGAAGAATTATCCAGCAGACCTTAATCTTCAAACTTTTAATTCTTACACATGCAGGAAGATTTTCAGCCAAAACCAACGAATTTTGGAGAGAATTTCTACAATAATTTCTTAATTTGAGGTACTTAACGGAAATTCATGCACTGTCAACTTCCACTTCTTAAATTCAAACCGTTATAAATTACACTTTTATGCTTTATTCAGACCTTCTAAAATGCCCATGTACGTTACCTATCAGCTTTTGACTGTGACTAAAGTGAAACTCCAGGTTTCCAGGTATAAAATATCCTCTCTGGTTTTCGACAGCCCAACATAAAGTGAATGAGATATTAGGTGCCGCACAGTGATAACATCTTCAGAGTCCTTGTCAAATTTAGTGCATTATATTTTTGCAAGTCAATAGTCGTCAAGCGTAAAGTGTCAAAAAACTCCTAATGTTGACTGGTGTTATCAATGCATTCATGAGGTCGATCACACCTTATGTACCGCTTTGAGAATAAAATCAGAATGAATAATCCATACGGATAAAATCTCTATCAACTCGCCGCACGTACATAACATCGGTTAGGATACAGCACACAAAAGCAACGCAAAAAATCACATACCAGGAGCGAGGGATCATATTTTTTACCAAAGAATCCTGCGCTTTATTCATCTGATATTAAAACATGCCCAAGTTAAGAAAGCGTTATTGGGAAAAGACAACTACTGTGATAGACTCAAAGAAGATAGGAGTACTAGAAAAGAGTACGAGAAAACACTCTTGTGGAGCCGTAATGCACTATGATTCGGAAGAATGGACCATTGAAAAGCTAACCAAAAAAAGAGTTGAAGCATTCGAAACCTGGTGCTGGAGGAGGATGCTGAAGATATAATGGACGGACAAAATAAGAAATGATGAAGTGTAAAGAAGAGTAGAAGAGGAAAGGACCGTATGGAACACCATATAGAAAAGATGAGAAAGGTGGATTGGACACACCCAGAGACACAATGGGTTTGTGAAGAACATAATTGAAGGCAAAATAGAGGGAAAAGTCCCCAGAGGAAGACCCAAGAGTAAGTTCATGGATGGACCAAATAAAGAGGACAGTATATAGATAGAGATACCAGAAGGTAAGGGAGCAAGCATTAGACAGTAGTAAGGGTTACAAACAGAGGTAAAAGTTTGAAGCAAAGGCTACAGACAACCAATCTTAGGATTGAATAACCAATGATTATGGGTACTATGGGTTTTACTTTTTTTTCATAGTTTTCACCGGTTATGAGGATTACTCTTCATTTGCTGTGATAAAAAAATATGTTAGGAGAATGTATAATAGAAAAGTAAATGAAGGCTGATTTGTAGTAAGCTATGAATGAAAATTGCAAAATTAGTGCGTCTGGGGTTACGAAAAGATGGCAGACAGGACACGCCGACGTTACATCTTCCAGGGTGAAGGGCTGCAGTCAACCAAAATCCACTAACAATAAGAAAAATCAAATAGGTTTTTTTTCTCACAGTTTAATTTTAATCCACCAATTTCATCGCATAGACGATATCTTCAATTTAGCTTAATTGAGCTAGGCAAACTGAACTGAAATGAGCTCAAAACCTGAATATTGCGCCTGTGCCATGAAATTGATCGTTTAATATAAAACTGTGTGAAAAAATTACCGAGTCAAATTGAGTTTTTACACATAAGATCGAAGTGGCCACTTCGTCTAATATTTTCTGAAAAATTTTTCAAAAAACAGACGGTAGCAAATATGGAAATCAAACTATAAACATACAAAGTATTTATGCACATCTTACAATGTCATAATATTATACAAAAACAACCCCTCGGTAAGCTGATTATCATTTGGATAAGATACAATATATTTTTCACACATAAAAAAGAGCAATGTCGTTGTAAAATTATAAAGCTTTCATAGAGAAAATGAAAACGAGGTAAAGTGTTTCTTAAAATTGTATGCAAAACACAATCCCCCCCTTGAAAATACGTATGTGAATTTATGTCCGTGCTTACAGAAAACATATTATACGTGTAGCTATAATTCTGGTAGATCCCCAGAAATCCCAAATGAAAAGATGCTACTCAAGATATATCTGGCTTACGTTACATCTTTCTCATTAAGGTAACACGGCAGGTCCAGAAAAGATGAATCTATTCAGATTTCACTTATCGAATCTTTCACAAACTCCTCTCTGAAGCAGGGAGGGCACAAGGACTTGGAATTAGAGCAGTGGAGCACTTTCGCAAATTAAATTTAATTCTGAGCTCGTCAACGGGGGAGAAGTTGTGAATTCAGTTTATATACTTCGCAAATAAAACTCCCTTTGGCAACTTCCTAGGACCTCTGAGATGGGTTTCAGACCCCTGGCTGACGAGTTTGGAACCAAGGGAAAATAAGAACCATTCATGTAAATTGATTTCAATCGAGCAATGTCACAATCGCGTCCAAATCAACGCAAATGAAATCCACGCGTAAAAGTTTTTTCAATTTTCAATATCATTTCATCTCATTTTTCTTCACAATCTGATCAGCAATAGACCTTTACGATTCTCAGGACAATTGGGAATCAAAATAAAGTTAAAATCATACAAATCGACAACTTCTTAAACTTAAACTTGAACGAAACGCGGAGCACACTCATCCTAAAACAATCCATGGGTAAGAAAAAACTGGAATGACATGAACAGCAAACCATGCTTTTAAAAAGTATTCAACTTCAATAAAAAGAATAATTTTTGGTAACTTTAACCGGCAACCTTCCTTTTATGTCGCTGGCCAACCTGAAAATGGAGAAATAACCGCGCATTCTTTCCCATTTGGAAAGTTAACGGAAATTCCGCCGCATTTTTATTTAAACTCGGCAAGAATGCGATCGGAAAGTAAAAATATTCGCTTGCTCATTCGGAGAAGGCACGCGAAGAGGGTCGGAAAATCATTAGCAGGGAGGTCAGGAGAATATGCATTACGAAGAGTACAAGCAATTTAAAATAAGAAGAGAGTAATTAGGGGCTTTTAGCCGAGGTTGACGAATATTTTACTCTAAAAATAGTTATGGAAACGCTTGTTAAAAGATGGTGAACATTTCCAACTTGAAAATTACCGAGGGTAAATTTATATATTTTGAGGATGACGAAGAACGACTAGAAGCATACGAAAGTAATTCTACTAGTAACTCTAGTTACTCGTAGCACTAGTAACTCGTCCTTGTGTCTGGCAGGCAAAGGAAAGAAATGTAGATTTTTGAACCTGAATAAGGGTGTACCCGCTTATATGTGTACCATAATTCTCCAGACATACACTTCTCCAAGGCAAGCACCATTGAAACGAAATGAAATCAATTAAAATCAAATTAAATGAATTCCCACAGTGTTCAAATTTTAGGAGTTCTATAGAGGGTATTTTCATGGTAGAGGGACTTAGACACATTTTGATTCTACAACAATAATGCCAACTCAGTATTGAAAACCTTCTTGGCAAATTAATCTTAAAAATATAAATTAAATGCGGATCATAACGGATAGCAATAATTCTATCCCAGGTTAAGTGAATTTATGTGTGCCTTAAAGAAGGCCGAAGCCGCACAGATGTGCATTTAATATTCTTGAGTAAAATACCCAAAAGTGAAGAAATATTTTACCACCAGAGAATTTACAAAACCTGGGATATTTTCCACTTAAACTAGGCTAATCTTTCCTAAATTTTGAAAGTTGCGTTTACTTGTAGAAAGAAATTATAGATGAATTAAGAATAGAGAAGAAAAATGAAATTAGCCCAATTCTCACACTCGAGTGTCCCATGCCCTTGGGGCGAAAGCTTCTAAATTTGCGAGATATATGCAAGACGGCAGCGCCACGTTATTTAATCTAAAGACATCGTTCTCATAAGGCTAGGCTAGGAAATAGTTTATCAGCCACTAATTGATCGTACTCTGGTCACACTCGGCCTATATTCCGAGAGTGTGGCATGATGACAAGGAACCGTCATAATTACTTTTGACCTCAACGGACTTATTCATGGAGAGCCACATCGGTTCAAGTGCATTGCAAAACTTGACGCAATTCCTCGTCGGGCTTTTGAAAACCCCGATGCGGAGTGATTGGCTTCGTCAATAAATCCCTTTAATGTTCTCACCGCAAAGCGCGAATCATCCCTCTGAGTAGCGGCGAGCAATTCGAGCACCTCTACTTGTACCGGGCTTGATTAATAAAAAAATCACCCTTAATGCCCTTCAAAATGTCAGTAATTGCAAGAAAGTTTAACCTTCCAGAATAGAAACTAGGAGGAATTTTCAATTGAAAAAACTCGATCAAAGCTTTTAGATCAATATTTTTGATTTATGGCTTCCAAACTTTATCTGTCAAATTTATTAAGCAGTATTAGTAGTTTATTTGACTACATCATCAATATGTACGTTCAAGAAAAAGCCATAAATGAACCAATATATTTCTCCCCAAATCAGTGGTTTGTAATCTTTTCTCCCTCTATTCGTTCCTTGAACCTTAGTTCAGAATATTATTCTTCTTCCGAAGATAGTCAAAGATGCATTCTTCAGAATACGCGTGTTTAAAAATCGATTTTAATATGCACTCAAAAACTTTACTGAATACCAGACAATAAACTAAAACTAAATAAAAGATGTTAGGTTTTAACGAATATAAAGAGCTTTTTTTCTAAAAATTGGCCCATTTCACCCTAAAACCCAAAAGAATTTTCCACTGATAGAGAATCTCTGCCACAGAAAGAGCAACGGTTACAGTACCAAACAGAATAATCATGTCATGCACTGTCAAGGCATTGGCTCAATTCTCGGGAATTAAAACATCCCTTTTATAATCTTTTGGATGAAAATTAACGGGTGATCGATCAACAAGATTCATCATTAAAATGAAAATTGTAGTGAAGCAGCAAAATAATTACAACGACAAATATAGTATTTTCATAATACTTGGAATGATTTTGTGAAAATACATTACTCTGGCAGTGCAGTAAGTGGCAGCACCATCTATACTGTTACGTGCCCGTACGTGTATTTTAATGTTAATCACCTTTTTCTCTCCAAAATATAAGTTATTTTTAGATAACAGAAATATTTATGGAGATAGATTGAGACTGTAATTTTTTGATCAAATGCTGATTACGCTTAAGGCATAAAATACAACCTGGAAGTATTTAAAATTCCCCTGTCGATTTGCCAATTTAGATGACACAACACCAGTGCGTACGATTTAGTTAATAGGAACTCGTAAAACTATACATTTTTTGCAAATTACACTACTCCAAATACCGTAGTCTGATAACAGAGTAGCTTCAAGAATTGAACGTGATCTACCGCAAATATATCGTAAGAATTATGTTTCCAAAATATGATGTAACTGTCAATTTAACAACCAATCTTCAAAACTCTAAAGATCCAGTAGTTTACAAAATAAAGTGCACTGATCGAATAAAGTGGAAGCGCTATACAGACCATATGCGGTCCAAGGAGAGGGGTCAGTACAGGCAATGGACCCCCCCTCCAAATGTAATGTATAGGGAGGACCCCCCCCTCCAAACCCACGAACTCGGCGTAGTTTATTTTTTTAATAATACTTAAACTAAAAACATATATAATTTTTTGAGATTATAATTTGTTGAGAGGAACAACAGTGGTTGTCTAACGCTAAGTTGGAGTTACTATACATATGCATGATAATATAACCTTCTTGGATTTGCCGTGCTGATCGTGATTTGAAACTTCCTTTTAATTTACAAATTTTTGCGGAAAATTTGCCGTGATTGTAAATATGTACTTATCAGTTTAAGTTTTGTGTGTGTGTGTGTGAAATGCTAATCAGCCTTTGTTCACCGATATATAAGCAATTTTCAGAGAAGAGACACATTTTTCTTCTTCACTCCAAATCTTAATATATAAGAATCACATGAGATTGCGTATCAAAATAATTTTGCGATTAGTGGAAATTTTGTGTCATATAAGGAATTATGTGCTCAGTAAAAACTTGCTTTATTTGAAGAGGAAACTTTTGTTTACAAACCACTAAAAATGATACATTTTGCACATTTTTCGTCACGAATTTTGCAGATATTCCATTTCCCCAGAGCCGCTGGTTCCACCCCAACTGCCCGAACCTTTGGTCCGAAGCCGCGCCTGATGCCGACGGAGTATTTTAGGTAGAGAGCATTCGAACCAAACAATTTCGGCCAGTCGATGCTAAAGATGGCGATACTTCCAATTCGTCCATAAAAGAGATGCAGTTCTACAACAATAGGCTTTCTCGTGATGTCTGCTGCTGAAGCGCTAAAAGGAACTGAATGGCTTTGTTGGAATCAAATCGGTGAAAGGAAATCCGCGCGAACATTACATCAACTATTTTGTCGCACAATCCCTTAAGCATTCTCTCAAGCCCGCTGCGAGTCGTGCAACGTAATGACGCACCGTGATAAAAAATTGACGAGAAAAATCCAGCGTCCTAAGCGGTCACTTGTTTCAGCCCGCGAGTGAACAAACGCAAGGGATAGACCCGATGAAATATGCAAAAGAAAGATTCGTGCTTTCCCAGAGTAGCGTGCACATGCGAGAGGAAACCTAATTCCGTTGATGAATTTTTAATCCGTCGATTTCCCCACAGCGCTTGACCACAGGTACGAGTCGACGAGGGCAGTAATGAAACCAGGTAGGAACGTGAAACGAAACTGAAGGAAGCGATCCTCGGCAGAGTTTCGTGACGGGGATATATTCGGTGCAACCGAACCAAAGTGAAACGTAACCATTAACATACAGGCTGGATCAGAGCTCAAACATTTGGAAATTTTTCAGAGTATTTGTTGTAACAAATTAAAGTATTCGAGATTGAGTTATCATACCGTGCGATAATTCCACAGGGGAAAAAAATTATCCTACTTGACCTGGACTCCAGATTCTTCATAATCGCTCCAAGTGTTTCAATCATATGAAGTACCGAACGCAAAATTTAATATATTTTCATAATAAGTTTTAACTAATTAATAATTTGTACTATAATCCATGGGACTCAAGTGTTTCCTTGAATTCTCTCAACTTATTACAGGATTCCCTTAATGCGGTTGTATTTTTCTCAACAAAAATCTCACTTTCGGTTACTAAACACACAATACTGGGCACACACGACCACGCTATAGGAGGGTAGCACTTAATTGATTAAATACATCTTAAAATGAGTTTTTATATCATAGGGCTTATTAAACAAATAATTTCAACAATTATATGGCAAATAAGTCAGTACTACACGACGGTCCAAACGGGTGAAAAGGCTCCATTCGCGACTTGCATGGCCTCATTTCTGTTCCTCTTAATAGAAGCTGTAGAAGGTTTGGGGACTTCAAAGTGCTTTCATACTTTTCATTAATGTTTATTTAATTACATATATTGATTTGAAAATTTTCTGATTACATGCTGACTCAGAAATAAAGAAAAACTAGAGGTGGCACCCGGGTACCCTGGGTGTGTAACAACGTGGTAAAAGTTGGGTGTGCACATCAAAATTATGCGTAATTTACCTTTGAATGAGTATTTTTTCGGTTAGTAAGAGTGGCTATTATTTTGCAAGTCCTTCAGTAAACGAGCATGTTAAATTTTTTAATTTGATATTTATTAGTGTCAGCTAAATTCAAGAATGAAACTTCAGGCTCAATACATGGAGGCTTAAACTGTCGCGGCACACTTATATGGGAATGTATTTAGGGTCACAGAGAGAGTTCAGACCAAAGGACAGTCAGGCTGAGGCAAAGGACACCTATTGCGCGCGACTATTGCGACCCCCGTGACCCTGGTCCAAAGAGAGAGCTAGCGGGGATTTGGGTCATTGGGGTAGGGAGAAGGGGGGGCTTAAAGGGGAGACGTTTGGGCCCCAAAACTACCCGCGTAATCCTGCTCAAAAGGATCGGACGCATGCCTTGTTAATATTCAACGGCGTTGAAATTTTACGTCGCTGGCACCATGACAGCCGCGTCGGGCAGGCTCCTTTTATAACTGGGTTTTCGCAGGAGAGAGCTGCAGGAAAATTCATCGCCATCTCTCCTCTGTGCCGGACAAACTTGTAGCAAATAAATCCTTTTTTCCGCACTTCTAGTCACGGCTATAATCTGATAAATGAGCCTCTTCCATGCAGAATTACTTAGCCATTGCAGCGGGGAAGGCTGTGGAATCTAAAGACACAATATGTCGAGGCCGACTATCGAGGAATGAAATCGAGAAAATGATGTTAATAGACTGAATTTTGCACTCATTTTTAAAAGCATACCATCACTACTACCACCTCATTTTGTTTTAAAAGTTCGGATTCATTTTATTTTATGCAAGAATTGATATCTCATAGCTTCCATGAATGAGAAACATCATGGGTTTCATCAACTAGGCGACATGTGTTAGTGACCATGGATTTTCAAATATTTGCGCTAAGAAAAAAACAACTTCGTATAGTGATTAGACTGAAAATGTAACTATGTTAAAACCCTGGTATTTTTAATAAACAATGCAAGGTAGAATTGGAGAGTGACATGTACATTTTCATGCAGTGAAATTATGGGTAATGAACAACACAAACAAACAGTGGAGTAGAGCCAGAGATGACGTTTCTCACTTACCACTATGAAGGTTCAAATTTTCATTCGAACCGTATTAATATTGTTGTGAACTTAATAATATATGCAAAAACAAGGATAAACTATTTTCAATAACTATAACCATTCTAGTAAGTTCACAAGCTCAGGTCTATGAGACGATAAAAACACTCTTGCCGGGAATTGGTAGAAAGAAATATCACTCATTACCTGAGCTAATGATTTATTTTCATTTCGTAAAGCCTACAAGAGCATCTCCCTCATGCCCACTTCATTCGGACTACTTTCATTAAAAAACTAAACTGGGCACTCAGTTTTAATTTTTACAGACGCGGAGGCAAAGTAGAAGAAGGATCAGGGATTCAAAGCCGTCAAGTGATAAGTTGACCACCCTCGAACCATTTCACTGGCCATGGAAGTGGAATAACACTCTTCGGCGCCATTCACAATGAAGCACGCCCTTCATATTTCACCTACTTTGATGCGGCAATCGTGAAAGGCAAAGCGATAGAGGAGCCCCGCCGGAATAATGATCCTGCTCTCCTACGGCTCCGGCTTAAGCGTTAATAAGTGAAGCATGGGGGAGTCCATTACTCCACACAGCATTGGGTTTTCAGTTGCAGAGGAGAAGGAAGTTGGTTCGCGAGGAAGGAGGAAGGGAAAGCCATAGACGTTCAGATGTTGGGGATAAATAGTTGCCCTCAATCTCCACGCAACCCCGCATCAAAAGCATTTTTTTCCAGAGCTACTCATTGATAGAGAAGAAAATCGGAAATAAGATTAGTCAAGTAGAGAAAGAATTGAAGGTTTTTTTAATGACAGACATTCCGTATTATTAACGGAGACAGTATTCATTTTTCTCAAACTTAAAGAATGAATAGAATACAGGGATTTTAATGACTCAACATGTTGGTAACATTAGTAGTTTCAGGCGTAACTTTGAGGAATTTTTTAGCATTATAATGATGACTCGTAACTTTGTGATTCCACATATCTTTATTTCGAACGACTTGGATTTCGACGTTCAACGTCACCTTCAGGTGACGATCAGGTCGTCGGTCGACGGTCATCTTCAGGGTCCTGAATATGACGTTGAACGTCGAAACCCGAGTCGTTCCAAATAAAGATAAGTGGAATCACAAAGTTACCAGTCGTCACTATGATTAACATGGTAACACACAGAAGTCACCTTAATATACAGATTTGAGACTTTTAACGACATTTATTTCTTTCAAGTCTTACACTAAACCTTTATAAGCCTAGGATTTTCGCAATAATCTAAAAAAGTATAACGGAGAGCGATCAGTATTATTTTAAAAATAACTAAAGCTACTCACTGATAGGGATGAAAATGAGATAAGAGAAGCAAGATTAGTCAAGTGTAAATAGGTTATTTTGCCATAAATATTCCGTATTAATAATGGAGACAGTATTCAATTTTTATTCAAACCTAGAGCCTTTTTTTCTAATGCTTGAAGTGAATACAGGGACCATACTGACTCAAAAATATGATAAAATACAGGATTCAACTAAATAAACAGGTATGAGACTAAAACTCTACTTGTTTCCTTTAAGTTAGACGCTGAACAGTCATACTCGAAGGATGTTTGCAAAAATATAATAAATTACTATGAAGAGCGATTAATATTATATTTTAAATAACTAAAGAAGAAACGAACAAAAGAACACCATTTTGCAACGTGACAGATGCCTCACAACCTTCTTAATTAATAATATATCCGTGGGACGCAGAGCCGTTCCCATGGAAAATGGCTCCTATTTTTGGCAAATATTTCCGCGGGAAGAGCGCTAATTGACTGATATTTTTAGTTTAACTGAATATTTTTAATAAAACCAAAATCTAATTTAAATTATGTAATTTTAAAACTAGACATACATTGACAACAGCGACTAATAAATGATAAATTCAACCAGCTTCGGAAATATTTGAACAGACATCAAACGACGCAAAACGCCTTACCACAAACACCACAATTATGTAACCTCCCTCTCGAAAATCAATTTTGACTTTCAATGTAATGGCCAAATTTTCGCGCGTCGATCAATTTAATGACTATGAGACTACAACGCGGCTTTATGATAAAAATCACATAATCAGAAGGTAATTAGATAGGAAAAACATTTTCCAATGTCATAAATTCACTTGATATTCAATAGCTCTGCAGCTGAATTCTAATTTTATATCCTTTATGTCCGATCGACAGCGAAGTAACGACTACCCTTGCCAAGAAGATTCATAAAATATTGAATAAAGCACTCTCGTAACGTTTTATATAGTGAATTTTTAGAAACTGAATAATCAATATCGATTAATATCTCGGAGAAAGGCTTTCGTACGGTCATTGGGTGTGACGTATAACCATGCGTTATCTTCCTCGAATCCTGCTTATCTTACACCAAGTTGGACATCGGCCAGACATGAAATACGTATTTGAATCTTGAGATATCTGTCGACTGGAGGATTCAATTCTCCTCAAATTTTGACAGAATTGAATACTGATATCAAATTATTAGCATAAATGTATAAGCTGGCAAAAGGATAAAGGAATGCTGTTCGGAACAAACCACTAAAACCTACCAATTGATGGTGTCTGGCAAGTGAAGACAAAAGTAGCTGAACCATCTTGAAACTGCGGGACACTCAGTAGGAAAAAATAAAAAATACATTAATTTAAATGAGGATATATTTTCGATCCACACATTTATTAGATACATAAAAAAACAATATACGAGCCACATTATCTAACACGAAATTTACTAAGGCAAATAGTTGATAAATATTAAAGCAGGTAAACTCTTTTTTCTACTCCGCTTTTAGAATAAGATTAATTCTAAGAAGATACTTCTATTTTCTAAGAACATGGGACCCTCTAGGGATTCGGAGGCTACACGCAAGGCTTAGCTTGCTTGAGAAACTCAGAACTGGTGTGTTTCATAGTGGCACTGAGAATATTATCATGACGCCTCACTCCATCTCTAGGTCTGACAGAAGCGATAAAATAAGAGAGATACATTGCCGAAGAGATCGGTACAAAAATCTTTATTTCCGCGCACAATAAGCGACCGCAATAAAAACTGAGCTCCACTAAATACACCTCCCATAATACACGTCCACATTTCACCCCCAAAACCTTATCCCTTAAATCTTTCCACTGGTGGTGTCCTAACACACCCCGCCACACCCCCATGCGGCGGTTTGCAGGGTATTATTTACATGTTGATGAATTTTAATCCGCGTTGCAAATGAAAAATGAACTATATACCAATAAACTGTTTTTCACTACTTTATTATCAAAATTCTTCGTGACTATAATATGACGATATTCTCTGGAACACACATTAATGAGGAACCTACACAAAAATACGTAAATGCCCATAGTGAATAACACTACTGAGGGTGATATTTTGAAAATGAAAACAGAATGAATAATTGGAGCAGATACGGGCACATTCAGATATGCCTTTGATCAATAATTTCGGAGGAACTATTTTAGTTCTTAAAATGCAGTCAAATTCCAGATTTTAAATACAGAGCTCAAGTTAAGCCCACCATACGCCGTTCTACTCCTATAGAAGCATTCGCGGAAGGCATCTTCAAGGTGAGCACCATTAAGACTAAGACCCAGGTAGGATTATGTAACTAGGCCGACGTTCGCCTGCGGGAGAAGACTACGTTCGCCATGGCAGACCGAGGGCTTCTGCTACCATTTCCAGATATTACAAAGCGAAACGAGAGCTTTAAGCGTCGATTCATCCGATTTTAAAGATAGTACGCCTCTAAGATTTTCGGAGATAAGCCTCTTTCCACTCCTTCCAGACCCTCCAATCACAGATCGAACGGGAGGGGTGGTAGGCGGAAAGGAAGGAATAAAGAACATTTTCAAGGGGAGGCGAAAGAACATTTTTTCTCTTCATATTTTTCAATTTTATTTTTCATTACGGCGTCTAAGAAAATGTGAATAGCGCGGTAAGCCTTGCGCACGAACAGCAGAAATTTTGGCAGATAGCGCCGTTGAAAAGAAAGGGGAATGAGAACCCCTGGATTCTAAAGGTTTGGAAATCTCGCGTGATCCACGGTTGCCAAGGCCAACGGAGCGGCGTGAAAAGAGGCCGCTCTTTTACACGATGCTTACTTTCAGCACTGAAAATCGAACAGAACTCGGCACGCTATTAACCGTAGATGTTTAAAGGGTGTTTTTACATGCGATGAAAGAGAGCAATTTGATTTCCACCATTCCTGTCTTACAATGGCAAAGCACTCTCTAACAATCGCCAGGCTAGCGGTACTCTTTGGGACCCTAACGCAGAAGAACAAGTTTCAGAAATAAATCAGATACAGCGGAAGGCAGCAAGATTAGTTAAAAGTTGATACGATAAACTCAGCAGTCTTGCTGAATTGTTTATGGAGTTACGGTGAAAACCTCTATCTGATCGAAGGGAAAAATAAAGATAAAATCATTTACTACAGTTAGGTATTGACTATATTGACAGGTTTCCCTCCTTACTTCCTTATCTGCCTACCTACTTTCCCAAAGTGGTGCAAATTACCTCAGTTGTTATGCGCCTCTTCATATAATGAACAATCCGCCAAAAACCGGCATTTTAATAGAAGATTTGAATAAGTAACAGTTGATCTAATTACGTTTAAATCGACAGAAATTCAGTAAAATAATCAGTATTTCCGATGCCGTTGCTGGAAAAATCTAACTCTAATTCCATTTTGGCTTGATTAATTTAAGGTAGTTAGAGCAAGATAGTTTTCTAGTCATAATGAACACCATATTCGAGGTATACGTTTCAATTTACGTAAGCTTATACGTAAGCTGTAGGGAGCATGGGTTAAACATTTCATTATTAATGGCGCAATCAAATATTTGTATAAGACCGAAATTCAAAGTAATTAAATAAAAATATCTATACAAGTCTTTAACTTGACTCATTTTTTCACGCGGCACGTTTTAAACTCCTTCACAACGGAAGGTTTTTGGTGCTCCGGAAAAACTTACTGCGGTGATTACATGATTTCTTTTCAAAAATTGTTGAGAAAACATACAAACTACTTCCTGTTAATTTTTACAAGATATAGGTGTAAAAAATAACTATTTTATAAATAGGTTATCCTTGGAGTTTATCCATGCTCCATTACCCATGCAAAATTGCTGGTATATATGTCAAAAATCTAGAAAAGTAGTTGCGTATAGGGCTGATAATTTGGCATCTTTGGAAGAGTGAGATATTTTTCTTTAAAACGAGACCAAATTCATTGATTTCTAGGTAAAATGATATTTCTCTCAAACTACCTTAATCATAAAAGAAAAAAAATCCTAATTTTATGGCACCAAAGTATCATTCATTCACGCCTGGAATATATTTGAAGACCAGAACAGTAGGCGAGAGTGGGTCCACGAGACGAAACAATCAATGCGGTGACAATACTTTTTTCAAAATTAGTTGACAAAACTCACAAACTACACCCTGTTAATTTATTTTACTAGATATAGGTAGAAATTACATTGTTATTAATAAAATCTCTCTGGAGTGCATACAGGTACCATTTCCCATGTAAAAGGGCTGGCATTTTTGTTAAAAAATCTCGGAAAGTAGTTTCGTATCTATAAGGCAGATAATTTGGCCTCTTTGGAAGGGTGATATACTTTTCTTTTAAATGAGACCAAATGCATTAATAATACTAACCAGTACTTGTTTCTTGAATAGTGTACTGCATGGTAGCATGCTCTTCTGCGTATCCCTTTCCCAGTTTCAGGTATGACTGCGCACTGATGTCCTGACAGCTTTGGCTTGCGCCTGGCATCCGGGGGAACGTGCGCGGTACTGATTTAAACTGGGATAAGTGCTGCATTCCTGGTGTGGAATCACCCCGTGCCACACACCCTAGTGGTGGCTTGCACGTTATTTCGTAGATATAGGTGTGTATCGATATCTAGGTAAAATGATATTTCGCTCAAACTACCTTAGTCATAAAAGAAAAAAATCCTCATTTTATGGCACCAAGGTATCATTCATTCTCGTCTGTTTTATATTTGAAGACCAGTCCAGTAAGCGAGATGGGGTCCACGAGGCGATTATTGAAAACTTGAGCCTCGAACGCTAGCGTTTAATAAAAAAATAAACACTTGGCACACGTATGGCACGAACGAAGGAACCGACGGCGACCGTGAGGTTGCAACCAAAACGGGTCGCTGCCGGTGGAGGTGAGGCCGAGGGGATCTCTAGTGGGTCCACGGCCGTGCTTTCCCCGGCACGCAAATACGGCAACACACCTCTCTCCCTTCCGAAATTAATTCCGGGCCCCGCCTTGGGAATGGGGGCCTGAATTAATGAGAGCGAAGGGCTGTTAAGTATGAGGTGGTAAATATGTGCGGGGGAGAAAAAGGGTATAAGGGTGTATGATGGTTGGGTAGGGGGGGCGGAAGGGTTCGCTGCTACGAGAGAGAAAAGGGACTGGCAAATGTATCGAAGCTCTTGGGAGCGCCAGGTGTTCATTTAAAAAAAAACACCCGCAGCCGAAAATCTATAAGATCTCCGTCACACGGGTGAATGGAAAGGGATATGTGAGCAGACGGTAGGGGGAAAAAATGAGGTGACGTGAGAGGGGTTCTGGAAATATTTGAGTAGAAACAGAGAGAGTTGACGAAACCTCAGGGATATCATAGAGGGATTCTATGTTGTTTAAATGAAAGTTTTGAGTTTCTCGTCGCTCAAGGCTAGCTTTTCACAATAGAATCATCCGACAGGTTGCTGATGGTGCATCGGGTTTTAAGGTAGTTTGAGCGAAATATCATTTCACCTAGAAATCAATGAATTTGGTTTGATTTTAAAGAAAAATACCTCATAATTCCAAAGATACCAGAATATCAACCCCTTACCGGACTACTTTTCCAGATTTTGGACGAGAAACACCAGCGTTTTTACATGGGAAATGGTACGTGTATGCACTCAACAAAGGTTTTATTTGAAAAATGAGGAATTTCCAACACCTATATTTCGTTAAAAAATTTGCAGTGAGAAGGTTATATGTTTTCTCGAGTATCTTTGAAAATTGATCACATTGTTACCCCAGTTCTTACTGCGGGATCAAGAAATACTTTCCGATTTGAAGGGGTTTTAAACGAACCGCGCAAAACAATTGAGTCAAGTAAAAGAGTTATATAGATATTTTCATTTAATTACTTACAATTACTGCCATTTATAACTACATTACTGCATCGTAAATAGTGCAATATTTAATTTATGTGTCCAACAGCTGGTGAAGTTAAAACGTATAATTCGAATGTGACCTCTATTATGACTAGGAAACAATCTCGCTCAAATTGACTTAAATCTGGAGAAAAGCAGCGAAAATGACTCGACGAACAAGCACTCGCGGACAAAAGAGAGCGGTATTTTGAGGGTGTAGGGGCCATCCTTGGGTATGAAGGAACTAACATGCAGCAAAAACCGGGGAATGCCTCGATCTTACGAAAATCCGCCACCAACTTTAAGGTAACCAGCAGTCCGTAGAAGCCGTCCGCAGCTCCCCTTCACATGAGTGAAGGTGGGTTGGCTCATTGACTTTCATGACACTACAGATGCGATGCTCAAATAAGATAGGACTACAAACGAAGAAAGAGTATGTGAAAACATTCGTGTGGAGTGTAGAACTCTATGAATCGGAAGCATGGACCATTGGGCAAGCTGACCAGAAAAGAAGCTTTCGAAACCTGGTGCTGGAGGAGGATGCTGAAGATGAAATGGACGAAGACAATAAGAAATGATGCGGTGCAGAGAAGAGTAAAAGGGGAAAGAACCACAGAGCACACCATAGAGAAAAGAAGAACAAGATGGATAATCCCAAAGTTGTGAAAAACTGATGCTGTGTTGGAAGATGAAATTGTTGTACCCATCATTTCACATGAGCAATACTCTATTTTTTCGATTCATACAGTTCCAGATATAAAATAGGAGTTTGAAATAGTGTCTTTGAAGCATGAAACTCTCCTGAAGTGAATTTACCAATTCATTTATGCCTAGCGTATAGCCTCCGAGCGGTCTCTAGCGGCTCCCAACCTGATCTTTCTTTGAGTCAAGCTTGATCACAGCTTAATTGTTACGAGTTCACTGAATATTTGACAGGAAATTCGACAGTTATTCGTTTGAATGTAGGAAAACTGGATAATTACTCGGGCGAAGGAGTACGGAAAAAGTTTTTCTTCTCTTTCTTCATCTCTATATGGTCCAAAATTCTGAGAAAGCAAATTCCTCGCACCCGTCCCTTCGGCTATCCCGAAAGCACTCGTTAAAGGCGTCACCGCAAGACCGACAACATCCCGCAGCACCACTTTACGAGCTACAAGGGGTCGTTTTGGCACCATTTCCATTCCAAAACCGATGGTTTTGGCACGCTCGAAATATCAAGCCTCCATTAATCACAGCCACGAATTACGGGAAGCTCTGGGTGCAGTGGTTCCAATCCGGTAAAAAGGTTTTCAATAAGATTTTTCTTTGAAAAAAGGAGCCAATTTAGTATGGTCTGTAACCCCATTTAAGTCACAATATACGACATTCCTCCCGGTAGATTAGTTTACCTTGGGGACCGATATTTTTAGTGACTCGCGTAGGCCGGGATCAAGTTCCGATAAGGGTACACCTCTATCGGTTATATTCCGAATGCTGTATCACGAGCTACCTAATCGAGAACTTACGGACAGAAGAACGTGAGCAAACTTCTTAAAATTGTCCTATTATTATAGTATGCATCATTAATTTTCAACATGAAAATAAGTAAGACGAAGACCTAAATTGTAGTCAGCGAAAGAGAGAAGCTGAATGTAGAGGACACCCTGAGAGGAAAGAAATTAGAGAAAGTCGATTCCTTCACCTATCTCGGAAGTGCCATCACGTAGGACGGGAGAAGTAAAATGGACAACACGCCGAAAATAGCTCTAACTAACATGGCGTTCATGGGAAAAACACAGCTGCTGTGCTCAAAGAAGATAGGACTATAAACCAGGTAACAGTATGTGAAAACATTCGTGTGAAGCATAACACACTATGGATTTGAGGCATGGACCATTGAATAATCTGAACAGAAAAGACTAGAAGTCTTCGAAACATGGTACTGGAGGAGGATGCTGAAGATAAAATGAATGGGCAAAATAAGAAATAATGGGGTGCACAAAAGAGTAAAAGAGGAAAGAACCATGGAGCACACCATAGAGAAAAGAAGAACAAGATGGATTGGGCACACCCTGAGGCAGAATGGGTGTGTAAAGAACATAATTGAAGGAAAAATAGAGGGTAAAGTTGCCAGAATAAGGTCATGGATCAAATAAAGAGTAAAGAACATATTAAGAGATACCAGGAGATACGGGAACTAGTATTAGATAGGGAAGTGTAGAGGGCTGCAGTCAACCAATCTTAGATCTGCAGTCAACCTGAGGGCTGTAGTCAACCGATCTGTACAACCAATGAAATTTTTACTTCTATTCATTGTATTCCGAATGGTATATCACGAGCTACCCAATCGCGATCATACGGGATGAAGAACGTGATCTGACATCTTAGGTTTGTTCTATTTTATAAGTATATATCTTTAATTTCAGCTCATTTCAAAGCTGGAAATCATGCTGGTGCACTGAAAGAATACTTCCCCATTTTGCAGACCACGTTTCGCGACCGGACTTTGCTGGGATACAATTATATCCACACGATAATGAGGAAAGCTAGGTAGTGCAGGAAACCCCTGCATAATCAAAGATCACTGAGTCGTAATTATTTTAATCATTGAAGAATACATGATCAGTAATATATTACAAGAGTCATTGCAACAAAGAATCTGTTTGAGATTTCAGTGAGAATAGGAGGATGAAAATATAATTTATGACACAGTTATGGCGTAGTTTTAATCTCAATGCGAGATGTATTAATTTTATAGACTAATAAAAGCCATTGACTAAGGGGAAGGGAGGAATGCGACGTCAATAATGGGAAAAACGAATACGTTGTTATGAAAGCCATTTTTTAGTACATTTTCAAATGAGCATAGAAAAATCCCCGAATTTCCATTTTCGACCCTGATAAGTTATAATTTTAAAAATTTTAAATGCCTAACCTCAATCCCAGAATTCCCACATAAAGTCTCCACAGCCACCACTAAGCCTTCGTAAATATCTGCAGATTCAACTACGATCGGTTCAAAAGCTGACACAAAACATGCAGAAAATAATATCTATACTAATAAGACTTTCATAACGGGGTATTAGGCCCATCCTTTTTGACGGGTAATCAGCTTTTGAAAGAATAAAATTTGATCTTTTTTAAAGGCGGAGATTTCACAGGGCAAGCAAGAGTTTTCAGAAATGCCGTTATAGACAAATAAGAATTGACCTATTTTCAGACATGATGCGTAAGCCGAAAGGTTTTTATTCTCGCAGGAAAATTTGAGTCAGAACGTTTAATATATTCCCTCATATGAGGTCAGTATTTCGTTTGATTTCACAAGCGAAGAGTAAGTAAGCTTAAAAGTATTTTTTATGCCGATGCAAGAATAAGTTCGTAACGGTTCAATGAATCTTTAATTCCACTCCGTGAACATTTTGCTGCATAAGACTATTTTCGAAAGATAACCAAAAACAAAAATATACCGCAAGACCAGCAGAAAATTCCAGCTGGGGAAGGGAAAAACTCAATAAATCAAAATAAATAAAAGAGCGAATTCCAAATTATATGGGAAATATAACTGTTTGCCCTGCTTAATTGACATATGTATGGAACTAGAAATGGTATAGAAGTAATGGTACACTCTCATTCGTCAAAAGTAAAAATATCTTAGCATGAATTGCTAAGGGTCCGTGATTCGATTCCCGGTACAAACTGACTTTTATAATGGCAACTTCTGCCAGGTAGGTGATATATTTTGAGCTGAAAATAGCACTCTTTTATTTATCTAAGAAAAAATTTACAATATTTACATATATAAGAAATGATAAAGCGTACAGTAGAGTAGAAGAGAAAAGGATCAAAGAGAGCAACATACATGAAATAAGAAAAAGATGGATTGGACACATCCGGAGACACAATAGATTAGTGAAGAAGAGTACTTGAAGGCAAAAGAGAAGGAAGAGTCCCCAGAGGAAGTCCCAGGAATAGGTTTATGGACCAAATAAAGAGGGAAGTAAATAGGAAGAGATACCAGGAAGTAAGGGAAATACCATTAGATAGGGAAGGGTGGAGGGCTACGGTTAACCAATCTTATGATTGAACGATCAATGACGATGATGTTCACAAAAATAAATACCCATGAGAACTCTGTTTAAGGATATCCCCTCTTTAGCGCTTGATTTCATAATTTAATCATTCATATTTGGATTCCACCGGCAGGTTTAACGCGTGGACAAAAATTCAGTATAGACCTTTGTCATATTATACATTCTATGCAATAGATTTGACGTAATTCATACTTGAACTGAATTGTATAATTTTGTTTCTTTCCGGAGAGGCGTATGGTCCGGCATTCGTCCGAATGCGTGTCATGGACGTGACAGATATGTTAGCAAAGACATCAGAAGGATAGTTGCGAAAGTATAAAAGCTGATTACAGGGATAGTTTGGCTATACAGTAAAGGCTGGCGATGGCGTTTGGTTTTATAGAAAAGGAGATTTTAACACAATCTTTTGTTGCATGGGGCAAAAACGTGGACTATATATTACCATAAAAACTATGAGCGAAACATCATTTCAATGAATATTATGTCAGCTATAAATGCGTGTAATGCTCCACGAAAAAGGCATGCTAATCGCTAAACGAGTTCACTGATGCCTAAATACGATCACATATACAAAGTAGAAAAATATAAGATTTATATTTCATCGGCGTTGAAACAAACCCAACAAAAACACAAAGAGGGAGATAAAATTGGAAAATACTGAGATTTTACATTTTTTTTAAAACGAGGACTTTTTCCATAAATTTCATATCCCATTGCGATGAAACAAAATTTTGCTGGTTCAAGGCCAAGTTTTAATCTACTGCGATTGGATGACCATCTAAAACTAAATGAACTCTCATAGTAGGAAGACCATTTTCGTAAAATTACTTCTCTACTGCTGCGGAATAGCTTCAGGTTAAACTTTTTTTCACAATAACTCGCTATATTTCCATCAGTATATTAAAAAAAATAATTCGGCAGCAAAGTTTCAACGGTTTAAAGTTATCGATTACAAATATTACTAAAATCAATGAAATAAGCAATTTATGAAAGCGAACGGCAAATAAGAAATTTCGATGATATTGCACTGGGGTATGTCAATTGCACGTATTGCACTAGTATGTCAAACATTTGTTACCACTGATATTGTCTTTTCAAATTAAACTCATTATTGGCCTCGGGCTACTCTGAGGTTTTAATTAAAAACTGCAGTACCATGCAGGAACTGGGGATTACGTTTTTTTTAGAAATAAACTGAGTCAGCAAACAAACTCCACGTTTCAACAACCGGTCACCCAAAATTCAATCGTGCTCTGATTCGAATCCAACAAAATCTAAAATAATACGATTTTCAAAGAGCGTTTTCATTCTTTCGTTGGTGAGCTCAACTAACATGCTATCAGCAATTCATCAATGAATATAAATTCCCTCCAGTCCTCTGATGCGAATCCAACAAATTCTTAAACAATACAATTCTAAAAGAGTTTTTCTTTCTTTCACTGGTGAGCATGAAATCATGTTATCGTACAGTTAAAAATCCACAGTTTTATTTATGTATTTACTTATTTATTTTCTTATCTTAAACTCTTATGACATTTATATAACGTCAGGCCATATGGGCTGCCGACGGGACATACATGACAATTACTAAATACAAAAATGATATTATATCAGGTTATAAATATGCAGCTCAGGCTCATTAAGATTGACTAGGGACACGGAATTGTATTACCAATCAACAACGAACTCAGCAGAATATAACATAGAAAAATATAAACCGTAGAAACTCAACTTTCTTTTTTGACGATAAAATGACGAGTAATCTGAAGTAAATTAACAGTAAAGTTAGTACTGATTTGTTACAGTTTGAGTAAGTAACATCATGAAGCATGTTATTATGTAAAAAATTTTGACAACAGTTGTAAGGTTACATGTGCTATCTTGGCAAAAATTATCGATGTCTTTGAAGTATTTATTTATAAGATTGGGGACAAGTATTGATTTTTATCTCCTGCCGTAATCAGTATACGCTTTTGATATGACAGCATACTAGTATCTCAAGCTATATTTGACATCCAGAACTTGTTTATAATGGTGAAAAGAATAATTCTTCCAATAAACGTGCTATATAATTAATATTCTAATATAGTGATAAAACATATCCTTTTCAGGAATACTTTGGACTAAATACAACAATAAAATATGCGTACAACATCTTCTTGTAATAATCTTTTATTGTTATTTAATTATTTGTCTTGAATCAAATTCATAATTTAGATTCTATACTTTATGTGAAAAATACGGATTTGAATGGAAAAATGACTTAAAATTTTGCCCCAAACCTTTACCTATCTAAATACCAAATGCAGGCCAAAATTTAGCGCCACTTTATTATTTTCGGCTAATTCTTTCGACGATAGGTTTATACCCGCTCTTTAAAGCATTTAGATGAGCACTTTCACCGTGAGAGCTCATAAGCTACGGAAATTCCGAGACACTAATAGTATACATTACACAAATTATAGCATAGGAGTGAAAATGGGATGGCGTTATGAAATGGAAATTAAAAGTCTAAAGGCCACTTTACTCGGTACATTTTATTGTAAAAACAAATGAATCATAGAATGTACAAGTAAATGAACGGACTTAGAGCAGGTTCTAATTCCCATTCAGTTATTCATACAATATGCCGCTACACACGGTACAATTTTCCTCTTGAAAGAGTTCATACATAGGCTTGTGCAATAGAATATACCCCGTAAAGCGATCTTTACAAATGTAGGACTAATATGCACCAACGCGTGAGTTTAACTAAAGCAAAATAGGTATGCAAGAACCATTGCGGAAATCATTAAAGCAGGGTCGTTTTTGTAGGTCTAATACGGAGGCTGAAACTATTTGAGCAATCGTATTCTTATAGGCAACTCTTATAGGCAAATCGTACTCTTATAGGCAAGATGGGTTTGAACGTATGTATTTATGAGCAGTGAATTTTCACAAAGCCAGTTTTTCACCGTAATGCCATGGCATTTTTCGTGTCGTACCTACCCCATTTTCAAGGCAGTACCAGCATCAAACGAAAACTAGACAGGACAGGAAACAGCGATGCCATCCTTCGTCCTAATTATGTCGGTTTACTCTGGAGAGACTACCTGAAAATCTACTTTCACTAGGAGTATGGGCGATAGGCTGCACCGCATTAGCAAAACTTTTGTCAGCATTTAAAAAAGACCGCCAATTTCTCGGGAATAAAATTACCCACCGACAAATGACAAACGGTAAACGCCGGTCCTCACTTCCTGACGCAGCACCGACGGCATAGGCTGCGTAGAAAGTTAAAAGATGGACCAATGCCATAGCAACGGATGCCGATATCTTTTGATACGTTACGCAGGGTCCAGCAACGTAAAAACGGCTGCGCAAAAACGTAACCTAAGGGTCAGTTGCGTTCTGTAACAGAAGTGAGCTGATGGATGTGAAGAAGAGGCTGGCGATGAGCTTGATACGGAGCGTAGCGTTGTATGGGGCAGAAACGTGGACCCTGAGAAAGGAGACGAGAATGGTCTGCACGCATTTGAGATGTGGGTGTGGAGCAGGATGGAGAAAGTTCGATGGACGGACAGGAAGACTAACGAGGAAGTGCTTGAGATGGTGGGCGAGGAAAGGAAACTTCTGAATGAAATCTGGGGTAGGCAGGGTAGATGGCTGAAGGGTGTTATAAAGGGCGATGGGTTGCTGAATAGTGTGATAGAGGGAAGGATTTTGGGCAAGCAAGGAAGGAGAAGAAAGAGAATAGGTTTCATGGACAGGTTGAAGAAGGGTTAATCGTATGCTGAGGCGAAAAAGGATATATTAGAGCAAATTAGGCCCCTGAAAAAGTAGACAATCGGAGGAGATTTTCTGGCATTCAATAAATCTACCCTAAACGATAGAACAATAAAAAAAAGTGCAGTTTTACACGAGGCACAATTCAAAACTGCTTATTTCCTCCATTTGGTGCGCAAGTATCATTAAATTACATTGGGGGTAATTTTGCCGTCTCGCGATGATGAATTCGCGCATGCGATCTTGTAACTCACCGCCTTAGACGACGCAATTTCAAATGCACGTTCGTACATGAATCATATTATGCAATTATGAACCCCACGTTCTAAGGGCCGAAGGCAAGCCACCAAATCACTGTTAAAAGGTTCACTGAGGAGGAGAACAAAAGATGTCCGTGGCAAGGATTCAACGCAGAAGCGAAGTCATTGTCTTACCTTAGTTCTGAGTTTTAACAACCTGTACACCGCGATTGAACTCAGCGGAGTCCTCACTGCTGTAGAATTCGTCACGCGAAAACGTCTACTCGTTCTTTTGAAAACGTGAGGGTTGTCCCGAACGACCACGGAAACAGGACGTGCCTTGGAGGTGTCTGCTTTCTATTTTATGAGCGGGGACAACCTTAACCTTCACCCATTTCGTCTCCCGAACGCAGCAGATGATACATGATCCGGAATGAGCAAGACCAGACACTGGAATTACGATATTTCTGGTGTTCAGTCCACTTTTGTATCAGTACGCAGTGTGACGGAAAAATCTATCGTAAGTCGTTATATAACATGCTCTGATCGATGAGGTGGTAAATGATTTGAAAAATTGACACTTATGTCACCAGCACATTTTTTTATCCTAAAAATTCAGAAAGAAAGATTTTTCGATCAAGATATAAGAAATTACATTAAATTTGCAATCGATAAGAGATCATAATGGCGGCCAATGAGACTTCGACGTAGATTAGTCAATATATAGTCTTGCTGGTTTGTTGATTAGCTTCCCAATGCTTGTTTCTTCATCTGCCACGGAGTACTAACATCACGTTTCGCCTGATCCAGAATGACTATTGTATCGTATTGTATTTACGTAGTTGTATTTGACCATAACTCAATAGTTTCTGTAGTATTGGTAGCATACCTAGAGTGTAGTGTGCGTTGGTGAAAGTTGCATGAACATTATGGATCATGTAGGTGATAACACACCCCCGGTCAAACACCCTTCTACATCTACATACTACCCTGCGAGCTGTCGTGTTAGCGTGTGGCAGGGCGCGTTAGAACACCAGCCCTATAGAGATGTAAGGTTATGGGAGATAAAATGGTGAAATGTATTACGGGAATGTATTTAGTGGAGCTCAGTTTTTATTGTGGTCCCTTGAGGTGGCTTGCAGGGTAATGCGTAAATGTAGATGAAGGTACCCTTTTAAGATGGATTGCGCGATTTCCTTTCATTGGCTGGCACCTGTGAGGTTGACACAAAGCCATACAGTGCTTAAAGGTGGTTTTTTTCAACCACTAAATAGCTTTGCCATTACTAAACACAAAACATAAGGTTCGATAAATATTTTCAAACCATCCTTAATTTAGATACGTCCGTTGTTCAATATTCCGGATATCGATCTCCTACTTAGCTCTCTCCACTCGCCAACAAGGAGCGACTACAGGCATTTAAGTGAACATGGCACACCTCATTACAACTAAAACATGAAGGCAAATTGGAATACGTTAAATGGTTTGACTTTTATTTTCTTCTCTTGTATTCCAATGTGGTTTTCGATGATCCACCCGATACAATAAACACGGAGCTGCAACGAGAGTAAATTTCCAGCGTAAGATATATTTTCAATTTGCACAACAAGGGTCAAAATTAACCTCTCAATGAGCAGTTAATGCGGTTGACGCGGTAAAAAATAAGCAATTACATTTACTTTAGGTAAGCTACTCCAGGACAAGGAACTAATGTATTTGTATTGTCTATTAAAGTTGGCGCCAGACTAAAGCAAGATATTAAAATGACCAGTTATACATCACTCAACACTGCTGACTGCATAACATCACGTCAAACAATTTCTTTGCCATAACCTTGATTAGAAAAGTGGAACATTTTCCATTGAAATATAATTAATTTACATACGAATTTCGAGTGCATAATAATTTCCTAAATTTGTGATTTAGGACTAAGTACATTATTATATATGACGTATGTATATAATTGTAAATTACGATTTAATACACTGGTACAATTCTCATTTATTGTTCGTAAGGCCTGGCACCCAAAAAAATCGCATTACATTGTATTATTTGCCTCAAGAAAGGAACATCCACAGAACTAATCCTAGAGTATAAAAAAGCACACGCCATCCTTTGCGTCTAACATTGGTATACTTCGCTCATGGCTAAATATAGAGGATAAAAACTTAACAGGTATTCAAATAAACGGTTTTAAGATATCAAAAAATAACTGAAACCGTTCAATTTGAATGGAGTTCACTTAGTGGAATTTTCCATACTCTTAAAAAAAAACTAAATTTATGTATCACAGTCTTTTTGCTCCCATTAATTGGCTTTTTTAACGCTTTCATATCGTTGTCAACATTCTTCCTCGTAATCTTCGTTGAATCGTTTAAACCGATCTGAGATGGGGATAAAAAAGACTTGGAACATGCAAATTGATTTATTTTAGCATCGGTATCACTTTCTGGTACCTGTTCTTACATGAAAAATCCTAATACATTTGATCCATACTGGCAACACACATACATTGATTATACACATACATCACAGCATTGCTCTAAACAACAAAGAACGAAAATTCCACCCGGCTGGCGTACGAACCCGCAACCTGTGGGTTAGCAGGCAATAACTCTATCCCAACGCTCCCGAGACCAATATGAATAACTAAGAGACATTGAGATACACTGAATGACACTGTATTCTGATTGACATGGCATCCGTCAATTTAGGAAACGTGTGTCACGTGGTATATGAACCAGCAGAGAAATGAGTCAATCAACTAGGTCCCACTTTTAAAATAAAAAACGTTGAACAAAAAGTTACACTTGAATGTCCAAATAATCTCCCACATCATGCTATCTTCAAAATGAAATAAGAAAATGTACACATTCCATTTGAGCGTAAGAATTAGTAATAGTCGAGAGTATAGAGAAAGTATATCAAAACAGTCTCATGAAAAGCTGATTCAGCATCAAAATTAAGCACATATCTGTTCACTTAGCAACTGAAAAATATCTAACTCCGCCAGATATCAAATGTTAGCCATAGATGGTTTGTTCCCACGCGTAAACATGTATTGACAAAAATAAAATTTGTCAATATCAGAAGGCGCAATTCCTTTCATCTCGGCTATGTTTTTTTGGCACTGATTGAATTCCTTCGAGTGAATTAAATTGCCTACCTTGCCCCACCTGACCCGTTCTCGCTCGACTTTACGCGAGTAGGCATGCGGGCGCCAGAACGAGTTTTTCTCATCGTCGCCACTGAATGTGATCAGGGCGGCTAAAGACTCAACGCATGTCTGGCATCGTGAGCTGACCTTCCGCTCGCGGAATATAAAAAACATATTTGAAATACTCACGACTCAATCCTCGGACGAAAAAGTGATAAAAAGATGTCATAGAGGAAGCGAAACTTGGTGCAGTTCCCTCTGGAAGCGCGAAATTAAGGAGGGGAGAGTTCGCGAGGAAGAGTTCGGCTAAGGAGAGGAGGGAAAAGGAAAGAACATTTTAGACAACGCTGCCAACATAAGTTCAATTGACTTGAAAAAACGGGGAATGGTCAGCGGCGTGTTTGATGCCAAACTATAGGACACAAACAAGGCAGGAACATAATACACCCATGCTGCTTAACCATTGTAGAAGCCCAACTGAACAACTGCTCAGAGTTTTTTTTACACTAGATTGCCTTCATAGCATACATAAATTCTTGGTCCTTCTAAGCCACATGGCATGTCAGAGGGTTCCAAAACAGTCATGAAGAACGGCATGTTACACATTGTTATGTTACAGTTAATATATTTTTCATTGAAAGACAAAAATATCAATATAATGACATTGAAAAAGTTGAGAAGCATCTGTGCCAACACTGATTTGTTGAAACGACTCGCGCTACCCTATTGCATAATGGATATAATGATTCAGAAACCTTTGCGGGCGCGTGCACAACTACTCACGTAAGTTTCATCGTAATCTGGTGGTGTTGGAACGCATAGAAGATGAACAAACAAACATTCATTTTTACATGTAAATTTCTGAATTTTGACGACGATGTTATAGCAAAGCAAAAATCTAACAATTGTTGGTATTTTCATCACATTAATCTTAGACTATCATCCATAGATTAGCCAAAAACATAGGTAGTAAGATACAGTTCCATCAATTTTACGTCGGCTAAGCGAGGGTCTACTGTATTGAGAACAAGAAAACTTGTACGAAGAAATGTACGAACGTGTCAGAAGCAACGGAGATTTGGAAAAAAAGTAATGTTCTATTTCGAAAATTCTATTCTTCCGGCTATGCTAAACCCGAAATGAAACGGCGTGACCGGTATGTAGTTACGTTAAATGGAAGACTCGCGAAGAAATTAAATGCTTAACAGAGAGAAGGCGGAATGAAGAGAAGCAGAAAACCAATCTTCGGATAGGTGACTGCTGATGATGTTCTGACACGCCCCCGGGGCGGCGCGCGGGGTCGTGTTCCGAAGTAAACTCCCCGTCGCCGTCACCTCTGTGGTTTAGGTTATGGGGAGTGGCGTGATGACGGACAATGTCATCGGACCGGAATAATGTTCTCGGACGTCGAGCCGACGATTCCCGGCAGACTCCCGACCCACGTGCCCGTAAATCCTTCGTGGCCTTCTTCACATGACGGGCGGGGAGGGGGCGGGACACCCGGGGCGTCCGGCTCGGGCAGTTCGGAGCAAGTAGCGCGGCCGCGCAGGGCCTCCGTAACCCGCGAACCCGCGCACACCCGTAGGGCTAGCAGTCCCCCAAGCGAGAGGGTGTCTCTCAGTCACAATCCGAGTGCAGCGGAAAAGTAATTGCTGAGAAACCATTAGGCAAATGAAGAGGGGGGGCTGAAACCGGAGGGGGGTGGAAGAAGACAGGGTATGTCCCTTTTGATCCACTCTAGGGACGTGAAAAGGGTTTGAGAGGTCACCTGCCGAGCGGAAGAATACATAAAATGAACTCCTTGTACACGTCAGGGATGACTCCAACCGTAGACAGCTGAAGTACGTTCCGAGTAGCGCCCGTTACCGCAAACTCTTTTCAGTAGAAGCACATCTACATCAACCACCTCAAAAGCCATATCTTGGATGTAAGGTTTGGATTGTAAGGCCTCTTGAACCGTTCTTCTTTGATCTAGTTTTAGCCAACTCAAATTTGTGTATGAAGGAGTTACGTGTTCATCATAACGAATATTTAAGATGTATTGTAAGCAGGAATTTTGGAGTCTTTGTAATTTTATTCTTTATTCACATCGGATTGTAGGTTAGGACATCAGCCATGAAATAGAAACAACTGGGAACATAAATTTAAAATACATGCAACTAATGCAAAACATAATTACACAAAAATAGAAACAGCTCATATTGACAAGGGAACAACCTTTGGAAAATAATTTCACAATAACAATTACAAATAAGGCAATAATAGACAAATATAATACATATTGCTCCATTTGTGCGAGTCAAACATAATGTGCTCAGGAAACTGAGAGCAATAATTGGATTGGATATTTGGGGAGGCGACCGACGGCTAAGGTCATTTGCGCCATAGGGGACAGGTAATGGAGGAAGAGTGGATAGAAACCTGGCGTCGGCATTAGCCTGCTCTTAACGAAAGGCGCCAAGGGGACCGCGGCTTAACGTCTCATCCGATAGACGGAGTACTCTACTTGAAGTGCCCTCCACAAGACACTCAAGTAGAGATCGGGCTTCCCCTGAAAAACATCCGCCTCTGCAGGGATTCGAACCCTGGCCGCCCGTGTGATAGGCGAGTACTCTAGCCACCACACCAACCCGATCCCCTGAGAGCAATAAATAATCAGTCTTACTCCTCTTGAATTGTGAGACGTTCCCGGAAAATTTGATGCAATTTGGCAGGGAGTTCCACAATTTACAATAGGAGATGTAGAGTGACTTTCCGCATTTAGTTGTGCGGTATTTGGGGACGTGAAATGTTTTAGTTATGTGGGTTGATCTCTCAATCTTTTGGGCATTATATATTAAATTTTCATACAAGTATAATGGAGTTTTCGTGTTGACTACTTCAAATAATTGTGAGACCTTTTGATCCGTTCTCCTCTGCTCTAGTTTCAGCCAATTTAAGTTAACGTAGTAATGAGTTACGTGTTCATCATAACGGATATTATAGATGTATCGCAACCAGGAAATACGGAGTCTTTTTAATTTAAATGCTCAATTCTTTATTCACATCGGAGTAAATAACAGAGCTTCACTGCGGAATTGTATGCAATTAAGACGGCGCTGCACGGAATCAAGAATAGAAATGCCGCCAACCTCATATGCACGGACTCCGCTAGTAGCCTCCGAGCCATTTCCTCCTTTTCCCCACGAAACCCTCTGGTCTCTCATATGCACGGACTCCGCTAGTAGCCTCCGAGCCATTTCCTCCTTTTCCCCACGAAACCCTCTGGTCTAGGAAATACAACTTGCTCTCTCATCCCTTGGTGAGAAGGGAATCAAAGCCTCTTTTAACTGGATCCCTGGTCATGTGGGGACAAAGGGTAACGAAGAAGCAGATCTAGCCGCCAAAAGTGCCCTGAATGTACCTGATTCGGAAGAAACTCTGATACCCGCCGAGGACCTCAGAGCCGTACTACGCAGCGTAGCACTAAAGAAGTGGAAAGACAAGTGGTCTGAGCTACAAGGTAATAAACTTCGAACCATAAAGCCTATAACATCACCATGGGCAACCTCTGTGAGGAGTAACCGCAGGGAGGAGGTCGCAATAACCCGACTCAGAATAGGACACTGTGCCTTAACACACGCTTACCTCTTCACAGAAGATAAATCGCTGCCAATTTGTGAGGATTGCGATATTCCCTTAAGTGTGAAACATATCCTGACCGAATGCAGAAAGTATAGCGGTACACGTCAGAACTTACAAACACGTGGAGAGATAGGAAAAGTTCTTGGAGATGACATTGATTCCATTAATAAAGTCTTAAAATTTTTAAACGTGACCGGATTAAATAACAAGTTATAGAATTCAACATCCTAAAATTCCGCATAAAAATTAATAGAACATCCACTGATTGTTAATACTGATACACCGTGGTGTTAAATGACCATAGCTGTCGTCACACCCTATAATCCAACCCTACCTACCAAATAACAGAGCAATAGTCGAATTGGGGAAATACCAAGGTCAGAACCAGCCTCAGGCGTAATTATTTAGGGATGAAAGGGAGGATTGGGAATGGTAGGGAGGAGAGAACATCGGTAGACTGCATGTTAAATAGTATTTTATGATGAACGATAACACTTTTCCTATTTTCACACTTTTTTATTATTCACCGACCTGGTTTCAACACAGAGTGTCATAATCAAGATTATCAGATTGTCATTATCAACCTTAGGCAGCTTACTCCAAAGTGAATACCTTGCTGATTGAATGCAAAAGCGAGTTTTCTCTCGGACAATGTCGTCCCTTAAGTGTTTCCAACGAAGGTTTTGACTGCATAGCATGCCATTTTTTGCACACTACATTGATTAAAAATGAGTAGATGTTTCTAGCAAGTAATAAAAAATAACAAAATAGGATTTTAATCATGTTTCGGGAGAAAACCCAACCCGCCGCTGAAAAATTTACTTCGAGCGACAACTGCATGGGTAGCAAGTTGAGGAGTGAGGACACGGATTCACTTCCGCCAGTGGCTTGTGTTGAATGAAGACGCCCATGAAGAGATTTATGGTGGCATTATCAACAATGAGGACGGAAACCATTTAAATTTGTCGACAGAAAAATTCGACTGCGTAGTTCCAAGAGTTAATTCATCTGTTTCAACGTGTTCCCGAGCTTGACGGAGATGTTCCGGTAACCGACTCCTGACAATCACCCTAACACGCACGCACCTTCAAGTTCATTATGGCAACTCTAGAACGTGATAAGGAAAAACAGACTTCTAGTAATCGGCGCAAAGCATATTTGTGTTTATTTCATAAACTTCGCGAAGTCGTAAAATAATGAAACGGTTAGGTAGTCAAACTAGAATTGTAGGCGAGGAAAGCAATTCAACTCTAAGAATCAGAAATCGTCCATAATTTTGGTTTTAGAATCATACCACAAACTCACACGTCCGCTGGAAGTTTTACAACCTAGCTTTAAATTTTTTGCGCGTTTAAGCTTCGGAGACGACCATTTTTTTAAATCTCGCAGCAGAGGAAAGTGCCTAAAACTCTCTGCATAACTGAAGATTAACACGTACAGAAATTTGTAGCGAAATCAAGCTATACGAGGGGGTAAAAGACTAATCAAACTACCGACAAAAGTTTTTTTTACAATAAAGGCGGTCCGAAAATACCCAAATGCGGGAGGAACACAGAGCTTTTTAAATCAAACATTTAGGAATGAATGAACTAACTACCAAGTGGTCTAATAATAAACTTCAGTTACATGTAATATCAGCAAAACATACATGACATTCCGCTACGATACTAGCGAAATAGTACACTCAGTACCCACACAGGAGATAATTTTAGAGTGGCATGGGGCGAAGACGAAAGAAACTATTTCGTCTCATGACACATTAAAATGTTTGGGTATGTCGTGAGACGAAATAGTTCCTTTCATCTTTCCCCCAAGCTACTCTAAAATTATTTTCTGAGTGGGTACTTAGTGTATTATTTCTCTCTTTCGTATATTTTCCTCTGTGGAATTTCGCACATTTGGGTATGTATATCATTGCTCAATGAATGTATTACTGACTTATTCTAGTATTAACCCAACACATAGCTCACATCCTTTTAGGTATTCTTCAAGCAAATTTCATTAATGCATATAAGTTTAACTGTCACAGCCCAAGAAACATGCAAAAAATGTATTATTTCGCTCCCAGGGCGCTTCCTACATTCACTCTCAGAGGCGGATTTTAGCTAATTTTCAATAATTTCTACCATTTAAAAAACTTTGCTAAGTCTTCCGGAGGACAATTCTGGATCATTCCCGATGTCATCATGCTGGCTCTTAGAATCCGTAATTTCCACCAATCACAATACGTCAGAACGACAAAAACTATAGCATAATAAATGATAATGAGTAATGCAATACACTAAAACAAAGCCGAGTTTTGATCTGTAATTATCACATGTAAAATTACCACGATACTTCAAAATTCGAGCCTGTTTCACCTAGTAGCTATTTAGAAATATCTCCAGTTGCTCATTACAAATTCTGCTAGAAACAATGACAATGCCCTATGGAATACACGGTGGTGAGAACCGGACAATCACTAAAGAGTGGACGAACACAGGTGAATACCTTAAGTGAAATTTTAAGAAGACTGTATAATAACGAGCAAAAAAAGAAATAAAGGTTTTATGGCAAATAACTCGGCATATTAGCAATCAAAGGAAATGAGAATAAATGAATGGGCGGAGAGAAGAGGCAGAGGGAAAGAAACGTTAAGAAAGATAACCACAAAAAAGTATGGACATGTCGAGCGAGATGCGGAAGATTTCTAAGGCGACCACGAAAGAAATGGGAAGAGCAAGACCAAAGAAATTCTTAACAAGTTAAGCACCTAATATAAGCAGTGAAACGAAAAAAAGAAAGAAAAATCGAGATAACATCAGATTATGCTGAATATTAGTCATCATTCTCCCATTCTAAACCACCTAAACTCCATCCCAAGGGGAGAATTTAGGAGGGTTGGCCTGAGAACCCCTTGTGTCTAAGGGTTAAGATATACGTACGGAAATATCCCTTCGCCTCAATTTAATTACCTCAAGCTCTTTGTAGGGCTCATCACGTGATATCCCTCCATTCCGTCTTCGCCGTTCCCGTTAAAATTTCTGCTCATTAAAGTCTCACACCCTTGGGCGCCAAGCGAACCCCCTGCCACCTCCCAAAGTCGAGGGCCCCAGTCAGCGGATGCTCATCGAATCAATCGCGGGTAGCTGGTCGCTCAAGAGCCGACGACTTAAAGCGGGGGGACGCCCCTCGAGACGACGGGCGTATTACGAGGATTAGACGAGAACTCTGAGGGGGGAGAAGGTTTCGGAAACGAAACCCCGCGGGGAAATGCCGCACTTCTCGCAGAGAGGCGGAACAATTGACGGTCTACCCCGCGAGTCCTCGACGCACTTCTATAAACACGCACACTATTGCGGCTTCGTCATCGTCCTTATGCTCCCTTCAAGGAGCGGTCCTCAGTCATAATGACGGGTATAATTAGACACCTTCCTTGCTGGTACGATTCCGGATAGCGCGAAAATTCAGGGACTCGAATAATTCTACGAAATATCTCGCGAGGGCGCGTAGGAGAGAGCCTTGGAAAACCAGCCGTATAAATGAAAGGTTGTTATCGAGATAATGAATAGGGGAAGAGGCTCTTTAGCGGAGGAATGGATATTAGCAGTGTTAAGAGTAAGATAGTGTTTGCTATGCTAGAGTAGGTGGTGAAAGTTGCAGTCTGCAAAAGTATAATTCACCTTTATATTATGGCAGCAAAATCTTGGTATTCCAAGATTTCGCCTAAGCAAGAGGGAGCGAGCTACATGCAGAGGAAGTGGGTTATCCGAGTAGTTTTAGCGGTAAAAGCAGAAGGGATAGTGTACGAAATTATGCGAATAACAAACGAACGTGGAATGGATCCTCCGGTGTTGGACGTATATGTGGACGACGAAGTATGATAGAAGCGTACTTCGTTGGTTTCGCCGCGTAGAGAGAATATACTACTACATCTACATACTACCCAGCTACCCGCCGCATGGGCGTGTTGCAGAGGGTGTTAGGATAATAGCCGCGTAAATATGTAAGGTTTTGGAGGGTGAAATGGTGACGTGTATTACGGGAGTGTATTTAGTGGAGCTCAGTTTTTATTGTGGTCCCTAATTGTGTGCGGAAAGAACGAGTTTTTGTACCTATCTGTTCGGCAATGTATCTCTCTTATTTTATCGCTTCTGTCAGACCTAGAAATGTAGTGAGGCGTCATGATAATATTCTGTGTCACTCTGAAACACACCAGTTCTGAATTTCTCAACAAACCTAAGCCAAGCGTGTAGCCTCCGAGTCAGCAGGGGCTCCCACTGTATATACAACGAGGCACAATTCCATAGACAATAGCTAACAGATTTCGCGCGGCAACGCTCCTTTAAAAATAATGCACTCCTAGGTCAATTCATATCTTTCCAAAACGACTGATAAGCGTTTAGTAACCGAGCTGGCAGCAACTTTAGCACTGATTAACACCCGAGTGCCGAGCATCATTTTCCAAGCCAAACGTTTTCCTGGAAGGCTTGTTGAGGAGATAGATTACAAAATTATAAATTGGCATCAGATACAGGAAATTAGGATTAATACCGCTCCTCCATTCCTACATCAAAACATTCGTGATGTTAATGACTACATTTCAGTTCTCACAACCGTAAATATTCTGGGTGGGAATGTTTTCTGTACAGCGGTTAGCGACCGATAAACATTGCATGCATACACAATTTTGCATAAAAAATAATCTCTAGTCGGGCGCGGGCCACCGTTAAGTGTGGACCTATCTAAAGGAAAATCATTAGGTAATTTTCACTGGCATAATACGAAATTATGGTATAAATTTTCATACGTAAATATAAGTTCCAATGGTAAGTTTTTAGATTAATTAACTATTATCAATATAACCTTGGTTTCATTATTAAATACACAAAATAACAAATATAAGCCAATATCACTGCCATCAAGAAGATGAAAATTAAGGAAACGTTATAAGAAACATACGGGTTAAATTTCAAAAAATAAACTAAAAAAGTGTATAATGAATAGGTATATTTCATCTCATTGAGTTTGGGCATTTTTGCAGTTCATTTTCATAGTTAAGGACAAGATTTTCTAAATAAAATATCGCATAATGTAAGATCTTGTCCTTTCTCGGCGAATAATATGAATAAAAAATTCTCGGGCTTATAGCCGAGTAAGATTTGTGTGTCTTACGTCACCATCCCTAGCAGACGACTCAGCCGCTTCTTCCACTTAATTTATCTTTCCGATCTTTTTCCTAATGAATGAATGAGACTCAAAACACAGAGATCCATTTAATAGATGGCTTTCCCTTTTCACGTCAAAGTTCACCGTCGGACAATGGGAGACCGAAAATACCTTCTCTGATAATTCTCACGCATCGCCGAAATTCCTATTTCTGGAAAAAATTTGTATCCCATTGGCAAGAACGAGAGACTTTCAGCATCTCAAAGCTTGAGACCAAATTGCCGTAAATGGGACTTTTAATCATCCCTTTTTTGCACTGATAAAACGTTTAAAACCGAAACTTAAATAGATGACAATTTATGAAACTGAACATAAACTAAGTGATCGAGGGAGATGAAGTTACCTGGGAGCCAAAAAGAGAAACGGGCTGAGAGATAAACTCATTTAAAGATGGAAAATTGCGGACGATTTTCTACAGAAACTGTCTTCTCATACCCGAGTGAAGGCAGGAAGAGAAATCAAATAATTACAAGGAAAAAGTTTGCTTTATACCAATTCAACTTTCACTTTTATTATAGTTTTTCGTCTTTATCAAAAGAACTTCATCATTATTACATTTTCATGTCCCAGTTCTATAATTCTCAATTTATATAGGTATGCCGCAAGATGACATAACCTTTCCAGGCGCATTTCTAAGACTTTTTTTTCGTACAACTCATTTCATTCTCCAATAAAGTTTGTTGCAAGTCGTATTTCCTCTTAACCATAGAGACAAACTGAGTGCTTTGAACTTTTATAAGAAAACTTTAATGAAAATCATGGGAGAAGGAGAAGAAAATTATGATAAATGTCTCCTTCATTTGACGAATCCGATCCATTGGGTGCAAAACACTATCGGGGAAAATATAAATCAACAGTGGCGAATTATATTAGGAATACTAAACAAAAATAGAAAAGAAAAGGATCGTGCTTTAATTATAGAAAAGTGGTTCTCAATTTTAACAATCAATTTTCACCATTTTTACTAATACCTTGAGTTTTGTGTTTCAATTCAGACTGTTGGTTAGTTTTCGTGAAATTAATTGACGTAAGATCACAATATAACCTGTTAGCTTGCCAATAAAATATTTACTAAGAGATAATAAAAACCACTCTGTAACTTTAGACTTCATTTATTTAATAAACGATTTCATATTCAATAAACGTTGTCACATTAGAGAACGAACCTGCCGAGAAAATTTGTTTGAAAATAAAAATTTAAGGCAAGTAAAAAATTGGTCCATAAAAGAATGCATGAAAGTTAGCTCGTAGGCTTCCGCGGATGCAGTGTTGACTGTTCCTTTTTTCGGGATTCATTCCGCGATGCATGTTTTAAGAAAACAACAGTATTTCGCTGAAGATTTCGCTGATGAAGCTGGCAGAAGGACCCGCGAAATATTGTAGTTTTCTTAAAACATACATTATTAGGAATGAATCCCGAAAAAAGGAAGTCAATATATTAAAGTATTAAAAATAAAAGAACATGTTTACAGTCCTAGGCAGGATGTAATGATTGTTATTTGATAAGTGCCATTGATAGTTCCATAACTCCTCAATTCATGAAAGGATGTTCTTGAATATTGGTGGGTTTGTTGTCCAAAGATACATTTTTTATACAATTTTCCAGTCGTATTGAAGTTCAATAATTGTTTCATAGTTCTGACGAGTCATTTTTTTTCATGCACGAAACACCTCAGGAGGGAAGTCGAATTATGAAAATTGTTCAAATAATTGTATGCTTTTCGTATCACCCAGGATGAGCTTTATCTACACTTAATAAAAATATACTAAGCAGGACACCGAATTATCCCTTTACTTCACTCTCTTCCGGCCAGGAATACCGCGGAACAACCTCATGATATTATTCCCAAGAACGTATCTATATGTCGTCTCTAGGTAGTCCACAACAAATTTGACTCTCACATACATTAAATATGACCGATAAGATTGACAAACAACTCTCACGAGGAAATCAAGCACACATTACATCTTCCGATGATACCCACAGTGGCCAAACATAAGGTTCTTATAATGTGACAGGCTTTATCTCTTATTTGCCCAAAAGCGAAATTTGAAGGTGACGATAGATAAGACGGCTGTTCTACCGCGAGCAATTAGGATTCGAACAATTTTTCAGTGCGATGAATGGATTGAGCACTAAATGTGCCTTATTCCTCATTAAAATTATTCCTAGTGTATGCCAAGTACAGCAAGGGTGTGCAGCCAATATTCAAGGTAAGAATGTCACGTTTACAAAAAACCCTCAATAAAATTGGGAAATTCTGAAAGATGGCCATTGGTCATACAGAAATCTAACGGAGTCTGAATCATTCTATTAAGCACAATAAACGTAAGTACGTACTCATGATACTATTCCCTTTCAGATTAGGTCAGCCGAAATGTTAATACTCGGGAGGTAGACCTGTGAAGGAGAGACTGATTAAATAATTTTGTCCGAGTCACTCCATCCTGGCATGCCACACTTGCTTCAATTACACTAACAAATACACGCATTATTTGATGTAAGTTCTTCTGTCCTTAACGCTCCTATTATCATGTCTTTCAGGACTTCCTTCCACCAGATCCCACCACCACTCTCTCGTTCTGCCCCATCGCTCACACTTTTCGCTCCTCTATCGCAAATCTGCTTCGTAATTCGATTCTCACCCTCATTACCGAGGGAAAAAGAGCCATAAATATATATTTTTAAAGGCGGAAACACGGAGTGCCACGAGTAGACATCCTCTCCAGCGACACCTGTAGAGGAGCCATGCCAATTGCCTCCTGACCAAGGCCTTGTCTGATGTACCCGCCCCCTTTTAGAATAAACGCCCGGCGGGAGCGTCGACATGAATACACCGCCGTTAAACTGGTTTCCCTCACAAACTCCTCGGACCCCTATAAGAACCCAAGGAAGTTCCTCAACGGAATCTTTTGAAATGGAATCACCGCAGGATCTCCAGCCGATCAATGCAGACCTTTTTTTACAGAATACGCTCAACTTTTTCCTCGATACCCCATACATATTCTTCGTTTCAAGAAGCTTATCGCATATTACGCCCCCGAAACTTTTTTCTAAGAGTCATGACCGACTTTTTGGATGACATTTCAGAAAATAATGAGTGCCAAGGGAAATTTCGAACCTTTTCAGATATGCGATTGAAGCAGATTCTCTAAATAAACCCCTAACTGACATAAGATATTCTGTTTAAATATTGACTGACATGAATAGTAATTTACGAAAAGTTCTCTAACCAGTATGTACCAACGAGAAGTAAAATCAGAGATGTTAATTACCACAGTTGCTTAAATAAAGGGAAAGGCAAGGCAAATATAACGAAACAACAACAACAGTAGCAACAAAGATAATAACAGAAGAACAGTGCAACAACAACAAAAAAACATTTTTTTTTCAGAATAAGCTCAACTTTTTTCCTTAATATCACACGTTCCTCGTTTCAAGAATCTTTTCGCATAGTACGCTCCCTCATCAGGGATGGTTTACATCTAGCATTGACCTATTCAGACTACGTGACAGAACGGGAGCAGTGCCGGACCGGTATCCACACTGCGGACGGTAAGAAGCCCGCTAAACCACTGCCAATCACACGAATAACTTGAAAAATAAAGTGATAACAAAAATAATAATAAAAACCATAAAAAGTAAGAAAAATGTAGTCGGTATTACTAAATAAACTCTAATGACGCGGGCGAGAAGAATGATAGTAGCTTTACGCAGCCTGTCTTGGCAATATCACCGTGCGCGAACCCATAATTTGATCGTAAGCAGGGAACTCTCAGTAACTTCCCACTCATGTTTCAGCGGTAGGCATTCTTTTCATCCTTGGTTGATGAGGTTCATTCCCCTCCCCTCCCCAGTGAAGTTAAAGAGAGCTAATTCTCAGAGACAATGGACTACTAATGTATCCTCATTATAGTAGGGTAAGGTGACTACGATATGAATCGCGTCCACCCGTAGAAAAAATTAGCAGTGCAAAAGAATACCGAGAAAAAGATGGGACAAAGAATGTCATTAAGCAATATGGGTGACAGATCGAGATCTTCATTAAGTAGTTTAATAAAATGAATATTGCAATAAAACGTGGCGTAATGAAATGAATACCTTGGTATACCCAAGATGAGGCTGTATTTAAACAGTATGACCGTCCATTTGTGGACTAAATTGGCATCGTATGGTTCAGTATATTCTTCTCAACGGGCTTAAAAATAGTACTTTCCTCGGATTGAACTCAAGGGCCCCTGTATCTTACAGTGTTTGAATAACGCAAACCACATAATGACGCAGCCTTTTCGTTACGTTACATGTGTGTTTGTGTTACAAAAACTTCACCATACTGTCGGTTGGATGATACGACCTGTATCGAAGGGACATCGTACTGACTTTCGATTGCAAAATGTTTTGACCAAAGGTCATTACACGGAGTCGAACAGAAGTGTTTCAGTTGTGGGATCTCTAGCTTTGCTAATGTCATTACACTGTTGTCAAGGGCACTGAAAATTAAATGAGCAGAAACGGTAAGATCATGATATTAACAATGAGTTTCCACGCATTTTTCTTGAGATTCAGTCGTAGAGGAGACAGAACAATTAAGTAGTACAGCAAAGGCAATAAATATGGAAAAGTGTTGGTAACACCAGAGGAAAAGAGGAAAGTTTTAAGTAAGATTCATCACAATAATTAAAGGTAAATGGAGGGGGAACTAACAGTATACGGTAGGATAAGGCAATAGAGAATGAAAATGTGAAGTAAAAGGGAATAAATAGGCGTTAAAACATTTACATGACAAGAAAGAGAGATCTAAAGATCGAAGAGACAAAATATAAAACCCGCGTTAAAGTTTTCATTTTACCGGCAAGTATTTTATAAGCCCATCACGTTCTCTATTCGTAAAAATGGACCATTCCAGACCAATCTCTGTTAGGTAGATGACCTATATATGTGACATGAGAGGGCAAATGAAACGTCTATTTCGGATTAAATCGCAGAGTAAATCAGTAATTTCAATTTTTAAGATTAAATACATAAGCCTTCATTGACCAAAGATAAAATTCAGTCGGGACGAGTAATGGAAAATGGAGCTCACATTTTGCAGGTAATGCATTTTATCTGTATTTTCCTGGGGTTTAACAAAAAAATGTTTCATTTAACCATGAACGTAAGTAGACTTTTTCAAATTTTTACTAAACAATTCTCCATTTCCCAATTGGTGACACCTAGAATATTGCTAAAAATGTTACAGATAACTGTTATTTTCGTTTCGTAGCCATAATTATTGAGTAACTGCTCATCCACTATTTTTCAAGAGACATTCAAACATTTTAGTGACTTTTCTCTTCATTTTTCGTTACTAATAGCATAGATAAAGGCTACAAAACTACTGATAGGCAGCATAAATATTTTATGAGAAATAGAATACTTCTAGCGTCTACCTCTTCAGCTTAAATGCCAATTAATCACAAAACATATTTTATTTCCACCCACTTTTATCACGTCCGTTTGTTGTTTCTTCTGTCTTGATAATTCAGTTCAGGGCGATATTCCAATTCAAAAAAGGCTAACCGCAAAGCTACTGTGAAAAACAGGAGGAATCACCTGAAAAATCTGAAATTATCATTATCTGAAAACCTCATCACTGAGACTTTAAAAAGTAATGTAATTTAACTCAGAAAATACTAATTATAATTGAGAAAAGAAAAAAATCCTTAAGAAAAGACAGGTTCGGGAAAAGTCTCCCGAAGGGGGCGAATGCGCGCCCATTGTGGACAAAAATAACGACGCTGAGAATTTTGAGATATTTAGGCGTAGTTTTTTTTATACATGTTTAACTTAAACCGCAAGATGGTGCAGCCCCCTCGTTAACTTGAGGTCACTGAGAGTTTGGGTTATGTACGTTACACCATGCTGATTTAGATGATTCGCGAGAAATTAGTAATGGGGAGAACGGTTTATCTTCAGTTTCCGTGTCGAGAAAGTATTTAACCAGAGATAATAAAGCGGACCCTTTAAAAAAAGGCCAGGGTGAAAGCATTCACTGATCGAAAAAAATGTTTCGCTCCTTCAACACCTTTTACAGCCGAAAAAGACGGAAGTTGGTACGTTTTCGAGAAAAACTTGATCGGAATCAATTGAAAATCTTTAGTTGGCTCTGATATCCTTAAAAAGTTTTCTGACACCCCTGAGAATGGGAGTGGCGTGCGATAACGGATCTCCTTGGGTATACCGCACAACAGGACGACAAGAGAGGCGCCTGAACTGTTGGCGGCGAAGTGTTGAATAAACTTACACAAGTTCGCTGATTCGGATTAACATCTCTGGAACTAGTTATAAGTGTCTGGAACGGTTAATTCTTCTAAGAAATAACTACGAGAAAAAAATGTATTTTTAAAATAAACAGCTATCCTTAAGTCTGTACGATTTAATTTTTAAAGAAGTGTTTTATATCTTTCGTGGCACATTATACGTACACGACGATAACATGAAATAATGTGAGTGAAATAATGTCATTTATACTGAGTATATAGTCCAAAAGGGGGGAAATGGTCCTGAAAACTGAGCCAGCGTTGGCTGATGACATTTTTAAAAATTAAGACGCAATGGAATGGTTGGAAATAATCGGGGAGGTATACTTAAATTGTCAACTCCTGGCTTATCGTTTACTTGAGGTCAAACCAACCCGCTTAAATTAAAAGAAATATGAGCTTTCAATTGGTCCGAACTCATGAAAAAGTCCTACAATGGAGGAAATCAAAAGTTTTCCCACACAATACACATCCTCCTTCAGTATAACCGAAATGGGTGCCCGCGATTATTCCGCGCGCAACAAGGACAGTAAGTTTGTGGTTTACCTCATCCTGTGCATCTACCCATCGAAAAAAATAGGGCGAATATGTTTAGGTGAGTATTCAGAACTCAGTGACGTTTAAAACAAAACCGTATTAGCAGAGAGACAAAATTGTTGCCACACAATACATATTTTATTCCATATAATCCGAGATGGAGCAATGATAAAGAATTTAAAAGTTGATTGTGCATATCGTATCATCCACTGCACGAATAAACGACATTGGAAGAGATTGGAACAATCGTACTCAGGGATCGTTTCCACTTCGAAAATCCACTTTACCACTTCCATGTAACGTAAATGGGGCTTCTAATCAGGCGGAGTAATTATGATTGATTTCTGGTTGGTTATAGTGTCCGCAGCGTCTTTATAAAAATATTTGAATTTACACTACCTCACCAGTGATTTCACTCCATTTATGAGTGACACAAGCGCTTTCCTTCAGAGAAAATTACATAATCGACAAAAAATACCGAGTACTATCCCTCATAATCGGTAGATATAATTAGTTCATGTACCTAAGGCTGAAATATAGTGTTTTTCATTTCCTCGGCGAAAATATTTACACTCGTAACCGAACAATTAATTTCACTAGAAGTGATCAGTAAGTGTTCTAGCTTAAGAGATATGATTTTCTACTTTTCTAGCCCAAATTTTGAATCCAGATAAAGAATCCCTAATAAGTTAACGTGACCATAGACAGTAGCAGATCTACTCACCGGTTTCCTCATCGAGAATCTTGGCGTCGGCAACGCTGAGGAACAGGTTGGAGACTAGGAGGGCGATGAAGACGAGCCGGGGTGAGAAGAGAATCCTTCGCCGGCGACCATTGAGTCCACTGCCGGGAAACGTCGACGGCCCAACACGGAGTCTTCGGCCGAGGGCCGAAGTTGCGAACTCCGAGTGGTCCATTATTGCAGACTCCGGAGGAGCTCCCACAAATCTCCCAAAACACAATCAAATGAACGTCTGCAAGGCGGTCAGGAGGCTCATGTTAGGGTAAACACCAAGTCGAAATAATTCGGCGTTCGAAGAGATTGGATACAAGTACAGGCAATAAACACGCGTAAACTAGAAACAACGATAATTCACCAACATCACCTTTGAGGGACACACAAACACACTCAATAGACGCACACTCTTATCTAAAACTTTATATCAGTCGAGAAAGATTTTTTTTACGGAGAAAACAAACTGATGGAATCCGGAACGAGGCGAAACTTTCGTAGGAATCCGAAGTTGTAATCGAGACTCACAACACTGGCTGGAAACGATAGGAGGGAGACAAAGACTCTTTACCCATAGGCAAACGCGGTTTCAATTCAGGGTTTTGTCACGATTTCTAGGGAGCACCAGGGTTTGCAATGCGGTGTCGAACTTCCCAGTTCTCAACTCTCGAACACCAGGGATAAAGCGGGACAGGGAAGCTTCGCGGACAGTCCTCGGGGAAACAGGGGCGGATGAACCCGAGGAATTCTTCCAAGGAGTCACACTTCAAAAAACTCGGTACACAAGGAACACTCGACTACAGCAACACGACCAAAACCGACTTACAGCCAGACCTAATTCCTTCAGTACACGACCACTAAATTAATCCTGTTTGAACCCCAAGTATAGAAGAATTGCGATTGAGCGATAAAAGAATCGGAAGTCCACTTCAGGATTTCATAGAGAGAGAGAGAGAAAAAGTTTAACGAGATAAATTTAACTTTAATTATTGTCTGGACTAGAGCAAACTACTTAAAAATGGGAAAATTACATATAAATATTCGATTCCCGAATTTCACTAGCTATCGTATCATGCACCTTCAAATTATGACGACAAATAGCGTTTACAGTTCCGGTAGTTCAGGAGCCAAAACGGGCTGGTAATCGACTCTCCTCAAAGAATGAGTTACGACCCTCATAAGCGATTAAGAGAACCAATGAGGTCTAATTAATAGATTTTCACAGAAGGCCGATGGCTCAAAACGTAAATGACACCTCAAACCTGATCCTGAATGGAAAATAGACCCTGTCGTGCCTAAATTATGTGAGACATACGAAAGGAACGCTGCTTTCTGCTCGCAGAGGAATATGATGTTATAATTATTCCCTTTAACGGTTAAGGATCCAATAGGCGGGGTCAAACACTAAGTGGAAAATCCAAGCTCAGAATACCTTACATACACCAGAGAACAAGTATCCAAATGCCACTAGAAAACTTGGGTTAAATTTCCGCATAGGAAGGTACGATTATCAATCGAAGTACAGAGGAATCTCAATTTTTAAAAAGAAATTTCATCCCTCACGACCGTCGCTAGTCACTGACTCGGGCATTGAACAGCAGCAGAACACAGCCGGAGATAGGAGACGTCAACTTCAGGATTTCTTCGGGTTGTATTGGGCGGTAAAACTTTCCCGGTTGTCAGATCCGAATTCGATGAATTCTCCGTGTTAACGAGGGTAAGCACACTCTTCTCGATCACGTCCGAAACAGTAAAACCGGGGACGATAACTTCTCAAAAACTTGTGAGTGCCTTCGACGCAGCTGAATGCGCCTACACAGCCCCTTATCACTCGCTTCGCACGGGTCGCCGAAATATTCTACCCAAACAACCACCGCTGAATCGAGTTTCCAACTTGTCACTTTGACACAAACACATACACACACGCGGTCGGAAGAATAAACATCATAAAACTTGGAGGCAAACAATATTTTTTTTTTAACCAGAGGAGGACGGCGGAAAAATCCTTGGGAAAGAACGAGAGAATCTTTTAAAAAAACATGAATTCTCCACCGAATTTAGTTTCACATTCCCATCTCTCGCGTCTTCGGAGTTAGGGGATACAACACCAATCAGGCTCTCTTCCTCTTTCGCATCTCTGCGAAAGATAAACCGGAGATGAAACGAGAAAAATGCGATCTCGTTTTCAGAAGAAGATAATTATCTCACATTTTTTCCTGGGTAGTTTTGACAAAAAATTGGGGAAAAATATATCTTGGGTGGGAAAAAAATCGAATGGGATTATCCCTTTTTCAAGGAAAAAAAATTGGGAGTGTTTTCTTCGCTTATTCAGGGTAACGGCACAGCTGTCAGATGGGCGTCTTTAAAAGTTTTTTCTGCGTCGAAAAAAAAATTGAATATCCAAAACCACACGGGGCGAAAGTTGGCGGAAGAGCACTGAACGCGGGCGTAAAACTGTTTTTCAAGACTCCCACTCCAAGAAGATCCTCCGGCACCGGCTGAAAGGCACGCGGCCGACGAACCGACCACCTCGGCAACCTCCCGACTGACTGACTGGCCTCGGAGTTTCGGAAAAGGGCGCGCTGCGGGGAAAAAGCCTCCTTCGGCCCACGGACGAGGGAGCTGCGGCAGCTACGCTCGACTGTCAGCCGCCAACCTCCCCTACATCCCCTCCCCTAACTTCCCCGCCACGCCTCTCCTGCCCCACTCCACTTTCCTCACACCCTGGCGTCCCCCTCCCCTCCTTAACTATACCAAACCCACCCCTCCAGCGCTCCCGCCCCCACCTCTTTCCTCTCTTCCCCTCGCAAGGCCAATCGCAACTATCCCCGAACGCTCACGGAAACGGCCGAACGGCGACGAAAGGTCGTGTGCCTCCCTCCCCCACGGAAACCTTCTTCTTGTGCCGCCCTCACCGGGGGGGCGGGGGGGGACCGTCACACCTCCCTCGCAAGCCCTGCCACACACCCACCTCCCGTTGACCACCTCACACCCTCCGCTGGAAGAAACCAAAACTCTTTTCTTCCCCTCTTTCAACCTCCCCGTGTTAACTTCCCCTCATGCCGTTCGGAAAAAGGCTCCGTGGCCTGACATTTCTCCCTCCGGCTGGCGGTCGGTGCTGCCGGGAGAGGTACAGTCACACGGCATTTGTGTTGAAGGGCGCCACAATGCAATGGGTCGCATGAAATTCTCAGCTACAGTCTTGCTGCGTTACCGCGCTTACCCACAGCTAATGGAGGTCAATGAGACTCGTAAGGATTCTGCACGAAGTGTAGGTATTCAAGTTGACCGAGAGCTTCAGGCATAGACGACACGGCTATGCCTGAAGCTACGACACGCCCGTTCTCTTATTCTGCTTCAATACTCCACTAAGCTACTTGAAGATTCGATAAAAGCTTGACGCATTACCTACCCTTCCATACCCTACTTAGGCCGTTTACGAACTTGGCAAATCAAGCAATCTTGCCTTGAAACCTGGTACGCATCGAAAGCTATGACGTCATGGACGCGTCATCACCATGCGATTGTTCACTAGCTGTCGAGGAAAGAAACCAAGTCAACGAAAAAGGAGACTTGTTATGCTTGCTACGTTTTAAGTTAGAACTCGGGGTGTGATAACATGGGCTTGTATGAAAAATAGAGTTGAACAAACTTTCAAATGGATACTTTTTTATCATTACTAGATGCGTATATTTGTGTGATATTTATTTTTTTTGCGGAAAAATTGATGAATTCGCTATATTTAAAGGCTTTTCAAATGTGAAAATACTGATAAAAGTTTTGGTACCTAATAGTTGTGTGAATAATTCCATACATTGTATATGTACCGTACTTGTTTACTTTATTGAACCTAAAAAATCTATCTTCCTCACTCTGGAAGGAAAAGAAATGAATGAAAAAATGATGAAAGAAATTATATCAAAGAATTATGGCCCGATGGAAAGTACTCTAAGGTAGCCATAATTTCATTGGCAGCATTATTTTTAGTAACGAACATCATAATCGTTAATAACGTTGACATTGGAGAGATTTTCACTGCATTCATCAAAGAAAGGGGACAATAAACCATTAGGGTAAATGTAATTTGTTTTAAACTTAATTACCTATGTTAGTTACAACACGCGTATTTATCAGTTATCAGTCGCAGATCATAGGTAGTTTGTTCGGAGTGTAATATATTAATATATTGTTTGGTGTTTTTTCATGTAGACAGGAAATATTATAATGCCTTTTTGTGCATAAAGACGTCTGTGGTGAAATACTGTGAGTGATATGTCGTCCACTTCAGCAGACCCTAGCAATCGAAGCATAATATTTATTCACCACATAATGGTATGCGAGAATTATTTTATTTATAAGCAATTAGATTTTTTAAATTATATTCCCTTTTAATTTGTCGCATACGGATGGGAAGCATTTAAAAGAAGTAATCGACTTCAGTCACTTACAGAAATTATGGATACGGATGGCGCTTGTCGTGTTTTACGAGATGAAGGCCGCATGATGTCTCTTCCATCGTAAAAGGGCTACGAAAGTGTCAAGTAAGCATTTCACTTTGCTTGCCTAGGTATCAAGATATCTTGATATCAAGTTAACTATGCGTTTGCCAAGTTCGAAAACGGCCTTAAAACCAGTATACCCTTCGTTCGATGGTCGTTCAATCCTAAGAGTGGTTGACTGCAGCCCTCCAATCTTCCCTATCTCATGCTACTTCCCTTACCTCGTTCTATCTCTTCCTATGTACTTTCCTCTTTATTTGTTCCATGAACTTATTCCTGGGTCTTGCTCTGGGGACATTTCCCAATATTTTGCCTACAATTATGTTCCTCACAAACTCATTGTGTCTCTGGGTGTGCCCAATCCATCTTGGTTCTTCTTCTCTCCATGGTGTTCCATATGGTCCTTTCCTCCTCTACTCCTCTGTATACATCATCAATCCATATTTTTTCTGTCCATTTTATCTTTAGCATCCTCCTCCAGCACCAGGTTTCAAAGGCTTAAAGTATTTTCTGATCAGCTATTCAAATGGTCCATGCATACCCTTACCCAAACCCATTTTGACGATATTTATATGATATTTTTTGTATGTAGGGCAAAAAAATTACCATTTATTACCCCATCCATGCGTTGATTCTGAATCTGTGAAAATACCATCGAAAAATGTAGTCTTGGATTCTCGCCAAAGAGGGTGTAGATGAAATATTATGGGAAATATGTTTGGAATGACTCTATAAACTGTCAATTTTAGCTTCTTAAGATACGCACTTACATTGCTAAGTAAATGCATTGGTCTAACAGCATTAGCTGTATGCATGTTTAAGTGTAAGCATAACATGTTGTCATTTGATGGTAGCCTTAAACAGGTTCTCCTTCAAGGCTAACTGAAGTTACTCGAAACTTGTCATTGAAAATGTAATTTGTTTTGGAGAAATAAACATCATTATTATTATTACCTTAATTCTCAGTTATATATAAACTCCAGGCGAATAATATAGCGATCAAAGTTAACATGCCGTCCCACCGATGTGGCTCACGACATCACTCGTGAGTCTGACAGAAAACACAAAACCCGCACTCTTCGATAAGTTCAAATTGACGAAATAACTTACCTCGTAGGCAACTTTAACTAGACAATTGGATATACGTAAGTGTCTACAACTGAATCACGGCGAGACACTAAGTCATTCTTTAAAAATATAATTTACTTTCGCCCATTTCTTCTTCCGGTTTTTACTCCCAATCCTCATCCTATTCAAATGGTCCCGCTGGTCTGTCACCTCCTGCCAAGCGCGCCAGCGGCGACCGTGCAGGGTTGGTTGCAGATGTAAGTATTCAGGCATTCACTCACTGTGCTGTCATTCATCGGAAGGAAGCACAACGGACATCAAACGAAGAAAAGCCCAAACTAAGAAGGCGTACATACTAAGACATTAGCTGATCTCAAGGGGGATAGAGCTACAAACTAGGAAACTGTGTGTGAAAACATTCGTGTGGAGCGTGGCACTCTATGAATCGGAAGCATGGACTATCGGAAAAGCTGACCAGAACAGACTAGAGGACTTTGAAATCTGGTGCTGGTCTAGGATGCTGAAGATGAACTGCGCGGTCAAAATAAGAAATGGCGAAGTTTACAGTAGGGCAGAAGAGGAAAGGACCATATGGAACACCATACAGAAAAGAATAACCAGATAGACTGGAACCAAATAGACTGGACATACGATGGATTTGTGAAGAACATATTTGAAGGAAAAATAGAGGGAATAGTCCCCAGACGAAGAACCAGAAATAAGTTCATGGATGAAGTAAAGAGGTGAGTACATAGATCGAGATACGAGGAGGTAAAGAACTTGCATTAGATAGGGAAGGGAGGAGGGCTGCAGTCAACCAATCTTAGGATTGCAAGACCAATGATGATGACGCTATCATTCAAATATTATACTTACGGAGAAAAACTGGTTCCTCCTCGTCATTCCGTCATACTGTCAATGGTTCTGTGTTTATATTTACAGATGAATAATGGGCTGAAGTCAAGTCGCGGGAATTGGAGCATAATTACGAGGAAAATTATCCACACCTCATTGCTCTCAGGAGCAACTAGTCAAAACATTAACAAAAATAAATTTATCTATAGAAAATCATGACCATGTTACTATTTTTAAATATTAACCTTTAGGGTCCCATGAAATTTCTGCTACATATACAATTGTTTTAGGCAAATTACCTTGATAACTTGTCAATTCAATATGGGCGATTTAACATTTAAATTGCTTCTATACTCCACTGAGCTACCGTCCGGTATGTTTCCATCTAATCTACTCTTTAATATATAGACCTTGTACTCCTGCATATTATCTAGCAAGTAATCCGTGCTTAGTAGTACAAGTTAACCTATATCTACGAAGCTTTAAAGTAACCAGTGAGCCACATGCAAAAGGTAAGAATATCAATATCATTTTGAGGACAATTTTTACGCATTATAATATATAATGGGGCTAACAACGACAGCTCATCGCCATCACAGCAAGTCATACACCGAATGAGGTAAGCTTAAAAAAAAGAAGTGAGGAAAAGATCAGCAATATGCGGGAAAGGCCATTATGATAGTCTCGTTAGTGTTACTGACCTCTTGCAACAACTTGGATGAGAATCGCTTTCAGACCGTCGATTTAAAATTAGACTCAATCTTTTATGTAAAATCAAAACCAATTAATTTCCCAACGAAGTTGTCAATATCTTACGAACTCCAACATACAACAATAGATCAGATAATGAGAATAAAATGAGGAGGAAAATAGATTGTAGAAAAGAATGGTTTAAAATGTCGCTTTTCCCATGATCGATAAGACACTATAATGGCTTCGTAAAGACTTTAAAGTAGGTTAGTTGACAGTTAGTTTAGGTGAATAATTCTTATGATGCATATTTCTAAATCTGCCAAGTATTGCTAACACCATGTTTGGCATGATCCCTGCATGACTCTTGTGTCACGTTTATATTGTTACATTACAGATTATTTTTATAGTTTCTGTAGCATTTGTAGCATTCCCAATAGTGCGGTGCATGTTGGCGAACGTCAATTTCTTCAATGTAGTTCATGTTGGTGATAAGTCACCCCCTGCCTTGTGGAGGCTTGCAGGGTAGTATGTCGCTGTAGGAGAGGGAAGGTAATCTTGGATTCGCTATTCTATATTTCGAAAACAATGTAGCCATGATTTTGAACTCATGGTCGTACATCTAATACATAATCCTTATTCATGTGGGCGATTGGTAGAACTCCTAGAATTGGAGGCATGCCATATCAAATTGGTCATGACGCCAGCAGCCCAGAGCATGCCATCTCAGGCTACACCATTCAAGGCATCTCGGGTATCACCCAACCCTATCATACTCCAGAAAGAGTGGGACGACATTAATAATATAGATGCTAGTGTTCCCAATCTGGTACTGTTTGGTTATTGATTCTTTGTTTCAGTAAGTAGGTGTAGAAATTTATGGACAAGGAATTAAGAGATACGAATCCCAGCAAATTAAAAACACCAACATGCACTATTAAAAATCCGACAATTCTTAGGGAAGTCTTTCTAAAGAATTCCAAAATAGCAATGGCGAGGGGTTTAGAAAAAAGTCGAAAAAAAATCGATTACGTTTTGATACGATAACTATCATTGGATAAGTAAGGAAACTTATCCTACAATTATATATAATTCTTTTACATTTGAATAAGTAATACATATCAGAACTTTGTAAAATTCGTATTTACTGCGTGCAGGTGCCGTGTTGTCTTTAAGGATAGGATTACTGCGAAATAAGTTTCGGATAAATTTAGCTTATTGTTACCTATATTTTTAGGAAATATTGATCGTCAAAGTTTTTGAATCCACAGAGAACTCACTAAGTAAAGATCATTTTCTTATTCTCTCAGCAGACGAGAGTTCGAAGGAATCTCTGGGCTCTGGGTTGCGTGAGGAATATATTAAAATTATTATAGATATATTAGAAGTAATTAATCGGCGAGCGGCATTCACTTTTGCGAATTATTTTGAAATATATTATTACATTCATACACAGAGCAACTAATGAAAACTCTTATAATTTTCTTGCTTGAAGAGATTTACGAGTTCATTGATTTTTTGAGACGAAATGTTTAATCACAATAAGTAATTTACTTTATTTTGCCACCTGTTACTTTTCGATTTGAAAATATGCAGGTCATGTTACTTGTTCCATTTACTACGACATAAAGAGCTATCGGACAGTCCTATATAAATTTTTTATTAATATCATTATCAAATTATTTTATTATTAATAAATACAAATAAATACATATAGCATGAATGGTTTTATGAATTGTGGGGCTCAGGCGAACTTGATATTGTAGTACACATGTAATCGTTTCTACGGTTACAAGGCATAGAATATCGTTGGACTCAGCAGGAAATATTTTTGTAATATTTCTTCATAGTAGTAAAATATAAATGTGATATATAACCAAAATAATCTATGACAGTTTTCCGTCTATTATTATGTAAAGACTCATAAACGTAATTAAATTTATCTTAACTAATTAACCTCCAAGTAATTTTAGCTTCTATTTTAGTTCACGCATACACTTTATTCAAGTTCTGCCACAATATAAATTCGCCATCCTACCCGAGATCGACAATAGTGCGGGTAGTGATGATCAGGCTACTTAGGTAGTCTGGGCCGATGAATTACTATGATATAAACCAGAGGTATCCTGAACTCGCGCAAATTTTTTTATCAAATTTACCTTAAACCAGCACACGAAATTCTGCAGCATGTCGCGAAATTACGCCTGCCATTTTAATATCATAAATCCCTGCCAACTACCTCCCATTCTATAGGAAGTCCTTCTCGTCAGATCGACAGAATAAAAAGTAACTGTAAAAGACAGTGACTTCGAATAACGAATGGGATTAATTATGCGCAGAGGACACTTTTCCATGAAGTGGACGCAAGTGTAACGAATTATATCGATATTGAGAAACGTGTTTCTCGATAGAGAAGATATGAATATGCTGTTAGTGTATGGGATCCAATCGAAGCGGGGTTGATATCGCAATTAGATCGCGTGCAGCGAAGAGGAGCTAGGTTTGTGAAACGATGCTACAATAAGTTGGCTTGTGTGTCTGGACTGTTAGAAGAATTAGGATGGGAATCGCTATCACAGCGTAGATTAAATTATAGGCTTAACCTCCTTACTAAATTTCAGGAAAATCATTTCTCTGACGTCGTAAAAAACATACTATTAACCCCCTCGTACTACGGCAGATTAGATCACGCCAATAAAATTAGAGAGCTATATTGTAGAACCGATAGGTATAAAAAGTCATTTTTTCCTCGTACCATTCGGGATCATAACAGATGTGATCGTCGTCATGAATAGTTCGAAGTGTGACAATAGGCAGACAGTAAATCTTTCTCTTTATATTCTCTACGTTCTTATTTATGCATGATGTAAATATTGATGTTCTTATTTATGCATGATATTTTGAATATGTAGTAGTAGTCTTTGTATCCCTTGCATGTTGGAACGATTGACGATAGAATGTTTCTTGGTTATTAGATTTTTAATTGGCGCTTTGCATGTGTGGTAAGCGGGTTTCAATGTAATTTCGGTGTTCTACCGTATTATTCATGCATGCCTGGTGTGGAAGCACTCCCTGCTACACACCCTTTGAGTGGCTTGCAGGGTATGACGTAGATGTAGATGTAGATGTAACAGTCATATAAAATGACGATTTAAAATAAAATGCTTTTCCTAATTTGTCATCGTATTGAAATATTCAATTCGAATCTTTTAAGTCTATGCATATTTCATGTTATTTTCATTTATGTATAAATATAATTTTCAAATTCAAACTTTTAAAAATTTTAATTTAACTATTCATGCTTATTTTTACATAGTGTTATACTCACTGCCAGTCATAGCCATATTATTGTTCCACGTCTGTCGGCCTTCACCTCTTTCCAGCATGTTCCCACGGCCATAGAGATTTCAAACGTCCTACAAAAGATATTCAAGAATATTAAAAACTTATATTTTTATAACGATAACGGCTCACGTTACACGTACACGTTAATTGTGTCCCAGCCTTTAGTCTCGTCTCGTGGCGCGGCACGCTACTAATATATTCTTACGTCTAAAACTCTATCATCATTAGCTGCTATTTTATTCGTTACATTTATGATATGCTCTCACATATAATGTAAAATTAACAAAGCATGTATTAAGAACAAAATATGAAAAATAGAATTGCTACAAGTTACGACGTACCAAAAAACTACAATAATTACATAAGATATAGACTAATTAGCATTATTCCAAATATGTTCAATAAATTGCCTATTGATTTACTGAATTGAAGTGCAGTAGGTGAGGTAAAGAAAAAAGTGAAACGATGGTTATTGAATAAACATTTCGTGTAATTAGGGCTTCGCATAAAATATCCTGTATTTTTCCTGTTACTTTTTTATTAAAGTGTTACAGTAGATATAATCACTTATGTATGGAGAAGGCAAAAGAAAACCTATGTAACACTATATGGTGGTTTTAATTTGTATTTGACAACCTTCTGATGAGCCATAAACAGGCTCAGGAGGACACCGATCAACATTTCTTGGTTTTACAATATGTCCATATGTTGTGATAGCTTCCGCGGAGTGGTCTTGAATCATGATGGCTAACGAGATTGCTTCCGCATTGTGTCAGTTTTTTGACGACAGTTTCGCAAACGTTCCACCTCGCTTCTTCAGGTCACGTGAAACTGTCGTAAAAAAAATGACACAACGCGGAAGCAATCCCGTAAGCCATCATGATTCAAAATGTCCATATTTTTAACTGTTTTTTTTGTGAAAACTGTTTTCATTGGCATCATATTTCTATTAAATTCTTCAATGATGACACATATTGTAATGTTATGCATAGAATTTAAAAAAAACGGAATGAAGCGCAGACGTCCTTCACGCTGACATATACCTGCCGAAACTTCGGACAAGTGACAGAAAGCTGGCAGTCTATCGGGACTTACTATCAAAATTGCCATCTTAATTTTTAAACTTTTCCAATATCTGCGCTCACATCTTGTCTCGAAAAGTGTACTCAAGATAAACTGATCAGTACTATAGAAAAGTGGTCACTTTCTTAATGATTACTCTGTGCGTTCACGTAGTTAATGATACACTTAACCGCCCGTACTAATCACAGATTCCCATGCACGTCGATGGCCTCCATTAATGTCGCCGACGCAATAAGCCTTCACGACGAACGCTATTCTCTTTGAAATTCTCGTTTGACACCAACGCGCTCGGGGAAGCGTAGCAAGAGTGGTAATCACCGTGATCGGTAGACTAACATTATAGGAGCCGCGCAACGTCACAAATAAACATATTCCACCCATTTAGCAGGAAAACCCCTTTACCTTTCGCTTGGTGTAGACAAAGAGGCGGGATGCTTCGGCCTCGTTAAACGATGCATCTATTCAGTGCCTAAAATGATACGCTCCCACGAGGCATGCTGCGCTTAAGGTTTCACCAAAAGCCTTCCATGTTCATTGGGGTTTAACTTTAGGAAAATTGCCCTTTGCCAACAAAGAGCCCCTTTGAAATAAGTATCTCATTCATCAGAAAATTTCCATTGAAGTTCCGTCCATATAATACATAAATGCTGCTTACCCTTATGCCTCATAAAATATTGATAAAAAATCACAGAAAGATATCCAAACATAAGAATCATACAAACGCCTCGCAGCTTCCGATAAATGATGTAATGTGTACCATTGCTATATGAATCATAAGAACTGTAGAGGCAGTGATATATAAGTCTGCTGTTTGTAGAAGAATTCAGCATGTGGCTCGGAAAACACTGCTATCAGCGGCTGCTAATCGGGTTGTAGGAGGCTAGCGGGCTGCTTTTTATTCAGGCTTTGGAAGCTGCTTCTTTGGCTGCTTGTGCTATTATACTAGCTAGCGCAAGGTTTGAATATTAGGTGAGAGGAGGACACGAAGGTCTTTTAATGTCGAAAGTGTTCTTCCTTCGATATAGATGTTTACATCGTAGACAAGTCCGTCATTAATATACTTATTTTGATCTGTTCTCCATAAACCTAGCATAGGTTGTTCAATATTTTTGTTAATTTGGCAGGATTTGTAAATTTGCATCCAAAACGACGACTTGTTCGCATATTTGCAGATTTTCTTCTGTGTGCCATAGTAGTTAATTGTCAGCAAGCAAAATAATAGCGCCCGTTAGATGGAAAGAGTTGCGAAAACGCATATCGATAGAGCTATGAATATAACGAATCGAACCATCCTGGAAAGTATGTAAGAATGCCTAAAGTGCCAATGTACCTTTACGAAGATTAGTTCAGCTGAAGATGTTCTAGTGAGTATGGGGCATAGCATCTGTTTCGAATTCGGTTACCTACGCGAATTACTTTAAGCCAATAAGCAGCAACAACGCTGACGTGTTTAGAGCTTAATTTGGGAAATCACTCTCTGTAGCTCTCACAATTTCAACCGCAAAATTGTTTTGTCATTCTGCACATTATAATCAATAACATCTTTCTTATTCCCATTTTATTTCGACATGTGCCTTCTGACGATTTATGATATTTTTATCGAAATACACCTTTAGGATGAAATTCCCAAAGAAAAAATCTTTTTGCATGACCGAGAGTCGAACCCGGAATTCCCAATCGCTGGTCATGCGTGACAACACCACCCAGCCATATCGACCGCTAATTCCGCTAATGTCCACGGGGATTTATGCGAACCTGATGTTCTTGTCTCAAAGTGCAAATTGTAGGACAGATATATTTTTTTTTACTTTTCAGTAATCCTCATACATTTGTGAAAACATTCGTGTGGATCGTGGCACTAAATGGATCAGATACATGGACCATTGAAAAAGTTATCCAGAAAAGACGAAAAATCTTTGAAACTTGGTGTTGGAGGAGGATCCTAAAGATTAAATTGACGGAAAAGTAAGAAATGATGATGTGTATAGAAGAGTAGAAAGGAAAGTAGTATATGGAACATCATACAGAACAGAGGAATAAAATGAATTGGACACACCCTGAAACAAAAAAGGTATATGAGAAACAAATTTGACGGCAAAACTGAAGGAAAAAGGAAGAGCCAGGAATAAGTTCAAGGATCAAGTATAGGAAAGTACATAGGAAGAAATAACAGAAGGTAAGGGAAGGTAACTAGCATTAGATAGGGAAGGGTGGAGGGCTGCAGTCAACCAATCTTATGATAGGATAGGAATGATGATGATGCAGTCCTCACACGTATGACTCTACAGTAATGCTTCAGTGTAATTTAATATTTTGAAGTCTTCTTAATTTTCGAGAAAGTTATTTGTAATCTAGCCGATGTATTAACACACGCGCTTCACACTTCACGGAGAAAGGACCATGAGATCTAGATAAATGAATACCTTACACTGTCAACTGACCTTGAATCTCACAAGAGCCTGCTGCTTCAAGATGAAATTCCCTTCCGTCTTCCCTCCGCAGTTGGCCCATCTACACGACGGAAAGAAAAAATGTTTGCCGAGCCAATTGATTTCCAATAGATCAGCCATCGGAATTTCATATCGAAGGTTGAATAAGGATCTCGAACACAGGAACCGATAAAGGGTTTCGATTGCGAGAAAGTGAATGCACGGCACGAATCTTTTCCGAAAATAGAGGCCTATACTCATTAGAACATAAGAACACAACCCAAGCACATATAGCTACTGAAAGTAGCTTCATGTTGAGTATGGGAATGAATAATAAATACCGAATTAAGTACGTGGCTTCTGTCTTAGACCAAATTCAACCGCATACATAGTGGGACTCTTTGCTATTCAAAAATAAGCCAATACATCATTGTACCTACGAGTAGTTATTCAAAATTCGTTACTACTTTCTTCAGTCTTACTGAGGTATCTTAAAAATTGTCAATATATTTTCACTTTACTCTGAAAAAACCGATGAGGCCTATTACAACGAGTAATGTAAAAAGAAATGTGGGGCAAACACTCAACCATGAAACAAGTGGTGAAAACTCTACAACTCGTCAGCGGAACTCGCGACTATAGGATAATAGTCAAGGGCCTTCCCCTTCTCTTGGAGGCTTCATTACATGATAAATGAGTTGTTGCGAGACGGATACCATCTTGTTTACTCTTATTGACTAATTGTTAAGTGAATTAGCAATTATTTATAGGAAAAACGTTCATAAATTTTATCTAGTGGTAGAAACTTAGTTGAAATATTCGAATCAATTAATATCGGTAAATATGTTATGTAGCTAGTAGACGTGTTCCTGCAGCCCGAATATTAATTTAGAACTTTAACTTCATGGATCTCGTATCTATTGATTCCATAACTATAAGTTCTTGCAGCCGGCCATAAGATTCATTCAGGGGTCATGCGAAACGTGATGTCAGTACCACGTGGCGGATAGAAAAACAAAGGTTAGGGATCAAATCAACGAGATTACCTGATGACCAACGTATAGAAAAATTTGAATAGACTCGATATCATTTGTTGGCACTTCCTTATCATTACTGCTACGTATTGCACACTACAGCACACTACAGCACACTACAGCATTGCACCCTGCACACTACAGCATTGTCTGCAAATAGTCGAAGCACACTCTACACTACTTCATTAATATTGTTTATATCCAGTATAAAATTAATATTCCGGAAGTGATTACTGTACCAAACTTGAGGCTGATTTTGTTAAACGAAAGAATATCATTCATGGGAAGAACTTGAGGCCGGAATCAAAGCTGGAGGGCATCTGATAGTGTCGGTTAGATTCGCGGAAAATCAGGCATTGATTAGTGGATCTTCGAAGGGACTGCAAGCTTTGGTAGATGCTTTAGAAATGCAGTGCGGGATATTCGGAATGAAGATAGACCATAAGAAAACAAAAGTAATTAGATTCTGTAGGACAACGAAAGCTAGGAATGTAATAAAAGTTGGAGGATACAAACTCGAGAAAGTAGAGCAATTTAATTTCTTAGGTAGTACGCTAAAGGAAAACGGACATAGTAGCAAAAACATACGGAAGAGAATAGCGCTAGCTAAGGAGGCGTTTAGTAATAGAAGGGAGCAGATGACGGGGACAGTGGGTAAGGATGTGAAGAAGAGGCTGGTGAAGAGGTTTATATGAAGCGTAGCGTTGTATGGGGCAGAAACGTGGACCTTGAGAAAGGAGAACGAGAATAGTCTTCAGGCATTTGAGATGTGGGTGTGGAGAAAGATGGAGAAGGTTAGGTGAAAGGAAAGGAAGACTAACGAGGGAGTGCTAGAGGTGGTGGGCGAGGAAAAGAAACATCTGAATGAAATCCAGGGTAGGCAGTGTAGATGGCTGAAGGGTGTTATATAGGACGATGAGTTGCTCAAGAGTGTGATAGATAGACGGATGTTGGGTAAGCGGGGAAGGGGAAGAAAGAAAATAGGTTTCATGGACGGGATGAAGTAGGGTAGATCGTATGCTGAGGTGAAAAAGGATATATTGGAGAAAAGGTTTAACCTAAATGTTAACCTGCGTTCTGATAGTAATTCCCATCCTAGTTCTTCTATTAAACTCGTAACACTTATACAATTATCATAACGGCCTTTAACAAACCTAGCGGATCTCCTTTGCACGCGCTCTAATTCTTTTATCATACCTTCCTCGTACGGATCCCATATACTAGCGGCATATTCTAAATGAGGCCTGACAAGTGTAAGATAGCTTCTTTCTCGTACTCTCTCATCGCATTTGCCTAGAACCCTTTTTACGAATCCTAATCTACGGTTTGCTACACTAGTTATTTTCCTGATGTGTTTCTCCCCATGATATGTCTTCAGTGATGGTGACGCCTAAGTATTTAATAGATTCTAAGTAGGACATTTTATTTTCTTTGATGCAATAATTATTCCGGGGAAAGCCATTCTTTTTCCAAAAGTTCATTATCGCGCATTTCTTCAAATTTAATTCTAGCTGCCAACTATCGCACCGATCATCAATCGCATCTAAATTCTTAGCTTAAGACTACTGTCCTCTTCATTTCTAATTTCCTTATACACTACTACATCATCGGAAAAAAGACGGAGCTTGCTATTTTTTACTACTGTATTCAAGTCATTTATGTAGAGAAAAAATAAAATTGGGCCTATCACGCTTCCCTGGGGAACACCCGATGTAACTTTTACTTCGCCTGAGCTGACACCATCTAATACCAACCTTTGAACGCGTTCATGTAAGAATTCTCCTATCCAGTCTACTATACTACTGTCTATCCCGTATGATGCTACCTTCGCGAGTAACTTACAGTGGGGAACCTTGTCAAAAGCTTTTCTAAAGTCAAGAAACGCTGCGTCTACCTGTATGTTACTTTGGTTACTGGATGTAGAAGTATTTCTTATCGCAATACTTGCTGAATGAATATTCCTCTACTTGCCAACATATCCACCTGTCCCTAACTGCGCAAACGATCTCAGCTGTCAAATACCTCTATAAAACCTCCGATAAAATAGTTTGCGCCTTCGTAACTTTCTTTACTGCCTCAAGTACCCTTTCTATATCCCACCACCCGCTTCCTTCTTCGCCTCATCATTCTCCGTAACGAAACCTTCACCCCATATACAGCCCGACCTTCGCCACTTACCAGCCGAGTAAGGGCCAATATTTGCCTACCTGCCACCACCGTTTGACTGCCGCACTTCGGTTTGTGTAGAAGGCGTGGGAGAGGAAAGGGGAAGGTGTGAGCCGATGAAAAAAATATACACCCACCTCTTTATCCCTTCCCGGAGTCCTTGAAGTTTTCTTATTTCCTGACTCCGTTCACTTTTTTTTTGTTCCGCGCTTATATCCAAACCCCGTGTTCCTTTCAGTTTCCGTTCTTCGATCCGGCCCCCATTTTTTTCCTTTCTTTGTCTCGAGACACTTCCAATATGCACCTGTTGAGAACGCTTTGGCTCAGAGCGGGTTTCTATAAAGGCGGGGGAAGAGAAATTTGTGACAGTCGGAAGTGGGGGGGGGGGACTTTTGAGCGTGTTTCTTCGTCTCTCCGAACAGTTCCACCTTCCACCGTCTTGAGGCGGAACTCATTCACTGCCAGAGGTGCAGGGGTTAAGTTCGTGCCTGTAGCTGAAGGATCGCGGGTTCGAATACCAACTAGGAAGGAGTTTTAAAACCCAGGGCAAAGTTCTGTGCGCTCTTCTGTTGACGAGTGAAATACAGCCACACCTACATACTGCCCTGCGAGCAGCCGCATGGGTGGTTTAGGTCACCAGCCGTGTGAAGATGTAAGTTTTTGGGAGGTGAAATCGTGACGTGTATTATGGAATTGTATTTAGTGGTGCTCAGTTTTTATTGGGTTCACGTATTTTTCGCAGTAGGAACGAGTTTTTGTTCCTTTTTTTCGGCAATGTATCTCTTTTATTTTATCGCTTCTGTCAGACCTAAAGATGTTGTGGGGCGTCGTGATAATATTCTCTGTATAGCTCTGAAACACACTGGTTCTGAATTTTTCAAGCAACCTAAGCCTATCGAGTAGCCTCCAAGTCACTAGGGGCTCCCATCTATATCCCTCTAAACGTTGTGAAACACTGTATGTTCGCTCGTAGCAGCTTATAACGTAGAAACGCATGGTACGGCAGCATAATTTGCTGATTTGAAGGGTCAATAAAACAAAATATGCCATTGGTATCGTTGTAATTATTTTACCCATACTATACAATATAAATTTCAAGTATTTAATTGATGTGTATGTCAAGGCGAATATGTTGGATAAACTTGTTTCATCACAGGATTTTATTTGAACCTCGCTTCCTGGCGCCAAATTCAAATCAGCAAATAATGCTGCAGCACTCTGTATAATGGTAAGAGGGCTAGATGGAAGAACGAGAATATAAGAGATCTAAAAGAAGGAAACCATTTTCATTAATTTTTTCGGGACCCGCCAGAGACTCGGAGATCACTTGGTATGCTTGAGTAAATTAGAACAGGTGAGTTTCTGTGTGACACATAGAATATAATTTTGACACCTCACAGCATCTCTAGGTCCAACAGAAGCGATGAAATAAGAGAGGTGAATTACCGAATGGATAGGCATAAAAATTCGTTCGTCTCATAAAAAATTAGTGACCTAGATAAAAACTGAGCTTCACTCAAAATACTTCCAAAATACACTTCACCATTTCACCTTCCTACAACCTTTACACGGCTGGCGTCTTCTCACTCCCTGCCACTCCTTCAAGCGGCGTCTCCCTAGCTAGTTGATGCAGATGTATATCAAAACATCTTATGGATGCTGAGTATCTCGTGTAATCCCAGTGTCAAGCGTCACCCGAATCCCGGATGAATGGAGAAGACGGTGCAAGCGTTTATTTACAATTAACCTTAAATAATGACGCGAATATAGCTACAACTAAATAACGTTCAAGCATGAAAGCTACTTGTTACCATAAATGACAATAAAATATAAATCACAGCATTTATCTACTATAATAGATAGTACAAACCAATTGTAACAGTACCTACTTGCTATTCATGCTTGGTGCGAAAAGTGGCAGATGGAACTAATCAAAAAAAGTGCGTAGCAGTCAGCTTTTGGAAAAAGAAAAATAGGCCAGGTAGGGCTTACAGAATTAATAGTACGAAAATTATTCACGCCGAGTCTGTTAAGTACTTAGGGGTCACAATTACTCACGATCTATCTTGGGGAAAACATATTAGGGAAATATGCGGTCAAGCATATAGGAAGCTAGGCTTTATCAAGAGAGTACTCGGAAAATGTGATGAGAAAGTGAAAGAACGTTGTTATTTTTCAATCGTTAGTCCTCATCTGGAATATGCTGTTAGTGTATGGGATCCAATCGAAGCGGGGTTGATATCGCAATTAGATCGCGTGCAGCGAAGAGGAGCTAGGTTTGTGAAACGATGCTACAATAAGTTGGCTTGTGTGTCTGGACTGTTAGAAGAATTAGGATGGGAATCGCTATCACAGCGTAGATTAAATTATAGGCTTAACCTCCTTACTAAATTTCAGGAAAATCATTTCTCTGACGTCGTAAAAAACATACTATTAACCCCCTCGTACTACGGCAGATTAGATCACGCCAATAAAATTAGAGAGCTATATTGTAGAACCGATAGGTATAAAAAGTCATTTTTTCCTCGTACCATTCGGGATCATAACAGATGTGATCGTCGTCATGAATAGTTCGAAGTGTGACAATAGGCAGACAGTAAATCTTTCTCTTTATATTCTCTACGTTCTTATTTATGCATGATGTAAATATTGATGTTCTTATTTATGCATGATATTTTGAATATGTAGTAGTAGTCTTTGTATCCCTTGCATGTTGGAACGATTGACGATAGAATGTTTCTTGGTTATTAGATTTTTAATTGGCGCTTTGCATGTGTGGTAAGCGGGTTTCAATGTAATTTCGGTGTTCTACCGTATTATTCATGCATGCCTGGTGTGGAAGCACTCCCTGCTACACACCCTTTGAGTGGCTTGCAGGGTATGACGTAGATGTAGATGTAGATGTAACAGTCATATAAAATGACGATTTAAAATAAAATGCTTTTCCTAATTTGTCATCGTATTGAAATATTCAATTCGAATCTTTTAAGTCTATGCATATTTCATGTTATTTTCATTTATGTATAAATATAATTTTCAAATTCAAACTTTTAAAAATTTTAATTTAACTATTCATGCTTATTTTTACATAGTGTTATACTCACTGCCAGTCATAGCCATATTATTGTTCCACGTCTGTCGGCCTTCACCTCTTTCCAGCATGTTCCCACGGCCATAGAGATTTCAAACGTCCTACAAAAGATATTCAAGAATATTAAAAACTTATATTTTTGGATTTCACGTTGTATTTAATTTTAGTGTTCCCGGGACAATAATTTTTTAATATACACCGAGAATAGCAGCGGTATTAACTTAAAGGAGTCACCCGCAAATTTACATTCGAGCGCAATTCCTCAGAGGAAAAATCATTTGCCTTAACTGGGACTCGAGCCCGGATCCATCGATTTCACGCTTTCAACAGCTTGATAAATTGCATGCTCGGCAGTCTTGAACCCAATGTTCCTTTAACACTTAGATCAATCGTTGAAGGGTTTACTTTGTGGAAATTCATATTAATCAAAGATAACACTATGTATTTCGGATTGTGATCATTCATCTGATTATAATTTTCATATTTTACAAGTCATTGACAAAGGTGCTAAACTGAATTTCTTGGAAAATTTTGAAATTGGGGCATTTCAAAATATGTATGGGGATAGAATTGTTAACGAGGTTGTGCCGATGACGCATTCACCTATGTTTTCTGTGCGGGTTCCTAACCCCCCAAAATCTTTTTCGAAAACCCTGACCCTACTCCTTAAACTTAAGTCACCATCTCCTGAAATCCTTCATTATGCTTACCTCACCTACTTCTCAAACACATATAAGTCAGACAAACTGCTCACTCTGTCTCCTCTTGAAAATGACGTGTAAGCGTTGAAACCGGCCGAGGTGCAATAAAAAAGCGTGGGAAATACAAAATGTCATCTTTGATTCCTTTAACACGTTCAATTGTAGACCTATGAAACGGCAAATTTTTAGAATACAATCATTTTCGAGTGTTTCTCAAACTCACAAAGATTAAGCACAGGGGAGATGGACGCCTTGACTGCTGGCTGAATCACTCGGCGCCAAGTATAGAGATCCAATTTCGACTCGCAGTCAAGGCGAATGATTTTTTTCTGCAGGGAATTTTGCATTCGCGATTTCATAAGAAAAGAAACAAATCACTTGTATGTGTATGCTTTGAAAATTACTCCAGTCTGTTACCAGTTAAACCCGGGACGGTTATGTTTTGTCCAAGATTTCCGTGGCCAGAAGGTATTGGATCGGTAGATATGGCGCCAAAAGTGTTTTTGGCGCTAAAATGAACAGCCAATTAGAAGTGACCGGCTACACTGTATCAACTCGGCCAAAGAAAGAGCTCATATCTTCAACCTGAAGAAGCCTCAAGAATGTTGGGAGAAGTGTCAGAAAAAACCAAGACGCGGCTGAATACTGGAAGTAGAAATTGAACTAAGTACAGTTAACTCGAAAAAAAAATTAAATCAAACCCGGAAATTAAAAATAAAATGTTTGGATAAATAAGAAAAGGCCAGAGAATGAAAGAATCAAGGTGAAAGAAAATGGAAAATAAATAGATGAAACGAAGAAAGTTGTGTAATCACAGCCCGTAGATAGCTGTGACTAATATAAAAGCATACATTTTTGCGACAATCGTGAGACAAACTTTTGTAAGTAGGTCCTATTCTCCTCCATGACTTTCAATGTAAGAGGAGGATCGCAGCCGCGTGACGAACCTATCGTTACTTAGTGACATTATTTTTCATCCCCCCTCAAACTACGGCTCTCACACCCTCAAACCGGGTCTATTTCCAGGGCTTAATACGCCTGTCAGTCACCATTCATTCATTTCTCATTATCCGATAGAATCGAACGTCATGGATTTTTTCACAAGCCGCGAGTTCCATTGGAGAGAGAACAAAAATAATTTTATATCGTCGTTCTGAGTTTGAGATGGCCTTAAATCGGTATTTTACGTTAAAGAGTGACTTTTGGACCAACTGGCTCCTTATTTTCACGGTACTAACAAAGCCTTAACTTAATCAAGACACCTTAGCATTATGGGAATTTAACATGTCGTAACTACTCTCAAACCTCCGTTAGGCGTAAGCGTACATCTACATACTAACCTGCGAGCCGCCGCATGGGCGTGCAGTAGGGGTTGTTAGGACACCAGCCGTGTAAAGATATAAGGGAGACGGTTTTGGGAGGTGAATTGGTGACGTGTATTATGGGATCGTATTTAGTGGTGCTCAGTTTATATTAGGGTCACTTATTGTGCGCGGAAAGAACGAGTTTTTGTACTTTCTGTTTGGCAATGTATCCCTCATATTTTATCGCTTCTGTCAGACCTAGAGATGTAGTGAGGCATCATGATAATATTCTTTATGTCGCTCTGAAACACACCTGTCCCGAATTTCTCAAGCAAACTAAGGCCGTTTTCGAACTTGGCAAATCAAGCAATCTTGCCTTGAAACCTAGTACGCATTAGGCGGAAATGACGTCAAATTCAAGTGGCCGTGACGCCATATTGTCTAGATACCTAGTCAAGATACCAACTAAATGAAAAAGCAGACTTGTTATGCTTGCTAGGTTTTAAGTTAGAGCTGAGGGTGTGATAATATGGGCTTGTATGGAAAATAGAAGTGAAGAAACTTTCAAATGGATACTATTTTATCATTATTACGTGTATTTGTGTGATGTTTATTAATTTTTTTCGGAAAATCGATGAATTCACGAAATTTGAAGGCTTTTTGAATGTTAATATACTGAAAGATTTGGTACCTAATAGTTCTGTGAAAAATTCCATACATTGTAGATGTTTCGTCCTTGATTACTTCACTGAACCTACAATTTCTCTTTTCCTTGCTCTGGAAGGAAAAAAATGATCCCTTTGAAAGAATTATGGTCCGATGGAAAGTACTCTCAGGTAGCCATAATTTGATTGGCAGCATTATTTTTAGCTAGCTAACATCATAATTGTTAGCAACGTTGAGCATTGGAGAGGTTTTCACTGCATTCATCAAAGAAGGGGGTCCATAAACCATTACAGTAAATGTAATTTTTTTTTCAACTAAATTACCTATGTTAGTTACAACGCGCGTATTTATCAGTAATCAGTCAAAGATCATAGGTAGTTTGTTCGAAGTGTAATACATTGATATATTTTTACGTGTTTTTCATGTAGACAAGAAATATTATAATGCCTTTTTGTGCATAAAGACGTTGACTGTGGTGAAATACAGCGAGCGATATGTCGTCCACTTTAGCAGCCCCTTGCAATCGAAGCATATTAGTTATTCACTATATTATGCAGTATGAAAATTATTTTATTCTTAAAAATAAGATTAAAAATAATATTCCCTTTTAATTTGTAGCATACGGAATGGGAAGCATTTAAAAGAAGTAATCGACTTCCATCAACCACAAAAATCATGGACACGGATGGCGCTTTTCGTGTTTTACGAGATGAAGGCCGCATGATGTCTCTTTCATCGTAAAAGGGCCACAAAAGTGTCAAGTAAGAATTTCACTTTGCTTGCCTAGGTATCAAGATATCTTGATATCAAGTTAACTATGCGTTTGCCAAGTTCGAAAACGGCCTAAGCCTAGCGTGTAGCCTCCGAGTGTCGAGGGGCTCCCAACTTAATCTCTTTAAAAGTTGTGAAACACTACATGCTCGCTCGTGTCAGTTTTTAACGAAGCGTGTAGCTTTTCTTTGTATTTCATTCATTGTTTTGGTTAATTCTGTATGAACACGTTCCTATGCCATAATATGCTACAGCGTATGGGGTTTTTCCCTTCATCAAGCATATTTCATTTAATTCTCTCGTTTCATTTACGATGATGTTTTTAAATCCATATTATAATATGGTGGTTATTTTTTATTACTTAAAGATTTTCTTACTTTTTAAGTGTATGCTGAATATTTGTTTTTTGTGGAGTAGTCAAGGGGTTGTTGTTCGTAAGCGGGAATTGTTGAGATTTTGAGAGAGATAGTTGGAGGTATAAAGTCGATCGCTCCAAAAGAAATTATGTTTAAAAAGAGTGTAGGTACTTATCACTGGAAAAAATTAATTAATTGATTAAGTAATGGTCCGACGTAACAATGCGTACATATCAATACCGGTATTCTCATCTCGGTCTCGCAGAGTGAAATAACTAAGCTCGGAATGATAGCCCACAGAAAGTTACTCTTATTCAATAGTTTCCTCCGCAACGTTCTTTCTTGCGTTACTCCTTTCGCTTCCACTACAATAATGCTTATCAAGGGAATAAGGAGACCGCGAAATAAATAGTTTTCTTGTTAATTTCCATACTTTCAAATCAATTATAGGCATCCTGGAAAATGAAGTTAGAAAGTATGAGAGGTGGTGGATGACAATTGCTCTCTATTATCCACGGCGAGCGAAGCACACTCCATTGCTTCGTTTACCTTTCTCCTTGAGCTCGTAAAGAGTGTGTGAGTGGGCCGCGGAGGAAATGTCGGGGTGAAGTTTTCGCAGCCACCCGGAGAGATTATGAAGTGGGAGCATTCTCTTCGAGTTTGCGATTTTTCGAGAGGAATTTTTCTTTAGAGGCATTAAATGAAGTCAAACCAGTTGAAGGAAGAATGGTAGACAGAGAGAGAGGAAGAAAGAAAGAGAAGTTGGAAGAAAGAAGGTAAGGTGGGCGCTGGAAAGAAAAGACTGGATGAGTCGAGTGGGTTAGTCGAGTCCTTGGTTCAGGACTTGCCAAACAAAAGACCTCTCTCTCACTTCTCTCCCTCTCTCTATCCAACTTGTTGAATACATTTTGGATTCATCTTTTCCCATGAATAAATAAGGCAAGCAATCCCACAACCAACCCCTTTCTCCAGCCCCCGCCCCAACTCTGAGAATGAAGTAGTGCTCGTCGCGATGTTTAACGAACCGAGGAGAAAGACTGTTGGCTTTTGCGGGGTGAAGCGAGTGGGTGGGTTTACATGTGTCTATGGGTGGGGTTTTCTCCGATATTGTATCCTGAGGAGAGAGAGGGTTAACGATAATTCGACTCCGATTTTTCATTCTTATTCCCCCTCTTCATCTTTTATGTGAGCCTCGGAGGAGCTGAATGTGAGATCAAAGAGCTCTAGAAATGCTCTCGTCTGAGAATGTATCTCGATTTCGATGAATGACCGCCATGATGAAATATGGTAAATCAGTATGAGGACATGAGGACGGGCATGAGACATTCTTCAATACCAAACTATGGTTTGAAACCGACAGTTGTGCGTTCCACTCTAGTTGATAGTACTGGTTCTTACGGAGATTTTATCTCTAAGTAAATGACCATAAGATGCGATGTTGTTAACAGCAGTGGAAATATTAACACAGCGCTAATAACTACGATATACCTGCTACATACCTGGGAGCATCTCATTAAGAAAAAAAATTGCTAATTTCTAAACATTGATATAATAATAATAATAATTTATAATAATTTATTATCTTCCAAAGTACAATTTTCGAATTACCATTTCTCGGTACATTAAGTCGGTGAGCTTTAGGTAGCCTCTAAGGAAAAACTGTGTTGAGAATACCTTCACAGTAATAATAGGCCATTACTGAAATGACTGTAAATGAGTATAATTCACTTAACCTAATCGATTAATTATCAGCCAAAAATATAGATTAAAATAAATAATGACTCTAAACAATGATGCTAAATAAATATTCTGCATCTTGCTGAGTGAATAATCATTGTATAGCCATTTGAATTAAATAAATGATTTTAGCTTTTATGTTAGCTGCTAGTAGGTTGTACACTTATAGACCCATGTATAATAACCTTTAACTGGTATGGCTGGGTCATTTTTGACCCGCATAACTTTAACTACATTGTTTGGGACCATAGGGAGCTAGAGTAGAGCGCCGCCATTTTAGGTATTCTCCTCACCCAAACCCCTGTGTGCAGTGGCAGTTCAGTTGCGACCTTGAACATGTTCAGTTGTGAGTTACAGCGTTCTTGGGTCTCAGGAGACCCGACCATACCAGTTACGTTTGCGGGAGCGGGTCAATTTTGACCCATTTATACCAGTTGCGTACGTTTACAGTGTTTATTTTTGTGATATAATTAATTTTGTGTGGGTTATTTTTTATATTTCTACAAATATGGCTGAAGAAAATTTGCGCGATAATGTTGAAGACATTCTCTATATATTAGAGAACGACGATGTTTTATCGGTTTACTCTAATGCTGCGTCAGATCTCTCGGACCATGATACGGACAGTGAAGAGTTTGGAACTGATCATGAATCTCTTCTTCTGTTCTACTTCTGTTTCCGGTGATGATGACACGGACTTGGACCCCGACTTTGTTCTATCTGAAGATGAACGTCCTCCATTAGTTACGCGTTTAAACACAGACACTGAAATGGATGTCGGTAGTGGAACGTCGCGTAGGCCTACTCAACGAGGAGTGAATCGTAAATGAGGAAGGGGACGTGGTCAAAGAAGAGGACGTGGAAGAGGACAAGGGAGAGTACAAAATACTTTTAATGATGATGGTGGTTTCGACGTAGCACGTCATCATCAGGTGAGACCTGATGATGACGTGCTACGTCGAAACCCGGGTCGTTTACAATAAATAAATGTGGAATCACAAAGTTACTGCTTCTCATTCAATATGCTAAGCAAATTCCATTAAGTTACGCCTGAGACAACGGGGAATGATGATGTGGATATTTTAGTGAGGGAAGGAGGTGAGAGTACTAATTATTATTATGGAGAAGATAGATTTAAATGGGCAAAAGTGCCTCCTGCTGAAAGCCGAATTCGAGCTTCTAATATTGTGTCTAAACTTCCTGTATTATAGGAAATGCTAAAGTCAAGAAACCATCAACTGCCTATGATGCTTGGACAATTGTAATATTAGATGAGATTTTGGATCAAATTGTAAAGAATTCAAATCAAAATATAACACAGATGGCTGTTGCATATGGGAAAGCAGCTTTGGATAGCCAGTTTACTAATCATACCGATAAAGTTGAAATAGAAGCAGTCATCGGACTATTGTACTTGGGAGGCGTGTTCAAATCAAACCACGAAGATGATGTGTCTTTATTTGCAACAGATGGGACTGGACGAGATATTTTTCGCAGTACAATGACTGTAAAGCGATTTTTGTTCTTACTTGACGCAATACGCTTTGACAATCCAGAAACCAGGACAGGAAGATTGAAAACTGACGCACTCCCCCAATTTCAGAAATTTTCAATATATATATAGATAACTGCAAAAGCAATAATTCATGTGGAGAATACCTCACGGTCGACGAAATGCTTGTAGGTTTTCGTGGCCGATGCAAATTTCGTATGTATACCTATGAAAAGCAAACCTGCCAAGTATGGCATCAAGATTCTCTGTTTGTGTGATGTCAAGATGCATTATCTTGTAAATGCCTTTGTGTACTCTGGAAAATATTGCCCACCAAATCCTGGCAACTTATTGATTCCAACCGCTACTGTTTTACAGCTTACAGAATGTGTTTATGGATCTAACCGTAACGTTACAGGAGACAGTTGGTTCACTTCTGTCGAGTTGGTCGACAAGCTAGCGGAGAAGAATCTCACCTAAGTGGGAACAATAAGGTCAAACAAAAGGGAAATCCTTCCTGCGTTTAAACCCTCCACAACAAGATAAATTAACTCATCTGCATTTGGTTTTACAAGAGACAAAACCCTTGTGTCCTATGCTCCCAAGAAAAATAGAAGTGTTACACTTATGTCGACCATGTACCATGAAAAAAGCGTTCTCGAAGAAAACAACAAAAACTAGAGATCATAGTGTTTTATAATATGAAAAAATCAGGAGTTGATGCTCTGGATCAAAAAAGTGCAAACTCTTCAGTAAATAGAAGAACGAGGCGTTGGCCTCAACTTGTGTGGTTTTCAATCATGAATATTGCAGGAGTGAACGCTCACATCATTCACAATGCTGTTGACTCGAATAACAAGGAACAAAGGCGGTCTTTTCTCATTTCACTTGGAAAGGATCTGATTCTACGACATTTGAAGAGGAGATCCCAAGTAAAGACACTTCCTAGAGAGCTGCGTGAGCTTGTCCACAAGTATGCAGGAGTACACGCAGTTGAGGAAGCTCCACAACCCCAGCTGCCTCAGAAACGAAAAAGATGCGGAATTTGCGCAAACAATGATAACAAGTACTCTCAGACATGTCACAAGTGCCACATAACGATCTACAAGACACACAGCAAGACCCTTATCACATGTGCAAAGTACCACCTGTAATAAAGGTATGTAAACTCAGTTTACTGTATACATGACCAATTTAAATACTATTCAACTACTTCAAAAATTTATATATAAACATTATATGGGCCTACTCTGTTTAGTTTTTATAAAGTGAAGTCACATTACACAACAAAACTTTGTTTGAAAAATATTTTCTTATTACTTGGATTCAATCAAAGTCCTATTTCTGCCATAAATTTTGCCATTTTTAGTTAGTGTCATTTTTTTGTGGGTAACGAGTTTGTACTATGCTGCAGGTTTTTTGAAGCCGCTACTCATCTTGTCCATGGTTTCATATTAATAAGTGCTCAAATAGCTTTTACCTGAGTCTTATACGAGTTTTAACGATTTCAATTATCGCAGTACCTATTTAAAAAAAAAATTTAGTTTAAGAAAAAAAATTTTTAGCCAAACATATAAGGCAAAACATTTTTAGTTTTGACTAATTTTTGTGAAAAGGTGTACGGCCTAGCCGATTATGTTCAATAAAAGATCTTTATGACAAAAATGTGGTATCCACCCTTATTTTTTTGACCCCGGGTCAAAAATGACCCGACCATACCAGTGGTGTTCCACAAAACAACCATGCCAGTTAAGGGATAAGCGTCTTTTAAAGTTTCATATCGTCAAAGTTAGAGAAGAATTATGAAAAAAGAGGAAATTGATGAGGAGGATCTGCGTAGAAACGTAAAGAAAAGGCTGGTAGAAAACTATGATATCGAGCGTTGCGCTATATGGGTCGATATGCAGGTGTAGATGGGTCGTAGACTTGGTCATTGCAAAGGGAAAATGTACATACGTAGACTTGAGCGTTTGAGAAGTGGGTACGAAGAAGGATGGAGAGAGAGTGAAGGACGGAGGTTCGGAGGATGCAGAAGAGATGGATTGAGGTTGTTTAGAAAAGAGAGGAAATTTTGAAGAGGGCGGTAGGGGGTAGAACACTGGGGAAAAGTGGAAGACGATAGGAATTCTTTAGGCGAAACGAGAAGAGGGAGACGAAGGAATTCAGCAGTGATCTAATGGCAGGTCTTCCATAAGAGGGAAAACGGAAACGTAGGTCAGAAATTAGGACGTTCGGATAAGTACTGTCCAAAAACCTACCAGTCATCTGCTAGACTACTCGAATGAATCAAAGTAACTTGCGTCAATTTATTGCGTCATTGAGAATTGCTACCTTAGGGGTCTAAATGTGGACATACACAGCGTAAGTATAGAAACATCGTTTTCCATTTCAATAAAAAACATGAACGATTATTTCGTTACGATTTTTCTCCGCTCTCCCCCAGCTATTTGGTTCATTCTTTTGTCTGGGTGTGTTCTGTGGTTTCAGACGATATGAAAGATCTCCGAAGCTGTCCTCATCTGGTTATGTATCTCAATTTTGATCAAATGCTGTCAAGATGAAAAATCACAGGGTATCCCCATTCTTCAGCGGAAAACTACGAGTTGAAATCGACCGTAGGACTTTCAAATCTCGTTGGCAGTATGAGCTGTCATATATTAAGGTGTTATATATTTTCAACTCTTTTATATGGAATGGAAGCTTGGACTCTAAAGAAAAGAGAAATTAATAGACTAGAAGCATTTGAAATGCGGGCAAACCGAAGATTCCTTCGTATCAGTTGGGTGTCGAGGACCACAAATGAAGAAGTTCTAGCAAGAATGGGAAAAATTAAAGAAGTGTTAATACAATAAAAGTAAGGAAGTTACAATACTTAGGGTACAGGATGAGAAGAGAAAAATATAACCTGTTGCAAATAATTCTACAGGGGAAGAATTGTGGTAGAAGAACCAGAGGAAGAAGATGTACTTCTTGGCTAGACAACTTAAAATCATGGTACAGTTACCCCTGCCATAGAGCTGCTGAGATCTGCGCAGTCAAGATCTAGTGTGGCCATGATGACTGCCAACCTTCTGAGAGGAGACGACACATGAATAAGAAGAATGAGCTGTCACAGGGAACCGTTTCCCGTGGAAATGTACAGTCACTACAAAAATTATCGCGACACACTAGACTAGCGGCTCGTATATGTCGGCTGCCGATGCTCGAAGTACGTTGGCTATCCTGGGTCGTCTCTGGTAGCAATGAGAATTTGCAGGTACACTTTCCATTTTCCATCAGACAAAGCGCCTGGTTAAGTGGGACTGCATTATGGGAGTGCTCTTGTTCAGAGGCGAGGACAGAGTTCCTCCTTGACTCGGCCTTGAGGGCGTATTCGGTGAAAGAAGTAAGAAGGGAAATATTGTGAAAAGGCAATATTGAATGGAGTAAACGTTTGAGTGATTATACGAGTGAAGTCGCACGAAGGTAAATCGAAGAGGAGACGAATGCATGGGAAAACGAGCTCCAACCTATGTATGACGGAGAATGGGGACTGCTATCGTCTAAGCTCAGCGAACCAGAGAGCCTTTCGGGCATCAAAGGCTGATATTTTAAGTTGACCGCCTAATGGACAATTATGAGATATATTTACTAAAACCATTGGAAAGTATTATTGATTTAGTATATAGTATCCTAAAGTTGTGAAACCATTTTCGTGATTATTTATAAAAAATGCAATAAAATAACAATTTGGAGGTGGAGAATTGAAAAGGATAAAGTACCGTTTTTACTCCTTTAGTTACCAGCAGCTCACCTGTTGAACACATATCGCTATTAAGTCACAAATAAGTAATAGCGTAATTGTTAAAAAAAAGAAACGCGATAATGCATATGTCAAACAACCACAAGTAAAATGGCGATTGAAATTATCAGTGATTTTAGTTATCGAGTTCCTCTTGGACGCCACAGGCTAATTTTTCCGTCTCCATTACTCTGGAAAAACTTTTCACCGCTGAACATGGTGAGGTCTCAAAAGGATTAATCATTGGTGGTATTTTTTGTGATAGAATCCAAACGGGTGGCCCTTTGGTCCTCGGTCAATTTTGGCTTCCAGGCCGGACGATAGTGTCGCAGGCCTGCTTCGTGAAATTTATTAAGCACTGTTTTCTTAACTACACTCGAGTCTTAAATCCCTTCTAAGAGTTGGTATGCACCCAACCATCAGAGGAGAATCCATCATTGAGGCAAATACTGACCCATCCACGCTCTTTTCACTTTCCTCTTCGTAAGATAACTGCCGAGTATGGTTAAGATGCCTCTGAGTTGGGAATACCCTTGCTCCCCGCTGTGAATTCATTTCAGTGTTAGCCTTCCAACGCAAACGATGTCCATAGCACTTTCGGAGTTTAGTCCCACTTGACTTAGAATATATGTCGTAGTTTACCAGACGTTTTTCATAGTCACCCATGACGACCCAGGATAGCCAACGTACTTCGGGCTTCAACAAATGACCTATACGAACCGCAAGCGTGGTGTGTCACGATACTTTTTGAAGTGACTGTACATAAGGCCAGAAGTTCGATATTACCGATAGCAGCATGGAAATTTGCATAGCGCAATACATTACTCTTATTTCGTACCCACCAGCCATTTAGTGACCAATTATAAATCTCTGCAGCAACTTACTTATACCGGAAGCATTGTTTGGAATGGTTACCCACGTGGTCTATAGGTGAGAACTTGGAGCATATGTTAGTCAGTATCGTTCTTCGTAAGACCCGCGCTACCAAATAAATGTCAAACGGTCTCTACTCACTTTCTCGGTCCACACTTAAGTTCCTGGAGCATGCTGAGAATATTATGATAACTCGTAATTTTGTAATTCCACGTATCTGATATTCAAGGATATGTAGAATCACAAAGTTACGAGTTATGGATAAAGGTTTCTCGGGTCTTCCACCGGGGGAGCAGGTCTATGGGGCCCAACGTTTCGGAGAACGATTTGTCCTCCATCTTCAAGGGAGGTTCAGCTTCAGTTCGGAAGCTGAACCCCCCCTGAAGATGGAGGACAAGTCGTTCTCCGAAACTTTGGGCCCCATGGACCTGCTCACCCGGTGGAAGACCCGAGAAACTTTTATCCAACAGATACGCCGGGACAATCTGAGATCCACCATCACTTACGAGTTATCATCATAATATTAACAAATATCACCAAGTTACGCTTGAAACTACCAATTATGCTGAGAACAATTCATTGAACTTCACGAAAGATTTTCTTTTCCAAAAATGAACCCTCATCCCTAGATTTTCTCCACGTACCTCCCAAGAATATTCTTAGAACATTGTCAACCTTAAAATTTATCCTTTCATTTCAATAAAAGTTCACTCTTCACAACCTTGCAACTTATAATAGTATTTCATTCCCTCTTTATCATTCTGGATGAGTCTTATTGCGTGAGACCCTCATAGTTCCCCTTTCGCCATAAATAACTATCTCATTTGATGTTCCCTGTCAACATCGTCAGTGCTGATGCGAGTGTCTATACATCAATAAGGTCTCCCAAGTTATATCCTTGGTTCGTATCCCCAATCTATTTCATTTCCTTGTATTTTATGCTGCCATGGGTGTAAATTACTAATTGTGCATTGACCCTGGTAATCATATACCCATTGTCGATCTCATTCTTGCAATTCGGCTAAGGTTTGGGAATATCTTTTCCGTTCTCGGATGATATCGCAAATTAGCGCTCTCCTTAGAAACCGCAATCGTCCTTCCATCCATATTACGAGCAAAATTAAATGGCCTTTGATCCAGGTGGCCTAATATTCATGGATCAGGTGGCATGGTGATTTAATTCTTGAATGATCGAATTCCAATCATTGTGCGAGGGATAATGATAGATAATTTGGTGTGTAAGAGCCAAATTCCATCATCCGTGATCCTTTCATCACAGAGCAAGAGAATCATAATATGGGCCTGCATAATTAAATTTCAACCAGAGTAAACCTCTATTCTGGACGACTTTCCAACTCTTGACTGCATGATGAGGTATATATACCCTGCTCCATCCCAAAACAATCGTGCTGTACTTGATAAACACGTTTAGCTCACATAAGAGAGAGCATAGGCACAAACTTTGTAGAACCTATGGATTTACATATTTGAAAATAAAAATTGGTACAGTTTCCACACTTGTAACAAGAAAAAAGTGACAGATAAATACAGGTGATAAAAATAAAAGTAAGGGAATTGTACCAGCATTTATGGTCAAATATGGATGCATAACTCACGCTAAAAGTATATCAACTCAGTCAGTATTGTTCATATACAATGGTTAGCAAGTGAAAAAAGAAAGCTGTAAATGATGGATTCTAGAAGTAACATACCTTGCATTAAGGAAGATAAGTTGCCTAATTATTGGATTACATTTTTATAGACGCAATTCCATTCATTAGCAAGACTGGTAGCACCCAATACCAAACGCAATGAACGGTAACGCACGACAAATAAGCTTTACCGTTCATTGCGTTATGCACGTTGAAAAAAGTGAGCGTTTGAAATTGAAATTAGTACATTCACCGCACAAATATCGACTGATAAGGTATTCATCAGCCGAAGAGTCTGGCTGACGATCCTGCTCGGAATCCACATATGTACTGTCATTTATGATTTCATACCACCATGTTCTTCGGTTTAACGAACCACTGTTTCATCGATTGACACATTAAGGGTTGATGATGCATCACGCTTTAGCCTGAACTTAATTGATGTCAATAAATCAAACCCTTAATTTGGCAGGGTGTTGTGAAACAAAGACTGATGCATCTACCTCCAAGCGAGTTTGCAGAATCAATAAAATTCAATGCACTTGAACGCTTCCCTCTTGCATGGGGTTGTCTATAAATTATGATTATTGCGGTTTAATCATGCAGATACCGCGCAAGCGACTGACTACGAATGAATTTTCATTACATTACTCAATTACATTCTACAAGGTCAATTAATCTGGCTCGCAGAAGCGACCGTTTCCAAGATACCTCGAGGACTAAAATGAATATAACGAAAAATCCAGAAGAACCACATAAATACAATTCAGAGTTAAATGGAAAGTTTATCCAACCGGAAATATTGTTCAAAGACTTAGGAATGCTGCTCCACTGCGGAAATATCGAGATAGAATTTCATGTGGAAGTGACCAGTGAATAAGATAGCGGGCTGTCTCAGTGATATTTTGTAACATGATATGTTTTAAAACTTATATTTATATTGATTCTAAAATCAATGAAATAATAGACCTACCAAATAATTGTCAGAGCACAATATTAAGTAGGTGTTATGAGTTTGGCAGGAAGGAAAGTAGATTCGAGAGCTGCAGGAAACAAATCTTAGGATTGATTTTTTTTATGACAGCGGATGTTGTGAACCCCCTTACTACATTGTAAGGAACGCACTAAAAAGAGATGATACCTGCGATATCAAACGGACTATCTAAAAAAATCATGCTTCCCATCCACCGTTCGTGCTCACAAAAAACACTATACTTGCGATGTGCGAGACATTAATCAGTAAAAACACATAAACAAATACGGAGTCAGTACACTCCCCTAGGACAGTGATTGGCAAACCGCGGCTCGCGAGCCACTTGCGGCTCTTTGGCCCCTTGAGTGTGTCTCTTCCATAAAATACCTCGTGCGGGCGCGCACTTACAGTGCCTTTGATTTACACAAACTTTCCTTGGAGATGCAAGGCCATTGTTCTCATAACAGTGTGTCAGCCATTATCATGATTTAATTTTATGGATACCTTACTATTTAATTTTACCAATAAATAATACCGTTTTAAATATGTCAAGTTTTATTCAACGTACCTATAGTTTAACCATATGTTCTTCAAAAAGTTATTTTATGTTCTTCACAAATCCATTGTGTCTCAGGGTGTAACCAATCTATCTTATTATTGTTTTCTTCATGGTGTTCCATATGGTTCATTACTCTTCTATTCTTCTGTACCCTTCATCATTTCTTATTTTGCCCGTCCATTTTATCTTCAGCATCCTCCTCCAGCGCCAGGTTTCAAAGGCTTCTAGTCTTTTCTGGTCAGCTTTTCCAATGGTCCACGCTTCCGATCCATAGAGTGCTACACTCTACATGAATGATTTCACATACTTTTTCCTGGATTATAGCCCTATCTACTTTGAGCATAGTAATAATAATATGATAAACTCGTTTATTGTTCTAGGAGTGAACTCCTTTGGAACATAGAAATGAAATACAGTGGTGTGCAAGACAATTAATATGCGAATAAGCCAATCAGGAAACAAAAAAGGGAAGTTATCATATAAATTGCTAACAATAGACATATACAACATTATCATTTAGCAATGTAGAAAAAGAACTGAATTTCTTCTTCTAACAGAAAAACGAACATTAAACATATCAATAAACAAATAACACAACTTTTAAAAAGAAAATTTAGCTTAACAAATGAAAAGAAAAAAAATTAACTGAATTGCTTCTTCTTACGCAACAATGGACATTAATCACATCAATGAACTGATAAATGAGTTACATGGTCAGCATTCATGGTCAGCATTCCGGAAAGTGTGTGATAATCTTTCTCTTAAATATTACCAGTGATGCACTGTCTTTTACTAGTTTAGGCAAGTCATTCCACAGCTTTGAGGCAACAACTGTAAACGATTTCTGGACTGTAGCTGTCCGGAACTGGGGGGATACAAAAAACAGGGGTCTTGTCTAGTAACAATATTAGTGTATTTACTACTTGGGAGAAAAAGATCCATTATGTATTGAGGGCTCCCATATTTGAGGAGGTTGAACATGAAGCAGGCCATGTTATGTTTTCGTCTTGATTTAAGATCAAGCCAGGAGAGCCTTTTAAAATAAGGGGTAATGTGTTCAATTCACCGTAGATTAAAGATGAATCTCAGACAGGAGTTCAACAAACGCTGTAGCTAAATATTCAACTCCTCAGTTAAATCTGAGCATAGCAGTTGTCTTTTTACCACGCATGCCTTCTTAGCTTGGGCTATTCTCCGCTTGATGTCCGTTGTACTATTTCCGTCCCACGTAATCGTGCTTCCGAGATAGGTGAAGAATCCACTTGCTGATCAATGATGATCGTATTCATTTAGAATTATAAACCAACATGTTTGACTGGCAGAGTCTGGAAATACCAACTCTTTTGGATAAGCATTTAACGCCAATTTAATCCTTCGCTTGATAGATTCCTTGACGAGATGATCTAACCAACTCGCTTTCCGAGGGAAAGCAATAAATCGGTTTAATCAGCTTCCGCATAATTTGACACAGTGGCACACAATCATCGACCTTATCACCCGAGCCATTTGAGCTTTAACGCTCGTTCCTGTGAGGCGATGTGGAGCATCTTCGGTTTAAGGCCTTCCTTCTGCAGTGCACTCAGTCACTCTCTCTCGTTCCAAAGATCGAATTAGCGTACAGCCGCATCGGGTTTGATCATAATAATCCCATATTCCTCCAAACCAGTCGCTTTTGAGTCCCTTCCAACTTGCCGAACGGTCGGCTCTACGCTGAATACCCTTCCCATCACGTGCAAATATGTGATAAACCCTCCCACTGATCCCCTTTGGAAAGCCTTGCGTCGCCTTTAACCCGTTTCCGCGAGCCACGCGAATGATTTCGTATACGTCACCGGCACACACGATTCCCCGGCATGCATTTCGAGCTCTGCCCCGTGGGCTGGAGGGGCAGGGAGGGTGTGGGCGGAGGGGCGTGTGGAGGCATTTACCCAAAAAGCAGGTCGACGAGTCTCCTTCGCCTCACCTCACCTCTTCATTAACACAAAACGGGCTGGGTTTTGCGACATACAAATATCAGTATCGCGACCTTTTTCACCGCAGAAGTGATGTATCGCTTACCATAAGGTATTATTCTCGTTTCATTAATTTGATCTCTAGAACATGGCATATAATGCTGAATATAGATCTGAATGGTTTAAAGAAAGAACCACAATAGGTTAATAAACGTACAAGGGATAAACTGTACAAAATTCAGTGGCTCTATGAATTTTTTTCATGATTCTATGAATGGAAAGCTGATATAAATGTTAATGATAGACTTGATGGATAAATGAACATTTTAAGCATGTAAATGAATCTCACCTCAACTCTTCATTAATCCTAGAAGTGCACACTGGGGTCCAATGGACCCCAGGCATTTTTTTCTTTTCCGTAACTTTTGTTATACGTGAAACTTAGGTGGCTCGTGCCGACGTAAATTCATTTTTATATCTTAGGAAAAGTTTCTTGCTTGTGGTGCTGTTATAAACGTGTTTTATTATATTTTTTTGTTTCACTGTTTTAGTATTTTTGAGACTTTGTGAAAAAATTTAATATTATTTTTTATCTCCTTTTTCGCTGCAAATTTATTTGATTCCGTATTATTTATACATTTAAATTATTCAAAATATATATTTATCATTTTTATATTATTATTATTATTATGGGATATGTGGTACCATCGAACATTTTTTTTGGAATGACCCTCATTTCCTGTTTTGCAATCAATTTAGAAATTTAATTGTGACCTGCGTATGGACAAACTTTACATAGATAGAGTGTAGAGCAGTAGTATCGAAGATTTTTTCTTGATTATTCGCATTCTAAACCATTCCTAATTCTTAGGCGATCGACATCATTTGGAGATTTTTTGCTTTGGAATCTGCATAGGGAAAGTACGCACAGCAGTGGAGTGCAACCCTTTTAGGGCTTATCCTGTCTCAGAGATAAACTGACGACCCGGAGGGGACCAGAAAGTTTACAATTAGGGTCCTGGGAATTTCCAAGGAGTGGAATGTCCTCACAATTTCTATATAGGACCCGGGGCTGGAATTTCTTAGAAGTAGCGGCTAGACCCGCAGCCCATCTACTTCAAGAGCTTTAGAAAAAGAAAGTATAAGGCAGTTGTTGGTCACTTTAGCTCGAGACAAGGTGAATGCCTACACACTTTTCTAGCGAGTCGGCGCTGCATTAGAGATGTCTTCTTTGTTGCGATTCAATATCAGGCGCGATGAAGATATTCGTCAGGCATTAGGGGCTTTGGAAGATGAGGAAGCTGAGCAGGAAGGGATGGGAGGTAATGAGTCGGGCAGTGATGTGGATTCTGTTCAGGAGCAATTGAAGTCTGATAGTGGGGAAGATGACGTGGATGCAGACAGAGGCAGCGGAAGAAACGGGGACCCTTTGAAAGAGGAAAGTGCTGCAGCGGCTAAGCGGCCGAGAGGCAGCCAGTCGAGAAGAGGCAGAAAGACAACCTACTTGCGGGGAAAAGACGGATATTGCTGGCGGGCGAAGGAGCCTTAAAGACGCGGTACTATTTCCCCCTAATATATTCCAATCTAAAGACCGACTTGTGGGAACGAACATAAACCGCTAAATATATTTCCAAACCGTCAAGGAATTGCGCGGACGGTCCATAAAAACTGTTTTCAAAGAGTGCTCTCATATACCGCGAATGAAAATAGCATGCAGCTTTTTTTCGGCCTTTTCATTCAGATTTTGACATCTTTATCGAGCATTAATACGGGAAAATTACCCTGCAGTGATTATTTTTGGTTATGTAACGATTTTGTATGTTGTCCGAAGACACTGAAAATGAATGGATATTATCGATTTCATTCATATTTCATTTTCTTTCTTTTGTTCGTATAAGGGAGAATGAGAGAGAGAGAAATTTGGTTTCGGAACTGACCGGACCAAAAGGAGCAGCACGCGATGTCAAAACTTCCTTGCAAGCTTTGCAGTTACTAGTTGATAGCGCTTTGAGAAATGAAATATTGATGCACACAAATGAGGAAATACAACGGCAACGTTTAGTGATTTCTATTCCCCAATCGTACCATGGCGATGTAAATATTGAGGAGATGGAGGTCTTTTTTTTGGACTCATGTATTTTTCTGGGGTGCAAAAGACGTGCAACACTAATCTATATGAACTCTGGTCAACTGAGTTCGGATCTACGCTGTACCAATGTACAGTGGCGGAAAAAATTAACGCAAAACTCATTGGCGTCTGAATGCGGCGTACGCGGGAACTAATTGAGATCGCTTTTCCTTCATCCACTTGACAACACTGATACAGCCAATGGAAACCGGGAATATTGAAACTCTGTATGAAGGGATATCAATTTTACGCGTCACATAAATAGGAATACAAATAAGGTTCACGCTCGCGAGACTCATGGAGTTATAAAAGTGATGAGTTTGCCTCTCCCCGCAGCCAGTCGAGGTTACGAAGTCCTAGTCAATTATGTAGAGATACTTTCCAATTATTTCCAATTAGGTAGAGATCTTGGGGTCCGCTGGACCCCAGTGTGCACTTCATGATTGAACCAGGGAGTGTACACTTCTATGGTTAATACAGTACGGGTTTGGTTTTGCGATATTCAAATTTCAGTATCGCCTCCCTTACTTTTTCACCTCAGAAGAAGTGAAATATCGCTTACCATAAGATATTACTTTTGTTTCATTATTCTGATCTCTAGGACATGGCGTACAATGCAGTGCACCAATCTCAAAAGATCAAAGAAAGAACTACAATAGGTTTTAAAAAACGTACAAGGGATAAACTGTACCAAATGTACTTGACTCACAGTTTCATAATACTATGAACAGAAAACTGATAAAAAGACAGTTGATAGTCTTGATGGATAGAAAAACATAAGCATACAAATCAATCAACCATATGAATGCCTGCATCACAATTTTAAATTCATTAAATCGTTGAGACTACCAAAACTCTTGTCTAATTGATGTTATGTAGTTATTTTAATGGAGGTGAGTTTATGTTTTATGAATTTAGTTAGCTAATTAAAGATTATGGATGCTGAATGGTTTGGTACTTCCTTATTTGTTAGACATTATATGGTTTCAAATGTGCTCTCGCAATTTTCTTGTAAAAATTGCAAGATAGAACACGTGGGCCAATATAAGTATCCAAGAATGGTATTTGTTTGAGGGTAGAAATTTTGTGAAGAATATTAGACAAATAAAAAAACGGAATTTGCATTTGTAATATTAAGTTGTAGTACACACAATCGGAATATGTGCCCGTAAATACTTTTGTATACGCTAGTATTTTTTTAAATTTAGTAATAGTCTTGTAGTCAGGGAAGGTGCCTATCACAATCATTATAGGCCTGCGGAAACCACTCCGAAAGGAATTGTCAGACATAAGGCCCGAAAAAGTTCATATGAACCTTCCCTTGGCATTTGATTCAACTAGCATATATCGCCTCTAAACATACGAGCATATTCAAGGTCGAATAGTTTTTCTACAATCGTAGTGGTTAATGAAATCTATTTTTTAGTCACAACCTATCATACCCCACGAAATTTTGTTCTCATGTTTTTGTCAAAAATAGCATCAAAGAAACCGTACTTTTTCCACAATGTGCATAAGGTACTTCATTCCTCATTTAGGTACCTCATTCCTTCATTCATGTCAAACTGGCCATCACTTAGGTATCTCAATCAACAGAGTAAAAATGAACGATATGAGGTAAAATTCATCTATATTTTTACACGTGCAGGACCCATTCTACAAAAACGAGTTATTCCATAATTTCTTCCACACCTACATCTACGATATACAGTGCAACCACTAGGGTGTGTGGCACGGGGTGATTCCACATCAGTCATGCAGCACTCATCCCTGTTCAAATCATAACCACGCGGGTTCCCCCGGATGCCAGACGCAGGCCAAAGGCAGTCAGAACAATTTCAGCGTACGTCCTAAATTTTTCAATCCGCCCACTAATACGTCGTGTTAAAATATTGCATAAAAGTTTCAATATGTATTATATACAGATTGGATATTGATCTACTTCCTGCTAAAATGAAGGTGGAATATTTTAAGAGGATATATTAAATCCGAATTATATTGTAACAGATACATAGGATTCGGTGTAGAGCTCCAGATAGCAAGGCACTCCAAGCTATGATTTGGCTGAAGTTTTAAGATCTTATGTCACTAGCTTTGCTGAATCTATTTTATAATCCAAATGGGCCTTGTTGGAGAAGTTTAGACTGGGAATTTGCCATTCACGTAGGCAAAATCATTGCGGTGATTTCATTTTCATTCCTTTCTTTAAGCTCCTGTCTATCAGCTTCCGGTATGCCCTCCTTTTCATACCTTTCAGTGCATCCATTTTCCATATCTTCTTCGTAATTCTAGTTTTACTTAACGCTTACCTTAACCGGGAGCATATCCCTTCAAATAGTAATTATCTTAGATATCGCACCACATTGAATATCGCACTGCATCACGTGCCGGAGAATTTCGCAACATGCCACAGACGTTCTGCACATTCCCTCTTTGTCATGACCAGAAATAATAACCCCACGTGCCCGCTGGCGAATTTCTCCAGCTCAGAACACATTTCCCCAGGAGTCACGGGAGCGACGGTCGGTCCTCGTGCGAGGGACTGCCCCTGCGACTAATTGCCGCATTAGCAAACGACTCCGTCGGAGCGTCTATTTATGTGGCCCGCGAGGGGTAGAGTTCCCTTTTGTGAGCGAGCGCCCGGGTAGATACTGGATACACAAGTCGCCGACCTACTCCAACCTTTCGACCTGCTCGTGGAATGCTTACACCCCCTTACTCCCATCAGCGGAAGCAGTCGCCCCTTGTAACAACTACACCTGTGCACCGCGCCGACTGCCCCATGGTGCACAGAGCTAACTCGCAACACTCTTTGTCGTTGCGTATGACGGAAGGACAGTTTGTCCTACACTCAACACTGCGCGGTGCTGGGAACGAGTGTGATGTCTGAATAACTCTGTCCGCTAGTTTAGCATTTCCTCCGTGCAGAGGTGGTGCTGTGGAACTACGGGGAAATTTCGGTAGGGCATTCTACTCTGGGATGAGCCGTGGTGATGTGGTTGCAGCACTTAAGGTAGTTGGAGCGTGAACGGTGAGTCGTTGAGTTCACATTTAAATGATTTTTTGAGTAATTCGAAAATAATCTTAAATCACACTTCACTTTTAAGGTAGTTTGAGCGAAATATCATTTCACCTAGAAATCAATGAGTTTAGTCTCAATTTAATTTAAAAAATCTGACCCTTCTAAAGATACCAAAATATCATCCCTTATCGAACTAATTTCTGAGATTTTCGACGAAAAAGACCAGCCCTATAACATTGGAAATGGTAGAAAATTCTATGTGCATGCACTCCAGAGAAGACTCATTTAAAAAAATAAGGAATTCGTCTAGATCTCATTAAAAATTACCAGTAAATAGTATGTATGTTTTCTCATATATTTGTTAAAATAAACCCTGTTGTCACAACATAAATGTTTCAGGATCACAAAAAATTCCCTTGTAAAAGAGATTTAAATGTACCGCGCTAAAATTGAGTCAGGATGAAGACTCATGAAGATATTTTAGCTCAATGACTTAGATACTCAGTCGTTTAAAAGTATATTATTGCCCTTTAGCGCAGGCAGCGCGGAATTAAGAGAAGTAGTTTCTGCTCAGGGTATAGACGTTTATTGCGTTCCTCGTACAGACTGAATTAAAGTGGCAGGAGATGCGGTTTTTATATAGGTGAGTAAGCGTCTAGATTGCCTTCCCAGAATATAATAGAATATTCTAGAAGTTACCGAGAAACATTAGAAAAAACATTCGCCGGCTCTGATGCTCAAACCCGGGCTGCCTGCTTGCGAGGCGAGCGGGGATCCGCCGGGCCAGCGCGGCAGGTGTAGTGGACATTCTCCGCTTATCGCCACAGCTCCATTAATAATGCAATATTTTATTCATGCTTTCTACAGCTGCTGAAATTATAACGTATTATTCGAGTATGATCTCAATTATGAATTGGGAACTTGCTAATACTACCATAAGAGCATCAATTTATACTTCACGACAACAGGCGTCAGTTCGTGGAAGATATCAATATGGTTACTTATATCAATTCATACATTTGAAATGGCCAAGCGTGTTCTGATATAAATGATTCATGAACATTTAAAATTTATCCCAATAAAAGCATTGTTATGACTTGATTGAATGGCGCGGAATCCGAAATTTTAAGTGAAAATCGTATAAGAATACATGTCTTTTATTCGGAATGATGTCTTGATATTTAATAGGAACCATTTTAGTGGTATGAATGTTACATTTTCATGTTCAGGAAAAATCCCGTAGGTATGTTATCTAATAATTTCGAAATAGATTTCAATTTCCATAAAGATATGTGTTAAAATAACACTAACTGGCCAAGAAACCAAATCGGTAACGTGCAAAGTTTTTCGCTTTTATCGATACGTATGACTAATTAGTGCACGTTTGAAAAGTTTAATGAATATCTGTACATAAACAAAAAGCGCTCATATCACCTAAAAGTGCCCAGTTACTCAGAACTGGATCGCTCCGTAGGAGTAATGAAGGAATAAAATGTGGAATTTACTACAAAAATTAAATTTACTTCAAACCCAAGTTTCAAAGTTTATGCACCATCAGCAGGTAATGATGTACTAGCCTGATGATGACGAATCAATATTGAAGCCTGGGTCGGAAAAAAATGTTATTGTTGTGAAAAATGGCACGTTTCATTTCTTCATTACATATTACTGCAACGAGCGATCATGTAATGTTCCACAACTATTATAGGGATAAAGGTAGGAGCCCCTCGAGACTCGGAAGCTACACACTAGGCTTAGTTTGCTTGATAAATTCAGAAATTGTTTGTGTACATTTCTTGGGCTCGCCACCGGGTAAGATAGTCATTTGCAGCCGACGTTTCGGGTTCCGACTCGTTACCCATTCCCAATTTAAGAGACCGCCTTGTGAGGGCAAAGGACCCAGTTGACCTCTTGACTCCGGGGGTATATAGAATCCCATGCGAATGTGCTGAAGTCTACTTGGGAGAGACTGCGCGAACTATATCCACGCGTCTGAAGGAACACCGTAGGCATTTCCGGCTTGGTCCACCGGAAAAAATCAGCAGTAGTTGAGCATAGCCTGAGTCAGGACCATGAGATCATTCTGTTCTTTGGCGATCCGGCCAATTTTGGGATCGCTTAACCAAAGAGGCGATAGAGATAAGGTTGGAGAAGAAGAATTTCAACCGGGATACTGGTTACACGATCAGCAACTCTTGGAATAGAATTCTGAGAAGAATTCAGAACGCCAGAGCTAAGTCAACGGTCCTCCACCACAACAATCGGGGCTCGAACAATCCCGCCCCGCCTAGCGCCCAAGTAAACAGTCTTTTCAAGCTCGCATCAGTAGCCTTGAGAATGGGTAACGAGTCGGAACCCGAAACGTACACTAATATTATTCGCCGGGAAAGTGTTAAATCATACAGAAATTGTTTGTTTCCGAGCGACATAGAAAATACTATCATGACGCCTCACTGCATCTCTATGGCTGACGGATGCGATAAAAGAAGAGAGATACATTGCTGAAAACAGACATACAAAACTCGTTCTTTCCGCTCACAATAAGCGACCACAATAAAAATTGAGCTCCACGAAATACACTCCCATGATACACGTCACCAGTTCACCTCCCAAATCCTTATCCCTTACATATTTACACAGCTGGTACCCTAACACCCTCTGCCACACGCACATACAGTGGCTCGTAGGGTAGGAGTAGTTGTAGATTATGTACAAATTCCACTTGATTTTGGGACAATCTGCGGATTGTATAGCTCCTTACAAGATCGCTCAATGGAGAATAAAATAGATTTATTATTTGGTTGTTGATTGATTAGATAAATATTTTAGCAGTTTTGACGAAATACTTCTCTAAGTATGTCATTAAAATAGTAATCGGTTTCATACGGTACTTATCAACCAACGAGTATAGCTGACCATTTAGATCTAAGCCCACTAATGTGTGCATATTTGTTTGCCTGCTGCTATTCCCGTTGATTTAACAAACCGCCGTTTCGTCGATTGGCACGTTCAAGGTTGAAGATGCATCAAGCCGCAGCCTGAACTTAATTGACGCCAATAAATCAAACTCTTAATTTGGCAGGGTGTTGTGTCAAGGGACTGATGCATATATCTCTAGGCAGGGAAGCACGATCGATAAAATTCACTCAATTTCATCGCTTCCCGCTTGAACGGGATTATCAATCTATTTTGATCATTACGGACTTATCTGCAGGTAGCTCGTAAGCGAGTGATTATGTCAAATTTTCATTTCGTAACCTGGTTAAATTTGTCAACATCAATTCATTAGGCTTGTACTAGTGGCTGTAGTAAATATGTCCCACATATTTAATTTAAATTTTTTATTTATCGTGGGCCTTTCGGGTCCATGATATATTTTTACATTGACAACATTGGAACTTATTAACAAAAGGAGATAAGTAATTAAGAGATGTATAATAATAAAAAATGTAATTATACAAAAAACATACACCTAAATCCAATAAAGTGTGAATTCGCCAGTATTGAGCTTCAAAATGTATATACCTATCACGCTAAATGAAAAAATTCTTCTTACGTAATTATTTACACAACATTTTCCAAGTTAGGTGGAACAGTCATTCAAAATTATAATATGTATCACATTTCGAAAATGTATCTAAGAACAAAATTTCATAAATACATTCTTTTCTACTTCACATAAATTATTAGTTCAGCGTGATTAGTTACACACATCTAAATCTACATAATACCCCGCGAGCCGCCACATGGGCGTGTGGCAGGGGGTGTTAGGTCACCAGCCGTGTAAAGAATTAAGTCTTTTGGAGATGAAATGGTGAAATGAATTATAGGAGTTTATTGAGTGGAGATCAATTTTTATTGTGGTCGCTTATTGCTCGCGGAAAGAACGAGTTTTTTGTACCTATCTGTTTGGCAGTGTATCTCTCTTATTTTATCGCATCTGTCAGACCTAGAGATGTAGTGAGGTGTCATAACAATATTTTCTATGTCGCTCTGAAAAATATCAGTTCTTAATTTATCAAGCAACCTAAGCCTAGCGTGTAGCCTCCGAGTATCTAGGGGTTCCCACCTTAATCCATATCAAAGTTGTGAGATACAAGATGTACGCTCATAGCAGTTTTTAACGAAGCGCGCAACTTTCCGTTGTATTTTATTAATTTTTTGGTTAAATATATTTTACCAGGATCCCAAAATCTTGCGGCGAATTCGAGGTGTGGCCTAACCAGAGCGAAGTAGCATCTCTCTTTGACTTTTTCATCCGATGACCTTCCTATTATACGTTAAACAAAACCTATAGATTCTTTACTGCTGCGCTACCTATGTTTCGTCGATTCTGTGTGTGTTTTGTGTTCATGGTTTATATGTTACTACATATGTATATTAGTATATCACTCAGCTCAGAAAAAATTATGAGTATATGGTAGTGCCAACGGAATTATTTAAACATAAATAAGAACTTGATTGCAGATTCATCTGGCAGAGAACATGATTCTAAAAGCGTGTTATCACGATACACGCATCCGCTCAAGTACGTTGCTCAAAAAATGCTCCAAATTAGAAATGGGGCTATTTATGACCTCGAGTTCATGCATTTGCGCAATATAGGGCGTTCACACCGTGTAATTTTTATGGTAAATATGTTTATGCTGCTATCCAGGTGGGTACGTATATCGTGTAAACACGGCTTAAGACTTAGGCATTTAGCTTTCCTGTTGTATAAAATCTCGGGAAACAAGAGCAAGTGACTGGTAAAAACTTTTTATGATAAAGGAATATATGGTGGAAAGTATCGTACGGTAATCGACGATAGGCAAACAAAAATGCCTAAAAGTGTTCACAGTTTGTAACATATTTGAAAAATAATCACCACTGTGGGCCATTCATTTTCTCTAAAATGTTTTCCTACCGGTCAAATTCTTGTTTATAAACTCAAATATTTTCAAATACTCCAGATAAAAAAATCTCTCTCGTGGTCATTGTAAACTAAAAATTTCTTCAAAATTATAATTACGGACGTTGTTATTTTTAAAGGCACTAAGTCTTCAATGTACAAATAGTGAATGATGCATTGATCGGAAGGACAAAATGATAAATGATGAAGTGTTCAGAAGAGCAGAAGAGAAAAGGATCAAATGGGACATGATACTGAAAAGAAGAATCAGATGGATTGCAATGTTGGATAAAGGTTTCTCGGGTCTTCCACCGGGTAAACAGGTCCATGGGGCCCAACGTTTCGGAGAACGACTTGTCCTCCATACTCAGGGGGGTTCAGCTTCCGAATTCGGCCCCATCGGGCCCCATTGGGCCCCATGGACCTGCTCACCCGGTGGAAGACCCGAGAAACCTTTATCCATCAGATACGCAGGGAAAATCTGAAATCCTTCATCACATATAATGTTTATTTTTATTACATTAACATGGCATTTTAAGCGTATCATTGATTCCAGTTCCTCGTTCGCGGAATCGTCATCATACTCTCTCGGTATATTTTGCACGCCTCTTTGTGATTGTACCGGTTGGGGAGATCTTTGACCACTCATGGGATTTTCAGAAGATTTGCTTCGAATAAACCTTGAATAAACATCACCTTATATTATCGGATATCAATGTTTTCCTTCGGTCGTTGTTTCCGCTACAATTTTACCACTACACTGAAAACGAAGGTTTGATTCTGATATATTTAAGTAATTTTACAATATTTTTAAGGATTAAAGCTCCTATTACGATGAAAATTATCTGAAAATTTTTAAATATGTGTATTGTGATGCGATGCGTAGAGTAAACACAATTGGTTTATAGATTAATTTAGTAGTTTTTGTTGCGTATCTACAGATTGGTACATGTTGATGGAAGGTAATAGCTACACTGCAGTGAATGTTTGTGATAAATCACCCCCTGCCATACACCCTTGAGGTGGCTTGAAGGAAAATATATAGATGCATCATATCCCTTCAGATAAGGTAAAACGACACCAGAAAGATCTCATCAGATTTCCTCAACTGTAAATACAGCCACAACGACGGGGCCCTGGTTCGCATTCTCCCGGTCCATTATACTTCATCTCCTGTGTTCCACGTCATCGACATAACGAGCTATAGATATTACTCGGCGGTGTGAGAAGGGTTTTACTGATTTTTCTCTCTGAATCCGGAGAACGCTATTCCATAAAACCATCGCAGGATGAAAAGTGATACATTTCTTTTCATTTTCAGAAAGTTCACTATTTTATCTTCAAATGGTTTAAATATTATACAAATCCACCTTGAATAATAATTACCCTGAAGAGGAGTATTAGCCTATAACAACGTTGATATATATTCATCAAGTTTTGATTTAACTATGCAGTATACATGATTTTGTTAAGCGTATAATAGGAAGATACTTGGATGAAAAAGCACAGGAGAGATTCAACTTCGCTCTGGTTACGACTACGTCTACATTATACCCTGCGAACCACCACGATGGAGTGTGGCAGGAGGTAAAGATCACCAAACATGCACTATTGACATGCAACTAGAATATTTAAGGGAGACATGCTAGAAAATAGGGTCAGATGGAGCTAGATGGTTAGTATCTACATAATAAGGAAGGGATTATTGGTTGTTATTACATGCATCATGCACTACAGACTACTCTAATTATATTTCACCTACCTATCCCTTTGCTACGCTGCCTATTGTTCTCTCTTATAGTACGCGGGAAAAATGACATTTTAAATCTATCGGTACGACAATCTATCTCTCTAATCTTGTTAATATGATCAAACCTAGCATAATATGCAGGGGTTCTCAATATATATCTAACGTCATCCGTGAACAAATCGGTTTCGAATTTACCTAAAAGGTTTAACCTAAATTTTAACCTGCGTTCTGATACTAAATCCCATCCTAGTTCTTCTATTAAACTCGTAACACTTATACAATTATCATAACGCCCTTTAACAAACCTATCCGATCTCTTTTGCACGTGCTCTAATGTTTTCATCATACCTTCCTCGTACGGATCCCATATACTAGCGGCATATTCTAAATGAGGCCAGACAAGCGTAAAATAGCTTCTTTCTCGTACTCTCTCATCGAATTTGCCTAGAACCCTTTTTACGAATCCAAATCTACGGTTTGCTACACTAGTTATTTCCCTGATGTGTTTCCCCCATGACATGTTTTCAGTGATGGTGACGCCTTAGTATTCAACCACACCTAGAATACGCCACGAGCATTTGGGACACGGGTCATAAAGTTTTAACCAAAAAATTAATAAAATACAAAGAATAGCTGCGCGCTTCATTAATACATGCTACGCGCGAACATATAGCGTTTCAAACCTTATAGAGAGGTTAAGGTGGGAGCCTCTAGAGACTCGGAGGCTATACACTAGGCTTAGTTTGATTGAAAAATTTTTCCCGGAGCGTTCGGGTGTCGTATGGTTCCTCAGCATTTAAATGGAGGCCAGGATATTTTTCCCGATTGGTCTTCGATGATTATTTGCTATCCATACAGAGTATTATTCCACTGTCGGTCCATAATTTTATATTGATTGTCGGACATCGAGATCGAAAAGTTTGAGAACTAGTATGTTTCAGAGCGACACAGAGAATATTTTCATGACGCCTCACTACATCTCTAGGTCTGTTGAAAGCGATACAATAAGTGAGATACATTACAGAACAGATAGGTACAAAAACTCGTTCTTTCCGCGCACAATAAGCGACCAAAATAAAAACTTAGCTACACTAAACAAACTTCCATAATACACGTCACTATTTCACCTCCCAAACCATTATCTCAAACATTATTACACAACTGGCGTCCTAAGACCCCCTGCCACTCGCCCATGCGGCGGCTCGTATGGTAGTATGTAGATATGACTGGATCCATCATGCAATAGAATAACAAATATAAATGGATTTGAATAGGCGCGGTGATTCAATGGTGTACCCCAAGTCACCTGATGACGACAGTAATTCTTTGGAGCCTAGGCCGTTTATGTGAATGTAAAAATGCATAGTGCTATGCACCAGAGGCAGAAGAATGTTTTTCAATTGTCATTTTGATTCACGCTGACATAGAAAAGTACTTACGCGAGTTTTATAAATATCATATCACTTAAGTCCACCAAGGAATATTTAGGAATGCTACCGCCTACCTCCTAGTGAACTCCTAAGCTGACATTCAATAAAGACAGCACATTAGCGACCTCAGACTAGAAAAATTTAAGGACGCTGCTGTGAGGAGAGTACTGCCATCATCTGTAGTTTGCAAAAGAAGAATTACAGGAGATTGATGACATACTTATAACTTTCATAAAACCTAGGGTACCTGATCAAGTTTTCATTACCCCAAGTTATCTGCATCACCCAACAACGGAGTCGTGGATCAGACAATATTAATTTTTCAGGCTTCCAAAAGAGGTTTTTTTTTATTGTGAAGTTAAGTGATACTCAAGACCCGCTACGACGAGGCATCCCATTATAAAGCGAGGAGATCGTAAAAAAAATGCGCGCCTTGCTCCAAATTCCTATCCTCATGTCTTTTCTACACTTTACCATCCTAGAGGCTCCAACAAGGGCTTTCCTTCAGTAATATACGCAACGGTTGGGAAAACTTGATAGACTGTCGCCTCTCAACACTTTCTGTCCCCAGGCCTTTTATCGTGTCCAAAGGGGACGCAAGTGCGTGAACTAGAAGAAGCCTAATTTGTATAACGTCTGTGCATATTATCTACCATCCATTTCGATGGTGCGTCACCAGCTCAGATCTTAGCACGTGACTCCAAGACACGGAAGTAATTACTCTTTTTTGCTGGAGGCAAATGAAGCATTCTTGAGAGACTCTTCTCCCCCTCTGACACATAGCTTCTTATTTCAATATTGCTCGTCCAATAAGATTCATAAACTTCGTCTTTTGGGGGGAAGATTGTGAGGGTGGGCCTTTGAGATATTAGTTGGGGGAGAAGAAGCGGAGAGAAACACAGGCAGGCACGAAGATATTGGAAGGGGAGTTTACATAGGCGTGGAGAGGCGGAAAAAGAATTACGTTAAGGTGATCTGAAGGTAGAAAAAAGAATATTTGGGAAGTATGTCGGGTATATTAAGAGTTCTTCATTAGGAAAAGTCTCAGAGCAGCAAGAGAAGAACAGAAAGAGACTTTTCAACATAATTTTGTTTTGGATATGAAGCTGTGGTAGAAATAAGACAGTAAGTTCATAATTTCAACAGACACTCCTCTCTGATATCTAACATGATAATCACATCTACATACTACCCTGCGAGCCGCCGTATGGGCGTGTGGTAGGGTGTGTTTGGACACCAGCAGTATAAAGATGTAAGGGATATTTTTCTTTTCCCGGCGTATGATATTAATAAAGTCTTCTCGGGTTTTCCGCAAGGTTAGGTAATTGTTGGCCGACGTTTTGATGGCTACCTCCGCCATTTAAACGTCGGCCAACAATTACCTAACTTGGTGGAAAACCCGAGAAGACTTTACTATGTAATGAATAAGGTTTTGGAAGGCGATATGGGGATTTGTATTATGGGAGTGTATTTAGTGGAGCTCAATATTTATTGCGGTTGCAATTAAAGCAATTATACTGTCCTTATTAGCATTGTGATAATTACCTCTCCTATTGACAACATCTAACTTCATGGACATTTAATTAGAGAGAAAATCTCCGTAAGTAGGTACCTGTACTGTCAATTAAGTGTGGAACGAACTACATCTACATACTATATACTACCCTGTAAGTCCCCGCATGGACATGTGGCAGGGGTTAGAGGGGCTCAAAAAAACCGAACTTCGAAAAAGTTAAGGGGAGGTTTTCTCATCGCGTGCTAATTTCCAATACAAGCTTTTTGACACCTCGCGCGACCCAATCCGACCACCGGAAGGGGTCCCGCAAGGCTCCCGAAGTAAGCAACCCGCCAGACCTAAAAAGCGTGCGGCGGCGGCCCACCTGAAGGCCCATACGCGGCTAAGTATTCGTCTGACAAAAAAATTTTAAGGAACAAAAGTTCTCGGAGAGGTCAAGTTACGTTAGTTTACAACCAAAAAATTACAAATTTTTGAATTTTTAAAAATTTTATTTTTTTTACAGAAAGAATAATTATGGTTATTTATGAGGACACACTAATTAAGTTTGTTACGCTTTCTACCCGCTGCCACAGTTAACAGAAGCAATTGCCCCTGTTCCTCATCATTTGTTAGTTTATTTCCCTTCAGAAACCGGGTCACTAATTGAACAGCACGTTCTGCACAATCATTGACAACTTTAAAGTGTGTGACAATTTTCTGGCCTCTTAAAAAATCTGGGTCCTGTTTCCATTGAGTGGGGTTTTTTGCCAGGAAACTATTAGAGATTTTAATGGCTTTGAAAAACTTAAAAGACTCTTTGGATGCAAAGTTTTCAAGGCGTAAGTCCACAACATTATTATGAAGTGTCACGTCAGCGCGAAAGGGAGCATCACTGGGACATTTCCTGTTTCGCATAGCAACAACAATCCCCTTTTTGTGTTCACATGTCACATCGTCATCAAATAATGAAAGGCAAACGAGTTTGGGCGACAGGTACCATAAATGATGTGAAAACTTCTGGAGTGCTGCTTCCCAGTGAGAGCCTACTTTCCTGTTGGAATAGAGCAGCTGGAGAAAAGCCATGTCATTTCGAGGCGCCTGGACAACCAGCGGTGCCTGAAACCAATACCTAACATAGACCCTGCATATAAACACACACAGAGACAGAAGCCGGGAGTCTTGATGCGATGACAGCTGGAGCTGCCGCCCGAATATCCACGGTTTCATGGCATAAATAGCGCGTGCAATCCAACGCGTTTTGCTGAGCGCCCCAGGTTTCTTGTATTTATATTGAGGCTTCCCTTTGACTTGGCCGCCCAAGAAAACCACGCACAATTCAAGAAACTCTCTGTAATCGCCGCGAGGCTGCTTTACCTGCAAAACAAGCGCCAGGAATATGACATTGTTTTCCATATAAAAAGAATAATGAGCAGGAGATTATTATGAATGTTATTTTTCCTGAAGCTGTTGTTTACAGAAAGTAATAATGTCGTCAGCCTCTGGAATTTACTTCAATTTCCGCGTCGATGCTGCCGTGCGGTACTTAACTGTAAAAGATATTTTTTTGGGAAGTAAACCTTTGTACTTGGCATCAATTCATCTTTTTTCAACGATCATGTTAAGCTAAATCGCACGTACACTGCTCCATGGTTTTCCAGTTTTCATCTAACTTAGCAAAGTAAGAAAGTCGAGGATCCTTGGAATCCCCGAACAAGTTAGTGGTGGCAGCCTCTAGCACCAGCTCAGCAACATGATGTCGACAGGCACAGTTAACCAAATCATTGGCGATCTTCTCTGCAAGCAGGGTGCAGCAGCCCCTGATGTGGCCAGTGTTGTGGGCTGTTGTATCAAAGACTGTGCCGACAATTTTATTCTCTAAGCCCCAGTCACTAAGAAGTCCAAAAGTCGCTTCTGCCTGAGCGCGTCTTGTGCTTGCATCAAGGCGTGGGACTCCAAGAACCTGTTCAAAGTCTAGACCCGTGACAAGTACTGGCATCCGATCATGCTACTTAGAGTCTGCGAGCAAAATAGAACCATTTATATTTAAGGCTAATATGTTAAAATAAACAAATAATATACTCTAAACGTAAAGAAAACTTAAAATAATTATTGTACCCTTCCTCAAAATATGAATGATAAAAGACTTTTTTACTCACCAAGATCATTGATGGTAGCCTGTTCTTGCTGAGGATCTTCATTATGGTTAAGGCCAGGGCAATTAACTGAGGACGTTTTCTGAAACGCTATGCTGATATCATGATCGGAGCGCTGTTTGAGTTTCCTCTGTCTCTCCTTCCTCTTCATTTTCCTCTCTTTTTTCTTCACCCACTTTCTATCAACGCTAACCATAGTTGCTTTCCTATCTTTTTTCACTGATTCATAAAACTGTCTGTCCTCTTCTATCTCAATTTTCCCTCTCTTCAAACCGATATCAAACAATGTGTCCAAGGATGCTATGAACCTCTCTCTTCGCAAGTTTGTTGGTCTCGACATTGAACGCTTTAGTTCAATCCATTCATTATATACTGCAATCAATTTACCAGTAGCATCGTTCTTTGATAGCGTTGAGATACCTCCCCTTGCCCACATGCCAAATAGAAGCTCAACAGCTTCTCTACATGCGTCTCGGATGGTTGGCGACGGTCTTTTTAGTCGCGCGAACAGAACAAACTGCATAACATTCCTTGATGTTGGAAGTCTGTTGTCACCACAAATCCTGTCCGTCGCACCACCAATAAGCCACGTCGCAGGGGATGTTCTGGTAGTTTTCTTAGGTGACATAGTCAACCGACTTCACTTCGAATATTACTTTCTAACTTGAACCACAAAGTATCCGAAAGACACGCCGAAAAAACGCGATACGACTCGCACAGCGCCACGACTGCGGGAGCGCGGGCGTAAATTGGGGCGTGCACAGCACCTCAGCTCAGCGCATACTGACCGACCACGCTTGCAGCCGTGGACTTTACCCTTGGACCCCAAGGAAGGCTCGACAAGACTGAACATGCCTGTTTACGCCAAACTTAGGTTCTCCCGATCTGTCTCTGCTGTGCAGTTGCTGCGTGGTAGCCGAGTCAGCATAGTCAGTAATGCTCACGCTTCGTGTACGTGAGTCTAGGGTTCGAATACCGTCACCTGACAGTCGTTTTCTTTGCTACCGATATAATCATGACGCAAAGGATCATATGTAAAATTGTTTTCATCTCTTCTGACTCGACAGAAACTCCTCAAGACCAATAAAACGTACTCTTTCCGGATTTATCCATGAAGCGCGTTAAAAAAAAATTCAAATATTTGAGAAATTTGTCATTTTTTGGTTTATGTCTGACGTAACTTGACCTCTCCGAGAACTTTTGTTCTATAAAATTTTTTGTCAGACGAATACTTAGCCGCGTATGGGCCTTCAGATGGGCCGCCGCCGCTCGCTTTTTAGGTCTGGCGGGTTGCTTACTTCGGGAGCCTTGCGGGACCCCTTCCGGTGGTCGGATTGGGTCGCGCGAGGTGTCAAAAAGCTTGTATTGGAAAGTAGCACGCGATGAGAAAACCTCCCCTTAACTTTTTCGAAGTTCGGTTTTTTTGAGCCCCTCTAGGCAGGGGTGTTAGGATACCAGCCGTGTAACGATATAAGGAATGAAGTTTTGGGAGGAGAAATGGAGACATGTTTTATGGGAGTGTGTTTAGTGGAGTTCAATTTATTGTGGTCGCTTATTGTGCGCGGAAAGAACGAGTTTTTAAACCTCTTTCTTCGGCAGTGTATCTCTCTAGTTTTATTACTTCTGTCAGGCGTAGAAATGTAGTGAGGTATCATGAATTCTGGAACATGAATTCTGAATTGCCTAAATGGTCGTGGCGTATTCGAGGTGTGGCCTGACCAGAGCAAAGTAGTATCTCTCTTTCACTTTTTCATCCGAGGACCTTCCTATTATACGTTTTACAAAACCTAGTTGTTTAAATGTTGTGCCACATAATTTTTTAAGTGTAATCCCCACAATATATCTGAAGTTAGGATGATTCCAAGATATTTTACTGTATCTGAATTTTTGATGCTTACTCCACTCACAGAATAGGTATGACTTTCGCAGGAAGTGAACTGTGGTGCATTTTCTGATATTTAATTCTAACCACCACTCCTGGCACCACGAATGGACGTTGTTAAGGTCCGATGACAGAGCTTCAAAGTCCGCGTCTTCCCTTATTTCACGGTTCATAACAGTATCGTCTGGAGATAATCTTATTTCACTGCTAACTCTAGAACTTAGGTCATTAATATACATAATGAATAAAAGAGGTCCCATCACACAACCTTGACCAACAACAACAACTACAAGGTATTACACTGGCGCGCTGAGTGACCTGAATTTGTCTGTACTTGGAATTTCCCGTCATAACAGGGATAAATTTTACTCAACATAGAATACGGAAATAGGACCCAGAAGACACTGAGGGTTTTACAGTCCGGGGATTATTATAATTTAAATTAAGATATACTTTTGTTTTAGATTTTCAACTCTAATTATGATCCTCTTGGAACACGTGAAGTATCAATTACTGCAAAAAACAATTGAAATAATTAAATATTGAAGCTTTTCCCGGTGTAATATGTTTACATATCTTTCTCGTTTAGCGTTGTATTGGACACGAAAGAAATAACACACCCCTTGAAAATAGAAGAAAAGTCGTTATCCGAAACGTCGGCGCAATTAGAAAATATCACCCGGAGCGAGGCCCGAGAAAGATATTTAAATTGAATTAACTATTTCTTAAAATATATGTCTCGGGTATCCGGAGACCCGAGTTCCGTACTCTGAAAGTTAAACTTCTGTTATCATGCAACCGATCTCGTGTTGGGATATCTTTAGCTACCGAGCCTGCGTAGCATCTTCGCGCCTTGACCTTGGCCGCGGGATTCTGACACGCGGCACGCTGGATGACACTGGAGATGAGCAGGAAGACGAACAACTGGGCGTATAGAGGGGGGTCCAATTGGTTGAGATTGAGCGAGTGCAGCGTGCATGAGAGAGGGGAGAGCCAACGATGTAGGGAGATGAACTCCAGGATGTGGGAGGGGGGATGCCGGTTGTCATGGTAACGGCGGGTAGGTCGAATATTTTTCCTCTCGCCGTAGGGAGTCGAAAGGTGGCTGTTGATCTTTCCATAATACAAACGACACTGGGATTGTTGGTGAAACGTATACAGATTGGGGAATTCATGAATATACATAATGGATTAAAATGTTAGGAATCGTTGCCTAGGCAACGTGTTGCCTAAATTTCCACATTTATTTCACCCAGTCCTTGGCACTACTTAGACAAAAGTCTTCTCAGTCGACTGGTAAATAGCCTTTGTTTATTGTTGTTAACGAAAGACTGCGTTGAATTTTCAATAACGATTGAAGAGATATGATCTACTTGATGCAGTGAGTAATAGCTGGCTATTTTTTAGACCTAGCAGTCACTATGTAAATGCTATAGAGGAAATATCTACTACAGGAAGTGTTTGAGAGGCATATAAAACTTCCATCGTGAGCCTTTCCCCTGAATTTTGGATCTTTTACTGTTAATTTACAGCTAAATTTTATCGGTTTGTTACCTGTTGAGAGCCTTATGAATCAGAAGGTATGATCTAGATAGATAGATGTGGATGTTATGTGTAACGTACTATTCATGTGTGGCCTCGGAGAAGGTTTAACAATCTCTCCCTTATTTTATATTGCTTTTTGATTCTTCCACTCTTAAGAGTAGGAAGTGACTTACAACAAAGGCTAAAATGATAGTTATTGGCGCCATCCCCTATCCTTAGATTATATTGTCGGATCTTGGTTTTGAAATCTTGTATCCGTCTTCTAATTCATTCCTCCTTTTTCATCTCTTATTATTATCTATTAAATTGCCGTAGAGGGATATTCACGAAGTGCTAAGAAGTTAATTGTGCATTTGTGTAGTTACATTTGGAGAGGAATCAATATATCTGTAGACCGGACGATATTCAAAAAGTGTCTAATTACATCCCGCGTATGGTAATACATTTTTATCCACTTCAATATGATTACTGGTTAGTAAAACCGGTAAGACGTGTTTATTTAATATCTGTCGACTGTATTTACATTTAAACTGCCGTCTTTCATCACTAAGCGGCGCCACAATCCACAAAGTTGTTTTTTACAGAATTCTAGACCACATTTTTGGGCGACGAGTCAACAATTCATATGTCTATTCATGGGGGAATTGTTAGGAAATTGGGCAGGTTGGGGCAAATGTCGAGTGGGATACAAGTGGCTAATGGGAAGGCACGACAGGGAATGAAAGCACGATTAAGATTGCTGAATCATACGCCGAAAAAGGCATTTACAGACCTCTGAGCATTAATCTCAACACCTATCTGCTAAACGATATGAAAAATAAGAAAAATATTCTAATTTTACCCGAAACAAATAAAAAATGGAATTAATGCAGAAAACGCGTATTATAGACGTGGATAACAATTATACTGGTATGAGAGAATCTTCAAGTTCACCCAAATTTTCCTTAAAATCTAAACTTTGAAGGTCGATGCAGAACTTAAAATACCTGGGAGAAGAACGGGGAGACAAAGCAACGCGTGAACGGATGGGTCAGGAGAAAATAAAGGGAAAGGTTGAAGAGTTATAGGAGATCAAGAAAAGATGCGGAAAATATGAGACAAGTATCAATTCGATGGGTAAAATGGTGCTTAGATAGCCAACATCGATAGAAGAGGAAGAAAATGCCCGTTTTCATTTAAGAAGAACGCGGTAATTGGGATTATTTGAAAAGTTTCTAATTAACACATCGAAAATAAAAGTCGAAAAATTCCCTACAAGTAGACCGTTTTCAATGGAGTCAAACTCGAATATGGAGAGAGATATGAAAATTATTTGCTACAAACGTCGATTAATGATCTTAAAACTTCGCCAATAGTAATTGTCAAGTCAAATTCGGAAAATGTTTACAATCACGATTGGTAAAAAAGATTTTTGACGTCTTTTTCGGTTTTCGTACGTGCAGGCAGCCCAGTTTTCCGCCACGGTCCTGTAGTCCGTTTGCATTGCCTTTCCACCAACACCTTCATGACGAAAGACAACGGTCACCCACATAACTACCTGTACAATGGCTTAGTTAGCATTTGAAACGCCCTTTTCCAAATTGTCTAACTTAGTACGAAACACATGCAAATATAATTAAATCTATTCGGCAATTATAATTACTATTGCAAGAGGAGATATACCATTTTCGGTCTTTGTCTTCATATCATCTGCAAAGTTACTGTGCAACCCTCTCTCCCATCAGGCAGCATAATTCATATGTTATGATACTATTCAAAATTAAGAATTTGCCAGTCATGTATAAGAGCAATTAAGTCTTCACTGAGCAAAACTTCGCAGAAGAAACAGAAAGGGATACAAAAAGTGCAAAACAAAAAATTTCTTGGAGATGAAGCTAATTGGGAAGATTGAAAATCATGCACCCTTAAATAGAGAAAGGAATGAAAGAATAGTGCGCCTTATCAGATTAAACCAATCTCTAATGATAATCATCAATGGAGCGTGGGAAGAAGGAACACTTGATTCTAGCAGTTCAGCAGTGTGTGTCTCTTATATTTTCACATCCATCTATTCTATAGAAAAAGAGATGGGTCAATAAAAAGTCCACCATGTCGCACTGGATTCCAAAATGCTCGCGGTGTATTCGAGATGTAGCCTACCCAGGGCAAAGGAAAACCACTCCATTGCTTATTTTAATCAATCTATTCAAATTTCCTTTTGCCATGCATGTATCATACTTTTCTTAAGGCGACAGCAGCATGGAGAAATATATACATTTCATCTTGCAGATTAACTTCTTTCAAGAGCGCGAAAGAGACGACACATCGTTATTTTCACGATCCTTTTTGAAAAGCCATCGTAGATTCTACCGTGGCGCTCACGTCCTAAGGGGCCATTTAAGTATTACGTAAGACATTTTTGGGGGTAGAGAAGTTGGGATCATCTTACTTTGAATTATGAAGAGGGGGAAGGGGGTCTGGAACCATCTTACGTAAGATTTTTGTCCGTCTGGAAACATTGTATCGTTTCCAAATATCCTGTGATTGTTCACAGCTTAATAAGCTGTGGTACTCTTTCACTCTTAATGTTAATGAATGTGGTAGTCCAACACTGCATTACTATACGATATCCAGTGCTCAAAGCTGTACGATGGCTTCTATTGAAAGATGAAACAGCAGAAACCAAGCATTTAACGAAGAGTTGATACAAATATCTAACGTCTAACGTAAGACTGAGAGGGAAGAGGGGATGGGAAAATCTTACATTGTCTTACATAGGGGAAGGGGGATGTGAAAAGTGGCATAAATCGTATTACGTAATACTTGAACGGCCCCTTATGGACCGTGTTCGAACATTTGCCGGCGTTCGAGACGCGAGTATACGATCGCATGCCGTACGCCCTAAGGGACCGGAGTTTACACCGATGCAGCCAAGTTATGAACCGTGGTCATGATCCGCGCAGGAATATTGCCCTATGCTCCGGGCCTCGCAAAGGAATCGAGGCCGGGCAAAGCGCAAGGAGGCCCTGTCGTGGTGTGCCGAAATGGCCCCTTCAAGATGGGGCATCTCGCTTCCGAATTACTGGTCGACCGAGACTGCATTGCAACGCTTAAGGGAGCCATCGTGGTGAAATTCAGGGAGATATGCTGCCGCGCGTTTGTGAGCGAGAACTAGGATGCTCCCTCAGTAATGGCACAGATGGGAATCGGGAGTAACTCGCCAAGGAGGGGAGCAGATGGTCGAATGTAAAGTGAGCTTCCACGGGATTGATATAAAGATACGCAATGCTCAACGGAAGTGAACGGTTTTCATTACGACGCAGGATTCGATCACCCTTAACTCCAAATGATGATGCAATACATCAAAACACAGAAAAAACTGTTGCATTCCCAACTACATACTTGTGATTTACGTTGGGGGACACAAACTAGACCAATTAGAATAATTAAATTACTTAGGTAGCATGCTAGAGGAAAACGACCATGGTAGCAAAGACATACGGAAGAGTATAGCGCTCGCCAAGGAGGCGTTTACAAAAGTAGGGAGCTGATGACGGGGACATTGGGTAAGGATGTGAAGAAGAGGCTGGTGAAAAGCTTGATATGGAGCGTAGCGTTGTATGGGGTAGAAACGTGAACCTTCTGAATGGAGGACGAGAATAGGGTGCGGGAATTTGAGATGTAGATGAGGAGAAGGATGGAGAACGTTAGGTGGACGGAAAGGAAGACGAACGAGGAAGTGCTAGAATGGTGGGCGAGGAAAGGAAGCTTCTGAATGAAATCCAGGATAGGCAGGGTTGACGGCTGAAGGGTGTTATATAGGGCGGCGGGTTGCTCAAGAGTGTGATAGAGGGAAGGATGTTGGGCAAGCGGGGAAGGGGAAGAAAGAGAATAGGTTTTATGCACGGGATGAAGAATGGTAGATCGTATGCAGAGGCGAAAAAAGATATACTATAGGGAGATAGGCCCCTGAATACGTAGAAAACCGGGAGGAGATTCTCTGACATTCAACAAAACCTACCTTTACCGGTAGAATACATTTAAAAAAAGGTTCATTATGACCTTCAAAGTTTCCACAGGTGATTCGTCCACAGTTTTCAGAGATCCAGGAACACAACCTAGGGAGACACGATGGGGAAATTAGAGTAGAGCCGAAAAAGAGTGTGTTCAGACGTGTAGTAAGATCCAAGCAAATTTTCGGAAGTTATGTGTGTAATTAATCATTACAATTTTAAAAAAATTGAAATATGCAGTATTGGTTGTTCAATCCTAAGATTAGTTGACTGCAGCCTCCATCCATTCCCTATTTAATGCTAGTTCCCTTACCTCCTGGTATCTCTTCCAATGTTCCCTCCTCTTTACTTGGTCAACGAACTTGGAATGGATTTTGGGAAGGCGACCGACAGCTAGGTCATTTGCGTCATAGGGGATAGATAAGGGAGGAAGGGTGGATAGAAAGCCGGCGTCAACATTAGCCTGCTCTTAACGAGAGGCGCCAAAGGGACCCCTGCTTAACGTCTCATCCGACACACGGAATACTGTACTTGAAGTGCCCTCCACAAGACATTCAAGTAGGGATCGGGTGAATAACATCCTCCTCTGCAGGGGTTCGAACCCTGACCTCCCGTATGGTTAGCCAGAACTCTAGCCACCACACTAACCCTATCCCCTTCCATGAACTTATTCCTTGGTCTTCCTCTGGGGACTTTTCTGCCTTTTTTGCCTTTGATATTGGTTCTTCACAAACCCATTGTGCCTCAGGGCGTGTAATCCATCTGGATGAATGTCCAATCCATCTGGTTCTTCTTTCTTTATGGTGTTCCATATGGTCTTTTTCTCTTCTACTCTTCTGTACCCTTCATCATTTCTTGTTTTGTCCGTCCATTTTATCTTCAGCATCCTCCCCGAACATCAGGTTTCGAGGGCTTTTAGCCTATTCTAGTCGACGTGTTCAATGGTCCATGCTTCTGAGCCATAGAGTGCCAATCTCCGCATGAATGTTTTCACATGAAATATACTATAAAAATAAATAAAAATCTGAATATAATTTAAGGTTTCGTTTCGTTGCATTATGTTCAGTCAATTACCTGTCACAAGCTCTCACGAGGGTTGCCCGAAAAGTAATGTTTTTAACGTTCTAATAACAGAAATCAGTGAATTTAAACTGTCAGCAAGAGACGCATCTCCATTAATCGCAAAGCCTTATCAGGTTATTGCAACGCTACTGTATGTTATATCTGAGTTCTCTCACCAATTTTTGTGGACTCTGTATCGGACAGACTGCAAGATCAGACCGTAAACACCAGTCTGGTACAAACATAAGACATGAAAACATTTTAAACTGCTTATTAATTTCTCTTATTTTTTAATCCATTCTGAATGATGACACTAAATACTTTTACACGGTACTACTTTGGACGACGGTAAGGTGATTTGCGCAGTGAAAACCTGGTTACGTAACCAGAGTGAGAATTGGTACCTATTGAATCGCTGGAGGAAGGCAAAAGAACGTGAAGAAGATTTGTTGAGTATATAAAACATCATTCTTTCATTCGAGTAACTTTAAATTTGTTTAATAAGTAGTTTTTGATAAAAAAATTGTGGCATTTATTTTGAGTTATCCCTCGTAAATCATCTTCAGTTATGATGGTGGTCTAATGTAATAGTTATAATAGTATTACTTACTCATGCGTAAATAAATGCAAATGTTTATGCCATAATCAGTTTTAAGGATATTTGACGAGCGACGATCCAACTTTTGGCCAAAATTCAATGTATTAAATGAAAACTGTGATAAACTGCTGGGTGGCTTAGCTACGGTAATGAATTCCTATTTCGGTGGTACAGGCTTCCATGTCGACAGAGGAAATATTTTATAACCCGATGTTAACAAAAAGTTAATATTCTTACACACCTTGAACAATATTAGAGCCAAATTTAGGATATTTCAAAAGACGGGATATATTCATTGAAATTCAATCCTCAACCGCAAAAAGCCAATTGAAAACTATTATTACAGTATTGGTTGCCGTATTTAAAAACTGAGGAGCTCCATCATTCTTTTTCCTTCCTCGGTGTGGTTTCAACTCCTTGCTCTGCATAATGACGAGGTTATAGCTTATACAGGAATCAATGTCACGAGAGAAGTCTTCACGCATTCTTTTCCTCTTTCTCTATAGTCCCCTATCATGAGTGCTTGTCACGGGAACTGAAGATCGCTACACACAAATAATGTACGGTAGGGAAACGAAAAGCGTATTGCGGCTAATGTATGAGGATTAAAATTATTACCTTCCTCCGTCTCAAATTCCTCAGGAATGTATCGACCTGAACAATGAATGGTAATAATTATTATAATTTACTTAGGTAGCTTAGGTCAACTGTCAAAAACATTGTAACAGATTTTCGTCTAAAATTAATCAAATTGATATTGCTATGATTTCATTGTATTTATACTTTAAAATATTGAAAAATTTAATTCCTTCATTTTAGTGAACGCGAACACATATGGGCGAAATTCTCAGTTTTATATATTCTTCTTCCGTGCTATTACTCCGAGTGTGGGTGATGATGAACAAATTTGGTGATGTCCCATGATATACCAATGAAACTATCAACCTGAACCCACCGAAATATTTTGTTATTTTTACCGTTCTCTAAGTAATAGCCCAAAAAATTCACTGTATTTCGATATCGTGTGCGATTTGCTACGATAATGGATGATCGAATGAGAATTTGGCAGAATCCTACTCCCTCATACCAAGCACAGAAATAATGGGACATATCATTCTGATCTCTGTCATCAATTATTCATCTAAAAAAATTGAATTATGAATTAGTACCAGTAGTAAAATAAATACTACCAATAGCATTCATAACAATTTTAAACGGTATTTTTCCTTATGAAGATGTCTTTCGAGAGATGACCGAATTTGTTAGAAAAACCGCGCACTACTATTGCATTACTATTACAATCATGCCGATTCAGAAAACTATTGATTTAAACAAAATTATTCAATATAGTAAGTGAAAAACATTTAAATTTACTTGAACTATCTTTGGATAATTTCAATGACTAGTGAAAGACTTTTGTGTAGTTCTGTACGTTAAGAAAAGAAATTGTTGACGCTTTTATCCCAATAAGACAAAGTTTCTACGACAAAAATGGGATAAGCGACTGTATTTTTAAATTATTATTCCAGTTGAGAGAAAGAGAAGAACGAATTATGTCAGAAAAGCCCTGAAACATGTCGGAAAATTCCAACAGAGTTTTAGTATTTCTTAGAAATCCAATTCCTAAGTTTAACGAAACGGAAGAGGACTGGTAGCATTCTGCTGATAAATATTTCAATAATATGGCTCCTATACTTACATCATCAGGATTTATGATGATGACGAATTTTGAAGATTGTGGCATTTAATGTTTATTAGTGGAATGGTGATGATACTAGTTAATTACTGGTTATGTCTGAATTCCATCTCACCAGTCCTAAGACAACACTACTGCAAGGGTAATTAAAAGTTTGTGTAAAATCCTACTTTTTTCCCAATTGCAGGATAATTTTACGGAATGATATCAGCATAAAAGTGAGGGGGATTAACGAGTAGGGGAAGGAATTGAGCGAAAGGTTGAGGTAAGTAGGAGAGATTTCAATGCGAAGGGGTGAGCGAGGAGGGGGTATAAAGGCACATGGAAGTAGGGATGTGCGATACTATGAATGTATCAATACTCGGACTTCAACAGTGCCTAGGGATAATAATCGATGTCAGTAATGTATCGTTGGGAAGTATCGATACTATCATATATCGAGTTCAATAGTACCAGAATTTTCAGGCATTGAAACCAGAATTTGAAGGCATTGAAAGAAAATCGATTCCAGAATTGTATCGTTAGGAAGTATCGATATTATCAAATATCGAATTCAATAGGAAGAGAATTGGAGGACATCGAAACAAGAATTCGAAGGCATTGAAAGAAAATCAATGTCGGTATTGAATCGATAGGAAGTATCGATGCTATCCAATATCGAACTCAATAGGACCAGAATTAGAAGGCATTGATACTTTCCTTGTAAATAATTCATTCGAGAGCAGAAAAAATTACAAAAAACGCATTAATGTTGTTCACCATAACTGATAAATGCAGTTGTGTACTGCTATTAGCTCAAACTAAAGCGTAAAAGCCCTCGAAACTTTCACAACAAATATTTCCCTTATCTTTCAATTACCCTTACTAATCCTTAAAGGTGGCGACAAGTTGTGAATTAACAAAAAATGTTAAATGATACAACGTACTTGTAATAATGCTGGAATATTTTGCGTAATTAACATTTACTCTCCAGTGAGTAACTTGAGGATTTTTGATACACTAATCAAACGCCTCAGCAATTGGGGGAGCCATAAAAAAGCAGTAGGTGATTGCACATGACAAATAATGAATTTAACATATGCAAGAGAAAGATCAAGTAATTACCACAAGACAACTTCAGACCGAAGGCCACAACAGAAAACCCAAATATATTGTCGATTTTTCACCAGCCGATATCATAAGATGGAGAATCGATACAAGGGAAATACCAAGGTATAAGTATTAATACCAAAGATGTCGGCATCAAATTCGTACTAACAGTAGCGGCATCGTATCAGTAAAACTGTGAAATTCCCTGAAAGGCACAGTCCTCTTCTAAAATATCTCACGGCCATCTCAATGTGACAACAACGATACACGCCCCATGGCGCGGGAAAGTAATAAACACACGAAACGGAAAAGCTACCTTCTTTGAAACTCACTTAGTGAGAGGGAACGACCGTAAACAAAAAATTTTTACCGGCGAAGGGATAATTTCTCGGAGAATGAGGTGAGATGGGTTGAGTCCGTTGTGTCTGCCCGGTCCGGTATGTAACCAGTACCCAAAGTGTATTGAGAGATGTTATGTACAGCAATTTTTTTACTGGTGGATGTTGAACTTGGTTTTCAAGCTTCTTGGTCGCATAAACGGCTTAACTCCGTTCGCTGGGGCCGCAGAAAATTTTACCTGCTCTCGAAACCCCGTGGAGTCGACCCTCATTTAGCTGGAGCCGAACTCGAAATACGAGCCTCGGCGTCGACCCATCACCGCGAATGGGTAATGACACCAACTGACCAGCCGCAAAATAGTGTGTAACTTTTGAAAGTCAACTATTAATTAAAAAATTATGTTTGTATTTGTATTGTACTAGTCACTGACGAAAATGGTTTTTTAATCGGTGTTACATGATAGATACAAATCATTTTACGTGCTCCAAGAAACCAAGCCACATAAACGTCCGTAACCGCGTAACTTAACGCGCATGCGTCCAGCAGCCCTGAGAGAAAGAACAAGCGACTATTACTTCGATAGCACTCTACTCTATCTACTTTTACAACAGTTATCTTCCATGTTATTTCCGTATAAACTAATAATTTGGTGATAAAATTTGATTAGTCGTTTAATTGATTACTCCGTAAAGGTATTGTAATATTATCATATAGCCAATGTCGTTAGGATGCATATGACAAACGCTAATATCAATTAAAGACGAGGTAATTCATGAAGATTTTATAACAAGGCGCAAGTGGCCTATATACAAATATTGGGCGTATTAATTTAAACAAGCCACTAAGTGCACTAATTTAGTTGTACTAATAATGTTTCAAAACATTTACTTGACATTTCCTATTGCCGTCAAAACGCACGGAAGTAATTTTAGCCGCGATAAAGCATGGACAGAAGTTGACAGTGGCTATTCAGCCGTATTCTTACCGTCTGCTACAGTCGGACGGGAGTGCGGCGACATCACGCACTCGGCTCTCGGCCAGCGGAGATCACCACCTTCTTTCCATACAACTTGGTCAGTACCATAGATCTTGAATATAGGTAGATGGCGCATGACGTCACGCCGACGTGTTCAACATAAGCTCGTCGTGTGTCACGTGATTCGGGTCAACATCATGGCGAATACGTGTAGTGCGTTTGGCTGCAAGGAGAGTTTCCGTAAAGTTCTCTCTCTAGGCCTGTGGAGTACCATTCTGTTTCTTCAATGATGTAGAAATTCTTAAGCCAGCTTTTTCTATGATGATCTAGTGTTTCAGATGCATGTTTGCATCTTGAATTTTCAAGTTGGTTGAATTTGTTCGATCACATGAAATTACCATTGATTTTTTGTGTGCTTACATCCATGTTTACCATTATTGAAAATATACTTTTAACATTAAATTTTTAATACCATACCATTTACATTTCGGCGGACACAACCGCCTTTGTCAGAATATTAGTAGTAGTACTACCTACTAATATTCTGACGAAGGCGGCTGTGTCCGCCGAAATATATAATAACAAATCCGTGACTTTCTTATTTTTTGTTTTCTCTGTGTGTCTGCCAGTCACGCCGGTGACATTTGTTTTTTTATTATTGTGCACTACACGTGTATTATTATTGTGCACTACACGAAAATGTATCAGGAAGTAAGAGACCTAGTATTTAATAGTGAAAGATAGCGGGCTGAAATCAGCCAATCTTAGAATTGCACGACCAATGAATGAATGAAGCACCCAAGAAGGGATCAGCAATACGCTGAGAATACTCCACTATCAGCAGGATTTGAAGCTGGGCCTTCAGAATGGGAAGCCAGATCTACACGCACGCAAACAACTTGATCCTCTAACAAACGTGACTAGCAATCATGACGGCGAATCACAATGTCCTTATCTTTTCACAGATAATTCGGGGAATCCGGTTTTTTAAATGTATCTCCAAACGACTTCCGCCTATCAAGTAACAAAATATTCAAATTTGTACTAATACAATCGACTTGGAACCACCCAAATAACCGATAAGATTATATGATCGAACATTAATTTCCAAACGATATCCGCTGTTCAATCGCGGTGATGGATGCTATTTTAAAGAACAACACTTAAGGAGATTTTAATATATTCCCGTTTCATTTAGTTCGTTGAGAAGCGATTAAAAATACAATAGAATAAATTAGCAACCCATTAACATTTAATTATTGATGACAGACGACTTGGCCTTGGCCAACTCTGGGATTTATAGCCACACGAAATTTCTGCCCGGACCAAAACGGGTAGCAAGTTGCGTAAGCATGAAAAATACAATTAGCAGGTCCTTCATTCATTTCAAAGATTTGGTGTCGCATACTAATAAGATTCAATTGAATCTAATGAAATATTCATATTCGAGGATGGAGGATAAATCTCAATTCAAACTTTGAAATACTTTTCATTCATCTTTCTCCGATTGAGTTAGTCATGAGGTTTAAAAACAAGCCTCTACGCCCTAATGATAATGTACCAATGTATTACTGGATTGGAGGAGATCGAAGAGTAATTGTCTTGTAATTTTATGATTGTAATGATTGAACGGCACAGGAAAATCAAATTGCCCATTATGAAGCGAGACTCTCGCGTGATTTCATCAACATCAGTCGGAAATGAGGTTGATTTCGTTAGATGCAAGCATTGCTATGGCTCCTCCACTTTAAGAACTATAATTCAGCATCATGTGAGGATTTTTAATGTGTCGCAAAATTAAAATCAACAATGGCACTAATTGGCGTTAATTGAATAAACTTTTTTTTAAAGAAATGCGCCAAAATTCTGCAGTCCGAAGTTTTATTTAGCACAAAGAAATTTGTGTCTACATACTACCCTGCAAGCCGTCGCACAGACATATAGTAGAAGGTGTTAGGATACCAGCCATGTAAGGGGGTGGGAATCGAAAGACCATTGAGGACAGGGTAGAATTGTGTGTAAATACGGTTCAAGCCACAAGGAAGAAAGACAAAGCTAGACATTATAACTAAAAGGTTACATTACCATACTTACCGATTTATTCTGATTTCGACTGAGGAGTAAACAGCCTACATACATATGACTACGTGACAAATATTTCCATGAACTTGAGACATTTATTTTAATTATTTACATTTTATGTTCAATGTATATGATCTCATTTAGCATATAATGCAAATATGTAGTACTATTTCCACAGCGTAAAAAATGTTATGTAATCTTAATATATATCTGGACAAAATCATTCTAGATAAAAAGTTGGAATTTCAGCACTGTTTCAAAAAAGAAACTGACATATGGCGTAATACGAGCCTTGAAAAATAATGAATGCCAGTTACAAAATCAAATATTAATTCAAAATCTTACTCCTTCTTATACTGACCTCAGTTACATAATAATTATTAGTTTAAAGTAGAATAATACATTCCAAAACGTTAGCAAAGGATATATAACGTTCTCTCACAAGTTACAGTTTCAGGCTTCACTTTGTGGAACAGCGACACTTGAAAAGAGAACTTGCTTTGTACTTTCCACACTGTTTTATTCTCTCCAACCATGGTTTTGACAAAGTTATGTCATAATCAAGATACAAATAAACATTTTCGGTTTCCAATTCTGTACCTCGATAATGACATAACTTTGTCGAAACCATGGTCCGAGAGAATAAAACAGTGTGGAAAGTACAAAGCGAGTTCTCTTTTATATTTAACGTTCTTTGTTTACCTAAACTCTTACATTAACCAATATTATATAAAAGTTTAATTTTGATAAATAAGCAATAATCCATTGAATGAGTTGAGAAACTCAACGTAATTAGCTATATGTTGAAATGATATAGTGAATCCCGGATAAAAACATTCTCTTTTTCTTGACTGATTTAACCACCGGTTAAGGATGAATTTCGGCGAGGAAAAATTTACAAGTTATTCCATGCATGTACAAGAACTAAAAATGTAATGGAATGCTCGGTTAATGCAACGTGTTATATCAAACCATCAAAAACCAAACGCCTCGCGTGTTCTCTTCCTTCACTTGATTAGATACAGATAAAAACAAGAAGAGAGTGAGGTGAAGGTAATGACGACAAAAAATTGGACCGCCCAGGAAAAAAATGCAAGGGGTAAACGAGCCAGTGACTTCTTCGTCAAGGAAAGATCGCCTCGAGCAAGGGGAAGACAAGGGCAAGACTTGCTTGGAAATGTGTGGTTTCCGTTAAGTGGTTGATCTGAAATAGAGTGGCTTTACGGTTGGGAGAGCAGGAAACGAGAAACATAGATGTGATCTCTTGGTTAAGCTAGTTAAGATTTCCGAGACACAATCATGTATCTTTTCTTTGCGTAGCCGTTATTGTCATCCATAATTCGAACATTCATTGTTGCTCGAACTGATCGCAGACAAAGTAGCATGAACTGTAACGGAGAACAGTTCTTGTGACTGCAAATGCGTAAACAGTGATATTTAGGAACTGGTGCGATATCAAGAACGTTCGGTGTTGCTCATTCATATTCAAGTGGTAACTAAGGCCTACTAACGTGAATGTACGCAATGTTAAGTTACGATAACCTCTCATTCAAAGAGTTACGATTTGAGTCTAAACAAGTTTTCAAAGTGAAAGTTTCATAATGAAAGAGAACTTAATAAATACGTTCACGATACTCACGGAGTGATTTCTGCGTTTTGTGGTGCATTATATTTTCCGTCGTTTTGGAAATGATGGTGCTTTCTCCCAGTGAAGTTACCTGCTTACTAAAAGAACTCCCTACTTTAACAATTCAGCATTCCACCGTTTCTTATATTTATTAATTCTACAATTATGCTTTCTTCCCTTTTCTATAATAAGTTTCTCGCTTCGCCCACGACATCCTCTTATTTCTTACTTTCCCTTTATTTTTGTCATCCTTTTCCAGTGTACCCATCTGAAATGGCATACATCTTTAAACTCTGTTAATTTACCATCTTCAGCCTCAAAACCATCCACCACTTCTCTTTTTTCAGGATAGACTTATCTGATTTCCCGATTACGCAAATAATTTGTTCAATTCTTGCTTTTATATCTCCTCTTCATTAAACTGCTTTATTCTAACGCAACTCCCGTTCAAGTGTTATATTATCCAGTAAATTTTCGCCGAAAATAAATTCAAAATAGCAAATACAATTAACGTAATTTCTTTAAAGCTGGATTGCTATCTCACAATGACATTGTATGAAAAACATATATCTGTGAACACATCATTGAATAGTGCGATATGCCTCCAAGTACAATTAGTATGCAGGAAGCTTTTACCCCTCATTAGCTCCGGACAGCAAAGAAAATGACCGAATCCCACCCTCAGGTTAACAAACATATTATAACTTAATGTGAATCCAATTGAAAAACTCAACCTTCTGCCTTAAAGTACTTCAAAATTTAATAAGGAGGCAAAAAACTTTTTCCCGAACTAAATTTACAAAAATAATATCATATTCTCACATTAAGACTGGAAATATAAAATGATAGACGTTCTCCTTACTGAAGCTGCCGATTTTCCACCTTTAGAAAAAGCCTCTTTTTCCTTCAAATAAATTTAGTTTTCTTTCAATTTTCGCCCAAAACGTATCCCGAATGACGAAAAAAAATTAAAAACACTTCCGTCCCTGAGGAAATGAGCTACATCGATTTGGTAGTTTGGTCTGCGCGGAAAAGGAGGTAAGTCATTTGGAACGTGGAGACCTCCACGAGGGTAGGAAAGGAAATAATAATGAATGGTTTCTGCTCGGGCTTTAATTGGGAGCGTGTCTCCTGCCTTCTTCCGTTGACTTCTTCCACCGGACCGCAGGTAGGCAGGTACTTTCCCCCTTCGCCCAAACCACATGTCATCAAATAAGAAGAAGGGCCAAGACACAAAAAACCCGAACACTCCAGCCCGACCGCGAAAACCTACTCCTGTATCAGAGGGAGGAGAATGCCTCCGTTCTCTCTTCCACCAAAATAAAAACGAGTGGATAGGAAATAAAACCAGTTCCCTCGCGACGGTGGGACACGGGGGTATCCATGTTACCGGCCGCCCATCAGCATTTCCTCCACGTACGCCGTCCGGCTCTGCTAATGCAACATCTTCAGGAGTGTCGACCACGTCACCCTATGCAATTCTACGGATCTCCCGTCTGCGGTTTTTGGAGGGTAGACGGGGAGAAGCAAAAGGAAACGTCGGACATCTCAGAAAACCTTTCGGCAAAAATACGTTGGTCAGCCCGTGTGTTGGACAAAGGAAACGAGAAGGGATTGAATTGTTTGGGATTTTTTTCGACGAAGCTCAACTTAATGTAATTACTCAAAATGGGAATTTAAAAAATGCATTCAATACGCACGCATAATCGATGCTCAATAGCTATTTGTCTGGTTTCAGCGGATTTTAATGAGTTGGTTTAATTTAATGAGACTGGATTGTAAGGTTGGTCGCTAACTGACGACGAGTCGACGCGTTGCCTTCAAGTAGGCCGGTGAAACGCGAAGTAATAGAATAAATCAAATGCGATGTATCCCGAAAATAATAAAATATACTCAAACTCGGTCACATATTTAACCATCACAAAAAGGGTATTTTAATCCTGGATGTTTAATATATCTATTATTAAATTAACGTGTTTCACTTTCGAGGTTTTGACCAACTATTTAAATTACTTGTGGCCATTGACTCATTTTAATCCAGGTTTAAACAATTCATGTCTGGCTTGATTTAAGTATTATGATTTGCGAATTCTTTGCTGTATATTTGGTTATTATTCATTTTTTGTGCGCATCAAATTTAGGCAAATCGAAAACTGAAGATTAAAAGCTTTGTTCCCATCATAGTTTTATTAGATTCTCTATTATATTGGCCAAGTTTTTCATTCATGGATTCAATTTTACTGGTCCATGTTTTGAGAAAACGCTAGATAATGAACTTATTAATTTAGGGCTAATTGACATGTGATTTTTAATCATACAAGTGGTTTTGAGCATTTTGTAGTCAATGGGGTTAATATATATATAACAAAAGTGACGTTTATGTGTTTCATTCGATTTTCATTGATATTTGCAGCCGCGATGCGGAATTACCATTAAATCTAAAAATGGGTGACGGTTATGATTTAAATAACTTAACAAAATCTTTAAAAAATTGAACCTCGCTAATTAACATATTTTCCAAAAACAAATGGAATATTATTATATTATTACAAGTGATCTACCGGTGAATATACGTTAAAATGAAGGAAATTAATATGCATCTAAAGCCTGCAGGCGTGATATACCGGTCTGATTACGCTAATATCGTCTCACTAGATAATTGATCCTCAATAATACGTAGTATACTAGTCAGTACTTGACATTGAGGACCGCAATCAGTATGATTAGAGGCATCCAAGTAAGTTTCTCAAGAGCACTTAACCGGCAAGGAAGCTGTATTTTCCTTTACACTCAGAATTGGTTGCATGAATGATGAAAGGTACATTTGTCGGGATAATTAACGATTTTGTTGCGTCATTAACGTTTTCTCAACATATTATTAGAAAATAGGAGCCCAGGTAGCATGTATACCACATAGAGGCTCATCCCTATGAATTTAGTCTCGAAAAAAATCACGCTCTTTTATCAGTATGTTTTACGAAACACTAATTACAAATATGTAAAACAATTTTACGATCTGATCGGATAAATAGGGGAAAACCGTATTAGGAAGATTGATGGAGAGATGCGAGGGCCAGATAATAACAACAGTAAAAATACGCAGCAGAAGGCTTACCAGGACATTGTCTGACAGAGGATAGAATAGAATGGTGGGCCGCAGCCAACGTATCTAAGGATTCAAATAGTAAATACAATGAGAAATGACACAGAAAAAAGTGTGAGAATTAAAAGTACGGCAAAATCATCGACATTCGTTCAGCAACGTCACATTACTGGCCGCTCTCATGCATCCACATCCACCGGTATAATGGCACTTACTTTACTTATTTCTCGGGAAACTCACATTCGATGCAAAAAATGTACGAACAGGCTCAGCTAAAATGTTATAACGCACCAATCTGTGATAAAAAGAGGCCAAAATTTCTGTCTATACATTACCACTCACTGTTCATTTCAAGGTCTGTATTTCATTAATAGCCACCACGACGTATATGTGGTGCTGATTTCAAAAGGTGAAGATCGCTGAGTAACTATAAGAGTTAGAAGTGTGATAGATTGACAACCACTGGGTCAAACCGGGGCCGGGTAGAAAACTAAAACCGTATCAATAATGACTCTTTAATTAATCTTGATCAAGTTGCACGGTTGACATGATACTGATTATGCTTTTCAGCCAGCATGCTGGCAGAGTATCACGCCATACTAGAAAGCTTCCATACCAGCCCCCTCAAACTATTATAGATTATTCTCAAATTTGTACTAGAAGAAATGCTGGGTAAAACTGGCTTGAGACACAAAAAGTGTGACAAAACCGTATCTTTAAAACCATTTGCCCACCAACTCTTCAAACTGTTTCTTCCTCCAGCTCGGCATAAGTCTTTCCCATGATGAAATAATATGATGACCTGAATTACATTCTACATTTAAACCTTAAGGGATTCTAACATTTGTATATTATATTTCACTCATTTTCTCAAGAGTGACATTTCACAATTTACAAGAACGAAACTCTAATGGTGTATTCTGGTCATCATTTGGCACCAAAAATGGGTTTAAGAATATCATAAATGATGGAAAAATAGAGGGAAATGTCCCCAGAGGAAGACCTAGGAGTACGTTCATGGACCAAATAAAGATGAAAGTACATAGGAAGAGATACCAGGAGGTAAGGGAACTAGCAATAGATAGGGAAGGGTGGAGGGCTACAATCAACCAATCTTAGGATTGAACCAACAATGATGATAACTCAGATTACTACACCTAGGACACTTCATTCACATTTTTTTTCCGTGATTGATGAAAATGATAAGAAAAACTCTGTGTAGTTGTAGATAAATTTTTTATTGACTTTGCAGACCAAATTTTCCACTTTTGCAGTCAATAAAAAGTTGAACGTAAAAGTCGAAACATTGGTCTCATATGCCAAAAAAAAAATATCTCGGACTAAAAAAGATTTTATTTACTTTTACTCCATTACGGAGTACCGCACACGGATGTCTGAAAACATTAAGTCACTCCCGTGATTCAACATCTCTACCTAACTTGCAGAATCAATCCACAATCTCTATAGTAAAGCCCAGATTGAATGGGAAGTGGATGGCCCACTGCAAGTGAATCCGCGCGTATCGGGACAAGATTACGGATTATTGTAATTGCTGCTTATTTGTATCTCATTCAACCTCTCCGGGTTTCACGCAGTGATATATGTAAACACTGGATCCTGGGACCCTTAGCGTCTCAGAAAATAATCGTGAACGAAGATTAATCCACTTAAAACCTCCTGCGGGAGTAATTCATAGCCCATGGGAAAGGGTCACCTGCACACCTCATTTGAATTGGGTGCGAATGGTAATGGCGAGGGGAAGACCTCCTTTGGGGCGTTTTCTAGCCAACATACACCAAGCTACGGTCTGGAGAGGAGCTTGGAGGACCATCGGCCACAGAACGGGAGAGTGAATTTCTCCGAAGAACGATAGAACGGTGGAGGAGGAAAACGGTGTTAAGGATAGCGGAATTGTTTAGAGAATTGCTGAGATGAAATAAGGGAATAGGAGGGAGAAGGTATCGCAACATTGCGTGAATAACATGCAGCAAAGAGAAACAATGCAAATCTCTAGATTTCAAAGAGGATATAACCTTAACTTCTGATGTATCGTGAGGAACACACATATGCAAACATATGCGGCACAGCATCAAAGAAACATGGTTTTGTTGAGCGTATAACAGGAAGACCCTCGAATGAAAAAGTAAAAGAGAAATGCTACTTCTGGTTGGGCCACACCTTGAATACGTCGCGGGCATTTGGGACCCTGCTCGCAAAGATTTAAATAAAAATATTAATAAAATTCAAAGAAAAGCTGTTCAATTTGATAGAAACTGCTACGAGCAAACATAGAGTGTCTCACAACTTTTAAAGGGATTAAGGTGGGAGCCCCTAGATACTCGGAGGCTACACGCTAGGCTTAGGTTGCCTTAGAAATTCAGAACTGATGTGTTTCTGAGCGACACAGAAAATATTTTCATGACACCTCACAACATCTCTAGATATTAACAATAACATAGTACTAATACATACAAAATTACATTATAAAATTACAAATGCACGTATACAAAATAGATATTAACTGTAGTTGGTTGACATCTCTAGATCTTACGGAAGTGGTAAAATAAGAGAGGAGGTACATTGTCAAACAGATAGGTATAAAAACTCGTTCTTTCCGCGGACAATAAGCGACCACAATAAAAACTGAGCTCCACTAAATACACTCCCATAATACACGTCACCATTTCATCTCCCAGAACCTTACATCTTTACGCAGCTGATAACGAAACACCTCCTGCTACACGCCACTGCGGCGGTTTTAGGGTAGTATGTAGATGAGGAGGACTTAACATAAACGAGTGGGATCAATGAGCAATAGAGAGGTTTGAATTTATTATGGCCCATTTTCCAAAATTACCAGACAATTTCTTTTCCAAAAATACCATGAATCTATTTCCCGAATATTTTTTGCCCGTAATGAGATTCCCGAATATTTTTCCACGAATACATATATCCTAAATTTTTTCGAGAATAACGCCATCATGGTAGTTCCTTGTTCGGGAAAACGGGTTTAGGCAAATGGACGGGAATTAGGGGATTTTGTTTTCCATCCGAATTGTGTTACCAAAATTCCTCAGTCAATGAAAATGTTGTAAAGCAGGAGCAAGATTAGATTAGAAAATATCATTGGCGCGACTTTTACAGCCTGGTTACCCAACATTCTTTTTATTTTAGGTGGAAAATTTTAAGAAATAATGACTTCATGAATAACTTATGGAGACAAGTTTTGTCAATCTTTTAGTCAATTTTTGCTGAAAAATTAACCACCTATCATGATGTTATTACAAAACTAATTTCACAATGATTTGATATGTAAAGGAGTTATTCCAATGGGATACTCCATTTTTCCACCAAAAGGCATACATGAGTCGGAATTTAACGAGGTATCAATAAATTAAATGGGCCTCTAATCAGTGATAATCCATATATAAACTAGTTACAGAGAAAGATACATCTAATTACTCATGAACAAGAAAAAATATTGTAAATATTATTTCTTCTATTGATATTATCCGCTTCTGAACTTTTTAGCACCAACGTGCTAAGCTTATGAATAAAGACAGAGAAGGAGGGAAAGAACAAGTTTACGTTCGCAACGTCGAGCTATAATAAAAAAAGTGGTTGAAAAAATTTTGATTTATATTCAAACCTTTGCTATTCTTAGCGTTTCTTTATTATGCTGATGGTTATTTCCTTTCTTTTAGTTATTATATATGATTTATTCACGTTTTAAAAGTCTCTTTTGTTTATTGTTAAATGTTTGTTTTTTCGGAAGAGGTTGTTAAGATATTGTTGATTAAAGAAAGAAAATGTGAATATTGTGGGAGAGGCTGCTGAGCGAGGATCGGAGATGTATTGTTGTCTAAAAAAAGAAGTGCTTGAAACTTTAAAAGTTTCTGAAACTATTGGAATATAAATAATTGCTAAAAATAAGGTCAGGACTTCACACTTGCTACGAAGAAGAGAGAGAAATGCAGGGGCGATTAAGGGCGGACATTTTAGACGAGAATAAAGACTACTCTCGTTGCTGTTGTTTTTTGTTATATCTTTGTGCTCTTTGAGTATGGAAATAAACGTAATTTGTTCTTGATCATAGCGAAACAATTATACAAGATCACCAACGTTAAAAAACATTCACCGAATGCGCCTCCCAAGGCCACACTATTTGCTTTGAGAATCCTACAATCTTTGCAAAGGAAAAACTCTTTAAGGTGGCTTGAGTGGTATTCGTGAATCATTGAGGGCACAAATAAGTCGAAAACAATGCTTGGGCCACATTTTTAAGAATATCTACGTATTTAAGGCATATGGGATGTATTATGTGATTGTTCGATTACGTGAGAGTAAATTTTCCTCTAAACGCGAAATATTACAGTTCATATTAATATCATCATTGCCATCAAAGAATAAGTTTGAATACCGAGTTAAATATTCAAATAATCGTATTGAAATGTGAATAATGCATTATGCTCGAATTTCGCGCCTTAAGAATGTGAATAGCTCAAGTCATCAAACGCTTTAATCAATGCGAAAATGTGAGTAATAATTATGGTTTAGTTTCCCAACCTGTATGCATGATGAGTTCCACCGCATGAACGGATTTGCTTGAATGATATGAGGTCCTAGAATTTTTGCGGCTCCTAGGACACATTAATGAAATGTGCGCTCGATGACACACGATCACCATGTCAACCACCTTAAAGTGATGGGATTAATATTATTCAATGAGCAGATTGTCGTAAAAATTCGCACTTGTGTGATTATTGGTAATAGGAATGCTTGGATAAAAATGTAAAAAAATGACATGATACCGAAATTGTTTCTAGGCAATCGAATGATATTTAAAAACGCAGCCTTATTGCACTTGATGCTTTCATAATATTTCAACTGCGCAATTACAAATTTTCCTCCAAATAATACCTTTTTACGTGAAATGATACGTTTCATGTTTATATCGTGGTGGCTAACAAAATCCAGGCACTATGCCGAATAAAAAGCATTTATTTACGCATGATTTTACGAGGTTTTATCGTGGGGATTATACAGACAGAGCATATGTGGCGCAGCATTAAATAAACTAGGTTTTGTTAAACGTATAATAGGAAGGTCCTCGGATGAAAAAGTCAAAGAGAGGTGCTACTTCTCTCTGGTTAGGCCACACCTCGAGAACGCCGCGAGCATTTGGGACCCTTGTCAAATAGATTTAACCAAAATAAATTAATAAAATGCAAAGGAAAGCTGCGCGCTTCGTTAAAAACTGCGTACCACAAAAAAATTGAGCTCCACTAAATACACTTCAATAATACATGTCACCATTTTATCTACAAAAAACTTACACCTTTACACGGCTGGTGACCTAACACCCCCTGACACATGCCTATGCGGTGGCTCACGGGGTATCCTGAAGATGTAGATTTTCACTTCACTTTTGAATTCCGCGCCTGAAACCTTAGCCATTACTATGGTTTAATTATGCTGTAATTGAAATTATGACCCCTAAATCATTTATATTATGAAGTGCATTGTTATATCCTTTAAAGCTAAAATTGCATTCTATTGTCAAATGTCCAAATCAGTAGAATAATTTATTCCCTCTTGCATCTATAGATCTCACGTGTAAGATCGTTACATGGTATTAACACCAGAATCATAATTGATCCTTGAAATGTATGCAGTATTACAATGACTTCAATATAGACCAGGGACAGAAGTTCACAATACAATAGGTTCACAAAATCCTGAATGCACTCCTCTTCCTCTATCCCTCTTTTTCCTTTGCACCTACTTGAGAATATGATGTCACATACGCAAAAGAAAAGAAACGTTTGTTTCATAATTAAGACAAGGAATCCCAAAAGAACAATCCATTTTACGAACATTTTACGCTAAATTTTGAATATATTGAAGATAATTGTAATACTTATACATGCAAGAAGTCCCTTACCTTACCTATTTTCCCAGTTCCAGTTTATCTCAATACACATGATCCCAACAAGATAGAAATTTGCAATAATTCCACCCAACTATTTGGTAGGTACTGTGGACAACAAATTGTTTGGAAATATAACAGAGTTCTGTTTCGTTTAGATCATGATATCTGTAACCAATTTTCACGAGGTATCGTCTGATTCGACAAACTTTTTCCAATCTCAACACGATACCAAAATATCACATTCTCCGCACGACATGATATTTATATCATAATAAATGTACGAGCAATAACTTGCTGAGTTATTTCTATCGGTATTATCTCCGTGCCATCAGGTCAAGGATTTGGAGGGACAAGGAGAACCAAGGAGAAGATAGTGTGACAAAATTAACTCACCCTTATCGATGGGACACGGTAAGCACATTTTATTTTGCGTCAAGACTGTGTCCCACTCCCCCGTTCTCAGGAGGACCTTATCAATTACGTTAAAGGACGAGGCGGAAAATAACTCACGGCCCCGGGAATCGATCCCGGGTCCTCTCTCCATCGCGATAGTTACACGACCCGCTGAACCAATCAGATCCCTGCCGGCGAGGCCGCAGCGAAAGCGTCGACCCAACGTCGTCTGCCGTGACGCTGCTTGTGGGTTAAGGCGGTCGAGAGGCTCGGTTGATTGGGACCGAGAGACAAGGGCCTGTCTCTCGGTCGCTCCAAATGGGACGACCGACCTCCTCCTCCTCTGCAAACCGCCCCTTGCCGCCCCTCAAAGGCCCCGCTAGACCACTCCTCGGCACGGCAAGGCCCTTGATCCCCGCACCTCGGCGATCCCTATCTCATTAAGCCGGCGCTCTCCGGGACACGTACATTAGTAATCATGATCACCATGGTTGTAGAGAGGGAGGGAGGCTGGAGAGGTATGGAGGTGGGACAGAGGTGGGAAGAGGTTGTACAGGCAGGAGGGAGCGCGACATCCTTACGAAAAAATCCACATTTCGTAAACACGGCATTACATGCAAGGTGCTTATACACAGGTCATTGCACGATCCAATAATGCACTCTGATTTCCCCATTTTAGATCGGGCTCGACGTTTTGTAACACTGTCACTCTTCATTGAGTAACCAAAAGTTGTAAATGAATGAGAAACACAGAGGTTGAAAATGTATAAAGGTTTATGAAAAGGAAAAGGTGAATAAGAAATACAGAGATTGAAAAGGTATAATGGTTTATGAAAAGGAAAAGTATGAGGAGGAATACAGAGGTTTAAAAGGTGCAAGTATGCAATAAACGCAGCAATTACAGCTACACAACTCACCACAAATATAGCTAAATCCAGAAGAACATTTACCCACGCAAAAAACATATCAATACACAACACACATTTACATACACAACATTTACAACAGCGCACATTTACATACACAATATGCCATTTTCTTACAATGTAGGCTAAGTTAGAGAACTAATTAACATCGTTGTTCGGGCTTAGAGCTGAAACTCGTCGCGAAAAACCACTTTCCTTGAACAGGATTCGAACCAGGATCTCGCAATTAATGGTCAGGTGTGTTAGCGCGTTACACGGCCAAGCCATTTTACTTCAAGGCGATTCTCGACGCGGGTTTATGCGAACTAAGTGACACCCCCTACCTACCCAGTCTTATCTACTAGGTTATACCTCTTCCTAGGTGGATCCCTAGGGGGATGATATATTAATTCGAAATTCGCTTGAAGGAATATAGGTTGGTGGTATGACTGGCAAACACATCTGACCGGCAATTGGGGGGATCGGGTCCCAACGATTTTTTCATGGAGAATTTCACCCCTTATATAGTATATACTAAACTATAGAGTATAAGAACCAGTGCGAGTGACTTCATATTATATCATTTGTACACGAAAATATAGGAAATAATTAAAGTAACAGAAATTAATTATGACGGGCCCTTGATGAGGTCTTCAAATATTTCTATGGAGAAGAACCAATGTTTTGCGCTTTCCAAAATTTGTTCGACGAAGCTCATGTTTGTCGGCACTAGTGTGCGGAAAAGGAAAATCTTTGATACAAAGTAGATATGAAACTGCATAAAGGCTCTTATGAATGTTCAGCAACATGGTTTGATTTTGTCATATTGAATGCTCTCTTGATTCTGCTGTTTCTTTCACTCTTATTGAAGAAAATTAGTATTTTATGGTTCTTACTATTAGGAAAAATAAATGTCTCGATTTTAAATTTTTGTCTCATAAAAGTTGTGGGAAAGAGGTCTAATTTTCGGCTTCCGAATTATTAATCTGACTAGTTTTTCCGAGCGATCAGCAGAGGCATATAAATCGGATTATTAATTACAAAACTTCAGATAAAAACCCAACATACTGCAACTAAAATAGCTAGGGTTTCAAGCTCACCTATGTAACTGCCGCTGTAGTCGTAGGCTATATATGAGAGCAGATAATTGATACAAAGAATGACTTGGGGTGAGGCCCAGGGAGGGTGAGGATTAAATGTAGCAGAAGCTAACACGGAGGAACGCAACCCTTTCCTATCAGGAAAAAATGAAAAAACAGGTTCACAGCGTTGTCCTTAAGGGTGTGGAGACGAAACTATTTTCACTTCTCAGAAAGAGACGTCTTATTCGGCCTGTTTCAAGTGACACCTGTGGGGATAATTTACGACTAGTCCTGGTTCGAGGCCGCACGACTTAGGGGCAGGTGTATTCTAGGAATTTTCGGCCGAATGAGGGTTGGGATACATCAGATGGGTAGAATGACTAAGATTTGGTGTCGAGGAGGACATTAGTAAGTCGATCGAGATCCCAAATGGACGATAGAAACGAAATTACCCTCCTTTTTCAGACCGCTGCTTATCGGATAATTGGTTGACCGCTCATTGGATAGGAATTCAGGAGTAAAATTTCAGATTGGTAATTCTTGTAGTCAGATGCTGGTTTACGCCTGTTTTTGGCCACAGGATCACATCCATTGCATCATTAATATCACTCTTATCTCTGGTCGAATTCTTCTTTAGAAGGTAGAGACTACATCACATTTCCATGTGTCTTTTCGTCAGTGAATTTGATATCGATCACATTCTTTTGAAGATCCGAGCTGTTAATTCCCTCCAAAGCCTTACAGCATAAATGCCTTCCAGTGATGATACCACCATTATTGGAGGCTCATCGGTACTTATAAGATATTCCTCTTTATTTTGTCCATGGATGTACCAAAACATGAACTCTGAAGGGGACACTGTAATTCTAAATGACAATGATTCTTAAGATATATACCTATACGCTTAAAGTCATTATATTGAAAGACATTCCATTAATATTTTTAGCTCGAAAGTATTTTATTTTTTGGTTTAGGCTCGTATAAGCCTTAATTAAAAGTCATCATGCAAAACTCAAGTCCCTGATCAATTGCACAGACGGTAACCACACATTAAAGGCGTTGCATTTTCATTATAATCCACCGGGAACGGGTTAATCGTGCGCTCCTTCATTACTTACAATAAACAGGCAGAATGTATGAAGCAGGATGCCAAGTATTTACTTGAATAAAAAATTCATCAAAAATCGATATGTCTGTTTGCTAAAACTCTGAGGGCGATATAACATTGAGACTCTAAGTAATTGAATTCCTAAGTATAACCACATATTTTATTTTGTGCGGGCCAAATTGTGACTTCACTATTCTATACCTGTGCCAATCAGGTTGAAATCTCTCGAAGACGTAGGATATTATGCGCTTAGCGGTTTATTCAAAAGAAGAATACACAGAAGGCTTAATTCGTAAATCAGTTTAACGCAAATGCGAAGGTAGCTTCACTGACACTGAAAATACCTTTTAGAAATATCTGTAATTTAGATGAGTCAGTGATATATAAAACCCCTTAAGTCGACCTCCTCCCTATTCCAGACTAAAATCCCTTCCCATTAATAGCTACTCCTTGGAATAGCTCCAAAGCACTACAAACGGTAAAAACAAATAATATGAGGCTAATTATCATGATATTATCAGGAAACGGCCAGGAAGCTGGGCAGTGATGGACTTGAGTACAAGAAAATTTCTTGAGGTACGGTTTTACGAATACTAACCCATCCAACGTTCAGTGAAATGCAGTTATCAGAGGCCGGCTTTTGACTTAGCAATAGTCCCCAAAGTATAGAAAAACAAGGATGTCAATTCCTGATTTTAAGCTCGTTTCATTCATATTGCCTACACTTCAACTTAATCAGAAATGTCCAGCTTCTCCGATCTAGCTGTTATTTTTACATGCTACGGAGGTATTATGTCAACGATCAATGTCAAAGATCAAATTTTACCAAAGGAAATGAAAATAAAATATTTCAAATTTGATGGAATTCCAAGAACTCTATACCCTAAAACTAAAGACAGTGAACGTTTTTCTCGAGTACCTACTAAATTTCTTTTAATACAAATCTTTGTAGGCTTGCATCAATTGCATGCACACAAAAGTTAATCTTAGATTCAATTGATGAAACAATACTGAGAGGGTGAATTCAATCGTCAATGACTCAGTGCTACTGGTGTAGAATGAATGAAAAAAATAAAATAAACTACTTACTTCATCCTTTTAAATGCTAAAATGGAATTTTAGGTAGTTAAGGGTGAAATACAAACTGCAATGAAATGCTGATTTTAAAATTCCCGAAATAGTTTTGATATAATAACATCACACAGCTTATTATGCTTGACAATTAAAAAGGTTTAATTGAAATTTTTTAGAACTATTAATGAATGAAATAATCATTCTTTTTTATAATATAAAATTTTTTACTCTAAATACCCTTTATTTAAATAGATTGAGATGTTTAGACTCTTAGGTAAAACCCCCCTTGATACGGTACATGTTACAAAGCTACAGGGCGGAAGTGCATTTGGTTGACGGTTCTCAGAGAGATCAAAAGTTGTAAACCTATCTCAACAGTGTAAGACTAAAAGAAGACATTTGGTACTGTCCGCCGTTAAATTGAAACAAATATTGTCTCACTAAACACGTTCTTAAGATTCAGGTCATTGTCAAGGCAGGTTCATGTATCTAAAAAGAATGTACAGGCACACATGAAAAAAATCTTAAATGGTTTCAGCGCGTTGTGTAAATCGATATATATTTAACTAAACAGTGTGCAGTAAAAGACCGTCCTTCATTTCAGCGTAGAAAGATAAGTGGCATTCCTTATTCCTAACCAATTTCAACTGAATACGTTTCTAAGTAAACGTTATTTTCACCAATATGACGCGTGTACTTTCTCTCAACTATATTGATGCCAGTATCGAAGGAAAGGTATGACATACTGGCCAAGATATTGCTAGTATATGAAGGTAATAGATCCACACCAGCCCTCATTGTCTGACACAATACCAATTAATGAAACCAAAAAATTTAAGGGGCAGATTTTCTGGGAATCCATAAATTTTTATTTTGTAATGTAGATAAACACAATGCGCAAGCAAGGTCCTCGCAGTTAATCTGCACCAAACAAATCCGTCCCCGTATTACGACTTGATAATAAGGCACGTAAGGTCAAAATTTTCAGAGGCAGCATTTTTCGGTATGATTTGGGACATTAATTAGTTTCAGCTTAATAACCTGGGATATTCCATAAAAAAATATTTAAAAGTTAATTTCAAACCTAATGGAAAACTATATTATATGGTGTACTCTAAATCAATTATCGCAGGAGTAAGAGTAAATATAATGAAAGGTTTACCAATAATATTGTATTGATTATACTAACACGAATCTGTCATTAGAAAAATTACATTCAGATTCATGGAGTAGTTTTTGATAAAGAGAATGGGGAGAATAACTGTATGATGAGGGCGAATGGTGAAGTAATTAAACAAGTGGATGATTTCGTGTACTTACGTAAGATGTATGCGAAAGATGGAAGAATAGATGAGGAGATAAAGAGACGTGCGAATGCTAGAAGGAAAGTGGTTGGTAGCATGTGGAGCATATCAAGGAATGAGTGCTTGTCTAAGGAAGCGAAAATTGCCGTGTACTTCTTTCCACTTTGCTATATGGTAGTGAAACATGGGTATGTCAGGATAGACATAAGAATGGATCAAACGCCGTGGGTATGAGTTAACTGAGTATTTGTGGCAAAAGTAGGATGGATAGGGTCAGGAATGAGTGGGTCATGAATGAATGTAGGTTATATGCTCCAGTAATGGACGTGTATGAAAGGAGTGCACTTCGTTGGTTTGGCTATGTTGAGAGAATGAATGAGAGTCGAATAACGAAACAGATATATGAGAGTAGAATGAATTGTGTGAGAGGTAGAGGTAGGCCGAGAAAGCTGTGGTTGAATGTGGTTGAGGAAATTCTTAGGAGGTGGAATATTAGGAGTCTTAAAAACAGGAGAGCATGTATGAAGCAGTGTATGGGGGTAAATGAGGCAAAAGAGGTTTGCAAGGATAGGTCAGAATGGAGGAAATTATTGAAGCAGAGTTAGGTGTACAATTAAGTATTAACGAGTGAAACATTTTGACTGTGCCTACCCCGGAAGGGAACGGCGTGATGGGTATGTATGTATGTATGATTCATGGATTAGTAAGGGGTTAAGCGTTGGATTAAAAATTCGAAGGAAAAAGGGTTTAACGTATGTGTAATTTTTTTGAGTGATAATTACTTAAAAAGTGAAACTAAAAGATTGAACTCGAAAAATTTCTCTGGAGTATCCCCGGAAAATACGGGATAAATGGAAACTGGTGACTAAGTAGAAGTTGAGTCTTAACTTAAGACTGTCTTGTTATTGAGCAAAAAAATAGGAGTTGAGATCATTTTTGGTAAACAGCATTCGTAAATTGATAAATAAGTGTGAAGCTCTCGATTATATTTTATGATACACTTTAAAGTTACAGCATTTGTCCAACCCACCATCATAGCCAAAGTAATCATGATATATGAAAATCGAAAACGTTGTCAGGGATATTTAACAGGGAGATTTTTGAGGCATATAATGATAAGAAAATCAATAGACCTGCTCCTAAGTAGGAATATCAAAACATCAGATTAATTTTGAACCACAGTTGCTCAAGTATTTTTTGTATGATATATAAAACTTAAAACTTGCGTCTGTCTTTCATAGGATCGCAGAACTCATAATGGAAACGGGGTGCGTGATTCAGCGGAAATGACGGGAAGCCGGAATGCTATCCTTGGTTACAACTATCACTTCAAGCATCAAAACTCGATTTTATCTTTGAAATAATGGAATGAAATTGGTATTGAAAATTTTGGTATCGGAGTTATCCATCCAAGAAAATTATCTGATTTCTCATTTGTATTGCATATCCATGAAATCGAATCCAGAAGAGGTTTAGATTTCTGCGGCAAGATATTAATTTTGGGATAGTTCAGAACATCTGACAAGCATTGTCCAGCTTTCGGATTAACATAATATTTCCATGAAATTTTTAGTGACGGAAAGCCAAAGGATTAAAGACACCACAACGAAAATCTATCGCAAATTGTCCACCGCTCAAATCGTCACCAGAAGTAAAGCAATCCTGAATATGAAGGAACAAGTTTTTCACCATAAAATTCATTCGAAATACGTAGCGAATAATAAACTTTTCAAAATTTTGCAAGTAATTTAATCACAAATTAATGATATTTTGCTCAACCGATTCATGAAAAAAACACTAAGTAATTGGCCATTTTAATCAAGAATGTTGTTTCACTGGAATGCCTTTCAGAATTAATGTATTAACATTATACGCCTAAATCGTACTGAAACATTTTTATAAATTGTGAACTTGACTATTCATCTTACTCTAATGAGCGTATTTCATTCATTCTATTATAGACAGCCCCAGGGATTGGCACCGTTATATTTGAATGTATTTGAATCGATTTAATGAATTTCTTGCGAATTTTATTAGCCATACGAAAAGTATCCCTTTTAGATGGCTGCTGTTTTGGAAAGGAGATAGTCAACTAAGAAAATTTACGTTAAATAAGTCGTTTGGGAAGGAAAAAATAACTTGAGAATCGATGGTTGATATCTGGCAGCGACATTAGCCTTCTTTTTTCAAAATCAAACAATAGGACAATGGTTTACTTTCACGGGACAGAATAAGATTTTTTTAAGGGTTTGCCTTTTCATTTATGTGGTTTCTAGCAATCGATTAGTATTATCTTCGTTCCGTTCTGTCTCAGCCAACCAATTAGTATTTGTCTCAATGCTACTGTCTATACTACTACCCTAGTCTTCTTCCCAATGTACTTATTCCTACAAATGGTATCATAGAGGCATAGATAATGTTCGACCACAAAAAAATTGAAAGTCTCTATATGTTATCGTTTCATTCACTCAATCCTTTAATAATTTTCCGTGGTTCACGGCTATCTTTGGTGTGTGATATCAAAACTTCGAAAGCAGAAACCGAAGACCGATGGGGAGTGGTATATTTGTGACGTATGGAAAAGCACTTCAGAAGCGGTTCCGTCACGTTGCAGCCGATACGAATTGCAACCTTAGCTTCTGTTTGTCCTCCTTGGCATCCGCTATATTGTCGTCACATGATTGATGCACGACATGGAGCTGTATAGACTATTTTTTAAATATCAATTTCACCAGTTACGGAGTCCCATAAGCGTTTCTGAGCGCAAGAGGACACAATGACGCAGTGATTCATCGTCCACAATACGCATAATTTGGGCCAGCAAAAATGATAGAACAATAATTGAGAACCGGTGTCATAATTTAAAGTTCGTCACTTAATTGTTCACGATAAATGGTTGGGTAGCAGGCCGGTATTTCCCTGAATAAAGGTCTCGATGAGCGTGTAAACTGAGCGAGTTTGATCGTGTCGTTACGATAAAATAGAATACGTTTTCATCAACATAACCTTCGAATGTAGTCACCTTAAAATCTCTAATCCCGCCACTTTTCGTTCACATTGAAATTTTCACCTGACAGGTTATTTTATCTCCTTCGTATTAAGATAGATGGACAGCATTCATTAAGTCAACGAGATGCAGTGTCAAAGACATGGCAGGCAAAAAACTTTAAAAAACGACTATCACTTCGTAGCTGGGGTAGTGGCAACATCCATTTCAACAATGGATAGTCAAGGGGCGAGGTAGCTGAGCTGATATGATAAAGAACGGCCTGGAAGAGTGTTGGTAGAGAATAACGAAACAAAGACGCTTAATATAATCAAAACATGCCTAAAGGAAGTTTTAAAAGAAACGAGGATTGGGTTCCATGCCAAATGAAAAGTCAGTCAGCTGTCACTGAAGGGCCTGACTGTGTTGAGACATACAGTCACAGAAAAAAACCAGCGTTAATGAAAGGAAAATATCTGTAAAGACTAGGCCGAAAAAAATGACAAGCGGGATAAAGACAATCTCTACAGGGACATTACGGATAAGAAGAGCAACCTTTGTCGACAGCTTAGCAACTCTTGATTTGAATAACAAAGTAAATTGTTGGCCAAACCAATGCTACCGACAAAGGGGGACATTTATTTTTTTAAATTTTTATTTATATTCACAACCCAAAAAACAGCACAACAAAGGCCTTTTACATCGGGCGTTTTAACATTAACTATATACGAACACACACACTCACACACCCATGTCCTGGGCAGATAATATTCTACCCAGGCGGGACTTGAACCCGCGACCCTCGGGTTAGCAGGAGAGGGCTTTACCCCATCGCCACCGGGGCCAACATGAATAAATTTTAGAAATACAATTCTAAATAATTTCTTGATGTCACAATGCCTACTGAATGCCAAATAAAATGTACATGATAGCAAAATTTTTCAAACCAATGCATCGTTTTGTGAAATATGCGTTGTGAATACGGACACAGCAAGCCTTAACATTTTAATAAAGGTTGCCTCATTACTTTCTCCAACCTGAGTTTGCTCCAAATATTTCCTATAGGATTTGATGTATTTTGAATGAATAAATTCTGCTGAAAGCAATGAATTACTCATGTACTAAGGTCAAACAGTAAATGTAACTACTACACTCAAGCAGCACAATTTCATCGCTGAGCTCATTGGTTCGCACGTAGACATAGTAAAGATTCTCCACCTCCATCTTCTACCATTTAAGTAAAAAATTCCAAAGAAGTATGTGGAATCTCAAATTCTAATTTAAGGCGTCAATCTGCCCCTGAGGTTTAATAATCTGATTTTCAGCCATCATTTGTTGATCTGCTCTTTAACTTTGTCATAGCTAGGTCATTGGCTATTTAAAAAACCCTCAATTTATTTCTTGCAGCCATTTTTGTACCACTCTATACTTATAATCTTTATGGCTTTATGGCCGAGCGCGAGGTCAGCTTGGTAATATGTCAAATTTTAAGCTATCCGGGACTAGCCACGGAGTTTCACTTTTACGGAGTCACCCGCAATGCACAAATGCACAAAATCTCTGTGGAAATTTGCACATTGGTAATATGTATTTCCGCCAACATATGCATTCCGATTTTTCGAGATTTGTTGCAAAATCTTTAGCCTCTGTGAATGAATTCCCGTTTTCATTTTGGCTTTATTTTCCTCCCAGAAATATTCAAGTGCTAATATCAGGAATCAATCTACACAAAAATGTTAAAGATTAAATTACCTAAGAGTGTAATAGTGCTGTAGCATACTTGAATAAAAATGAATAAGTACCATGAAGAGAAAGAAAGAAGGAAAGGTAAAAAATAAAACTGCACACAGTGAGAAAATGACTCAGACTTTGTTTATAGTATATTATGTAAAAAAGAAACAATTGCGAGAGACATAAGAAGAGTGCTACGCGAGCCGGGAATCGAAAGAAGGACCCTTTAATAGTCACAGGCGATAGCGATTTCTTTTATATGGATTAATGCCTCTGGAAACTTCAATTCACTGGTATGGTAGTGAATAGGACATTTTTCCTATAGGCTACCAACTTATAAATTGACACCTGCAGTATTAAAAACTAACACATGTTATTTCCCTGATCGTCACCACAAATTGCATTTTATGTGTCTTACCAAAATTAATAACACTAAATCTTACTCTTTAAGTTTCTTCTCATTTTATAGGAAAGTAAATTACAGTACTGTGATACTTTAAGAAGGATAACCATTATTACTTTGGAGTCAAATCATTCCTGATACTAGCACTTTAATATTTCTGAGAGGAAAATACAACCAGAATGAAAACGAGTTATAATTCACAGAGCCATGCAGAGCCTGTATAACCACTAAAAATTAAGAAAAGGATGTAGATTTTCTCCTGCAATTATAAAATATTTTTAAACACGACCAAGATAAAATAGAAAAGTAAAAGAAATGGAACTGTGACTATTCTAAAGATCAAATATAATTTAAGATGATGAGGTATGTTTACCGAAGGATCCTTACAACCTTAACGATATGATTAGAAAACTTGGAGAGTTATATGACGCTACATGTCTTGCAACAAATATCAGAATATCAGAATTATATATGGTCGAGGAAATACATATTACAAAGCGGATCTCGAGATCGGCCACAAAACCATAAAGAATATACTATAAAGTAGTAGAAAATAACTATATGGAGTAAAACGAGAGTTTTTCAAAATTATTAAGGAAATACCATGACAAAATAAAATGACGGATCACAAAATAAAAACTGACAATTAGATCATTAAACTCCAGGGCCGGATTAACGCATAGACCAGGAAGACCAGGGCTTAAGGTGCTAAGATGAAAGGGTGAGCCCAGCCGCCTCGATCGGCGGAATCTCCATCATATAGCAATCTGGAGTAATAATTTTATGAGACAGCAAAAAAGTATAAAAACAAAAAACGTCTAATGCTGAAAAAAGTCGATAGGTGGCGCCGTAAATTTTCTGGCCTGGGGTGTCGCCGCCTGTAAATCCGGCCCTGTTCATCCTTCTCAGGAAGTGTAATCAAATGTAATGTGAGAGAAGCAGTTGGGAAGATGAAATTTCATTCCTCACACTTTTCCGTGTTTTTCCGAGCCAATCATTATAGTGGCAGAGCATAGATTAAGGTATTCACTGGGAATCACTTAATATCTGTGAAATAATAAGCAAATAATAATGATTTGAACATGGATAGGGACTGATTTCACTCTTGATATTAAAAAAATGAGTTAGCCACTGGAATTTTTCATTGGTAGGGCTAATTTCGGCATTCTTGAGGGATAGGTAACCATCACACAATCTAAATATCAAAAATTACATAGTTAACGGTTTAATGCAAACATGACTACTATTTTTTAAACGGCCAACAATATTTGGTTCACAAAGACGAAAGAAAGAATGCGCACATTACAGGTTTGTTTATCGCGGATTGAATGAAAAAATTAAAACTTAAAAAAATACAGCTACGTAGAGATAACCAACGGAAAATTGGAGGAAGCAGAATTGAAACCGTCAAATAGATGGAAGTTAAAAGAATAGGTAATATTGCCAGAGATAAGCTACCAGGGAAAAACAGGGGAAGGCATACCAATGAAACTTTGAAGGGACAATATAAATTCAATAGTGTCCGGCGAAACATGAAGGAACTCCTTCATGATGATTCAGAAAGGAAAAGCAATGGCATGTTCCACAATTATTTTTTAAGGCGACCGGTATCGATACAAGGTATCATCATCAGGCCTTCACCAAACTGTACTCTACTGTACTGTTCAACTAAAAGGTGGTCAAAGGGTACGCCTTTAGACCAGAGATAATAAACAATATTAAGATGCAATAATCTGAGGATTTACAGAAGATATAGACCCAACTCTAGGAAGCGATTGAAAAGGAGGAGAAAAAGAAGATGAAAACTACGCTCTTGCTAAAAATGAAGCATCCGCCTGCATTTTACATTTATACCATCTCAAAATAACCTACAGGGTATATTAAGGTTACAACGATAGCTAAAATATAACAAAATTATATGTAATTAAAACCACTATATGTTAAAACCTGCCTCAACGGCTTTTGAAAATGGTCATCAAAATCTAAATGTCTATGATATTGCAAAATTTCAGTTGAAATTTAATACTGTCCCTGGTATTCAAACCGCGATCAATAATCTAAGAACAATAGCATATTGTTAGCTATCAAGTTGACAACCATATTCATCAATGATCGGTGGACTAACTCATTTTCATGAGGGCGAGGGGTACAAATAATCTGTTGAAATTGCAAAAATACTATGAAATAGCCACATTGGTAAATTAGGCACACAGTACGGAAGTTCCCTTGTAGCGTTGGTGCCTTATAAAATACTGTTCAACGAAAAGGTGGTCAAAGGGTACGACTTTAGACCAGCGATAATAAACGCACATGACAAAGGTTAAACAACTTCCAACTCATTCACTGTGTAACCTTGCAAATAGGACTAAGCAACTCACCATTTAGCACGCAGTGAATCTGAAATATGAATAATGAACAAGATAAAATTTGTGACTTCCACAGTTTAGTGAAAATTAACGACCGGTTTCAGCTGTTAAGTCATCTTCAGCTTCAACCCATCGTCGTACCTTTTAAATAAACTGTGGAATTCACATATTTAATCTTGTTCATTAAGACGTCCTTCCACTAAATGAAAGCTTCCCTTTTCGACATAAATGCCGTATGAAACTGAAAGGTCGGAACTCCATTTATGAATGACCTAGATATGCCGACCCGGAAAAAATGTAAAGTTATCACGGTACGTAAAGTTTACTTTCCAGAAAAATATCCGATGTCAAGAAGCAACTTCAACTACCCTAGAGTGCGTCAATGGCAAAAACAAGAAATAAAGAGCTGCAAAGAATTTGACAGTAACGAAAACTTCCTCCTCTAATCACCTCTCTACTCACTAGCGACCTCTCAATACTACCCCCCTACCTCACACCCTTGAAGTGGCTTACAGGGTAATGTGTAGATGGTGATGTACTCTAGCGTTCCTTAAGTCCCATCAGTTCTGATTGAACTTCGTACACTTATCCAAGAGGAGGAAATACCCAAGCCGGCGCAGGGGACGACGGGAAGGGGAGGAGAAACAGCGGTGGGCAAAAACTGGCGAAAGATGAATTGGATGGCTAAAAGTAACTTCCACACATCTTTAGGCCACCCACAGGGATCAAGGTTAAAGGGAAAAACATAATGTAAATGAAGTCGATTATTTCAGGCAGTTGGTACACAAATGAAACAACAAGAGTGTATGCAGATCCGAAATCTATAATGTGCAATGCCACAAATTTTGTCTCTATCAACTACTATCTCTGTAATTCATGAGTTCAGTAAAAAAATCAAACTCTAAAAGATAAACTGCAATTTAACTGGATATGATCAATTTGCTTCTCATCTTTCTCTTCATGTAAAAACATCGTAAATTATGATGCATTGAGATTTAGATAGCGTCAGACAACTACGGATATTGAGCTCCGTTTATTCGGGTTTTTCCCGCATTGATTCATTTTTATGGACAACAGTTTCGCTTGCGTTCCAGCTATTGTCGCCAGGTCCTGAATATTACTAGTGGGAGGAATTCCCCACGTAGGTGGCAGTAAGGCCTAAGAATGGCCGCATGCTTTGGGCTAGATGCTTCGCTAGCATACGCGTAGGCGCATCAATTGGACTTACTACGGGCCGGAGTGGTATCCCATCCTTATGTATTTTAGGCAAGCAGTACAACCGTGGAGGTTTAGGAGCTGACTGAAGTGGTGAGCGTCTTTCCTCCTGAGGTATTGATGAATGTTTCAGGACCTGACGACGCTAGCTGTAACGCAAGCGAAACTGTTCTCCATAAAAATGAAAAAAACGCGGGAAAAAAATCGAATGAACGGAACTCTTCACATCACCGTGGATACCTCCGTACCAATTACGGATGTTGACGCGAAAGAGGTGACCATGATGACGAAATTTACACTCAAGTATAATCAATTAAATTTCACTCGCCTGCAAAATATCCAAATGATATTTTATATAGAAAACCACTAATCACATTCTGCCACTGCACCCCACAAGCAAAAAGATAAAATTCACGCATGAGGCAAAAAGTGTTCCTCAACTTCGCTCACCAATTATCAATGTAACGATCATGGAGCTCTCGCCAAGTCTTATTCACAATACAATGAAATAAAGCAGAAATTAGCTAACCTGAGACCCCTGATGAGTCTTGGGACAAACGCTGCAGTCTCACTACAAGAGACCCAGCCGCTTCCTGTATCCGCTTTACACAGGATGATTACAGACAGACTTGACCATCGCTCAAAGAGTATCATGAAAACTATCTACTTGACAGAAACCTATGGAGCTAACGGTTTAATTAGTGTTACCGCTGACACTCCACCTGTAAATATTGAACGGATGCATTGAAACAAATGACAAAATCTTTCCGTGAAATTGGCACGATGAAAACGCGACCGACAATCAAAAGCACAAGAGTGTAACTTCCAAAGTGCCTCTACCGCGTTGAATTTTGGGATTGCGATGGCTGCAAATTCTCAGACACCAATAGATTATCCTCAAATACCCCAGGAATAGGCCCAGGAATTTAGTTAAAAGAAATGAAACAGGAATAATACACTGGCTTTATTTAAAAAAAAGACATTCAATTGACACTTACACCTCCCCATCAACCATAATCCATCCCATAAGCACTGTAAAACTTAAGCCAGTGGATCTGGCTTAAGCCAGTCTGGAATAAATTTCAGCAGTAAAACGTGCATAGAAAAGAACGTTTTCTTGAAAAAAATCAATAGATGCTTGGAAATGGGATGGATTTGGAGGTTATCTTCGGTATCGGTTTTCTCCTAGATATGATATAGATGGAGGCAGATAAATCCGCTCCTACGCTATCGCCCGAGAGGATACCAAGTCCCAAGGTCTCTTCGCACTCTCCAATCTCCTAGGTATATACCGTAGGTAAAACCCCCACTCGTGCAAAGCCCCTGGGAATAGAGAGGACAAGAAAATCTCACGCTTCCCAAAAGCATCCGAGCCTGGTGATCCTTTATTATCTGGATATTGTCGCCTACTCATAAGTCGCTCACAGAGAGAAAGTCGAATCGTAGCGGGAGCAGCAAAGTGGTCCGTTAACTAAGGCTCGGCCTTTCTCAACCGTCTCTTGACCCGAAGCCGCATTGCAGGAGGTTAGTAGATGGAAGATGGAGGCTGGTGGGTTACAGATGTACATATCTCGTCCACAAGACACAGTAGAAGCTACTCCAGGTTTGAGCTCGCGCTCTTTTCCAGGTTATATTGATTCATTAAAAGTCATCGTCGAAAGGCGACTAAAATACAATTTTGATCACCTTTTGTCAAGAATACCTGAAAAATTCATTTCATGTTACTATATTTTGTATTTTGTAAAGTTATTAATATAGTGGAGGCGTCCAAGTTTCCCATCCTCTCCCCCGCTGGGCGGTCAGGTTTCGCAGACCGAGGTTTGAGTGAAGGGTAGAGATTAGGATAAAGCACCAGGGGCTAAGAATAAAAGGGAAACCATGTGTAGCTTCCCAGAAAATAGGCAATGACCGCAGCTACACTCCATTATCGATAGAGTGGAGGATAGAGAATTATCCAATACTACTGATTCACTCGTTAAACGCCGGGCGACTCACTAGGTGGATACGCTAGCCATCAACAACTATCACGATCTTCACCTTCCTCTCACACATTTCATTCAGCTACAATCGCATGTATATGTTTTATTATTTAGCTCTTGTTCGTTTCCTCAACATGGCAAAGCCAACTAAGCTTACACCTCATATATACGTCTGTCACTGAAGAATCAATTCCATATTCTAAATTTCCCAGCGAATGAGATGCATGAGGTTCTCAAGCGTCGCTATGGGTTATAGGTAGCTCCATGTTGCCCAACGTTTTGACGTCTGAATCGATAATAGTCTTGAGGAAAGTGGAAACTCCGCATTTGCCCTCAGAGCAATGGCTAATTGGAGGTTGAAACTTTGGTCAGCATGGAGCCTTACACCGTTAGGAAACGATAGGACTGTTTCTATACCTATATTTTTTTTGCATTCTCTGAAGACGAGGCTTGGCTGAAGTCGATTGAAATGTGGGTAAAAATGGGAGTTAAAAAGATGCGGTGGACAAATGAAAGAAAATTATTGAAGTGGTAGGTGAGGAGAGAACACTTATGGAGGAGATCAGGAAAATACAGAGCAGGTGGTTTCCTGAGGTAATAAATAATGAGTTTTTTAAAACCCTGATAAAGGAGAGGATAGGTTAATCAATACTGCTACGGAACCAGCCTTAATTGTTGTAAATGTTTTTGCTACCCACCTAAAATTCGTCTATCCTTGTACTCATCCAAGGGCCGGGTTTAAGCTTAGGCCAGGTAGGCCCGGGCCGAAGGCTCCAAGAGGAGATGAAGGGCAAAGAGAAGGGGGCATCAGGTCGCCTCAACCAGCGGAGACTTCATTAAATAATAACATAAAATGTAAATTTTATAGATAACCAAAAAATGCACAAAAACTAAAAACATAAAATGCCTAAAACCAACGAGAAGGGATCGCAGAAAAGTCTTTGGCCTATGGTGATGCCGTCTGTGAATCCAACCCTGTTAAACTCTATTCCAGGGGACGATTAAAAAAAAGCCAAAAAAGAAAAGGATGAATAATATTTTCATGCCAACCATGACTACGCACGTAGTTAATTTATAAGGAAAGACGATTTTGACGATTTGAAATAAACTTACCCCAGTATAGATGAAATTTGTGAGACAAAGATTTCTAAGATATGAAAACAACTGATATATAACAGTAGGTATTTACTTAATATTTCATAACTTATATTTATATGTATGAATAAATTATATTAGGTATTGACTTATCGCTGCTTATAATTTTGAAGCTGGGATTCTTCTCTATATTTTTGGAATGTATTTAATTGGCTACAGTACCCACTAAGTAAATTAATGCAATTATAAATGTAATCACTAATATTCACTACGTTTAGATATAAATGCATTTTTATAATTATTGAATCTGATAATTTTTCACGCTTACTTAAAATTATTTTCTTCATATTAGCTTTCAACAGCCTCCAAGGAATGAATTACCGATAATAATGCCCAACATTCTGTTCAGAAAAGTTTATAATTGAAGTGGGATAATAGAAATGAATTAGAGGGGGATTGGTACCCTGTGTTAAGGTTATATTTAGAATATAAGGAAGTCCTTTTTTAAGGTTATTTTAAGAATTAAATTTACACAGGAAGATCAGGGTGCATGCTTTAAATATTCGCAATAAGCTAAATTAGGACTTTAAGTTGCTGTGTGATCATATCGTAAGGAAATAAATCATCCATCATAAATTTGACAGTGATGAAAATGCAATTGTTGTAAATTAATGTACTAAGTAATATTATATTGGCCGGTTGCAAGCAAATTTACTCGTGGAATCAATAGTTATGAGATCCATAAAGTTATAGGTCTCATAAAAATATTAGGGTTGCAGGAACACATCTCCTAGCTACATAACTTATTCACCAAGAGAAAATAGCTTCGAATATTTGATCTAATCTTCTACATCCGGATAAAGTTTGCGAAATTGCAGCCGATGAATACATAATAATGCACATAATAATTAGTCAGTAAGAGAAATTAACTGGTCATTTGTCTCAACACAACTCTTTTATCTAGTAATTAAGTCTCCAAGCGGTTCATTGTACATCCGACATCTTGGCAACTTATGGAGCTCATAAATCCATGCCATAAGTTATGAAGCCAATAAATTTATGGAATGTTTCTACAACACTTATTGAATGGATGCAATAACTTATGGGTCCCATAACTTTGTAGCATAAATATGTGTCGTTTCTACAATTGGCCATTAGCCATGCACACATAGGAACAGATATCACCGTATTTGAAAAATACCCTAATAAATTACATTTACACAAGTAAACCTAATTTAAAAGCAACTTCATGGAAATTGTTGAGTACTCCTTTGGAGTACTAGAGAATTAATTAGTACTTATTATCATAAATTTGATGCATAAGAAAGATACCTTCCAGTTTAGTTTGAATGAATCAAAAATTATTTTGATGGGAATGCCAACAATCCAATTCTTGTCTCCGCTTTAGAATATTTGGTGCTCCTGCTTTTAGCTCACAGGCCTCCCGCAAAGTATGTCAAGAGTTGGGGGTAAGGTGATACGAGGCACTTTCCATATTCCCAAGTCTAAAGGGCTGTGATACTCGCTCACATAAGTTGGTCCCATGGCGGAGAAACATGGCCGTGGAAAAAACCCCGAGCGTCCAGCCGCTTCTTGAGGACATAGCTCTCCTTCGGTGACAGGTCGAAAACAAGGGGTCCGTGAGATAGTGTGTGCATGAATGATTGATGGCGCATCTGTTGGGTCCGAGGAATGGGGGGGGGCCTAAGTCATGTGCAGGACACGGAGGAGGAATGTGTCGGGGCTAATCTACGCACCCCGAGACGAAATTGGGCCTAGAGTTTACGCGTCCTCAATTAAGACTTTCGGGGGAAAGAATCTCGAGGGGTAAACTTGGGTATCTTCAGCTGCAGTTAAAGGTTGTCATCATCTAGCAGGGTCATGTCGCCTTATCCTGGGGGGAACAAGGGTCTCCTAAGATAAACATTATCACCTTTTGAATACTGAGTTGTCGAAGTAGTCAATTAGACGTGTCAGTATGGTGCTCCATTATCACATATAATCCGCTACATCTTATCCAATCCCTCATCATTAATTGAACAATGAAACACTAAAGATTACAACATTTGATGAAAAAGAACACGTGGTATTTTTCCAAAGATTTTTTTGGTACATCTTGTTTCAACGCATCTTCAGGAATTCGATTACCTTTTCTTTTTCAAATTTTGATAAATTTTACACAGGGTGTAAACAAGCCTCAAAGGATTAGCTCGTAGGCTTCCGCGGATGCAGTGTTGACTGTTACTTTTTACGGGATTCATTCCGCGATGTATGTTTTTTTAAACAACAATATTTCGCTGGTCCTCCTGCCAGCTTCATCAGGTTAACTGAACTGCTTTATTTGTCTCGCTCGTCTTTATATATAAGTCTGGACTCCCATTGTTGCCGGAATATGAATTTGAAAAAGTGATGAATTACTTTGAGGAGACAAGATTAATATCTAGGGAAATACGCTATTACCCAAGATTAATAAGGGAGGCTGTAGAAATTGCGAAGAGACCGGAGAACGTCAACCGAGAAGACGGTTACAAGTTGAGTAACAGTCTAAAACGAATTTTTTCAAATTCATATTCCGGCAACAATGGGAGTCCAGACTTATATATAAAGACGAGCGAGACAAATAAAGCAGTTCAGTTAACCTGATGAAGCTGGCAGGAGGACCAGCGAAATATTGTTGTTTAAAAAAACATACATCGCGGAATGAATCCCGTAAAAAGTAACAGTCAAGCCTCAAAGGAATTAAGAACCCTTGGATGCTTGTGAACGCCCAGTGGAAAATTGAACAAAATTGTAAAAATTAAAGGTACTATCCTTCATTTTTGTAAATCCACTAATTGAGGTTCCTCTTTGGGCATTTATTAAACATTAAATCGTCTAGGGTGGCCAAAACTATTCTATATTCTTTTTATTCCAACACATCACTTAATCACTAATACATAGGTATATAAAAATTTCAAATGACTAATACGTGCAAAACCTCTATTTAAGCCGTAGCTTTACATATGACTTTCATTTACAAATTAAATAAGACACTCTTTCAAAATTAATTTCAAATAACGCTAAATCTCCTTAATAAACGATTTGGATGACAGTTTTGGTGAAGGCACCCGCCTCTGAAATTAATTATCAAAAGAGTACAACTTACTGTCAGCAGAGGTGGTGCGAAAGAATTGAGCACTGTTTTCCTTGCGATAAAAATGTGATATAATGACTAATAATTTTCGTTATTTTAAAGTTGCATAAGAGTTAACTGACATAGTACTAATTTTCCAAAGGATTCAGGCACAGTGTTGACTAAAATAGTAGCATTTATGGAGAATTATATCTATTGATTTATATTTCAACAGAAAAATGTTACATCACAGTGAACAATCATTCTACTCCTAATAACCTATAGTTTCCAAGAAAATTGAAGAAAGAGTGATCACCATCCAAGCTGAGTAAAGAGAAGTTTTCTTTACTCACTGACATTTTAATAAAAACAGAAGGCTCTAATTGACCAATGCATTTGAAAATGACTATGATTAGACCACATAACATGCAGGGTATATTACTATTACATCTATATCACGATTGTGTCTCCATTTCAAAGGATAAGATTAAAGTCCCTCTTTCATCAATAAAATACCACCTGGATTTGTAGGGACTTACAAAGATATGCCAAGTCATTCCTGTGACACACACGTAAGTTAGCTCTACCAAAAAGTTGCAGAGTAACATAAAATCAACATCAATTCATAACTCTGCCAAAAAACCTTATTGTTACGAAATAGTGTAAACTATACCACCAGATATTTGGCAGCCTTGTTTTATCACTATTGATTGTGTAATGAAGTGGGAGAAATCGGAAAAGAGTTTGTGCTTCTTAACATCAAGAGCTAACTTAGACTGTGAAATGGCACTGGGTATACTTTTACAGGCCAGATTACTATTTTATAAAAACAAATTTTACTGCTTTTCTTTAATACCACCAGGAAAAATATGAATTTCTAAAAAACCTTCATTGAATTCACTATCATCTCCCCAATCGCAACCTTTTTTCACTATGAGCAAACAAATCCTACTATGTGGCATAAATGTTTGGTCGTTGGGCCTGAATAAATGGAAAAAAAATTGTGGCATGACAGTGCCGAAAAAGTTTGTATTTTTACTAGTGATTATGTCATGATGAATTTGGTACCAAAACGACAGATTGAATCACTGACTGCAATGATACTTAAGTAAGAGGTCGGATTCATTTGACGAATCAGCACGGGAGAGCGGGGCTAGTTGAAACAATTTCGAAGTTTTTAATTTTTTATAATTTTTAGAGTATATCTAGTTAAACTCATGATTGAATGTAAGCTTGAAGCATTCTCAATACATAAATGATTATGTTCTCGGCTATTAAACTATACATCGTCTTTTTTCAATGATACGCACGGTGTATCAACTTACCCCGCCTGGGTAAAGTTGATACTTCAGGGGAAAGTTGAGACATCATTAAATTAGTAAGTAAAACAAGCTAAAACATAAAATTTAACTATAAAACGAGTTCTATTAAAAAAAACAAGTAGATGTTTTTAAATTTTAAATAAATAGCAATGTTAAAACTTACTTGAAGAAATTGCCATGAGAAAAGAAATATTCAACCTGGAATCGAACCTGGAATCGACCGGGAATCGACCGGGAATCAAACCACGGACAATTGGTTTGCCGGACCAATGCGCAGACTACTACGCTATCCACGCTTCCTAATTCCCATGGCAATTTTGGTGGATACAAGGCAACTAGATCTTAGGCTCTTGCGGTCCATCAAAGATGGCAACGCAAGGGAGAAGAGGACTTCAAAGAAGCCACAACCAAGAGTCAGTATCCTTCACCAGCACTTATGCTGTGCTTAGCCATTTGAAAATATTCAAACATGGCGAATGAATTATCTGAAGAAATTAGTAGTAGAGGAATGCGGGTCCGGGCACAGCACATTTCTGCCTAACCTCAAGGGGCAGGGCATCCATCTTGAAAACTATCGATATATCGCAAAAGTCGCACTCTGATTGGTGCACGTGACCACAAAAGTGGCGCCGCGAAGTGGTAAAAAGGGTGAATTGAGGTAAGATTGGGTCATCCATGTTGAAAATATCGATATATACCTCCGGGGGTCGAGTCGTCCATCTTGAAAATATCGATATATCGCAATAATCGCACTCTGATTGGTGCACGTGACCACGAAAGTGTCGCCGCGTGGCGGTCAAAGAAAGAGGTGAAGCCGGGTCGACCGTCTCGCGAAAAAATATCGATATATATCGCGAGCGTCGCATTCCGGCGTGGGGGGAGGGGTCGGATCCGACCGGAATCACCAACGCGGCGCGTATTTTTAAATTAAGCGGTGAAAGTTTATTTAATATTTATTTCTCAACGAATCGCAGGAGATCTCCTCCACCCTCTGAAGGTATATAAGCGCATGATTGAACGCCATCCGCAGTGTTGAGATGTCTCTACTAGCAGTCAGAGCCGAAGTCGGCGGAGGGGTTCCTCTGGTCGTCCATCCCGTTCCAGTCTTCCAGACCAGTTATAACCGCTATGCAGTGCAGCTTCGCGAGTTCATGCTCAACGAAAAGAACGAGACGGATATAAAGGATGAGGGTGGATGCGTGGAGAGCTTGTGGGACCTCACCCTGCATCTGAACTTCGATAGGAAATGCTTCATCACGGTGACATATCAATATTCTAGTGTCCGCCTCGCTGGAGAGAAAATTGTATTCTCGGGATTTCAGCGGAAGTTCAATGAGACGGCAATTAGCCGTTGCTTTTTACCATCATTGAAGGAGTTCATGGGGCCGAACGTGGACCAACAAGGAAGAAAAATTTGGCCAGATGGATTTTTTTCCGATATCGAAATCAAAGTGTACGAAATAGGCGATGATGTGGTAAGCTCACCGCGCTTTCGAACAGGCCTCTGCTATGAATTGAAAAGCGATGGAGATGCACCATTGGGTGGTGTGGTGTATGAGTCGACTTCAGACGAAGAAGAAGAATGGCGAGGTTTTAACTCGAGATATAACTACAGGAATACGTCATGTGGGCCAGGTGAGCTAATTGCATTCTACGATTTTAAGCTCGTTCTCATTCCTCCCGACGATATTCATCATCGTGAATCTGCAGCGTGCGAGAGTAAGTTACTGCCGAATTGTGCAGCGAGTGGCCGCAAGACGTCCGCAAGGCGAATGTTAAAGTGAAGTGTGTGTGTAGGAAGTGCTCCTCTCCTCATCGGTATTGGACAATAGCGAAAAGAATTTGGCTGTTTTCGAATCACTTGATATTAAACTGTTTCCAATATTATGTTTTCAAATAAAAAAATGTGATGAATATACTCTGCATTACCATTCTTTCGCATGGTGGTTAAAAAAAACTTTCAACATTCTCAAAATATTCGATTTCCGACATCTGAGGAACAAGTCGTAACTTAATCACTACCTCGAGAGGTTAACTATCAGTTACAGTTCATGCGTTGAAGAGTGAACGAGTGCAAAAATGGGAGACGAGAAGAAGACTGTGAAAGATTAGGAAGAATTTTTGATAAATGGATCGAGAAAAAAAGAAGCCATCGTTCGCATGCCCAGACGTCGCCGTCTCAGGTTGGAGGGGAAGCATGATGGTGGGAGCCATTGGATTAAATTAGTCTAAAGAGGAGGAGTGAGATCGAGGTGAAGAAAAAGAGTCAAAAAATAGTAATTTTGAATGAAATATTTTATTAAAAATTAAAATAAAAGTTTGTAACCCTTCACAAGTTTTTTAAATATTAAAAATCACTTAAATTGCTGATGTAAGTGCTGTCTGAGTCCTCGTCCTCGTCCCAGCGGTCCACGGAGCCGTCCGAGAGGTCGTCTTCGTTTTCTTCTTCCTCTTCGGATGGTAATTCGGATGGTAACATTCCGCAATTAGGCAGCACCGTTACCACTGCATACTCTTCATTAAAGGGGAGCAACCTTGTACACCTCCTGCAAGCAGTGGCAGGCTTCGACTGTAAAGGTGGAAATTTCCGGCAGAGCTGGCAGGGAGAAATGTGCGGGTTATCTGCACCATTTCTCACCATCTCATGCCCCTGCATTACTGAAATGAAGGGCATGTTCAGATCTTCAAAACAATTAACGCAGACGGAGACGACTCTGGGGAAGAGCTGCCTGCACTTCTTCCTGAGAAACCTGCCATGCACACGGAACATGACGAATCTCACGCATGAGTACAACGGGCTACTTGAATTCATGGTATTGGTAGAATGAATCCCATAGCATTAGCGTTCCTTCTTATATGCACGTTTCTCATCCCCTCCACAGAAAAAAAGCGGAAAAGTGCTATCCCTGTGGAGGGGGATGGAAATTTATCATCGTGAGAACGAGTTGTGGAGACAACTAGTCAAACATATTTAGAGCGAGCGGTAGGAGTGAAGGAGGGGTGGGAATTTATCATCGTGAGAACGAAAGTTTTATCAGTTCTCAAGAAAGAAAAGACAGTGGAAGGCAAGTCAAACAACCAGGCAAATAAATAAATTAAATTGCTTCCATCTTAATCTGATCTGAGTGCTAGTTGAGGTGAGGATCAATTTAAATGAAATGCCAATTCATATTTGATTGTAATAATCTGATCTGAGTGCTAGTTGAGGTGAGGATCAATTTAAATGAAACGCCAATTCATATTTGAATGTAAAATTTTATCATAATTTTTATTAAAAGAAATCTTAAAAGACTGCTTCTATCTTAATCTGATCTGAGTGCTAGTTGAGGTGAGGATCAATTTAAATGAAACACCAATTCATATTTGATTGTAATAATCTGATCTGAGTGCTAGTTGAGGTGAGGATCAATTTAAATGAAACGCCAATTCATATTTGAATGTAAAATTTTATCATAATTTTTATTAAAAGAAATCTTAAAAGACTGCTTCTATCTTAATCTGATCTGAGTGCCAGTTGAGGTGAGGATCAATTTAAATGATAAGCCAATTCATATTTTGAATGTAAAATTTTATTAATTAAAATTATACATATAAATTCACACACCACAGCCACCACACAAGAGTCACAAACAACACAGCTATTAACATATCCGCACCGCGCTCTAGAAATAGCTTAACCCTAACTCCTGCAGAGGTTTTCTAGAACGCGGTCGGGTCGGCCGTTTTCTTCGCGATGAATTCCCCCGTGGAGGTGATGGTGGTAAAAACTCGGGAGTTGTTAGGTCGTCCGAAGTCTCCCAGCGGCGCCTTTCGCCGACCGGTTCGGGAGACTGGGGGAGGACCACCCACTCAACCCTCCTCTCCCATCCATCCTCCACCGAAGGCCCAGGCAGGGGAGAGGGGATAATATATTCCTCATCGCCAGTCGGTGGCTGCGATGGGGGGTGGGGCTCTGCGGCGGCGGCCCGCCCGACCGGTTCGGGAGACGGGGTGGGAACCACCCACTCAACCCTCCGCTCCCACCTGTCTTCAATCGTGGGTGAAGGGACTAGCCACTCTGCCGATGGTTGCGACGTGGAAGGCTCGAGGACGTGCGGCGTGTGCCAATCTCGGGAGGGGGATGGGGAAGGGTTAGGCAGGTGAGCGGAGGCGGAGGAGGAAAGGTTCAATGGTTCACTTTGTGGCGGAGCATGTGCCGCGAAATTCAATGCGGCAAACCCGTCAGCAATATCTCGACCCTCCCCACAAACTAAACATTGGGAGGTTGGCCTCACCAAAGTCGTTATGCCCCCAGCACAAACAGAGCAGGTGCTCAGTAAAAGGGGGGCTATGGCGGAGATGTGACGCCACTCCTTAACTACGAAGGACTCCCGCGTCGCACACTCGAAACAGAGAAGCTTGTTCTCCCAAGTGTAGCACAGTTGAATGGTTGTACAAGTGGGCTCCATGATGTCCAATGTGAGCTCTTCCCCTGCATGCGAAGCTTTATAAGTCAGAACCATCACGTGACTTGAGCGTCATATCGTGGAGTGTGAGGTCGTTCTGCGGCTTTCTCGGGTCAGAAATAAGATGCTGGGAAAGCCTGTTTTAGTTTCTTCCCGAGCCTTGAAAGATACGAAATGCGTAAATGATACACAAGCCATCGTTGAGAAAGCTGGTCTTAGCGAGGTCCCTCAACGCAGCGTGGGATAGCCTTCAAAGATACGAAATGCGGTTAGTATGATGACGCAATACCCTCGCTGTGGGAAGTGAAATCTTTGAACGTGTTTCGACCACGCCTTGAGAGGGCCACTTTCAGAAACTTCCCATAGCCTTCAAAGATAAAAATGCGCAATTTCCTTACCACACGTGCGGTTAGTATGATGACTCAATACCCTCGCTGTGGGAAGTGAAATCTTTGAACGTGTTTCGACCACACCTTGAGAGCGCCACTTTCAGAAATTTCCCATAGCCTTCAAAGATAAAAATGCGCAATTTCCTTACCACACGTGCGGTTAGTATGATGACTCAATACCCTCGCTGTGGGAAGTGAAATCTTTGAACGTGTTTCGACCACACCTTGAGAGGGTCACTTTCAGAAATTTCCCATAGCCTTCAAAGATAAAAATGCGCAATTTCCTTACCACACGTGCGGTTAGTATGATGACTCAATACCCTCGCTGTGGGAAGTGAAATCTTTGAACGTGTTTCGACCACGCCTTGGGAACGTTAGTTTTAGAGTTTCCCATAGCCTTCAAAGATAAAAATATGCGCAATTTCCCTATCACACGTGCGGTTAGTATGGTGATGCAATACACTCGCTGTGGGAAGTGAAATCTTTGAACGTGTTTCGACCACGCCTTGGGAACGTCAGTTTTAGAGTTTCCCATAGCCTTCAAAGATAAAAATATGCGCAATTTCCCTATCACACGTGCGGTTAGTATGGTGATGCAATACACTCGCTGTGGGAAGTGAAATCTTTGAACGTGTTTCGACCACGCCTTGAGAGGGCCACTTTCAGAAATTTCCCATAGCCTTCAAAGATAAAAATGCGCAATTTCCCTATCACACGTGCGGTTAGTATGGTGATGCAATACACTCGCTGTGGGAAGTGAAATCTTTGAACGTGTTTCGACCACGCCTTGAGAGGGCCACTTTCAGAAATTTCCCATAGCCTTCAAAGATAAAAATGCGCAATTTCAACACCAACATGTGGTTAGTATGATGATGCAATACGCTCACTGTGGGAAGTGAAATCTTTGAACGTGTTTCGACCACGCCTTGGGAACGTAAGTTTTAGAGTTTCCCATAGCCTTCAAAGATAAAAATATGCGCAATTTCCCTACCACACGTGCGGTTAGTATGGTGATGCAATACGCTCACTGTGGGAAGTGAAATCTTTGAACGTGTTTCGACCACGCCTTGAAAGGGCCACTTTCAGAAATTTCCCATAGCCTTCAAAGATAAAAATGCGCAATTTCCTTACCACACGTGCGGTTAGTATGATGACTCAATACCCTCGCTGTGGGAAGTGAAATCTTTGAACGTGTTTCGACTACGCCTTGGGAACGCCAGTTTTAGAGTTTCCCATAGCCTTCAAAGATAAAAATGCGCAATTTCCCTACCACACGTGCGGTTAGTATGATGACGCAATACGCTCGCTGTGGGAAGGGATAGGCTTTGCACGTCTTCGGGAAGTTGGGGAAGGAGAAGAGAATATATATAGCCATGAGAGGGAAGAATCCATAGCACTTGCAGACTCTTGGTGGACAGAGAGTGACGGAGAGACAAACCAGAAGGACATCAAGAACAATCTCGAGAAGTGAGTATGATTCTTCGATATTTTTTAATAATTTCTATTTTTATGTTTAACAAAACATGTGTATCTGATGTTTGATATATTTTTTCCTTTCAGATGACCGCCATGAAAGGAAAATTAATGAATCAGCAGGAAGAAGTGACAGTAGTGCGCAAAGAAGATTTGGAGCAAGATTTAATGTACCCAATAGAGAAGCTGGAAAAAACTACTACCCGATACGGAGAGGTGCTGATAGGGTACATACATTTCAAAGGAAAATCGAGGAAAATATATTTACCTAAGTACTTAAAATTATCGGAAGATGAAATTGTAACATTTAACAAAGAGCCCTGGAAGCACGATGTAAATGTTATTAAAAATAACGATTATATAACTATAAAATAAATGCTTTATTCTGAAAGGTTTTTAATTTCTGTATCATCACTAAAATTGAACAAGGTGGTAAAATAAAGATGGTAAAAAGAATAAGAATACGTATAACACGGTGAAACAGGCTATAAAATGTTTGAAAAAAAGAATTGAGTTACCTCTTAGATGAGTAATGAAGAAAAAGAGTCAAATATGAACTGGAGGAAGAAAGAAAGATAAAAACTGAGCTGACGCTTTAGCCCTGCCCCTTTTGGAATAAATGCAGAATTTCAACCGAAAAATCTTCATTCCCGAACTCGAAAGCCATGGAGGAGTTGGTTCTTTGTCAAACGTGCTACGTATACTACCAGCCTAGATACTTGGCATCCCACGAGATGTCGGAGGTACATCACCGTCATGCTATTTGCGGGGTTCAGGCCGGTGGAGGAGGAGAGCCCACGATTCTAGAGTTGGAGTCTGCAGTACGCAACCGCCTAAAAACTTACTGGGTGAGTGGTGGAAGAGTGCATACGGACATGGTCAATTTTTTGGATGGAATCAAAAATCTCTTAATTGGGAAACTTCGCGATTGTTTGGAAAATACAGCTCTGAAAATTAACATCTTGGTGAAGGCTAAATTTCGAAAAGATGAAGAGGGACAGGATCGGTGTTTTAAAACAAAAAATGTTCGGGTTTTGCAAGCAGACAATGTAGGTGAAATTTTGGATAGGTTGTTTGCAAAAATATTAAAGGAAAAATCCGATAGCTCCGCTAAAGGCTCCGGATGGTCCCTTAGTGAAATTTTGGGATTAGAACTGAGGGTGAATCGTTACCAACCACTTAGAGGATCCTCCTTCATAGACCTACCGACTAGAATTTTACGAACATTCAGCGTTATAAATATTCAAAATAAGGATGATTTCTGTTTTAAATATGCAATTTGGGCTAAGAATGTCCACCGCAATGCTCATAGAGTTACAAATTACACAACGGATGAATTTCTCAGAGGGTACGATTGGAATTGCATCAGTTATCCTGTGGATATTTCCCAAATTGCAATATTTGAGCGAAGAAATAATATTTCCATCAATGTTTTCGGCTTAGATGAAAGGAATAACGTTTATCCCATCAAAATTGTGGATAAGGAGCTTGAGGACCACCGCGATCTTCTTTACCTAGTTGAGGGAAAGAATTCACACTTTTGTTATATAAAAGACTTTAATAAACTGATGGGGAGTCAGATGAGTAAACATAAATCGAAATTATATATTTGCAAACGCTGTTTAAAGCATTGCTTTTCAGCGGAATCCCTTGTTCAGCATAACGAGGACTGCGCGCGAAATTCACCTAGCAAAATTATTCTCCCCGAAGGTGATGATGCTTATTTAAAATTCAAAAACTTTTCTCACACAGCCTACCTTCCATACGTCGCATATGCAGACTTTGAGTGCATCCTATCTAATATCAAAGGTTGTTCTCCTCAGAGCGAGCATTCATATACTGAAGCGCGACAACGGCATGAGGTGATGTCTTTCTGTCTTCTTTTGGTTTCAAACACCGGTGAGGTTTTTGAGCCTGTTCTATACAGAGGTAGAAATGCAGTGCAAGTCTTTCTCGAAAAACTTAAGGAAATGTCACTTTTCGTGCGGAGGGTCTATAAGAACACTATTTCTATGCAGGCATTGAGTGAGGAGGAAATTCTCGCTTTTAATGAGGCTTCTCTTTGCCACATCTGCGGCTATGAGTTAGGTGAGGATCGTGTGAAGGATCATAATCATCTTTCAGGTAAATTCAGAGGTGCTGCTCACCCAGCTTGCAATGTTAATTACAAAGTCCCCAACTTCCTTCCAGTTTTCATCCATAATCTATCCAACTATGACGCACACCTCATTGTCCCTCACTTGGGATGTGATGATATGAAAATTACGTGCATCCCGAACAACGAGGAGAAATATATCTCCTTTTCTAAATATGTAGATTCCTACTTCTCCTACCGCTTCATCGACAGCTTTCGATTTCTCCCAACTTCTCTTTCAAAATTGGTCGACGCTCTCCCTAAGGACTCATTCAAACAAACAGCCCTCATCTTCAAGGATAAACTCGATCTAGTTAAGCGTAAGGGTGTTTTTCCCTATGAATATGTAGACGCGTGGGAAAAGTTGAATGATGCAAGCCTTCCTTCCATGGAACATTTCTTTAGCACTCTGACAGAGGATACCATTACGAGCGAAGATTACGAATTTGCTCAAAATGTGTGGACCAAATTCAATTGTAAAACTTTAGGTGAATATTCGGATCTTTATTTGAAAACGGACGTTCTTCTTTTAGCTGATGTTTTTGAAAATTTTAGAAATTTATGCATGGATACATATGGATTAGATCCCGCATGGTACTTCACCATACCAGGCCTTTCTTTCGACGCTATGCTAAAACATACAGGGATTACGCTCGAGCTCTTGACGGAGTATGACATGATCCTAATGTTTGAAAAGGGTATTCGTGGGGGAATCAGTCAGTGTATGAAGCGATATGCAGAGGCTAACAACAAGTATGTGGAAGGCTTCGACCCGGAACAGGAGTCTGCATATTTAGCGTATGTTGACGCGAATAACTTATATGCTTGTGCATTGTCCGCGTCCCTTCCAACGGGAGGTTTTAGATGGGTAGAAGACGTTGATGTGATGACAATTCCCGACGATTCTCCTAAAGGTTACGTGCTGGAAGTAGATCTAGAATATCCTACTGAACTACACAATTCGCACTCGGACTTACCTTTTTGCCCTGAGCAGAAGACACCACCAGGTGGAAAACATTCAAAATTATTGACTACCCTGGATGATAAGGAGTGTTACGTCATCCATTACAGTGCACTTAAACAGGCATTAGCAGCAGGCTTAAGATTGAAAAATATCCATAGAATAATCGAGTTTGATCAATCTCCATGGATGAAGTCCTACATTGACATCAATTCGAAAAAACGAAAATTAGCAAAGTCAGATCTTTCCCGGGAAATGTTTAAATTAATGAATAATGCCGTATTTGGCAAGACAATGGAGAACGTGCGAAATCGTTGCAATATAGAACTCATCAATAATGAAAAAAGATTGAATAAATTGATCAGCAGTTCTTTATTTATCGATCGGACGATTTTCGCAGAGAATCTCGTAGCCGTTCACAAAAGACAGAGTTTTATCAAAATGAGCAAGCCTTTATACATAGGTCAAGCTGTTTTGGACATTTCAAAAACGATAATGTATGATTTCTTCTATGGTCATCTGAAGAAGAAGGATGTGTCATTGCTGTACATGGACACAGACAGTTTCATCATCGAAATGCGAGAAGATTTCTATGAGGATGTAAAAAAGAACAGCTCTTTATATGATACATCTAACTATCCACCTAACCACCCTTGTTATTCCAAGACCAATGCCAAAGTGATAGGGAAGATGAAAGATGAATGTGGGGGGAAGATCATGACTCACTTCGTTGGATTGCGAAGCAAACTTTATTCCTACCGTGTGCAAGGCGAAGGTGAGGCTAAACGCGCTAAGGGTGTGAAAAAGGTCACGATTGATAAATCCATCTCATTCGATGACTACGTCACCTGTTTGCGTGAAAAAGCATCCGCCTTTAGGAGAATGTCTTTGATTCGATCGCAGAAACATCAGCTGTACACTGTGGAGATGAATAAAATTGCTTTGAGCTCCAACGATGACAAACGATACGTATGCGAAAACGGAATTAACACCTTAGCGTGGGGTCATTTTAAAATTTCTAAGAAAAGGACGTATGATGAAGCGTTTCCACCATGAGGAGGGATAAAGTACATGACATTTACAAATTTTGGACAGTTATCATCCACTCTTCGCGTGGTGAGCACAGGCGTGAATCATGTTGGCTATATTTTTTGCTGCAATATTAATTCTTCCGATCAGAGGCGAAGTAAACCAGTGTGTCGCTGATTATTTATGGCGATATGGATACCTCAATATAAATGAAAATGAAATCAGGAATATATCGGAAGATAGTTTTACGAAATCGCTCAAACTATTCCAGGAATATTATAATTTGAAAGCGGATGGGATTTTGAATGAGGAAACTTTAAATTTGACGAAAATTCCAAGATGCGGTGTGGAAGATGATATCACTTTCACCGTTTCAAATCGCAAGTGGGAAAAATATGAAATCACCTGGAATTACCCTATGGCTAGTGAAGCGCACGTAAAGTTGGCCGAAGCAGCCTTTACTGCCTGGAGTGAAATCGCTAATTTAGTATTCAAACAAGATTTCAATAAACCTGATATAACAATCGTTAATACTAGGTCAAAGCATAGATATTATGGTAAATCTGGCATATGTCCATCTCCTTTAGACGGACGGGGAAATGTCCTTGCACATGCCCAATCACCAACCTTCGAAAATTCTCCATTAGAGATACACATTGATCATGACGAAGATTGGTATTTGAAAAAAGATAATAATCACTCGAATGTATTGGCGAATTTATATAAGGTTCTTCTTCACGAGATCGGACATACTCTGGGCATCTCTCATTCCAGAGATCCTCGTGCTATCATGTTTTCGCTATACACGCACGATGGTCCATTAACGTTGCAAGAAGATGATGTACTCGCGATACAGAACTTGTATGGAAAACCTGAAAAACCTACGCGGGGTGAAAAAAGAGAGAGGAAAGCGGAGGGAGACTCCGAAGAAATCCTACCTGAAAAACCGCACATACTCTCCTTATGCGACGTTAAAGATTTTGATAACCTTCTCATCATTGATCATATAACATTTATATTCAGCGGTAGATTATTTTGGATGATGGATTTAAAGAAAAGTAATGAGACTTCGTTGAAGGCACAAGTTATCACTGACTGGCTCTCATTTCTCCCGTCAGACATGAAAAGAGTAGATGCCGTTTACCGCAGACCTTCAGGAGAAATCGTAATTTTCATAGATAATCGTATTTTCATGGTTGATTACCCGAGCTTGGCACCCCTTCCAGGATTCCCTAAGAGGCTCGAGGACGTGCGTCTTCCTCGTAATGCTAACATTCAGGCAGCAGTAAACACGTATTCTGGCAGAACTTTTATATTTTACAGCGATATTTTCGTAGTTGAGATGGATGAATGCAGGTTTGAACCTAAAGATCATAAATATTTGAGCACATATTTTCCCCCAATTCCCGGAAAAATTAATTCAGCTTTCAGGTATACAAATGGATTAATTTACTTTTTCAAAGGGGATAATTACTACGAATATAGCGAATTCAATAACACTTTATTAAGTGCCGGTCCGAGGAGTCTGTCACTCTTCGGTATTCAATGTTCGAATGTCTCTACTCTATCCAATGTAGTTGATGAATTGAAGAGTATAGTTTCTAGGCTAGAAGATATGTAACATATAAACTCTGGTGAACGTTACGTAAATAGTTAATGATGTCTGCAACATTGATGTGGAAACATCCATTTACCTGCATTTGCGCCGGACCATCCTGTTGTGGGAAAACAACTTTCGTAGTAAAATTCCTGGAGAACAGAAAAAAATTAGTTAATGGAAGAATCAGTAGAGTTATTTGGTGTTGCAATCCTAATAGTAGACCAAACAAAAAACTAAAAGGTGTTCAGTTTAAAAACAAGGTGCCGACTTTCGAAAATCCCCGCAACATACCTACCCTTTATGTCATAGACGATTTAATGCACGACTGCTATAACAAAGGCGTGAGCGAGCTCTTTACGCGAGGATCACATCATTCTAACATTTCAGTCATTCTCATCACACAAAACATTTTCTACCAGAGCCCTGAGTCTCGAAATATCTCTCTCAACACTAAATATATAACAGTTTTCAAAAATCCTCGAGATAGGTCGCAGTTTCGGTATCTTGCCTCACAGGTCTACGATGATTGTAGAGAGCTCGTGAGGGTTTATAAAGAGGTTACATCCAAAGCGTTCACTTATTTCCTCCTCGACCTATCGCAAGAGACGGACGATAGAGTAAGATTTCGGACTGATATATTTCCTGGGGAAATAACCTCAGTGTTTGCCCCATCGGATACTGAAAACTATGAAGAAATTGAAACGCAACAAGCATCTCATCGGGTTGTTAAAGACTGCCGATCCAAAGTTGCGAAAATCGATCATAGGATCCGTAAACGCCGACGGAATAAAAACCATTTGCGAATGCTGTCTAAATACGTTGAACGGGAACCATAAAATTAGCCCCTCCGTGAAGAAGAGGTTACACCGATACAAAAATACGCTTAGGAAGTTGAGTTGCCCCAAAGTATCAATAAATAAAAAACGTCAAATACTGAAGCAAAAGGGAGGTTTTCTACCAGTACTCTTGGGATCTCTTCTGAGCAGTTTGGTAGGTAACCTGATAGGATGAGTCTCAAACGGATGCTGCTCATCGATCCGGAGACGTTGAAGAGGGAACGATTGATGCGGGATGCTTCAAAATTAGATAAGCAAATGCAAAATGTGCTTAAAACTGAAATGGATGATTCTAAAAAATGGCATCTTTACCGTCAAGTTTTGGATTCGTATTTAGGAGCTGTTAACAGCATGAATGATCCCATTCCCGTATCTTTCGTGGACGAGAGTAGCAAAAATAATAAGAAGAAGAAGAATAATACAGAGGGTCGAAAGCTATTAAAGACAAGTCGTAAGATCGATAAGTCATGGACGAAAGCTCTAAAACGACGAGCGGGAAACATGGAGAAAGTTCTGGACGATTTCGCGGAAGAAATAAAGGCGAGCGAGCAGGAGGAGGAGGAGGAGGAAGAGCCAATAGGATACGACGCGCACACACCACCTCTCAAACAGCGCCTGCGAAAAGTAAAACCAACTCCATACATGCGTTGGAAGACGCTAAGCTGAATTCAGTGTATTATGATCCACTTAACCCCTACAGCTTTTCTACCATCGATAGACTTTGGGAAGGTGTCGGAAAGAAGGTTAGCAAGAAACGTGTGAGAGAATGGTTAGAAAATCAGAATACTTACACACTGCATAAGCCTACGCGGAAGAAGTTCCCCAGGAATAGATACACTCCTACGTATATAGATGACACATGGCAGTGTGACCTTAACGATATGCGAAAGTTGAAAACATACAATAATGGTTATGCTTATCTTCTCACTGTGATTGATGTGTTTTCCAAATATGCATGGGCTGTCCCTCTAAAAAGTAAGACTGCCGAGAGCGTGATCGATGCATTTCGCATAATATTAACCGATAGAAAACCTGTAAAAGTTCAGAGCGACAAGGGGACTGAATTCGCAAACGTAAAGTTTAAACGTTTCCTCACCAATCATGGGATAAACTTTTACACTACGAACAATCCCGATGTGAAGGCAGCCGTGGTGGAACGCTTTAATCGCACGCTCAAGGGACGTATGTATAAATATTTCACTAAATTCAACACCTTGAATTATGTAAGCGTGCTACCGAAACTAATAAAAGGATATAACGATCGCGTGCATTCTACCACGGGCGTGCCTCCGGCTGATGTTAGCGAAAAGAACGCGTTCCAGATTGCACGTCTTTTTACACCAAGTAAACGAAAAAGGCCAAAATACTCCATTGGTGATTTCGTTCGCATATCGAAGGAGAGACTACCATTCGCCAAGGGATACAAGCAAAATTTTTCCACTGAAATTTTTAAAGTTTGGAAAATTGATAGGACGTCAATTCCCACCTATCAACTAGAGGATCTAAATGGTGAACGTATACAGGGATCGTTTTACGGTGAGGAACTTTCTAAGACATCCGTTAGTAGAAATACAGAATTTCAAATTGAAAATATTTTAAGCCGTAGGGGAAAGGGCAAAAACCTGGAATATTTGGTTAAATGGAAGGGGTACGGTGATGATTTTAACACTTGGATCCGAGCCTCCACTGTGAAAAGATTGCAATGACTGAAGATTTATTCGTAACTCTTTTAAGTGATAGCTCGGGATTATATTTTCCCGGTAACACGATCGCACACTTTAGAGCGAAATTACCTCAGCGCATAACTGCAGGGGAATCATGGAGGGTAGGTCTCGCAGAAATTTATTTTCCTCAGCTTGATATTCCATTACCTCCCGCAGAGAGGTCTGCTCCAAAGGAGGAATGTCCCACCGTCGAAGTCGAGATTATACCAGATGTTACAATTAAGTTAGAAAGTAAAACGTATACTCTGCAAAGCTTATTATATGCATTACACAATACCCTACCGGTAGATAAGAAATGGGAATTCCACGGAATTTTGTTTGATTGGTATCAGCAGAAAATGTCCTTAGCTAGTACAGCTATAGCACCTGAGAAATATTCAATATCCGACGAGTGCTCTTATACGTACGTAGGCATAATAACAAATCGTTATCCTCCTGTCCGGTTAAATTTTATCAAGTATACCATGAGGAATCTATTAAGTTCGCTAAGAGAGAGTATGCCGGATAACGAAGCGAAGACTTGGTTTGATGGGGAATTCTTAAATGCATATGGGGGACTCACTGATATTCACAACCCGCTTGTATTAAGAAGAAAAAAAACAAAAATAACTGAATTGGAAATCTCAGAACCAGAACCTTTATCGAGTCAAGTGTTTGTTTACCTAGACGTTTTAGCACCTCAAATAATTGGTGATGTCATGTCAAAATGTTTGAGGGTGGTAATGGGTGATAGGGGTAATCATCAAATTTTTACCCAACCCTATTATATGCAACTCGATAAACACGAATTTGATATAGTAGAAATTAAATTGTTGAATAAGATGGGTGAGCTATATCCATTCCCTGATAGCATAAACCCATCGACTGTTGTTTTACATTTTGTTAAGCAATAAATACGCAGGTGGAGTACGTACATTTCATTCATCGACGGGATGTCGGAAGATGTAGATCGTTATCGTCGATACTTTTCACAGATCGGTGGAGATATCGGACCGGTGTACCGATCGAGTCATTATAGACAGCGTGGTAGAGGATTGGGTAATTTTTTCAGAGGACTTTGGAAATTCGTGAAACCTCTAGCTACAAAAGGAATAAAGACAGTAGGCAAAGAGGTGAGAGATTCTGGTATACGAGTCCTATCAGATATCGGTACCGGGAAACCAATCAAGGAAATTTTGAAAACACGCTCGCTGGAGGCCGTCGATAATTTAAAAAGAAAAGCTGAGGATAAGATGGCTAGGATGGCTGGAGCAGGTTTACGAGCTCCAAAGCGGGCTAGGGCAGGTCGTTACGTCAGGAAAAAAATAAAACGGAAGCAGATAGGAGGTAGACGAAAAAAACGAAAGCAGTCTCGAAAGAAGTCTCGAAAACGTCCTAAGGATGTATTTGCATAAATACCTCGTGAAAGGAAGCGTAAGATTTATTGAAAAGATTGTCACCGAAGTGATAACATCATCATGGAAGTCGTGGAGTACGTCCCAGAATGTTTAGATCTGTTTAAAGATCCAAGTATTCAATTGAGCGTGTACGGATGTAACATCGCGAACTATCAACCGATTGCATCCATCGATAACGCTACCGAATTACGATTCTCTATCAAAGATAGTGGTGATCGGTATAGAGATTTGAACGGAATAATTTTGAACATTAGAGTTAAGTTGTGCAAGAGCAATGGTGTGGATTACCAAGGATCAGATACGGAACAGCCTGGAGTAGTTAATAACTTGCTACACTCAATGTTCGAGCAGGTTCATGTATATTTCAATGGAAATCGGATGTGTTCCTCGGATAATTACCATTACCGATCCTATTTGGAAAAATTGCTTAATTACGGCTATGATGCTTCGCGCACACACCTTGTGTGTGATGGATGGAGCTTGGATACCGGTAACGATTTAGACAAACAGACGTCTGAAAACAAAGGATACGAGGAGAGGAAGAGATGGTTCGCGAATAGTAATGTTGTGGAATTGGAAGGGAAACTTCACGTTGATTTATTCCATCAATCACGCTATCTTTTAAATGGTGTTGACATAGATATCGTTCTGAAGTTGGCCAACCCAGCGTTTTACATCAAGGAAACGACGGCTGGTATGTCCATGCTAAAAATTATGCAAGCTACACTCTTTGTTCCACATTATGAAATCAATCCCTCAGCTTTGTTAGCTGTTGAACGAATGTTGAGAACGAAGGATGCCATATACCCGTATACGCGAGCCGAAGTTAAAACTTTTACCGTACCATCTAACGTCACTATGATCAACAATGAGAACATAATAGTCGGTCCAATTCCTAAGACTTTATTAGTGGTTATGGTTGATGATGAAGCATTTCAGGGTAAACATAATAAAAATCCCTACAGTTTTAAGCATTACTCGATGCATCATTGCTGTATCTACGTGAACGGCTCCCCTAACCCTGTGGGAGGATTGGAAATGGATTTCAGTAGCGATAAAAATAGTTTTGCCACTCGCGTCTACCGTCAGCTTTTTTCTGCTTTGGGTGCTCACCATAGTGATTGGGGTAATCAAGTCTCATTGGATATGTTCAAGCATGGATACACTGTGTTAGCGTGGGATCTCACTCCAGATCGAACTGGTGAGGATACTCACGTGTCTAAACCGGTTTCAGGAAACGTGAGATTTGAAGCTAAATTTAAATCTCCTCTACAAAGTGCCGTGACCGTCATCACCTATGCCGAGTATAATTCAAAACTCACGATCGATTTTAATAGGATTGCAGTCGTGGATAAAGTTAAGTAGTCATTCAACATGCAAACGGATGATATCGATGACGTTTTATCACAGGATCCTCGCACTAAACACAAATTTAGAGGGGTATTCCCATCGGATCAACTTCCAAGTCGTCCTAAACGCGGAATTTATATAATTAACTTTGACCCTTCACACGAGTCAGGAACCCACTGGGTTGCAGTATGTATATTTAAAAAACGTGCAGAGTATTTCGACTCTTATGCTTTTCCTCCATCAGTCAAGGACATTATCACCTTTCTGAAACCCTTCACCGTAATTTCAAATTCAGTTCGACTGCAAAATTATAAATCAGATCTTTGTGGGGAATATTGTTGTCTGTATGCACTCTTCAAGTCCGTCACTCGCAAACCTATTTCAAAATTCCCATCCCTATTTCACCGACCTGTACTTAACGACTGCATCGCTGCAAAACTCTTCCAACGAGAGTTCAGACTTGGACGCAAGAGAAGATGTCATCCAGCATCGCAAAAGTGCTGTGCTCTAGTAGATCGTGCTCTAGTAAAACGTGGTACAATATAATCTATTCCCCCCTCCCTTTCACTGCCCACCACTATATAAGCACAGTGAAAGTCTCACGAACATCAGTAAGAATGCAGCAGTCTCAAGTGAAGAAGAGGAGACGATCTCCATCCTCCAGCCCGACAACATCTTCATCATCTATCATCCCTTTACTCCGGACATCCCTGGAGCTGAGTAAGACCAAGAGCGTGCACATCGGTTGGTTGACGGAGTCGGCTACCCCGTGCGTGGAGATTTCCTCTTCGAGCAAAACAGCGAGACTCAGCCCGGAACAGTGGACTAGCCTAGAAAACTTCACTTCCTCCGTTACTGCCTATTTTGAAACATCAGTGATTCCTTCGTACGTGGACTCATCCGTTCAATTTGTGAAATATTTTGGTAAACCTCACGTAAATTTGGGGAGTAAGAATACTCGCGTATCATTAAAAGCTAGCGATTGGAAGGCATTGGTAAACTCTTTCGATCAGATTGATTCGGCTCTTGATGCAGTCACCCAATCGGGTGATTTGGTAGTCGGTCATCTGAACAAGATTACTCAGGCGTTGAAAGATTCGGGCATCGAAAAGGTGTGCATCACTTTCGGTGACGAACAATTCAACGTCTTGAGAGTGAGATTCCCAGGATATAATGCACCGCCATCCTAGAGTTTACCCGCTGGGCCGCGTTAACGTCAACGCGTTAATATTAGACTTTCAAGCTCTAGTGAGGAAGAATAGCGGTGCGAATGAATTCATAGTCAGAGAACTGGCCATTGAGAGTCTCGGACATGACCTACGCAAGTCGTGGGTGTTCCAGCTACCTTCTGGCATGGTTGAGAACTATGGAAATACTTGGGTGCACTATGAAAATACTTGGGTGCAAGAACATCACCACGGAATACCCGCTGATGTGGGAGACACACCGTATAGAGAATTGCGTAATATCCTTAAAAAAGTAACCTGGACTTACGATTATCTATTTGCAAAGGGTATCGAAAAATGTAAATTCCTTTCGAAAGTTTTAAATCGCGATGTATTCGAAGTTGAAAAATTTTTAAATGTACCCTCTTTGAAGTGTCTTAAACCATTGGGGGGTAATTGCTCATTAGCATGTCACGAAACGGATAAGTTCGCGTGCGCTGTGAAAAACTGTTCTAGATTGAAAAAATGGATTTGCAGTAATGTTTCTCAGGACAAATTGATGCTAAAATTGAAAGCTGAAGAAAAGGAAGATTTTTAACTATTTAAAAATGTTTAATGAAATCTCAATATTGTCAAAAAGAAGAGTGTTTTTTTCTATTTCTGTATATCTCATATGTGAATAAATTAAAAATTTGTTATTTCATCCATGCCTTTCATTTAGTAACATTTTTAACCTTGAGAACAAGTCCCGACCTGTCACCAGATACTCTTGCCTCGCTTGAGTCTCAACCACACACATTTCCGGCCACCTGCGGTTAAGATACCAACATCTGGTCAAGATAAGATTCCCACGAGACGGTAACTGCGCAGCTGTTCTCACAGTGTTCCCTCCTTCCCCTTCCTCTGTCACCAGATACTCTTGCCTCGCTTGAGTCTCAACCACACCCATTTCCGGCCACCTGCGGTTAAGATAAGATTCCCACGAGACGGCAACTGCGCAGCTGTTCTCACAGTGTTCCCTCCTTCCCCTTCCTTACAGCCATCATTCCCTTCCCAACGATATATAAGAGCCTGCAGATGACTGCGTGCTCATTATACGTCCTAAGAGAGAAGTGAGCACGCAGCGAAATGAATTCTAAAGTCGCAGCATTACAGAAGATCCCCACAGCTCGCCTGGGAAATGAATACTTGCGGGTGGAGAGAAAGCCCAACGGGGACACCTATGACGTTTTTATCCCCAGAGATCTTTTGAAGATCTGCAACACCGATTTCTCATTGACTGTCAGCTTTAAAGCGTACTACTATTACTGCGTGTTTAGACATCAGCAACGAGAGTTTGATGTGGTTGGGCAGGAGGTAACATTCTCCGGCTTCCAAAATGGAAACGGGACGGTCGAGAGATTCAACATTACCCTCGCGTCTGATATCACCGATCCGGAGAAACAAAGCAAAGCCGAGGAGCAGCTTCCCATCATCTGGCTGGATGTACACGAGGCCTACAAGCCAGATCCACAACCCATCGGAGGACGTGTTCCAGAGAGAACCGAAGTCGATGGAAGGCGTGTTGTCAAAGGTGTATCTAAATGCTTAGGTGATTACGTAGTATCAAAAGGTGGAGGTGGTGAGATTGTGCAGGTTGATGGAGGAAAACCAGTGTGTTACACGGATCACAAAGAATCCCAAGTGAGATACGGTATTACGGACTGTATCAAGGGCACCCGTCTACGAGTGATAAAGTTTGTGCTTAAAATTGAAGATGAAATGTTAGTGTACTAAATTGCCTGTATACACTTGTTCGGAAATAAAAAAAGAGTATAAAAAAAAGTTCTTACCCTTGCTCTCATTTCTTATTACATTCCCAGGACAAGGTTTACTTTAATTTAAAAATACGCGCCGCGTTGGTGATTCCGGTCGGATCCGACCCCTCCCCCCACGCCGGAATGCGACGCTCGCGATATATATCGATATTTTTTCGCGAGACGGTCGACCCGGCTTCACCTCTTTCTTTGACCGCCACGCGGCGACACTTTCGTGGTCACGTGCACCAATCAGAGTGCGATTATTGCGATATATCGATATTTTCAAGATGGACGACTCGACCCCCGGAGGTATATATCGATATTTTCAACATGGATGACCCAATCTTACCTCAATTCACCCTTTTTACCACTTCGCGGCGCCACTTTTGTGGTCACGTGCACCAATCAGAGTGCGACTTTTGCGATATATCGATAGTTTTCAAGATGGATGCCCTGCCCCTTGAGGTTAGGCAGAAATGTGCTGTGCCCGGACCCGCATTCCTCTACTACTGAAATTGCCATGAGAAAAATTACGATTGCCATGAGTTAAAACCAGTGGTTAAAACTTACGATTAATTCAAAAATTTTTAACAATTAAATTCTGCTAGAAGAAAAGAAAAAAATAGAAAATCCTTACTATTTCATGTGATATTATTTTCTTGTGATATTATTGTAAACGATGAGACTTTGTAATCAATCATTTATTTTTACAAGTTAACCGGAATTTCAGCACTAAAGCTAAGTAACTAAATACATGTATAGAGGATGACCCAAAATTATTGAGACCACGTTTGATCAAATAAAAAATTTAGTGGCTATACTAAGTTTTAGCTTTGCTAAAATTCTACCGAGTGAAGCCTGAAACCTTTGCATGAATCATTAGCCTCAATTCACCGCTATAACAGAAGTTTTTGCAATATTTCCATTATTTTCTCGTGATATATGAAAATGTGGGAATTGCAGTTGTTCTTTAGTAGCTTACATCTTTAGCAACACAACTGAAATAATTTAGAAAACAAGTAACAAATAGGCCCAGCTGACAGAGAGAAATACAGGAAATACAGATAATATCGCGACAAGAGTCATGATTCTGTCGTCAAATCATCATGAACTTAAGTCAACCAGGACAAATTGTTACGGGTATATCTTGAGGAATCAAAAACTGTATGTTTACATTTGATTGAATATGGATAACAGAAGGAGCCATCTTATCGAAGTAGAGGTCAATTCAAGTCCTATGACCTCTCAAATAAACTGCCACCAGGAAATATAGGTCCACATACTTGTGAAAATATAAGTTAACCTAAAAAACTGCTGCCGAAAGAAGGAATCAGAAAGTAAATATGTTACTTCCGTTTCTCCCATGTCAAATAAAAAATATGAAGTGCTCCCGTAAGATTTTACCAGCAGAATTCCGGTGAGCCCTTGCAAGGGTGAAATAACATTTGCATAATATGAAATGCGAGTCATATGCAAATGGAGAAAAAGGTAAATTTGACTCTATTGACATAAAATTAGCTAGTTAGATGAAGACATAAGAGCAGGAGTACTCTGGGCGGAGATGAGTTAAGGGCAGAATTTTATAGACCACATCCGTATGTAATCGTACTCCAATTAAGTTTACGCATAATATTTGCGAGGTACACAATAGATTTAATAAAACAACTAGTAGCTTATACGGATTTAATGAAATTTTATTAGATGTTAGATAAATCATTGGAATAAAAGTAGGGACTAGTAAATAAGGCTGCCGCAGTCCAAAGGCACCAATAATGAATCATCAGCCTTGGAATTTAAATCGCGCATATTTAAAACATACGCCAGACTCATCTTGGCATTCGATAGAGAAACGAAAGTCAAAATAAAGCATACAATAAGACTATTGGTAACAACAGATATATACGATAAGAATGGCCATGAGCAACACAATTTTGGCTAGAACTTGGAGAGTGTCATCCCCTAAGCTGATGACCGGTAATAAAATCATCACATAAAAAATTCCAATCGAATCATTCTTGTTTGGATAACACTACGGAAATACAACTAAAATAGTATATAAATCTAAGGTGAATAACGGAAGGACAAATATCGCTGAAGGCTAGGAAGTGGACTCCAGATTTCAGAAGTACATTTACATCTACATCTACGTAATACCCTGCGATCCACCACGAGGGTGTGTGGCAGGGGGTGAATATCACCAAACATGCACTATTGACATGCAACTAGGATATTTAATGGAGACATGCTAGATAATAGGGTCACATGCAGCTAGATGGTTAGTATCCACATAATAAGAAAGGGATTATTGGTTGCTATTAGATGCATCATGCACTACAGACTAAGCTAATTATATTTCACCTACCTATCCCTTTGCTACGCTGCCTATTGTTCTCCCTTATGGTACGCGGGAAAAGTGACATTTTAAATTTATTGGTACGACAATCTATCTCTCTAATCTTGTTAATACGATCAACCCTAGCATAATACGCAGGGGTTCTCAATATATATCTAACGTCATCTGTAAACAAAACGGTTTCGAATTTACTTAAGTAAGAGGGCAGCTCCTCACAAAAAATGAAAGGAAATCTGGAATCATAGTATGGTTTCTCTTATTGATACGTCTGTGGCTAAGTCATTTCCAAACCACCTCATTATGTTCTCTTTCCTTGTCTATTTATTAATTAAAAATTTAATACACTGAGAAGATCAAAAAGTGCTCCGACAAATCGAAGATGAGAGAAACTTGTGTAGCACTGTCAAGAAGACAGGGTTAAGATTCCCATGGTACACTTCGAGGAATAACACGTTCGTAAGATGCTTAATAAAAAGGCAATTATTAAGAAAATCCATCCATTTTTCTTCACTGGTTTTTAGTCCTCGGGCTGGTTGGCAGCTATCGCACTCTGCAATAGATTTCCACCCTGCAGCAATCGTTTTAGAGCAGTATAGGATGTTCAGCTGATATTTTCTATAACTTGCTTTAGATACTTAACGGATATTAAAATACACTTTGTATAGGTTCACTAGATGGATTTGTTGGGAAAGACCATGGTTACGACATATAATGACATCTTTAGGTCATCTGAAGATATCATTATGTGACGAAACCATGGTCGTTCCCAATAAAGCCATCTAGTGAACCTATACAAAGTGCATTTTAATTTCCGTTGAGTAAGGAGAGGTTTCACAAAGTTAAGCCTGAAGTTATTAGTTATATTTTGCTTGAGGTACTTTTATCCAAGTCGACATCTACAATATTTCCTTTGAATGTCATTTTCTTCAGTTTTTAGCCAGTCCGTGCGCTGTACAATATGTCTAATTCATTCATCCATTTTCTGTTTCAAGGTCCTCCAAAATATTGGTTGTCGTTCAATTTCATGATGGATTACACTGCTAAAGATCTTGACTGTGGAAAGAACTTTCAATACCTTTCTACAACACCATAGTATTAACTTGATTTAAATCACAATTAGGATTATTCAAAAAGGTTTTTCACTTCTTTCCCTCGATTTCCCATTAAATTATATTCTTCCCACCGCATTCACCTTCCCTTAGCGATGCAAGAGTCGTCGTTAACGTCTCCATTGAACCATTCCATTAGCTAATTCGTCGAATATGCACAGATTCCGTCGATAAATCTAATTCGTCGACGGGACTCCGACCCAGGCCCTCGGGATGGGAAGCCAGTACTCAAAGCCCTTGGCAACAATTCGAGTCCGACAAACTCTCTTCGGCCCTCTACTCGCTTTATCCGAGCCGCAAAGGAGGGAAATGTAAGAGATTTTTCGAGTGTATGGGGGAAAGGAGCGAAGACCGGAGGCGTCCGCGCCGGGGGAATGAGGAGGGGGAAGACCTTGGGAGTGGACCGCGTCCATCAGGTAGACGGAGGTGGACAGTACAAGAGAATTAATTAAGAGCGGGAGACTCCGGTGGACCAGAGGACCGGTGAGAAGGATTGAGGTGGGGGGTATAGGTGGGCCAGAGGAATGGGGAGGTAGAGGACGTGTTTGGAATCCGGCTATCCGCCAAGAATGAGCCTCCTGCCCTTTCCTATTCCTCCCCCTCCCCAGGGCGGACCATCATGGAGGCAGAGCCATCTGCGAAGGAGGGGAAGCTATCGCCATCCCGTCGTGTAGAAGGTGACTGAGGTACAGGTGCAGAATGAGAGTGGGGAAAATATGCCAAAAGAATTGATTGTTGAACATCTAGAGGGCTTTCAAATTTTTTAACCTCTTCTTTAACCGAAAATATGGAAAACACCATTTTAACCTAGGTTTTGTTTGCCACAAACCAAGAGCATGAGACTATGAGATAAGAGCACTGGCGAAATACAGTGTGAAAACATCTACCAGCCGATTACATGACCTCGTAAGTATTATGATCTCAAAAAATTGAACTTTTTTTCACACAATTTTTATTATCACTCACCGACATTGGTTTCGAGAACGCTATGTCAATGTCAGTCACTGTAGCATAGTCGTACTGACATAATATTGTCCAAACCTAGGTCGGTGTGACATAATAAAAAGTGTGTGGAAATATAGAAGAAGTTCTATTTTTTGAGATTATGGTATATGTAACTAATTTCCGTAAGATATCATCTGATTCGTTAAACTTCGTACTTATGAAGGCACTAGTACGTTCAAGGAAGGAAACGAGTAACTTCCAACATTGCTAATAATCGTCTCATTAGGATGCTAAGTAGGCCAACAGTTCTGTCTATCAACAAGGATAGGTACTTACGCGTTAATATTTGCTCAAAAATAGCTACTCTTCACATTGTGGGTGTTGTTGCTTGGGTAATTCTCACACTATATAGATGACCTGAAGGCCTAATATTTTTAACTGCATAGCTGGCTTATGGGTATAGGTCTGCAAGCACATATAGATCCTCATATTATATTATAGTAGAACTCTTATTGTGCGGCAGGAAGGAGTGTGTTTTGCAAAATTTAAGCTGCCTTTCAACATTGAATTGTGGTTAACCCTCTAGTAAGCTGCATTAAGTTGCTAAGGCGGCTTCGGTGTTATATAGGCAGCTACACAACCCATGCAGGGCTCCAGTTTGTAAAATAGGACTAAGAAAGTCCTTCTCGTACAGATAGCGATTTGGAGTATTCACGAGAGCAAGGAAAAATCTAAACCACATTTTTCACGTCAGTAGCATATAAAACAACGGTTTTCCAATTATGGGGTATATTTCATTAGAAAACATGAAATGATCCTCTATATTTCATCTCAAACGATATATTATGAGGATAAGACTCCCTTTAGTCGTTTTAAGCCCAAAGTAAAACAACGAATCAGGAAAGACATTATACGACACAAAAAGAAGGGTTATTAGAAAGGTAGCATGTTTAGTAGTGTCGTTATTTTTTATCTTTAGCAATTTCTCACCTTTAAGACTAACTCGTCTTCATAGGTGCCTTACGTAATACGATTCAATAGCCAATTATTGTGGTGAATGAATAATTTTACGTAAACCATTATTAAGTTCCCCATTATCAGTGCATCATATCAGTGCAAGACAGTGCATCACTGGTAATATTTAAGAGAAAGATTATCACACACTTACTTTCCGGAATGCTGACCATGTAACTCATTTATCAGTTCATTTATGTGATTAATGTCCATTGTTGCGTAAGAAGAAGCAATTCAGTTCCTTTTTTTTCTTTTCATTTGTTAAGCTAAATTTCCTTTTTAAAAGTTGTGTAATTTGTTTATTGATATGTTTAATGTTCGTTTTTCTGTTAGTAGAAGAAATTCAGTTTTTTTTCTACATTGCTTAATGATAATGTTGTATATCTCTATTGTTAGCAATTCATATGATAACTTCCCTTTTTTGATTCCTGATTGGCTTATTCACATATTAATTGTCTTGCACGCCACTGTATTTCATTTCTAGGTTCCAAAGGAGTTCACTTCTAGAACAATAAACGAGTTTATTATTATTATATTATTATTATTATATTATTATTATTTATTAGTATCAACGCGTATATACTTGGGTTAAATATGAAACAGGCAAGATAGTAGCCATGGTAAATTAAAAGACGTATTAACATAGGCAGACTATGAAAACCATTAACTCCGTATCACGGGAAAACAATTACAAGGAAATAAATTCAAGAAAATAAAATATTAATATTACAAATAACATTGAATTTTGGACACGGATCAACAGAAGATCATAGCTATGCAAAATTTGAAATGAAACGCTAAGAAGAAATATGAATGTGACCGCTGACGTAACAGAAGAATCAATTCTTTGGTATGGGTACGTTAAGAAAATGAAGGACACATGGTGTCCTAAGCCCTAATGAAGTATGGGGACAAAAATTGGCAAGAAAATAGCTTCAAGTGGATTGGAAGAAAACATTCAGCAATTGAATGGACATCTGTGACAAAGAAGGGAAACAGGCTGTGGAAAACTGTGTTATATATACTACGTATTCCCTAATACTTACATAGAACGCTGGAGTCTCAAAGTCCCATTCAGGTTAAACTACTCCTCCATGAATTACATGAGGATCACGATACGATAAAACATTCCCAAATGGAGCTATTAAACCCTTAAAAAGTGACGCTTTATGATAGCTTTTACCGGGAAGTAATTAATTTTCTCGAGAAAAACTATTGCTTCATTTTAATTATCAATTGTGACTTGACTACATAGTTCAAACGGTAACGTACTAAATCATCCTACATAAATATTGCATAAATATATCACGAAAACGGATATAGAGTACTTAATTATGTGACATAAACGGCACTAATAATACATTAGCTGATTTAATCACAAAATAATACTTTAAAGCAGTGATAGAGAGAAAAACTACCAAAGCAAGTGGCGTAATATTGTTTTTTTTATTAATAGTCGACCACAAGAAGTTCCTTCCGGTCATTGGATAATAACTTGAACTTAACTTTAAACGTTAACTCCAAAGATTATGGTCAAATAAGTCGCTCCAAAAATATACTCTCAACATAGTCGATTTCGGTGGAAATAAGGCCAATCCAATAGTATAATAGATATAAAATAAACCGAGAACCCACGAGTAAACAATAAATAGTGTATCATGCAATTAGTACGTCATGGTGTCTGGTGTGTCACCTCTGAACGTCGTACTTCTACCTTTGATGTTGGACATTTTTCTCTCCTCCAAATATACTTGTTTCCGATGCCTCCAAGGGCGAGTGAAAGGCACTCGCGGGCGGGAACAGAACGGGACGTTCGTAAGGAACATACACACCTCCGGGGATTGAAACGTTAAAGCAAGGGCGAACAACGATTCGAGATCGAAATTCTATTAGGTTTGGAATGCACGGGAGGAAGGCGCTCAGGAAAAGAGACATCTTTTTTTATCACTCTCGGACGTAGTAGAAAAGCATGGAGGTTTTTAAGTTTTTTTATCACATCTTAATTTTAAATTTGTCCCACGAGTGCGGCGGAGCGTAAGATTATGTCATCGTGTTTCGAGCCCATGGAGCATTAAAATGCCCAAATGGTTGCAGCATGATTGGAAATACCCATTATCTTCCCGGGCACGTCATCTTCGAGCGTTCTGGAATTGGCACCCCCTCAGATGAGATGCCATCCCCCACAAAAGAGACGTTTATGTGAGGCGGCCGGGACATAACGAACCGCCCAGGCAGCCACCTTAACCCAAGCCCCATACCAATTTCAATCATTATAACGAAATGCCTCACCGGACGTTATCGACTATACTGACACCTATGATCGAGAAACCAAGACGTTATTGCTTTCTCTCTCAATAAACTTGTGGTTATGGAAGCGATGAACAGTCACCATGGGGACAAAAGTTATTATTTTTTAAACATAGGAAATAAAATTGAGCGCACCACAAGGGAAAGTCCTGAGACCAGAGGAATTTCACTGCCTACTGATGGAGTGGAATCCGCTGTGAAAGCGACAGATACGGAATTTGTTGCGTACAATCGCGTAAAATATGTACAGCGATTGAAGATCAAGCCGGACAAGAAGCTATTTCGGCAATACCATTGATGGAAGATAAATTCCAATTTAACGTTGAGTCCTCTATTTGAGAGATGGTCGCCCATTATATGGACCGATCGCTGCGTACCACACAACGACCGAAAACAGATAAAAGGATAAAAGGGAACGCCGGCAGATGGAGACTGGAAATGCTTCAAGGAATTCCAATTTCGGAATCCGGATCGTATTCGATTAGATCCCGACAGTATCCTAAGAAAACCCTGGCACGTACGTAAAGAGTTGATCTTATCAGAAACAGATGCTAAATATTTTTCAGATCAAACAAGCAAAGCATCAGAAGATACATAGAGTAGAAATGGTTCGATAGATTATTTATTTAGATTACCACTCGGAAGACAGGTTAGCATTTCTGCATGATTACACTACTGGGACGGTAGCAAACGTATGGGGTTTCATTAGAACGAAAATCTTGCTAACTCAGGTATACGTAATTGTAATGTCTTGCCGTACTAATAGGCAAAGTTAACAACTTACAATAGTTCTTTAACATATCTCTAATAATTGAGTATCTGGATACAGTAACAGCATTAGTCTACTTAAGCTTTCATTGCAATTACGTCGTTTTTCGAAATCTTAAAACCTGGGATCTAAGACTTGTGGTTACTTGTGCGTTTTCTGAAGGTCAGGAGATCAAATAAACTCTCTTTCATATGCAACATACACATATATACAACTTTGGGTGATACCAAGGGAAAGAATGTGCATTAAGGATTCGCGTAATTTTTGAGCATATTTTGCAAAAATGTGCATCCCGGAATCGCGTAATTTTTGAGCATATTTTGCAAAAAAGCGTACATTTAGAAAATTAAATCTATATTATATTTTTAATTATGCACAACATCGAGCAAAATCTATTTGAAATGATGCACATGACTAACGAAAACAAATGAAATGATGTTGAATTCATCTATTTTTTATGGTTCCGTTACACAAAACTGATATTTTGCCGTTTAATTTTCTAATGAATCTTAAATGCACTTACGCTCTCATTATTTCCAATTCCTCAACTAAGCCAGTAAATGACTATGCTGCATTAAATGGCCTATTTCCAATATGAGATAAATTTACTTCCGACATTCACAACGTTGCTCTTTGTATCCTCATTATTTAACATTTATTTTATTTGCGTACAATGCGTTAAAAATGATGAGTTCCGCAAGTCTTCGGTGTATTTAAGGAGAAACCAAATTTGAATCCAATAATTTCATACTCAGAAGTATAAATATCCATCCTAAGACGTTTAGTCGAAATTAAACTGATTATCTTTAAAAACATAATTAATATGACCTAAATCTTCTAAATAATACCATTAGGAAGTATTAACCATGAAATGCGATCAGCAAGTGAGGGACAGCTGTATCACAATGAAGCGGCTCTTGTATGCAAGTACGCCGGATGATATGAATTGTCATGACGTAAGTTGGAGTGGATAGTTTTGTATGGGCAGGGAAGACTATGTCGCTGGATGATTAAAAATACGGCATAAACGACTCGGAAGCAATCGAGTAATAAAAAAAGTAAAAGAAGGGAAAAAGTAATAGCTTGTGGAAAAATGCACCAGAGGCCTTCGGTCCGTTTAGCACAATATATATTTCCGTGCTGAATGTCAAACCAAATTTGAATCTCGAAACCGTGTCGTAAAAAAGGCTTGGTCGTATTCCATGAATATATTCAATTCAATAAACAGCCATGAAAGCAGAAATAAGCGCGACATTTATTTTTCGTCAGAGACTTACATCCAACTACCATTTACAGGCGAGTATGGTCATCCAATAAAATTCCAGCATTGGGACTCTGATCAACTTAATATTATTTTTATCACGAAACGAAGTGATATCGGGTGTTTGTAGCTATTTAGTATGTATAAAATATGCTCTTGACCCAGGAAAACTACCTTGGAGTTGATCGTACTGTATGTGATAAGAAAGAATACGTGTAACACAAAAAGCTTCACCCCTAGGGCTTCCATCGCTTATAGAATATCGGCCTAGTACACTGATTCCATCATCTCTTGGTGGTTTGATCTATGAAAATTTTTACAAATTAAAAGTAAACAAAAGTAAAACAATAACGTTTTCTAGCGTATGGGTAAATGTCTCACATATGTCTCCAAGATATTTTTCGCCTTTCGTCGATTGTCCTTCTCAAGTGAACTCTCTCAACTCTTCTGTTCTCAATACTGAGGAAGATGCCAAGATCCGAAACATAAGAAAAAAATACCTTAAGTACCTGTAGATGTAATGACATTTAATAATAATAATAATTTCTCTATATCTAACAGCCGAAGCCAATTACTACGTATTTGATGTATAAATGGACGAGCACACACAACCATGTCCAGGGAGGTGTAAATATCCTACCCAGGCGGGACTCGAACCCGCGACCTTCGGTTTGGCAGGCGAGGACTTTGCCCCGAGGCCGGCATCACTCATTCATCATTCATCAATCATTCATCATTGACGAGTCACGTAGTGAATTTAAATTAAACAGCATGGTAAAAACAGCTTCAGCCGTTGCGATGGACAGATATGGGAAAGAAAGTTGTGATTGTATGAAAGCGCTCTTCCGAATCATGTAGCATTTGCTTTTGATTGAGATGGTTCGCAACATTAATTCAGTTTTACTTTAATGTTATTTCTTATTTTAAATTACAGTTAAAACAGCCGCTACTACTTTTATATTGAGCATATTAAATTAAATTAAAGTAATTAATGGATGACTACATAGGGGACAAAAACAGCTGAGCAAAAGACAGACAGCAACTCATGGAATGAATCTAATTGTGAGTTCCTAAAATGAATATTTATTAGAGTACGCAAAATATACATTCAGAAAATTAAAGTATTTTTGAGATGCACGTGCCACGGTGCGGCAATATTGTAATGGAGACGTTATGCTATGAGAAAGTATATGTTATAACAAACCTAGTACGCAGTTGTTATGTTATAACAAAGCTAGCACGCAGCAAGGCGTTACAACACGCCATCGAATTATTTTGAAATACATGTGAAGTGCCAAAAGTTTACATGCAAAAACAGTATTAAATTGCCAAGAAACCAAATCGGTTACAGGAATTTTTTTCACTTTTACCCATCAATATTACTTACCATTTCACGTATGTAATGTTTTGCGCAAATCTGTTCATAAAGAAAAATCGACCCAACCACTTTAATGACGAAATATACGCAAGTTACCCTCCCGACACACCTGAACTCACTCATTGCTCCATATCCCAACTCCCAGACTATTACTTACCAAACGCTCCATTTCTCTTGTAAACTCCCTTCTTGTGATAATGGACCCTTTCACCCTATCTTCCACCGTCTTCGCTAACCTAACCATTTGCCATTCGCAAAAAAGTAATTTGTACTATCCTTCCAGAAACTTGCTATGCAATAAAAGCCTGGATCTGGAGCTGAGAAAGAGACTAGCGAAATGTTATTCATGGAGCGTTTTCATGTATGGATGTGAAGCGTGGACATTAGGTCAGAGGGAAAGGAATAGAATCATTCCATGAGTTGCTATCTGTCTTTTGCTCAGCTGTTTTTGTCTCCTATGCTGTCATCCATTAATTACTTTAATTTAATTTAATATGCTCAATATAAAAGTAGTAGCGGCTGTTTTAACTGTAATTTAAAATAAGAAATAACATTAAAGTAAGACTGAATTAATGTTGCGAAGCTTATGAAATGTGGGTGTGGAGAAGAATGGAAAAAGTAAGATGGGCAGATAAGATGAGAAATGGAGAGGTTTTGAGCAAAGTAAAAGAAGGAAGATTGCTACTAAAGGAAATAAGGAAAAGGAAAGGAAACTGGTTGGGTCATGTGTTGAGAGGGAAAAGTATAATAACTGTGGCACTTGAGGGTTCAACTGAAGGAAAGAAAAAGAGAGGAAGGAGAAGAATTAAATTGGTGGATCAGGTGAACTACATCAGCTATGATGAAGCAAAGAAGGAAGCTCGGGACAGAAGCGGATGGAGACAGCAGTGGTGTACGGGACCTGCCAGCAGGCAGAACACCAGATGATGATGACTATCTTTCCATGTTGCATTTTTATTAGTTACCTTCTTCTTGTTATCTTTTTACGATTGTGTCCTTTTTTGTTTGTTATATGTTTACTGCAAAATATCTTTATGCCTTATGCGATCTTTTTGTCAAACAAATAACTAAATAAAAGTTGCCTTTCCTCTTTTGATGAGCATTGATTTTTTAAAGGGTGCGCTAGTGCTACAGTAATTCGGTTACTCCATTACAATATTTATATTTTTTCAGTGACCAAAATAATCATAAACTCTACTCGCTGCTTTTAGCGAAACTGCAAGGCCTTCTTTCAACGGATCTAGGCTACTACGGTTTAATTAGCGCTCGGCTTGAAATACTCCTATTTAAATTTTCATTTCATTCCATAACAGCCATGTTCTAAATCGTGGGTGCGTATAATTAATGCACAGACGTACTTTTCTTTTTCCTGCCTGAATGAAACTTTCCTTCTCTCTCCACGTCCCTCGTCACGTGCGACGAGTATGGACATTTCCGGAAAAAAATATACTTAAATGAACACAGTTCGTCGGAATTCTTGTTGAACAGGAAACCTTGAAAAACTCCTCAAAAACGTGCCGCACAATGGCTTCGGGATATTTTCCCCCGCTTTTACCGTTGGAAATGCCGACCCAAACAAAAACATGTGTCCGTCCGCATAATCAGGAGAAGAAATATATCGGGGATATAACGACGTCCTAGGAATGCAATTCCTTACGTGACTCTGCAGATTAAATAATTACCTCGGATGCGGACAAGATATGTTCTCCCGTTCGTCTGCCGACTCCTCGGGGCACTTCGTTACACAGTTACTCTCCACACTACTCTCGTGGGCTCAGACATGATACGACGCGCTAGTTTTGGACGCCTATGGAAAAATAGAGGAGTACCTAGACTCGCGGAATGCAAGGGGCTCTCAGCGATATGCTGGCAGCTTCGGTGAGGCGGTGCCAACCCTGGAGGACATCCTGAGTGGCCTGGACAGTAATTGGATTTCTGGAAACAGGCTAGGTGGGCAATTAGGTAAGTGGAAATGAAATGAGGGGATGTAGTCCGTTGAGTAACGCCATGCGAGATGTGGAGGACCCCCAGGATGACAGCATCCCACTGGATTCCATATACATCGTGCCAAAATACAGTACAGCGTTAAGTCTAAAATTTACCACGAAGGCATCTATATTCAAAATTCTACAGAGTTTAACTTATTGAAACCGTGACCTAATTGGAAGTAACAGCAATTATATCTCAATCGTGGAAAAGTTTTTTTTCTCTGCAACAAATTTTAATTCTACTGAAAGAAATATGTGGAATAATGGTATGAGATGAAGGAGAAGACTACAAAGTGTAGTGAAATACAATTTTTAGGAAAAGAACATAGGGAGTCTTAACAATGGAAGAGTTAATATACAAAATTAATGAATAGAATAAGGTATGATAAGGTAGCTTATAATATAAGGCATTGTGAACAGAGAGCCAGTTAACCTAGGTTTAACGGAGGTTACTACTGTCTCGAACCTTTCCAGTGTCGGAAGGGAATGGTCCCATTGTAATTAGCGTGCATCTATGTTATAAACAAAAAATCAAATTGCTGATTGCAAGAATTATTTGATGTGGTTTATTGCCAAGTTATGGTGACAGAAAAGCCTAATGAAATCAGAGAAGGTAAATTCAAAATTGTGAAAACACTTCGATTGCTATTAAGTAGCTGAGGAACGAAAAGAGTAGCATTAAAATAACCAGCCGTTAGGGAATAAAAAAAATTGCACCTCATGGATCACAAAAATCGAATTTCGGTTTAAAAATTCGAACTTTTCAGAAATCAAAGTGAAAGATGATTGTAATTGTAGTTTTGATAAATTTTGAGCAATTCATAAGGTTCATGATTAATTCACTTTTTCAGCGACCACTTACGCCTATTAAAATGGCAAATCTTATATTTGAAAATTGTAGGAATTATATACTCGGACATAAAAATGTTTTCATAAGTTGCAAAATTATGGAAGCCAGGTGTTGATCTATAGTCGCTCTTTCTTCGACGCAAATGACTAAAAACGTTAAATGCTCATTGAAAATTATGTTTAATAACTATTTGTCCTGGATTCAGAGGAAAAATTGTTTCATATTAGTATTCCATGTTTGCGGTAACTCAGAAATTTCAAAAATAGGTCCTCCAAGGAGATTGCTGGGATATGTAAGAAATGTGTCCATTATCCACGGTTGATCATGTAGCAACAGTAAAACGCAACACACAATTATAACGTACTCAAGTGTGTCCACATTGGATTCAGCAAAAATATGGACTCATTTATACGGAAATAAATAACAAATTAAGCATTTCGTGGAGAAAAAAGCCAAATATGAATAATGCGCAGTACTACAAGATGTTATTTCTTCGTTAATTACGTTCGTACCATGGCTAATGAATCTAAATGAGGTTGTATATTCTCTCTCAGGCTTTAAAACCATGGAAGTAGTCTTTGTTTTTACATTCCATGACTAATAACGTGGAATACGATACAGCATTTTACTTGTCATCTAAGTTGATACCGATATCGTCCGCTTGTATCTGCTAAATTGATTTAGACAATCGGCATTACGTTATTGAAAAAAACTGGAGCAATACCCAGGATGATCAAATGCATGGAATGATAAAGTATAAAAATATATTTTGAAGTCAATAGGGTTGGCATATCTTTGTAGAATGAATCCTTTTCCAGGCTCCTTTGAATATGGATTCACGTAAAAGGTGCACTTTAAAGAGAAAGTTAATATTATAATGCTGTAGCTAGCATTAAAGTCACCATGGGAAGCTGCAGACGACTGCGGATATTAATCATCGGAGATTATCCTTGAACATGAGTGTACTGTCAAGATGCCAAAATGAATCTCCCCGGCAGAAACTCACCCGCCGTTCCCTTGATTAATGCATCCATTTTGCTCTCCTCTCATCTGATTTGCGTCCCTATCTGAATACAGTTATCGGAATAAGTTGAAAAGATCCTCGAAAGCAATTAAATGATAGAGAAAACAAGAGTAAGGCTGACGTGGTTTAATCCGTGCATGATGAAGTACCATGGAGATTGAAAAGCGTTAAATTTTGTGGATGCGAGGAGTGGAAATGCAGGATGAAACATTTTGGAAGCGTCACACGTGTTATGGTCTTACCGCCGCATTTGCTCCGATAAAAGTCATGAATTTACTCCTTTTCCCAAAATGTTATTCCAAAAATCAATTTTTGATTACTTTCCACCGTCAAAAATATCAAATCAAGCGAAAATTTAATTCCTTTTAAAGTAGATTTAAGCAGACATGAGCTGAACTATAAAGTGTATCTACATTTTGAGTGAGTAAAAAGTTTATCTTCATTTCATCGCGTCAGTCAATTTCCTGAGTAGATTTTCATGGCGTTCGAAATTATGAGTTGGGACGTCGCTCTGCAATCAGCATTCGTTGAGGTTGCGTATTCGTAGTCATGGGAAACGGGTGACTGATACAACAACGGCAAGAACAGCGGCAACATAGACCATTCAGAATAGGTATATGTCCCCTAAAAACACTGACAATCTCGCTAACATTGATCCTTTAGGTTAGAAAATATCCATTATGTATCTTCATTTTATCCCAAAAATGACAGAGTTTAAGCAAAAAGATTGTTAAGTAAACCAATAGATGCATCAAAAATTGGTACAGTGCAGTAATATGTCCGACATTTGATACACCCTTTCAGATATTTCAAATAATAATCATGTAGAAAATTGTATCTTGAAATTTGAAGCGCAGATCATGTGATTCTGTTTGACCTCAACGCATAATTATCAGTATTGCATAAAACATATACATATATGTACTGCCCTGTGAGCCGTTTTATATGCGCGCGGCAGGGGGTGATAGAAAACCAGCCGTGTAAAGGTGTAAATGATAAGGTTGTGGGAAGTGAAATGGTGAAGTGTAAAACGGGAGTGTTTTGGATGGAGCTCAGTATTTATTATGGTTACTAATTGTGCGTAGAAAGAACGGACTTATGTACCTATCTATTTGTTAATATCTCTCTCTCTCTTATTTCATCCCTTTCCTCGGACATGGTGGGTGTTGTGGCGTCAAAATGATGCTGTGTGTTGCTCCTAAACACATCTGTTCTGAATTTCTCAAGCAAACTAAGCCTTGAGTATAGCCTCCGAGTCTCTAGCGGCTCCCAACCCAATCCTTCTAAAACAGTGAAATACTATTTTTTTGCTCGTAGCAGTTTTTAACGAAGCATGTAGCTTTCCTTTGTATATTATTTATTTTTTATTTACATCTTTCCGTGCAGAGTCCCAAATGCTGGCGATATATTCGAGATGTGGCAAACCAGAGAAAAATAGCATTGCTCTACTGCTTTTTCATCCGTGAACCTTTGACACGGTTGATACGTCCTAGTTCCTATAAGGATTTGCTGCACATGTTTTGTATGTGTGTTCCCCACAATTTGTTGGAAATTAAGGTAGCACCAAGTTTCAAACTATTTGACTCTATCTGGATACTTTATATTCTTTCCCACGCAGTTTATATAAGGCGTTAATGTGATGACTTCCGATATATGTGTAATGTGGTTCATTTGCAAAGATCCAGTTCTAGTTCTCACTCTCGGTGCCACGAATGAACGTTGTTTAGGTCCGATGGTAGAACTTATTATTTCGTATCTTCACTAATTTCGCGCTAGATGGCTATATTTTCTGCAAATAATTTTAATTTACTGCTAACTCGAGAACCTAGATTAATTACATGAATAATGAATAAAATGAGGGCCAATCACCATACCTTGTAGAACACCAGATGCGACTCAAATCATATTAGAGCTAATACTATCAATAAATACTTTTTGACTGCGATCACTGAGAAAGTCCAGTATTCAATCCGCTATTTTTTCATTTAGTCCACATGATTGAAAATTTTATACGAGTGTTTTGGGAGGAATCTTGTTGAATGATTGCTTAAAATCAAGAAATATTGGCCCAACCCGATTCGTTTACTCATTTGATTTACGCATGGCATGAGGGAAAATCGTAATCTGTCATTGCACTCTTGCTCTCGTGAGAAGGATATACCGTTACGGGAGCCGAGCTGACTACCTGATAAAAAGTTTCTATTATCCACGATGTACATATGAAGTATTACGCGATTAATCACTACAGCCGGCACGATGAGTAAAAAGTTATACGTAATGTCGAACAGACTTTTGTGGATTTGATAGTCGAGGTCAAGTTTTGAGGACAAGTGTTATACAACGTCATCAACCGTCCTATCGCAAGAGACCTTATTTAGGAAAATTCGAGATTGATTGAGATATAAAAATTGCTCTGGTGCCTCTCAGACGAGTCAAAGAAATTATAACTCTCTGAAAAAGGTATCAAGTTATCAAAAACCTATTTTCAAGTTCTCCTTAAAGATTTTAAAACTTTAAGATGGCTCTGGCTTGACTATGTAAGTCAAGACAAATACTGAGTTGATAATTTTAAATTTACCTGATTAAAAATTACTGCTTTCACTGAAGGAGTGGGTTAACTATTGTAATCAAAATTGAGATCAAGATATGCAGATGACTCCAAGAATATGTTTTTAAATGACCACATTTTCCGTGCCATATGAGCCGACTGGAACGCAATTTGCCCGGATCTACCTTTTCACGGCAGTAACTTGCTAATAACTAAAAAAACAAGGAAATAAGATGCTTTTATTTTATTTTTATCCCATTTTGACTCATCCCAAGATATTTTGCTTCTTATTTACAGTTTTATTCATAGTTTGAATGTGCTTTCTCGCTCAAATTGACGTTATATTTTTCAGAGCGACAGAGAATATTATCATGACTCCTCACTACAACTCCAGGTATGACAAATGCGATAAACTAAGAGAGATACACTGCCGAATACATAGGCACAAAAACTTGTTCTTTCCGCGAACAATAAGCTACCACAAGAAAAAATTGAGCTCCACTAAATACACTCCTGTAATACATGTCACCATTTCCTCTCCTGATTCATTCATTCTCCTGTTCAATTTTCATCTTAACACGGCTGGTGACCTAACACCCCCTGCCACACGCCCATGCGGCGGCTCGCAAGGTATTATGGAGATATAGATGTTTATTGCAGTCATATGAGCAATCTCCATAAGGGTCCATGTTAAAATCCCCACTGTAATGGCTGAATTACTGCAAAACCAGCCTAGAAATCCTATTCTATCCCAGTTTATAAAACGCACATCACAATATGAAGCATTAGAATTCTCAGAAAATCTGGAATATGAGACCCTGAGGTCATAGCTAACCTAAAGCGTTCATAGGAGGGGAAGGCAAAAGGTCTTAGCTGAGGACGATAGCTTTGTTCTCTAGGGAGGTTGAACGTCGTGTAGAAATTCACACAGTCTCCATCGAGAATAGGATAAAGGAAAGGTCATGTTCGAGGCACCATTCTAAGGCTTCTCTATAAACTGAAAACTCTCAGATAGTGTAGGTGGAATCATATGAGTATATGGGCATTCCGGTTGAACGCACCCCAAAAGGGCACTCGTCTTTTATTACTTCCTGGTTGACTTATTGGATAAACCGAAAGATGATTGCGGGAAAAATAATATGATGGACACATGTTAGAGTCCATTCAAATAACGCCATAATATTGTGGGTTAAAAGAAGTAGTGGAGGTTACCGTAAGGTTAATCACTGTTATTTCCAAATTAAACTTCTTAATCAAGATGAACCTTTATGTAATGAAACACTTTTTTCTCTCAAGTTTTCGAGAGTTTTACTAAAATATTGACGTAACCTTACAATCTCAAGGCAGATTTTCACTCCAACGCACAGTGGTCTGAATACCCTCATTTCCCGGACAAAAGTCCCTTTTTCAAATATTATGCATGTTCCTCAAATTGGAGTTCAAATTGTAGTTAAATGTTCATCCCAAGTAAAACAAACAATTTTTTATGTCCATCTTCAACTGTTCCGATGCTACAGACCTGAGAATAGAAGGATTGTGATTTGCTTGTTTTCAGGCAGAGAAATTAGCAATATTGTAGTTGCGCTCCTCTGCTATCGGGTGTGATTCCCTGAACGATACTGAATATAGTTGGTTCTGTGGAATTAAGTATTGTGATCAAAAGCTATACGTCGTGTTAGATTAGAAATAAGCTATAAATCAGAGCTTTATCTGGCCTCCTTCAATAATCGGCATTCTAAAAATAAATTTGAGCTACAAAATTTCCACTACGTTCTACTTTAGTTGCGTATGTGGAATGATATCTCTTCTATCAATTGTTGAAAGAATTAGATGCGCATCGCTGCGCATTTTCGATTGATGAGGTTATAATGGTCACTCGTGACGAATGTTGAAATACCCTCGATCCCTAGGAGAAGGGGTAAAATAGTCGTATCGAATTCACAATTTCTAGGAATGTGGGATTTTGCTACGAGAACCTCATGAGAAGTCGGACATTCCTCAATCATTTGAATCAGAGGATGAAGAAAGTTAATGCTTCGTTTTGTCTTGACATATTATATTTAAATAAAGTTACTTTTAAAAAAGTGATCTGTTTTCATTAAATACACCTGCAGCATAGTTAACCGCAGTATGATATCGCATGCCCACAACGTTTCAGCGAGAATTTAGATAAATAATATTAAAAACTTGAAAGAGGTGCTAAATGTTGTCTCGAGAAAGTAAATGAATTTCTAAATTCATATACTGTCTGTCGTAGCAAAATCCCACATTCCTAGAAATTGTGAATTCGATACGACTATTTTACCCCTTCTCCTAGGGAACGAGAGTATTTCAACATTCACCACTGTGCGACGGTGTCCAAAATAAGATTGATCTAAGGCTTTCCCTGCGTATGATGTTGTTAAAGGGTACTCGGGCTTTCTACCGGGTCAAACTCTTCATCTTGGCCGACGTTTCGATGAACGAGTCGCTCTGATGACAAAGGATGACTCGTTATTCGGAACGTCGGCCAAGACGAAGAGTTTGACTCGGTGGAAAGCCCAACTTAATAAGGTATCCAAAATAGTTAACGAAACCAGACCGATTACATCATTAAAATAAAAAAATGAAAACGGACTACAGGACAGACAGTTTAAAACTAATTTTTCTCTGAACCATTAGAGATTATAAAACCTCATTCTGAAATCAGATAATTAGGTTTTTTCAATGAGATAATGAGGTTTTTTCCTTATTAATTGATTTTTCACTCCATCGCTTGTGATTCAATGTGCCACGAGTTACCAACAGCAGACCTCGAATGCTTCCTGTATTACCATTGTAGGCATCCATGTGCATTTATGTTGTTTCAAAATACATCAGAGTCCACATTTCTAATACATTGTACGTATATGATGCAGAACAAGTTACTGTCATTTCACCTTCTGACAGCTATTTGCAAGTTTAACTATTTCCATCAAAGCCGTAACACCACTAACATTTGAAGGATAAAATATAATATGTGTTAGTAAAAACCCCTTATGTACACTCTTGACGTGTCTTGAAAGATTTTATGAAGAAGAAGAAACTCAGATAGCATACAAATATTGGAATGCTCTGTCAGACTCATATGCACTTGCATGGCTAACTTTTCCTCAGTGTAAAAATATTATGTTAATATTCTGCATATTATTGCGGTAATTGAAAATAATGTCAAACGTATGGATTAAACAGGAGCAGTCAAGAAATAAAAGAAGAATATATTCTATCTGTCAGAAATCTATGGCCAAAATAGCTCTATTTTTATAACTTCAGTTTTGTGAAGTCATAGCATAGTTTCGAATTGGCCCTTAAGGAAGGGACACAATCAACGTGTACGTGTGACGCGAGACGTAAACGGGACATCGGGAGACGGGGAACGCAAGTCAGCGGACACAATCGACGTTAACGCGGCCCGGAGGAACAATTGACTAACGCAGGCGCAGCTAAGAGATAAGGTGTAAACAAGTGTGAAAGTAAATAAGTTGTCTTCGCCAAGAACTATCTTCAGCAGTTGGATGAATCTGCCGACAGATGGCTCCCATTCCCGGATTCTCAGGACTATTCTGATTGGTTTTCCGTGTACGGGACACGGGAAGAAATGAAAGTTGCCCATATCACGCGTACACGTACTCCCCGTACACGTTGATTGTGTCCGTTCGCTATACTTTCCCGTCAGCCATCTTTTCGCGTATTCCCGTTAACGGCTCACGTTACACGTACAAGTTGATTGTGTCCCAGTCTTTATTGTCCTTTCCAGACTAGTACTTGACCATTGTTTTAGTTATCGAAGGAATGATAGCTGACTGAAAAACATACTGATCGAGTGATCCCTGTAGTATCTGATGAACATTAATTGAAACTTGTTTTTATTTTATTAATTATATTTATGAAAAACATTACCATAGATGAGCTGTGAAATACCATGTATCGATCTATCAAGAAACCAATGCTAGAGTTCATCACCCCAGTAATATCTGAGTAAAGCAAAGGAATACATTGCCGCATAACTTGAACATAGAATGAACTTCGTTAAAGGACATGGTTCTGAGACGTATCTTTGGTATCATGAAGAGATTTACTGAAAAATAAAAAAATAGATAAACACGTAACATGTATGATGAGTCAGATATAGTAGGCGCTATCCATGCTAACTTTTGAGTAGCATATACATTCAGAAGGGAAAATTAACCATTCCTAAACATATTTTGGATGTCAGAATAGGAACTAAGGAAGCGAGAACGCACTAGACTTCAGTGCGAGGATAAGCCAAGGAAAGATATTTGAGAAATGTGAGTGACAGAAGAAGATGGCGTAGCAGACAGACAGCGCTGGAGAGGCGTTGCTGGCGAGGCGAAAAGCACTCTTGGCTTCCAATGGTCATGAAAGAAGGCATAAGTATGAAAAATGACGAAGACAAATGCTGGGTATTAAAATAAAAGACGTACTAAATTACCCAAGGCGTAGGAAGATTGAAAAGAAGTCAGCACAAACTTCAAATCGAAAGACTAATGGCTATATTAAGTTGCTTTCAGTGACAAATGCGGTCAAGGGTCCATATTGAGCAGAGATTTAAAAATATAAATTTTACATATAACTTAATCGTAACACTAATCAGCATCAGTAGCTGTTAAACCAAAGATGACCTACTCATAATGCTTCTAATCATAATTTATTGTCATTTTTATTTTTTCATAAATCCATTTTCTTACGTTTATTAATGGTCTTATGCTGCCAATATAAGGATATCATTCTGAGTTATTTCTAATCATTCTTTCAGCCATAACTATCATCAGGACATATCAACACCTTATATTACGACTTTATTGCTCATTTTATTTAATATTAATTTATCGCATATTTTTCATTTTCGACATGAAAATTTAAACTATTGATCCGTGTCAGTCTTAAAGAGTTGTCCTGCAAAATTCATTTAATCTAAAACATTTTCGTTCATATCAATATTTTAATTCAATTTTCTGAATGGTGGTGATAATGCGCATTGAGCCTTACTAGCATAAAATAAAGGACTCGAATGTAAGTCTGATTTAAAATGTTTCAGTAGATGGAGGTTGATTATTCTCTTGAAGATATCTTTAAGATCATTATCCTTCCTATGAACGAGCCACTTTTCCTGCGACATCGTTCCCACTTCAGTTTCCGATCAAAGCCTTTTTCCTACAGGCAGTGAGTCTTTTCGCATACAACCCTCTTCCAAAATTTCCCAAAAAAAATCTCCATTTCTGATTATGCCTGAATTTTGTTAGTTGAGTCAAAACACGAGGAGTAATAATGCATACAGAAGCTACGGACCGCCATATTTCCCCAATTATTAGAGAGTGATTCCTCTTTACATACTTTTAACTCCATATCTTTAAATGCGATAGGCCATGGCAGTCTTGTGATTCTACATATTACTCGATAGGTATTTTGCGATTAAAAAACGCAATGTTGGCCATGATGTTCATCTTAAACATATTTTTATTTATAGCAAACTGGTACTTCAACTACGTTATCATTTATTAGTTTCATAATAATTAGGCATAATAGAGAGGAAGAAACAAATATTCAATCATTCACAACTAACCCATTTCCGCAGGATGTAACCATATTGATTATTAGCCTTAAGTTTCCAATATCAGTATGTCCCTCTATGTCCTTTCCAATCATTCTTTCAGCCATTACTGTCATAAGAACATGGTAAAACCTTGTATTATGACAACACACGCCAATGCAGCAGCTTTTAAGGTAGTATGAAGATGTAGAACATGGGAATTAGCAATAAATCCTCTTTCTTACTTATTTTTATGACCAAAAACATCCTAAACTCTCTATATATTTATTTATTTAATTAATTTACATTACAAATAGGCAAATTCTTGGTGGTAATGAAAAGATGTATACTAAAAACATACATTGATAACATTGCAGTAACACACTGCCATAATACACTGAAATAACACCGTTAAAGTGAACTTTTTCTGAAATAAGCTAAACATTTACGTCTAAATAACTTTAAATATTTAGGTAAGGGCTCAAAAATGTCAACAGGCAGCCAGTTCCAATCAAGAATACCCCTGTTTAAAAAGGGGTACCTCCTTGGCGGCGTTTGTCTTTTGACTTCTTAATTTTATTTTACATGAGTGATCATTTTTACCTATATAGTCAGGTCTCTCGATGACATCTTTTAGCTCACCCCAACCCTTGTCACCCGAGACAATCCTGTAGATTGCACTCAATCTATTAGCCTTCCTTCTTGTTTGGAGTGTGTCCCATCCCAAGACCTTTATCATATCCGTCACGCTGTCGGTTTTCTTGTGACTACCTAATACGTATCTTGCGGCCTTCCTTTGCACCCTTTCGATTTTTTTTGTAAGCCCTATTTCATGGGGGTCCCTCACTGCGGTGGCATATTCCACAATAGGCCTTACAATGGTTGAGTAGGCCATTTCTTTTTTAGCCCTGTTGCTTCCTTTACGGTTTCTCATGACCAAGTGGAGTGACTTAAAGACTTTGCTGACGATATAGTCAATGTGCAGCCCCCACTTTAAGTCTTTGCTCAAGTAAACACCCAAGTATTTACAATTTTCGCTGGCTTCGATCGATTCGCCCATTATCTCATATTTCCTACCCTCACACGTCTTATTGTTAGAGAATGGTATATATTTGCTTTTGGATATATTTATTACCACATTGTTGGTTTTTATCCAGTTTTATAACTTTTGTAAGTCGTTCTGAAGGACGTCACGATCACTATCATCAACAATTTTTCTGTGCAGAATGCAGTTATCAGCAAATAGACGTATATCCGAGTTAATGCAGTCAGGGAGGTCATTCACGTAGCAGAGAAATAAAAGGAGGCCAAGTACACTGCCCTGTGGAACACCAGAGGTGACACAAGACTCATTTGAGAGTTTATTGCCTACTCGAACTCACTGAGTTCTACCCCTCAAGAAGGTCTCAATTCATCGTACTACTCTTATGCCTAAGTTCATTTTCCCGAGTTTTTAAATTATTTTGTCATGTGGTACCTTATCAGAGGCTTTCGAAAAGTCTACATCTGCACTGACTGAGTCTGACTGCATCTACATCCTTCCCTTTATCTAACCAGTTGGATAATTCCCTACACAGCCCAAGAAGTTGGGTTTCACACGAATGCCCCTTGCAAAATCCGTGTTAATTTTTAAATAGCCAATTATTTTCGTCCCAGTAACCTTGCAAGTATTTGGCGATCACTTTTCCCATTAGTTTACACGATGCGGATGTTATACTGATGGGTCGGTAGCTTTCGACTAAGGATTTATTTCCGCTCTTAAAGATAGGTGTAGCATGGGCCTTTTTCCAATCATTAGGGATCTCATGGTTATGTAAGGTTACGTTATATATAGTTCGCAAGTGAGGTATAATTTCATCTGATCTAAATTTAACCCTTTCGCTGCTGTGAACGTAGTAGCTACGTTGGCCCGGTTGACTGCTGTGAACGTAGCTCATACGTTCCGTTGGCAAGTGGTTGTTCCTACCCACGCTACTGAACTTTCTCTTTTTCCGCGAATGCCATTCCTCAAGTTTATTGTTGTACATTCTACTAATCCCATCGCGGGATCTTGAGTGACTATTGAGTTGCAGGTGCAACAAGAGGCATACTTTGTGCCGACGTAGGATAGGTACCGTTCACTTTTTCACCGCACAGGGGCTGGAACGTCTCTGCAGTTTGACCGCAGCGAAAGGGAGGCGTCGCTAGGAATGTTATCAGGGCCTAAGGATTTATTTTTCTTCAGTCTTATAACCATTTTCGCAATATCCCTATCCCTAATACTTATGTATTTTGGTGTGATAATCTCTTTTGTAATTAGGGCATTATTTACTTCCTCCGTTCCTATCGAATTCTGTATAAACAACAAACCAATCACTTCGCGATTTCATCATCAACGGGTGATTCTCTGGCTCATCAATTGCTCTGACTATGACGCCCCACACTTACAGCACTTTACTAGTCATCGAGAAAACATAATGAAATCACGAATCTGATGAATACTCGCCGTTCTTGCTTATCGCACGTAGACCTCATTCTCACATCAAGAGAGGCAGCAAGAAGTGTACGGCGATTAATCCCCTCTTTAAGTCGTTCTCCAAAACCATACGTCAAAGTCGAATAAATCCTAAGCCGATCAGCTTATCAACTCGGAATCTCGATAACGTGGCCTGGCTTATACAAACACGGGCTGTCACATAAGTGGAGATGGGATACGGGTTATATATACGGGCTGGCGGAGCGGAGAGAGGAACGCGATATCAGCCGAGGTAGAAAGGCGTTTCACTCATGGGAAGCTGGAAGGGGATAAATAATTATCCGAGACATCCGAAGCTTTCTAATCCCGAGAGGGAAAGAGAAGGGAAAAGAGATCGGGAGGGGCGTTGAGTGATTGCCGGCAACCTCCAAGATGCCGTCGCCACCGTGCAAACAACAGGCGCCGCTCTTGACGAAGGATGCCGCTCCCGAGTCCCGAGTCTCGCATCCAAAACCTCACCGGGTTCGACCACGCCCCCCCGCTCCGCGGCCCAATTCGTGCATCGTCGGATGAATAATGGCGCCTCGCTCTATAATGAGAGGAAACTCCCCTTTGTTTTTCGACAATAATTAAATCTCGCCACCGGCGAGGTATTCCCGTGAGGGTCAAAGCAGGCGTGATTTGAGTCTCAGCGGCGTCAGCTCCAGGTGTCGTAATGGTTCCTCGGCGTTTGAATTAAGACCGGGATATTTTTTCCGATTGTGCTTCGATAGTCATTTGCTATCCATCGAGAGTATTATTCCACTGTCGGTCCGAAATTTTATATTGATTGCCGGACATCGGGATCGAATTAATTCAGAACTGGTGTGTTTCAGAGCGACACAGAGAATATTATCATGACGCCTTACTACATCTCTAGGTCTGACAGAAGAATTATAATAAGGAAGATACACTGCCGTATCGACAAGTACAAAAAATCATTCTTCCCGCGTACAGCAAGCGACTACAATAAGAACTGTGCCCCACTAAATACTCTCCCATAATCCGCGTCACCATTTCACCTCCCGAAACCTTATCCCTTACATCTTTACACGGGTAGTGTCCTAACCCCACCTGCCACATACCCATGCGGCGGCTTGCAGGGTATTATGTAGATGTACGTGTAAAAAACTGATTTGATTTTCCACCATCGATACACGTACAGATGTAGCCACTCGTGTCAATGATTCTTTCGTGGGATCACCAGGATACAGTCACAAGCAGTTTTTGACTTGAATGCTCCATTAATTTTTTTGTGCATATTTTTAAAGACTATTTCTCAGGTGTCCTATTGGGTGTGAGACTTAATGTCTGCCGACGTTTTGATGAATTTGTTGCTCTTAATCTCAGGACTTGTGAATGCCATTCCTGAAATGAGACTGATCTTATATTCCTCATGACTCGAACCAGTGCCAGGGAATTGTCTGTGACGTTTTCATGCACTCCCGCCTTTTATGTAATTCATAATGCAATTCATGATCAGTGTTAGGTATTTATTTAGTGCCAGTATCTAGATTAATTATTATCAATCGAAAAACTATTCCTTTCAAGGCAGGTTCATATGGCTTCCTAGGTCTACCATTCGCAATAGCCACACGTGCGGCAATATAATTTTGCCCTATCCCATTGTATGGCATGGTGTTTGGCAATGGTATACCTACTCTTCTGCTGTCGGCTTCAGTGATTGCGCTATCTAAAATATCTCAAATATTCCTTTAGTCTGGGTGTCAATAATTTGGCTGATTTCTCTCACAATGCCGAGTCTTTGCCGAGAATGCCGATACAATTTCTCCCAATACCTCATTCACCGAGGACTTCGTCGACGGTAATGAGTCGATGATGTCTGAGACGCTTATTCGCAGACCCAGTGTAGAGCTCAGCAGTAACAGTAAAGTAATGCTGCAAATCAATTTCAAATAATGGACAGATAGAGCAGTACTTGACACATGAGACATCTACTTAGTACCCTGCACGCCACCATATGGGTGTTTGGCAGGGTTGACTTTACACAACATAAACTACAGCGAAGAAATTCACTTTCACCAGCAAGCACCACACTATCGGTATTCTACAAATGCTACAGAAACTAATTAAATAATCAATGATGATCATACAGCTACATGATGCCCACATAATACTACGCTCTTGGCATTAACAACACTAAGGAATGAATTCACATGTGAGCCCTAGAGACGTTTTTATATAGGATACATACAATTCTACAGCAGCATATTACCCTGGTAGCCATCGCCTTGGTGTGTGAGAGGGGATCCTAGGATACCCGTTGTGTAAAGGTGTAAAGAATATGGTTGTAGGGAGTTGAACTGGTGAAGTGTATTTTAGGACCGTTGACTGTTTGTTCAGGAGCTCATTTTAAATTATGGTCGCTTGTTTTGCGTGGGGAGAACGAAGTTCGTACCGATCTGATCGGAAATAAATAACTTTTTTTGCAAGAAATCAGTAAACATTCGGATGTACTAACTTGGTATCTTAAATTATGCGTTATATTATCGACTCCTTGATTTGAAAATTTACAAATGTTTAAATGCAAATGTTTAATCAATCAAAAAGTAGACAGGCGCAAGGGTAAAGAGTATAGTTGAAGCTGTAATGCAAATTTGAAAACACAAACATATGCAAACCCAAACTATTGGCAAAGCAGTCGCGACATGGCCAACTTAAAATCTTGCAATTTTTTGAAGAAAGAAAAGCTAAGATACTAAAAGGCATATTGGTATATCTTACTCTAAAATATTAATTGATTTCGAAGCGATGACTCTTCGAATATCTGACTACGGAAATCGCAGCTCCGAAAAGTGACTTTCATGCCGACCTCAGGTTCATATTTATATTTTTATTGCACATTCGTAAGAATTAGACATCAGAATGAGTTTTTTATAAACTTTTTACTACATAAAAATTGGATCCACGGTCTCAATGGAGTTTCATTTGCCAGTGAACAGAGTCGCTGCCAACGAGCAATGGTATCTACCTATCGCATTGATACGTAAGGGAAGCTACTAGGTGTGGTTTGAAGTAGTCGGAGATATATTACCTACATATTTCCAGCCTAATCTTTTTTATTTGAGAATTAATACTTCGTCTTCTTCTCTTGTTTCATCTTGCCTGCTTCAAAACTGCGAGAATCCTTACCCACCTTACCTGTTAAGACGAAAATCCACTCATGGATTACAATTATTGACATAGTAAAAATGAGCTCAAAACATCTGTTTAGTTTACCAGCTATGGTTGTTTTGCCTTGGTTGACCAAAGGAAAATCCCGCATTTTAATATGATGCCTATGCATTAATTTGCTAAAATAATGAGTTAATTTAATTTTCAACTTTTAGAACACGTGCCTTGGTTATCACCTCATAAGGGTTGCGTAGAATGGAGTAATTTGAAAAAACTACCCGTTAAATGAGGCTGTAAGGTTGAAGTATGGAATGCGATTTTGCTGATTTAGAATGTCCATCAAATGATTGCCTATGCATAAATATAGAAAATTCGATCGGCCCCCAATCCAATCTCGGACATATTAACCTATCAATATTGAGACAATCTGGAGGCCAAAATTTTGATTGATCTCCAGAGGTCGTTTGCTATCAAATGTATTCGACTGTTGGTCAAAACATTGAAATTGATTGCTAGCCAAGGATCAACTGTCACATATTTATTCGGCGAATTTATCTCAACTTTCACCACTACATGTAGTTGCATAATTAAGAGATTTATATCTTCGCATGGAATTCATGAGAAAGTGCAGGCTATCCAAAAGCAGTTGAAATCAGTTCGAGACATCGCAATTACTGATACAAACGCAAATACATAGCAATTTACTCTTCATACTCTCTTTTACTTCCTTCAATCTTTCTAAAGCTCTTTCATTTACTTCATTCTGCTCCAGTAGCGAAGTATCCTCCATATCCTCCATAGAGGGATTAAGAAATTAATAAAAAAAAATAAAATACGCTTAGCTTGCTTGAGAAATTCAGAACTGGTGTATTTTAGAGCGGCAGAGAGATATCATCATGACGTCTCACTACATTTCAAGGTCTGACAGAAGCGATAAAATAAGAGGGATACATTGCCAAACAATAGGTACAAAACTCGTTCTTTCCAAGCACAATAAGCAACCACAATAAATACTGAGCTCCACTAAGTACATTCCCATAATACACGTCACCAATTCACCACCCAAATCTTTATCCCTTCCATCTTAACACGGCTGGTGTCTCAAGAACCCCTGCCACAGGCCCATGCGGCGGATCGAAGGGTAGAATATAGATGCAGATGTAAATTCAATAATGAAAATACTACGAATGGAATTATTTTATATTATCTCCTCCATTGGTAACATTTGGTTCTTTTCTGCCCCACCGAAGGAACTCTCATCTTTCCTCAACATATCTGAATTTAAATCGGTAAAAACTGTGGGAAAACGTAGTTTCCATCTCTTTATTTGTACGTGTCAAACGTCAAATTGTCACAGCTAATCTGACGTAAATGAGTCAAATATGATCAAAAAAGGAGACTAGGTTATATTCCACATTTTTTATTCCTTACAACCATCCATTGTTTTTGCACTCCGTGCCGATGATAAGGTGTTTTTTACAAGATTAAAATCGTATATTATAACATTTTTCGAACAACTGATCCCGGTTGCGATGGTGCAATAGAATAGAATTTATTTACTTTCATTTAAATCACATTAATTAAGAAAGGTAATAAAATTTAACATAGAAATGAAAGCTCTAGGTGAGCTCCAAGGTTGAAACCTGAACTAAGCCACCAGCAATTTGTATAATGTTCCCTTCATAAAAGCTGCAATGATATGATGTAATTACAAATTAGCAATACAAAATCAGAAAATTACATTAAATATAAACATAAAAGCACGGCCTTTAACCATTTTTAAATTTCCAAGTTGTATTTTGTTCGGTTATGAATAACTGACTTTTAAGAGTGAAGAACAAAAAAACAGCAACAATATTTGAACGCATTCAACATTTGCATTGAACAAAAGAAACTATTATAAACATTTAAAAAAGTTTTGATATACTATTTGGAGAAAAATGTTGTAAAATGCAAAATTTTGTATAATATTTAATATTTAACTTCTTAACTAACTATTTAACGGAAATAAAAACATTCAAGTAATGTTCCACTAATATTTATATTATTTACGACCCGGGTTTCGTCACGTAATGACATCTTCAGGTCTAAATATATAAATAATAAAAATATAAGTTGACCATTACTTGAATGTTTTGATTTCCGATATGGAGAGGTTCCAAAAGGTGAAGCCTGAATTTATTAGTTATAACTACTTAACTATATGTAAGTCCGGGACATGCAAATATATCAATAAATGACCCAGATAATGACATAAACTGTCGAAACCATGGTCGGTGTTTACTTAATAGCGTGGAAATTGACTGTCAAGTTTTCATTCTTACCAGTATAGATATTGAATATTTCCGCAGTGTTACGCCTGAAAATCTTTCATACGTTCAAACTGATATTATATTTTTGCACAATCAAGATAAAGCAAGGTTGGTGCCTTGGATGGACGTTTCATTCGGACTTTTTTACATGCTGGAGACCTGTATCAAAGGCAGAATACGATCGCATCCGGATTATACTTATATTTTTTATTTATTTAAATTAAAAATAACCTGCTTTCCCGCTGAAAATTATGGTAAAATCAAGTAGAATCTAAAGCAAAATGTAACGCACATTTGATGAAAATTATTGCCCTTAATTTTAAAACAGATGATGAATATTCTTGCATTACTTCCATTTGTTCATTCATTCCGTCGTGGAATCTATATGAAACTAAGGAGATAGGATAGGTTAAGCAATATGGTTATTATTTCGGTTCTCAGGGTTCAGTTTGATGGCGTAGCGAAGTCGTTCTGTAGTTTCTCTCTATATATACCTCAATGGATGGAAGCAATAATGAGGTAAAATTTTTGAGCGATACAGAATTTATTTTTCCAATGAAAGTTTTCCATTTATTATTAAATGATGGCCATGTATGATTTAAAAAGTATAACTACACCAATTGCATCGACAAACTGATTTTTCAGGAAGCAATAACTCGAAAATATTTCGAGCTTCCAAACCAAAATCTCGGAATTTTCCATTTTTCATCGCCATCTCAAGAATGGTCCAATAAGCTCACGTCTGTACCTAGGTCTCTTTATTAATGATTCTAATTTGACGTTTCAATTATCTAATTCAACAAATTTAGGCTTTCAGTTGTGTAGATAAGTCTTTGATAAGTAAAATAAACACGATGAGACTTGAATAAAACAAAGAGGAAATGAAACATTTTTCTCCCGCAAATGAGGTTCGATAAGTGAAATTTCCAATCAGACGTTGCAAAAACATTATTATCTACATACATCATTGCTACTTTATAACACGTTCACTCTTTATTAGTAAAACTGTAAATGAGATTTATAAACGAATGAAGCTGCGAAATAGATAGTCATCAGGGTCGTTCGATTCGATACATCCGTAGCCTTATTCATATTGGTCTTTGCAACCACTTCCACTACATGGCCGCCATTAAAGTGCTTAATGAGCATTTGCCACCATTGCACAACCAAGAATATCTGCGAATATGCTGCGCCAGCCATCATATCAAACATACGCACGAAAAAATCAATAAAAAAACCCTTAACTTCCTGTGCTATGCTGATAAAGAATACATTAAAATAAGCTCATTAATGGCGGACTTGCTTGCGTTGCGTAGACCTGTATCGAAGGAAGAATACGATCGATATTGAACGACCTTGGGCAGTCATGAGCCAACTTTTCGGTTATTTGCGACATTCTGTCCTATTTGAATTCTTTTTGCATTTTGGGGAATGTTCCCATGCATTTTCGACATGCATCCGCTCAAATTATGCTCTCACACTTCCACTATACTCATGTCCAGTTCTTACGGATAGCGTATGCGCGTGTATAAATGGAGGCAAACGTATACATTTCCGGCTTCTGCTCAAGTTACCTCCTCCCCAGCCCGAGGTAGTCAGACCGGGCGCCCCCATCCCGAAACCCGGAGGTCTTCGCGACGAGGCGGTCATTAAGGATCTCATTCATCATCCCACTCATAACAGGGAGGCGGGATGAGGAAGGGGGAGGGGAAATAGATACACAGAAGGAGGGGGAGGCTGGTGGGAGGATCCCATTCGCTGACATCCTCTCTCTCTCTCTCGCGGGGGTCGCATTCCTCCCCTCATTTGTTTGTAGCCATCTGCTGATGCCCTCCTCCCCCAGCCATCTCCACCCCCTTCATTCAAGCGGCTTTTCTCCTCAACCCTTTTCATTCCCGCTCCATTTCTTCTCGTCCTTCCCTTCCATACATTCTCATTCTCCTCGATTTCCATTCTTTCCCCCTTCTCTCTCTCTCTCTCTCCTGCCATACGCCGACTCACTCCACCGATTTTTTTTGTCTCCACGCCGAAGAACATTAAAATACGCGGGGGCCCTCACAATTCTAAAAAGCCTCCGCGCCCATTACTTTTAAAGGGCTTCGTAATCAGCGTGCTCAAGAACAATTAGGGATTAATAATCATTCCACAGCGGTGTCAACTCAGCATTTTATTAATTAAAGAGATTGCTTTTTTTGAAGAATTTATCATTTGTAAGAACTTGTAAGGATTATTATGGGAATAAGAAGTTTTTGCAGCTCAATTTCTAAATTTTTGTAGCCATTTACGAGTAGCAGATTAGAATCACGTGATAGTTCTTCCTCATTTTATTTACCCCGGCTACATTGTATAATAAAAACGTCTCGGAATCATATTTTTTCACGGTGAAAAAATATGATGGAAGGATATGCCCTTTTATACTAAGTAGCTCTAAAGGTACTGACGACTTTGATGACTGATACAGGGAACACGAGGGAAAAACTTAATTTTATGGGTACTTTGTCTCCCAAGATCCTGCAAAGAGTATAAATACCTAGGGGTGCAAATAACATGAAGTAAAACTCTAGATATAACTACTGAAAAACGATATTTTCATTGAGAAAGTGTATTCAAGATAAGGTGGGTCGTTTTAATTGACTATATTGGGACCAGTTGATCTCCAAATAAAATAAAAACCAATTAAGTACACCATAATAAGAAGCACTGCAACTTTGAGCTAACTAAGTCTGGTAACTAAGAAAATCCGAAAGAGTATACTTAACGACTAAAGTTGACTTTTGGAGATAGTTGGATGGAAAATTAAAGCAAATAAGTGTAAGGAACGAAAATATCAATATTCTCCAAATTTTGGCGATACTCCTAACACAAATGTTCGCGTGATACTCAAAGAGGAAACGATGGGTGGGCAGGTATAGGTAAAGTAGAATCGATAGGATATAGAAGGATATAATAGAAAATGATTAGAATGACCTAAAATATTCGAAATCGCAAATCGGGAAACAAAGTCTCACAAGTCAACTCTATATTTCAACATGTCATGTCATTCTTTCGGAAAACTGACATTAGTTAAAAAGTTCCACGCAACATAAAAAACAAGATTTTTCCTGAAAACTGATAAAGCAATAGGCAGAGAGTACCAAGACCGATGGTTGGACTAAAATGGACGCATCCAGAAGGTTTGGAATCGTCTATAGAGGAAGAAATCACATTAAAGGAGTTTAAATTTGACTCGTAAAATGATATTTTACGCCCAGACTGTAATTCTAACGGATGCGGAAAAGTTTCCACTCAAAATTAGTAAAAAAACAAATTTCAGGCAAGAGGAAAATAGTAACGACTTAGATGACTAGTTTGGCACTAGGGAGAGAAAGGAAACAAGAAATGCCATTGTTATGATAACAACGCTTCTGGAATGAACGGAAAGTATAATCGGGACGTTTTCATTAAAATTATTCATTTCAAGGCATGACTGAACTGAAAGAACTGACGGTGAATTGGAATTACTGACAAAGAAATCCATGAAAATCTGGATTGATGGTTAAATAGGCTAACGCACACGTCTGGCATTTAGAAGATCCAGCTTCAAATCCCTGAGTAGTGAAATGCTTTTTCTTGGCAAATTTCACTCATTTCAGTGAATGTGAAATGGATGATACGCTAATGCTCCGTATTTTTACGAACTCCATATTTTTTAAAAGTTGTCTGCTTTTTTGATCTAGCTGAGATTGAATTCACGAATGAGAATCAAATAACGTGATAGATTTGCGGTATAGAAGTGGATATACCTCTATGTACCACCCTGCAAGCCGCCGCATGATCATGTAGCAGTGGGTATTAGGACACCACCTGAGTAAATATATATGGGATAAAGTTTTGGGAGGTGCATGATGAGAGTGTATTTAGTGGATCTCAATTTGTATTCTGGTTGATTTCTCTTTATTCTGGTTCTATTGTGCGCAGAAAGAACAAGTTATTGGACATATCTTATCGGCAGGCTCCCTGATCATTCCGTTCTTCCCCGAGGGACCTTAAACATACCTCAATGGTGGAGGAGTTCTCGAGATGAAACTCGCTACATCAATCTCTACATCTATATACTACTCCGCAAGCCGCCGCATGGGCGTGTGGCAGGGGTTGGTAGGTACTCCAGCCGTGTAAAGATAAAAGTTTTGGGGGTGAACTGGTGACATGTGCTATGGGAGTGTATTTAGAGGAGCTCAGTTTTTACTGTGGTCGCTTATTGTGCGTGGAAAGAACAATTTTTTTTTAACCTATCTGTTCGGCAGAGTATCTCTCTTATTTTATCGCTTCTGTCAGACCTAGAAAAGTAGAAAAGTAGTAGAAATGTCATGATAATATTCTCTCTGTCGCTCTGAAGTACACCAGTTCTGAATTTCTCAAGCAAGCTAATCCTAGTGTGTAACCTCCGAGTCTATAGGGGATCCCACCTTAATCCCTCTAAAAGTTGTGAAACACTATATGATTGTTCGTAGCAGTTTTTAACGAAGCGTGCAGATTTTCTTTGTATTTTATTAATATTTTAGTTAATCCTTTATGACCAGTGTCCCAAATACTCGCAGCGTATTCGTGGTGTGGCCTCACCAGAGCAAAGTAGCATCTCTCCTTTACTTTTTCATCCGTGGACCTTCCTTTTATATGCTTAACAAAACCAATTTTCCTCTAATGCTTTGCCGCATGAATGTTGATGGTGGAATGGGAAGGTGAACACCGAGAGATTCAATGGGGAATGAGAGGGAAGAGACGCTGAAGACCAGAGTTTTAGACCCGGGGTAGGAGCTGTATGGAGTTCCATTTATCTTTGGATTCATAGCTTGAACTGTGGCTTGAAATTGTGCCATATTCGGTTCAGGTCACCGATATTTAAATTAATCTGGTCTCCGATGCAATCAAAGTTGTGCTTCCCAAGTATTGTTTTTTGAAGATGATTGACATGATTTTTATATATTGAATTCCAGTTCACTAACAAAAAATTGTTATTACTTTTGTTTAAAACCTGGAAACTTTAAATGTGAATACACGAGATTAATTATCGCTAATTTTAACTGAAAAGTTTGACTGAAGCGGGTCTAAGATATAAACTAGAGTTGAAACTGGAGCAACTCCCCATGAACTTGGCCTCAAAATCTTGCTTATGAGAACGAATAGTAGGAGTAATCAGAAAAAGAGGGCGCACATGAAGCAATAAATGCATATTAATTGAAGCAATAGTGGTGGGCGGGGCGCAGCGCAGTTCGGAAGAAATAGATGTTGAAAAGAAATTATTTTAGAGTGTTTTGTTCGGACATAGCGCCAAAATTTATGCTCTATTCAATGTAAATATTTTGTACTATGAGGAATTGGTGTCTATGTAGGCATAATATAATGTTGACATACTTCAATTAAATTCTTATACCGTGAGACAAACATTGGCACACTGATACGGTTGAAATCCTAAAATTCAACACGGTGAACGTTTAAACTACCAAAAGGGGATATCAAGAGTGCTCTGCTCAACGCGTTCGAGTGATTTCTTTTCCTTGGGCTACAACTTTTAACTTACTATAAACTTTGCAGTTCAAATATACGATGTACTATAAAAAAAGTTAAAACGAAATACCATTTTGCTTCTCAGTGCGCGCAACAGCGAATGTGTAGAACCGAGCTTTACAAAGCTTCCGTTTTAATGCGCCCAACTGTAATAAAGACCCTAGAAATGAAAATTAATGATACTTTTTATTAAACTTGAAATGCAAAAAATGTAGAAAAAGGGATCACCGCTAGCTAGCTATTCATTGTTCTACGACACTGGAAGGAGTAATAATTGTACAATACGAGAGACACAGCTTGGAGTTTGCTGGGGTCGCCACTATGGTTTCATCCCAACCAATTCCCCTCCTCAGCGCTGGGATCCAACTTCGTCACTCCTTCATTCCACCCCGCGATAAAATTTTCACCAGGAATAAAAAAAAACAAACACTCCCACGTTTGTTTCGTTTTCCTCGTCCAAACCCAGAAGTTCTCTTTTTTTACTGTTTCGAGTCAAAGGGCATTTTTCGTCCGCAAATGTCTCACGTCTCTGATGAAACTGAGAAATTAAATGACACTGCGTGTTTTGCCTAAATGTAATGCTCCGAAAAAAAATCTCTCAGCGGCGGTGTCCTTGAGGGAACGACCAATTTCAGGGGAAAAAATAATAGCCTATGCGATTCTTTCCAGAGAGGACAAGGAGATGTTTTGCCAATTACGATAGCTTTTCCGAGTGTTTTAGGTATAGCTTTTCGCATGCTGCGCGTTACTGTGAGATGCTTCACGGTTCTTTGTCATGATCTTTGTAAACGGGAGGTTTAATTTGAAACAGAATCCATGAAAAAATTTTCTTTGGAGTGTTAGGCACATTTTTATAGGAATAAGGCGGCTTGATCGCCCGATTTCTAAATTTTAGCCCCAATTTCCAACAGCTAACCGAAATTATGTGCCTTTTCACAATCTTGTTGGGGAAATTAAATGGGATTGGATTATAAAATTGTATATATTGGACCATAAAATTGTAATTGAATATAAATGTATTGTTTTCACAGTTTTATGTCTGAAGACAATGGTTTTTGATAATATAAGTGGCAGAATACTATTGTTTACAACAAATTGGTTCAAATTTTTTGTTGTAAATGACATTACTTGACAGAAATAGGTGTAACGACAGAGAAGAGACAATTATTTATCAGCAGAAGGACATGAAAAATACTATCTAAAAGCGCCAATTTTTAACAAAATACCATTGGAGATGAACGTTACGTATACTTTGGGTGAATACGGAATGTAGGAACGGTAAAGAAGTGACTAGTAGGGTGGGAGATCTTATCAATCTTCATAGGTTACAAGCAAGGGTCATCTCTAAGTAATAAACGATAATTCAAGCTACAGGAAAACCACCATCATCCCTCTCTCGTCTAAATAGATGAAATACATGTTATGATGCACAATGATCAGCACTCCACGTCAATAGCTATATCTGCCAAGGTGACTTAGATGAGATGACTACAATTCTTATGCTAAAGCGTTGTAGACACACTGAAAATACGAGGGCTAGGTTCCCCTCAATTCAATCTTTCAAATCTTGCCTTTAAATAGAGAACCTTAAATTCACAAATATAAATAATACTACTTTTTATGTGCAACTATTTTGGTATCGAGTGGAAGCATAAAATGACTTCTCCATTGAGAATGAAATTGCGTAAATAGGCCGAAAGCCGATCAATCTTTCTATAATTATATAACATAATATAATGAACCAACTCCTATGCTAAACGCTCGCTCTTCTCTCGTCTCTACTACATTAAACATTCATTCCCTAATGATCTCGACCCCTTCACTCTATCACCTAAAAAAGTTTCCATTTCAGCCACAATACATCTTTCCATAAATGTTCCATGTTCGTCTAATTGTATTGATTCTAGAAAATTCAAAGGTGCAAGGAGTTTGTTCATTCAATTTTGACAATTAAAATTGTCAGAATAATTCATAATAAGTACTCAAAATATCAATTTGATTTCTCCAGTTTCTTATTCTTGGAATGACGTGAATATTTCTATCTGTAATAAATAACGCAAATGCCTCGCTAACTCTATTCTTAGCTCGTAGGCTTCCGCGGATGCAGTGTTGAATGTTCTTTTTTTTGGGATTCATTCCGCGATGTATGTTTTAAAAAAACAACAATATTTCGCTGGTCCTCCTGCCAGCTTCATCAGGTTAACTGAACTAACTTCATAGTCATAGAAAAGACGAGCAAGACTAAGAAGTCAGTTCAGTTAACCTGATGAAGCTGGCCAGAGGACCAGCGAAATATTGTTGTTTTCTTAAAACATACATCGCGGAATGAATCCCGAAAAAAGGAACAGTCAACTCTATTCTTGTACGACCAATTCAGAAATGGTCGCACTGCAAGTACCTCTTTTCTGTCAAAAAGGTTTCAAATAATCATTGCGATAGTGTCTTCTTCTTCTTAGCTATTCAATCCTTAGATTGGTCTGCAGCAGTCCTCCAGTCGGCTCTTCTTTTCAGTTCCTGATAGCTGGTGCAGTTCAAATCCTCCAATAACTGGTTTGTATGATCAAGTCGAGGTAGTATCTTAAGAAAATTAATCGTGTCTTGAGAACATTAATATACTCTTTTTTAATGACTTATTCCTGCTGTTGTTACATTTGAAAATTTGCACCCAAACAATTATATTGTTTGAAAGTTTTTGCTTTGAGTTAACTTACGTGTATGAATCAATTCCTAGAATATGGCTTTGAGGAGGAAATCATTAAAATGAAGCCATTCATCAAGGGTTAACGGCACTAACTATACGGCTTGATTTTGCCTACTACGAAACAGAATGGCGTGATGGGCGAGAAAAAATATTTGGGCTTTGTATATCAAAATATACCCGCCGTTAGATGACAAGAATGTCATAGATTGGAAAATATGTTCAATTTCATTTTCTTCCTAAAAGTATCAAAGCAGAGGTCTTGTGTCTGGAAATTTAAAATGGATTTTATGAATAAAAGTAGTAAATGATTGTTTAATTTTGAAAGTCTACTCAATTTACTATATAATACATGTCAGAAAAACTATAACCGGGACTTAAAATTAGCTTTAATGAGTAGAAGAAATAAAAAAAAGGATTCATTTTGAAAAGTATACTCTATTTCCTTTCCAATGATTGTCACCAATACTTGTCAGCATCGGGAATTGATACACATGGGAGCAAAGGTGCAGAGAAGCGATTCCTTATCCTGAGGCAAGTATGATTGAGTTAACGTTTCTATCATGCTGGGCATTAAATTATAATTAGAGTCGCGCCAGAAACCATTCGAAATCGCATCGTTCCTCACTAGAATGGTGGAAACAAACGACTTTAGAGCAATTTACACACGATTTAAGAGAACGCGGGGGGTGGGGGGAAGCAATTGATACACTTGATCCGGAACTATGCGCGATAGACCCAGGGGGTCTATTGGAGACGAGGGTGTGAGGCACATGGAGACCCAATTTCCAAATAATTACCCTAGACCAATAGGGGAGAAAATGAGCGAGCGGATATTTATCTAGTTAATCCAATTACTTCGCGGGTGATTAAGCGATTATTAAGGAGGACAGGGTCTGATAACCCTCTAATACCGTCCGAGCAAAATTGGGCGAAGGGAGAAATAATTCATCCCAATCAGGTAATGCGCAGTCCACTCCATAGCCAGCGATTACGCCGCAGCGGCGGCATATAATGGACATGCATGCAGCGCCCTCCGTCATTTTTCCACGAAAGCGGTTCAATACGCTGCCGTATCGAAAACCTTTCCCTCCTCTCCCGTGAATCCCTCGTGGGGAAATATTTTTATCGCCAATTCTTTAGGGGACCACGTGCAGTACCCGATGACCTTACCCAGATGTCTAAAGCGGTATTGCCTCGGTATTTCTGAGCCGCAGAAGTGACAAAGTTTTAATTTCACAGCCACAGAAATTTTGCAAGGGACGATTCAAAGTTTTAGATCGGTCGGGAAAGAGTCCGGCCAAAACATCACGCCCACGGAGTTTCCGAGGTTCATCTACATCTACGAAATACCGTGCAAGCCTCTACTAGGTTGTGTGCCACGGGGTGATTCCGCGCCAGGCATACAGCTATCATCCCAGCTGAAATCAGAACCGCGCCCGCTCGCCCGGATGCCTGATGCAGGCCAAAAGCAGTCAGGATGACAATACGTAGTCAGACCATAGCCTAGGATAGTGCTACGTAAACGAACATGCTACCATGCAGTATACTATTTGAAATTACTGGTTAGATACAACTACTGGTTAGTAATACTAATGTGACTAAAGAATAGTAATACAAGGTACTTAGTCATGCAGGAGCTATATCTTTCCGGATATCCGGATATAAATGCTATTGCAGAAAAAATTTGATTCACCTATATGCTTGTTTTTTTGATTTCTTTGTTGCCATTATTAATTCATTTATTGCTTATACCCACTTTTTCTGTGTATATATCTCTGTACTCGAGCTCTAATATGAATGTATCCTTTTTGTATGTTCTTAGTGGATCAAATGGTCCAAGAACAATAAATATTTCTTTATCTTTATTTAATGCGTGGTTAGTACCTAATTATGATGTTTAGAAATTTATCACAAGTGCAAAACTTTCTTTACCTAGTGAGAGTCAAAGTTTCCCAGAACTAATCTAGTGCAACTATTATGGTCCCTGACTGTACGTGGAAAAATGGCATTTTAAACCTATTGGTTCAGCAGTCTATTACCTTGATTTTATACCAGTGATCATTTTTAACATAAGAGTTTGGCTCTAACAAAATATGTTTAACGTCCGGCAACAAAATTTCACCGTGTTGGGTCCTCAGTGTTCCTAGACTCGGATATACTGAGGTCATACCTTACATCACATTGCTAAGATAAAAGCATGATTAATTAGAAACAAGGAATACAGCCTGAGGAGAAATAATCCATTTTCCTCAGAACGAGTATAAAATAATAAGAGCTGAAAGTTTCAAAGCATTACTAATGGCCTATGACCAAATTAGAGCTTCCCTCTTTCAGGCAAAAAGCCATGACCACAGAAGAGCACATATAAACACAAAATACCTAAAATAGTCCCTTAAACTTATGGATAAATGACAGATATTGACTTAAGAAAGCAAAATTCTTGGTTCAATTTCCATTTTCCCTGAATTTTCTACCATTGTAGAAATCCAGATGGACACAACGCATTCACAAAGAAATTTACTGATGAGCCGTTATCTTAGAATCATTAGCACATAATATGAAAACTATCTAAGAGTCAAATTAGCCCCTCCATGAGAACACTCAGGACCACGAACAAGAAATTTCCTCGTAATTTCAAATCCTCGAGAATGACAGAATTTTGACATCATATCCTGCGAAAAAATAGCAATGCATTGCTTATGGAGGTTGCCTATATGGTTGTAGCCTTTGAAGCTACTTGCAAGCGGCACTTTGGAAGCAAGGATTTCTATGGTAGATAGAGGAGGTAGTCGCGATTTGTACCGTCAAGAGAAATAGACTTACGCCTATTTTAAAAATGTAAACAGCAAATGAATTTGCCAGAGTTGTAGAGTTCCATTTTCTTTATGCATGTTTTTACCCGTTTCAAGAAGGTATTTCCGCATTCCAGCGGCCAACAGAATTCCGCTATCCAGAGCCAAGCGAGAAATTTAGGCCGGAGGTACTTAACAGAGGTAAATTACATTCGTGCCCTGTATAACATGCCAATAGTTGTTCATTGTCGTAGCCTAAAAGGTGTCCTTCGCATGAGGGAATCAAATCACAGCGAAAACACTAATGACGCCAGGTGCATGTCAAACCTTTGGTAATTAAAGATTTTTATTGGCAATATACATGCGATAAGAGTGAGATCAATAAAATAAATGTATGTTGTTCTTACCCTGCATTTGTCCTTCCTGCTTGACCCTTTTAGTGCGGCGGGCCGATATATCGGCTCATAGGCAACATATTGTTTAACTTTTGCACACAAATATAATTACAATTATTTTTTGTACAAAGTATAAGCGTTTTATTATTATTACCTAATTCAATGCATACGCAATTAGAAAAACTGCATATGGATATTTTGAACAATAACTTTATAATATTTATTTTTCTAGAGTGATACATTTCATTCTAGTTACCCTCCGCATTTCTCACTAGAACCGCTGGCAGGGGTCAGCACTAAGAGGGTTGATGTACCTCTTCCAGTATTCCCAACCCGGAGAGACGATTAGGGGAATATTTTACATTCGGAATATTTTACTGGGAGGGATGCCATCATGTCATGTATATTTAGAACGCAGAGTTGCATCTTCTAGGGAGACTAATGTAGTGGTTGCCTTCCACATCGCAGTACCCCGGCCGATTCCGAGAACTTCACTCTCGCCCGAAGCTGTGGCTGTTGATACCAGTTCTATCTTTACCTACGCCATCAATGCCTTTTGCTGAGACTGCTGCTTATCAGCAGTGGGGTCAAATTAGGGTTGCGCGAAAAAGTTGGTTAGCAAGCCGGGACAATTTTTTCCGTCGCTTGGTCTCGAACCTGCGACCCTCACGTACGGGAGTCGAGCACGCTCCATATTTATCTTTTCCCTAATAAAAGCCAGAGATAGAAACCCATCGGATGTTGAAAAACACACGAAATAATATTTTTTAACCTGCATTATGAAGAGGACAAAAAGAAACACCTGATATGAAAAGACCACATTACAGCCTAGCATATAAAGGTATCATACCGAGTAGAAAATGTATTTTTAAAACTATTTTCGCTCAAATTTCGAATCAGGTGCCGTTAACTCTTGTCATAAAAATACTTTTCTTCTGCTGATTATATTAGATTATTTACATAAGACAAAATGCACAAAATAATGAATAAATATACACTTACCAGTAAGTCAACCAAATGTTTGTGGTATATGGCGCGTAAAATCAGCAGCAATCTACCAAGGATTTTCAGATTGTCTAAAAAAAAAAGAAAAATCATTTGAATAAATGAAAAGTATGAAACCTGCATAATTGATTCCATCTAGCTCCAAAAATTTCTACTGATATCAATGTTAAATTTCCTGAGAATAATCAAACTGCAAAACCCGGTGTGAAATACCACAGATTCCATAATTCATTACCAACATTCTGCGATCCCAGAATGATGCGTTTTTATTTGTATTGAAATATCGCTATCTAATCCACAAAAAATAAATAACAAGTGCTTGAGTGATTGTTTTCGCATTGTCGGCGCCGCTGGTTCGTGTTTTGTTTACTTATTTCTCTCGCGACCCGGAGCCCTGCGGTATCACGCCTCTGGATTCCCCTTTCCACCGCTCTCGGGGAGAGCAGCACTGGTGATGATAATATTAATGAAGCAATAAATCAAATTGCACAACTCGTCGAAAGCAGGAGGACGGCTGCGACAGCGCTGCTAGCACCAACGGCGCCCCAAATACAGAGAGAGAAACCATGAAGGAATGGTTAAGAAATAATATTGAAATTTCTGTTTAAGTTAAGTCGACCAAGGACGCGGTTATTTGTATGTTAATATGATGTTTACTGACCAAACTGACCTGAACAGAAGAAACTAGACTAGACCTAAAGCTGACCAGGAGAGACCAGAAAATTTGCCAAAAAAAAGGCCTTTGAAACCTGGTGCTGGAGGAGGATGTTGAAGGTAAAATGGACAGACAAAATAAGAAATGTTGAAGCGTACAGAAGAGTAGAAGAGGAAAGAACCATATGGAACACCATACAGAAAAGAAGACCACAAAATGAGACACAATGGGTTTGTGAAGAACAAATTTTTGGGCAAAATAGAGAGAAAAGTCCTCAAAGGAAGATTCAGAAAAAAGTTCATGGACCACATAAAGAGGAAAGTATATGAGTCATTCCACGTTAGATCAGCAGTGATTTGACCCTCGTTGTCACCAATTCGTACAAAATTTTTGAGTGGGTTCCTTCTAGCATTTTATGAAAAAGTGTAGAAGCATTTTTGGAAAAAAAATTTTTGGCAGATCTAGAGACGATCCAAGTTTTGACTATTTTGCGCTTAGACCTTTTTTCTTTTAGCTATATCTCCTAAACGAAAATAGCTAGAGAAACGGTTGACTTCTTATTTTGTTTGAAATAGAATGTAAAGCAACAATGTGCGATCAGTTTGGTACATAAACTAAATTTTGTTGAAATTGTTTAAATCTTAAATGTTGATATTTTAAAAACAAAAGTAGGGCCATTTTTAAAATGTAATTTTTGTTCTAGTTTGACACATTAGTCTCTTGTTTTACCTAATAAACAAATTTGGTCGTGGGCAGTTCACAAACAACCGAGATATCAAACTTCAAAGATTTGCCACGACCGAAGGACCGGCGTTCGGCGTCAAAATGATGTGCCGCTGTACTTTGAGAAATTATGCCTTGGTCTGTGTGTATGTTAGTGCAATATTTCATGCACTTTTTTAAAAGGTAATTTTATTTTAATTTCAGTAATAATTTTTATTATATGATATAATAAAAAATGGAGACGCGTTAATGCAATAATCGACACCGCACACCCTAAATTTAGCAGTTTTGTCAACTTCATGAAATTTGTAACTCAGCCTAGTAAAAACTACGTAATCTACAGCATTAAATTTCCACCAAAAGTTTTGAGAGTTAATAAGAATACAAAAATGGCGAGAGCAAATTTCTATAATGCATATTCTGTGGTTGATGAACGACAAGGTTAAAACATTATCTAGTCCAAAATTTGCACATAACAAATTAAAGCCAAGGAAAAACATAAATTTATTTTTAATTTTGACATGATCCAAAAATGCATGGTTTATGCGTAGTATAAACTATACTAGATAATTCTGAAAATATACAGGAGTGAACGATTGCTGTGTTGCCAATTCTTGCGCGCGCAACAAAAAACGGATTTTTGGAAGTGTGGGGTTTACTGCGACTGAATCATATTCCATCGAGGTTAAGGAACTGATGGTGTGTTAAATAGATCCTACTTTCTAGTCAATCAAGCATAAAGACGTACGTGTCATGTTAATTCATTTACTATCCTTGGACAAAGGCCCTCCATTTTACTGTTTAAGATTTCCACTCGCCAATTTTGCTGGACCCGGTAGAGAGAATGAATGTAAACGACGACTGAAAATCACTCTTTAAATCACATGGGCACCCTATAATTGCTATCTCTTGCCTGTCTTAGAATTTTGCGGATTTTTCAATAGCACCGGCTTATTTTTTAATTTTCGGAATGAGAATCCCAGCCTCTTTAGCTACCTCAGCATTGTGCTTAGGCTAACGTCAGGAAAATCCTCCAGGTCTCACTTCAATTTATCCAGTACTTTTATAATAGTAGGAAACTTTTTCTGTGGTAAAATGAATGCTTTGTTCGACGAATAACTCTTTGGGTGAACTCGTCAAGAATCGACAATGATCAAAACTACGAAATTCCACGGACCTCTACATCTACATACTGCCCTGCGAGCCACCGCATGGGCGTGTGACAGGTGGTATTAGGTCACCAGCTGTGTAAAGATGTAAGGAATAAGGTTTAAGAGGTGAAAATGTGAACGTAGCAGCTACGCTTGCCCGGTTGACTGCTGTGAACATAGGTCCTACGTTCCGTTGGGAAGTGGTCGTTACTAGTAGTTTTTCTTCTTAAGTAACTTCCTACCCACGCATCGAACTTTCTCTTTTTCCGTGGATGCCATTCCCCAAGTTCTCTGTTATACATTGTACTAATCCCTTCCCGGGAGCGTGAGTGTCTATTGAGTTGCAGGTGCAACGAGAGACATACTTTCTGTACTGACGTAAGTGACCGTTCACTTTTTAGCCGCACAGGGGCTGGAAAGACTGCAGTTTGATCACGGCGAATGGGTTAATTGTGGTCTCTAACGGTGCGTGAAAAGAACGAGTCATTGTACCAATCCGTTCGGCTATGTATCTCTCTTATTTTATCGCTGGTGTTAGACCTAGATATGTAGTTGGACACCATGGTAATATTCTCTGTGAATCTCCATAATGGCTACCAGATATTTTCCAAGGTGGTTTATTCCGAAAACGATTCAAGGCTTCGACATCTTTCGAATTTCTTCGTAATTTGAAGAAACATTTATCCGTAAAAACAAGGTTGTAGACTTTGAAACTTCCCCGGCGAGTGATCAAAAGGTACATCTCTCGGATTTCCAATCGGGTGATAGTGGTGTTAAACTGCATCAACGCGTTTTGACGTTTTAATGGCGCTCTCCAGCTAACGTGTGTATTGCGCATATTTCGTCAAACAATTGAAGGAGAAATGCAGTTCTTTTTCTGGAATCATTTCCATCCTGCGATTATTTGGAAAATTATTATGGTGCCGTGACAGTTCAAGTTTGCATCTATGCTTATTAGGCGTGTTTCTTCATATGAGATGTGATGAACTTCATACTAGCGTTATAGGCACGGACACATACTTAAAATAAACGTCATGAATGTGTTAATAACCGATTTAAAATATTCTTTTTTCACCGCACGGTTGGGAGTTACAATATAAATGACTGATGCCAATAATAATGATAGCGTTGTCTTATAGCTTTATTTTATACTTTCTTTACAAAATTTCAGTTTCCAATGATTATAAAGAATGTGGTGTAGACTTCAGTTTATTTTATCGCGCGAAATATTTTCTTATTTCATTTGCCGGTCAGAAAAACAGTCGGCGTATGATGATGGGACAGAGTCGAGGAGTAGGGTAGAGTTAATAATTGTGTTTACTAACTTATCATTATCACTAGCACCTCTCACCGTTTGGGATGCGTCGCAAGTTTTTGACATTTCGCAAGTTTTCTGCGTGAATTGGTATCTGGTAATATGCATGAAGAAGAACAAGATGGATTGGACACACCCTCAGACACAATTGGTATGTAAAGAACAAAATAGAAGGCAAAATAGAGGGAAGAGTCCCCAGAGGAAGACCCAGGAATAAGTTCATGGACCAAATCAAGAAAAATGTATACAGGAAAGAGATACCTGGAGGTAAGGTAGCTAGCACTTGAGAGGTAAGTGTGGAGGGCCACAGTCAACCTATTTTAGGATTAAACGACTAATGATGAATATGAATGAATTGATATTAATTGGTATTAGTAATTGGTAGAGGCTTTTGTAACGGATGATAACGTGGCAACGCTATCGTTTCTAGCTTGCTGTATATTGCTCTCCTGACTGCTTTTCGGCTGGCGCACGGTGAACAGGGTAGCATGCAGGATTCTTCGATTCTTCATTGAACAGGTGCAAGAATTTCCAGCCTGGTTTCAACTCACCCCGTGCAAAACACCCTAAGGTGGTTTATACGGTATTCTACAGGTTTTTATGTATTCAGCATAGGGAATGAATGGGTAGTCCATTCAAATATGGCGCATATATGACTTCAACAATCCCTAGTGCTACCAAACCACACATGCCTTCTTTTCTTATTCATGCCTACATCATATTTTGTGAGGTCTTTCTGTAAATAATGTCCTTCAATGATGTCTTCGGAGGACTACCAGTGACAGTATACGTTTCTTTTGGAAGAATACTGCGTGAGGAAGGAAGGAAGGACGAGAACCTAGTCAATCACCACTTGGCTATCCCGACTCATATGACGCATTCGTGCACTTCTGTGCCTACAACTATCGCGGATGAGCAATTAGACAACATTTTACGATCGCAAATAACGTTTCCGCAATCGATTCACATGGCCTACGTCGCAGAGTTTGCGATTTTAGGACCATGCGACAACGCTAAATTGAGTTCGGACCCTGATGCATTCAGGAGTTGACCTAAGCAATAGTCAATTTATACCGACCTAAAAGCCAGATGGCCCCAACGTGGTACGGATACGCGTCGAGTTAATTGCTTAATCCTCTGCGAGGGCTATAGTTACAAATGTCACGAACGATTATGCGCGAGTTCTATCGAAAGAAGTCTACTGTGTAAGCGAGCGATTCTGATTACCAGGCGTATACTCCCAGAGGCACTGTTCGCTTGTAACAGTTACAGATAGGGGTATCATACGATTTTAAAGTTGCACTTGTGGGCAACTGATATAACAGAGGGCTTTGTGAATTACCTTTTATTACGACTCCGCGATGAATAAACGGGTATAAATAAGATACTTTCAACATTAATGCTGCCTGCGTATACCGTTTAATATATGCCCTAGATCAAACAATTTTATGAATTCGGCCGCAGTGTAAATAATTCATGCCTCGCTGTTTCATATTATTTTATACTCATCGAAAAAATTAATGAGGGCTCTGCTATTCAGGCAGCTAAATTGTGTTCAAACCACAAATGTGTATAAATGTTACAATATTTTTTTCGCACCTGCCGTGCCCGTAATGAGGTCGCAAACTGTATCAAGTTCTGGTTGGCCGTGTGGTTTGTGAACAGAAAAAACATTTTCTGAAAATACCTGTAATATTTCAATCACCATTAAAAGAGTAGAAATATGGATATTTTTCGCATTTTTTTGGGTTAATTATAAGTTATCAAATTGATTTTGAATGGATTTCTGTCTCTATCACTGTTACTACCCTTTAAAATATTGGGAGTTATTGCTACTTTCAAAGCTTAGCAAACATTATACTTGAAGGCAAATAGTACAGCGACCATTTCCATTATAAGATCTTAGTTTAGGGATAATTACTTCATTTTTAACCTGTCATAATGCGAGCAAGAACGAATTCGACCAACTTTTCACTTTACAATAAGTAATTGAGCGATTTTTAAAATGGAAATATATTTTTAAAGGCATACAAACTTTAAAATCTTAATCACTATATGACTCTCATTGATAGATATACTCATCAAAAATAGCACCTAGTTATAATATGGAAAAAATAGGGAATGGACATTTTTCCAAATTTTTAGATATTAAGCTAAAAATGCATCCACAGCTTTTCCCATTATCCTATCAATATGGATTTCAATCTGATCTTGGGGTCATGAGGTTTATGAATTGAATAATTCTTGTCACTTATCGTGCACGATTTTAACATGGATATTTAATAGATAAGTTCACGGGAAATAGCCTATGAACGTGATTTCCTTGCATATATTTAAATGTCAATGTACGAAGTGGAAATATGATTGAAATACTTGTAAGACGCGCGAATTACGACTTTATTCGGCGAAATGGTAAGGTACGTTACGTAAAGAAAAAGGCCTTAAAAATTACGCAGAACTTTTCCATGTTGATTATAAATGCACATGATTAGCATCGTTTAAAATATATCACAATTAATACGTACTACAGCGCACAGGGTAGGATCCTGACAATGTATTTCTGCGCAAGTAACATGAACCTTAGTTTGTCTACTGGTACGTCCGATCAAAACAATTTTGTCAGTGACAACGCAAACACCAAGATAACAACCAGAACGGCCGCATATCATTCCAATTACCGATTTCCACTACGACCGGTAGTGAATTCACGCTGTGGGTTTTGATACTTAAACATGTAAATCTACCGTCCACGTGGATTTGTAAGCGATAAACAAGAGAAACAGTTGCTCCGCAGTTTCCCCGGGTTTTAATCCCTTCCATGATGAGTACTTTAATCAGCTTTGTGGCAGACCGTTGATTGGAGTGGAGATCTAACCCCTTAGATATTCACTCATTCAAAATAAATCGCAAGCTTCAAACACTAGTAATCCGCTATGTCTTAAAGTGACAATTGACAGCGAGGAAATTACTACCGGAAATCATTATACCTATTCAAAGTTAAGAGACTGATTACATTGTATGTGCCAGGCAAATACATCGTTTTGACAAGAAAAATTAGCCTGAAAGCGATCATTATGTCATGAATGGCGTTATAAATAAACTCGATTATACACGAATGCATAGTGATATTTATACGCGGAGTGAGTATAGTTATATTTGTGAGATTGAAAACAGGGAGGTAAATATGAAGTTTTTTTAATAGGAAATTCTTCCGTATAAATTGCGCCAGGACAAGTAAGGCGATTTTAATATGCTTATAATAAGGGGTTTTCTAAGTTTTACATTAATATTTGTCAAATTCAACAACCTACCATTAAAGCATCAAATTCCCGGTGACGATACTACCTCCAATAGCTAGCCTGGGTCGTGGGTCACAAAAAAAAGAAAAATCATAAAAAAACCTAGAGGAAATGTTGGGCGCCAGTACGAGAAGGGTGTGGTGGGAAACTTGCCGCTCGTACACGGAAAGGGGAAGGATAAAAAGGAGAGGGAAAGAGGACGGTTACCATCAGGATATATAGTGGTTCCCTAAGATCACGTGGTGACGACCGTACTCCCTACGACCGGGTCACTCCTCATCACCGGGAACCGGCGCGGCGGGAGCGGGAGATAGGAAAGGAGGAAACTGGAGGAAAAAGAAGAGAGGGTAGGGGGCAACGAGGGAACAGGAATCTACGTCTACATACTACCCCGCGAGCTGCCGCATGGGCGTGTGGCAGGGGGTGGTAGGTCACCAGCCGTGTAAAGATGTAAACGTTTTGGAGGTGAAATGGTGGCATGTCCTGTGAGAGTGTATTTTGAGGAGCTCAGTTTTTATTGTGGTCGCTTATTGCGCGCGGAAAGAACGAGTTTTTGTACCTATCTGTTCGGCAGAGTATCTCAATTATTTTATCGCATCTGTCAGATCTAGAAATGTAGTGAGGCGTTATGATAATATTCTCTGTGTCGCTCTGAAACACACCAGTTCTAAATATCTCAAGCAGCTTAAGCCTAGCGTGCAGCCTCCGAGTCTCTAGGGGCTCCCACCTTAATCCCTCTAACAGATGTGTATCACTACTTATGTTAGTTCGTAGCAGTCAGGAATGGCAGGGATCAAAACAAAGAAGACCCAACTATCGAAAAACTCCACTAATAAACGAAACAGAATCAGGTCCTTAACGAAAAAGAATCAGGTCCTACATCAAAATGCCACAGTCCGCCTTCGTCTCCGCGAAGAAACTCTCTCCTAGCCAAATTCATACTGACTGCCCCGTGCTTCCCCTCCCGGCGAGCTACTCCCCCATAACTTCCCTCCACGACAGCGGCAACCTACGCGGCCGCCCGAATAGACACAAAAAAATTATCCGGAGGGCGCACCCGCGCGAATGCAAACGTTACAGTAGGACAGAAAATAAATTAGATAATCCACAGAAAAACGATGGGATCAACTTAGCTATCAAAAACACAGGCTAATCCAAATTAAAATAAAATTTTGGAACTAAAAGTAAGATTAAATGTGGTCAGAGGGGTGAACGAAAGGCACAAATGGCCGCGCTAAAAATTTGAAGTTTTTCAACTCCACCGGAATAGGATTGGATTTTGGGGCAACAGCTAAGTTCATTTACGCCATAGGGGACAGGTAAGAGAGGAAGGGTGGATAGAAACCCGCCATCGGCATTGGCCTGCTCTTAACGAAAGGCACCAAGGGGAGCACGGTTTAACGTCTCATCCAACACACGGAGTACAATACTTGAAGTACCCTCCCCAAGATATACTAGGATTCGGGTTTCCTCTGAAAAATATCCTCCTCTGCAGGGAATTAGCACTGCCAGCCTGACAGAAAAAAATAGCTTGCTGATAGTTCCACGCTGAGTTGTAAAATTGGAAGAATAATTCTGCATTCAAATTGCCGGAAAAAACTTCATTAATATTAACATCTACCTCACGGTGGTGCACTAATCATTGTAAAAATTTACATTGCATTGCATTGCAACGTTGCAACAATCATTATTCATTGATGACGATCAAATGAGCAAGGCCAATCCTCGATTATATAAGCTATTTCTCCATTCATTGCTGTTATACTGGCTGAAATGAGTTATTTATAAACTATAATTGACAATAATCACTGCAAACGTCTTATTTTAGCGATAAGTTAAGAGAAATAGAAATGAAATGAATTTTTAACAATAAGGTTTTTAGAAGTAAATCATTACTATAATGGTTTTTCTGGAACAGAAGGTATTTTTGACAATAACTTGATTACATAAGTATGGAATTTCTACTTATTGGACCACAATACATTTCATATTTACAATGCTTGATCATACATGATGAAGTTTCGAGACGAGTAAAAGGCTCGAAAAAATATTGTGTATGATTTTCGCCAAAAAATGAAAGCTCAATGTCACGAAATTCTGCCACTGAGGCTAAATTTCAAACATAATTTTTGTAAAATTTTCATTAGCTCATGCATGGCAAGTTACAACGTCAAAAAAGATGCACTAAATTGAAACAGTTTTCAACTTACTTGCAAAATTATTAAATAGTACACAAAATGACCCACGATTACGGCTCCAGCCACCTTAAAGATGATCAAATAATAAGGCATATATAGGAGGTACTAGAAATGGTACAATAAGAGTACAGGACTTCAATGAAGAGAACTTAATGGACTTATCTCGCAAGGATCTTTGATCAGAATGCCAACAAAGAGGAACACTTAGTCCTCTCCTATTTATTGCCACTCCAAGGACTCACCCACGTGTCCTTTGACCTGGATTGAAGGGGCAGCGACACGAAGACTTCCCCTTGAGATAAAAGCTATTGTGTAACACACACTCGACTCTTCTTCTTGCTCAGCGGGTTAGGCTGAGAGATAAGACTCCATGATTTGATCCCAGCAGCGCGCTAAGAAATCTTACGCCGCTCAGGTCGAGAAGTTACGTGCAGCAGTGGGAGAATAGGGATTCGTATAAACATCCAAAATAGTTTTTATTCGTCAAAACTCTTGATATATATTTCATGCTAACTGATGAGTAAATCAGTTTTGAAAGTAGTTTGAGCAAAATATCATTTTACCTAGAAATCAATGAATGTATTTTCATATTAATAAACTATCTCACCCTTCCAAAAGTATTAAAATATCAACCCCGTACCTCATTTCCTACTTTCCGAGATATTTTCCAAAATATACTAGCATATTTACGTGGGAAACGGTACGACACTGAAAAAAAAGTGCATACGCTTTACGGCTAAAACGGATTGGTGCTTTAGTTTTGCTGAATCAGTAGATTTTATAGCTGTGGAGGTATGTAAGATACTGTACAGTCAGTCGCATTAAGCTGGGTACCTATAGATTTATAGCAGACGGTGTTTAGATGCACAGTGAAATGATTTGGTTGGTAAGCTCATCCGGTGAGCTGTACAGACTCGCTTCCAACTTGAGTCACGTGACTCGGCTCGGTCGCTTCTTAGCGGACCTATGGTTGTCTCATTCCGCCATTGTTTCTTTCTAGTGCAGAGTGAACCACGAGGTCAACATCGGGAGGTTCACCTCGGGTGATAACTTGAAGCCATAACAGAGATTTCAGGCGAAAATACCAAAGATACCGGTGGAATTGCTTTTCTCAAGTCTGGCGGATGCGACGTGTAGTACTGTTGCTGGATCTAACTGAGCTTTTTAATTATTTGCTCTTAGTCTATCAGTGTGTTGTGGTACTCCGTAGTGCTTCATGAGTGTTTTATTCAACGAAAAAGGAAGAGCTAGTGAGATGATTAGTGTGGTTTTGAGCGTCGTAAAGTGGTTATCACCTCTTCTTCATCTCGTTTTATCAGTGCTATGCCTCACAGCATTATAAAGTGCATAAATAGTTGTGTGTGTATGGACTGTTTTTGAGGGTAACGATTGCATTTTTAAAAATCATTGGACGTTAGTGCTCTTTATTTGTGTTTTTAGATGATTACTCTACGAGATAAGAGCCCATTTTAAATAATGTGTCGAGGAGGAAGCCTCGTAAACAATTTACAAGTGCATATTGGTTTTCGTGACTACTGCATCAAGTGACGTGCTTCAGAGTAATAAACTCGAGTATATTACTGTTTGTTGTCGTAGAAATATGTCTTACATTGATATAAAGACGTACCATTGTTATCATATTGAATTGTAATGATTTCGCACAGGTAATGATTGTAATTGCGAATATGTTTACATCAAAGCGCTGATATGTTTACATTCTGCCGTAATTCTATTTCGTTTCGTTTTTGTTATGGTTGCAGAACGTTGTTATGGTTCACGCAGAAAAATGTTTTCTTCCAGTGCTTCAACAGTGTATCGCATCATATTTTATGTTTTATCTTGTAAGTGGATAAGTTAAATCAGTTTCGTTTTATTTTATGCTCAGAAAGGATTCATGAAGGGACAAATAGGTATCCAGATTAAATAGTGACAATGTTCGCTGTACCGTGTGCATGTTCGTTTTTCGTTTACAGAATGATGGTTAGTTTGTGAATGTGAGTATTTTTACATTTTCTGTGTAAATGGCAGATATTATCCATTAACTAGAGGCAAACATTTTCCATTTTGAGTGTTTTTATATTGACGGAACGGTGAAAACCTCAAGAAAGTACTGTGATTGTTTGAATATAACTGATACCTTAATTTGGTGCGAGTGGATGGAGTACGTAAAACTTTGATGTGGTGAAGCTGCAGTGTGTCAAATTGATTTTATAAACGATCTGTGCAAGTTTGTGGTGTATTACTACGTGTGGCAAAAATAAAGTTTATAACAAGTACGTATTCCCGATTTTTCTATACATTCAGCTTCATTGTTTCTAGGGCAGTCGCTACCTACAATTATGTACTCCGATACGATAGTGGCGATAATAGCATGCTAGGTTAGTAGCTCAGTGGAAAGGCTCTAAGAATACTATTTTTTCGTATGCGAGTAAGATCTCTTAGTAGCTGACTAAGTTAGTCACCTACTAGCACCTTTTTGCTCAAATCTATGGATACGGCCGTACGGGTCTATGTTTGACGGTAAGTATCAACTGCGAAATGTTTTTTATTATTTCCTACTAGAACTCTTCCACGGAAGAAATTTTTAAGCAAAACGTATTAAATAAGTTAGTAGCATGCGTTAGGTAAAATATTTTTCATTCCAGTATTGAGATATTTTTCATTTCATGTGATTAAACTTGTTCAAAATTATCCAGTATGCAGCCAAGTGTAATGCTTTCAGATTTATTCGACATCGCATATACTACTTCCATTTTTGTGATGCACAGGAAAGTTATTTTTTCTGAAGAAGTATTTTATGTATAAATACATACATATTCGTAATATACCGTAGACCAGCTAGAAATTTAACAGATTATCGGCAATATATCTAGCTAGTGGCTAATCTGCCTAGCTGGTGTTATATGCGAAGCAATTGGTTAGCTACTCCATATGGCTGGATTGCTATACCGTATTGCCGTCTTCCTAGAAATATCTATTTAGACGGGTAGATGGCTCTGCTAGAAATTTCTCACTGTATAGCTACACGTCTAGCTGTCCCATATACTGCTAGATATTCTGGCTATAAAGCTAGAATTACAGCTGTACAACCAGAGTTTTTTCTCAGTGGAGCATGTACGCCAGAGTGACCATGTTTAAAAAATGAGGCAATTCTTAAACTTAGATCTCTTCAAATGACTAAGAGTGTCTAGAATGTATATTTTATCAACCGTTTTAAAAATTAATCATATTATAACTTCAGTATTTTTTTCAGGATAACAGAAAACCTTCCGTTGTGAAGGAGTTTTAAACGTGCCGCGTGAAAAAATGAGTCAAGTTAAAGACCACAGGGATATTTTTATAAATTTTATTTATTTTTCAGGCATATAAAAGTACAACATTGCACCATAAATAATGCAATATTTTCTTCATGGTACCTAAACCTGCTGAAATTAAAACGTACAATTCTAATGTGGTTTTCATTATGACGAAGGGACTCTCTCAATCAAACTACCTTAATTGACATGAAATGAAAGCTTTAAATTGAAATTTAGCATCAAATCGCAAAGTTCTGATTAAAGTTTCCGCGGCAAGCATGTATTCGTTTTCTTCTTCCAGATGTCCGAAGGGAAAAAAATGAAAAATGGCGTCAAATGTGGCAGCCAATCAGATGCGATCGACTCCACCAAATCCGCTATATAAAGCCGGTCTAAAGATACTCGCATCTTCGACCTGAACACACCTCCAGGATAGGAAGAGAAACGTCAGAAAAACATCTAACCACAAAGTTTAAGGTTAGGTATTCTTTTCCTCAATTAGAATAAAACAAGAGTCACCAAGATAAATAAAAGAAGGATGATAATAATAATATTTCAGAATTTGTGCACTTTGGTGCACGCAGGCGATTCCCGATAGACACTACCGTAGCTAATCTTAGCATCCTCGAGATATATATTTTAAAAAGCACAAACCATGAAGTGCAAGAGAAAAATGAAACAAAAAATTACCATTCGTTTTGTTTATATAAAAAAACAAATAATAATAATAACAATTGACACTGTTGGCAATGATAACAGAAAAAAATACATGTAATTGTACAATGTAAAAAGTTACAATGTGTTTTTTTAATTTTTAATACAATTTTATTTTCAAATCTTTATCTTGCTAAGCCAAAGGCTTGTCAGCAGGTGCCATCGTTATGGTGATCGGATATTTCAAATATGTGTTTTAATGTTACAAAGAGACATAGTTATTCATTTTCCAACCAATCCTTTATCCTTATTTTAACTTCTCTTTTTGTACTTAATGTTCTTAACTCTTCTGGTATTTTATTAAAAAGTTAAAGACTTACGCGAAAAGTTATTAAAATGTGCACTCAACGACTCACGATAAGCGGTCCAACCGCCTTAAACCCTTCATGTCCGCTTTAAAAGACCCACCCATCTCATCGCATCGTCCGCACCGTCGTATCCAGGACGACGTCGCGACTCCGTGACGGTGCAGCAAGAGTTGCACTCTGGGATTTGAGAACTTTCCCACGAAACTCGGATGAAACCTCAGGGCAGGAGCACAAGACGCCCCTTCCCCCCTCCTCCGCTCCCTCCTCGTCCCGTCGTGTCGCGAGAACTGCTCGCGTGACTCCGTTAGAGAACTGCGGTCGAACGTATAAAAGCCCCTTTGGGGGTGGCCGGGATTAATCTGGGCGAGTTAAGGGAAAAGCCGCAGGAGGAGTATCGGGTGCGGCGCGGGAACGACTGCTCGCCTCGGGGCCCCGGGAATGTCCTCTTCCTTAAAGACGGAGAGGAGGACGGAGGTGGCGTTCGTTGGAGAGAAAGCAGAGGAGAGATCTTCAGCGTCCTTTGCCCCACCGCACTGGAGCGGGGGGTTGCGTCTTCCTGCCATTCTGGACGGAAAATTTGGAATGCAATGCTATCCGTCAGTTTCTTAATGAGAAAAAAGTGTGAATAAGAAGCATCTTATCTGAATAAAAATTCTGTTTGGTGTAACTTGGTAGAGTTTCCTTGTATATTCAATGGTATCCGGCGAGATATTGTGGAACACCATCGTGAAATTAAAAGTAAAACAAAATCTTTGTAATGTCCACGGTCAGCTGATGATGCCGCTTTAAGCGTCTAAACGCGTTGTAAAAATAATTAACTGAGTGGACATTACAACTTTTTTTCCTATTAGAGTCAACTTATGCTGGTGTAAGTTAACAAAAGTACCTTAATAAATCAGGTAAATAGCATCAGATACAATTAATTGTACCTGATGAAGCACTAACGGGTGAAACTGGCTGTGCAGAGCATTTAAAAAAGATTTTGTGGAATTTAAAAAGCTACTTTGATTAATTGCTATCAGCACTTTACCTGATCGCTTATAATAAGTGAATCGATTTTAGTTAACGCCCTGATTTGCAAGAAAAAAAATAACTCTCATTAGTGATTTCTAATCCAGAGAATTTGCCGTAGGAATTTGGAATGGAAAGAAAAGGTTTTACAGAAAGAAGACATTTACGTAATTTTATCGGCTCACAGGGTATATTGCAGTGCTAGAATGTACCCTCAGAAAGTATACTCTTCGAATAATTACGATTCGGAAATTTCTGGAAATATAGAAAAGTGCGAGTATAACTGACAATACTCGCACTTTTGATTGACACTGAAGTTACAGGAGGTTGAGTCATTGATGAAATAGGCATTTTTTCACCATTTTCGATTCCGGTGAATTTGAGCCGACCTATACTTATCCCTTTTTTTAATTCTAAACCCTCTGGAGCCCGGTGCATCACATGACGGTGCCTCAAAACTCGCTATACGCTTGCAGATTGATAAAAATAGTCCATGAACATTTAAGATACTTTATATTAAAATGATTGTCAGCTGGAAACACAAAGAATCAAAGATGAATGACGAGAGGAAGTGAAGTGTCAGAATATTGAGTTTTTTGAACATTTAACCGTCTTTTTTGCAAGTCATATCGTACATCCATTCTGATATCAGTCCCTCTTGACCCTGAAGCTGCAGGAGCTTGTGTGGGGGGGATAGGGAGAGGAAATAGGCGTCACACCAGGCACCCCAATCAAAACCCACTATCAACAGCGTCCGGCATGCAGCAGCTCCGCAAACTCTGCCTCTGGATTAAGGACGGGAGATGGGAATTACCGCCCCGGAAATTGATCAATTATACCACGCCACCTGAACGATTAAGAGCGGAGAGCATAGGCGAGACAGAAGCCGGCGGGCAGCCAATAATAATGGCGGGACGACGCGTGTGTTCTGTTTCCTGAGGACCGAGCCCACTTCCGCTCAGGGAACCTCCCATAGTCCGCCATTGTCCCGTCCGCCGCGCATCGGCGTCCGCTTCCAACTGGCCGTGCGTGAAAATCAAAGCCTTGCGGTTGAAAGTGAGATCATTGGGTGGATCTCAGAAGCGCTCGCTTAGGGACGTCCTGTTACAGAAATAAAAAACCAAACCCTCCAATTTAAAACCATTGGGAGAAGGTAGGAATTTGGCTTGAAATGGGATACATCCTCTCTTATATTATAACTACAAGGCGTGACTTTTTAACCGATAAAATATTTATCTTAGAAAAACAATCTGTTGGCGTAATGAAGGAGGACAACTCGACGCAAGGAATCATAAAATCATGCAATAAATGCATTTTTATCACAATCAGTTGCAACTAAAACGAATATTGGTTTGATGAAACTCTCAACTTTGCTTATCAATATGCCAACCCCTTCATTCCTGTAATAGATTTGACATTCTTCACAATTTACGAATTTTTTTTATTTTTCACCATTCTCTGCAAATCTTCCTATTCATTCCTCCTATTACTAATTTCAATGAGAATTTGATACCAAAAGATGTCCAAGAAGTTTAACTCTTAAGTTTACTTATAATTATTTTCTCTGCAACTTTTCGTACGACATATTCCTTGCTCATTTTTAACATCCAATCTCCCTTCGGTGACATTCAATCTATACTGTTTTCTTCATATTTTTATTTTCAACTTATATTTTTAACTTTTTTTTAGCAAGTAGTGCGTATAGAACCTTAAACGTACGCTGATTTTGACCACTTAATGCGGATACACAATTGTTCTTGAAGATTTGACTTGGCTGATAATTAAATTCCTTAAAGTTAATTAAAAAGTTAGATCACTTTTAAATTTAAGAAAATGGAGGTAATGAAAAAAATGGAGTGACTCGTAGTCTTTTGCTGGACACTATTTCACATATATCAATTTATTGCATTACACGATAAATACCATAGTACAATTAACAATGAAACCTGCTCCCTGTTTCACTTCTCAGTATTTTACCATACGCCACAAAAAACACACTAAATTCCCCAAACAGAACATAAACAAACACTCTTTGCGTTAGATATCAACATTTATAAACTACCCTGCGACACACTATGCCCATCACCTCCACACAACGCAGAAATTCACATAAACCAACACCTCCTGAAGAAATGTGAGCAACCACAATCCCCAGCCTTTCAGGTTAAAACAATCAGTCTAACAAACATCTTTACAACCAGCAAACCTGCTTGTGGTGAAAACGAAGTGAAAGGCTCCGTGCATGCACCTCCTCTCCTGTGACGCGTCCGGACCTTTCCCGCTGTACTTCACGGTACCTCGTGCGTCGCGGCGACACCCCGTGGTCCCTGCTTACTCTGACGACCGTGGGCCTGTGGATGTTGCCCCCCTTCCCTTACTATTAACTCCCACAAAACACTCAGTAAAAAAACTTTCCGTCGATAATCTTCATCCAACATTCGGATTAGCGTGGTTACTCGTGGCAAACGGTCGACACAATGGCCCCCGTCCAATTCCTAGCTCAGCGTGTTTATTCGTTGCAAGCCATCTAAACAATGAAAAACCCATCGGCTCGTCTGCCCCTCCTTTTAAAGTTACCTGCGGCGACCTAATATTATCCTTCTGGAAACGTCTTCTGTGTTCGAGATTTCTACGTATTGCAAAACTTATTTAACATAAGTAAATAAATCGCGCGGGTCTATACGTGGTTGGAATTTCCCTGCGCACACCAGAAAACATGGGGGGATGCGCTCTATTTAATATAATAAAATATACTTAGAATACAGCATGAAATTATTATAAATATATCATGACGTGAAGAAAACATCCACAGAACGAAAACACGTCACATTGTAGAAAAACAAAAAGCACTCAATCGCCGAGAACGCGTCGAACATGCAGTTAAACATATCCAGAACCAGAGTATGAGTATGTTACATGGTATTACACTTTAAATTAGCTCTGAGGGTGGGAATATACATCTGCAAAATGCTGGTGGAAAGAGGTGTTTGAATTCACAGATATAACCGAGATCAATCCTCAGCTTATATAGAAACTTTGGGATTTTGGCGACTCCAAGGTCCTGTGCCATATCTCTCGACGGAAAGCACCGAATGCAATAAGGTTTGTAAAATCCTACATTTCGGCGATGACGTTGCTAAAACACCTTTCCAATAGCATTGATACAACTGACCAAGTTTCTTGGGTAAGTGGAACTATTGGACATATAGCGGTTATTACAGTGCTCTGAGAGATGAGTGTACTATATCCTCAGGAGTGTCTCTCCGGTCTGTTTGGGAGATATAATCGGCCCGAATAGAAATGTAAAGATAATTTATGAGTTTATCTATCATAAAATTTAACATTCCAATACTTTATCTTTTCATACCAACTGAAGGTACATAATCGCCCAAAATGTCTTACTTTTTATGCTCTCTTTTCCCTATTTAAGATAGAACCATGTATAAATATGCTTTCTAAAATTGTAAAAACATGAAGTAACCTCAGCTGTGTAAAATATTTGTTTCCATTCATCGGAATTCTCAGTCGTTAACAAAATATACGCTCTACAAGGTTTTAACTAGATTCCTTGTTCTTACGCCATAAGCCTAAAATGCATTCCCAACTGAATAGTTTTTGCGATGATGTAATTGAGATAATGAGTAATTGATATATTTTATAAAATAGAAGAAAAATTATACACAAAACACCCAGTTTAATTTCCGACGAGACGAATTCGTTTGAAAATTCTCATGTTTTTAAATATAACCTCTGTATAATGAGTGGATAATCGTGCGATTTCATGGAAAACGCCTGGTAGATTTTGACGAATATTTCGGAAAGAACTACGGTAAGAAGCTAATATTTTGTTATCATTTGGTAATAGATATTTTGTTCTTCGTAATGAGACCAAATTAATCGAATTTTATGTGATATGATATCTCACTTGAGCTACCATAAAACCGCCGATAGAGAAGGGGTTTGCACAGTTTTTCTTCAAATAGATGCCAAGATTATGGCGATTTTTCTTTCTCCTCCACTCACTTGCTCATTTATAACAGCTGGAGAGTCAAGACAAACCAAGGCGAGAGAATGATTAGGCACAGCGCTCGGAGCACAGTCTAATGCGCAAAACAGACTTATCACTTAACCATTCAATGAGCACCATTTAGTTTCCCTTTACTGGCTACGCAAAAATAATTTTTAATCTTTTAAACATCCTTGATATCGTAAAAACTTCTAAACAAAAATCGTAACTTTGTATTGTTAGCTGGTGGCATAGGTCCTAAATAAGTCAGAATAATGGAAGTTTGATTAAGTGTAGCGCTAAATGACCTCTGTCGTCGGCGCACGCAAAATACAAACCAAATACTACTTACAATGGACGTGAGACCTTTGCAGGAGTTGGCAGGCAAGTTTAATGTGCAGCTACAGTTCTCACGGCCAATCTAAAACGCTCTAAAAATAAGTTCTTACATAGAAATTTCCCGAATCATATTAAAATAGAATGCAATTCCAAAATTCTATAATTTAAATTTCTAGGCTTAACATAGGTGTGCGGAAAACTAGTTATATAGCGATAAATTTCCTTTAAATTGGCTGCTCTCGGTTAGTTTCATGTCGCTGCATTTCATAGTCTAAATGTATACGATGGCTTTTTTCATGTTCTCACTCCACCAATACGGCCAGGTCATTCTACCAGACGAGCACGCGTGCTGCAATAAATTCTCCTAGTTCCCACCTTCATTTCCCCGTAGCTTTCGCCGTTGACATCCTAAACCTTTGGGCTTGATTTTAATTCGTAATAAATTCCAGCCTTTTAAAAACGATGCGGAAGTCACTCCTGAAAAATATAAAATGAACATGAAAGTGGGTAGGCGGAAACATGAATGTATTTACCCTCCGTCTCTCCCAACATTCATTCCACTCGACATCGACCATAAATTGCTATATTGCGTTTTTCAAGTTAGGTTACCGTCACGGGGAAACGACTAAAAATTTCGCTCCAGCAAAACGCGCAACCACGGTAATGACCACAGCGGAGTGCGTGCGAGTTTGTTGCGGGGATGGGAACGAGAGAAACGGAGGGAGAATGACCATGGGAACGGCTCCCACTATGTAATGTGACACAAAGTTTTCCGGACATATATCACAAGACCGCTGTTTACAATTCATTGAGAAATATATACGTTGGTTTTTCATTAGCTTTCCGTTCTACATCTGCGTGATACATCTACGTGATACCCTACGAGCCACCACAAGGGTGTGTGGCAGGGGGTGAAGATCACCAAACATGCACCATTGACATGCAAGTAGGATATTGAAATGAGACATGCTAGAAAATAGGGTCACATGGAGCTAGATGGTTAGTATCTACATAATAAGGAAGGGATTATTGGTTGTTATTACATGCATCATGCACTACAGACTACTCTAACTATATTTCACCTACCTATCCCTTGGCTACGCTGCCTATTGTTCTCTCTTATAGTACGAGGGAAAAATGACATTTTAAATCTATCAGTACGACAATCTATCTCTCTAATCTTGTTAATATGATCAAACCTAGCATAATACGCAGGGGTTCTCAATACACATCTAACGTCATTTGTGAACAACTGTGTTTCGAATTTACTTAAAAGGTTTAACCTAAATTTTAACCTGCGTTCTGATAGTAATTCCCATCCTAGTTCTTCTATTAAGCTCGTAACACTTATACAATTATCATAACGCCCTTTAACAAACCTAGCAGATCTCCTTTGCACGCGCTCTAATTCTTTAATCATACCTTCCTCGTACGGATCCCATACACTAGCGGCATATTCTAAATGAGGCCAGACAAGTGTAAAATAGCTTCTTTCTCGTACTCTCTCATCGCATTTGCCTAGAACCCTTTTTACTAATCCTAATCTACGGTTTGCTACACTAGTTATTTCCCTGATGTGTTTCCCCCATGACATGTCTTCAGTGTTGGTGACGCCTAAGTATTTAATTGAATCTACGTTACATATTTTGTTTTCTTTGATGCAATAATTATTTCGGGGAAAGCCATTCTTTTTCCAAAAATTCATAATCGCGCATTTCTTCAAATTTAATTCTAGTTGCCGTTGTATCAGTACTCCGCATATCCCCACCAGGGTCGGGTTATCGAAAACGGTACGCTATCTCTCATGGTTGTCCTTTTAGAAGGGATCCCAGCACGAGTAGACTAGTAAAAGCAGGTCCAGAATATTACTATGCTTTGATTTGTATGTAGAGATACAGGAGAAAATGCGACAAAACTGACCGGTAGAGCGCTGATCCACCATCAGGCCAAGCTACTCGCGGTGAGGGTACTGCAAAAGCTGGTAATCTTACAAAATCCACTGAAACTTATAAATTTGGTATTATCAGGCTTAAATTTTTATGAGTGAAAGACATACTACATTATCTGTTTTCAGTCGTTGCATGTGCAAATGAATGGTGGGAAGTCACTAGCAAAAGTGCATATATACGAAGGGTTGAAGTTCACCATGGATTATTGACATTGATGAACATTTGACTCGACCGGGATTCGATCACAGACCTACTAATCACTGGTCAGGTGTACAAGCCGGTTACATCGTGGCACCGCGACATCCACATTGACAGTGGCTAATAGTTGATAAGCTCGAACATCGTCTCCAGTGCCACAGAGTGGACTTCAGGCGCCAAAACCTAGTTCGCACTAGTACCCGTCGAAATTTGCCTGGAAGGAAGGCTTGGTCAACCTGCTAAAACATCTGACCGGCAATGGAGATATCCGAATACTAATCCCATTCTAGTAAAGGGATTCATTCAGAACAAATTTCATCCCTTGATCCACTTATAGAATAACGACACTTTGAACTAATCCACGCTTTAAATTTACGACTGCGACCGGTTTCATTTTGATAAGGTATCTTCTAGCCAGAAGAGAAATCTCAACAAACACTTAAGGCCGCTTTACACTCTACAATTTATTGTATAAACGAATGAGAAAATTCTTTAAAGAGAAAAATTGTGCCGTGTAAAGCGGCAAATTGTATGATTATCTGAATGGCTTAAAGAGAAATAGAATCTACTCTAATTCCATTAATTTTCTTGGGCAATCTGTGAAACATTCATTTGTGCAATAAAATGTACCGTGTAAAGCGGCGTTAAGAGCCACTATTCAAAATGACCACCGTAATTTGTTCTACTAAATATCAAAGGATAACCTCAGAGGGTCAAAGTTACCGGGGAAGGTGGAAATTTTTGAATAAGGTTGGACCATCAACAAACAGAAAGGTCGACGTATGCAAGAATGGAGCATCATGGAGAAAATATTTAAAAGTGAGCCAGTTTTCTTGGCCTTACCGCGATAACTATGTTCTTTGACTACATGTATCCCTAATGGGAATGGAGAGATGTCATTTAAGATTTTATTAGGCCAGATAAACGTATAAAAACCACTTCCATCGGAGCTCATCGCTGCAATTATCTGAAGAAACACCGCTGTCTTCCTTAACCATATTCCAAATGATATTCAAGAGACTAAAAAAATCTGATCGAGTAATCCAACAATAATCTTAAGCGCGTGGCGCTTAATTAAGAGAAAAATATTACGTACCCTTTATTTAATTTTTTATCAGCAGTGAATAAGTAAACGAAAATGCATTGAAAAGTTTGTTTTTGAATTAATATGTATAGAAGTAACCACCACCAACATGTATTTTTGACATACACTTGCACCTAAATACATGTAGTGGTAACCGAATAACTTGTGAAGTGATGCGATTTTTAAATATTTTTTCAAATGACTACGGTTATTCTCTTAATGAAGCTCAATTAATAGTGTGATTCCGCTAAAAATATTTATTTTTGTAAGGAAAGTATTTTTTCCGCCATTTCTCTCGCCCTCTCTTTCGCTTTTCCCCCCTCGTTTGTTCTTACTCCTCACCGACCACAGCGTCACCTATGTTGTTGCGGGACTCGAAACTGGAGGGACTAGTAAACGAAGCATTTCAGGATATCTAAAATGGGCTGGGGATTCAGTATAACGAGCTAAAATATTGAGGGAGCAGTTGGTGCAAATAAACTTTAATATGATCGAAGAAGGGACAGGTGGCCTGAGGTCGGTGCTAGAGAGTTCTCGCAGATCGGGTATTCGGCGGTTGGAGAGAGGATTGCTGAAACATTGGGAATAAAGTGCCCCCATAAACTCCACTATCCAGAGAAAAATACGTGCTACTCTCTCAAACCAAGATCTCGGCGCTCTTACCCGAATTACCAGTAACTAGCATCCAGGCGAAAGCTTCCCATCATCAGTAGTCATGATTAGCTTGTTGGTGCTCTCCGCTTCACTCTATACTTTGTAAACCGCTATATTCCCACCTAATTGTATGTACCTTGATATCCATGATGGATTGCCACCTGTATTCCATTATTGGTCTTCCTCTGTAGCTCGTCTAATTGATTTCTTCTTCCGATATTGTTTCCAAGAGAAAATTGTTTCGCTCTATGTATTTGTTCATGCATGAATGTGAATCACGGACATTAGGGAAGAGGGAAAGAAATGGAATCGATGTGCGAATTTCCACAGAGAAAAAATCATCCGCCTTGACCGGGATTCGAACCCGGATCCCTCGATTTCCGGCCGAGTGCTTTAGCCAGTTAAGCTACCGAGGCGTCCTCTTTGCCGGTGGATTTTTCGCATTCGCTTCGCACATTTGTGCATTGCGGGTGACTCCGTAAAAAGTGAAACTCCGTGGCTAGTCCCGGATAGCTTAAAATTTGTCAATGGAATCGATGTTTGAAAAATGTGGGTGTGGAGAACGATGGAAAAAGAAAGATGGGTGGATAAGGTGAGAAATGAGAAGGTCTTAAATAAAGTGAAGGAAGAAAGATCGGTCATAAAGGAAATAATAAAAAGGAAAGGTAACTGGTTGGATCATGTGATTAGAGAGAAAAACATATTAACAGTGGCATTAGAAGGTTCAGTTGAGAGAGAGAAAAAGAGAGGAAGAAGAAGAATTAAATAGATGGATGAGGAGAAGATCAGCAACTACAATGTGACTAAAGAGAAGGTTAGGGACAGAAGGGGATGGAGGCAGCAGTGGTGCATGGGACCTGCCATCAGGCAGAGCAGCAGATGATGATGATGTGTTTAAATGTTCGTTTCTGCTGCTTCCCTGAGTTCTCCCTATACTTATTTCCTCTTCAAAACTTCATAGAACTTTCTTGTTGTTGATTCTATTCATCCATACAATCTTTTATAGTCCTCGAATAGACCACATTCTAATGATTCCAATCTCTTTTGCTCTGCGAATCAAACTATTTAGGGTTTACTGTCATATGCTTGTGCCAGGTGCTTCTGTATTTACAGGCTTGTGTCACTGCCTGTCAGCAATCTCCTCTTCAGTAAGAATGCTTTCATTGCTTGAGCTCTGCTGCTTACAATGCAATTTTTCGCGAATATGTTAAATCAGCAAGAAAAAGTGTTTAGCGTAATGCCTTCCGACTTATATGTATTTTCAAGGTTCAAAATAATTGGTCTTGTTATTTTTTTAACATTTACACCTCTAGTCTAGTGATTTTACCAAGAGATATACAAATACCTACATTTGGTGATTCATGAAACTAATGGAGGCCTAAAAATAAATACTTGTGGCATGAATTAGTGGGAAATATTTCAACCTATGAGTAGCTTCTATATCCATAAAAAATTTTTATTCAGGACTTCGTTATTTCTTTAACAGAGTACTATTATTCCTCTCCAATTTCCATTATAAATAGGCTATATCGATATAGGTCAGAAAATCATGTCTCAACGACTCCCTTCAGATTTATGGAAACGTTTTTGTCCGCAACATTTTGAGATATATCCTCATTGGTGATTCAATTCGGTATTTTGACCTTTCTAATTCTTCGATCGACGAGAGAATATCTGTACATTCGGATATTTTCTCGTTGGTTGCCAATATCCTCCAAGCTATACTGCAAATTAATTCAATGCTTTATATACCTAAATTGTTTGATGAAGTTCTTTTTAACTGTCACGTTAGTGCGGGTAGTTGTCTATAAATTCCTCTGATGGTATACTATATTGTCTCAAACTTCTCTGATTACTACATATTTTTTTCAATAGAAATTATTGATTTGCCTGCCTGGGACATATGTTACGCTACTAATCCTTTACGATTAAGAATTATGCGGGAATACATTCACGCAAAACGCAGCAGCTAAAACTGTTAAAGTTTAACATTAATGTTAATAGTCAAGCTCTTAACAGGAACGAATACGCAATATATGATTATAGAGTAGGATGTGTCTTTATGTAATTGGTAAATATGGAAAAATATTTTGTCAAGGTGTATATTTTATGGTACCAAGCCATCAAAGAAAAAATAAACAATGTTTCAATGTAAATCATTGCTAGTGATCCAACTTCCTAGATAGTAAAATTCATCTGATTGCTCCATTATTTGACTATACACATTTGAGGGTAACTCGTTTTTCCTGATACCATCCATAAACCATTATTTTGGCTTTCACCGCCTTACTATGTATGACATGCCCCAAACATTTAGGTTTTTCCTACAAAGCTGCTGTCACAAGATCTAAATATCCTGTTTTATTCGAATGCCATCTTTGCCATAGCTAATAAATCCAGAGTTGCTTATTTCTTTCCACCGTCATGATGATCTGACTTTTCGGTCTGTGTTTTTCGACTTAAATGAAAAAAAAACATTCTTTAAACATTTGCAACATTTTAAGTGTAAGTTTTATTTTTCCAAGCCCCTTAGATGACCTGAGCTTCATTTGCTGCATGCGAAATTTAGGCGTTTTTATATTTAAATATGATTCTCCGAATTTTCAACCCAACAATCTAGCTAAATATTTGCCTACTACCATTATGATAGTATGAAATATATAATTTTTCCGTATAGAACTAATACCTACTTGACGTATTATTTCGGATAATTATGAAATGTAGATGAGGAGCCTTTGGGTTAAGCTTGAAAATATTGCATTAAATTATCAAAAATTAAATACTAAATGCCATTTTGTCACTTTTATCCACAGATATCGCTAATATGAACAGAAAAAAAAGTTTGGCTCAGATATACCCATAGACAATGATCACTCAATGTATCTCACTCTACAGAATCTATTATATAAAAGGCACCGAGTCCCAACTCTTCGATAGTCTTTTCTGTATTACTAGCTGCCCAACCCTCCTATTTCTCGCGGCCAAACTTAAGCAACCGAAAATTCAAGGCCCGACACGGCACAGCGGATACGGGAGGCAGAGCCGATGGCCGAGCACACAAAATACGAGTCCCTACCTCCCCGCCCTCCCCCCCCAAATCCACAAGCGACCGGGTACCGGAGGCGAAAGGCAGGGAACCAAATTTTCACTCGTCCCCTAACCGTATATGTTATAAACCTTTGGAGACCACAACGGGCCTGGGCCCGGGTTCTCCCTTGTTTCGCCACCGAACTGCGGCAGTTGAAAAGTGTCGTGCGGTTCAGGGAATGGGAGGAAGCCGAGAGGCTCGCCGCCGTTTGGAAAGTGGGATGGGCCCTGAATAATAGATGGCGACTGGGGACGCGTGTACGGTACAGGTAGCCAATTGGGCCGCGTGGCATTGTGTGTCTGAGGAAGGGAAAGAGAAGAGGGAGAGACAAAATATATATTTGTTCGAAGACTATAAAAGAAGCGTGGAAAGGCGGGGGCAAAGAAATATACCCACGAAAACATGCGTTTAAATGTGTCTGTCCGAATTTCCAACTCGGTAACGCATCAGGTGCACAGATATAACTGAAAATATCACGGACACATCAGGTGAAAATATATATATTTTTCGTAGACTATAAAAGAAGCGATTAAAGGCAAGGGGAGAGAAATATACCCATGCAAACGTGCGTTAAAATATGTCTGTACGAGTTTCTAACTCGGTAACGCATCAGGTGCATAGATATAGCTGAAAATATCACGGGCGCATTAGGTGAAAATATATATTTGTTCGAATACTAAAAAAGAAGCGAGGAAAAGCGGGGGCAGAGAAATATACTCACGCAAAGATGCGTTTAAATCTGTCTGTACGAGTTTCCATCTCGGTAACGCATCAGGTGCACATGTATAACTGAAAATATCACGGGCGCATTAGGTGAAAAGATATATTTGTTCGAATACTAGAAAAGAGGAGAGGAAAGGCGGTGGCAGAGAAACATACCCACGCAAACATGCGTTTCAATTTGTCTGTACGCGTTCCCGACTCGGTAACGCATCAGGTGCGCAGAGGTAGATGGAAATAACACGGATGCATCAGGTGAAGAGGTTTCCCCAATGCTCGCAGTAAATCATTCAACACAAGTGGTGGCATTGACTACAGATGAAGCAATTTTCGTCAAATAACGAGCTCTTAGAATACTGTAAATATCGTTTGAGACACTGAAACAGGTCGGATTTCTTGTGCTTCCTTCTTTTAATGAAAATATTTTTGGTAAATACGATAAAGCCTTTTTCCCTTTTGACTTAATTAGACACTGCTATACACACTTTAATACATGCAACAACTTGGATAGATACATTTTTCATTGTTGATCGCTTGTGCTGTTCTTATAATACCTATACTTAATTGCTGATGTCGATTGTATTTCATGATTTATCCGGCATTTCATTCCTCGCAATTTCAATGTACGTATTGCAAGGCATTCTGAAGCAGAAGATATTTTCTTGATTGTTCCTGCTTGCCCATTTCCTTTCCTTTAGCCAAAATTTTACACATAGCAAACATGCATTAAAATAGGTGTCAATGGAAAATCATGACCACTCAATACAGTGAGAGCGGCTTCAACTTCGTTTAGAGCAAAATACACGCAGAGCCACCTCTGGTGCTTTCTTAATTGTATGGACCCTAGTATTTACATTGATTATTCTTTCCTTGATATGCAGCTCTCACAAAAGTTTCTGGCACTGCAGAGTGTAACATTTTGGGACATGGGCTTCGGAATGTCAAAATAAGGGAGGAAGTTACGGAGGCTCGGATAGGAATCGTTCCTAATTGCTGGAAACAGAGGCACTTTAGGAATAAGGATGGCTCACCACTAACTGCGGTAAAGTTTCTACTCGTTTACCATTATGCCTCAAGAAGTAATCGAGATGGTTGATTTTAAGTACTTACCAACTAGCCTTGCGTGTTCTAGCAAAAGTTCCCGTCACTTCACGTGGACGATTTTGAGACATAGGATACATCTACATCTACATCTACGTAATACCCTGCGAGCCACCACGAGGGTGTGTGGCAGGGGGTGAAGATCACCAAACATGCACTATTGCCATGTAAGTAGGATATATAATGTAGACATGCTAGAAAATAGGGTCATAGTTTATTAGTTACTACAGTAGATTATTAGTTATTGCAAGTAATTGCAGTAGTTATTACAATAGAATATTAGTTACTACGGTATAGTACAGGTTAAAATCTACATAATAAGGAAGGGATTATTGGTAGTTATTACATGCATCATGCACTACAGACTATTCTAACTATGTTTCACCTACCTATCCCTTTTGCTACGTTGCCTATTGTTCTCTCTTATGGTACGCGGGAAAAATGACATTTTAAATCTATCGGTACGACAATCTATCTCTCTAATTTTGTTAATATGGTCAAACCTAGCATAATACGCAGGGGTTCTTAATATATATCTAACGTCATCTGTGAACAAATCGGTTTCGAATTTACTTAAAAGGTTTAACCTAAATTTTAACCTGCGTTCTGATAATAATTCCCATCCTAGTTCTTCTATTAAACTCGTAACACTAATACAATTATCATAACGACATTTAACAAACCTAGCAGATCTCCTTTGCACGCACTCTAATTCTTTTATCATACCTTCCTCGTACGGATCCCATATACTAGCGGCATATTCTAAATGAGGCCTGACAAGTGTAAAATAGCTTCTTTCTCGGACTCTCTCATCGCATTTGCCTAGAACCCTTTTTACGAATCCTAATCTACGGTTTGCTACACTAGTTATTTCCCTGATGTGTTTCCCCCATGACATGTCTTCACTGATGGTGACGCCTAAGTATTTAATTGATTCTACGTTACATATTTTTTTTTCTTTGAAGCTATAATTATTCCGGGGAAGGCCATTCTTTTTCCAAAAATTCATAATCGCGCATTTCTTCAAATTTAATTCTAGCTGCCATCTATCACACCAATCATCAATCGCATCTAAATCCTTAGCTAAACACTGTCTGTCCTCTTCATTTCTAATTTCTTTATACACTACTGCATCATCGGCAAAAAGACGGAGCTTGCTATTTTTTACTACACTATTCAAGTCGTTTACGTACAGAAGAAATAAAATTGGGCCTATCACGCTTCCCTGGGGAACACCCGATGTAACTTTTACTTCGCCTGAGCTGACACCATCTAATACCACCCTTTGAACGCGTTCATGTAAGAAATCTCCTACCCAGCTTACTATATTACTGTCTATTCCGTATGATGCTAACTTCGCGAGTAACTTACAGTGGGGAACCTACGAGGATACGGAACATTCACAGTTCTGTGAAACGGGGATGGAAGGTTGTCCAGACTGCAGCATTTTTAATTTATGTCAACAAATTTTCTTCGAGACTTGGTATGACTCACAGCTACCTGCCGTCTGGTTCTTGTTCGTGTCACAATGAAACCTTAATTATCGGTGGTAGTGAAACATGGGTATGTCAGAATAGGCATATGAGTAGTCTAAACGCGGAAGATATGAGTTATCGGAGGAGTTTTTGCGGTAAAAGTAGGATGGATAGGGTCAGGAATGAGTGGGTAATAAATGAATGTTGGTTAGATGCTCCGGTAATGAACATATATGAAAGAAATGTGGTTGGTTTGGCCATGTTGAGAGAATGGATGAGAGTCGAATAACGAAACAGATATATAAAAGTGAAATGAATGGTGCGAGAGGGAGAGGTAGGTCGAGAAAGTTGTATTTGAATGTGGTTGAGGAAATTCTTAGGAGGAGGAATATTAGGAGTCTTAAAAAGAGGAGGGCGTGTATGAGAATAAAAATAAAAAAGTTTTGTAAAGTGATATCATCTCACTGCCATTAATGGAATCTTTTTCAGCGTTTGAATTCATTATTATAAAAACAATGATTCTTCATTAAATGGCCAATGGCCTAGTAACATTTTTACACCATTCGATGGTAAATGTCATATTTTATAAAATATGTTTAAATTAAGTCAAGTTATCGAGTATGGCAAAAATGAGAGTTCCTCCTTAATATAGGGTCCCTAGTACCGTCAACGGCGATGGGTGATTTTAAAAACTTCTAATAATGATATACTTTATTCTTCCGTTGGTCACATGACATAGAACTTGGTAACGGAAATAAAAGTATACCAGTATATACTTACGTACTCATTTACCACTTACATATTTGAACTTTTTTACAAGTTGTCACATAGGAACTCATTAACACTAAAATAGTTTTTCTGTAGCAACAGGTGTTTAAGTTAATTTTTAAAACCAATCATAGTATATTTAGATTTTATATTGGTGGGTAATTTATTGTACATGATAGAGGCAGAATGACGTTGACCATTTTTAGATATTGCCAATGCTTGACTTGTTATGTGAACATTCACACTGCCACAAGTATGGTACGCATGAATAGAGGAATTTATTTGGAATGAAGGAGCGTTTGTTTTAACTAATAAGGAACATTGAAAAGTGTAGAAGTCCGGAAAGGTCACTCTGGCATCATATGCATGGTACCTGTAGGAAAAACTTGCTCCTTAGCGCCCCCATGAGATTCACAGTGGAAGAGAACGCCTGGGTAGCTTAACTAATTAGAGCACTCGGCGTGAAATCAAGGGATCTGGGTTCGATTCCCAGTCCAGGCGAATGATTTTTCCACTGTGAATTCCACATAATTATTAGTTTGAGTTTCTGGGACAGTGGCCTCCCCAGAGTGTTAATGAAAAGCTTTGCCATAGCCTTTACAGATCTCTTCTGAATAGAGAAAACTTTATTTGCAGCATTAAAGTTACTCCCAAAGACGATTCCATAAGCTAAGTATGATTGAACTAGCCTAGTAGCCTTACATTGTAACTTATTTGACGAAGTAATAAGGTTCCTCCACCAAACACTACCTCTCTCTCCCCTTCCATCCTCTTCCTTCAACCGCTCTACTTCTACCTCTCCTCCTCGTAGCGCAGGTCTGTGCCAGGAACTTTTCCGTCTGCAACACTTCTTTTTCGCGAAGTAGTCTGGCTTCTCAACCTCACACCCTCTCGTTGCCTCTCTTTCTTTCTACTCGGCCTTTTCCTTTACCTCCTCCATGACTACTTCCCGTCCTCACCGCACAGATCTGTACCAGAAATTTTTCCAAAATCTATAACAGTCATTCGAGAGCAGGGGTAGTTTTCATATACATTTAGTTGCGCGCTATTAATTAGTCTTTCCATTCAATGTTATCTACCTCAAGGGAGATCCGTCCATTGCTATCAACCGACAGCTCATAATTTCTTATTAATGACCAAGAAATTGACTTTTACGAGCTGATTTTAAGCGTGTTTAACAAATATGATATAATTTAGTGTATCTTTTCCTTTTTTGCCTCATTTGCTTGTCAAAAATGACTGAATTTTTATATTTCATTCTTATGAAATCTTTTATCTTAAGGAAAAGCTAAGAAATATTTGTAAATTAACATGTTACTCGACCAAGGTTTACCACCAATATCCCTTATGTCCGTACTGCACGAGACTTAATCCAGCAAAATACAAAATAAGCCTAAAAATCAATAAGATTCAAAGAAAATCTGCACGCTTCGTTAAAAACTGCTACAAGTGAACATATAGTGTCTCACAACTAGTAAAGACTCGGAGGCTCCACGCTAGGCTTAGATTGCTTGAGAAATTCAGAACTGGTGTGTTTCAGAGCGACGCAGAGAATGTTTCATGACGCCTCACTACATCTCTTAGTCTGACATAAGCGATAAAATAAGAAAGATACATTGCCAAACAGATAGGTACAAAAACTCGCTCTTTTTGTGAACAATAAGCGATCTCAATAAAAACTGAGCTCCTCTAAATGCACTTCAATAATACACGTCACCATTTCACCACCCAAAACCTTATCCCTTATATGTTTACACGGCTTGTGACCTAACACCCCCTGCCACACGCCCATGCGGCGGCTTGCAGGGTAATATGTAGATGTAAAGTATATAACCCGGTATTTATCTATTAAAAATATTCATCGCTGCCCTAGGTTTCAAGTCATAACTGAACATTTACAAGCGGAGAAATAATATTATCATTGACACCATATTATATAACTTTGATATTTTTACTAACCATCACGTTGAAGTTGATGATCAAAATACTGATATTTTCATCTTAAGATGTTTTCACTACTAGATAGTAGCTACATTAGAGTAATGGAGGAAGTGATTTCAAAAATTGATGGTTTTTGAAAGGTTCTATATATGTTGGGAATGCCATAGTACAGACTTTCAAGAGTGAGTTTTCATTCAATATCAGAAAAAAGATACGAAACATAATAGACAGAGGGCGTAAAGAGGATAATAGAAGTAAGAGGGATTGAGGTTAAGAAGTATGACCGAACAAAGAGGCATAGATGAAGATAGGTGATATACGGCAGCTCAGCCTGTAAGTAAATTCCTTGCTTTGATCGACAAGAATCCAACGGTAAGATACACCCTCTGCTCCATGTTCACGTCAAATCCTGAGGTAGCCTATTCACACATCTTGCGCAAGAGTGGAACAGCCAAATAAGATGCCACAGATCTGTTATTTTTAATAGTTTCCCTACTTTTACGAAATGACACCTAACGCAGTCAAGTTTATCTTTTATTTTTACCCTGGAAAACAGTAGATCCAGCGCTTGGATTACCTCGTGGAACTCCGAGGATTATTCACATCCGAGTATTAGTTCCACGATTCAAGTCAACAACTAACTTAACTAATTTAATTTTTTCCATAGATATTGACAATATAATTTCATCTAGCGGTTTTTCTACTTCAATCATAAAAAAATTAGAGGCTATACTCATTAAAAGTTGATCGCTTATAGCGTAGAACAATTTAATAAAAAGAGAATCCGCAAAGGAAAGTACATACCACGTAAATAGGACAACTTATACGAGCTAAGTTGAACATTTACGAGCTTAGAAATCACTCCTAGAATGAAGTTAGAGTAAATGTTACTCGATGTAAGTTAAACATACCCACAAGTTATTTTTTAAACCATAGTCGTTTGTTAACACTCTCCGCAAAAGATTGACTCATGCGATTTTGTGGCAAAAAAATCATACATCTCCATATAATATTTTTCCACATAAATGATGCATGACGGACTGTCTAGTCCAATGAACTATGCATAAAAAATCAACTTGTCCTGGGCGATAAAGGAACTAGGTCAAAAGGTATGCATGGTTCTACCTTCCCGAGAAATAAAAAAGTAATTTTGCGATCGTATCAAACCAGGGTAAGCTCCATTGAAAATTGTTTTTGAAATGGGTACCCAGCAAAATAAAATATCCTCGATAATGCATGCTAGAAAAACGTTTTGCCTTTAAAAACCGTGTCATTTTATTATCGCGCGGCATCACATGCGTCATTTGTACCATCCACTGTCTCCATAACATTCTCCACAAGAATGACCACCGTTGCGGTCAAGAGCTTCACATGGGCGAAATAGGAGACCTTTATTGACGCGTCGCCAGACCTGAAAATCAGCCACGCCATATAATAACCCGGTGGGAAACTGCATTTTCCTGAAACGAAGTAATTTCACGGTCCGCTTCGTACGGTATCTTTTGCCACGGGGAGGAAAACGGGCTTACTGAACGGTTAATATTTGAATTGTAAAAAAAATCGAATCGTGCAGGATAGATTATTTACCGACGGCAGATAATTTTGTACGATTCAAACCAGTATGGATAAGAATTAAAGTTATATCAAGGGTCACCACGCTGTGGGCACAATAGCAAATTCTTAAAAAAAACAATTGGTACCTTCCATTTTTTCTAGTATTGTGTTCATAAGCAAATCAACTAAGCATTTGCTTCCCATTCCCATTAGACCTTACACACACTTCAAAACAGCTTGAAAGTAGAGTTGATATGCGTTTGCTGTCCTTGTGTTGATTTTCCAATTGGAATTAAAACATACATAATGTAAAGGTGTCGATAATTCCTTTATAGAAATGCCGTACACCGGCGGGAAGTCGGTACAGTTTTTGAGGTTCACTAGGTCTGTATGATACTACGGATAGCAAAGGGAGGATAGCCCAAGCTAAGAAGGCGTTCATATGAAAAACACAGCTGCCGTGCTCAAAGAATATAGATTTTCAAACCATGAAACAGCATGTGAAAACATTTGTGTGGAGAGTGGTACTCTATGGATCGGATCCATGGACAATTGGTAAAGCTGACCAGAAAAGACTAGAAGCCTTCGAAACCTGGTGCTAGAGAAGAATGCTGAATATAAAATGGACGAAAAAAATAAGAAATGATAAAGGTTACAGAAGAGTATAGGAGAAAGGGACCATATGGAACACCATACAGAAAAAAAACCACATGGATTGGACACATCCTGAGGGACAAATGGTTAAGAACATAATTGAAGGTAAAATGGAAGCAAAAAGCCCCAAAGGAAGACCCAGGAAAAAGTTGTAGGACCAAATAAAGAAGGCAGTATTTAGGAAAATATACCAGAAGGTAAGGGCACTAGCTTTAGATAGGGAAGGGTGGAAGGCTGCAGTCAATCAATCTTAAGATTGAACAACCAATGATGATGAGGTCTGTATGGACTTCTATCTATGGACTATACTATCTTCACGCAGCGAGGAGGGTTGAATATGGAATATTAACTTCTTTCGATGAAGACGTGTAGAAAAAGACATTTATTTCAATATAACCACATTTGTTTCATATTTAGACACCACTTAAAAATTCTACAGCTAGGTAAATGATCTTATCACACCTCTTTGTTCGTTAGATTTCCCAAAGCAAATAGTTGGCCACTTCTCAAAACCATTACAATATTTATTGAATCATTTGATAGCAATCGTGTTGTTGCCTCCTCAAGGTTTTCTTGAAGATAAACCTTTACCAAAAGATTTTGGTGGGGGTAGGGGATTTAAGACGGGGGGAGGGATTGGGGGGGAATTCAAGATTGGTAAATTTTCAAGTCTTTCAAGAGAAATTAGCAACCGCAGAATTTTTACTAATATTGTTTATATTCCCTCTAATTTTCAATGTAATCACTTCAACTTTATAACGCCAGTGACATGAACTAAGCAGTGTAAAATAATTTCCCCGTAAACATTGAATTTTCGAGTGTGTAATGTTGCAAGATTTTTTCTATATTTAACCCTTAGCTACTATCGTGGTTTCTGGCCACGTACACACTATCTTCGGTTCTTTTTTGATCCAATTTTTTCAAATTGCTCGTAAACATCAACCGTCACCTCACTGTTTCAAGTTAAACTGGCCTGCTCCCCCTCTCCCCTAGGATTACATTGTAGCCAAGGTTAATAAGAGCGGCCGTCTTACGACTACAAAAAAGAACAAATTCAGAAAAGTCTTTTCGACCGGTCGTCTTATCGTCGGGTCAAAAAAGTCTCGACAATAGCAGTTAAGGGTAAATATTGTAGGGCCTATTATAGTGGTAAAATTAATGTAGAGGGTGGCTTGTAATGTAAGAATCTAGGTTATTCTTACCATTTACTTCCCTTTAAATCTATTCTATCCAGTAGATCATCTGATACTAGTAGAACCATTCATGGTTGTTGGTAGGCTATCAATTTACGCTGCCCTTCTACAACGAGCCCTTTATTTACCCTTACTGACCTCCAAACCTTTCGGTTATAGAGTCTAAATAGGCCTTGTGATACCTTTTTCTGTGTCGTAACCGTTTTCCCAAACGCTAATCACTCTAAAAGGGCAAGACTCACAGTTACTGTTCTCAGATCGTACTCCATCGATAAACACTACAAACCAAGAAACAGTATGTTAAATGATTCGTGTCAAGCGTAGCACTTCATACATCGGAAGCATGGGCAATTGGAAAAACTGACCAGAAAAGACTTGAAGCCTTCAAAATCTGGTGCTGGAGAAGGATGCTGAAGATAAAATGGATGGAAAAAAGAAGAAATTATGTAATTTACTGAAGATTAGAGGAAGAAAGGACTATATGGAACACTAAACAGAAAGGGTAATGAAGCTCAAACGATTTCATACTGTCTACTAATTTTTATTTCACCTCTTACAATACGTGTTTCGACTGACTTACAGTCATCATCAGGCAAGACTGCCTGATGACTGCTAGGCAAGACTGCCTGATGATGACTGCAAGTCAGTCGAAACACGTGTTGTAAGAGGTGAAATAAAAATTAGTATACAGTACGAAATCGTTTGAGCATCATTACTCATTGTGCTGTTCTACAATATATCGCCTAAGAAAGTGGAGTTTATTCACTAAACAGAAGAGAGAACCACATGGATTGGAGAAAACCTGAGACATAAAGGGTTTTAGGAAAATATAATTGAAGGAAAAATGGAGGGAAAAGCCCCCAGAGAAAGACCCAGGAATGAGTTCATGGATCAAATAAAGAGGACAGTACATAGGGAGAGATACCAGAAGGTAAGGAAACTAGCTTTAGATAGGGATGGATGGAGGGCTGCAGTCAACCAATCTTAGGATTGAACAACCAATGATGATGAACACTGGTGATTTAGAGCACCTGAAAAATTATGAATTTTGACATTCGTGTGAAAAAAGGTCTCTTGCGTATTCCACCGCGTTAGCAGCTCTATGTCTTCTGACGTTTCGAAGAGCGGCTTGCTCTCCTCTGAAGATGAAGAACGAGTGATTCGTCGAAACGTCGGGAAAGATGGGGCTGCTTACTCGTTGGAATACCCGAAAGGCCTTTCTTCATCGGATACGCCGGAAAAATCTAAGACCATTCATTTCCAGCCATGTCGTCTACCTCGTGAGCGTCCTTGAAATATAACGCGAGCGCATGGGTTATGGAGCACCGTATTTTCGCTCCTGAATTTATAATTTCGACTATGCTTTTCAATGCAATACGAGTTAAATTTATGAAGAGAACGCTTGACCAGTCATTACAGGTAACAATTTTTAATGCTAAAAAATTCTATGAAATGTGAATTATGTCGCAATTTCATTATTTGCTTACTCAAAAATTATATTTAGGGCGGCTTGTCACTGATTATTTTATGGTCAAATTACTTTGGTCGGCATAGAAAATTTATCAGCATTAAACTTTTAACGCATCCAATAAATTATGCACATTCATTTGATTTAAATGGAGACTTATTTGATTCAATGCATGTTCTCACATATGTAGTCGGCATTTTCGGGTCACCGCTAACCAAACAAAGTCAATCGATACGGACGAACGATATATACTTAATTCCATAGAGTTTATTCATTAAATTATTCCAACGGCGTAGATTAAAAAGTACATTTTTATAGCAGCATATTTGTTCTGCAGAGCTGAAACTTTTCTTCTATTTGAGACCTAGAGTAAGCAAAAGCCCACAATCAAATTGAACTTCCGTCCCTGGAATATTGTATATACAAATAAAACCGAATTTATGGAGAGATAATTAAGTAATTTTTGAATGTTTCAAGCTTAGCTATGAGAAAACACATTTCCGACGTGGGTGATAAAAAATTTATACCTTTCCTTTGGTATTTAATTATTGTATGAACAAGGTACAACTACTACTAACGCATTGGTGATCTTTGATGCACAGTAACTAACAGCAAACTATGCTCCTGCTTGTGGCACTAATCGTTGAACCTTTTTATAAATAAACCAACATTCAATAAATATCATTAAAGAGTAAGGGTCTTAGAGGTAATAGAGATGATTCCTTACTTATGGCATTTCTCCTGCTGGCTTACATGCTTTTCGCAGGTAATAGAACTATTTTATTGCAGAACTATTTCTGTATTCATTTTGAGGGCGTATTTGTGCGAAAAAATAATATTTATTCATAGATGACCACTAAGGTTTCATATTTTTGGTGTAAACCAGACACTGCAAATTATCTCAAGTACATTTAATAGGGGTTATCTTCTCACCTGGAAAGTGTGTGAGCGACATTTTTTCATTTATTTCTTCTTGTGCCCACACTCAAATCATCTACGTGATAAAGCACATTGTTAGTAAATTATAGACATTTAAAGATCAATATTAAACGCAAAAATACTCTGTGAAAGTTTATCCTCAAATAGTAGGTGAGAAAATGTTCTTGTTGCGACAGCAGAAATATATTATTGTTAATTTAAATCAAAATAACTTTGCACAGCTTAAGTACACCTTCCATAATTTAAAGCACAAAGCCAATATCAAGCTTTAAAGATTATATTTGGGATAGAACTTTTAATTTTATATAATATTAAACAAAATTAATCCCATGAAAATTATACGAGTTACAAGTCGAATGATACAAGGCGTATATGCTCCTCAGGTTGTCAGTGACGAGGCGGTGGTTCTCTTAGCGCCTGCGCAGTGACACATAAGACAACCTTATGCTCAAGGGACTTGAGTGTAAATATAAAACACATTCTTAATCGTGTTTTATAATGTATTTAGTTAAAAAGAATAATAAAATAGCATCATGCATGCTATTAAACCTCCAAAACCCTTCAAAAAAATAATGAGAGGTAGGGCAGAGAATATTATAAATAGTAATGGATTGTTTTCGCTAAAATACAATTCTTTATATGAAAGATGTTTGATTTTTATACATAGTTTTCAAGTAATTTTTAATAATCTTTGCATGTCAGAATTTCTCTTGAGGTATGAAGATGAGGCAATGTTGAAAGGTAGACTGGACTTTGAGCTTGCGTTAAGGTAGTTCGAGTGAGATATTTCCCCAGTCATAATGGTGACCACTTTATAAGTATTCGAGTTCATTTTAGCAGCTGTAGGAAGAATTTATTATATATTGCACTATTAAATGGGCAAAAATCTAATTTTGCTGGACTAAAATTCTATGTAGTTACATTAAAATACCTACATAAGTCTTTAGCTTGACTTTTTCGCGTAGTATTTCTAAAACTCCTTCACAACAGAAGGTATACTGCGACTAAAAAAAATTAATGAATTGACAACGTGAATTATTTTCCAAAATTGTTGAAAAACTTACAAACTAACCAATGATAATTTTTTTACGAGATATAGGTGTTAAAAATTCCTTATTTTTTAAAGTAATATCTCTCTGGAGTGCATAAGTTACATATCCCATTAAAAATGGGTGGTATTAATTGGCAAATGCCTCGGGAAGTAATTCGGTAAGGGGTTAATATTTCTGTCTTTTTGTAAGGGTAAGATATTTTTCTTTAAAATGAGACCAAACTAATTTATTTCAGAGTGAAATGATATTTCTCTCAAACTACGTTTATTTATAATCGATGTAACGACCACATCTTCCTGCTTGAAGTGCTCCGCATTATTTTGTTTCCACGATAAATTAGTAATCACGGTATTTATATATACATTAATTGTATTGGCACTAATAGTCAAAAGTAGTGTAATAACCTATGGACTGTTTATTCGCACGTAGATCGTAAAATCTGCTTTGGCTATTCATCGTAACCCTGATTTCTATTTGGTTTGCGCCACGTGGCCAGTGGAATGTGTGAGGCTCGACCTGGGATTTGAAAGTCACGTGCTTGGTCGGGAATCTCTTAAAAAGCCACACTTCCTTCTACAGATCAGGCATTTCATATTTGGAATTATACATTAGATACTTCAATTATGTAGATATCTGGATCAAAGCCTTGTGAGGCCTCTCAAAGCGTGACACCTCTATTCCCAAACTGGGACATATTCACCGCATGGACGCTTAAGTAGCAGGGTGACAACTACTAGATCTTGATAGAAGAGGGTGATGAGAAGGCTGCGGACTTCCTAACACATTCGTATGGGTTCGAAACCTGGAAGAGGCAATGAATTCTTTTTTAGTATAGGTGCTAAATACGGGTGTCATGTGGTGAAATCTTACAAGTGCAGTACACCAGATGCAAGACGTAAGGGACGATAAACTCCGGAGCATTTGATCCCTATTGTATGGAGTAGACTTATGCCAATGAGTACCAGGCTTCAACCCAACCATCCTCTGCTAACCAAAACCTTTGTATTCTCCAAACTCTCCATCTATTCTGATTAATTTAAATGACAGTATTCATATAATTTCCCTAATTAACACAGTTTTTCCTTCCTTTTCTGTTTTTTTTCTGTAACCAATAATCTTTCCACAATTTTCTAATGACTGTGTAATATAAAAATGTTATGGAGCGAAGATCTGAGCTCGGATTGTGCATTATTAACGTGGATTTTGAAATAAAACATTTTTTTAAGACTAGGATCCCGGAATGCATTTACAGTGACTAGGAAATCGCCAAAACATATCTTTTTCCAATCAAGCTCGAGCACGTCCTCGATGATACAGAATGGACCGAGGAAAATTGTAACAAGAATACCTATCTAGGTCATAATCGCCCCCCCTGGAAGCTAATATGGCTTGGTGGTGTAACTCCGTTAGACATTTGACTGGCCTTTTGAAGATCCAGGATTAGGAATCGGAATCGTGAAATGATATTTTTCAGGGTAAGTTCATCCAATTGGTGAATATTGATTGTGCGTTCTAATAAACATTGCTATTTGTGATAAACGATAGAGAGTTTAAGAGTGACAACATTGGGTCTTACGGAAAAACGACAAGTGGTACCGGAACATTATGAGGTAGGAAAAAAAACCTTGAGTGCTCATGTTTATGAAACTTGGCCTATCTCAACGTTTGATGGCACTGATTTGGAAATTTAAATTATACAAAATTTGAGAATATCCTTTAAGTTCAAAGTTTACCTATTGTTTTTCAAACGCCATATCCACACTGTGGGTGGAGTAAACGTCCGTAGGTAGAGTCAAACACCTTGGAACTACATCAACTTCAGACATATCGTGGGGAACACATATTAAAAAAAATTAAAAAAAACTAGGAATTATCAAGCGTATAATACCATCCGTGGATGAAACAGTAATAGAAAGGTGCTACATCGCTCTGGTCATGCCACACCTCGAATATGCCGCGAGCATTTGGAACCCTAGACAGAATTATTTACCCAAAAATTTATAAAATTCAAGAGAAAGTTGCGCGCTTTGTTAAAATTGCTGTGAACGAACGTGTAGTGTTTCACAGCTGTTCGAGAGATTAGGTTTGGCCGCTAGAGACTCGGAGGCTACACGCTAGGTTCAGTATGTATGAGAATTTCTGTACAGGTGTGTTTCAGAGCAACTTAGAGAATATCATTTTAATGCCACACCACATTCCTAGGTCCGACAGATGCGATAAAATAAGCGAGATTAATTGCCGAACAGATAAGCACAAAAATTCGTTCTTTTTATGCACAATAAGTGACCAAAATAATAACGGAGCTCACTCTAAAACACTACATTCTATACTTCACTATTTCACCTCCCAAAACTTTAGCCTTCAAAACTTTACTCGGCTGGTGTCCTAACACCCTCTACCATACGCCCATGCGGCATTTCCCAGGGTAGTATGTAGATGAAAATGTTCTGCAAAACGATGGCTAACTACTGGAGAAGCCCCTTTTGTTCCTCTTCCCACAGTCTCTCGCACTGTAACACCTGACCCAGGACCCAGGTGCGGGTTCAAGAAAGGTTAGATTGGGGGAGAAGGACGGGTAATCTCCCATGGGTGCCCGCTAGTGCGTAGCGACCCTATTGACTCAAAGTATATTAATCACCAAGTTAGGGAAAAAATGGTTTAAATCTTCAAGCATGTGTTACAAGAGGTAGCACCCGCTATACTTGCAATGTTTTGTTAGCGAAACCAGAGGAAGCTGCCGCGTGTAACGTCAGACATGGTACCTCATTGAGGTGCTTACACGCTAGAGGCCGGATATCACGTATTTTTTCATTTGTTTTCTTCCTTAATCTCATGCTTTCAGGTCAAGCCATATAGTGTTCTTTGTGGCGGATTTCATCCCACTGTTTTATATCTTTGCACCTGTGCGCATTTCTGCGTACCATATCAGTTGAACATTACCCCAGTTATCCCTCCCTGAAGACGATGCCCTGAAGACGATGAGCAACTCGGTCATCGAAACGTCGGCAGACATGGACAACCTAACCCGGTGGAAAACCCGCATTGACTTCCTCGATTACCCCAGTGGTTGGAAAATCAAGCTTGTATCACACCTAAGGAATAAGTTATAGCGTATTAATTAAAATTATTTATTTGAGCAAATTTTCCCTGACACGAAAATCAAATCTTTCACTGGTAAAGTTCGCCCATGTACCTTTTGGCTGAAAATAATAATTATAAATTACTAATGGCATCTTCTCCGTCAGTGGTGCTATCTAATTAACCATCAAATTCGTTGAAAATTAAAAAAAAATGTGTCTAATATCAGATACAAGATAAATTTTTGAAGATACGTATTAGGCATATAATTTTAAGTCAATTATTTCAACCTAACGTAGTGCAATATTTACTGTGACGTGATAAATACCTTTGGTTGTATCACGAATTCTACATTTTCGTTTCTTTTTATGATGAATTGACTATACTATTGCCCATCAAAATAACCGATTACACTGTTCAACAGCTCAATGTAATACTCAATGATATCGCACCATATCTAGATTTCATCTATTTTTGCCTATAGCCCGGGCACGTACCTCACGAAATAGAAATGGTCTATGAATTTATTTCAGCGGCCAGAAGAGCCATATTATTTGCTAGTCGCATCAACAACCGCAAACAGGTTTTTTTTACGAAAATAGATATTCTGCGCATAAAATTTGACGATTTGAGTCGGTATAATCGTCACCAGGTGGCAAGAATGTTCGTTACTTGAAAGCAAGGCAATGTGATACCGCGGACGTGGAAGATGCATTTTAGATACCAATGATTTTTAGGAAAGGTCTTAACGAGATAGAAAAAAGGCACTTAAGCTCACTTTTTATTCACTAATGTCATCCCTACGTCTTTCAAGGACAAGTTCCAAGAATAGCTAGTTTCTTTCCCCGCAGAAGTTCCTAGTATAGGCTTGTGCGGCTATGAGGAGAGGTAATAGTGGAGGAATCAGGTCAAGTCAAAGAAGCAGGCTAAAAGACGGGGGCAACGAAATAGAGTGGAAGCAAAGAAACCAATCTACTTCGCGAAAAATATACTAGTATACACACGCGAGGGAAGTAGTTAAATTAAACCATCGTTAGCATCTTCAGGCATCATTCTACAACGAGTCAAAAAAGGAACAGTAGATAGAGGGGAATAATTTCTCTTATTTAATCGTTTTTCAGCAATTAGAATGATTAATTGGCTGACCTAACGTAACCATGTCGCTAAACAACCATCACACTAAACAACCTTCTGGCATACTGAAAGTTTCGCAGCCCATAGTGCAGTGCGTATGGGCTACGGAACTTGGATGAGAGTCACTTTCAGGCCGTTGATTTAAAATTAGACTCAATTTTTTATGTAAATTTAAAACCGACTTATTTTCAGACGAAGTTCTCACTATCTTACTAACTCCAACATACTACGGAAGGTCAGATCATGAGACTAAAATAAGAGAAATAGATTGTAGAACTGATCGGTTTAAAATGTTGTTGTTCCCGCGCTCGATAATAGACCATAATGGCTGAGTCTAGACTTTGTAGTAGATTAGGTGATAGGTAGAGTAGCTGATTCATTCATAATCACTTTAATGCATGCTACTATATCTTCAGAGTAGTGCTAATACCATGTTTTACATGTTCCCTGCATGCCTTTTGTGTCACGTTTTCAAAGTTTCATTATAAATAATTTTAGTGGTTTCTGTAGCATTTTTAGAATATCAAATGCGTAGTGCTTGTCGGTGAATGTAAATTTTTTCACTGTAGTTCATGTTGGTGATAAGTTACCCCCTACCAGACACCCTTGTGGAGACTTGCAGGGTAATAAGTAGATGAACGGCGCACTAAACTGGTCAACTGCGCAGAGTCAGTGACTAATGCGAGAGTTTTAGTCGAGCCTCGCGTGTTTGATTCCAGCCATACCCGTGACCGTCATATGCCGGTCGTGCCCCCACACGTCTGTCCAAACTATTCAAGCACGGAATTATTTCGGAAAGCATCGCTAAACCCATTGGGAAGGAGTATTTCTTTGTTTTTTTTTATGCAGGAAGACAAAGAAATCGGTCGAATAGGCACAGAAAACGGAGAAGCGTGTACAATAAACGGTATGCGGGTTTAGAGAGGTTGGTAACGGCGGGCGACACGAGTCTCCGGCACTCTTCGTCTAGGACTTTTCAGGGAGGACAGGTAGAATTGTGTGGCTAGGTTTGTGGTGGGGGCTCCTGATGGGTGGTTCAAAAGGTGGGGAAAAACGGTCTTTTGAGTCGGCGGGTAAAAGGGACTCCTAGGCATGCGGGTTAGAGGAGAGAATGGGGGACCTTTTAAAATCGACTCGGAAGGTATAGTTGGGGGAGGGAAGCCGCTATCCTGGTACGCCACCAACACAGACGTAGCCTTGGAAAGGCCAGGTGTTGGGTGAGTTTCCCGATTGGAGAGAGGGCCGACCTTTCTAAGCTAGCTGTCGCGGGTGGCTGCGGGTAAGCGTAAAATACATATCGCTCGGAGAACTACTCTACATAATTGAACAGAAGGTATTACCTAATAGGTAGTGCCTACATAAAATATCTCATGTTACGTAAACTCATAAAAATATAGGACAATCTCTGAAATGTTCACGCCGTAGCACAAAAACCCGCTTCTTTTATCTTTTACTTCAATATCTAGGGCGGGAAATGAGCCAGTGTTCAAAGTTTAAATAAGTTGGGCCATTATTTTTCATCCTAAACAGAATTTTTCGGGTCACTTTACCCTTATTTTCAAATACTGTACAGCTGACAGCTTACGCCAAGCAGTAAATATTTATCATAAAGAAGAACACACATGACAATTCGCTTGTATGTAAATACTCTACCCAGGCGTGACCACGCAAGTTGCGGATTCGAACCCGTGACCCCTCAGATGGCAGGAAAGTATTTTTCCCATCCCATATTAAGACCGGCTTTTAAATGCACCATAAAATATTTCAAAATATTTACGTACTCAGAAAAGCATTACCATTATTGTAGCGAGGCATTTCAGGGAATTACCACGAAAAGCTTGAGATACATTAGTAATTACATTCCCAATACTTCTTCTCATTAAGGTTAATTAAATAAGTGGACGATTTGACAAAAGTAAGAAACGAGATGAAGCCAAATATTTGCACGTTCTACGCCTAAATCTACATCTACTTATTACCCTGCTAGCCACCAAAAGGGTGTTTGACAGGGGGTGACTTATCACCAACATGAACAGCAGTGAAGAAATTTACTTTCACCAACATGCACTACATAATGGGTATACTAAAAATGCTACGGAAACTACTAAAATAATCTATGATGTAAATACGTAAACGTGACCTAATAGTAATGCAGGGAACATGCAAAAAATTATCTTAGAAAGAATAAGAAATAAAAATTGCAAAGAAAAACTTTAGATACATTAGTACTTTTAAGCCCAACACATTCTTCACATCATGTTTAATAAATTAGGAGAACGGCTTAAAAAAAGTAAGGAATGATATGAGGACCTATATTTGCACGCTATTTACCTACACGAGTTCTAGTACGAATCAACTGTTACAGCAGACTTTGGCCCGTATTGATCCGGGGGACGTGTGAAGAGGTATTTTCTGTTAAATGTACAAGTATCCCTAACTGGCTGAGTCCTTACTTCATAATATTCGACGCATCAAAAGTACCTTGACTTTTAACAAGTGTGACGAACACCTGAACGGTAAAACGGTGCAAGACCGGCTGCACGAATACGTGCATATATCCAGTGCTTGATTGCGCAATAGCGATCTCACCAGTTCCACAAACGCGAAATAATGATTATGTAATATTATGGCAGATTTATAACCCCCTGCCAAACTTCCTTGTGGTGGATTGCAGGGTAATTAATGTAGATAATACCGATCAAATTGACGCCGTTTACGATTCCAAGCGTTTTTTTGCATTACCTGTGACCTTTACTGCGAGCGTCAATGCATTTCACTAGAAATTCCTGCATTTATATTCAATTTACCTCCAAGTTACGTGATCTCTAGAGGTTTTTTTCGATTAGCTGAACTAATTTTCATTTAGGTGATTCCTGTGGGCAATGATGCGTAAGCTGTAAAGAAGGTAATCAAATGTTTTATTAACGTGACATTCTTCTAAAAAATCATTAAATCTAACTGCACTGCACCTCGTGCTTTCCTTTACATTGAGTTTTTAACGTATAAAACTAGTCTATTATTCCAATGAGTTTTGGGAAGCATATCTACAGATCTCCAAGAGCAGAGAGTCATTGCCAGGAATACTCCATCGAGACTAAATCTGAGTTTAACTTCTTATTAACTATATTATTCCTGGGCGGAAACAATTGTTTTGTCGGCCCCGGTGGCGGCGGGGTAAAGTCCTCGCTTGCTAATCCTAGGGTCGCGGGTTCGAGTCCCGCCTGGGTAAAATATTATCTGCCCAGGACATGGGTGTTTGTGTCTCGTCCGTTGTTACTGTTATTCACCCGACGTAAATTGGCACATCGTGCTGTATTCGGGGTAGTGAAGATAAAATAAAAATAAAATAAATAAAAAATTAACCTAGACCATTTGACGATGTGGCCCTCAAGTAAATGAGGTGCAGACTGCGGCTTTGATTGTTGCAAAAACATTGGCTTTTCCGTATTTTAAAGCGCCTGATATGTTAAGGAAGATCCACACTTTCGGTTAATATACTATTGAAATTAACTGAGGAAGTGCAAGCTATAAGTCTTTGCTTTAGATTTAAGATTTTGCATGGTTGAGCACGTCGAAAAGGAATCATCCGTGTCAATTCCACTAAGATTCCTTAATTTGCCACTCGATACCAACGTGTATTTTGTCATTTTCATTTTGACAATATCATTGTCACCTTGAGATAACAATAATATATTAGAGAAAAAATATATATATGTACCTATATGTATCTATATCAACTTTCCATTGACAGAAAAAATTCAACCCCTTGCCACATTACTTTTCGAGATATTTGCCAAAAAATACCAGCCCTTGTATATGGAAGATGGTACGTGTATGCACTCCATAAAGACCTTATATTAAAAAAATTAGGCATTTCCTACACTTAGATCTCGTCAAAAATCAACAGCGTGTATTTTGGTTGTTTTCTCAATTATTTTTGAAAATTCATCATATTGTCACCGCAGTAAATTCTTCGGGCTCACAATTAACATTCCGTTTTGATGGAGTTTCAAACGTACCGCGTGAAAAAAATTATTACATACTTTTACGGCGTTAGGTCACCAACCGTATAAGATGTAAGAATTTTGGAGGTGAAATGGTGACATGTACTATGGGAGTGTATTTAATGGAGCTCAGTTAAAGGCTGATTTAGATATTATCATTTGATTACTTACAATTTCTGTCATGTAAAACTATATTATTGCACGATTAATAATGCAATATTTAATTCATTCGTCTCACAGTTGGTGAAATCAAAACGTATATATCGAGTATGGTCTCTATTATGATTAGGGAACTATCTCGCTCCCACTACCTTAGTAGGTCTCTACTGTCTACTACTATAATGCAATATTTAATTCGTTCGTATCACAGTTGGTGAAATCAAAACGAATATATCGAATATAGTTTCGATTACGGAAATACGGAAATTATTCACGCCGAGTCTGTTAAGTACTTAGGGGTCACAATTACTCACGACCTATCTTGGGGAAAACATATTAGGGAAATATGCGGTCAAGCATATAGGAAGCTAGGCTTTATGAAGAGAGTACTCGGAAAATGTGATGAGAAAGTGAAAGAACGTTGTTATTTTTCAATCGTTAGGCCTCATCTGGAATATGCTGTTAGTGTATGGGATCCATAGAAACGGGGTTGATATCAGAGATAGATCGCGTCCAGCGAAGAGGAGCTAGGTTTGTGAAACGATGCTACGATAAGTTGGATAGTGTGCCTGGACTGTTAGAAGAATTAGGATGGGAATCGCTATCACAGCGTAGATTAAATTATAGGATTAACCTCCTAAATAAATTTCAGGAAAATCATTTTACTGACGACGTAAAAACATACTATTAACCCCTTCGTACTACGGCAGATTATATTGCGCCAATAAAATTAGAGAGCTAGATTGTAGAACCGATAGGTATAAAATGTCATTTTTTCCGCGTACCATTCGGGACCATAGCAGCTGTGATCGTCGTCATGAATAGTTCGAGTATTGACAATAGGCAGGCAGTAAATCTTTCTCATTATATTCTCTACTCTTTATGATGTAAATATTGATGTACTTATTTATGCATGATATTTTGAATCTGTAGTAGTAGTCTTTGTATCCCTTGCATGTTGGAACGATTGAAGATTGAATGTTTCTTGGGTATTTGATTTGTAATTGGCGCTTTGCATGTGTGGTACGCGGGTTTTAATGTAATGTCGGTGTTCTGCCATATCATTTATGCATGCCTGGTTTGAAAGCACCCCCTGCCACACACCCTTTGGGTGGCTTGCAGGGTATGACGTAGATGTAGATGTATTATGATTAGGGAACTATCTCGTTCGCACTACCTTAATAGGTTTCTACCGTCTACAATGATTACTTTTTCTCATACGTAATCAATAACGTGACGACTACATCAAGAAACGGTTGAGGTTACCTTGGGGTCATAAAACTCTACGCATTGAGAGGAGGTATTGGGAGAAGTGTTTCACTCCCCCAACTCCCTATAGCTCCAGATGTTGTCTGAGTCACGTGACTGCACCCTAACCCCCGCTGTAGTGCCGACTGACACCCACCTCCACAATCCCCATCCCATACACATTTTATCCCGGCCGCCAGCACACCTCCCCCCCCGCCCCAACTCCCCACGTCGTATTTCCCTTCGGGCTTCCCCCGAATGCCCTTCGATTGTGGGCTTTCCGGGAGGATATGAAGATTGAGGTGCATTGTGGGAACTAGGGGTGTCGGGAGGGGGCGGCAACTGCGATCGGGTGAAGGGCCGACGGAATGGAGAAGAGAGGCGCTAGGGAACCCTGGGAAGGGATTGGAAAGGGAAGGCATCGGGTGGTTTTTAAAAGCGCGAAGGCCACCCACGCAGAAGATAAGGGTCTACAAATATCTAGAAATAGCCATGTGGGTGGTCAATAAATAGAGAAAAATATACATATAAATATCCTTCTCTGATTTTCACATTTTAATTATCGACACATAATTATGGGGTTTAGAAAATGGCTATTTGTTACCAACGTCAAATAAATTATTTCCCCTTAAGGAAAAAAACCTCTTGGTGTCTTCTTAAAGAGTCCATGCAAATCATGGTAGCAGTAACCACGCTATGCTATGATTTCTAATACAGCAACTACATACCGAGTATCCAACTAAATCTACATCTACATAATACCCTGAGGGCCGCCACATAGGAGTGTAGCAGGGGGCGTTACGTCACCAGCCGTGGAAAGATGTATTTCGTTTTGGGAGGTGAAATGGTGACATGTATTATGGGAGTGTATTCAGTGGAGCTCAGTTTTTATTGTGGTCGCTTGTTGTGCGCGGAAGGAACGAATTCAGTTCGGCAATGTATCTCTCTTATTTAATCACTTTGGCCAGGCCTAGAGATGTAGTATGGCGTCATGAAAATATTCTGTGTGTCGCTCTGAAGGGGATCGGCTTGGTGTGGTGGCTAGGGTAATCGCCTACCACACGGGCGGCCAGGGTTCAAATCCCTGCAGAGGAGGATGTTTTTCAGAGGAAACCCGATCCCTACTTGAGTGTCTTGTGGAGGGCACTTCAAGTAGAGTACTCCGTCCGTCGGATGAGACGTTAAGCCGTGGTCCCCTTGGCGCCTTTCGTTAAGAGCAGTCTAATGCTGACACCGGGTTTCTATCCACCTTTCTTTCCTTACCTATCCCCTATGGCGCAAATGACCTTAGCCGTCGGTCGCCTCCCCAAATATTCAATCCAATCGCTCTGAAACACATCATTCTGTATTTTTCTAGCAACCCAAGCCTTGTGTGTAGTTTCCGAGTCTCTATGGGCTCCCACCTTAATGCATCTAAAAGTTGTGAGACACTCTATGTTTGCTCGTAGCGGTTTTTAACGAAGTATGCCAACGAAGCGAAACTAGAAACTGTGTAACCTGTTAAATGCCTAGGAGTAAAATTAGATGATGATGTCTCGTGGGGAAAACACATTCGGGAAATAACTGGACAAGCTAATCGTAAATTGGAATTCGTTAAAGGAGTACTTAACAAAAGGGAAGCTAAATTCAGAATAATCACTATTTCTCTCGAGTTAAGACTCCGCTTGGGCTACGCTGTCAGCGCTTGGGTTCCTCATGTGGTAGACTAAAAAACGATGTTGGTACGCGTGCAGAGAAGATTAGCGAAGATAATAAGATAAGGCCGTTATGATAGTCTCATTACTTTCACTTTTTACTGACCTCTTGCTACAACTGGGATGAGAAAGCTTTCAGATCGCCGATTAAAAATTAGCTTTTACAATTTATGCATTTTCAAAACCAATTAATTGTTTTACGAAGTTATAAATGTCTTACCAACTCCAATTACTACCGTAAGTCAGATAATGAGAATGAAATTAAGGAAATAGACTGCAAAATAGACAGATTTAAAGTATCATTTCTCCCGCCATCGATAAGAGACCATAATAGAGGCCAATGACACACTGATGTAGGTTAGTTTACTGGCATTTTAGTCGATTAATTGAATTGCTCCCTAGCGCTTGTTTTAAATTTAATCTGCTACATAGTACTAACATCATTTTTCGCATATTTGCTTATGTAGGTATATGTATATATTACAAAATTGTAATTCAAAATTAATTTTAACATTCATGCCTTCATTAAGTGTATTTTCCCCTTTTTCATGTTTCAAGTTTCTTTTTTTTCTCCTTTTTTTGTATTCTTTGTTCTTCTCTGTTAGTTTAAGGTATACTTTTTTTTCTCGTAATGAACTACTGTAAAATCTTATTGTATTGTATTGCATTGTACCAAAAAAAAATACAAAAACAAATTACAATTAAAAAAAAAATACATTACACTTTGTATATTTTGGATTGTAAACCAAATTTTGTATTGTATTTTTTTAGTTTCTTTTGGATATCTATTGTTAAAAATGTTATGAACGTTATTTCATGTTATTCATTTCGTTGAACTTATATCCGATCACTGAATTTAAATATGGCACCTGCTGACAAGCCTTTAAAGGCTTAGCAGGACCAAACTGTCTTATTCCTTATATATTTGTTATTACTTTTGTAAAACTTGTAAAATTTGTAATAAAATTATTATTATTAAAAAAAATGATGCCTGCATGACTATTATATCTCGTTTAAGTGGAGGCATTATACATTATTTCAATATCTTTTTAGCATTGATGGAATAGATTAACAGTAATAAATAATAACAGTTGATTTAAAATAGACTTATCAACATGGAAGATTTTCAGTTCCCATTTTTCAGTTTCCAGTTCGCTCCACAAGCAGTATGGATGGTACATCCAAGAATCTTATCAGTCCTGTCAATTAAAGCTGTTTCTCACTCCAACTATTTCTTTTTATAAAAGTTAGATGCCCCATCAAACCTCTATTTTGAGTGCACACGTTCCACATTGTCTGCATCCACAGGTTAAAAATACCACGCTCACATCAAATACAAGTCGCCACTTTAAATAAAAGTCACTAAATACAAGTCACCGCTAAGACGATTCCACACCATGCCAGCGGTACTCATCCCAGTCCAGATCAGAACCTTGCACGTTCCCCCGGCCGCTAGACACAGACCAGAAAACAGTCAAGATAAAAATACGCAGTCAGACCAGAAACCAGAAGAGTGCTTCTTAGACGAGTGTGTTAACATGGAAATACAGTCATAAGATAAATACTACTGAGTATTACTGCTTACTATAAGGCGGATCAATTTATGAAGCCGTATCATGAAGCATTCAATTGTGAGAAATCCATAGTGGAAAAATCATTCGCTCGGACAGGGAATCGAACCCAGATCCCTCGATTTCGCGGCGAGTGCTCGAACCAATTTAGCCACCCAGACGTCCTCTTCCTCTATAAATTTCAAGAAACTTTAAGGAACAAGATTTTCTCATAGATGCATAGGTGCATATGATGCCAGAGGTACCCATAAGCGAGCGCTAAGCGCTACAGTCCATGGGGTAAAGCCCAACTTTAGGGATCGTGGTACGATTCCCAGTCCAGACGAATGATTTTGCCACTTTGAATTTCACACAATCGTGTGATAAACAGTGGGTGACTCCGTTAAAGCTACTGCGCGGCAAGTTCCGTAGTTCTTTGAAAGTGAAGCATGCAGCTTAGATAAGCGACAATAGACCGACTTGAGAAGGAATAGTTTAAACCCTAGACTCGACAGATTCAACTTAGGCGATATGGGACAAGAGGCCGTAAGGATGCCCATGAACGCGTAACACATCCTCGGAAGTCAAACGCATCGTAAAGTTTATGTAGAACTTACGGATTCAACTGCTGTAGCGAGTACTATCTGCGACGTTCTATCGGTCGTAAGGCAAGTCTGGAAAGTCACCACAGATATTGGTGAGGTGCATGCATGAAGTGCGGTCATAAAGTCACCAAGTGCTTGTTCGGTATATTGGAAAAGGCTCACAGCGTATCCTTTTTAAGGCCACCTGGCATGGAGCAGCGAATATGAGGTGGAAAAAGGGCGAGCTTGCTACATTTTTTTTCCTATGAGGGTAGTAGCCTTTCCTGCGACAGATTGAGGTAGCAATGATGCAATTTCCTATTCAATGCACGCAGATATGGACAATAAACACTGATGTAAGAATAAGGTTTTGCGCCCTTTCATCTTCATTCCAGAAATACATAAAGCATTGGGTATTGATACAGGGAGTAATCTTGAATGGATTTGATCAAGAAATTAGGTCATGGTGATGGTAAATACTTGGTTCCCTTCACCACAGCCTGGATTTGAATTCCATTGGTGACAAGATTTGTACTATGTTGATGACAATGCCAATTCAGGATTTAGTTTTTTCCCGGCGAAATTGGCTGAAGAAGACCATTCTCGGGTCAACAAGGCCATTGCTGCTAACGTTTCGATGGCTTTCTCTGCCATCACCATGCTATTATCCAGACATTAGTCCTGATGACGATGGCAGAGAGAGTAATCGGAATGTTGGCAGCAATGGCCTTCCTGACCCAGCGGGAAACCTGTAAAAAATTCATCAGCAATGCGTTTCGTTGCCCCTGCTGGGCAGGTGGGAAATAGTGGTTCTGGTATGATTTTTGCTTCATAGGAGGCCAGCAGCTTGACTTTTGGTTTCTCTCAGCATTGCATGAAGAGCCCAAATGATCGTTTCCACTACAAAAATACAGTGGTAGGGTAAAATGGAGGCAGTTGCGCAGAAACACTTTTCAGCGGATGAGTCAAATCGCTACTAATTGTCTCCGCATAGGGAGCAATGTAGTCTCCACGTTCGTCTGCTAGAGTTCCCAAAGTTGCAAAACTTCAACGCCAGGTTCAAAACGCTCAATTTGTTACTCGAACTAACCTAATATCTCTCTAAAGCCCGTTCTACACGTGGCTCGTAATTGCACAATTTGATGCATCTACAAATATGTATTCCTAATTGCGTCGTGTAAAGTGGTGTGTTGCAAGAACATATGCGGCGAATGCATGAACGAGATTTTGGAATAGTAGCCCCAGCTTTCATTCAATAGTTATTGAACGCTAGATTGAGAAAAACATTAATCTCATGCTCCATGTAAAACGGTTATAAAACACCTTGCTGGCATGGGCTTTTTCGATGGTTAACGAACAATATCACCCTGATTCCACATTGTTTAAGACTTGAATATTGTCCTTAAACACGCTATTAACGCTTTCTCGCCCACTCAAACGCATTCATGTCAAAAGCGCGGCCTGCCATGTACAGTCATCTACCCCCAGTTCCTTACCCGACCATTTCCATAAAATTGTTTCCCTTTTAGACGTTAAACCTCGCAGTGGCAATAGGCGCCAAGTTTCGTAACCCCATCACTAACTTTCTCTATCTTTGCTGGCGCATGTTCTCCCAGTTTTCAGTTACTTTTCCCATAAATCCATCGATATGAAAAGGAGTGTACCACGGTACATAAAATGTAATTTAAAAAAATTGTCATTATTTATTTGAATCAGCCCCGAATTAGTAAATAATTTAGCATTCCGAGTAAAGCTCTAACCTCTAAGAAATAGACACTTTGATTCACATGCCGTACTTGCATGAAGTTGGAAGGAAGGATGCTAGGAATGTTAAAATAATTTGTTAATGGCTTAATCAAAACTTTATGTATATGGATCGGTTAAATTACCTTTTACTATCATACCACCTCCGGTTCTGTGGAAGAATACATTCTCATTCGCAATAAAAACTAACGAGTAAACTTTCATCCGAGTGATACACGTTGAGATCTCTCCTATGAATGTGTCGTTGATTACAGTTTTTCGTTTTTAATATGCAAACAGAATTTACACCAAAGTCAAAGGGTACATGAGCATTTTTATAATTTGTCCAATCAATTTTGTTCTTTTATTTTCCGCTCACTGAAGACTGTTAGAAACGGATTAAAATGGTAATTTTTACTTTTTGGATAATATTTTAAAGTCATTAAAAAACAGAATACTATGCGGTTTTCACCAATGCAATTAGCATAAATGAATCGTAATATAGAATGATTAAGGAGACTTTACTATTTAGGCAATGCTAAAACCGAAATATAAGCTGGATAAGTTTAAACAAATATTCGGATTACTTGATACTTTATTGTGAAGGACAAATGTAAAACAGTTCACCTTCTTGAATAGGACCATACAGGGCTGGAACGACCTACCAGCAATATTTGAGCCCTTCCGAAAAACATTTAGTATTTTTTAAAATAGATTAAAGTAGTAGATGGTTTCAGGGTTTATTCTTTTACTCTGCTATTTACATTGTTACCACCAGGCAAATAGCTTACTTGTAACGGTTCAGCTGTAATAATAATAATAATAATAATAATAATAATATTTATTAGCTCTAGGAAAGAATTCCTTTGGAGCAGGCATAATTAATTACAACTCAGGCAAAAGAAAAAAAAATAATAACAATCTCATAGGAAACATGTCACTATGTACAAAAATCACAATCACAGCACTTGTCTACAACAAATATTACAATTCCATACTTAAACATTATAGCAATCACAAAGGTAGCATATTTATGAATTAAATCCAAGATATTTGACAAAATATTAACTATCACTAAGATAATAAGACAGCAAGCATTTTTTAAATCTTTCTGTTGACTTAATATTTTTCAGCGCTTGCGGAATCGAATTCCATACAATGCACGAATTTACATAAAAAGAGTTATGATACATAGACGTTCTGTGGCAGGGTACAATTAATTTGTTATTATTTCTGGTGTTTTTTGTTTTTTTGACCAAATTATCTTTATATGGCTGATAAATGTAAGAAGGAGTTTCAGTTTTTAATAATTTGTGCATAAACACACCCATTTGCAGTTTTCTTCTTTGTTCAATTTTAAGAATTTTTAATTCATAGTAATACGGTGTGATATGCTCAGTAAATGCCACATCACACACATACCGTATTACACAGTTTTGTATTTTTTGCAGTTTGGATATCTGAGATTTTGAAATATTGGACATTACCAACGAACAGTAATCAATATGAGGGATAAGTAAAGTTTTAGCTAATTTGAGTCTCAGTGGCAAAGACATCAGGTTACGAAAACTTTTCAGTTTGTACAGGTTTTTAATGACTTTATTAGAAATATGTGCTATGTGTTCATCCCAGGTTAGCGTTTTATTTACAATAACACCTAAATCATTAATTTTGTCAGTGTATTCTATTTCTAAGTTTTGAACTTGAATCTTGGAGAGTAATTCAATGTTTACAGATTTAAGGGATTTTGCGCTACCAATTATTATGCTCTTAGTCTTCTGAGAATTTAAGTAATGCAACAAATAATCATAAATGACACAAAATATTGAATAATTAAGGTGACTTTTATCATTTAAGCAATGCTAAAACTGATATATGAGTTGGAAAAGGATAAAAAATATACGGATTACTTGATACTTTATTGTGATCATAAAATGCCTCCACTTAACTATCCGATCCTACTCCGATCCTACGGTAACTACTGGCACTCCGATCCTACAGTAAAAAAATGACAATAATATTTACGATGCGATAGATGAATGCAATTTAGATGTATTGCAGCACTTTGCCGCGCGTGCGGTCTTAAAATATTAATAATACGACTCTCAATATGAATGATAAAGTATATACCATTCGTTAATCCGTTACGTGATACGAATTCGATTTTGCGATAAGGAACGGGGATACAATGTCCAGATACGAAATGGGATGACGTCCACTCACGCCGCCCGATGGCGATATATCGCTCCGCCAGCGATGCACAATAGATATCGCCTGGAGGCATTCAGATTCCAATATCTCCTGGACCTAAGCCCTTCCCTTTAGTACAAAAAAATAAAAACCCCACAGCCCGTGCTCATCCATCACCCCCTGCCCGTCGCCTCCTCCCGCACACCTTTGCAGGATCTTTCCTCCCTCCCGATCGCTCACCTTTAACACGGGCTGCAGCATTCCCATCCCCTCCCCCATCTCCCCCCGCTACCGCCCCCCCCCATCCATCCATCCATCGCGTAAAGGGCTCATCTGGTGCATTGCTCCTTCCCCCTTCCTGCTTGTGCGCTCAACCTAACTCCGCCCCTAATATCGCCAGCCGTCCACATTACTCACCTGCCCCCACTTCCATCTCCAAGGCTTCTCTTCTTACGCGTAGAGAGGGGGGCGAATGCTTTTACTCTCAGCTCTATTCCTTCGCGTAACACTTTAACACTAAAAGTACGGAACTTTGCGGCATTATCACCAATGGGAGTCAATTTCACCTTTTATTAACCCTCTATTGAAGAGCGAGTCAAATTCGTTAAGTTTAAAAATCGATGAAATACCTGCTTTCTAAGAAACTTTTCCATTAAATTTCTTCGCTGGACAGAATTGTAACTCTTTGGGTTATGCGTGTGGAAAGTTGCCTCTCATTCGGCTTTTACTGAACTCGAAAAGAAGCATTCTTTCTCGCTACATTAATGACTCAAAAATTAAACATCGAGACATCTATCCTACTTTCGCTGATGTATTGAAAAATATTCTGTTCCTTAATACTTCAACAACCACGGTAAGAGCTCATTAATATACATTGTTCCAAAGATATTCAATAAATTGCCACTTTAAGTTCGAGAAACTGATAAAATGTTATCATAAAAGAAAGATGTGAAACAATGGTTATTGTATAAATAGTGATGCAGTTGACTTAATGTGGTATTCTGTTAAATAAGTTTCATTTACAATTTGAAAATAAGTCTTCTAACTAATCAATGTTGTGCATTTGTTTATTATGAAAAGTTGTACATATCATAAGGTAGTTATGATTTAATAGTAAAGTTTAAATTGTGTTTAATGAATGTTTATGTCTTTCAATTACATTTTAGGTTTTTCATCGATATTTTCTGATTTCTGACGGATCATTGTTGTGTTTGATTAAAAAAAATTCATTTGTATTTTTGTTTACATTTGTATATATTTGTTTAATAAAAAAAACTTTTATAATTATGCTATTTGATTTAATGTTTTAATAGCGTCTTTATTTATATGTACGTTTTATTACATTTTAGGTTTTTAACAATATTTTTATGTTTTCTGACTGATCAATGGTGTGTGTTTATTTATTAATTAAAAACAGCACCTACTGACGAGCCATAGGCTTAGCAGGACTGTATCTGTTGAGAATCTAAATGAGTTAACTGCAGGAAACCAAAATTAAGGGACACACTGTGCAGATTATTCCACGAATAATCTGAATATATTAATAACGGTCACATTTAAACTGCCATCGGAGCCGACTGCACCGCCATTTGCATGGAACCACGTCATTTTGACTTCAACAGCTAATACTTAAAAATGTAGGTGGAATGTAGTGGAATTAATTTGATTTTAATTTATATTTCTTAAGCCCGTCGTTTCAAATGAATAGTTCTAATTAATAGCTTAAATATGCATTCTTGTTCAATTTGACGTTTTTCCTATGTATTCTGTTAATCTTCATAAGAGCCCTCGTTAAAATCTCCACATTCATGGCTAAAATTCAGTAATACCAGCCAGAAAACCATTTTATTCTCTTTTCAGTTTATAAAACATACTTATAATAGGCTATATTCAAGTTTTTAAAAAATCTAAAATAAGTGACCCTGAGCCCAGTGCTAATTTAACCCTCTATGGACGAGCGAGTCAAAATTGTTACAATTCAAAATCATTGAAATATCTGCTCTCTGAAAGGCTTTTCCATTTAGTTGCTGCACTTGAGAGAACTGTAACGCTTTGGGTTAAGTGTGCGAAAAGTTGCGTCTCTGTCGGCGGTTTGTCAAAAACTTTGAATAGATGAATGTGTGACGCTATTCACTGACAATGGCGTGCCTGGTGAAGCTCGGAAATAAATAGTGACAGCTGTCATTTGAAGAAAAAATTGAGAAAGTTTAAAAAAGATACGTTATGTATTTAGCATTGAAGTATACCTTGTGCAAATATTATTATGGAAAGTGTTATTTTAAATGTAATGTATACAATACGAAAACATCACATTTCAAAATAAAATTTATTACCAAATTAATTGCATTTTTTGAAATGCTTAAATGACACCTTTAAAAAACTTATATTGTAGCAGTACTTTATCATGCTGATGTTCCAATATTCTGTCCATAAAGGATTAATACTTTGTTTCCTTTAGGAAATTTGACAATTTTTAATTGAAATAATATGCAATTTAAAAGATTTCAGGTTTTCCCGGTGAATAGAATGAAGAAAGGCATCTCGGGATTACATCCGGGTTGGGAGGTCCAGGACCAAAATTTCGGCCGCTTACACAGCAGCCGTCTTCAGGGTGATGAGATGTCTGTAGTTGACTACTATATATTTGGGACAACTCTGCTCTAATCACCCTGAAGACGGCAGAAGTGTAAGTGGCCGAAACATTGGTCATGGGCCTAACAACCCGGATGGAGTCCCGTGAGGCCTTTCTTCAATATGCAATTTGTTTCAAAGATCACTTTACTGTCGTACCTTATTTTGCACTAAAAAGTTTATGTTAATTACTATGATTTGCCATTTCAACTTATAGTTTGTGGCGCATGAGGATTTTGAGCCGAGACTTATGCTCCGTGTCGACGTCCTCATGCAAAGTCTTAGTCCTAGTATGGATTTCCGTTCAAATTCATAATTGGAAAAAAAAGATTTCTCCAAGTCATAGCTCGAACGACGGATATTTTGTGTAAATAAACGGAAGATTCTTCCGTTTATCTCAGTTTTTCCCTGCACCAGAATGCATGTCAACTCTGTGTGTCTATTTGAAATAGCAATATTCCATATACACATATAACGCATCTCATTTTTATCTTAAATCAATTTGATAGGCGATATAATTCCTTATGAAATCATGCTATTAGACGCATGGTAATGGTGCTGGTTCCCGGATTAAACGAAAATATTAGATTCGCAATAAAATGTGAAAACTAAAAGGATTAATAATATTATGAAACAATAACATTACCCGGCAAACTACAAACAAAAGCCTTGACACAAAAGATTCAGGTCAAGAGCATGGCCAACGTACGTAGAAAGATTTGATGAATTCTGAGCAAGCAGTATGGCAGTATAAAGATATTATATGCTTTCACCAGGCATCTGCCTCGACTTCTCAACTGGCGATAAATTAAATCCTTTCCCGAACATTCGACAAGGACACATTAGGTGTTCAAATGGTGAAGATTGGCATTAAACTAAAAATCACAGCCGTGTCACCTCGTAGGTTTTTTGAGATGGTGGAGGCTCGAATTCTAAGCTTATTTTTTATTAGAACACCATGATCATTGCTGACAAAGGTGCCTCAACGAAAGAAAATACATTAACACGTTTTAAAGCAGCCACGTTGAGGGATGTTTCAGAACCACCCGATTTATCCCGAGAGTCACGTGGTACAATCACGAAGGGTTCGAGACTTATATGTATTTGCACCATTTGTATAAATCTCACGCAGTGTTCCCAATCGGGTTTCTCGCGCAAAAATAATGTCAATTGATTGTCAATTGATTGAGTTAATGCGATTAAGACAAAATAAGCAGCATATTAGATGCTTAATATAGCCATCCGAGTAGGTAGCTCACACCAAGATCTCAAACCGTTCGTTGTACCACGTGAATCCTAGTTGCGTGATTGGGATTATCTTGAGTGGTTCAATCTCAACCCCCTAGGAAAGACCTTATTCTTTCCAAACGTATGCGTAGGAAGTGAGAAATTTTTCTCCGACGTCTTTAGTAAATTGTCTCATACAAAGGAAAACTCGTTCTCATGTGGCTACAAGAACAATTGTCGGTTCTTGAAAATTGATCGGGATGTAAAACTGACATTAGAACTCATTACCAGCCAATTTTATCATCAAATCAACAGTAATGTCAATATACACCGTGAAAGCCTTTATAACGGCTTTGATATAGCAACCTATGTCGGTTTGGAAAAGCCACGGGATCCAGAAGGAAGGTTTTACGACGCCGCGCTTGAAACCTCATCGACACAGCTGTAAACAGTTCTTATTCAGGGGCAAAATAAATAATGTTAGGGAAAAATCTTTGCAGGCATGGGAAAGAAAGAACACACAGAATGAACTCATATATCATTTTCAAAAATATTCATTGATGAAAATACACAATGATGGATCCAGAAAGCTGCGGAATTGCGGGTGTCATGCCTTCCAGTGTGGGACATGTGACCTCCACGTTCTTCATTAAAAGGTATAATTACAGACCAGCTAAGTAAACAACAGCAGAGAAGAAGAGACGCGGAACACAGTATTTAATAGAGGAATATGGAATGGTGGAACCTTGTTTAAGTTAGAAATGTTTTAAGAAACGTATGGTTTCAGAAGGGCATATTAAACAGTCGGACTCAGATATTCAAAGAGAAAAAGGGATAAATAATCCAATTCATCGTCTCAAGTTAAATTCAAAACCAATATATATTCTGACAAAATTATCAAATATGAACTCAAACATACTACGGTAGATCAGATCATGAGGATAAATATGGGAATTAGTTGGTAGAGCGGACAGGTTGAAAATGTCGTTTTTCCGGCATTCGATTAGAGACCGTAATGGCTGCGTTTGACTTTGAGGTAGGTTATTTGACAGGTAGTGTTGCTGAAAATTGATGTGAGACATCTACGGAGACTACTCTAACGATGGAAGAGAATATGAATATATTAAAGCGATAGGCCATAACTTGCATAGCGCTAATGCCATATAAAATTAACTTTTAATGTTCTGAAATTTTGAATAAAATTTTTAAAATAAAATTATTTTGTACTTTTTGGCTTGGACATTTACTGTTTGGACTTTTTAGTCTTTGGACTTTTTGGGTTGGACTTTTTAGTCTTTGGACTTTTTGGTTTGGACTTTTTGGTTTGGACATTTTGGGTTGGACTTTTTGGTTTGGACTTTATGTCGTACAATCGTGCTCCGTAATACAAGTTTCAAAATCTGCCGAGTAGTGCCAACACCATCTTTGCATGTTCCCTGCACGACTCTTGTATCAAGTTTACGTAGTTGTATTACAGATTAGTTAAATAGTTTTGTAGCATTTGTAGGATACCCATAGTGTTGCATTCTGATGAAAGTCAATGTCTACGCTGTAGTGCATGTTGGTGATAAGTAACACTCTGCCAAACACCCTTGAGGTGGCTTACAGGGTATTATGTAGATAAAGATATAAATGCGATTGGTGGGAAAAGAGGAACAAGGCTGGCGCCGACAGCTGGATCTATATTTATTAATTGGCTAGCTAAGAAGAGGCTTAGAGTTAGTCCCAGCATTTAAAATTATGAAATGGAATGCGTGTACTGACGAGGAATGCTAAGGAAATCTTTGCTACTACGTCCTCGTTTGTAATCCTATCTTCTTTGAACTAAATAAATCCCTTTTCATCTTAGCTTGGGTTTGTCTGCTCTTGATGTCCGTTTTACTCCTTCCATACTACTTAATGAAACTTCTGAGTTACTCCCAATAACAAAGTAGAATCCGTTCAGTTTAGGAAGCTGTATCTTCAAGTAGTCTACGACTTTTAACGATATTAAATTAATATGTCAGAATTATCATTATTAGGCTTGTTGAAATATTGGGCGTAAGAGGTAGGAGGGGTTAATTTTAGTGGTTCTAAAATCAGAGACTAATTTGGATTTAAACATGGAAAAACAGACTGGATGTATATTGCAGTAGTATATACATATTCACGTGAAAAAAGTTTTTATTACTGATATCAATAGATTTAATTGAAATTAATTGCGTCATACCACGTCGAGTTTTGGCAATACTGTGATAATTAAACGAGTAGCCATAGGTTAGACATTATCATAATTGCTACTTACAAACATCAAGGAGTCGTACCCAGTTGAATATTAGAAAAACACATATTTCAATACAATTTCATATAAATATCGAATACCACGCCTAAAGAACAAGTCATGCACATTAATGCCTTAAAATTCTCCTTTATTTATAGCACAATATGCTTTAAGTTATGGAAAATTTTAAAATTAATTCGAGTAAAATTTCTATTACTGCCAGTATGATGAGTTCTCACGCATAAAAAAAGTGCAGTAAAATAAAATACATTCTATTCTTCTGGAGGGTTGATCTCTGAATGACGAATTTAATCACCTATTGCTAATGCTTTACAGTTTGATTCAACATGATCATGGCTTCAGATAAACTAACGATATGAGTCTATGGTCAGTTCACTTTGAGAATAATTTTATTAAAGCAATAAAACAATTTATAATGGCTAATTGCTCCAGCTACCTTAAAAATGATAGCAAATCTTTTATAGTGTAGGCTTTTAAGGTATTATCGGATGGTTTTACGTGTCTGGCGTCACAAGCCTTGGCTTTGTTCCACAATTCTCCCCATTGAAATAATTTTATTTACATTTTACTCAGCCTGCTCTGACTATGAACTCATGGCATTAGTCAATCTCAATATTTGATGATGTAGAAATAAAACTGTGAAACGTTAGTAAGAGGTGTTTAGTTTAGTCATCCCACGGCCAATTCTCAAGAAGGGGTTGTGTATATATTGATAAAATCGGTCAAAATCTAATCGCATTAACGCTAAAACAAAATTTAGTCCTAAAACCCTTTTCAAATTGCCTAAGTAATTGAACAAAATGAGAACTCAATGACTCACTTCTTCAAAAGTGTAAAAACACTTATGCAGAACAAAACGTTATTCATGACCGACCGGCATTCGTACCGACCGACCATGGTATCGGCATTTTATGCCATCGTCAAGGTGATCGCGATTTCGGCACGTTATTCTATTATCACGGACCCTGAAAACCGTAACCACGGTTTCTTTTATAAATAGTGTTTGGAAGTGTACAAGTGTTTTTTAATCTTTTGAAGATGCTGAATCAGAAGTTCCCACTATGATAGTGCCAGCACTATTTCATATGTTCGATGACCCTGAAATACTGCTTCAGCCACCTTAATAATAAAGATTATTTTCCAGCACCTGTCTTCGAGGCATTATCGGCTGCGTATCTGTGTCCGACGTCACATGTTTTGGGGTTGTTCCACAATTTTTCTCGTCGACCGACAATTTCTCTATTGTGTACATGCTCAGACAAGCATTATCTCCACACTCATCATCTGAGTAAGCGGCTTGACTTCCGGTTGATAGCATCACACGTGATAAGTACGCGAGAATACGCTCCGACAGAATCAACAAGAGCGTGAAGGAGTAAAATTCTTCTATAATGTATATTTAACAACGCAATACCTTTCCTAACCTCAATTGAATGTAGCAGGGATGCGTTTTTTTCATAAATATGTGCTACATAACATTCTACAGAAACTAATGAAATGACATTCAAAGACCAGTATTTACCAGTCCAGATAGTTGACTTGAATTTTACCCTCATACCCTCCACAATAGGTATACATACTTGCAAATTCTTGTGTAACAGGGAATTTTTCACTGTGGTTGAGCAGAGATTCATGAATCATGCAGGAAGAATGTGAGACGTGCTGTCACAACTAAAAAGCAGATTTAGAAACTAGCGTTATGAAAGAATTTTTTCTCATTTCCTCAAACACCATGTTTATCCTCTTACTTCGATTTTTTTCTCCGTCATAAGGTGGCAAGTGATTAAAAATAAAGAAATTATAGGATTAAATACATATGAAACCCAATTGAAATGCTAATAAATGAGCCCCGGTTAGTGGTTCGTTTACATATGCTTTACGTTGGAAGAAAAACAAAGCATACCACCCCATGCTGTCAAAAGATATTTTATTTATGATATGTTCTAATGCTTTTTCTAATCCATCGAGGTTTTTTTATAATAATCAATCTTTCCCCGCACAACATACTGACTTTTGATGGAAATCCTCTACTTTCCACTGCCTTCCCTATTCTAGCACCTGTTTATTTCTGTATATATCCAGATAATTCCATCTCTATATTGTTCCGTCGTATTTTCTTTGGTCTGTTTACATCAATTTTTCCACCTGGAAGCTTATCACTCGCAATGTTAGCTATTTTTTAGTCTTTTACGTCCACTAAGTTAACTCTCGGCTGCTCGCGCTCTTATTGGTTGCGTGAGTGATTACATGGTATACCACAGTATCCCACTACTTGTATTTCACATAAATAGCTTAAAACTTTGCAAATTCTTATCTCAAGGGTTCAATTACCATTTAAAATACAATTTGTTAAATATATGCTACAAAATATTTATTTTGACGTTTATAGTAGTTCACAATCACAGTCAACTCTTGAATAGTCACTGTTCGTCACTTTCGGTTTCACTGTCATCGGTTGGCCATATTCAATAAAATAAAAACTAGTAAACTTTATATAAAATGTATCGAATATACAAAAGAATGCCATACATTAACCTGGCAATAACGAAGAGTAAATCTTGGTGGAGTAAGAGGTCAGTGAAAAAATATCGCGTACGGCACTCAGGTGCTCCTGTGTGTTTCCAACGACATGACTGTAAGAACGAAGTTAATACAATTAGATACATATTGTAAAGATATCAATAATTGATGGCCTATAAAAGTATCTAAAGTTATCATCTGATAAAACAACAATGCACATGAAACTTCCCTTATACCGACGGGTAGAAAAGCTTCATGTTGTCTGTACAAAACTGTCGCGTAAGTGGTCGTGTGGGATACTCAGGTGTCCCAAACGACTTTGCTACGAGACACTGACGGTATATACAAAGTCACAGGGTTGAAACGACAGCGAGTGGATAAGAAAGCATGGCTTGGAAGGTATTGAAATGGTGGGGAGGCTAAATAGAATTAAAAAGCTGTAATTCTAAAATATACATCTACATCTACTTAATACCCTGCGAGCCACCACGAGGGTGTGTGGCAGGGGGTGAAGATCACCAAACATGCACTATTGACATGCAAGTAGGATATTTAAGGGAGACATGCTAGAGAACAGGGTCACATGCAGCTAGATGGTTAGTATCTACATAATAAGAAAGGGATTATTGGTTGCTATTACATGCATCATGCACTACAGACTACTCTTACTATATTTCACCTACCTATCCCTTTGCTACGCTGCCTATTGTTCTCTCTTATAGTACGCGGGAAAAATTACATTTTAAATCTATCGGTACTACAATCTACCTCTCTAATCTTGTTAAGATGATCAAACCTAGCATAATACGCAGGCGTTCTTAATATATATCTAACGTCATCTGTGAACAAATCGGTTTCGAATTTACTTAAAAGGTTTAACCTAAATTTTAACCTGCGTTCTGATAGTACATCTACATCTACATCTACGTCATACCCTGCAAGCCACACAAAGGGTGTGTGGCAGGGGGTGCTTTCGCACCAGGCATGCATGAATGATAGGGTAGAACACCGACATTACACTAATAAATGATCTTGGCAAACCGTGGTATCCCAAGCAAGCACTGAAGTGTTAATATTCTCTATACTGCAGTCTCATCTGATGTTTTTGCTTCTCATTTTCTCACTTTAATTTTCGTGCTAGCTAAATAATCATCGTTTGCTGATTACGGAGCGTAAGTATACTTGCTGTCTACTGAACATATAATCAATTCACCGCATGTAAACAGCATCAAGAGTATTACAGCTGAAAAGGGAAAAATATCAGCGCCGTGGGAACATGAGTTCTTTGCTGCACGCATCGAGCAAAATTCAAAAAGGAAACCTATGAGTAATACCGTGAAATCTGTCGCTCAAACGGGTCCAAATTTTCCGTGAAATCCCCACGCTGTGGACTTTCTCCTTCCATGGTTCCTTTGACTGTGTGGTGTGATTGAGGCAGAGAGTGATCGTTCGTGTCGAACACCCCGCATTAGTCCGCCATCAGGAAATAATTTAACCACGGCGTAAAATAACCTTTACTCAGGCGGGTGCACGTGGAATACCGTCAGGCGGGAGGGCGTGGGTTGAGAAATGCTCCATTCGAGACGATCAAACCCGGGGATATTGCTCCGTTCCCATCGTCTGCGGCGAGATGCATGAAAACCTTTCCCTTCCGCCACAAATGTAGCGAGGAATAATACATAGTTTTCGATCTAAAACGGCGGGAGCGAGAGAGGAGAGGGAGAAAAAGTCCGGGAAATTGATTCGTCTTGCAGGTCATGCGGTATAGGGGGCTTTCAGAGTGTCACACGGAGATATAGCTGCAATTCTGGGCAGAATAGGGGAACCAGCGAGCTTCAGGACATGGGTTTTTTTCTGTGCGAATGAGGTTTCTGGGGGGGGGGAGGGCGGCAAACCCCTAAACCCGGAAAGGGGAGGGTCTACTGGTTGTGGGCACTATGATGGGGAAAGGGTGGGGGGAGGGACGAAAGAAATGGAGAGAGACAGAAGGGAAGTGGTGTGGGAAAAAATGAATTTTCCGAGGGATCAGAAAAAGAAATCGGCGAATGCAAGTTTCGTATGAGGCGTGGGTATTGGGGGGGAACTGGTAAATGGGGGAGGTTATGGGTCAGGCACGCGCCAGGGGCAGTTAGGAGAGGGGACGGTGTATTGGATTGGGTGGCGGAGTTTAGAAGAGGTATGAATAAATGCGTTAGGCCGAGGGGAATGGACTCGTGCCCGGGGCGTGAGCCGAAATTTTCGGTTAAGGCTGTTGGAGCGCTACTCTTAACTCATACACTACGTTTACCAATCAATCTGAGATCGATCTGACCGGATCATCTCGGTATGGTAAACGCAACGGGCAAGTGGGACCGATTTGAGAAGCTCGGTGGGCCTGTAGCGCTCTTCGTTATTCTTTGATTGCCATTGAGAAACAAAATATACTCGTTATTATTCAAGGCGTGCGTTGCAACAACTTGTAACAAGAGTGCAGTAAGTAATATTGATGATTTCTCAGCGCAGAAGCGGGCTGACTCGGTCCGATTCAGTCTGAGCCAACCTGTCTGAGATTTCAGATCGATCTGAGCCAGCGGGTCTGTAGTGCTCTTCGTTATTCTTCTGGTTGCCACTGAGAAACAAAATATAATCGTTTTTATTCAAGGCGTATGTTGCAACAACTTGTAACAAGACTGCAATAAGTGACATTGATGATATTGTAGCACATAGCAATTCTATCTACATTGGGCAATTTTGTTCACTTGGAATGCAACTGAAAATTTCCAACTCTGCACTTGTATACAAGCCTAGTCAATCGTCCTTCAACTGATAGATACGATTATTCACTATCGATGTTTTCAGACCGCGTTGGCAAACAAGGCGATCTGAGCCGTTTTGCTCGGAGTTTTTAGGTCGGTCAAAGTTTAGATCGATCTGAGATCAATTGGTGAACGTAGTGATAGAGTGCACATTTTAATAACTGTGCAAATTAGACAAGAAAATTTGATCACACTTCACTTTTGAACATCTATTTATACGCAGGAAATAACCATAGACATTTTTATGTAAAGTGAAGAATAATGATTTAAAATTTTTGCATCAATTAAAGCATTGTTATGACTGGCATTTACTGTGTTGAATTCGTAATTTTAGCGAAAATTGTAAGTAAATATGAGTTTCTTATTCGCAGTAATACCTTGATAGTAATTGGAAAACCCTGTAATAATGAGAAGTTAATTTTTAGCAATTAGGGGACAATCTATTCTCATTTAATCGTGAAATTCCGTAATATATAACAAATTCTAAGAGGCTAAGTGCTAAAATGGCTTTAAATTGCCAGGTAACCGTATTGGTTTCATGAATTTTTTGGCTTTTAACTGTACATATTGCAAATACCTACACGTTACGTAAATTTCCACGCAAATCTGGACATTAACGAAAATTGCTTCAATCAACTTAAGCCGGCGTCCCACTGGACAAGGACTCGGTACGTTAGGTATTCGTGTACACCTTCATCTACTGCAATTCTCCACCAAGCACTCATGGCCACATTGACTGCTCAGTGCAATAGGTGATCAGACTATTATGCTGTGATTTTCCTTAATAACATGAAGTATTAAGTGAATAACCCAAGGTTAGTTAATTTCATATTTTGGGACTTGACAGATAATGAAGGTAATTTAAACGGCACATTGCCATAAGTGCCGAGGAAGGTTTGATACAAGAATTAGCGCGTGTGCAAAGGAGATCCGCTTGGTTTTTTAAAGGCCGTTATGATAATTGTATAAGAGTTACGAGTTTAATAGAAGAACTAGGATGGGAATTACTATCAGAACGCAGGTTAAAATTTAGGTTAAACCTTTTAAGTAAATTCGAAACCGATTTGTTCACAGATGACGTTAGATATATATTAAGAACCCCTGCGTATTATGCTAGGCTTCATCATATTAACAAGATTAGAGAGATAGATTGTCGTACCGATAGATTTAAAATGTCATTTTTCCCGCGTACCATAAGAGAGAACAGTAGGCAGCGGAGCAACGGGATAGATAGGTGAAATATAGTTAGAGTAGTCTGTAGTGCATGGTGCATGTAATAACAAACAATAATCCCTTTCTTATTATGTAGATACTAACCATCTAGCTGCATGTGACCTTGTTCTCTAGCATGTCTCCCTTAAATATCCTACTTGCATGTCAATAGTGCATGTTTGGTGATCTTCACCCCCTGCCACACACCCTCGTGGTGGCTCGCAGGGTATTACCTAGATGTAGATGTAGATGAAGTGACCTAGTCAGAAGAAAAGCTTACCAAATCATAGAGATGATAAATAATCAAGTAATTAAAAATAAATCAGCAGATTTCATAAACCAAACAACATGACTACATGGAAATACAACATGAAAATGAATACATAGAATGAAAATAAATAAGACTTGTATGGGGAAGAGAGAAGCAGAATGCAGAATTCAAACGGAGAGGAGAGAAATTAGAGCAAGTGGATTCTTTCACCTATCTCGGAAGCACCATCACATGGAACGGAAGAAGTACAACGGACATCAAGCGGAGAATAGCCCAAGCCAAGAAGGCGTTCGTGGGAAAAAGACAACTCCTATGCTCAAAGACCAGAAAAACCTGAAAAAAAACAGAAAAAAAGTATGCGAAAACATTCATGTAGAGCATGGAACTCTATGGATTGGAAGCATGGACCTTTGCAAAAGCTGATCAGAACAGACTAGAAGCCTTCAAAACCTGGTGCTGGAGGAGGATGCTGAAGACAAAATGGACGGAAAAAATAAGAAATGATGAGGTTTACAGAATATTAGGAGAGGAGAGCACCATATGGAACACCATTGGTATGGGTTTTGTGAAGGACATAATTGAAGGCAAAATACAGGGAAAATTCCCCAGAGGAAGACCCAGGATTACGGTCATGGACAAAATAAAGAGGAATGTACATAGCAAGAGATACCAGGAGATAGGAGAATTAGTATTAAATAGGGAAGGGTGGAGGGGAGCAGTCAACCAGTCTTTGGACTGAACAACCAATGATGATAAACCTTTATGGTGACAGCAGTCTGCGGACACTTTAAGGTTTCTTTTGTTAAGATTGGCGTGGAATACCTTCTGGTATTACACCTGTGATGGCATAGAGTCACTAGTGACACACAGTCATCCTAGCGATAAGAAGAATACAGTTGGGTACGTAATACTTAAATATAGCTAAATACCATATATATTTGCTCTCTATTGCGGATGGTCAATCTTAAGACCAGTTGATGGGATAATCAGATTGATCATTTTGAAGGTGACAACTAAGATTTGACGCCCTGGGAACTGTGGAAGGCAAACGCGTAAGGGATATATGGAAGACGCTTCTTAGAGATTGAAATGGGCCATCTTCACAAGTTCCTCCAATTTATGTACATCTACATCTAAGCAACACCCTGCAAGCCACCACGAGGGTGTGTGGCAGAGGGTGAAGATCACCAAACATGTACTATTGACATGCAACTAGGATATTTAATGGAGACATGCTAGATAATAGGGTCACATGCAGCTAGATGGTTAGTCTCTACATAATAAGAAAGGGAATATTGGTTGTTATTACATGCATCATGCACTATCATGCACTACATGCACATCATGCACTACAGACTACTCTAACTATGTTTCACCTACCTATCCCTTTGCTAAGCTGCCTATTGTCCTCTCTTATGGTACGCAACTGCTCTGGTACGCAACTATGGTACATGCTCTGTACACTGTACCCGCTCAGCGGAGAGTTCGACGGGATAATTTGCCGCAGTGTTGGTTTGTAAGCAAGTTACGAAACAGACAAAATCGTCCCACTGTCTACCGAGACAGTTTCCTTCCACGGCACGTGGCCTGACATATCCCTCTGCCCCCGCCTGCAGCCGTCCCCTTTGCCGCCAGGCAGCAAAAAAAATCCCCATGTGGAAATAAAGGAGGCACGGCACACGCTTCAAATAGGAGGAAAAGTCGCATGGTATGGTGACTCAGAAACGCCTCCACACTCATATTCCGCCTACGGTAAATTCACCCCGAACAAAAATGATCCTGCTTTGAGAGAGCGTAATTGTTAAGGCTACTGATAAATTAAACAGCTCTTGCCTTCAGCAGGCAGGTACATCTACATCCACTTATTACCCTGCAAGCCACCACAAATATGTTTGGCAGGGGGTTCTCACCAACATGAACTAGAGTGAAGAAATTAACTTTCACCAACATGTACAACAATATAGGTATTCTACAAATGCTACAGAAACTAATAAATATTTTCTAAAATGTAAATATATAAACGTGACACAAGAGTCATGCAGGGAAAATGCAAAACATGTTGATAGTACTCCTTGGCAGATTTATAAACATGCATTAGGGGGCATATGAATAAATCAGCTACACTACCTGTCAACTAACCTAACTCAAAGTCTATATGCAGCCATTATGGTCTCTTATAGATCGCAGAAAAAAAAACTTTTAACCTTTCTCTTCTACAATCAATTTCCCTTTTATTTTTATGATCTGATCTGCCGTAGTTTGTAAGGTATTGATAACTTCGTCGGAAAATAATTCAGTTATGAATTTGTTAAAAAGATTGAATCTAATTTCCAATCGACGGTTAGGATTTGGCTAGGTCTTCAGTAGTTAGGTCTTAGTTAGGTAACATTTGGTTTGGGTGGTTAGAATTTGGTTGGTGATATGGTAGGGACGACGTGTAGGATTTGGTTAAAGGATACGCCACCGGCTGTCTATCATTTCTTATCTCATCCAATCTATTGTTTTGAGTAAAAAGGCAACAAAAGGCGCTTTTTAAAAATATTCATTCAAACAACATACTCGTTGCTGAACGTAATAAAACATACTTCTTTTGAGAAAATCAGACTCTTTACGAAGCATGCTAACACGTCTTAGGCGATCAAGCTCATTTCCACGAATGTATTGTAGATCATCTTTAAGCGTCTCTAAGCAAGACGCTGAGTGCCTATTACTAGTCACACTCCGTCAGGACATGTCACTCGGTTGGGGGTGATTCACAATGATAACAACGGGGTATTATCATATCTTCTTTCAAGAGTACGAATTGGGTTAGGGCGCTGATCCCTATTCTCAACCCTGCGAACGCTACTTCATCTTTACGGCCGCTCTTGACGGAAGTGGGCCATGCTATCGTTATTGGCTTGATTTGGCAAAGTCTGCAGTCAAGAACGTCCGTCAAAGAATTCGACCATCATCCCAGAACTACGCTCTAAAATTATGCCCTGAGGTCCACTACGGATAGCGAAGAAATAAGGTCAGGGTTACTAAGAGCTTCCTCAGCTGCGTTGTCCTCCATTTCGTTACCGTTCATTCCGACGTGGCCAGGGATTCATAGAGCCTATTTTACCAAGAAAGAGTGTAGATGCATGAATATCCTGGACAATAAAGACTCTGGACTGGAAACGGACTAAAATGACAGTGATGCAGACGGAATTTGTATGAAGGGGAAGTGATTTTCAAGAGGAGTATAAGCGGCGGGAAAAGGTTGTAAAAGTTATTAAAACTAATTGCAAATTATTGGTGAATTATTAGAGAATTTGTGTGTCTAGGCAGTTAAGAAAACAATTGTGACTGCGGCACAACAGTTGATTTTTTATCATTTTAGATTTGAAAACTTTTATAGGACCCACATAGTAAATTGGAGGTTTGAACATATCATTAAATTAAATTAAGAATGGAGTAAAATAAACTGCAATAAAATTAGTGCAATAATTTGTCTAAAGTGAATGAATAACGTGAGAAAAATGAAATTCTCCAAAGTTATGAAAGCCTGGCACTATGAGATACTTCACACGAGCAGCATGAGACTGAGCATTTGAGGGAGATAATATGATAACGCATAAAGGTAAACGTATAAAGAATTTTTCTATTAGTGTAAAAATAATGTATACCTTCAGATCTACAAAACAAAAGAAGTCATTTTAACAAAAATAACCTGTAGTGAAAAATTCAATTAAAATTGATACATCTAAATTTACTTATAACTCTGCAAGCCACCACGAAAGTGTTTGGAAGAGGGTGATATATCACAAACATGAACTAGAGTGAAGAAATTAAGTTTCGCTAACATGCACCTCACTAAGATACGCTAAAATGATACAGAAACTATAAAAATAATCACTAATGTAATTGTCATTGCAGACAGGCGCTGGCAACCGGCTTGTCGTTGTCCTCAGGTGTTTCCTTCCGATCCATCAAGGCCCTTTTCAGGGACATAGTGATCTCCTTGCCCGAGTAGCCATACATCTCAACTATTTCTGGGAAAATCTCTAGAATTCTAGGGAAGTATAACATCCGGACCATTAGCAAGCCACTTCAGAAATTGAGGAGCAAACTTGTCCGTGTTAAGGATGACCTCGGACTTAAAACACCGGGAGTTTCCCGAATTCCCTGAGAATGTGGTGAAGTGTAGGTACATTGGTGAGACGGGCCGGACCATTGAGACGCGGGTTAAAGAGCACATGAGGAGCATCCGACTACGCCAATCGGAACAATCCGCGGTGGCAGAATAAGTCTAAGCAAGGACCACCGTATAATATTTGACGACACTAAACTACTAAGCCGATCCAACGGATACTGGGAACGACTGACGAAGGAAGCCATAGAGATCCGGATGGAGAAGAAAAACTTTAACCGGGACACGGGCTACGCGCTAAGCGAGGCTTGGAACCCAGCCCTTCGCAGAATAAAGGCGGAGAGAAAGAAGATCAGCGCTAGCCAATCAGAGCCGACCTGACCATTTTGGCGCGGAAACGGCCAGGCATATGATTAGGCACCATTTTCCACACTGACACTTTCGACTAGTCGACCCTCCAGAGAATCCAGGTGGTGCAGAACACTGCACTTTGGTGGATCCTGAATCGCGGCCGCTACGATCGCGTGGACAGGATGCACCGAGACGGGAATTTGGAGCCCCTTGACGTCCTCCTGCCGAGAATTTCAACGGAATTCTTCGGCAGAGCAGAAGACACCACTCATCGGGAGATCAGCAGGCTGACTGAGATAACCGTCATGCCGTGGGACCGCCACAAACGTCCCATAGCGAGCATGGACATCGCAGCCAACCTCTCTCCATCTAAACGGCCAAGGCTACTATAGACAGCGTGCAACGCGCAGAGACACCATGAGATACCATAAACGACAGCATCCGCCTTAGGAGCAATGGCTGGGAAGGCGCCATCAACGCCTGGGGAGCGTGAAACCCAGGCTCACTGGATTAAGACGACACTGACATGCCCTGAGGACGATAGCGGTGGTAGCTATCGAAACGTCGGCCCACAACGACCTGACCCGGTGGAAAACCCGAGAAGACTTCATCTACTGATGGGAGTTTTTCTTTCCCGAGAAGTTAATTGCAAGACATTATTTCAAATTTAATTCTGACTATCACGCTTGAATTTCCTTGAGATCCTTTGTTAACGCTCCCTTATCATTATCGCTACGGATTTCCCAGTAATCTACAGTATCGTCTGCAAATTGTCAGAGTTTACTGTCTACTACTTCAACAATGTCGTTAATATACAGAAGGAATGTAAGTGGAACTATGACACTTGTGGGACACCCGAAGTAAATTTCATTTCATTGGAGATGGCACCGTCTAATGCCACCCTCTGTACGCCATTGGTTATGAATTCTCTAATCCATGAAATTACATCGTCGTCTAAGCCGTCAAAAAAGTTTCTAACTTTTTTCAACAAAACAAAAATTCAGTCTTAAAGTAAATATAGAAAGCATTTTTTTATTCCTATTAAAATGATGGATATTTTCAAATCCACAAAATAAAAGGAGTAGTCAATAAAACAAAGACAATCTATAGAGAAAAATTCAGGTCACATTGTTACACATGTTTCTGGCCCAATTTATCTTCATAAATATTTCCATGCATACTTAACACAAGGCAATCTCCTGGGTGCTCACTATTCTTAAGAATTTTACATTTTATGATTTTAAAACATCTGCAAATAGGGCGACATGGCCTTGAAACAGAATTAGAGACTATCAGCAGAGAGAAAATCAGAGCAAGGAGACGCAAACTCTTTCGCATTCGAGGACTTGCATCACGATTTTTTTTTCAAGCACTCCGTGAAGTACTCTCTTTTATTTCACCCTGGAATAAGACTTCCACTATGCGGCGTCATCCGGAAACAATGTTTACATTTAAAGACCTCTGAGTTCTCGTAACCTTCAGATAATTGCTTGAAAGTAACTCATTTCACCACGTTCTCTGGGGTTGAATTTTTTTGTGACTAGAGATGAATCAGGAGTGCTTCTGCACCGAACCATTCTCGAGGGTCATTCGGGTGACTGCGCACCGCTTCGGAATTATCACGGAAATTTTCGAAAAAGCTCGGCGTAATTCATACACTCTCACTCTGAAGACGATCTTCAACTTGTATTATTTCTCAAGCACATACTGCAACCTAATAGTTCCTATTGTATAAGAAATATAGTTGATGATAAAATATGCGCGGGATATGGTTCCTATTTCATATCTTGATTAAACTTTCTCCGGCGAGATATTGTAGAACAGCATATTTAACAATGATACTCAAACGATATCGTACTGTTCACCAAATTTATTTCAAACTCTTACAACACCTGTTACAACTGTCTAGCAGTCTTACCTGATGATGACTGCTAGACAGTTGAAACACGTGTTGTAAGAGTTTGAAATTTATTTGGTAGACAGTACGATATCGTTTGAGTATCATTATCTTGATTAAAACTTGGGATTGAGTTGTTGGTTAAGAGGCATACCAACACTGTAATTTTCGATTCCTAGACAGATTAGGCTAATAAATAAACTATATGGAGCCATTGTAGATTTATTTGTTTAAGAAATGAAAGCTGTAATTTAGTAATTCCACATAAACTTGATTTACGACCTTTGTTTCGACTTTTGAATTCGTCATATTTTAATTAATTAAGTTTGTGTGGAGTTAATAAGCTACAATTAAGTCAATTCACAATGTAAAGCAAGTTTCACAAAGTTTCGCCTGACACAACTACTCCAATTTATATGTATAATGTATATAGCAAAACATTTATCAGTTAATTTAAATAGAAACTCCTCTGTGAGTTTATATACAAAACAACAATGTTATGTGATGCTAGTACAATATCATCAATAAATAATTTAACGTTGGATGAAGGACAGGGAAATTTACGTAAAAATCGCACTATACTTGTTTACTTGAGACGTACTTATGGTCAAAATCAGTTGATATTCTATTTAACCACACCAAATCGACTGAAAAATCCGTAATCACCACAAAAAATAAACGGTCAGCGTAAATGACGGGACTTAGTTCTTTTGAATGGGAAAAAAATAATATTCACGAGGTGTTATTCAATGCTCAAGAAGTCAACAGACAACAAGTTCTTTATTTTTGGAGTATTGACAATGATGAAAGTATCTACATAGCTTTATTCAAGAGGAAGGAATGATTTTTAGTAATAGCGATGTTTCCCTTAACTAGCACTAACACAAATATGATGCGACTATGAGATATATAGCAAGGAACTCCATTTATAATGAAAAATTGTGTGTATATTTTTACACTTTTTTATCGTAATTATAAATTATGATATAAAAATAATCGGTGTCGTAAAAACACCTGAAATTTGCAACATGTTTTCCGTAATTTTCAGTTGTACAATAATACGAGGGCTACTGGCGGTTTACCTTTACCAAGGCTGTACAGAGAGGTTTTTGTCGATAAGGCCGCAATGCCGTAATTGTACAATAATCCAAAGATTGGAATACAAATATCCCTGTAAATAAAACTCAAGTGAAGTTCGTGCATAAGCGCGGGATGCAATCTCTATCCCGGTACCACAAAATGAGCCTCTTCACTTATAATTTTATTTGCACAGCACGTTCATCATGATGCCTAGCTTTCATAAAAATGTAATAATTTAACTATGTTACCAATGCTGTAAGCAGGGTTAGTTTAAGGCCCATTTTGGGCGGTGATGAATGTTAAAATTGGGGTTTAACAATGAATAACTTTCGTATGCATTAGATTAGGCCCGATTTCATCGGTACCGCCCGCTAAGCCGCCCTCCCGGAAGTACCGCCTAACCTTGTATCAGAAAAATTCCACAGAGATATTTTCAGGTAAATACTAGCAAAGGCATATTTCTTGTGCTAAATAGTGGCTCCATTCCAATGTTCCTCATGCGTTGATTCCATTAGAGATTAAAAATAAACACATTGGATAACATGTTAACTATAATTTTATGGCAAAAAATCAACTACACTTCTGAGAAAGTAAATATTAAGGATGGTTGTGAGAGGTTAATGGAAATGTTTTTTTTTAATCTAGTGATTATCTAGAATATTTTGCTACTTTAGGGACCTATTATAAATTAATGCTCGACCAGTTCAATAGTTAACATTTTCCTGATATGAAAAGCCAATGTAAATATGTTCTCACATCGGCAATTTGCACACCAATAGGTCAACTATCAAATGTAATACCACTTATATTCTCATTTTAAATCAAGTTTATGCCATAGTATTGGGTGGTCCAAGTTAAACAATTATATCAAAATCGGGGTTAAGAGTATATTGATACAATTTTTCTTCATGTACAATGGATTTTAAGGAAACGAGTAATATTTTATATGCTCGTTACAAACCTGCGTACAAATTTGGCGATTTAAATAACATTTGAAGGACATCGGAAAGTGGCCATAATTTAACTATGCCATGCCTTGGTTCCCTCAAGAATCGCCGCAGCTAGTAAGTTTAATGATATAGACATGTGACGAATTACTATCAAACTGTGCTAACTTAGGTAAAATAGTGAAAGATTGTGAAATGATAAGTAGCATTTGTCACTTTTATACTACTCATTATATTGCATTGATACTTAGCATGTCATCATTCGGAAATATATTGATATTACAACAAAAATTATAAGCAATAAATTTGAACAGTTTCCCTTGTTTGGATGGATTAGAATAGGTTTTGGTTCGGTCCAGCATCTCATAAAATAAGCGTCAGATAACATAATAAGACATCAATTTACTCATCAACAACGAGTATTGCTTAACACAACTAATACCGTTTTTCATTTATAAACTGATATGTCTGGCCCAAAATGATTTTCAAGAAAATTACGACATGTCAAAATTTTAGATTATCTTATATACAAGCTTTTTTATGCCGTAGGAAACGAGTTGACACGAAAAATTGGATCGGTTTTGGTGAAGAGAAGCAGGAATAGGAAGTGATTTCAACGCACCTACAGATATTCCAATGTTACATAGGACAAATACCCTGTCAAAATATCCAAACATGCTGAGAAGTATAGAGTAGGAATGTTTACACATTGCTTATACATTACCGGCATGGTACTTTTGACTCGATACCATATTAATCTATATCGACATTAAGCATTTGATATTTTACTCGTACAAGTACACTGCTGATGGTACCGGCTCTCGATATTGACAAGATGTAACGGATAGACCAGAAAAACTTATATGCAATGCTAATGAATTTTGTTAAGTATGCAAAGATGGTAAATATGTTAAAGTAATAACTCATTGTGGACTTGTTGTGCTTTTGTAGAAACTTTTTAATATTAATTATTTTTTTAGCACACCCAAATTGATTTGAATACCAGAAGGATCAGTTATTCCGGTCGGTCACCGAGAAGCATATACAACGAATAGTTCTTGTCTACGTAATGTTAATTATCTTGCAACCACGAGACAATATACAAATGTTAACCTTTTTAAAGTTCGACAGTTTTTCTATGAATAGCCAAGCATTCAGCAACGCTTGGAAATTATACATTTTCCTGATCCCTTCTCATGCTTAGTTACGATTACATATCGATATCAATGATAATCGACAAATCGTGTCGATATTATACAATGTTCGATATTTTTTATCTCATACTTATGATATTCTTGAATCGATACATTCACTCATAATGGACATTTACTACCAACGGAAGGCCATGTGAAGTTTCGTAAATGAATATTTGACTTAATTCGGCAGTCGATTTGAGCCAAAGCCATCTTTCCATTATAATAGGATCACTTCGGTATGGAGAACGGTAAAAAGTAGGACAGGTCAGAGATAGTTTCTTTATATCAAATATCATCTGTATTTCTACTCAACGAATGGACTTTTCATCATACCCATCCCAAAATCATCACGTAGTGCTACGACATTTTAAAATAGTGAAAGCATGGTCATAAGTGTTCGCGAGAATTATTTACATTGTCAACATTATTTCATCATTCATTTCAAGAACCAGCTTTTTTTAAAACTTGTCTGTCAAATGCTTATTTAATCCGCAAAACAGTTAGTTGTAAGTGTAGAAATTACTTAACTACACCCTCATAAGTGCAATATACTCCATAAAATACAGTCATTGTAAACTCGGTTATCTTGTTAGTTATCTGGGGGTAATACTGACCAGTGAGTACATTTCCGCCACTTAAAATAGGTTGGTAGGTAGCTTAACCAGGGCAGGATATTATGGTAATGGAAGAATGGCGGAGAGAAACCCGGTGTCGGCATTAGCATTCAATTAACGATGATGGCCTTGGGGACTGCGATTTAACGTCCCATCTGACGGTTGAAGTACTGCACTTGAAATTTATTCACACACAGTAACCTAGGGATTAGGATTCTCCTGAATAAAATCCACACCGGGGTTCGAACCCGTGCCTTCTGGATGGAAATGGAGTGCTCTAACCTCCACTCCATCCTGAACCCCTGCGTTGAATTGGGTACGAGGTAACAGCACATAGGTATTCGCTAAATGGAGAGATTAGCGTAAAAAACATGATTGTGAATGCTTACCGCGTACCTTTAAGAGTTTGCCGAAGGTAGGCAAGACGTTGCGGTATTGCTGGGTCTTAGATATCAACACACACGCCACAGCACCTCTATGAAGGCGTTCTCCGTGTATCCAAACTGGTGTCTGGTTTCATAGCAGGGATAACAGTTTTAGACTGTCTAAGAAGGATCTTCTTGCAGAAGGAACTGAAGGACAATATATTACGCGTCAGCCACTGTAGTTTTGCCAACTCTGTATTGAGGAAACCCGGGCAAGGCCGAATGCTACACCGCTGATCTTCCGATCCCGAAAACACTTCCGTTTTGATAGTGGCGCTGTAGCTGCAGAATTGACATTCGGACAACAATTCTGTTTCTCCAAATATTAAATATCACTTGCATAAAAATTCTTCCAACAAAATAATTCTATGGGAAGTTCGTCTTAGATGTTAACGATCTACTCCTTCGTATAAATATGCTACTTTCATTCAACTTTATAGCCGTGGCCGAAACGGGTGCTCGACGGAGACAAAGCATGCTTTTGCAGCGCGCGGTTGACCTTGAGCGAACTTTCTCGTCTTCGAAGCGGGCAGAAGTCTGTTCGAGGACGGAAGCCCTGGGCAAGTCGAGTCCGTTGAGTTTAGGACGCTGTATTTTCAAGTACGGTCAACCGATTTTTACAAAAATAAATGCGTACGATAGAATAATCATTTCTATGTTTACTGATGCGTGTAAAAAGTTTTTCATATCCTTATCTACACTTTTATGATATTTGTTTTGAAAAAAGGCCCCGTTTTCGGCGCTCAAAATCCGATGGCCCGACTTTATATTACCGCCAATCTGTTACTATTAATCTTAGAGATAAGAGAGTTTGATATAAGTTAGCCAAACATGTTTCTAACATACTAAAGGAAAAAGTTCCCTATGTTGACTTTTACACGAGCTGTTGTAAAAGTTGTAAACATCGGCTAATTCCGATACTAACGATGCGATAGAGGTTTGAGCTATACCGTTGTAACCGCTATGACGCCAGCTTTATAAATATGTACGGAATCTCAGCGTGAGCGCATAGCAAGATACTCAGCTGACTTGCTGGGCGAGCTTGGGTGCTTCCATTACGTCACCAGTCACCAGTGCTTCCCCTGCGTCACCACCGCGTCACGCTCAAGCATGCTAGCGCGAAGAAAGCTTGGAGATTCGGCCACGGCATATGGATGAGAACGATCGATAAGGATGCAACTAAGAAGGCTGAGGCGCGTGTGAGGATAACTGAGTAATTATGACAATTTTAAAGACAAAGTGGAAAAAATGGAACACGTTTCATTTAAGAGCACTTATTTAAGCGCCTGAGCGTGCCATTTAACCAGTGACGGAATAGGCACTACTAAATATTTAATTTCAACATTCATTTAGTTTTCGGCGTGGCATTCGGAAGCTTGACGGAATTATATTGATATGTGAGTATGTTTGATTAATGTACCCGACACGATACCTTGATATTTATTAGTAACGCTAGTGATAATTATTAATATACCCTTTCCGTTATAAAGTGAATCTTCGCTTACGCATTCACAACGAACGAAATATATTTCATGAGCTATGAGGCTACACGCTTAAATAGCGTTTTAATGGAAAAAAACAATTCTATCAATTTTATCTATTATTATCACAAATGACAACAAGCGCGCAGACTTTTCGCATAACTATTGGTAAACAAATATCACTCCGACCTTGTACTGCAACACACTATCGGTTTAAAAAGGATGCCATCAAGGTTGGACTGTGACTTTCCCAATTTGCCATACTTTTCTTTTTTTCATAGTATTCTAATTAATACTGTTAGAGATGATCTACTGACTTCCTTTGGAAGAATTTGATTACATGGCAAAAATAATTTTAAACATAACATTGCGTAAAGAGAAATCTCAAGATAATTAATTATACCATTAAGAAAAAGGTATTTGAGACTCGGAAACAATTTGGAATATGCGTCATTAGTCCGGGACCAACACGATGATGGACATATATAATGCATTGAGTAAGTGAAAAGAAAGGCATCCGGGGATGTAATAGGGAAGCAAAAGAAGACCAAGAGTGTAACTAAACTGGGAAATTTACAGGGATGTTATTCTCGTCGAAGGAGAGGATAAACAAATAGACTGCGTACTATTCAGCACACTTATGGGAGAAAATGCATTCAAGGAAAGGCAAAAGAAAGTGGAAAATACTGTCTGAATATGGAGGAATGATCATCAGTTCAAGTTGAAATATCAGTCACAATGAAAAAATGAGAAAACGTTCTCGTTCTCTAAACAACACTGTTATGGATTGATACAGTCTTGTAGAACTGTTTAAGCCCTTTCCTAGCGATATTTTTTTACTTTTTTTAAAAAGGTGTAGGGAGTTTATTTAGGAAAAATTTATAAATTTATATTTTTAAATTGAAATTTTTAATTTTGTCTTATGATAATTTGTTGTTGATGGGCCATTTAAAAAAGTAGGTATGCAATGATTTCTTTTATGAATATCACCTCCTGGCAAAGAGCAAGCTTGTAATAGTTTTGGATAATAATAACAGATGGAGGGGGAAATATGAATGCCAGCAATAGGAAACCCGAGCTGTGAGTGCCACCGGATGATGTGCACATTATTCGTTTTATTGGTTATCAATTTTTACCTTCTTGGCATGGCAAGAAAACGATAAATGAAGTTAAATTTCCAATTTTTAATAATTAAGTCTTAGCTTTGAGTATGAACATGTTTCCCTTCGCGCTTTTTTCTAAGATCACCTAGGTATCACCCGCTATAGCAGCGACAAGAGCGTTCAATGACTGGAATATATTTCGTCTTATTGGTTGTAATTGGGAGTGTCAAGAGTATATGGGTGAATGGGAGTGTGAATGAATTAAATGAGGTTCATGTGTAAATTATAGTCGTTTTACTACATTTCATTCAATGCAGCAACTGAATGAAATGCAGCAAAGCTAAAAATTCAGCTAAGAAACCAATACGTTTAGTAATATTCGGAAAAACTATGGAAATGCAAAATATTTTCTCATAGTCAGGTAATTCCATAAAGTATATTTGTGACAGTGTTTTACAGGTGCTCGCGTAGTTGACAGCTGTCCTAGATCTCTACCTGATAATTATCTCCACCTTGTTACCTAGTAAGGCATCAGACTGCCTTGGGAAAAAAAATAAGCGGGGAACGCTCTTGGGTTGAGTGGATGTATTCTTCAGAGAATCCATCGGAATGCGATCGTAATGATCTGGCGCCGGTGTCTGCGCTAGGGATGAAGCTATTTGTAACTGATGGCGCGTGTGAACTCAGACACAATTGGAAACGTAGCACCTGTCTCAAATGCGATTCGTTGGCTGAACGCTGTGCTCATTAGGCTCTCAGTGAGCATTCAGACAATCCTCTACCTTTCGGGTAAAATTCCCTTGCGCGCATATTGCGAAAAGTCACGATCTCAGGGCTGTCAACAGCCTCGTGCTCTCTCTATTAGGGTGAGCCTTTTGCGATGAATGCTCGTGCCCGATCGGTACATTTTTGCACAGTAAAGATCGCATTCAACCCTGTAATGGCATCAATATTGAAATCCATACACATATAATCATCACACCATTCCCTTTCGGGCGCAGTACAATTAAAGAACTCAGGGTTTGGCCTAAGGCCTAGAAAACTGTCACTCTTTTTTATATTTTCCTTCATAATCTCCTACCTTTGCAACTCTAACATTTCACCTCACTGACACCGATTATTGATTTATTTATGCCCTTATACGTTTGTAACTGCTCCTAATATTCTTTCTCTATCGAGTCTCACCCACCACATTGACCTAAGAATTTCTCAGTTTACCTCTTACTTTGACGCTATTCTCTATAATGTTATCTATATCCACATAACATCATGCGAGCCGCCGCATGGGCGTGTGGCAGTGGGTATAAGGACACTAGTCATGTAAAGATGTAAAGGATAAGGTTTTGGTAAATAATATGGTAATGTGTAGGTATTATGAGTGTTTTTGTGGAGCTCAGTTTATATAATGGTATGGTGTTATATAATTATATGCCTCTTTCTTTATTTAAGTCTCAATATTTTCTCTAGCTTCCTATTTCAATTTTTACCCAAAAAACTGACTTGTTTTTAATTTTTCACCCAATAGTACTCTGCTTCATCATACCTATTTTTCTTCTATCTACACACTCCTTAGTTTTTGGACTCATTTTGGTCGTCATATATACTATTCAAGTCTCTCCCAGGACATCTTCATCACTACTTTACAGGAGGGCGTGTATTAAGCAGTGTATGGGGGTAAATGAGGCGAAAGAGATTTAGAAGGTCAGTATGGAGGAAATTATTGAAGCAAAGTTAGGTGTACAAATGTATATTTAGGAGTGAAACTTTGTGAATGTGCATACCCCGAAAGGGAACGGTGTGATTGGTATTTATCTATATAAGTTAAAATGCTTACTTGTAAAATGAATTAAAGTGCAATGAAGGAATCTTATCTGAAAACAGGAATTCATAAAATAAAAGCATAACACACCTTTGTACATACATAGGAAGGTTTAAAACAAAATTACATTTGCCTCACAAATTTCATGCAACTGTGATTACGTACTCAATGCGTTCTTCGGCGGATGTCACGTTTACGATCAACGCTGCGAAACCATTGAATAGTAAGAGAATAGGATTCCATTTTTAGCACGAACCTTCAGATTTTAAGAGCCTTTCTTTTTTACTTGCTCTTGACATTTAAAAATAGACGATAGATGACAATTGAATGATATTAGATGGATTTAGACTGCCAAATTTATTACTATTACATGTATGCGACTTTCGATGAAACTTGCACGCATAAACGGCTCTGTTAGGTCGCTTGTTGAACTTTTTAAAGTTTCGGCAAGTTGCTGGCATAAACGTCTTGTTGTCAGGGTGAACGGTAACCAATTTGGGTATGTATTAATCTGTGAAATGTTTAAATCAGAATTAAATTTTCTGCAAGCTCTAAGAAAAAAACTCGGGGAATTTATAAGCTAGTACATGCACACCTTTGAAGTAGATTATAATATATATGCACTAAAAAAATCAGAATAACTGGCGTAATAAGTAAAATATATATTATTACTATTCTTAAGATGTATCAGTATTAACTAATTACTTCTCATTTTGAGTTATTTGTAAAAGATAGATGATCATGTCAATGGGAAGCCGCCCGGCTGAGATTGTTGAAAATATTATTGAAAAAAAAGGAGGAAAGTATGATGCACAAATTACCTCAGAAAGAAAATACAATGTATTTTATGTATAAGTTCCTTGTTAGTCTTAAAAATAAAGGAGTAACTCTAATGAAATAGCGAAACCGTTCTATCTTAACTGGGTTTTCAAATGGATTTGAAAAAATTAGTGAAGACCAAAAATCTATATATTTAGCCAGTTACCATGAAGTTTAGACATGAACTCATAAGTTTTGTATCGAGCATACCAATATATTTGCCAACTGTTTTAATCGATTCTTAAGTTCGATTATAATATAAAAATTCATTCTTTGTCATAAATATAATATATTTGTCATAAAGTATTAAACGTATTACCAATGTTGCAAATATAATAGCATGCAAAAAGGGAATTGGTAGTTCATTATTTCAAAGAAGATGTATTCTTTTCAGGTAGTAATATCTTACAAGTGTTTCACATTTCATTCACAGTATGTGCCGTATTGAGAGCACTGTTGCCAAACCTACGCTCGTCATGCCATTCCTTAAGCCACGTAGGCAACCATTTTCAATGCATCGATGAATTTAAGGACCTAAAGGAATAATATTTGAATACTGGAAGACTTCCAAGTATACAATTCGTATAATATATAGCACTATGTTAATATTCACGTCGGTATTGGTAACGTCGCACCTCCGACCTCGATGAGATTTACATAGAAAGTGAATGTTCTTTAGAGTCGATAGGTATTGTCAACGAAGCGTGGCATACCGTATAAACTAAAATTCCCCTATCTAATCGTTTCCCTATAGTTGCTCAAATAATTTGCCCCATCCGATCACATGGAGAAAAAAATATGCCCTATCAATTCCCTTTTCAACGTCACCGCATTCTCTAGGCCATTCTTCTCGGAAAGAAGTTGAAGGGACAGGTTTCTCCGCTCCGACTAAAATGCAAATCAGGGGGCGATAGGAATTTGAATATAAAGGCAATCGAGAGAGCTAAGGATGGGGTGTTCGTTCGAGGGATTTGGTCGATAGATCGTTATCGACTGGTCGAAAAATGTGGATAAGATGTGAGTTTTGATGAGTGATTTAAGGGAATTCACCCACTCCGCCTCGCCATTCCACATCGAAAGCGAACATCTCATCTGTTGAAGGAGGAGGTGAGCAGACGACGAAGGCAGGACCTTGAGAATAAAGGGATAGAGGGCGAGAAGGGATGAGCGGTTTTTGAAAAGAAAGGGCTCAGCCCTTTTCTTTAAAAACCCTTTTCCCCCTTCTGCGCATCCCCAGAATCATCCCGCATAATGGACTCGACAATCTTCTCCGAACATCTGATCGCGATCTCGTCTATCTCATGGGGCACGGAACTCCGATGATGCCGAAGAAAATGATTGCCTACTTTGTGTTCTCTCTGATTTTTTTTTAACCCTCCGCTACCCTTTTAACAAAAGCGCATATAACGGAACGTGGATTTATTTTTCTTAATTCAACCTTTGGTTCTTCGAATGGTCTCGGGTTTCTCGTACAATGGAGACCATCCCTTGGACCCGTTTCCCTCATCGACTTGGCTGTTTACTGTTTCTCAAAACGGATTTTCAACGGTGCTCTGGAGATCTCAACAGATGCTAGAAGTCTTCTGTGAATCATAAAACAATCCCTTTCATCTGCACTAATGGATTCTAGGACTTCGACTGCATGTTTTAGCCAATAAATTGGTTAGTTTGTTCTCAAAATGGCTCAAAGCAATGTGGAATTCACCTAAGATGTAAAGGTAGATGTAGGTGTAGACGTAGAAGATATACTACAAACTTGATTCCATTTTTAGTAAAATTTTTAGTCATAATAGATATTTTTAATTGCGCTGTTTTGTAGTGCGGAGTATATTTCGTTAAACCTATAATTTTGCTGAATACACGAGTTTTCCCTACACCAATGATGATCATATATCTTTACAATAATTGCTTTTGATATGGAAATGGAGTGACGACAAACTTGTTGAACACACTTGGCGGAGTTTTAGACTACTGCATACAATACTGCTGGGAGAAGCCGATCGGAAGAATTACAGAAGATTAAGGATAAAATGTAAAAATAAACCGTGCAATTTTCCACAAAAATAAAATTAACTTCCAATCCGGGTTTTGAGGTTAAATGTCAAAGCCAGTAGCAAATAGTGCTAAGACTTAATATTCAAGATAGTTGTAGAGTTGACTTGGTGGCATTTCGGTATGATATTACATTACAAACAGATGACATCACAAAGTTATTATTATTATATCACTAAGACTTAATACCTGAGGATGATGTACGATGGTTGCCCATAAGTAATAACCCACATTAAAAAATAAATATGTACAAAATAATCGGTGATATAGGTTATTGGCGTACCGCTACGGAAAAAAACTAACACGCCAACGGAAGCGTCCCCGCTCCGCACCCAAATCCACATTTACTCACGAGGCATCGCGTCGACCGAGTATTCTGAGAGCGCTTCCTCTCCCAGCGTTTAATTCGATTTGTTCCCATGCATATAAAGGACTCTAACTTACGCTACCACCACGCGGGTGTGAGGAGTGGTGCGGCCAACTCAACCCATGCCAGTTCTCCTCCCTCCCCAACTGAGCCCATTCCCCTCTCAGCGTTTCACTCTTTTCGTTCCCTATGGCGCGCGTAGTAATCGAACTACCGTACTGGGCTTAACCCCCTTATGGCCGGTCGCAAGAAAATTTAGTTATGGAATCAATAGTTATGAGATCCATAAAGTTATAGAACTCATAAATATATTCGGGTTGCAGGAACAAATCTATTAGTTACTTAACTTATTTACCAATAGTTACTAGCTTCGAATATTTGATCTAATCTTCCACCGCCGGATAAAAGTTAAGAAAGTTTAGCCTATGAATAATTGATAATGCACATTATAATTAGTCAGTAAGAGTAAACAAACTGGTCACTTGTCTGAAAACAACTCTTTTATCAAGTAATTAAGTCTCCAAGCAGTTCATTGCGCATCCGCCATCTTGTCTACTTAAGGAACTCATAACTCCATGCCATAAGTTATGAGACCAATGAATTTATTGAATGTTCGTGCAACACTTATTGAATGGTTGCCATGGCTTATGGGTCCTATAGCTTTATGGAATACATATGTTACGTTCCTGCAACTGGCTATTAGTGCCACAGGCCGATATATCGGCTTTTGCTCCACAGGCGAAAAGTGCCATGAGCCGATATATATCGGCTCGAGCACAAATTATTTTTCAAACTAATTTTGTTGTAATAATTATATTTATCCTTTATGAAATGTATCACAATATTATAAACAACAATTAATTCATTTTTAGCAAAAAATAAAAAAAATTACATTCATATCTAAAATAGTAACTTCATATTGTTTTTATTCATAAGGTGCTACAAAACACCCAAATTCATGCTGGCACTTTTTGCTGGTATCACCAAATTTCGGTGGCACTAAGAGAGTCAAAGAAGTTTCACTAAAAAAACTGCCCTATACCAGAAATCAGTGTTTTGAAACGGTCATCAAAAGACGCATTTTCATCAGTCACAAAGTCTAATCAGTCAATCTCGACGCTACTGTATCTTAAATCTGGCTTCTATGACCAACTTTGTGGACTCTTGAGGACAGGCTACAAGATCGCAAATACCAGTCTTGCAGAAACAATGACGTGACATAATGAAAATTGCTTTCTTATTTCTCTTATTTGTAATCCTTAATGACACTAAGTACTTTTCAACACTACTACTCTGGACAACGACGAGATGATTAGCGCATTGAAAACCTAGCTTCATAACCAGAGGGAGGACTGGTACCAATAGGTCTTACACAACCTTGTGAATCGCCGGAGGAAGCCTAACGAATTTTAATAGAGGTTATGTGAAAAAATAGAGTGAGATGATAAATTGTCTTTCTTTCATAAGTTTGGATTACATTTGTGGTATAATAAGTAGATTTTGAGGAAAAATGTGGGGCATTACTTTTTGGGCAACCCTCGCATTAACATTAAAAACGAGGTTAGAAGTGAATTTATATTTTTTAGGTAAAATTTTAAGTTTAATTTCGTCATTATGCAAAACTACCACTCGATTTTTCAAGCATATTCTGTTGTTATATAAATAAGGAAAGTACTGATGGACATTAAAGAGAAGAACTACGCATAACCAAACTGTTAGTTGGCATGAGAAGAGAAAGCTGTAGCAAACTACAGAAAATGAACAGATATTTTCTGGTCTCTCTTGTCCCTACAAAATGTATGAGAGCCTTCTAACATAGGAAAATAATGATGGAAGAGTAGGAGGTATGACAGAAAAGAGTACACTTAGAAAGTCTCGAGAAATCGTGGTGGATGATAATCGCGGAGGCTGAGTGTTAATAGGCTGAGAATAAGAGAAAGTGCAGAAATAATGCATGAATGTAATACATGCGATAGAGGTACGCTAGATTGAAAAACCAAAGGGTCTAAGAAAGCAAGCCAGAGTCTGCGTTATGGGTCTATAATTTATTTTACCCAGGTGGCACATTGTTCAACCGTATACCTATCAAAAACATAGCCTACGCCGATAATGTCGATAGGATATCATTAGGACTCAAGGACCATGAGAAATGACTGGAGAGATTAGAGATGAAGGCAGAAAAAGTTGGAATTTATATGGGCTGTGTTAAAAAACAGTCTATTTTATCGACCAAGTTAAATTCAATTGTAATTGATAAATTTACATAATCAAATGGGAAAAACTTCAAGGTCAAGTTTTTAGGAGTGCTGGTGACTAAAAAGAAAAAAATGAAAGAAGAATTATAGAAAGGAGCTAGGACTGCAACAGGCAATAGAGCTAGTAGATCTTGAAGGTCATCGATTCACAATACTTCAGGAGGAACTAAAAAAAACAGGTTTCTAACTGATTAGACCAGTGAACCTTCAAGCCCTGGTTCAGAAAATGAACCATCACCGCCACAGAAGAAGAGCTGCGTAGAAGAAGGAAAAGGTAAGCGCCAATACAAAAAAGGTGTTTGGTGAAATAAAGGGAGTTTGACAGTGAAAAACATGAAGAATAGAGAGCTATAGGGAAACTTAAAATATTCTAACATGGTGTCAGAAATTAAGAGTGATTGGTTATGACGGTTAGCGCATGTGGAGAGAATGGCTGAAGAAGAGATGGTCAATAAGATATACCTAGGACATCCAGACGGTGGAAGGCTGTTAGGAATGTCCTGGAAAAGATGACTGGGTGATGTAGAGGATGATTTGAGACAGATGATGAGAAGAACATGGAGAATACATGCAAGAGATCGTGATGACTCAGTTCAAATTGTCGGAGAGGTCAAGGCCCTACGACACCTGTAGCACAAAGAAGTAGCAGTAGTCATTTTTTTTAACAATGCCCACGCCAAAGTGGGAGAAGTGTTCGGAGTGTATGAATTTCGTTATTGTAATGAGAACTTGAGGTATATAGAAACTTGGTAGTGAGCACAGGAAAGAGAGGCGTTGCAATGTAAGCGCTTGGATGTGATTTCCTTTCCAAACTTGTCTTCTTGAATTATAAATAAATTATGTCCACATTCTGCAGTGCAATCTTCCGGTCGACTCCTGAAAAAAAGAACTGGTCAGATTTTCCATTAGTTCATGCCAGGGCATGAACTAATGGAAAATCTGACCAGATCACACTGGAAGCCTTCGAAAACTGGTGCTGGAGATGGATGCTGAAGATAAATGGACGGACAAAATAAGAAATAACGAAGTTACAGAAGAGTAGAAGAGGAAAGAACCATATGAAACACCATATATAAATGATGAGCCAGATGGATTGAACATACCTTGAGGCGCGATGAGTTTGTGAGGAACACAATTAATAGTAAAATGGAGGAAAAAGGAAGGGAAAGGGAAAAACCAAGGAATAAATTTATGATTTAAAAAGAAAATATATTACATAGCAAGATATTCCAGGAGGTAAATGAACAAGCATTACATAAGGAAGTGTGAAGGGCTGCAGTCAACCAATCTTAGGATTGAATTAGAATTGATCCAACGATGATGAATGCCTAGATTCACTTCCTATTAAGGTGGTTTTAGCTTGGCTCTGTGAATCAGGAAAAATACAAAGTCACACATTCCTTATTATTGTTTAATCAATCCTTCGCTTCGCTTATGAAATGCATTCCAATTGAAAACCACAATTCAGGTAAAAAATACGTGAATTATACTACGAATATATTTTTAACGACCACATTTTTCCGGCCATTAGGAGCGAATGCAGCGTCAGTTGCAATGTACTACCACATTTTGACTTAAAATACGGCAATGGTTTGTTAATTATTTAAAAAAATAGTTGGTAAGATGTGTATATTTTATTTTCATTCAGTTTTCCACGACTTTACGCTTCCCATAAATTGTTTTTATTAAAAGCTTGAATATGTTATTTCGAAGAAATGGTCGATTATTGCTGTAATCTGAACAATCTTCATAAGGGCCCATGATTCAAATCTCCACTTTCAAGGGTGAGCTAAATTAAAAATAGCTGGAAACCCGATTTTATTTTCACCTCAGTTTATAATGATAACTTAAAAGATACCATGTTAAAGTTTTAAGAAAAACTGGAATAAGTACCCAGAGGCCAGTGAGACTTTAAAAGTTCTCTCTCCAGAAATGTCTGGGCAGAGAGCACATTAAGCAACACGTGACTGCGGGAGCTTAATGATGTGTAACTCCAGAAGATACTTAGCTGACTCGGCTCCGGATTAAGCACAAACCTCTCCCACGCGGGTCACGTAAGCCGCGGACTGGTGGTCTACGGAACATATCAGCAGGTAATTGATTTGGGAGTTTGGCGGGATTAAACACCATATTTCAACTCTATTTCGTTCATATCGGCAGTAATTCTTGCACGCTGACTCGAACGTGACAGTGCCTATCTCATGAACTGTCATCCATTTACATTATTATCGGATTGGGAGAGAAAAGTGGCCTTTGCTCCTGCGATTTCAGAAAGAAAGACTGATATTAAGCTCCGAATATAAAGAACCGCAATTTTTTTCATATCGATTGAGGCTGGGAGAGACCAGAGAAATATTTCAGTCAGATCAAATTTTGAAATGAGTGGGCTACGAGGCGATATAGAAGCTATAAGGTAATCTAAAATTTTTATAAATTATTTGATAATGACATGTTTCTTAGATCTTGTCCAACATTATTATGGGCTGCCGGGAATTTAGTGATTTTTATGTTTGATTAGAGAATGAATTTTCACAGAAAATTTTAACCTTGAAAAAATTTTTACTATCATCAAATTAACTTTCAATGTTGAATACACAATTAACAAACTTGCCTCTGAGGATCAAGGGTTGTCCGGATGACACGGTTATAACAATGAACACTTTTCCCTGAAATTTACGGCACTCATGACAAATACGGTCTATAGGATTTACACAGTCCACAATAGAATAAATTAATTCAGTGGTAGTCCATTAGTCAGTGGTAATTCGTCCATTCCGTTGTGCTATGAAAAAGGATATAAGGAAAGAGCAGAGATAATTGATAAATTTGGTATTTCGGACGTGAGGCTACAGTTAAATGACATAATGCGCTCTCCAACTATATAAATCTATATTGTTTATCTCAACAACCATGTGATTTGCCAGATTGATCAATACCAAAATAAATTAGCTGCAGCTCTCTAGTCTGTTCTTCTCCCCACCCACGGCTTCATTCTGACATAATCCGTCCCTTTCACATTCTTCGTAATTTTAAAAATGTATTCCATCTTTTTTATGGTCCCTTCACAATTATTTTCATTCATTTCTACTTTCATTAACGTTTGAGCAAGCTCTAAATATGTACATGTTTTTAAAACCGCCTCCTCCTTTCAGAGCTAGTGATACTGAAGGCAAAAAAAGAGGCGCATATTTATATATGGACCACAACAATACAATCACTTGTTTATATCAAAAGCGTTGTGGTAGATCGAGAGGTCACTTGCTACTGTGACCAATGCAAAAAGCTGTAACTTGGTCGTGGCCTGTACACCATCACTGTTAACCTCGATTTTACTTAAGTACTTTCGGGCTGACGCACTAGTTTTGCAATTTAAACTAAGTTTTCCTTCGATAAACTAATAGATCTCAGTACCCATTTACTTCTTTAAAGTGTATTATCCTTTCGTATATTATTAATTTATTAATAATAAGAATCCCTGGACATACATAAGTTTATAAGGACCATAAGGAACACCAAACAGAAAAGAAGTACATGATGGATTGAACGCACCTTGAGGCACGATGGGCTTGTGAAGAACACAATTGAAGGCAAAATAGAGGGAAAAGTACCCAGACGAATACCCAGGAATAAGTTCATCGACCAAATAAGGAGGAAAGTACATAGGAAAGTACCAGGAGGTAGGGGAACTAGCATTAGATAGAGAAGGGTGGAGGGCTACAGTGAACCAATCTTAGGAGAGAAAAACCAATGAAAGAACCTTATGCGGCACAGCATTAATGAAATTAGGATTTACACTAGGGTTGAAATTCGCTATGAAAAAAATCATTTGACTTGACCGGGATTCGAACCCGGATCTCCCAATTGCCGGTCAGGTGTGTTAGTCAGTTACACCATCAAACCATCTTCGAATTCCGGTCAAGTCAAATGATTTTTTCATAGCGAATTTCAACCCTGGTGTATATGAACCCGTGCGAGTGACTTCGTACCACATCATTTGTTAAATGTAATGTTTGGAAAAAAACTAGGATATGTTAAGCGAATAAATGTAAGTCCTCGGATGAAAAGTAAAAGAGAGATGCTACTTCGCTCTGGTTAGGCAACACCTCAAATATGCCGCGAGTATTTGGGACCCTGGTCATAAAGATTTAACCATAAAGGTAAATAGAATACAAAGAAAAGCAGCAAGCTTCGTTAAAAACTGCTACGAGTGAACATATAGTGTCTCACAAGTTTTAGAGGGATAAGGGTGGGATAAAGCCCCTAGAGACTCGGAGCCTAGAGTTGGTGTGTTTCAGAGCGACACCGAGAACATTATCATGCCACTTCACTACATCTCTATGTCTGACAGAAGTGATAAAATAAGAGAGATACACGGCCGAACAAATAGGTACAAATACTCATTCCTTCCGCGCACAATAAGCAACCACAAGGAAAACTGATCGCCATGAAATACACTCCCAAAATTCTAGTCACCTTTTTACCAGCCAAAACCGTTTATCTTTAATCTACTGGTTTCCTAACACTCCCTGCCACACGCACATGCGGCGGCTCGCAGGGTAGTATGTTGATGTAGAATGAAGATGATGAAACTATGGTAAAATCAAGTAGAATCGATAGCACTAAGTAGCCAATAAATATCTTAAGATTTACTTGAATTAAATGTCTAACTAAACAGATGGTGGATATTCATGCTTTGCGTTCGCTAATTCGTCCATTCAGAGATAATATTCAGAGCAAAGTAAGAAAAGAGCAGGGCTAACCAATTTGGTTGTTTGTTTGGATATCACGCAACAATCTGGTGACGTAATACCGTCTCAATCTATCTCAATGATAAACAGCGTAAAAACGCAATATGCAGTATTCAACGGAAATAATTATCAACAGACAGTGTCGGATAATTTGATTTTAGCAGTAGATTGAATACAAGAAAGAGTTCTCTCCTCACGCCATTTTCTCCGAGGGATCCAGAAGAGCAGCCTATCTAGAACTACTATTAAATGAGGAATTTCTCTTACGTCATTGTCCAACTCACGTTTTTTCTCGTCCGTCTCGTTTTTGTCCACCGTTTCGCTGTGCCAGGATGGACCTTGTTTCAGTGGGCGCTTAAAAAAAAGAAGGCAGCATCATTCGTTTTGGCTGCAATTTATTCCGCTTCCTGTTTGTTTTTTCCATTGGGGACAATTATCTTCGCCCGCCTTCTCTCCACTACATGCGGTCATTTGTCCTGTGAGTCACTGCATATTCTGGCACCGGACCAAAGGCCCGGGTGACGGCGCCCTCGTCTTTCTTTCTGGACGTGTTAGTCGCGGGACAGGTACTTAACATGGGGTTATTACGCGAGAGACGCTTATCTTGACGTCAGGGTAGAACAGAATTGGTTTCTTTCAATGCTCAGGGCACAATACCACTAAAAGAAACATGACCAATATCAACATTGCAACACAACACGGTTTTTACGTATCAAAAGGACAAGGTTTAACACAAAATGTGACAGACATGACGAAAAAATTAACTTTGTATGTTCCACACTTAAAAGTTTATTGCCAACCCAGGTTTCGACTGCTCAGCAATCATTACCATGGATATTTTTCTCGTCATATCTATTTGCAATTTTCCACAAGGTTACGCCTTCAACCATTAATTTTACACAAAATATGATGTTAAATGTGGCATTGAGACATGAAAACAGGCATTAGTAGACATTTTAATGGTAATTTTCCACTTAAATTATTAAATTAGCGTATCAGACGATATCTTGTGGAAATGGAGTACAAATGCCATGTTCTCGCGGTAAAGGTTTATGTTCACCTCCCACAGAAATTTTATTTCACCGACCAAGGTTTCGAAATGAACAATGAAAACCTTGAAAATGACATTTTCGTTTCGTGAGATTTCAGTAGAAAGTGAACAAAAACTTTTATTGTGAGAACATGGCATCTACCTAAATTAATGCTGAATCAGAATATTGCAACATAAGCTCTCAAAATATCGCAAATTATCGTGTTCATAATTCACAAGGCATATCGTTCCAAATGATGGTAGACCTGACGTGAAAGAATGTGGCTCTGTGTGCAGATAAAGGCTGGTTGGTTGTCTCTCGCTAACATGGTATAAGGTTGATAACAATAGTGGTAAATGAAAAAACTTAGCTTTTTGTTTCTAACTAAAGAACGTAGAAAGGGACAAAAAAGATATTTCCGTAAAACTCCGTCAAAAAGCCAAAGTATCCAAGGAATATCACCAGCTCTTTCACTAAGCTTATTTTGCTAGAATTATTAATGCTAGAGTTAATCTACTGATCGTGACAGATTTTGAAGGAAGGAGCAATTATAATTTGTACCAGCAGTCGGCATTTTATAGGTACGTGGTGAAAATTGTGAATTGTAAATTTAATCTCTGAATATTTGTTACTTACATATATTTTTTGTAAAAATTTGTAAATTCTTTATGTTAATTCAATTGTTGGTTGTTTACGTATTTATTTACGGTTTGAAGTTTATATTTTCTTTGTAAATGTTCAATATTAAGCTAAATGGTTGGTAAATTTTCGATTTCTCGACTTTTGTACTAATAATTGTATAATTACCTGGCTGTATGTCCCTTTGTTTTTTGTTGCAAAGCCCTGAGGGTGCCAAATTCTTTGGCGAAACGTTTATTCAAGAATTTTACTATTATCTATCAATTTATGCTATATGAAAGTATTAATGTCCATGAATAAATTAATTTTTTGCTGCCATTTCTTTTTTGTACAAATCAAGGAAAGTCTTCCATTGTTCCTAATACCTTTGAATGTACAGAATATGTGCTCCATAGACCCATATTCTAGAATAATTAATTTAAATTTATTGTCCTTACTCAATAACCATATATTTATGCTTTGCTCTACTTTATCGAAGACTATATTTGTATATATATAATTGGAAGAATACAATTGATGTTTTTAGTATAACCAAGCTGCTCCTCAATCTATTATGGCTGAGATTCTGTTTCGGTCTATATTCGTAATTTGTTGTTTGATGAATTTTTAGTCCGCGTGCTTCTGGCTCTTGGAAATGGAAACAAAATATGCAGCTGGTTATACCTGCAGAAAACTGCTCGCCTGAAGATCTTTAGCTTGTCCAGGAACCACAGCTTGTATCGTTGTTCGCTTACGGCCAGACCACACGCGTAACACAATATCTCTGCGTGTCTACCTACCGCGTAGGGGGTGGTTATAATGAAGTGTGAAGAAATGTCCTTGATGTTACACCAAGTGTACCATTTGCTTAAAGATCAAGAGGATATTCTAGGTGAAGTGAAGAGGAAATTATGCAAGTGAATCAAACGATGTTTTCAGAATGCATGTACGTTTTCCATGAGTCATTTTCAAGTTTTCCCAAAGAATTGGTAATTATGGTGAAATAAATAGAAGATTCATTAGGAATGGCCATTGCTGATCTCATTAAGATATCTAGCACGGAAAAAGCTGTACCTTCGAAGATAACCAGCATTGTCGAGGTATATTACTTCGCGCGAATCAGCAGCTGAAAAAGTTTTCTACCATAATTTTTATTGCATGCCAATGTCAAAACTTACCACTCCTCTAACATTCTGCCTCCAATTGTGGTCTTCGGTTTCTAATCAAGCCGCATCACATGTCTAATCACCCACTCATCGTGCTGCATAGTCTTTTCTTCCTACAGTGAAAGAGCGAATTTTAAGTAACTTAAATCACATCAAAAATATGGAAATCAGCACTACAATACTAATGACAATTTCATAACGTCAAACATTGGCAAAATATGACAGCAAAAAGTTAAATCATTGACTGCACAATTAGTTGAACCCAACATTATATTTCATCCTCAAGCTCAGTATACTATATTCTCTCATTTTCTCCACTTGAATTGCATTCTCTATTCATTCACGTTCCTAATTATGCCATAATGGCGTGTTATGACTTCATATATCTTCCTGTCTCATTCTCTAAATTTTCTTTATAAAAAAGACAATTTTCTCTTCCAAAGTCCAACCCTACATCCATTTCTCCTTTCTTGTATTTCTCAGTCTAGTACTATAATTCTAAGTAACATCAAGTATATTAATGCCATTCGCCATCATGATCAACCCTTGGGGGGCATATAATACGTACTCCATATAAACAATACACTCTCGGATTCTGAAAAATTATATGATTTAAGAAAGACCCAATCATATCATATTCACCATATTTCGGTACTGCACGTCTTTTAAAAATGGTCAAATGTTCCATTTATAAATATATTATTTTAAATTACATAAATATGACCAGCTGACCAGGAAAGACTAGAAGCCATCGAAACCTATTTAAAGATTTTCGAATTAAAGATTTAACCCCGCAGGCTCTAACAACTTAAATATAATGAGAGATTTTTTTAAATCTAATATATTCAGCAAAACTTCATTGTAACATAATTTGAATAGGGTAAAATTACACAAATTTAAAGCTATCCGGGACTAGCCACGGAGTTCCACTTTTACAGAGTCACATTTTGCACAAGGTAAAATTAATCATTTCTCTTTGGACTCCAACCGAATTTTTTATTTTCCACTTCCTTGGAATTTATTGATGGCTGTGGATAGGCTTTTTTATCTAATTAGGACCACCTTGATTTCATTCTTTTATTGTTTTCAAGTTTATGGCATCTAAGTGGGTAAAGATCTCGTAAACATTTTTTCAATTTGCGTGTATTCAGGAAAATTAACTACTGATATGAAATTTGGAGTTCAGTTGAGGGAAATAAAGAATTAGAAAATGGTAAACTTATTCAGATAAATTATATGAATGCTTACTGGATAAATCTAAGCAACCATAAGGAATCCAATGGTATTGAAAGAGGTGTTTATCGTGCCAAGAGAATAAGAATGGCTGCGTAATAAAGTCATTCTTTGACTTTGAGAGGACTGATATAAATAAAATGAATATGGGACTTTGATCATGAGGCACTCAATTCAAAGCATTTCTTTCATTTTCTTTAATGAAACACTGAGTTTTTGGCAATAAAGGGTAAAAGAACCTTTCATTCGATTACAAAAGTCTACTTAACTACTTAAATGCCTAAAAAGGCAAAGCGCTTGAAAGCTTACAGGTGACTGATTATTAAAATAATTTTAATTGAAGTATAATTCAATGAAGCATTTTCAGTCAACCTTTTCAGTGTTTTTTGGTGGTATGCATTGAAATCCCTATCGATTCATATAATTTAAAATCATCATGGGTCGTTCCATCCTAAGATTGGTTGACTGCAGCCCTCCACCCTTCCCTATCCAATGCTAGTTCCCTTATCTCCTGGTATATCTTCCTATGTACTTCCTCTTTATTTGGTCCATGAACTTGTTCCTGGGTCTTCCTCTGGGGACGTATCCCTCTATTTTGCCTTCAAATATGTTCTTCACAAACTCAATTTGTCTCAGGGTGTGTCCAATCCGTCTGGTTCTTCTTTTCTGTATGGCCTTCCATATGATCCTTTCCTCTTCTACATTTCTGTCCACATCAACATTTTTTATTTATTTCCTCTTCCAGTATCAGGTTTCGATGGCTTCTAGTCTTTCCTGGTCAGCTGGTCAGATTTATGTAATTTAAAATAATATATTTATAAATGCAACATTTGACCTTTTTAAAAAGACGTGTATTAACTAAATATGGTGAATATGATATTATTGGGTCTTTTTTAAATCATTTAATTTTTCCGAATCCGAGAGTGAATTGTTTATATGGAGTACCACCGTTTCTCTCGAGTACACGATGATGTTTTGGCACATAGCTTAATGACACATGATAAATACTTCGTGGCTGGAGGCACATATTTTTATAACTTTTCTCCAAAACACAAAATAATACTTTCCAAACAATTAAAATTGCTGCGAAATAATACTAAGGTCTCACGAAGACGATTCGAAAAAACATATTTAAATGCACATTCTCTTAATATTGAATAGTTCGTTGGAAACTCAAGTCATAACATGCTTTAACTATAGCAAAAGCTGATAATTTAACTCTTATATAATTTCTATCAATGCGTGCTCGGTGAGTTTTACCGAATAAACAGATGTGCTAAAATGAAAGATGGTTCATGAATTTTTTTCGATACGCTTGAAAAAAATCATTAAAATGTGCAATCAATGGCCCGCAATTACCGCTCCATGAGGAGGGAAAAGTGTCAGCAGCCTGCATCACGTAAGTAATCTATTTTCATCCCAACAAAGCTACCTTATAACACACGTTATGTGAATATGTTCGCGGTGCATCAAAGAAGCCCATCCACTCTATTGAATAGAGAGCTAGTGAGAGTATATCATCTTGATGTCAATAAAAGTTGGAGCATTATCGAGTCGGCAAAGAAGTTTGAGACCTTGGGAATCTCGGTAGTCTTAAGCGGAAACTACGCCACTAACCCATGCGGAGGTAGCTCGTATGGAATGAACTCTATCCACAGAAAAGGTCCGTTGGCACCCCTGCGACCATGTTTTGCTATCATTATAAACGTAATACCTCGTGGAGCATGGGTAAAAGGAAATAAAGGAGCGAATCAAGTCCGCAGGCAAAAGGAAATCGACAGAGCGTAAATCAATGAGTCGGTCGAGACGTCAATCGGCTGGTCGCCTTGGAATGAGAACTAAACACGAATGGACACGGAACCACACAGGTCGACGATCTTCTTTAAGGCGTTCGAACAGGTGATCAGGGGGCGGCTGTCTACTATATCTCAGTGTGAGGCTTTAGCGACCATGAGGCGCGACCGTGGGAAGACAGGGAGTGGAGAGAGGGGGAAAAGGAAAGACAACAGGGGAGTCTTATTATTTTTTTGGCGGTGGTGCTCCTTGAATTTCAACGAGAAGCAGGAAAAAATAGTTGCAAAAATTAGGAGCAAAAGAAACCCCCACACCTGCCGCCAGAACAAGCCAGAGCTATGGGGTAAATAGGGCTCAAATAGTTAGCTACGATGGATATTTGATGTAATATCAGATAAGTACATCAGCCATAGTCATACCAAATTCCTTGGGCGCAAACGTTGAAATCTTAGCCGTAAGGTCACTGTTGTTTTTACAAATGTCATGCATGGAATGGTACAAAAGGAAAATATTTTAAAGTTTCAATTCCGACAACAGTAAAAACAATGAATTATAGGCAAGAAAAGAAGATAGCATTTTTAATTTAATTTGAATGCTAATAAGCCCACGGATTCAATAATTTTAAAGGAGAAAAATTACTTTCTCGATTTTGTTTTATTCACGCAAAAAATACGTAATAAAAATTTTAGAGTAGTATTCTACTAATTTCGGTAGAAGCACCTACTCAAACAAACCAAGTGTGTCACTTTTCCCGGACCAAAAATTGTGTTAGAGTCCATTGGTATTAATGGACTCAAAATTGTTAAGTACAAACAAATCAAATCAATTGATTGTGGTGCTACGTTGTGGAACGACGAGACGGAAATACTCATGTTTTAAACGATGTTCAGTTCCACTAATTTTTTTGATTGCTCCCTAACGGTTTCGACTTCTGTAGCGTCATTTTTTAGAAAAATAGTTGTCTTAAAAATGACGCTCTAGACAATAAAACTGGTAGACAATAAAAAAAAACTTAATTCAAAATTGTACATCGTTTTAATATATATTGTTCCAAATACAAGGAAATTTCACGTTCGCAATCACTTCAAGCATTATTTTATCCTTCAAAAGTCATTTTATCCAAGTCTTTGCTAACAAGTGGCTGGGATTTAAGAAGCCAAGAATATGATGGATTGCGTGAGAAATTATTGTAGTTGGCCTCTCTTTTTGCACTTCGTGCCATCGTGCTACAAAAGGTTTTATCGAGTTTCCCCTGTTTATCTGGGTGATGTATAGAAATTGAAATTGAAATTTCACATACTTTCCCATAACGTAGAGCTCTAAAACACTGCCCAATGACCAAATTCTGGTAACAATGCAATAATAAATTTAAATTATAACGATACTTTATTAACTCCACGTTTACTAGAGGGTTTTCTCGAGTATGAGCCGTTTGTCTGTATCACCTCTTTTGACCAAAATGTAAAAAGCTCTCTGATGACATGGAGATCTAAAAGTTTGTCTATAAACTCAATTCCGGTGACAACACAGTAATCAGTTAATACCGATACCAAATAATTGATTTCACGTTTATAGTCGACTTATGAGCCTTCAATTACCCCTCTCCTCTCCTGGCGTCGTTCTCCTCCATTGTTACTTTCGTTCACGGACTGATGGGTTCCAAGATCAGCTCATCAGCTCAAAAAAAGGCGAAGTGGTACTAACGCCTGTATCCATAGCCGTATTACTAGGGGTTACCTGGGTATCCCCTTGCTAGGTTACACCCTAGGGGTCCACAACGCTGAGCGATTCATAAACCATACCTGAGTATCCCACAGCCAGGGGACGCCTGGGTAAGAGATTTGGCAACAATCCCACGGAAATATACATATTAACGGTTCCGCTGAACGGTTCTCGATGTTTTCGATGCTCATTTTTCACCGTAACCAAGCACGCTATAAACAATAATATACTATACTGTTTTACGATATTGATGAAAAATGATTGAAGGAATATGAGAGAATTTTTACAATATTACTTAAATATTTATGTATTATAAACGGTGAGGAATACGAGAGTTTGTCATTAAGTACCCGTGTTTGTGAACAGAAGATTTTACTATGGAAAGTTGTTGATATTATCGTGTACTGTCATTAGTAGTATCAATCCGTCCCACGCATGGGCAGCAGTACTGCGTTAGGGGAGGTTTGGGTAAGCTTCAGGCCTCACCCAGGAAATCGGCGGCCTCGGGAAGAGTTAAGGGACGACAGCCCCCTGGGCATGAATATATATTATGGATTGGGATCTCGTTGCCAAAAAGCGTTGTCTAGAATTCCAGTAAACAAACAACTTTTTGGAAAGTGGTTCCGCCTAGTGATGAAAGACGGAAGTTCAAATGTAAATACAATCAACAGATTTTAAATAAACACGTCTTACCGGTTTTACGATGAATATACATGAGTTTTACTTACAATTAATCGTAATGCAGTGGGCAGTGGATAAAAAATGTAGTAATACACGTGGGATGTAATTATACACTTGTTTAATATCTTCCGGTCTACAGATATATTTTAATCCTCTCCAAATTCAATTACACATATGTACAATTAAGTTCTCTGCACTTCGTAAATATCGCTATACGGAAATTTAATAAGAATGCGAGGTGACTTCATGAGTATTCCCAATGGCCATCATTGCAGTGTTGGTAAAAAGGAATGCACTTACCGCCGCCTTGAACAGATTCCTATTTTTCAATCCACGTCTCGTATTTTGGGTCCTCGTGGACGCATCTCCTGTTTTGTAGCCTGGTACAATGCAAATTCTGTTCAAACAAGGCATTTTGAATTCTTTGTTTAGGCAAAACAGGCTTAATGCATTCCAATTATAATCGGATTATGGCAAACATCGTAATCGGCAAACGATGAAAGTTTTATAAGTCTTTTACACATTTCCTGTAATAGATATTTCCTCTCTAGCATTTGGAAAGTAAATTTTAGATAAAAATAGCATGATATTATTAAAAGCATCAAGTAATTCATATCTCCTCGATCGTTATTGAATATGTACCACAGTCTCACGTTAGCAGCAATCAACTACCTCTATTTACAATAACAACAGAAAAGAGTTTAATCGAAGAAGCGCCAAGGACTGGGTGAACCAGAAGTGGAAATTTAGGCAACACGTAGCCTAGGCAACAATGCCGAACATCCGAATCCATAATATATATTCATGCCCCTGGGTAACGACTATGATTACCATTTCTAAGTCAAGGGGTTCCCCACAACTGGGGAACACCCAGGTAACGACTATGAATATGGCCCCAAGACACCTGAAAACAAATGAACAATTTTCCAATATTGGGGTTGGATGTATAGCAGGAACCACAGATGTTATTTATAAATTTAGAATTCCATTACAAATGATTGAAAACTAAAACGTTATTGAACGATAAAAGCTATTTTAACTCAATCCTTTAGGGCGTTACCTAGTGGAAGTCCAACACTGACTAAATAATGATAAAACCAACTATATGTCAATGCACAGAGTTTTTTATTGGTTGGGCTAGATTCAACGCTACAGCGACATATTCAGTTAGCTGAGATTCCAGTGTTACCTGAAGATGACTCAGTAGCGTTGAAACTATTTGTACCAATGTAAAAACCTCTGTGAATTTAAACATAGTTTGTATTATAACTCATAAATTCAGCTTGACTTTGTGGAACCTCTCCATATTGGAAATAAAAATATTCTGGTAATGGTCCGCTAAATAGATTTAGTCTTCATGACCCGGGTTTCGTCACAAAATGACATCTTCAGGCCGGGACGAAACCTGGGTTGTAAAGAATAAGTCTATTTAGTGGACCTTTACTATAATATTTGGATTTCCGATAGTTTGTAATGTCATTATTTAATCAGAACCATATTCCTTAAAAAGTATGTTTTTACTAGGAATTACTCTAATAAGAAATGAATAGAGGTGGTTTAAGAATGAGGAAGAGCATGAAAAAAGTTCATATGTGGATCATGCATGTGAACTTAGAAAGGGAGAAACTGAATGCGAAGTGCGACAAACCACGCCACCTCCGTTCAATGCTCTTCTCAAAGATTTCTCCACAGACCACTGAGCAAGCGACAGGAATACCGCGGGGAAAACCAGACACCGCTGGGAATCGAAGTTGGATCCCTGGCGTGGCAGGCCAATGCACCCTGAGCACGGAACCTTTTCCATCCGCCCACGCCCGCGTTTACCGCTATCTCTCCGAGTCGTGTAGAACTGGGGCAACGGAGCATGCGCCGCATTCGCACGCGACGCTCTGTATCCGTTTACGAGTGACTGCCGATAACAAGCCGTGCATTTTCTCGGCTTATTGACGCCAGGTGTACCAATTTTAGACCTAAGCAGGAGGTGAAAAATGCACATCACGAGGACAAAACTATTGCGAAAAAAAACTGTGTTCATAGACGAAAAAATAAAGTTTCACCGTGAGATCGTAGACTATCTTTCGCAGAAATTTAAAATAAACGCGCGGTGCTCCTCTAGAACAACCTCGCATACAATTTCCGGCATGATATAGATCTTGCGTGATTTGGTGCCTTGCAGAACTATTTATCTGTCGCAGTAATTATAACCAGTGGTCGAATTCAAGCCTGAAACAAATTTCATTGTACCTATATATATTTCCTTACCGGAGTTATCAACACGGTTAGAATACAAGTTTTTTGTATTTACCTCTTCTTGGGAGATTGACTAATGGCCTCATCCTGGGGCCATTTTTACTAGGTAAACTGGATTGGCACAGATACAATATAAGGATGCTTGGATTGGATAATATGAAACCTCGTTAAATCAGGACTCAAATGATGGAGATTACTGTGACGAGAATTGAAATAACGTGTAAGTCATTCTCTGAAACGCAAGGTATGCTGGGAATTTCAGCCGTATGAGAATTCGCAGGCGAGCTCGAGTAACGTGTCACGGAGCCGAGCGCTCGTCCAAAATTTGGTATGCACGAAATCCGTGGGGCCCTCGAGATTGACCCAAATAATACTCGATAGTCATTAGCTACTCGAGTAGTGGTCAGCCGTCGACTATCCCTTAAAGTCCAAACAATATGGTGAACGCTGTGCTTCATTTGCTGATACGCTCTACTATCATATGACCATGTGGCCATAAAGATTTAACAAAAAAAATAATGAAATACAAAGAAAAGCTTCACGCTTCGTTAAAAACTGCTACGAGCGATCATAAACTTTTCACAACATTTTAGGGAATAAGGTGGGAGCCCCTAGATACTCGGAGGCTACACGCTAGGCTTAGCTTTCTTGAGAAATTGGAACTGGTGTGTTTCAGAGCGACACAGAATATTATCAAGACGCCTCACTACATGTCTAGGTCTAACAGAAGCGATAACATAAGCGAGATAAATTTCTGAACAGATACAAGGAATAGGTACAAAAAATCGTCCTTTCCGAGTACGAAAGGAGACCACAGTACTATCTGAGCTCCACTCATTACACTCCCATAATACATGTCACCATTTCACCCCCCAATACCTCATCCCTTACATCTTTTACGATAACTGTCCTAACATCCCCTGCCACACGCCTATGTGGCGGCTCGCAGGGTACATCTACATCTACGTAATACCCTGCGAGCCACCACGAGGGTGTGTGGCAGGGGTGAAGATCACCAAACATGCACTTTTTCCATGCGAGTAGGATATTTAAGGGAGACATGCTAGAGAACAAGGTCACATGCAGCTATATGGTTAGTATCTACATGATAAGAAAGGGATTATTGGTTGTTATTACATGCATCATGCACTACAGATTACTCTAACTATATTTCACCTACCTATCCCTTTGCTACGCTGCCTTTTGTTCTCTCTTATGGTACGCGGGAAAAAGCGGCATTTTAAATCTACTACTTAAATTTAATATTACTTAGAAACTTAATTCTACTGGAACAAGGAAGCAGTCAAACCAGTCAAGTGGGTTTGTTCCTCTACATTATTATAACGTTTTTCCCTTCGCACAGTGGGTGGCGCATAGATTGAGCTGTGGCTTCTCTACACTGATCCCTTACTTATGCCTCGGTTTGATTTTATACTGATTGTGGAACGACTGTGCATTCCGCTCTTCATTTGTTGCTCTATTCGGCAATTTTTTTAAATTGGCACTCGAACTTCATACTCGAAGGCCAGGTTTTTTTCGTCGGTGTCACACATTCATCTACATTTACATACTACCCTGCGATCTTCGGCATGGGCGTGCGGCAGGGGGTGTTAGGACACCAGCCGTGTAAACATTTAAGGGATAAGGTTTTTGGAGGTGAAATGGTGTCGTGGATTGAGAGTGTATTTAGTGGTGCTCAGTTTTGATGGTGGTCACTTATTGCGCGCGGAAAGAACGAGTTTTTGTACCTCTCTGCTCAGAAATGTATCTCCCTTAGTTTATCACTTCTGTCAGACCTTGAGATGTAGTAAAGCGTCATGATAATCTAAATCTACATCTACATCTACGTGATACCCTACGAGCCACCACGAGGGTGTGTGGCAGGGGGTGAAGATCACCAAACATGCACTATTGACATGCAAGTAGGACATTTAAGGGAGATATGCTAGATAATAGGGTCACATGGAGCTAGATGGTTAGTATCTACATAATAAGGAAGGGATTATTGGTTGTCATTACATGCATCATGCACTACAGACTACTCTAACTATATTTCACCTACCTATCCCTTTGCTACGCTGCCTATTGTTCTCTCTTATAGTACGAGGGAAAAATGACATTTTAAATCATTCGGTACGACAATCTATCTCTCTAATCTTGTTAATCTGATCAAACCTAGCATAATACGCAGTGGTTCTCAATATATATCTAACGTCATCTGTGAACAACTCTGTTTCGAATTTACTTAAAAGGTTTAACCTAAATTTTAACCTGCGTTCTGATAGTAATTCCCATCCTAGTTCTTCTATTAAACTCGTAACACTTATACAATTATCATTACGGCCTTTAACTTATACAATTATCATAACGGCCATAATATTACCTGTCTCACTCTGAAACACACCAGTTCTGGATTCATGTTCTCACTCGAGCGACATAAGTTGCCATCGACGGTTTTGAACTCATGCATACAGTTTTCCTCTTTACCTGGGCTGCTCTTCCACTTGATCGCTCGCGCTCGTACATGGCGAAATAGAGTGGTTTCAAGCGTTACCCCCAGGTGGCAGGTTATTATTTTCAACAATAGCTATGGAGAAGCATTATACCACAGAGATTCCTTTAATAGTCGCCAATGTCTCGCACGATTGTTACAATAGGTTTGTGAGGCAGTTCTGATTGAGCCAGTGATTCTTTGGTTCACTGATGATATCGTCTCTCCAGCGTAAAAAGAAGAAGAGCTGATACATATCGTTGGCGATATGCGATGTATTCTAAACAGCAAATGTAATCTTCGGTTGAATCGGCATAAGACTACAGTCCTAGTTGCAAACAGAGGAGGAGCTTAGGAATCGAGGATTATGTTGGACGGGGTATTAATAAAAATGCGAAAACGTTTGAATGATTGGGAAGTAAGATAACTCTTTGGTGGAAAGAGTCCGAAAGAAACAGGTAGATAGAGCAAAGTTTGCTTTTATCAATGAAAACAGTTTTTTCACTTCAGATACCGTTTCAATATTGTTGAGGAAAAAGCTGGTTAAGTCCTTTGTTATTAATTGATGTCATTACGTCAACATCTCAGAGCTGGTTAGATAACATAACAGCTGCTAATTAAGGTTTATTCTATAGTACTAAATGATATGTTAATATGCATGGTCAACATACATTAATAACACGTCAATTCCTTAGTAAATTCAGAATTTCAGACATTTTCTGACATTTTATGACTTGAAACACGATACTCACTGGAACAATTGGGAGGGACAATATATTATTTCTTCTTGTAGGACAATAGCATCCTACATCAAATCGAAATTTCTTTTTCTTCGTAAAAATATTTTATAAATAAACGATTTTGAACATGAAATTCATTCAAAATATTTTTAAAACAAAATTTTTACTCATTAACATCAAATTTTCAGAGATAGTTGGATAAAATGACGGCAGATATTCGTGATTAATTCAATATTCCCTAATGATGTGACGACATGTGCGATCAACATCCTTTGAAAGCACGTGTGGGTACGAATTCCTAATTGAATTCAAAGTTACAGAGCCTAATCAGATATGTACTAACTTGAGGACTGACACTCTCTCGTACCCTCTGCCACAGACCAATCGCGCGCCTCTCCGGGTAGATGCGGCGAGTAGATCGCGCCCGCACTTTACCCTCCAGCCAACCACGCTCCAATATATACGCTGCGCGTCCATTACGAAGAGAGGCGGAACTCGAAGGGGAGAGCGATAAGGGAGGCCGTGCCGAGCGTGATGCAACCCCTTTTTGGAGACAAGTCAGACGCCGATTTGAGAGCACCGCTAGTGCTCCAAGGACGGAATACGAATGAGGCTGAACGCGCAGCGGGGCCATGACTTGAGTTTGCGAGCTGGCGCTCCTCAAAGAGTTTGGATCATGTAATAAAAGTCAAGTTGTTCTAATTTTCAAATCTATGACACCGATATATTTAAAATGTCAGTTAGAACTGATAGATTTAAAATGTCATATTTTCCACGCACAATGAGGGACCATAATAGCTGCGATTGATAAGTATAGGATACTCACTAGGTTAAATAGGTTTTTCAGTAGTGCTTAATATTTTAACATGATTGTTAGCTACTAACCTCGTATGTAATCTCCTGCATGATATACTCTTGCATATTTCATTAACTTCCAGTGCTAATTATCTGTCACATTTATAATAGTAACCAGTAGTTGTAGTGCTTGAGTAGTGTACAGTATGGTAGCATGTTCTTCTACATTAATTGGCTTTTTCAATCAAAATTATTGCAATGTCTATTTTTAATGTCCCTCCAGGTGAAGAAAGAGAAATTCATGGTAAGAATAGTCAACTTTTCATCTGCATAGAATCATCGCTGGAAAACAACAAGAAAATTTTGAGATCCACATTAAATAAAATGAAATTAAATAATTTGTCGAAAAGAGAACGTTTACAGGAAAGCTGAAATCATTCTTTAAACTGATGGCGGTTGGTGATTGAGGTCAGAATATTAAAAAAACACCTCGGGTGTAAGGGATGCATTAAATCGAACAATAATATAAGGGTCAAAAGGAGAAAAATTTGAAACTTGAAGATCCGACATAGTATCATACATGGTTTTGGATCGCCATTTTTATTTTTTTTATTGTATATTGTATATTATAACGTTTTATTGGTATCGCCTTTAAATGATTGTAACACATTTTTGGCGAATGTAGAGTATTTTAAAATCAGCCATTTTATGCTATACATTTCTTAACTAGTACTTACTCGCGGATTAAAAAGTTTTAATGGAGTAAATTAAGTGGAATCCATAGTAATAATTAAGTAACATATGTTTAAAGATTTACTTGCCGTAAATTTAAAACAGATGATTGATATTCTTGCTTTACATCCACCAATTCCTCTATTCCATCGTGCTATTCAAAAGGTATGTAAGGAAGGAGCAGGTTGGTTGTTATTTCGGTTGTCTGTCTAATGTTTTATGACATTATGCCCTTTACATCCACCTCTATGAATATAATCCATCGCTGAAAAGTGATATCGATGCCAAATACTTGGAGCAAATTAATTACCACGCCCTAGAAAGCATAGCCTCCTCAAAGTACAGATGTGCCCGTCATTTTTTAAGTCCCGGTGAGCACGTTTCGTAATGGTGGCAAGACATATCCTCCGCGATGTGGAACTCATTAAAGACCTCAGAGCAGCGAAGAGTTGCAGCGAGCGTCGGTGCAAGATGCAAGGGTTATTGTCTCAGCTCTGCTTTGGGGGAGGTGTCACCGACTACTGTTGAAGGGAGCGCCCCATTAGGCGAACTTTAAGACAGATGGTTAAGCCCAAAAGGCTTGGGTGAGTCTTCCAGAAAAATATATGTGGTAGGGCTGATTTTATCAGGGCCTATACTAATTTTCCTACATAATGAGAAACAGATAAACAAGTTCACAACTGGAAAATATTTTTGAAAAGTCTCAGGATCCAAAGCGACTTGACGGGTTGACATCTCCGAGTGTTACAATTTCACAGAAATACGTGTTTTTCACCAAAATTGATCAAGTATTTGGTAAAAGTTTATTAACTTTCAAAAATGAAAATGAATGATTATTGCGCTAAATTCAGATTTAGTATACCCCTCAGAAAAATACATATGGCAGGGCTAATTTTATCAGGGCCTAAATAAATTTTCATGCATAATACGAAACAGATAATTAAACTTTAGGCAATTCAATTCTGTCGATGCAGTACTGTAAAATGAAATATTTTTAAGTAATTATAACCATGGCATGTATAAAAACACATTTTCTTCTTTTATAAAGTACGTAATAAAATCTTCGAACTATCCCAAAATTAAAAAAAAAGAAATTTCAACCTGAAAGTTTGAAAGGCAGTGATTATACCGACAACTTGTATGACAGATTGAGGAAATCATTCGAAAATATGGGGAAAAATGTAGTAAATAAAAACTCATCACAGGCAAAGAGACAACTCAATTTGAGGCACGGTGACACATGACAGCATTCTGAAAAAAATTGTGGAAGGAAATGAAAAGTTAACGGCAATGATTACCTCAGAAAATCAGAAGGTGAAAAAATTAGGTATGTTGTAAGGTAGGTTAGCGTTAAGACTTGTAAGGAACGAAACCGGTAAGTCAAGAGGAGATTGGAGCAGATAGTTGAAGCAAACAAACCTTGGTTTCACGACCGCTGGTGATGATTTTTCGAAGAATAGGGTGAACCACTAATTAATGGAATAAAGTGTTAACTACTATGATTGGGAAAATTATGATATTTACTCGGCATGCTTGGTGTACACAACAATGTTTTTTCAATTATATTTAACGGATGGAATAATACAATAGATTTTTATGCAATTAAACTGCCAGGAGTTTTAATACCTTTGAAAAATTGTACTTAATGAGGTTTGTTCTTCCGATTCCCCGGTTTTCTACAGCGTCGTTACATCTGATGGAAATCATTCCGCTGGATATCTGAAAGCATTCAACAGGCCCGGCTGGCTTGAACATACATATAATATACTTATACATTTAGGTAGATGGAGAGGGCAGTAAGTCATCAAACAGTAGCCTGAGAACCAGAATAACAATCCTGCTCTATCCTTACTTTCCCTTGAATAGAACGATGAAATAAATAATTTAGCGAATGCATAGCCAGAATATCCATCAAAGTCATCAAACAGTAGCCTGAGAACCATAATAACAATCCTGCTCTATCCTTACTTTCCCTCGAATAGAACGACGAAATAAATAACTTAGTGAATGCATAGCCAGAATATCCACTATATGTTTGAATTATAATTCAAGTAACTCTAGAAACATATATTGGTTAGCAAGGAGATAATTGCAAGGGCCATACGAATGCATGACTTGGTCACCAGGTTTAAATATGTTACCTAGTTAGCCGACATTCTACCCGGGCCCAAGGACAGAATTCCATCGACACTCTCCGAAGGCGTATACCAAGTGCTGTGTTCTTGTGGCAGGTCCTATATTGGCGAAACCTGCAGAGCTTTGAGCACACGGCTGGAAGAACCTCAGAGCGCGACAGAAAATAAACAATTTAAAGTATCAGTCATCTCAGAGCACGCATGTAGTGAACCAGGGCACGCCACAAAATTTGAAGACGCCAAAATAATAGCCAAGGAAAATAGGTAGTTCCCGAGAATAATAGGAGAAGCTATAGAAATCATCAAAACGCTAATGAATTTCAACAAAGAAGTTGGATACCCCTTGCACAGTGAATAGAAAAGAGTAATAAGACTCCCGCGCAACCACGATGCCGCTCCATGATTGAACGAAGTATTGCTCGTTTTTTGGCGCTAGTCTTGCCAACATAAGAATTAACCAAAAGTCTTCTCACTATCCTTCATCTGAGGACGCCAGCAGGATAGCTGGCGAAACTGTTGTGATACCCAACAACATTCGCGGACACAACCCGGAAAAATTTTGACATCACATATTGGTTACTAATGCTATGGATTCTGATTGAATTTATTGATTACTGTTAGATGGAAGTTATTGCAAAACTACAAATTGCGCGTCAGCACAAAATGCGAAAGGAAAAGCTGGGTTAACGAAGATGGTGGACAAAAGCTACGCCCATTTTGCAACATCTAATGTTGGCCATCATTACTTGTGCCCCATAATCTACCTCAGTGCTCTAATATAAACAAGTGATTGTATTGTCGTGCTCCTCATAGAAATATGCACCTATTTTGTTCCATCCTTTGCGCAACAATCACCTATTACACCTTCCAAAATTCTGACTTTCTCTCTCCCAGCGTTCAATTTTTAACGGAATTCCTAAATTGTATAGTTCCATCTCATCTTCCCGCCCTTCCCTAGACCTCTCTGCACCCTTTCAAACGTTCAGCTACCACCTCAGAGAATATTTCACAATCCCCATAATTGGCAATTGTGTTTTTAAACATTTAATGCTCTTTGCTGAGTTCGATTTTTTTGCCATTCATGTTTTATTCTATATTTTATTCTTTATCTTCAATGGTTTGAGAGCTAACTTTGTGGAATTAAGAATTCATATTGAGATGCAATAATTACACTTTTATAATCCACACAATACTTGAATGGCATGAGCCCTCTTGGACTCATATCATCAAAGTATTGTCCATGCCCACGAGAGCTCAGACCTTTAAAGTGTTGTTTGGATTATCAAAAATGTATTAATTTCATCTTAATATTTTATATCTTATTTTTGTTAAAATTTCTGATTGTATGTAAATTTGTTTATTCTACTGGCTGTACTGGCACTGGCTGTTTTTGAACATTTAAAATAAATCAAATCAAATAATGCGAAATTCTCATACACGTGCCTGAAAACTTATGAGACTACCATAAATGGCCGCATCATTATAGGCCAATGTTTATCGCGCAACCCCTGTATGACATAAAGGAATATTCCAATACAAGGTATATATTGAGAGTTAGCATGAGTCTAGCGAGAATTTATCCTATCTTGTCTTATATCCAACGAAAAACGGAATGAGAAGAGAGGTTTAAAGATAAAAGTCAGCACGAAGCGAGGGATATCCTTTCGCACGCCTGGAAGCTCTCGAAGGGGTTTAATGGCGAGGAATGCATTCCCAGCTAAGGAGTGTCTCTTTGCCGGAGAAGGGCACCTAATGGTCGTCGCAACGTCTTCGCTTTCAAGAGCGGGGAGAGTTTGCGAAGGGTTAAGCATTCGGTCTCTCACAGTCTCGTTTAAGGGTATGTTTTCACAGACGAGAATTTCCTCTGTGACGTCTCCGTTCTGCTATTGCTTTTTCCTCTAACTCCTGGGCATTTTACCCCGTATCTCCGTTTCACATGAACTCGGTACAAACTTGCAAGGTCGAAAGAGTTATGCATATTCAATTCAATTATGCCACTGGCACCTTCTGCTTCATGAACCATGTTGAGATAGTTCCTTTAGGGCACGAAAAACTTGTCACTTGGTGGCTCAGAGAATATTATCTCTTTTGAAGTTTTTTTAACGCCAGACTAACAAAGCACCCGCTTAAAACGAAATGACCATGCAACCTTAGGTGATACTCGTGGTATTGGATAGGTGATACTGTCCTTAATTAAAGCTATATAACTCTTATCACGATTGAAATAAATGATACAGCAATCATTTTGGCGTCAAACAAAAGATCTTATCAAAATATGTCGATTTTCGACAATGTCATGACTCACTACCCTTTATATAACAGAAACAACAACTGCTCATTTTCACAGGATAGCACATAATAATCACAGTATTCTGTTGAAAAGTGCAATTGATGCTTCTGTTTGATGACAAACTTCCACGATGTCTCGCCTGAATGTATTGCAATAACTACCCTTTATTACCCGATTGAATATTTAACAAATTAGCAAGTAGTGGGCTAATCATCTGAAATACATACTAATACTCCAGGAATGGAGTAAAATGAAGATGACACATTACATTGGAAAGACGTCAATAAATGTGTACCTCCTCGGAGAGGATATCGGAAAAAAATCGACGAGGCATCCAGCAGACTCTATGAACTCCTCGACGGCCGCAAAATATTACATTATATATAGCACTAATTCACGCAAAACCTACAGATGTGTATCTGGTAAGGTCCCGCGGACATTACGGAAAAACAATCTAATTGGTCAAATTTAAGGGCAAAACGATCATTCTCGTTAGCTAGTTAGAAGAGAGGGCCAATATATACTTTAGGTCAAGCCACATCACGCCGATAATTTGCGTTATCTTGCCCAATTTAAACTGGCCACAGAAAGAAAAACTTTCGGCGCCGATTCAATAATTGTCAAGAATCGCTCTCGTGTGGTACACACATGGCTTTAACTGACGAGCACATGAAATTTGAATATTAACCTTTTGTTCTCTTCCTTCGCCTCAATCCTGATAATTAGCGCGCTTAGCTATATAATTGCAGCACCACTCAGGAGTTATTAACGATACGCGTGAGTGTGATCAGGGCAAAAACTTTACGGCACGCACCAGAGAATGACATAAAGGCTTCTCGGAAATGCGACGCCTGGAGAAGCGTGGCGAAATATGAAATATACGCCGAAGCGAAGGTTTTATGCGCTAATCAACGGGTTGGCTTGTGTTCCCCGAGTTAATGAAATAATGGAGCAGATGCAGTCCCCTGCCATACGCAACACATCAGCACGCACTTCAATTTTGAAATTAAGGTGGGTGGTTTGGAAGGCGGGGCGGGGCTTAAGGAGGCTCTCGTCCACGACAAAGCGAGACGGAATCTCACTAATTACTCCTGTCCTGAGAGTTAATAAAAGTGCATCCGATGAACCATCGCGAAAGCTGAGCCCCCTTCACGCAAAAAAGCAACAGCCTCCACACATTTGTCAAGCAAAATTACAGCCAGGACAAATTTGATTAGCTTACGAAACGATACTGTTTTCATGTACCTCTGTAATCATCGATAATAACTATCTAATGAAGGGTAATTACAGTAATTTATGTGGATATATTTTGGGTTGAAGGTAAGAAGAGAAAATGACTAGTGCTTTTATTCAGGAGGCTAAAATTTATCTGCAACAGCGATATATATCACTTATTTGGGATCATATTACCGCACTGAATAATATATGATTTTAAATGTAATTACATTTACTTGATTTGATTATTCTATGTACTAAATTACGTTTGTAATTCTTCATAAGACTTCTTTCACCTCAGGACACTTAAAATTTATCAGGAATAATAAATATATTAACACACAATGCTGGTACTAATACTAAAAGCAAGTGCCATGGCATGCTAGACCAATCGTGTTGTACCAAACGCACGATTTAGAGATAGAAGCTGAATGAATGCACACCAAGAACAATTAAATTCAACAGAAATATTTGCGGTCAGATTGATCACTAGGAAACCCACTTTTGGATAAAAAAGATAAAATCGATGGACGGCAGCAGACAAACATAGACGACGTTGTAAGATGGCCAAGGACGGTGACGTTACTATGACGCACATGTCTAAAGAATGACTGAGTACAGACTTCTCTGCAACGTAAAATATAGCATATCAAATGGCATGAGAGCGATGGTAAAACCTTAAACATATGAAGACAACTGACAATCCAACTCTAAAGACCAGGAATACTTTCCCGTTTAAAGCAGGCGTCTCACGTCTTCCATGTTAAAGACAAAACTGGGCATATATATATATATATATATATATATATATATATATATATATATATATAAATATATATATATATATATTAGAATATATCAGTATAGTATATAATAATATATATAATATATATCAATATAGAAAATAATTGCAGCAACCGATTCTAGCATACATCTTTCTACTATCCATGACCGGTGCGTTCTGCAAAACTGAAATAGAAAGCAATTAAAAATTCAACTTAATAGTAAAGCAATTGCAACTCTCCCTATGGAGACATTAACGGAATAAATGGGAAAATATTATTTAAAAACAATATAGACTTGAGTAAAAATTTTATCATTTGAATTGCGGCAATTCATTTACGTTGCAATTCGAGCGAATAATTGAATAAAGCTTCCATTTAAAAATAAGATTTTCTTTCAGTTTAGAAGATAATTTCTATTCAAAAACAGTTGTACGTTCTACTCAGCTCGAGAATTCATGATACTCCCTAATAAATGGCGAATACTAGAGAGAATTTAAAATTACTGCTTACAGCGATCAAAAGTTTCAAGCACTTAAAAATCTCGGTAATATAGACAGGGAGGCATTTTGTGCGAAGCTAATGAAGCGTTTTATATACCCGAGGTGCAAGTTAATGGTATTTCATTTGACTCTGTAGGCCACGTTATAAAAATATGCTAAAAATATTGGAAAAATTTCCGATTTATCTCATTAAATTAGAATATTTATTTAATCGGTTTGAAGTGATCGACGCCTACAAGTTTCAAGGGAAGAAGTAGATATTTTTACGCCAGTTAATGAACTCGTGCCGTTTGCAACCCCTGATATATGTCGAGCGATGTTAATTTTTTCAATCTTTACAACAAGAATGATTGCGAACGGAAAATTCGATAAGTATTTTCGCCGGGAGCAACACGAATATCCGTCCTTCACCCACCTACCACAAAGAGTTCTCAGGAAATACCAATTATCCACGGAAATGAGAGAACAGGAGCGAATCATTTCACCGACCTCTTTGCAATGCATTGCGTCGGGTAATCTAAATGCTATCGAGTTTTTAGTTTTCATTTTTCAATCCCTCCTCTTTGTCCTCTCTCTCTCTTATTCTCGAGATTTTCTGCCCGTCAAAGGAGAACCACCGGAAGCAATGCTCCGACACTCCGGTTTTCTGCCGCTTCATTAGCTCCACCAGCGAAAAGTAAATGAAATATAAAAAAACAAGTGAGCACCACGGCTCGAGCGATCGCGACGGAGGAATAGGGTGGAGCTGAAAAAAAATTTCGAAAAGGGCTTGTCATTTGAAAATAAAAAAAACACTAGTAGTTACGACGAAAAGGGACCCGTGGTATATAGTGAAGTGGGGGACGCATCGTGTATACATACATATATAAATGAGACGTTGAGGCTGTGTATGGGAAATAAAAATCCTCAAAGAAGCTTACGTAACGAATGACATCGCTGGCAGAAGAGGCAGAAGAAAATATTACAGGAGTATTTATTCCACCAGTGACACAGCGGTAATAGCATTTTGGTAAAGAGTGAGAGAGTAAACTCGCCATATCATTAAAAATAGGTGATTTATGTATTTTTTTGAGGTCGCAACGCTATTGAAAAATAAAGTGGCGACAGGAAAGCATAATGAGAAGCACGGGAAACAGGAAAAAGCCGCCGAGAGGTGATGTTACATTTCGAAGAATTCCGAGCTTTTTTTAAGGATTCACCTAATTTTTTTTTATTTTTCTGAACCGATGGAACAATGGTGCAAAGTCGGTGAGAGAGTGAATCCTACCCATATTGAAAAAAGTTGATTAAAATATTTGTTGTTCCCGGCGAAGAAGCCGCAGGGAATATTAGGCTGTAAAATAAATGCTGGATTGAGCGTTCCCTTTTCACGGGAACACGAGGAATGCGATGTGATACGAATTATGAAGGATAAATGTTGCTAAGGTCACCGTATAGAGGAAGCTTATTGATGATATTATTCAAAATGAGCCATCGGTATGCCAACCATGTGTCAGTAATCCATGCAAAATTAAATAAAGACTTCTGTTCCTCTCGGAGCTTGATATGGATGATATAATAAATACACACGATCAATCATTTTAAAACGGGAAAGTATTACACATTGATTTTGACAATATTCGCGCAAATATTTTAATTTTTTAAGGAATTACAAGCTGTGGCAGATTCCTTAAAATTACAGTGCGGGAAATACAGAATGAAAATGAACTATAAGAATACAAAAGTTAGGAGATTATCTAGGGCAAAGTAAACGAGGCTGGTCATAAAAGTAGGAAAACACAAATTGGAGCCAGTAGAGTATTTTAGTTACTTAGGTAGAACGCCTGCATGTAAGGGGCATGATAGCAAAGATGTAATGAGAAAAATATATATCTACATACTAACGGGAAAGCAACCACATGGGCATAAGTCCACCAGCCGTGAGGGGGTGTTAGGACACCAGCCGTGTAAAGATGTAAGTTTTTTGGAGATGAAATGGTAACATGTATTATAGGAGTGAATTTAGTTTAGCTCAGGTTTAACTATGGTCGCTAATTGTGCGCGGATAGAATGAGTTTTTGTACTTACCTATTCGGCTAGGTACCTCTCTTACTGTAAATGTAGTGTGGCGTCATGATAATATTCTCTGTGTCACACTGAAACACACCAGTTCTGAATTTCTCAGGTAGACTAAGCTACTCAGCTAAAATCGCGTTAGCTAAGGAAGCGTCTAGCAATGGGAGAAAGATGATCACGGGAACCTTGGGCATGGAAGAGATAAAGAAACTGATGAGGAGGGATATCGAGTCGATGTGGTGGCTTGAGTACTGGATAACCATACGGGCGGTCAGCGTTCAAATACCTGCAGAGGTGGATGTTTTTCAGAGGAGACCCGATCCCTACTTGTGAATCATGTGGATGGCAATTTAAGTACAGTACTCTGTTTGTCAGATGAGGCGTTAAACCGCGGTCCCCTTGGCGCCTATCGTTAGCCGGGTTTCAATCCACCCTTCCTCCATTACCTGATCTCTATGGCGCAAATGACCTTAGCTGTCGGTCGCCTCCATAAAATTCAATCCAATCCTGGTGAGGAGCTTGATGTGAATATAGCGTTGCATGGGGCAGAAACGTGGGCTCTATGAGGATAGGACGAGAATCGGTAGAAAATGTTTGTGATGTATTAGTGGAGAAGAATAGAGAAGGTGCAGTTGATGGAATTGAAGACGAACGAGGAAGTGCTGAGCGAGGTGGGCGAGGATAGGCATGTCTGATTAAAATACGGACTAGGCAGGGTAGGTGGCTGGAGGATGTAATGAGGAGCGATAGGTGCTCAAGAGTGTGCTAGAGGGAAGGATGATGGGCAAGCGGGGAAGGGGTAGAACGAGAATAAGTTTTATGAATTAGATGGGTAGGTCGTATGGTGAGGTGAAAAAGGATATACTAGAACTTCTAAAAGTGTAGAAATCTGTTTTCGAGTTTCTCTGACTTTCATTACGACCTACCAACTACCGTTAGCGTACATAATAATAATAATATTAAACTACACTTATATCATATAAATCCTTCAAAGTCAAGGGATAAATCCTATGCTATGTAAGTGATGTAACCAGGATTTCATTTCGTAAAGAGAGGGTAGGGAGGTCATGTTCGGAGTGTTCGTCTTGGGTGATATGGATAGAGTTAGGGAAGTTATTGAAATAACAATGTGCATACTGTGTGTATGCAATTAAAGGTGAAACTGCGACTGCCTTGTAACAGCCGATATTTCAACATTTTATCTCATTAAATTCCTGAAAGAATACAAAAAACAGTTTTTTATTTGAAAATTACAAGCAAATTTATTTTAAGTAGTTCAAAATTGTGAACAATTGAATTATTTAATTCATTGTTCACTAATATTAACTTCTCATTTAGCGTCCCGGTTAAAAATTAAACTAAATATTTGGGGAGGGGTGGTCCATAAACTTGGTATCCCCTGGCCGCGCCACTAATCATTTAATGAGAAGCATAACTGGCCTAAATACCGTAGCGTTTTTATAGTTCGTATCTGTGAATCGCATCTTTAAGAGCGATCTTCTAGGAACGATTATGTAGAACTAACAAATGATTGTGTAGAAAAGACCGTTTTTTTCTACAGAAAAAGTTAACGAAAAGTTTTTCTCATAGAAAGTGTAGCATAAAACAAAGAAAATTAGCTAAATCTCTTTATTTTGCCGTTGTGAATGTGTTTTTAAAGAGAGAGAGAGTTATTTGAGAAGGACACCGAGCATTAAGAGGGGTTTTAGAAGTCAATTTTTAACTCTCATACTAAGCGTCGTTGAATTCATCAATAGGGCGTTTGATAAGTCATGGACTGACTGATGAAATAGAATTGTATCTATATCTATATATTACCCTGCAAGCCATTCAGGTATGTTTGGCACGGGGTGAGTATTAACAACATGCACTATAATTTACATGCAACTTTCGCTAACATGTATTTCACTACAATTATGAGGTAAATGTCACAAAAACTATTTAATTCATGATTAATGCAACTATATCAATGAGATACAAGAGTCATGCAGGGATCATGCGAAACGTTATGTTAGCACCCCGTGGCAGATCACAAGATACAAGCATTAGGGAGCAAATTTACTAATGTACTGTAGATTTGTGCAGAGGGTTTTGCGCCCAAAATGATCAAAATATTAACGGAATTATGAAGCACATTAAAAATTTCTGGCGTATGTCCCATAAGTGTTGAAACGTTAAAGAGTATTTATACTTTATATTTCTCTTCACGTTTGGAAGGTTTTCCCCCAAATCTGATAAGGTACATCGCTTCATCATGTGGGATCATATTAAGTTCCAATCACATGAGGAGTCCTAATGCATACACAACTTAAAAGGCTTAATGGAAAATGCGAATTCTCTTGTCTTATAGCGAAAGCCAAACAAATCAAGTCGGCTTTACCTTATCTCACCCTGCCTTGGTCATATATTCTTTTATTTTTAGAATTTCAAGTCACGCACGACTGATCGCGGCTGGAGAATCTTGCCAGCGAAGCTGAAGAAAAAATTGACACCGAACATTAGGGTAAATCAAAATATCTCTTTATACAATGATATTGAGAAGCTGTTCCATTAAGTTGCCATCCTCTTCGGCAATATTGCTGCCGTTAAATTTAAGATATTTCTTTCATCATTAGTAGTATCCATATACGAAGACTTTCTTTCATATATTCAGATATTCACTCATTTTATTGTAAGGAGTCAATGAACCTTACCTAACATACCTGAGCAGTGTTAGGTATTTTATATTGAGTCACCTGAAAGTTAAAAAAAATTACTTCTGACTATTTTGAAGTATTTTGAAGTTAGTATTATCGCCATCAAAATTGGGTCATTTTTTAATATTGAGCTTTCGGGTGTTCAATCGGGTGATATAGGCTAAGTGCAAGCAAAGTCGTTCAATAGCAATTGTATTCTTCCTTCAATAAATGTCTTTTCAACCATTTCCTCTACATGTCCGCCATTAATGTGCTATTTAATTTAGAGAAGTTAGGCCCATGGAGACTTGGCGACTACATGCTAGGCTTAGTTTGCTTGAGAAATTCAGAACTAACGTGTTTCAGAGTGACACAGAGAATATTAGTTTGACGTCACACCACATTTCTAGGTCTGATAGAAGCGATAAAATACCAGAGATACATTGCCAAACATATTAAAAAATCAGAAAAAGGTTCAAAATTCGTCTATCCACGCACAATAAGTGAGCATAATAAAGCCTGATCTTCACTCCAAGCACACCCATAAAGCACTTTATCATTTTACCTCCCTAAACCTCATTTTCCATACCTATACTCGGCAAGTGCCTTAACATCCGCTGCCCCACGTCCATACGGGGGCTCGCAGGATAGTAAGCAGATGTGCTGTTTTCTCCATTCACCTATTGAAGACCATGCTATTTTTTGTTCAATTTACAAAAGAAATGAGGATTTTTTTGTTTTTTTTTTAAATTCTTATTTTTTATTTATTTCAACTACTCCAAATACAGCTCAGCTGTCCTTTTACACCTGGTGTATTAACAATGGACGAACACAAAAAAATCATAAATCGTCATCAATTTTGTCAGTTTTTACCACTAAAATTTGCATTACATAATTCCTCGTAGTTGTCTCTGGTGATGTAATCTTTATGTATGTCTCTTGCAGAGAAAAGTTTTGTCAAATATAGCTAGAGAACTGCTGCGTGAGCGTGCGAGAACTGATGCGTGTGAGCTTTACCTCTTTATACTGGTATGTTTCATCGAGTCCTCCAATTGTCCTTTTGCTTTTTAATGGTTGTACTTGGCGTTCTATCACTTAAGATAAGAAACCAGATAACCTTGGTAAATATATTAAACTAAGTGGTCCAAACAGGTCCTTAAATGACTCTTCTCCACATATAAAATGCGTCTTTAAATTAAGCTTCCTTTTCCAGGACCTCCTCATGTTGAAGCACGTGAAACCTATCTGAAATATACAATTATAAATACGACTCTTTCCTTGGTCTCGAACAAACACTACGCAACAATTAATACAACGAAGGAATTATAAAAATATATTAATATTAAAGATATTACTGTTTCCTTGCGCTTGAACAAAACACCATTTACATAAATAAAAACAACACAGGAATTTGAAAAATATCTACGATTTAATGTAATTGATTTCGCAACGAGAAATAAAAAGGAGATAAATAAATAAAATTTCGAAATATATTATTTTCGATATGAATTCACGATACTTATTACCGTTTCGGACCTTCCCTCACCTGTCATTCGAGGAAAAACTCTATCAAATGGAATGGAATATATTCGAAACCAATTCTTCCTGAGGCAAACTAAGTATTAACTTACTATTGCATTCGGATAACATAATCGGATGATGATAATTGGTCCTCCTAGGGGACACCAGAGGTTTTAATGAAGAGGTTTTAATGGAAATAAATGAAAAGAGAACCCTACTCAACACCATGGAAAAAAGAAATATAAAATGTTTAGGATATCTCCTGAGACTCAATAGATCTTTTGTCAATGTGATGGAGGGGAAGGTGCTCGGGAAGAAAGGTAGAGGAAGACCAAGGTTAAAGAAATAGTTACAGTAGTTACTGAACAGGGCACAAGAACAGATGGCGACGAAAACTTATCGGCAATTTAAGAGATAATCAAAAAACAGGACCATTTGGTTGCAGCAAAAAGGCGGAGCCTTTAGTTAAAGAAGACGGGGACGGAATACATTACGAATGGTAGCAAAAATAAAAACATGCATAGTATGCAGAATATGCCGGCGGTCATTAGTGAAAAGTAATTTTAATGCAAAGGGTTAACGTTGATAACTTGCCATACTTTCCATATTTTCCTGCTGTATTTCTGGCTTTCCTTGTCTTTATTAATGTATCAGTCACAATCAGATGAAAATGCATGTACACTAGTTAAATAACTAATGCATGTTTTCTAGGATAATTTGATTCACGACCGGCATCGCCACATAGGCAACATCGTCGGAAGATATGTGGCAAAAACGATCAAAAATTCAATTAATATGTAAAAACATGCAGAGTTTACTTATTTAGCATTACAGTACATTTATAAACAACCAGGAAGTTTGGAAATGTATCGCCGAGGCGCGTACATAATGTTTTCATAGGAAACCTTCCAAACAAGCACTGAATAATCTATTAACGGACGTTACGTTTTTCAAGAACTCAATATTTATGATACAGCGATTGTATTTCTCTGAATGCGAAGAACTGAATTGAAGGTAAAATAGTGGGAAAGGTACTCAGAGAGAGATCCAGGAATAAGTTTATAGAGCAAATAAAGAGGAAATTATGCAGGAAAAGCCATCAGGATGTAAGAGAACTAGCATTAGATAGGGAAGGGAGGAGGGCTGCAGTCATCCAATTTTAGGATTGAGCTACCAATGATAGTGGCTGTCTCCATACCAATTATTCATAACTTTCATGACTATCTACCTTCTAAACTCTCAAATTCGTATGGTAATAAGCTTTGAGAAGGTTAGTTTTATAATTCTGACGTTGTAAAACTTGTCAGTGTCAGTCATAAAAAATATGTCAGTGTATAAAATATATGCAACATTACGCGTAATGAATCCTCTGCGGTCTCCAGGTTTTCCATGGTCTTTCCTTTGCGAGCGTTGTCACTCTAGGGAACAGAAAATTGATGGAAATGGCGATGCAATTACGGAAGCGAGTGGTGAGTGAAGTTCTTATCTCGGCTGTCCTTAAATAGAAACGATAGGTCTATAAGTGGACGTGGCCTTTTTCCATGACTTCCTTTCCCTCAGAGCTCACACCACACCACCTCCCCCTGCCCAGATTCCCACGATTACACCCCTTCTGGAACCGCCTTTCTCTCAACTAATCTCTACACTCCCCCTTCTACTCCGCTCATCATTTCCCACTCCACTGGCGTCAATCAAAGGGAAAGAAGAGATCGGGGACCGATCAGATGGCGATCTGGTGGGTGGCTGGGGCGCCGGTGGAACGGGATACCTTTGACCGCAATCTCATTAAGGGCCGGCCACCGAAGCACTGCCCCCTTTCCCTTTAACCCCCCCACCCTGGTCTCCTCTTTATTCGCTCCAATCGGCCACCACCAGAGGGAAGAGCATTCGCGCTGCCCGCAACGAGAGAACGGACCCAAGGGCGGATCTGTCCCGCTGCTACCTCGGAGATCAGTCTTATTAACGATCATCTAATCCGAAGTCGTCAATCGGAATGGACGCCATCCCCCTGTTCACCCCGCCTGGGCTATCATCCTAGTAGTCCCTCCCCTTGTACGGCTCAATCTGTCCCCCCTGATCCGTCCCGTGATATCCTCGTCTTTAATCAAAAGGGGGTCGAGGAACTCTTTCTGTCTACCCCAGCGCACACCCGGTCGTGAATCGCATTATTATCCATCACGGCTCCAATCTACCGCACTCCGGGTCATATTTCCACGCTAAGCTGTACTTCCGGTGGGCGTAATTTTTTTTTCACGGTGCGAGACACTTGCGTCTCACCGTGTGATGGAGACTAGCAAACTGGGTGCAGTAAACCGTTCTATCGTAAACCTATCTAACGGGTTTGCTTCATGTAGAGATGCATATACGTTCATACGAATATCGCCATTACCTATCGGCATATTAAAATATGTTAACCCTTTATAGACGGGCGAGTCAAATTTGTTAGGTTTCAAAATCATTGAAATATCTGCTTTCTAAGAGGCTTTTCGATTAAGTTGCTGCTGCAATATACAGAATTGTAAAGTTTCGGAATAAGTGCGTGAAATGTTGCATCTCTTTCGGTGGTTTGTCAAACAATATGAATGCATAAATTTGTGACGCTATTCACTGAAGATGGCGTGCCTAGTGGAGCTCTGAAGTAAATAGTTTCATCTGTCATATGAAGAAAATATTGGGAAAGTTTAAAAAAGGTACGTTATGAAGGTAATGTTTAACTATACCTAGTGTAAATATTATTATGTAAAGTATCAATTTAATAAAATATATAAAAGGATGTCAAATTTCAACATAAATATTATCATCACATAAATTGCATTTTTCGTAAAAAGGTTAAATAGCACTTTAAACAAACTAATATAGCAGAAGTATTTTTTTCATTGTAATGTTTCATAATTTTGTTCATAGAGGATAAATAATTGCATTTAACCCTTGCAAACTAGCTCTCTAAGCAATCTACAACTAAAAAAATTCAAAATCTGTTTGTTTGAATGCTATAGACCTCCAAACCCCTTCACGGATTCTAACAATATTTTGTCAAACATGTTCCTTATGACCTCGAAGGATTAATCGGCGAAATTAGACAGACTTTTACTTCCATCAGAAAAGCTTTCGTAAACGTTAGCGCAGAAGTTTCTATGCCCGCTATTTTGAATTTTACATAAACATGGTATAATTTAGAAGTATTTATCATGCGATAGCTGCGGGAACAATGTTTCCAATTCCTTCATTTCATTCTCGAATTTGCTTCATTTTTCTAATAATTTCGATTAATTCGTTAGTATATCGTAAATGTGTGCACTACTTTAAAAATAATATGTTTTATTAATCTTAAAAAGAACAGTGTAGGCCTAGAATGACACCTCATGCCCCAGGCAGGATACCTTCGTGATAAATATTCAGAACAGACAGAACTACGGCAAGATTTCAGATTGTGGATTAGCTTCGCCTCAACCTCACTATTTGCGGGATATATCTACTACATATATGCATATTGTGTCTCACATTTGGGGAACTATTATAATCCTATTAAGCCGTTTCGTATTTTCTCTCTCTTGTTGAAACTCAACGGGCACCATCTCCCATCACATTAAATAATGCCCTTTCCTTAGAAATCTATTTTGTATCGGTTACATTTATAATTTTTCCCATTCAAAATCTCCAAACGTCACCCCTCCACTCCACATGTAACTTCCTCCAAATTGACCTACGACACTCCCGGTCTACCATTTCCTTCTAAGCCATTCATACTCCTAATACATATTTACTTCTCTCAATGCCTCTCGTTTGCCATCTCTACATGGCCAACGTAACGAAGCACATTTTTAAAAAGAGTTTCCATTTATATGACCACCTTATCCACATGTTTTCACGGTGAATAAATTCATAACCCTATTCCTACTGTATTTAATACAAACGCTTCTCTGGTGCCTTGTTCACATTTTATTCAGCCATGTGTGAACTTCGTAAGTTTATATTTTCTTGACGAACGGTGGTCAATTCAAAAGATAAGATTATTTTTGTAGAAAAGTTGATGAAAAGATAAAAAATATCTAGATTTAATCATATCTAATAGAATTATCCATAAACAATTAAAAGTGATTGTAGTATCATTGACACTCATGTAGCATAAATCAATTTTCATGGGATTTCATTAAAACTCATCTCTCATCAGTTCATTGTACTCTTTTATTCATTGTACTTAATTTTTACCCCAATAGTTGTCCTCACCATACGCGTTAAATATCAATGTTAAAAATGGGAAGAGTTAAATTATTTCCTAGTTTTGAACAGATTCTCGTAAAATGACGTGAAAATGCACATACTATAGTCAAAACCAAAAATGGAGAGGTTGGGATATAAAAAATTCCCTGCGTAAGGCTAAAATCGATAGTGTTGGTTCCAAAAAATCGAATGTTAGATGCACAAAAAAATTCATTACACTTAAATTAGTAAAAATTAATGCGAAAGAAAAAATTAACCCCATATAGTTAGTTATACGATATTAAGTATCGCAAGCACATACCATGAGTGCTGTAAATTAAAGACAGGCAAAGACTAGTAACGAAATCACTTTCGGTCTTGCCTAAAGCTTAAAAACTTTACACCACTGTCAATTTTGTTAAAAAAATAAAAAAACATGGTTTTGGTCCGATCCAACCCATTTGAGAACTACTGTGTCTGTGGACTACTAGAGGCTTATGACTCAAATTTCAGCTCGATATCTCTATTTTTGCGGCAGCTATCGTGTGAAGAGACAGACAGACAGGCAGATGGACAGATAGACAAACGGACAGACCGACTGACATAGCCAGATAGACTCGTAAGGTGATGCTAATCATTTCTGTACATACTTCTCCATACCTACCACGCCTCCTTCAATGCGTTACAAAATTAATATACCCTACCCACGTAGTAGTGTAGGGTATAATAAAGGCCACGACAAGAAATTGTATACTTTTTAATTATTCAATTCAGAGTAATACTTTATTAATAAAGGACTTAAGCCCCGTACACAGCAACTTAACCTGACTTAACTTGGCTTAACTTGGCTGACTTAGGAGTAGAGTCCGTGAGAAAGCAACACACTGGTTCAAACAACTTAAAGTGGCTTAACTCGACTTGGCGTAGCCTTGGAGTTAAGCATTTCTCAACTTTCTCTTAATTCTAGCCGATAGCAAGGCCTGTTTTATTATCGATAGTGCGGAAGTAATCGATTTAGAGATATCGATAAGGCCCATCAATCGATTGTAATATCGACTTTGAAAGTGGCGTGCTGTGATTGGTTGGAAATTTCAGGCCCAGATTGACACTCTGTAACAGCTTAAGCCAAGTTAAGTTGTTTTGAACGGGGCTTTACACATTGGCCCCAGGAACATTTGGGCCACTCTTATACTGCCTTCTAATAACCTTCTAGGTCCAGCGGATTACGTTCGTCAAAACGTTCAACCAAAGGCAGTTTCAGTTTCATAGATATAAAAATGTATTCTGTTTTTAATAAATTCACTCTGTTTGCTCCTCAGTTTAACTTCAAATAATGTGGTAACATATCCTCCCAGAGGGGAAATGTGAGAGTAAAAGTGGGTATCTGCTATTTCAGTCCGATGGAGCCATTAAGTTTGACCGGATCGAAATAATGTAAACTGCGTGTGAATGGAGAGTGGAAATGAGTATTGTGAATTCATTTTGCAAACTTAATCTGTTGTGGGCCCCACAATAACATCACGGCATGAAGTGAACCCCCGTATTCGCTCTCGTCATCCCCTCCAGGGATTCATTGCTAGTTGAAGGGCATGGAGTGGGTATTTGTTTTGCTCCGTTTTCAGCTCGGCAAGGGGTGCATGAGCGCTTTCGACATGACACAAGGACACAACTGAGTCATTGTTGGCGTGCCATCAATCTCCGATTCGTTTGGCGCTGAATTGGGCGGGAGTATATCGTTTGTCATCGCTGGAGAGAGAGGCCGAATGAAAGCTACTAGTCCCTTTTGCTTCCTGATGGGGGGGAATTCCCAGTCTATGTTATACGCGGAAGGAGCGTTGTCATTGTTTTCTAAAGGAAGAGGGAAAGGGATGAAATGACAGGGGTTTCCCGTCCCTGTGTCTTCTCTCCGCTGCCTACCAACCAACCACTAACGCAGAGCACACAAATTTGGACTGAGGAAATCGGAATAGCTCACGCAATGGCTGATTTCCTTTTGAGACGCTCGTCGCGTGCCTTGTGACATCTCAATCAGTCTCCAATTGTCATGCTGGCAGGTTTTGTTTGAAATTGGGCTATTTTTTCTGCAGTTTTCCTAATTTGAATTATTCCATTAGTTCCAATCATAAATTACTCAGAGGGTCATTAAAATGCGTATAGTGGGGAATGCAGTCAAGGACGAAAAATATGATTTGGTAGTCAAAGATTAAAATTTTTAGTAATAAACTCAGCTGATGCCGTTTTATCTAGAAAATACCGGAAACGGAAACTACTGGAAGCATTTAGATTGAAAAATTTTGTCTCGGGCTTGATGTGCTGAAGCTTGCTCATTACGAAAGCATATCTACTCAATTTTTCAACCGGAAAGGTCACTTAATGCGACCGTATTCAGTTTATTAGATAAATAATGTAAAAGGGATGAAGACTGACATGAAAAGCGGTTGCATAAAATGTTAATGACAAAGAAAAACTACTAGGAGCTTTCCGTTCGTAGAGATTTATGGCTATAAAAATACATTCCGGGATTGTTTGTGTGGAATTCAGAATCGGTGCAATCTTATTCCCTAATGTGCCGAGATATCTTATGATAGCTTTGTGCAAGAAAGATATACATACAGTATCACCATCTCCTCTTGATTATTATGAAATTATAATTACTGGAACATGAGGATAGTGATTCGATGGGTGTACTCACCAAAAAGTAGGCAGGTGATAAGTAGACAAATGTGTTAATGTAAATCAATAAATCTTAAGGGTTTGGCATGATTTTCTAGAATAATTGCCATTCCTTACAGTTACCATTCATTAAAATATAGCAAGTTTCATGCTATTTCAGTGTTTAAAGATATTTTCGGAGTTCATTTGAGAGAATAGCTGCTAGGCACTCAATAAAATGAGTTTGCCTTAATGGAAACTTTTCTTATTTTTTCTGATTGAATCAATTAAAGTCTCAAATTTAAGGCCTAAGATATTTCAGATTATATCACATTTGTGGTTCAGCCCACATGTAATTCGTGAGAAAGAAATAATGTCATATGATAATGTTACGGCAAGTGATTCAGATGCATAAGACAGCACGCAAGTTTTGAGGAGCAACATTTTGAAAGGTAAATAATATAAAATATTCACTTGGTTACATATTACTTTCCAGTTTTATGATACCTTGCTCATATTTTCTCATCGTCACCATTGGTCGTTCAAACCTAATATTGGTTGACTGCAGCCCTCCACCCTTCCCTGTCTAATGCTACTTCCCTTACCTCCTGGTATAGTTTTTTTTAGCAATTCAATACTTTTCAACGTATTATTTTTGGCACATATCATATTAATTTTGCAATAATTCAACAAGTACAGATTTTTGCTACATATAAATCTACTTATTTCTCTTCAAGCCACCACATGGGTGTTTGGCAGGGGGTAGCTTACCACCAACATGAAATACAGTGAATAAATTTAATTTCATCACACTATTGGTACACTACAATTGCAATGGAAATTAATAATGTAGTCAATAACATAACTATGAAAATGTGACACAAGAGAAATGAGGAGAACATGCAAAGTCTGCTCTTAGTACTACTTGGCAGATTTAGAAACACGCATTAGTGTGCATATGAATTGATCAGCTGCACGGCCTGTCAAGTAACCTAATTCGAAGTCTTAACGCGGCCATTACGGTCTCTTATCTAACGTGGGAAAAATAACATTTTAAACCTTTCTGTTCTGCTATCTACTTCCCTTATTTTATTCTCATGAGATGAACTACCGTAGTATTTTGGAGTTCGTAAGATATTGAAAACTTCAAATATAAAACGGGTTTTAATTTACATATAAAATTGAGTCTAATATTCAATCGACGGCTTGAAAGCGATTCCCATCCATGTTATTGCAAGGTTTCCCATCCAAATTGTTGCAAAATTTCCCATCTAAGCTGTCGCAAGATTATCTTCTAAACGCGTAATATTACAATACATATTATAGTAATGGTTACTATGAAACATAAAGATGTTTCACAGAACTAATTTTCCACCTACTTGATGAATAATTACAATGCGGACTCAATAACCCTCGATTACCGCTCCATCCCCCTAAATTGAATACCCTGCATATTGGCTTGCGTACTCTTCCACCTTTTTTCCTTTCGTTTTTTGGAATTTCTCATTTCCATGATTAAATGCTTCCACATTTACGGGATCGTGTTTGCACAGCTGGAAGAATGAAAGTAGTTCTCAGAAATAGACACCACTCAATGTTTTCCCCTTAGGGGGAAGATTCTGCGAAACGCATTCCGAATTACCTAACTTCACAGCCAACGGGATAAAAGAACTGATCATGCAGCAAATTTCTATTGAACCGAAAATAGTCCCAACTGTAATGAGACAGCAAATAACCATAATGAAAATTAACAGGTGGGACTTGTCTCTCCATTAAAAAAAATCGATTCTGGACGTTTCGTTTCAAATAATTAGAACGTTATGAATTTTCCTGTAAACGCACCTGTCTCCATGGCCAGACGTATTCAAGAAAAAATAAGCAATGTACATGATGAATAAAAATACAATAGAAAAAACAAAATAATAATAATTTAAAATATAACTCCACTTACAAATCAAACTTAATTTATTACTCTTATGGATATTGGAAATTAATAAGTTACTACAACCTAATTCGACTTGAAAGTCTCTGAGTAAGTTTATGAATATCGTGGACAGATATCACCAAAATATGATAATTATGTTTCAAGTTAAAATTTAATATACTATATTAGTAAAAGTCTGCAGAAATGCTATGAAATTCTCAAGAAATATCAAAATAATCTGGGTATATTAACTTTCGTATAAAAGGTACAGCATCAGATACAGAGATTTGCTAATAAGCTTTCAATAGTTACCAATAAATGGCATAATACTTATTGAAATGAAATGAAAGAGTGGTTTCGATTTCACCAAATTCGTATGTAAACTTGTGGAAGGGGTGGGGATGTTAAACAGTTACCTTGAATTTCCTCACGTTATGCAGGCACAGGAATTACAGATACTGGAGTTGTCTTCGTGTTATCTCAATGGCCAAATATTCCATTGAAATGGTAAAAAAAGTTATTAGGGTATTTATTTTTAAAAAATATTATAGGTGTCGACTTTTTTACATAACAGTATTATACGTGCATGGGGCTTTGATTGAAAAAATTGACAATTGCATGGTGCCGGAAATACAATTGAACCACTTTGAGAGCTAATAGTGTGAAAACTGCGCAAATCTCGTAAATAAGATTTAAAAGGTAAACCTATTCCGTGTACATGTTTGAGGGAAAATTATTGACGAATAACTTTCTACACTATTATTTTAATTGTTTGGACCTCTGCAATCTACTCTATTTATGAATTAACGGTTAAAAATCTAACATATTCGTGGGCACCGTAAACGAGAGTCTGTAATAATTGTGTAGACAAAAGCAATGTTAATTCTTACTTATCACAAGTACAAACACGAGCTTTGACCTCCCCTTCAACGATTCTCTGTGGTAGGGAATGGGTTAAAGGCTTTTGATGCTGAAAGTCTTCGAGATGATAAGGAAACGATAAAAAGAATAACCCGCTCGCCTTTTCTTCGTCCTTTCTCGGACGTCCGAAAACAAGATTGCCTCGATTCACACGAATGGGATAGAAAGTTCAGGCCGTACATTTGCTGAAAACCTTCTTCCTATCTCCCTTACCACTTTCATTTTCCTTTTTTTCTGCTTTTTCACTAGCGTCTTCTAGTTCCTGTACGCCAAGCAGATCCCACTCGTACACACATTGCTGTACAAATTTCACACACAAACAGACGAAAAAAAAGTCTCTATCCCCCGCCTACTCCCGTCTGATCTTTTCGATTTTTTTCTTCCCTCTCCCTTCTTACTTTTTCTTCTCATTTCTTATCGGTGTCAAATGAAGTGTGGAGAAAGTAGCGTTCGGGAGAGCGACCAAGCGGAAACGCTGCTCGGAACGAGACTGGATATATTTATACGTTATATTGGAGACTGGCGGGGAAGTGTCGGGTGGGGGAGGAATCGTGGGGTTAAGGGGATGGGGTGGTAATACGTGGGGATGGGGGGATGTCAAGAAAATTCTTGAGCGGGGGGGATTCACCGAACCCGTAAACACATGGACAACTTGAGGATTGAGAGGGAAGTTGACGCGTCAACAGCTAAAGATAATGAGTAGGATTGCATTCATTCGAAGCCAGAACTGGGATTAGAGCTCCTGGTGCATATCCTCACACAGTCTTTCATTCATCACATGGAAGTGAGGCGGAGAGTTTAATACACCATCTAAGAAGAGTCTAAAATTTATCGCACGGGTATAGGAAAGGTTCTTTGACGAAAAAAATAAAGAGAGATAATATAATGATCAGGAAAGGCAGATTAACAAATATGCCTTCTCTACCTACACACTACCCTGCAAGCCGCCGCAGATGAAGCAGGTGTTGTTAGAACGCCAGACGTGTAACGGAAGAAAATAGGAAAATGGTGAAGGAAGTGAACAAAGGTGGAATAAATAACTTTCTACAAAAAATTTGGACCCCGCAGAGAATGATAAGTGAACAAACCAAAGAAAAATCTCCAGGAGCTCCCAACCTCTTTCACCCTCTGTGTTAGGCACTATGTTTGCTTGCATTATGTAGTTATTAAGGAGGCCTTCGGATTTACATTGTTTTGTGTTTACCAGAAGAATGAAATAGCACAATTTCACTGATAAAGGAATAATCGTTCGAGATTTTCCCCCTTCAATTTGGTCATCATCATTCATTGGTTGTTCCACAGTTTCATTATTTCCGATTTCTTTAGCTCTACTCTGTCTCTTCCCAAGCTTTTCCGCCATTTTACAGCATGCTCCAAATATATTTTTCAATATCATGCTTCCTTACTCCAAGGCTTTTGCTATTGGCTGTCAGCACTATTTTCTTTTCCCCACTTATCATTCCCTACATGACCCACCCTACATTACATTCAGACGTCCTTTGCCTCACCAAATAACCTGCCATCTAAGCAACCGGTTCCGAATCTTGGTCAAGTGATAAGTTCTCCTATTGGTGAATTTTTACATATTGGAATAGACAAAAGTTTATTGTCCTGGGAACATTTGATCCAACAAGGCCAGAATTTACATGAAAAATATCTTAGTTCATATTAGAATTACAATTGTGAACAAAATACAAAACATTAGAGCTACGCATACTATTTACTATGATAAATTAATCATCTGAATTGGGAATGGGAGCTATATCATACTAATATGGCATTATGCTTTAACCTATGTCCCACAGTATTACGAAAAGCCTTACATTTTTCAAATAAAACGATGCATTAAATTGTCAAAATTATTCTTCAATATTTAATTTGGTATTAATTCGAGTAAGCTTCGTAACAGTTTTTTTCATTAGGTGATGGATGCATGACATCCCTGGTATATCGTAGCTAGTCATCATCGCGTGCCACTGCAAAGACGTGGACCACTATCTTATGCCTCTAAATTAGATCGAAATATTTCCCTAGACACCACACGGGACAATATTTAGATCGTTTATTTTTTATTTTTGGTAAAGTTATGAGGGAAGGACATTATACATGGCAATATCAATGTAACAAAGCTAGTCTTGAATGGCTGAACTTATCATTTTTTGGCCTTACAAACGCATTCCGGTCTTTGACTTCATTAGTTTTTCCATCCCTTTTGCCTTGAGATGAAGCTTTAATACTGAAGTAAGGAAGGAGAGATTTTTCCTATCTTAGAAAATCTATTGCAGTGAGTAAAGAATTTAAACCAAAAACCACCTCTCATAAATGACGCAAGTTGCTGATGTTTTTTCATCATTTCAAAAGATGGATCTTCTCCTAAATGAAGAGGCCGAATTAGTTGATTTTCAAGGAAAACAAATCTTCCTCAAAACATCATGATTGTCCGCAAATTTCAAAATAACCAGTTTGGTAAGCCAGTTATACCACGACTATTGCAATTTGAGGTGGCTGTAGCTGTGGGTCTATGAGGGCATAATGGAATATTTTTTCAAGTAAGTAGGAAAATACTACAACCGAATTTACGACCGACCCACGTCCACTATTCATTACACCATGAAATATTCAATTTCACGCATTAATTTAAACTTAATAAGAAGGGTGTTCTACAAATGTACTTAAAGCAGAGTATGGTTGATTCATTGATAAGTTACTCGGTGAGGTATTTGGAATTTAAACAAAAATAAAATAAAATAAAATAAAATTTGTCTTTAACTCGGCATCACAGCTTGTTTGTCAGTATTCTATATAATAATATGACAAGTTTTATTCCACGCCCCAAGTGGCACAAATACATTTAGGAGAGGCAATAGAATAATTTAGGAGAGGTTGGGAGCCCCGTTCTAATTTGGAACAGTTATTCGCGCATCTGCTCCAACACTTCCTTGAGAAACTACCAGCAGCCCGTACATCGTGCCATTCAGATTGGTTTCCAGAAGGGAAGGACTGTTCGGGATACGATTACGGTGATGAAAACATTCAAAGAAACATCAAGAACAGAAAACATTCAAGAAAACATCATGAAGTAGTATCATAATCATGTTTCTCCTAGTTATTATGATTTCTAAAAGGCATTCAGACGAGCAAATTGGGAAAAACTAATGGAAATATTGATGAAAAGAAGAATAGATTGAAGTCATGAAAGTCTTATCCGTAACTAAGACATGGCTTAGAGGCCACAGGTTAGGGTGGTTGACGGTAAATCAGGGCGGGCAATTATAGGTCGCTGGGTAAAGCAAGTCGGCCGTCTCTCACCTTTTTAGCACTTACGCTGAGAGAATATAAAGAGACCATTTCCTTCCATACTCGAAATTTTTGTGTCTGTCCCATTTTGACACCACTAAACGACTTCATCCCTGAATGCGCAGTTTCCAAGCGGAGTGTACAATCTCGTAAGTTCGCACATTTCAATCGCCCGGATGGACACGTAATGATGATTTTCCGATCCGATGTTCATCTCAGGCTGGTCGGGAAAAACAGACCAACAAGGATATACTTCTTTGTTGCTATGGGACATATCCGACGTAATTTTGTGCTCTAAATCCGAATCTAGTCACGAAAATTGGTTATCATGTCAGAATTTGAAGATATTCTAATCTTTAAGGGTCAAAATGGGAATTTTCGGGTCTTAATAAGCTGAAATATCTCTGAAATGAACTCGAAAGCTTCCGCGGAGACGTTTAGATGGCAGTAAAATCTTTTCGGGTTCTCTTTCGCGTGTTTCCACTGTCGTAGACGACATTTTTGACAGCATTGCCGCTATCTTCTTCAGGTCAGAAGTGAAGATGAAGTTGTTGAGTCCATCTTATATAGAGACCGATTTTCCCACCAATTCACTCAGGTGTGCTGTCATTGGTTATATTCTTCTTTATGAAAGCTCTCTTTCAGGCATTGAAGATGATGTAACCATCTTCTCTGTTGAGTCGGAGAGAGAAGAGAAAGAGACGAGAGAGAGAGAGAGAGAGAAAGAAGAAGTTGAGAAGAGAAGGAGGAAGGAACGAAAAGTAAGTCTTAACGAGACTTATCCTTCCAGGAGAGAAAGAAGATGGCCAGCTACTTAGCTTACTCTACTGTACATAAAATTTCGACTGTAAATGAATTCCAATTGTAAATACTGAGAACTTAATATTTTCTATGGACCATGGGCATACAATTAATAAGTTAGATGCTATATAAAACTTGTATCTAAAACAACAGTCTCTGATTGGCTTTGTAAATGCATGTGACGTGTAAATATAACTAATAACCTTGGCATCCTCCACAGAAAATCTGTAAATATATGTAACTTGTAAATATAATTACTAATCTTGGATTTTTCCACGGAACAGCGCAGACATCGCATCCGGAACCAGACAACAGAACCGACAGTCAACACTACGATGAATGCATTGCACACCGGATCCACATCACAAAGTCTGACGCTGCAGCAACATCACATCAGAATACCACTCTGGAAATCTCACCTGCACCACCATCTCCTGCAAACAACATATCATTATACGGCGGTCTGCGTGAGGTGTTGCCGGTTTCCCTCACGCCTCGGGCAAATGCCAGGCCATTAACACTAGGACGCCCGGACTTTTCAACATCATTCAACGCCCAAAGCGAGTCATTTTGACCCACTGTAATTAATGAAATTATCCTCACTTTGCGCTATTAAGTTTAGATTTTTACAGTTTTTACTATAAACTGTCACTCTTTCACTTCACATTCATCGATTATTTCACTTTATAACTTTCATAACTTTGACAATATCGATGATTTATTGATATACCTATAAACCTACGACATTTCTGTCAATTTATCGTTTTTTCCATTTTATTTCATTTTTCTTGCTTATTGTGTCATAGCTCAATATACTACGAAGAATTTTCACATTATTTAATACATATCTATTATTTTTCAAAGTTTGGTTGCAATAACTAAGTTCAAAATATTATTTTTCGGTCGAAGCAGGAATTTTCCCGAAAATCTACCTAGTAACTAACTTTGGGATTCTTATTATTTCAGTGATGCACATGTATAAATCTGATAATCTGATAATAGTCCATATATCAGTAAGGAGCAATATTGTATTCTCTGCAGGCTAAAATAGTAATAAGGTACACTGCCAACGAATTAATTACTAAATATGCCATGAATCGACCGGACGAAAAATGATATGACCGGATGAAAAAAAAGGGTGGAGATACGAAGTGGAAGGAAGGAATATGAGAATATTTTTGAAAGGTGATCCAGGCATGGAAGGTAACCGAATGAGGAATATAGGACAAACTGGGATGGACAACATATGCAGCAGAATAACTAATAAACACTAATAAAAAAGCAGTTTTGGTGGTGATACAAAGTGCAAATACATATCTGGGTCAAAATGACCCGTATGGGCGTTCTAGGTAAATTCTAAAAAAACTAATGTACTGATTACTCCAGGAAGGTGAAAAGTTTTGGACATAAAGCCATGTTAAAATGAATAAAAGTCACGGGAGGAAATCCTTCTCTCATTGAAAATGAAATTAAAAAATGAATTTAAAATCACGTTTGGGTCAAAATGACCCGCATGGGCGTTCTAGTGTTAAGCCATCCCATCCCGAAAGAATAGAGTTCCTGCTAATTACAACCTAAAACCACCCTAATGAATCTGCTACAGGCTTATATATAGTAATTAAATATGAATAAAATTCATATGACTAACCCTGAAGAGGAATTATTTCCTATAGCGGGGGCTATTGTGATGTATATGTTAATGTATTGAATATTATTAATGAATGTATGTATATAAGAAATGCAATGGCAATAAACATTTTCAATTCAAAATCCTCTGTTAATGTTTTCCGGTGTTTTTTACGATTTCAATGGCTTCCCTGATCAGTCTAGGGAAATAGCGGTTCTCTTTTGCAATTAATTTTGCCTCTTCAAATTTCATAATGTGGCCATGATATTGTGATAGAGTAATTCTGCAAACGGATTCACAAATTTGCGAAAAAAATTTAAAATAACAGCTATAATTACATAAAAGCTATCATTTCCATAACCTGTACCTTATATATTACCAATTTTTGTGCTCAACATTATAGTATAGTTGAATATAAATTAAACTATTGATAGTTGCCAAGTTAATATAGGTTATGCAAACAAGAGTTTTTCTTGGCTTTAAAGATGTATTCTATACATTTTTAATGCAGACTTCGAATCTGTTGGCAGAATTACACTGTCACCTTTTGGTATCTGAGCTATTCAAGCTCAAAAAGACCTAAAATTTCCATTTTGATCCTTAAAGGTTAGAATATCTCAAAATCCAGACGTGATAGCCAATTTTCGTGAGTAGATTCGGATTTAGAGCACATAAGGATGCCGGATATGTCCCATAGCATTAAAAAATCATACCCTTGTTGGTCTGTGTTATCCGGCCAGCCAGAGATGAACATCAGATTGGAACATCATCATTACGTGTCCATCCTGACGATTGAAATGCGCGACGAAGGCCGGAGAACTTACAAGATGTTACACACCGCCTGGACATTGTGTATGCACGGATGTATTGGTTTAGTGGCGTGAAGATGGGACAGACACAAAAATTTCGAATATGGAAGGAAATGATCTCTTACTATTATCTCAGCATGAATGTTAAAAAGGTGACAGGGGGCCGACTATCCTTACCCTTTGGACCATGAATATATACTATGGATTTCAATGTTTGGAATTGTTCCCTTGGCTACGTGTTGCCTAAATTTCCACTTTTACTTCACCCAGTCCTCAGAGCCACTTCGAAAGAAGTCTTTTCAGTTGAATCGTGAATAGACGAAGTTAATTTTTGATAACGTGAGAGAGTGGTAAATATTCAATAACGAGATTTAAATTACTTGATGCTTTGAATGATTTGCTATTTTAGTGACCTAAAAGTTAATTTGTAAATGCTAGAGAGGAAATATCTATGACAGAAAATGTGTTAGAGCTTTATGAAACGTCCATCGTGTACCGACGACGATGTTTACCAGAGTCTGATTCTAATTTGAATGCATTAAGCCCGTTCCGCTTAAATACAGAATTTAGAATGCCTTGTTTAAACAGAACTTTCTTCGAACCAGGCTGAAAAACAGGGTATGTGTCTACGAGGACCCAAAATAGGAGACTTGGATTGAAAAATAAGAATCTGTTCAAGGCGGTGGTAAGTGCATTCCTTTTTACCTACACTGCAATGATGGCCATTGGGAATACTCCTGAAGTCACCTCGCATTATTATTAAATATCCGTATAGCGATATATTCACGAAGTACTAAAAAGTTAATTGTGCATTTATTTAATAAATTTTGGAGAGGAATTAAATATATTTTTTTACTTTTAGTTTTCATTTATTATTAAATATATTTAGACCGGACGATATTAAAAAAGTGTATAATTAGGTCCCGCGTATAGTACTCTATTTTTATCTACTACATTATGATTACTTGTAAGTAAAACCAGTAAGACGTTTATTTACAAACTATCGACTGTATTTACATTTGAACTTCCGTCTCTCATCACTAGGCAGCACCACTTTCCAAAAAGCAGTTTCTTTACGGAGTTCTAGACAATAGTTTTTTGCGACGAGATAACAATCATAATATATATTCATGCCCGCGACCTGCCCACCCCAATTTTCCGTCAGCCATTCTAACCTGTGTCTTCCGAGCCATGACTAAGTTACGGATAAGACTTCTATCACTTCAGTCTATTCCTCTTTTAATCATTATGTCCCTCAGTTTTTCCCAATTTACTGGTATGAACGCCTATTTTTAATCATAATAACCAGGAGAAACATTCTCATTTACTGTTATGTTCACCTTATGGTTTATGAGATATTCAACCTCAAAAAGACCCAATAATTGCCATTTTGACCCTTGAAGATTAGAATATCTCAAAATCCTGACGTGATAGCCAATTATCGTGAGTAGATTCGGATTCAGCGCTCAATATTACGTCGGGAATGGTCCTTGGCATCAAAAACTCATTTGAGACCCTAAAATTTGCAGGTCTGTGTAATTGTTCGCCAACAGGAAGCAGCCGGATGGGAGAATGCAGGAGCGGTCGGGAAGCTCGTTTGACCGTAGTGGCGGGGGGGGGGGAGCGGAATGAGAGGGGGACGTAAATCAAGAAGGAACGAAGGACCGTTGCTGGAGACTCCTGATCCACTCATTTCACTCCAATCCGCGCGTCTCTTCTATTTGCACCACGTCGCCGTCAATTACGTGAGCGGCAGTGAAATGGGATGGATGACCCTTCTGGCCTCTCTAATGGAGACGACTGTGGAGTGGGGTTGAAGGATATTTGTGAGAAAGCAGAGTTGCCGTGGACGGCCACTCCCCCTCCCCCTCTTTGCCTTCTGCACTGGGACTCTGGTTGGAACGTAAGACGCGGGGAGGGCTCGGGAGAGATGGTGACTGCGGTCTGGAAAACCTGAAACTCGTGAGACGAAAGAATTAGGGTGGGAGATGCAGGGCGGAGTGGGATGGTGGTCGGTTTCGCGAGGAAGGAGGTGATGCGGGTAAGTGCGGCAGGCGACAGGGAAATCGAAAGTTAGTTGAGAATGTGCAAAAGTTCGGCATTGAGGTTGATGGAGCGATAATGAGTCAACGAGATCGCATTTTTACAACATTCCAAGCATGTGAATTAAGAAAAATATTTTTTTTGCAATTTTTTCTAAGGTATAAAAACTCGTTCTTTCCGTGCACAATAAGCGACCACAGGGAAAACTGAGCTTCACTAAATACACTCCAATAATACATTCCACCATTTCACCTCCCGAATGCTTACATCTTTACACGGCTGGTGTCCTAACACCCCTTCCACACGTTCATGCGACGGCTCGCAGGGTTATATGTAAATGTAGAACAAGGTGGTGCCTACTTTATCACAGTATTTATTAAATTTAATTCCTTTTAATCCGAGAAGACAGGAGTGGTTTTAAAGTGAATATGCTGCATTTTATAGTTAACCGACGATAGCATTTATCTTTAGAACAGCTCATAATTTTTCGTGACCCAAATTTTAATCATATTAACGAATTTTTCCTTCCCGCCAATGCTCCTATCCTATGCACTATTATATTACCATTCCTCTTCTTCATAATCTGTCCCCCCCCTAAACTCCCTACCACTTATAAACTTAATTGTTGAGGGCGTAACTTTGTGGAATGACTCTACCGACATGACTAAAAAGAGAGAACTCTTAGTATTTTCCACACTTAAAACTTTAATTCCCGACCCAGGTTTCGACTGCCTTGAAAATGATTGCAAGGCAGTCGAAACCTGGGTCGGGAATTAAAGTTTTAAGTGTGGAAAATACTAAGAGTTCTCTCTTTTTAGTCATGTCCCTACCACTTACTGGGAATATATATATATAGGAGAGTGATACTGTTTTTAATCACTGATGATGATGCTTAGCCATTGATACCCGCGTCATGGTGGAGTTTGAAGTCTGTTGTGTGTCAAAGTTGCAAAGGTAAAATAATAAAATTTCATTGACCAACTCTTCATTTAAGGTGGCCCCATTGTGATAAGATTTTTATTTCATTTAATTCTTATTCTGGATGCTTGAAGAAACAAATCGTCCTCTATCTGCCATGACCAACGTGTTTGCTTTCATTTCTCTTTTTCTTCACAAATGGAACTTGTAATTACACGTCGTTCAACTTGAGAACTTAATCACGAGGAAAAGTCGTATTTTCCTGTATGACATTACTGCCTATTTCAAGAAAGATTTCCGGAAAAATGGTGAAAAAATAAACCTATACATTTCACCGCCTCATTTAAAAAAAGTTACTAGCTCATTACTGCGAAATATGTAGTCAAAATGTGATCATCGTCATTGATTGCGCAATCCTAAGATTAATTGATTTCAGCCCTCCATCCTTCCAAATCAAATGCTAGTTACCTTACTTCCTGGTATCTCTTCCTATGTATTTTCGTCTTTATTTGATCCATGAACTCATTCCTGGGTCTTGTTGTGGGGACTTTTCCGTCTAATTTTACCTTCAGTTATGTTCTTACCCACAATCTCACTATGCCTCAGTATGCGTCCAATCCATCTTGTTTTTTTTGTATGGTGTTCCATATAGCCCTTTCCTATTCTACTCTTCTGTATACTTCATCATTTGTTGTTTTGTCAGTGCATTTTATCTTTAACATTCTCCTGCAGAGCCAGATTTCGAAGGCTTCTTGTCTCTACCGGTCAGTCTTTCCAATGGTCTATGCTTCCAATCCAAAGAATGCTACGATTCTACACGAATGATTTCACTTACTTTTTCCTGGTTTGTAGTCCTAGAATTTTTTTTAAATAAAGCATTTCATATTAATTCAACGATAAATAGCAATGATCATATTTTTATGACCAGTTAATTCCTAGGAAAACATTTAAATATAAAACTTCTCCAAAATTTCGTATTCTCTATGTCTGGCCACCCTTTTATATCCTCTCCTCAAACATATCGGTTTAAGGGTATTGATTATTATGAGAGCCTATTTAATGAACCTTTCAGATCATCATACCGCTGGATGGTGAAACGCTTCATACCATCAAAATAAATCTGTGAAGGATTGCAACATGTTTTCTTCATCATAAATTTGGCAAATATTTGAAGCACTCCAATATCGAATTGTTGGCAGAGGAGATTTAATTATAAGAAATAATATATGCTGTGATTAGACTATCAAATAATCGATCTTGGATTGGGCACCTTCAAAATAGTACATAGTTGCGAAACCATGGCCGCTTATTAGAGGTTACAAGTGCGGAATATAGCCTAGTTTCTTAATTATAATGTTCATATAAGCGTTGCAAAACAATCTAAAATATAAAAATCACACCGGAGTAATTTTTGCTTTAGCTATTACAACTAGTTACTATTCAATTTAGGGATGTATAACATGTAGAGACATTTTTGACGGGGTCGAAGGTCTGGGGACCCCAGGGTGAGACTTATATACCTGCATCCCTCCCTAGATCCACTGCTCTACGGGCTCCTTCCTATCTCATTCTTGCCCAACCTTATTGATCCCATCCCCACTAGCTTCGGCAACGATCTACAAAAAGTGAGCTAACTTCTGTGACTTTGAACCTGTTAATTTATTCGATAGGTGAAATGCATTATGCAATTGAAGGGTAAAATTGGGGAAAAGTACAAAGTATGTCGAAGAAAGATTTGAGGCTTTCTCGACGTATGCCATTTAGATCTATTTTGGACTTCCTATGGATTAAACTCTACATTGCTGCCGAAGTTTTGATGGTCCAATTCCCCTTCGACATCAAGTTTGGAAGCGATGCAGAGTTTAACCTGGCAAAGATTCAAAGTAGGCCTCGGTTACATAGGATTTCAATTTACCACCTCTGTCCTGAAGTAGCATTTATGCTACATGCGGTCTTTATTTATTTCTGGCTCTGACAATGTTTGTAGCACGCGGTTGCCCGTTGCATTACATATTCTACAGAATGCGCTTCGTATTATTACTTCGTTTTTTTGGTTACCGCTGCAGTAGATAGGTGTCAGCACTAATTGGAAGACACAAGTTTGTTCACTTTTCGCCATGGAAAGAAGAATTAATAGTAATTATTGTGATTTTGTCATTTTATTTATTATAATATACGTAGAACAACATATAAAGCATTAATGAACAATGTGTATTTAAAATGAACGTTTAAAACATTATCATATTAGTATAATGTAACATTTTTAATGAAGTAGCATATACTCTACATTAGGCAACCGCCTTAAATTATCTACATATGTGTTAATATTTTCATAGCATACATATATCATATGATATAAAATTTTCTTGCCAGTATCTGTGAATTTAAATGCTGTTTCTTCTAATAAATTTTGAATACCAACGTTTTGGTGTTCAAAATTTTGTTAAAATAAAGTTTTTTTATTAATAGATAGGGTAAACTTTGTTTTTCCGCAATGAATTTAATGACTCACGACCATGGTTTCGACGGTTAACGTCGTCACCAGGTGAAGATACATTTTGGTGCAACAACTTATTGTGGAAAAACAAAGTTTACCCTATTCAATCAAAATGTTTAGAAAATTCCATGAAGTATCGTCGGAAACCACCAACGTCCGAGTCTTCTTCAAAGTGAAGCCCAAAAGAGTAAAGTTTATTCACATTATAAAATATAAAAGTAATTTTCTATAACATAGCAAAGAAATTTCAACGAATTGAGATCCTGAATTTTTACCTCAAACTTGGGTCAACCTAAACTATTCTTCTCTTACTTCTATCCTCCGGCAGAGTTAGCAATCCTACCGTAGCTTGGACACTAGAAAGGGGGTGCGACAGGGTGCACGAGCATTCTCCTCCTCGAGTCCCTTTCTTCCTTCGGAATCGACGCATTTGTTGCCACGACCCGGTCCGGATTGGAAGAGAAAAAAATATACACACGAGAGAGCAGAGGAAGCGTCCGTTTCCAATGGGTGAGTCCGCAAGATGACGTCCGAATACGCCTGGACATGTCCCCTTTACTGTTATGAGTCGGAGGAAAACTTTTGTCAAACGCCTTGACGAACAGGATGCGCTCGACTGGGTGTATCGGAGCAAAATTGCAGCATTGGCCCCATTAATGATGGGTTTTTTTGCGAGCTGACAAAACCATGCCCGGCTTGCGCAGCAGGATTCTAAAAGGCCGGTCGACGGAGTTCATATTTTCTTGTATAGTTTTCCGTTTAATAATGTGGGGATTTGTGCATCGATTGTGGAATGGCAGTAGACACTACCCTCGTTCTCGCGCATCATTGCACACTTCACTGATAAAATAGTTAACTTATTTTTAGGATTAATATAATAACATCTAGACTTGATGGGGAAGGAAACATGGTGGCTAAAGCGTTGGAGACACTATTCAGTGGGAAAGTCAATTGTCCACTGACTAGCTCCGCACGAGGGGGTGAGGTAGTTTCTGCATTTGAAGATGAGGGCTTCATCCTCAGCAAACCCTAATCATCAAAATTAAAGTGATACATTTTATTTAAATCAACTGGATTGATTAATAGTTTAGCATTTGAACATAAATAGTCGTGAAACGCACTGAACTGACACTTTGCCATCCTCTATAGTTAAATTCACTTGTTTTTTGTATTTTTTGTGCTACTTCCTCGCCACTTCTTTGCCGCCCCTCCCTCCATGTCTTTGTCAACCCCTTCTACATGAGAATTTCCTCCTTGACGTTACGTCTGGCGCAGGTGACTGATACCATGTTTCTGTGCCACCGTACTCAATGCGGCCATTGGGATTTTTTATCTCAATATCTCGGAGTTTTCAAGTTTCATTGAAAGAAAATTAGGAATTTCAATCGACTTATTTCATAGTGAGATCAGCGGCAGTCGGAAAAGGTCTATAATATTTTCATATTTTCCTGGAAACCAAAATCAACCTGGTTAAGGAATAATCATATCCTGATTCGATTGAATAGGTGTAGATTGGCTAGTAAATAAAACAGTAGAAAAGAATACTTATTTGAAATCTAATTTAGGAAATAATGGCAGTTTTTACACTGCCATTGAATAGACAATAATTTGCTGGACGAACAAGAGGAATTCATCAGTAAGGAAAATGAAATATCGTTTTAAACGATGAGAAGGTTAGCATTGAAATCGGGATAGAAACAGCTTCAAAACTTCGATGCCAAATGTGGAACTAAATTCTCATAGGATGTCTCCTACCTTGAGTTACGTAATCAATGCTGATTTCAGTGTACTGGGGTGATGCCCGAGCATTTGCTGAACTTGGCAACTTCGTGAAAATGCGTCATATTGTTTTAGCCTATATGCGGTATTGTTTTCAAAGCATTCAAATCTAAATCCAGGAGGCCACTTCCGTTAGTTTACGAGCACATCCTCCAGATTTTTGTTTCCAAAGGTTCTTAGAATATTATTTAACGAGATTCTGTCTCCTTTGGCATTCTTCCGGGTAACTTGACTCGCCTGAATACGGGTTGGATCACTGGTTTTGATGGTCATTGAGCACTGTCAGTATATCTTCTTACAGTTCTTTGAACCGTTTTCCATTCTTTCGCTGGCTGCAATAGCACATGATAGCACGCAATAGCACTGAACATAGTGCAATCTCATGCGCGCTGAATTAAGCTCGATTTTCAGGACTAAAGAGAGCACCGTGTAAAAGGGTATTCAAATGTTAAAAACTTACCAGGTGAGGGAGGAATAAACAAAAAAATGTATATATTGAGTGGACCAGGAAATATACTAATTTTTTTAGAATGGGTAGCCACCCTGGGCACTGTTTTTGCATACTATTTTTAACTTCACAGTGATGTTTGGAACATTTACCACCAGGATGGGTAGGTGTTCTTCGCGCTTATCTGAGTTGAGGATCTGGAATTCTCAGTACGCAAGTGACTTCCCGTTAGTTGACTCTGTTATTATCGATGGGATAAAGCATATCGACTTCAAGAAAATACTATAGCAAGATACTATTTAGACAATGGCGCTAATAGTCTTACCTTTACATACCTAAAATGAGGACAAAATAATCCAAAAGGATCCATTTTGAAGTAATAATAACCATTGCAATAACTTGCATTTAAATCGCAATAAACCCTCTAAATTATCTCTATCCTTATCAATTCATAACATAAAAGGGCTTAAAGATATTTTAAGAAGTACCTCCATCTTAAAATACTATCTTCTAATGAAGTCAGCCAACAGTTCTAATGAACTAATGTTCTGTGATGATGAAAAAATTTTCATCGTATATTGTCAACCTAGTTTCTGTTTTTATTGACAACACTAATCCACTCCAATGGAAACTACATTGCTAATAGAAATAAAAAATTTTAATTGAAAGAAGAGGCAAATTAATGTAGTTGGCCTCAAATTTGTAGATTATTTGTCATGGTGCTTGATTAGAGCTTCATAACTCAAAATGCTCGTGACTTTAAGCCTCACCCCGCATGCGTACACCTCGATCTTTTTGTTCGTATTCATCATGGAAATGAGTAATTAAATTGCCTGGAAAATTTAAGGCACCTTATTTTTTCTATCTTAATGAGTTCAGTCCTACATTGAGAATGAATAGGTTACTCTATATTTAGAGTTATATTCGGAGAGCTTACAAATATGATACCAGTTCCTCTTGTACCATATTTCTTCTCGTAGTGCTTTCTGATACGCTAACGGTGACATCTCAAACAATAACACCCTCCCTTGAACTCGTATTCTGCAGAATACACTTTATTTTTCTCATTAGTGGAATTCCTGAGCGAGCTTCCTCCCGATTCCAGCCTTAACTAATCTTACCTTAACTAGTTATTGGTCTCATTTGCAATCCTTGGTTTCCTGATCCCAGTAATTATTGCACCTTACGTGGAATTAGACTTACGCTTCATCAGTGCATAAATTATTCCGTGCATCGGATTTTTTCGACGGGAATTAACAATGGCCAAATGAAACTCTACGACCTTTATCCTTTCCGATGAATCATGCACATAGCACATAGCACATGTAGGTCTCTTACACGCTTTTACCTCCTCAGGCCATGTTTGTTTCTGTTAGAATTCCATATTTGCCTTGTGATTTTCTCGTTTAATATTCCCGAGAGTCGAGCAAATTTTTCTCTCAAGTGTTTACGGACCCAAAATATCAAAAAGCCTCCCTCACACTCCATTAATGCATCTAACTTTTTTGACGTAATGTATTGAAAACCTGATTTTCAGAGGAATAATATTAACTCTACTTGCCTTTAAATTTCTCCTACACCATGTTTTTATGGCCTCATTGTCCTCTTGAACGAACTCCTCTAAACTTTTCGACACGAGAGTAGCCTTACCTTACCTTAGCCTTAGTACCTTAGCAGTACCTTAGTAAGTACCTTAGCACTTTCAAACATGGTAGTAGAAAAAAGATTAAAAATTCTAAATTTGTAACTTTTATCTAAGCTAAATTACTAAGTACACCAGGAAATGATAATGTGAGGTTGTATTACGGTACAACAATATCGAAGAGCAAACATAATACATTTTTGAAGAACCCTATTTTATTGTTCAACACACCAATTGAAGCGTCGTTTTTGTAAAGATACTTAAATATATGTCTTGCATCATTCATATTACTACGCGTAAGATCATTTTCATCCTATAAAGAGGTGCACTTAAGAGAAATGTTGTCCGTGACTCTCCTGTCACCCATTTATTCTTCCCATAGGATTGTCCGCTCTGAAGAGAGGCTAGCTATGAGGCTCGGAGATGCATTTCACGACCTTGCCCGGGCGCAAAACCCTCCCTTTATACTGAATTCTTCTTCTTCTTGCGTCACAAGTCCCATTGTATCCACCCTTTCCGCAATGACAGGCGATGCGGTTTTTTTTTGCGTCACAGCGGCGTAGTCAGCAGTCGGAAACGTGTCAATAATGGGTTGGATTTGACCTTTGCTATTTCTTCCATCGCTTCCCAAACTCCCCAGAGAGCTTCTTCCTGTCCAAACAATCTACATGCCACTCTTTCATGTCAAAACATTGGCTATTGATCTTCTCCAACCTCTAACTATACTTTTTATATACATAAGTATATTGCATTTCATTCATTCCTTCAGCATTAAAGTTGAGAGTCGTTCTAGAGCCCTTGTTTCAGAAAATTAAATGGAAATAAAGGAGATTGAAATGTGTGAAAAGGAGTTTTTTAGCGCATTTAATATGCTTGTTATCTTCAAAAAGGGTCAAATTTGGTATGAAAATATTAATTTGATTTGACCTGGATTCGAACTAGGATCTTCCAATTGATGATAATGTGTTGCCATTAGCATTACCAGAAGTGCAAATAAACCAAAGGTTGAGATTCGAAATAGTCATAGGACTTCGTTCCATATCATTTTTAAATGTATTGATCGAAAAAAGCATGTTATTTTCTTTGAAAATCAGGTGGAATATTCTACTGTCCATTTATACTTTACAAAAAAATATCATTTATGACAGGTAAGCAAGTATTGAATGGCTTACTTTTTCTACATATTTTTAGCAAAAAAGATAAAATAAATACTTGTTAAGTACACAGCGTTTGCCATTGCAAAAGAACATGAGGCATAAGAGAACATATAAGATAATGAATCTTAAAAGTAGCTACCGTACTAATGCTCCCATGAAGACTTATTCTGGATAAGAATCTTTAATTATCTCTCTTGAGCAAGGATTGAAATAAAAGTTCATGAGGAAGTCCGCTTTTTTCCCCTCAAAAAATTTACTAAACTCAAAAAGCTGTAAGTTTAATGAATACATTAAGGTAATGCATGCATGCAATGTATATCAGACAACACGGCTATGACTATTATGTTTGTCATATTTTAGTTTATTATTGCTCACCACGAAATAATATGGTGAGTGATCATAAAATACTAAATTAATAAATGAGATAATGACGTTTCACCAAACTCCCATAGCCATTTACGTGCGATCAGATTCATGAAATGCAAATTCCGTGAAGTCGGAAGTAGAAGTTCAGAAAATGTTCACAAAAACTAATGTTTGCTGGTGCCAACTACAGCAGTTGAGGTACTTTATCTGCTTGCTTACGCTAACCTTCACTAGACGACGGCGATGTAGCGAAAAGAAAAAAAATGATCCACCAAACATCTTACGAACTTTGGCTATTAGCTCTATGAATGATGATGCAAAATTTTTGGAATTTGTATCAATTTTTATAGATTAATCATTGCTGTATCACTAAACTTTCTCTCCTAATTCCCATGATTTTGGAAGTCTGTCCCAGGCTCGTTATTGAGTTTTCTAGTCATTTGTCAGTCCTTTGATACTGTTACATATAACATCTGGGAATATAACTTATTACCGAGACGGCTCATTACTTTAGATTAATTATTCAATGCAAATTGATATTTTTATTGTCACCTAGGCATGTTATCGGTGTACAATCTGCAGGACATGTCCAATTTCAAATTTTAATTACTTCAGCATTCCCTGGAGCCTTTCTACCAGATCATTTACCCCGTCGCCACCGGAGCCTGTCGGCCCCGGTGGCGACGGTAAGTCCTCGTTAACCCGAGGGTCGCGGGTTCGAGTCCCGCCTGAGTACATTACTCACTGTCCAGGACATGGGTGTTTGTGTACGTAAAATTATATATTAAAACACTTGTAATTGGGGAAACCTGTAAGTGTTAAAGAAATTATTATTATTATCATTTTTACCGTATGATTACATGAATTCCTTTCATTAAATGATGGTCTTCACTGACAAATTAATATGATCTCAACAAAATTCAGCATCATGATGATAGTACAGTACCCGTTAGTGTGGTAAGAAAAATATTTCAATTATCAAGAGGGATTATTATTCGGGTTGGTGTGGTGGCTAGAGTACTGGCTAACAATACGGGCTCACAATTTGGACCATTAGGTCAGGGTTCAAATCCCTTCAGAGAAGTATGTTTTTCAGAGGCAACCCGATTCCTACTTGAGTGTCTTGTGGAAGACACTCCAAGTGCAGTTCTCCGTCCGTCACGTTAAACCGGGGTCCCCTTGGTGCCTTTCTGTAAGATTAGGCTAATCCCGACACTGAGTATCTATCCACCCTTCCTCCTCTACCTGTCCCATATGGCGCAAATGGCCTTAGCTGTCGGTCGCCTCCCTAAATATCCAATCCAATACCTTTCATCTTTTATTTCATCCAACCTTCTCGAAATTCACGAAACCATCTAAAAAGTTGGTACTATTAACTGCCATCCTTCATTTCATCGGACATCCTCAAATGGTATACTAAGTACATCTAGTTTTTTTTACATTACTTAAACGCCAAGAAAATACTCAAAATAATAATACATGGCTGTCTATAAAAAAGATACCGGTCCCAAAATGGACCGGTTCAGTGGGAAGGAGTGAAGCCAACCCAAATATGAATGGGATTGCCCATCTCGGCACTAGAGCGGTTCTATTGCCCCCGCAACTTACACTCGTAGGATTTTCACATTTATAATAACTCACGATGTTATGGATAAAAATCCCTTCACTCGTTATGTTTATGATACCACGCCAGTGACGGAAGAAAGCACTATGATCTCACCCAAGCAACTGCTCCGACACTGCATGAGTCGGAGCATGAGTCTTTCTGTTCTTCAGATATTTACATGCTCCGCACCAAAAGGGTTTGTGTACAATTTAACTCTATCCTCAAACCTGCCCCTTTATCTCTCCCCTCGTTTTTCATGGCTATTGTTTCAACGCTCCTCACCACCCACCTCTGTAGGTGGACTACAGGGTAGTTGAAGGAATTACTCTCCGTGTGCTCTCCACCGATTTATTATGGATTAAATCTTTTACGAAAGTTTGATGTTGACTATTTTTTGCCGGACGTTCAAAACACTTTTCCAGAGCCAAACTATTATGGCAGAAATGATCATGGGGATAAGATTAAGGAAATTGACAGCCGAACCGAGAGATTAATTATGTCATTTTTTCTGCGTACAGTAAGGGATGATAATAGTTGCGATAGATCAGTTCTAGGATACTTTGACACTGTCTTGGTAAAATAGATTTTTGCATGTGTGCAAAACTTCTTGAAAGCACTATTAGTTTCTAATCTTGTATGCAATTTCTGACATAAGATGCCTTTTGCGTGATTTAGTACCTTGTAGAATTATTAATCTCTTGCAGTAATTATAACCAGAAGTCGTACCTTAAGTAGCGCACTACATGATAGCATGTTCGTCCATGTGTCACTCTCCTAGTTTCTGGTCTGACCTCGCACTGTTGTCCTGACTGCTTTTGGCCTGTGCCTGGCATTCCGGGAGAACGTGCGCGGTTCTGATTTAAACTGGGATGAATGTTGCATACCTGGTGTGGAAAAACCCTGTGCCATACACCCTAGTAGTGGCTTGCACGGTATTTCGTAGATGTAGATGTATACTTGACGCGAAGGAATAGACAGCTATGCCATTGGTGCCATACGCCATAATTTATACAACGAATAGAAATTCAGTACAAATGGTTATTCGCTGCGTCGAAGGTGTTAACAACTGCGACTTTCGTGGTGTGCAAAGATCACCCCAACCAGTTCAAACACAATGCCGCAAGCAACAACGGTGGGAGAGAGGGGTGGGGGAGCGGTCACATAGTTTTTGAGTGAAAGAGAAATCTGAAAATTAATTTACTCAGTCAGAAAACTTTTATATAAAGGATTTACTATTGTTTTCTTTATAACACTAGAAGTGTCGGACTTGACGGCATACCCATTAGTACCAAATAGGGTCAATTTGTCCCCATATAAATATTTGAATAAATGAATAAAGGAATTTGTTTTAAACACGTTAGAAAATACAAAATAAATACAAAAACAACGATATTTAACCTGCTTCCTATAGGACTAGCCTGTATTTGGGGCATCATTATGTTTCAGGACGTCAAACTGTCAATATATTTCGTTACATGAGTAATTCTCGCAATAAAAACGTCAGAATACAATAGCAAAAATGAACAGCAAATTTACATATTTTCATTACTTCGGTTTTCTAATGGAAATTTAACGTCATTCATAAAAGTGATATGAAAATTGTTTCTAAAATATCTATATTGTTTCTATATTATTTACGTACAAAAACATGCCTTTTCAACATATAGAATGTGGTGAATGAAGATTTGGACTCGGCACTACTGTATTCATCATATTTCATAAGTAGTCAATAAAACACTATTCCATACTGAAAAAGCTCGGACAAAACGGGAGAATTCGTCTATGAACAACATAATCTTTCTGGTACTAATAAGTAGAAAGTAATTTACATGCTAAACTATTGGTGCCTTGAGATTCTTATTATTACATTATATTCTCCTCCTAAAAAAATAAAAGTAAAGAAGTTTGCAAGAGTTAGGACGATTTAGTCAGAAGTAACGGATTGTAAAGAATGAATAGGGGCCAAAATGATCCCTCCGATATTTCTATCGTTAAATACAACCTTCACCCTGTTTACGTGTACCTGATGATGATAGAAGAGCATAAACGGATAATACATTTTGCAATAAATCGAGGAAGTAACAACGTTTGTGTTATTACAGCGTAACATCAACTTTTGTGCAGCGCATATTGGTGCAAACTCATTCCTCACCATACCTATATACTTCATTTTCTCGTAATATGAAGATGTCAATGTAGATGAAAGTGACATTATCCATCAACCACGCTGTGAGCGATTTGAGGGTTCCAGGCCGGAACCAGAGTAGGGATGTGTTGGTTTCGGGTTTGGGACGTCAAAGACCGGGAGATCTCGACGAAATTAAAAGGGAAACGGTACAGCGCGGTGAAACAGGTGGAGAGACAGAGACGGATTGAAACTCTAGTCTCAGACTGTGAGGTGAGGAAACTAGATACTCCCCCTCCTCATTCCACCCCCCTCACTGGAGCCTCCAGGCTGGAGAGAGGTGAAACCGAGGCGGGTTAATTCCAGGGCTTGGGTTCCGCCCTGGGACGGATCGGAGGCACGTGAGGTTGGGAAGCTTTGATGAGTTCAGACGAGTTAATTTCGACCGAAAGTGACGCGAAACCATCGAATTACTCGAGAGCTTGGGTTTTCATGAGCATGAGAATAAGATGCCGAGGGATTCATGTCATCCCTTCGCATACCCTCGGAAACCTCAAACGGGATCCATACGCATCGCGTAACCATAAAAAAAGAGATAGTCTTACCCTCACGGTTTGGCTTTAATGGTTGTTGCAAGCTTTTATATCCGATACGTGTGAAAAAATGTTCAGCGACATTTGATATGTTGCGAGCTATTAAGAAAGATTAAACAGCATTAACTGAACAAAATGAAAGTTTACTTTTTACCTGGAGTTCGAATACATGGGTAATAAAAGTTCATTGATCATTATTACTTCGTGTACTTCGTCCCTCAGTAAAAGCTCTTGTGACGAATATATTTTGATATGTAAGTTGTTAGCACTTCTGTACCATTGGATAAAGATACATATATCATAGATTGAGCAATAAAATACATTATGATATATTGTAGATGGGTCTCTATTATGATCAATAATCGTTAAATCAATATAATTGCAGCGCGTCCTTCACTTAACTTGTAACGCTCTTTAGTATAAACAGCTGACTCACAGAAATAATGATGCATAAATGCGTATATTGATGATTCTTTGGTACAAGTATTTGGTATAGGACCCATATATTGAGTAGAATTTTAAATTTGTTAGCTTTCAGCAGCCAGTGGGTGATTCCACTGGAATTATTGACATTTATTTAGCATAAAACGTACTACCAGACTACAGGAAGCCATTAAAACATTGAATTCTATTCCAATATTAAAGTGAAGTTTTTCAATGAAATGCATATTTAATACTTGCAGCTCAGAGAAATGGCATGATCATAAAAATAATTCTTGTAGAGAAACAGAGTATAATATTTCAAATCTTAGCCAAGGATATAAATGTATGGTGGCTTAGAGAATAAAGGAGAAAAACTTAAAATAATCATCTACAGGAATATACTTAAAGGGATTCCATTACTTTAAAGTAACTGATATTTGTTAAATCATGGAATCGAAATGCAACCACAGCTTCAAATCACCTTTAAACATTTCGCAGAATTACCTCTGAATATCAAAGGGATTATTTGCATACCGCACTTGCATTCTAGTCAAACATACCTTTGTTTACTCCATGGTAAAAATAAAATTTCCTGACAACGTCAGATCAACTCATTGACCCATAGTCTTCACTCTTAAATTCTGAAGAGTTCACAGCAGGTGGTGGGATTGAATGAAAAATTTTAAAAGATGTATTATAAATTATTGAGCTATTACTTTCCGTGTCAGGTCCATTCCCACTTGTAATATTTGAGTTTTTCACAATCCAGAACTAAGGTATGTATGTAATGATTCAAAGTACACACTATACTCTTTCTTCATCCGAATAGGTAATTATTAAAATTCATCTTTTTTATCGAAAATATATCAGAGCTGAAGCTGCTCCGTGTATAAATTCAAAGTTATGAGGAAGTCTGCAATAGACAAGACAGCTGATTTCAGCCAGAAAATTCAGTCATACCACCATTAGCTATTCAATTGAAATATTGAATACGTACCCATAAAATATAAACTTCTCAGGGCGGACAGCCAGAGCACGAATATACCGGAGGATTGAGGAACAGATAAACTGAAAATAGGAGAGAATTTTATAATGCATCAAATTGTTAGCAGAAAGACTAAGAAATAAATTTAACATAATGAGGTATCGGAATAACACACCATATTTAAAAAAATAATACTTTCTCAAAGACAAGCAATGAAATACAAATTTAAGAAACGCGTGTTTGGATCTAGGTAATGAGCCCGAAAAACTAAATGTCATGGAAAACGAGAATAATTTTGTTTTCAGATGGAATACTCCTTGAGTATTATACAAACTTGGATTAAATACGTATACAGAGGTTAAACGGAAACTTTGGGAGTATTTGTTGGAGGACTGACATCTAGGGAGGTTGAGAGACTGATTGTGTGGCCACATATTTATACCGCTCGGTGCGAATATGGCAATGTGAGCGTTTTATTGTTTTATTTGCTTTATTTTAATTTTTGTACATTGACATTAGAGAGTACCTTCTGATGAGCCTGTTGTGGCTCAGAGGGTCTCCTAATGTTTAAAAATATTCATGAAACTATCTACTTTGCTTGAGGTTTTCTTCTTTTTTTCATGTGTTTTAATGCAAAGGTGTATATGTCATATAGAGTGAAGTATATTACATCTTTTGTGCAATGGATAGTCCGTATGTCTTTACTGTCTTTTTATTTCTTTTATTTTGTGACCAATGTACTTCAATATGAGATTAGTAAAGAATTATTATTTAAAAAAATGTAACTAAAAATATACCAATTTTCGAATTTAAATAAAATATTTTAAAATACTGCAAAAAGTTACTTGCTTCCTGTCTTTATTGGTTATTTCATTTGAGTGCCCTTCATTCTAGTGAACAATAACTCGACAAATGAGGATTAGAGTTCACGCATGTGAATACGTACGCTGCAAATTCCAATATCCGAGCTCCGAATGGAAGGACTGTTTCATAAATGTCACTTAAGGCTCAGACACATCTCCTCATGCGTGCCAAAAGATGTCTCTTGAGGAAATTTCTGTCACGGAGAGAAAACTCGGTTTATAAGAGGACAGATGCTCTTCGTTTGACGACTAGTGTGAACCGTGGGGGAAATTCGTCCTAAAGAGAAAGATTCTTCAAATCTGTGAGTAAAAGACTTCCGGGTGGATTCTTATGATGGTCATTAAAGTTGTCCGCGAAAATTCTAGATAAAGTTCGCAAATGACCGACAATTTGAAACCGTTTCTAATCATCATTCATCATTGGTCGTTCAATCCTTAAGGCCGTTTTACTCGGGGTACGCAATTGCACAAGCTAATGTACGTGCAATCGTGAATTTCAAAATGCACCGGGTAAAGCGGCGAAATTCAAGAACGCATGCACGAATGCATGAATGCGAGGCGTCAGAATAGCCCCTGCTCTAATTTGGTGGTCGTAATCTTGCAATTTGTACGAATAGCACTCCATCTAGGTCGCAGAATTAACGACGTCTAAGTTCACGGGAAGTGGACTGACGAAAAGGTTCGATAACCTGAGCGATGGGTGTTTACAATTATTCGTTGTGTGGGAGGATATTTACAGTTACTTATATTGTTATTTATTTAGATAGATATTTAATAGCTCGTTAAATTGATCCTCTGTCATCCGCATAAAATAGCGGTAGGCATTCCTGTCTTCTACAGCCAGCTCCTGTTGGACCATATTAAGAATGCCCGTTCCCTCCTATCGCCTACGGATCCACTCCCGCATCCAAAGTGCTCTTCTGGCTCTTCTCCTGCGGTAACGCCTTTCTATGAGCTCTGCGGCCCCGATCATAATTCCCAATACTGCTAACTCTGCAGCAATCAATGCAGCCTCCTCCTGTTCCATTATTTTTCTCACAGAGAGAGAGTGACTCAATGTCAACATCACAGAATCCCACAATCACCACAACCTTATTTTTCACTGAATGTCAACAACGTCGTGCACAGTCGAATATCGCATCTCTCCTGTTTGAACAAAACACTCGCTCTTAGCGTTCTTATCAGACGACTGGAATTCACGAATGACTGCATGCTTACGACCACCGCGTAAAGCAGTCACGCATTCGTTTTCGCAATAATTATTGCACGGCAGATTATGGAATTAATGTAGTGTTAAGTTGTGCAATTTCGTGCCTCGTGTAAAACGGCCTTTTGATTGGTTGACTGCAGCCCTACACTCTTCCCTATTTAATACTAGTTCCCTTTCCTCCTGGTATCCCTTCCTATGTACTTTCCTCCTTATTTGGTTCATAAATTTATTCCTGGGTCTTCCTCTGGGGGCTTTTCCCTCTATATTACCTTTAATTATGTTCTTCACAAATCCATTGTGTGTCACGGTGTGTTCCATCCATCTTGTTTTTTTCTCTATGGTGTTCCATATGGTCCTCTCCTCTTCTACTCTTCTGTACACTTCATCATTTCTTATTCTGTCCGTGCATTTTATCTTCAGCATCCTCCTCAAGCACCAGGTTTTGAAGGCTTCTAGTCTTTTCAAGTCAGCTTTTCCAATGGTCTATGCTTCCAAACCATAGAGTGCAGCGCACCACACAAACGTTTTCACATACTGTTTCGTGGTTGGTAACCCTATCTTCTTTGAGCTGAGTATTTTGTACTACTGATTGGAAATTCGTATTTCCCGAAGAACTCCGAGGTAACATCTTTTTTATAAATGCCACAGATAATGAAGCGGTTTAGGAAAATTGGCCACACTATAAGGCGCAACAATTTCCAAATTTATTCAGGAGAATTAAAATTACTTTTGGATCAGGAAAGATAAAATACGAAAGCTATTTGAGAAAGATGGCAGTGCCAAACATAGTCCAGAAAAAAAACAGGAAATGAGATAGAAGAACTACAAGATATATTAATGCATTAGCATTGGAAAGCATAGAATTTCAGGCTACAGACAACCAGTGTTTTTTCATCTTTATATTAGCCTGAAAGAACCCGTAGGTGATGAGTCATCACAATAATGCATTATAATGTGCAAGTAATTTTCACCAAAAGGGACTACATTGTAGATGATCTATCAATGCTATGGAATCTCTTTGTATTGATATATAATTTAACTATTTCAATGCGATACAAGAACTATGACGGTATCATGCGAAACTTGAAGTTAGTACTACAAGGCAGCTGAGGAAACAAACGTTAGGGAGAAAATCAACTAATTAGCTACACTACCTGTCGACTAACCTACTTCAAGGTCTCATCGGTAGACATAATGGCCTTGTGTCGAGCTTGCGTGTTCGGATCGAACAACTTGCGAAGATTTCATCATCAACGATATAGAATTTATTTTGCCACCAGATGCTCTTCTAGTATCAATTCCTACATTGCAACCAACTTTCGAAGAGGAAAGGGCCGTTCACTAAAAGTAATATTCACGTAATAGCAGCGTGCAAAATGCCTGAATACGAGATTTCAGGCACGTAATGAAGAGCCTGAGACCTGATCCATTCTTATCTATCTATTGGCGAAAGAAAACAGCCCAAATGTAAGGCATGGTATCGTCCTCTTCACATGACACACTTTTCGACGGAAGGAGATGATGATCGGGTTAATCGCGAAATCGAATGCGAAAATCTACTCCAAGAGAAAGGTACCTCGCGTCATTAGAAACAGCCTGGAATTAATCTGTTGAGTTTTCAAATTCCTTTGTGACAGCCTTTTTTAAATAAATAATATGCATCATATGACCATAACTTGGAGATTGAAACCATTGAAACACTTCGATAATTAAATAAGCACAAGTATTCCACGGTCTTGTTTTGAGGCGATCAATTTTGGCATGTATAATATATAATGTAATAAACTCGTTTAATGTTCTAGGAGTTAACTCCTTTGGAACATAGAAATTATATACAGTGATGTGAAAGACAATTAATATGGGAATAAGCCAATCAGGGAACAAAAAAGGGAAGTTCTCACATGAATTGCTAACAATAATCATATACAACATTATCATTTAGCAATGTGGAAAAAGAACTGAATTTCTTCTTCTAACAGAAAAACGAACATTAAACATATCAATAAACAAATAACTTTTAAAAAGGAAATTTAGCTTAACAAAGGAAAAGAAATCACATCAATGAACTGATGAAATCATCAATGGACATAAATCACATCAATGAACTGATAAATGAGTTACATGGTCAGCATTCATGGTCAGCATTCCAGAAAGTAAGTGTGTGATAATCTTTTTCTTAAATATTACCAGTGATGCACTGCCTTTCACCAGTTTAAGCAAGTCATTCCACAGCTTTGAGGCAACAACTGTAAACGATTTCTGGACTGTAGCTGTCCGGAACTGGGGGGGATACAAAAAACAGGGGTCTTGTCTAGTAACAACATTAATGTATTTACTACTTGGGAGAAAAAGATCCATTATATACTGAGGGCTCCCATATTTGAGGAGATTGAACATGAAGCAGGCCATGTTATATTTTCTCCTTGATTTAAGATCGAGCCAGGAGATCCTTTTAAAATAAGGGGTAATGTGTTCAATTCACCGTATATTAAAGATGAATCTCACACAGGAGTTCAACAGACGCTGTAGTTTAATATTCAACTCCTCAGTTAAATCATTGTACACGAGACTACAGTAGTCTAGGTGAGGAAGAATGAGTGAGGTAACTAATCTCTTTTTTAACTGAAGTGGCAGTAGATTTCTATGGATTTTTAATTGATGTAGAATTGCATTTATTATGTTGGATACCCTCATCGTGTGTTCTTTCCAGAAAAGATTCATGATTAATGTCATCCCCAAATTTTTCACACTGTTACTGAACGGTATGCTCACTTCCTCGACCATTATCATTGGCAGTACTGTGAAATTTATATTCGATGCTACCTTGCTGTTACCAATGATAATGGATTCAGTTTTTATGGAGTTTAACACGAGGAAATTTAGCTTAGCCCAAGATATGATAGCATCATCATTCGTTCATGATGATGTACACCATTATTCGTTAATTATAATTACTCCTGACGATGGCGTCATAGCCTAAACCGTTCGTCTTAAGAAAAATCAAACTGTGGTGCCCTTACAATAATGTGTTAAAGTCTACGATTGAGAGTGTGAGTTCTTAAAACTCCATGTATTTTTTAAAAGCGTACCTTTCAAGACGAATGTATGTAGTATGCCTATAGATTACCTTCACATGCTGAAGGTAATAATTAAAATTGTAATAATGCGTCTTTACTGAGACGAGATTGAGAGTAAGGCAGTCCCTTCTTCCATCTAGCTCCTCATCAGAAAAATACTTGAAAATGGTGTAAAGAAAGATGTATACATTTGTGGGAACAACGTAAGAAAAGTAGTGTAGGAAAAGACCTGCACATGAAGTGGAGAGTGAAAAACCTGCGATAATCTACAGAAAGATTTACTTAAGACTAATTTGATGAATCTTGGAAGGGATAATACACCTCTTCTTTTAATGCATCGTTAATGACCAGTATGGTTGACTGCGGTAATTCAGCAAGTGAAATTACTCTTTGCCTACTATGATCAGCAAAAAGAGAAAACAAATAACTTGTTGAGCCTAATATTCCTGCGAAAAGTGGTTTTCATCCTCCCTAATGTTAAATGATAGGATTTGGCAACAGTCTTCCAAGTAAATAGGTATACTTTTTAGTTCTTCTGATTATTTCAAATCGAATTCATTGAATGCATCTCTATAATAATATTGAATAAATTCGAAAATTGAAGTTTCAACTTAGAGAAAGGTTGACACAGAAGTAATAATTTGTAACTTCCACAGTTTATTTTAGACTATAAAACCTGTTTTGAAAGCTTCAGATGAATAGTGTACCTGTAGGTAGCGTCGCGACCGAAACATTATAAAATAAAATAAAACTGAGAAAGTTACAAAGTTCGACTCATAGCCGAGTATCATGAAATGTCACAAATGTGAATAGTTCATCTCTGAATAAAGGTATGAAGTTCTCCTATTCAGACAGTAAATTCTATATGCAGGACAGAAACATTTTTGGAAGGATAAAGACTGTTTGTAATGAAGATCATTATCAATACTATCAGTGAGTTTTCCTGTTGCATACGGAGCTGAATTTCATGCTGAATAAATATAATATTTAATACATGTTTTAAATGAGTGACTTAAATTATGCTTAAACACTTGTTGCGTGAGGAGCAGATCACCCAAAACATCGAAAAACCCACAAAAACTTAATAGTACCCCCATGAAGATACATGTAGAGTTCTAATTGACGTGGAACCAGCGAAACATTTACTTTTCATAAAAAGAACTTTTTTTTTCTGCCTTGACCACCAACGTCCGACCACCACTGGCTTCTTCCTTGCATTGTGCCGATCGGATATCCGACTCTCTCCTTGGAAAACGCCTCCAGTCCATTCTTATCTCGGATTTCTCGGAGAAGTGACATCCGGCTTTTCTAACAGCCCACCCTCCGACCACTCCCCCCTCCATCGCCCTCTCCCTTCGACTATTCCTCTTCACGGAGCACTTACAAGTGAACTCGTCTAGAGTACGGGACAAATCCTGCTCACCCCTTACTCGCGGATATAAAGTGATGGCCCGCAATTCTCGGGACAAGGAGAGAACACGCTTCCCCGAGGCGATTCGAAATGGATAACGACGGCTTTGCTGGGACTATGGAAAAAGGAGCCAATTTCACAGCACAAAAGACTCTTTGCGACGTGTTGGCAAGAATACTCGCCGCGCGCAGGATACGTGTTGAGAAGCAAAGATGCAGCTGTGATGAGTCGACTCTGAAGTTAAGCGCCTCCACCTCAGCCGATAATAAGAGAGAGTTTTGTGTGTTGGTTCAATATACTAGCCCCCGAGCAACCGCTGTGGCGTATGGCATGGGACATTAGCACGGTAGTCATGTAAAAGGAGAGAGAGATAGACAGGGAGGGGAAAATACCTAAATTTCATGTGAATCGAGTGCGTTGATCTTACCTCGTTAAATCGTTTTTTTTATAGTTTGCTGATTACATGTGGAAAGAAGATATTTTTTCCCCAAGCAGTATTTCATATTTTGCCGCTTCTAGGGTTAACTGCACAGTCAAAATAATAACCTTTTTGTGATACAAAACTACGCCCTAATTCTTTGTTTATTTTCAAGTACAGCGTTACGTAAACCCAGGTTTTTGCCGAAAATCTATCCGAAAACAATTGGTGAAATCAGAAACCGACGAAAACGGAGGCCGTTATTTCCATATAAATCAATGTTAATCCAATGCATTCGTCCTAAGCACTGAAAATACATTTAAAAACACTTTCAATAGGAAATAAATTTAGTATTTTACGCTAAAAACATTAAGAAAGTGGTATCAAATGGATGTAAAATACTTGGTTCATGGAAGACGGCGAGAAGGGAAGAGAGAGGTGCTGATATTATAGTTACGAAAGTCAATCCCCATCCATTAGGACCTTGGGCATCAATGCACTATCCTGGGGTCACTTCCCTTATTGGTCTTATGGTACTAGGACCAGGTTCAGAATCAGTGATTCACGTTGAACAAGAAAGCTGTGCTGAGAGGTCTGTTTCTGCCACCTTCTCAACATTTGTCTAAAATGGTCACGCGCGAGTTGATGCTCAAACGATGAGAAAAAACGCCGGATAATGCTAAATTTGCCCTGTATTTACGCAAAATTATCATCAGGACTGCGTGGACACGCTTAAAAAAACCGAGACAAAATCTTTGCGGAAAAATTCGACAATAACGAAATCAACAAAAACCGGGTCAAAACTGTAATATCATAGTATGTAATAAATGTAATAAATAGTAGAAAACTTATGGTGTAGCGTCCGGGTCACCATGTAGTATGTACTATGCATCCACATTTTACGAGAAAGAGAGGAATAATTTCCTTTTAATTTCAGTTAATACCAGTTATAATTTCTCTCCATTGTTTTCGGGTTAGCTGCGTCAAGTTTTATTCAGATGACGTTTCGTGGCCTATGCTGGCCACATCTTCAGATCAGGTCTGAGTGCCGACAGATTTTCAATTCAATTTTTTTTTCAACATTTTATAAGCCATAGGAGCCTACTTCAGCGCCAATTGTATATAACTACTGCATTTTAACTTCGAATACAGCAGTTAATCGCTAATTACTTTGAAATACAGGCAATAAGTTCAACTGGTTTTATTTACTCAATTTTCCAGGCCCTTTCTTTCTTAGAAATAGTTTAGTTCGAAGCTTTATATTTCCGCTTCACAGAAGCAGTTTTAATTGAAAGTTTTCTTGATCGATTAGACGTTTTTATGATGTAATTTGACCATTCTCCGTAATAGTTCATGCTAAAAACTCTATTTTAAAGACTTAATTTCAGCAATACTAGCCTTGAAACCCTATTTTATTTTTATCTCAAATTATTAAAGTCATTTCAATGGAGATGTATTTGAGTTTTCAGAAAATCTGGAATAAGTGACTCTGGGGCATGAGTCACCTATTAGAGTGGAAGAATTCCCCGTGGACAAGTGTTTGACAAATGCAAACTTCATCGAGGCGAGGATTCAACTGAATTATTAGGTTAAAACTCAGTAAAAATCAGTGAGAGACTGATTGTGTGGCCACATATTTATACCGCTCGGTGCGAATATGGCAATGTGAGCGTTTTATTGTTTTATTTGTTTTATTTTAATTTTTTACATTGACATTAGAGAGTACCTTCTGATGAGCCAGTTGTGGCTCAGAGGGTCTCCTAAGGTTTAAAAATATTCATGAAACTATCTACTTTGCTTGAGATTTTCTTCTTTTTTTCATGTGTTTTAATGCAAAGGTGTATATGTCATATAGAGTGAAGTGTATTACATCTTTTGTACAATGGATAGTCCGTATTTCTTTACTGTCTTTTTATTTCTTTTATTTTGTGACCAATGTACTTCAATATGAGATTAATAAAGAATTATTATTAAAAAAAAAAGATTCTCTCACTCACTACGCAGGCCGCTATAAAATAATCGGGAAATACGCAAACTGGTGCGCTGGTACAATAGAGCATAGTTTCATTCCCCGATCTAATTGAGACCACGTAACTATCTCTTTGGTGCTTACTGAGAACTAGGGAAAGATCTTACAGACGTCATAGGGTGGCACGATGGGGTGATCGAACAGCTGACATGGCTCCACTTTATACGAGCAGCGGCCGCCGTGAGAAGAGTAAATAACGCAGTATCCGACTCTATACAAGCTCTTGTTACCGTGCTCCCACTGCCATTCCGTCAGCAAATACAGCAAAACTCGAATGAGGACCTCAGTAAAGACATGTGGACAGACACTTCAAGTCCCACTCGGCATGAAATGGGAGGGACCTCATATGTTTGTCCAAGATAATTTTTCTCACACTCAAATGGCTATCAACTAGGAAGTTGGTCAGGTAAACAGGGAATAGTTCAGCTTTTTGTTGTCCAATACACGTGAAGTATTATTAAGCGGACTCTTGGAGCGACAGAACCGATACCATGGACATTTATGGAGGATGGTCATCCGTACCATGGATATAAGATGATAATGGAGGCTTCAGAGATGATAACTAACGCAAGAGCTCGGATTATTAGAACTCAGACCAAATATTTTCACTAAATTTGAGGATAGAGTGATTAATCACGGAGAAATCCGCAAGTAAGTGCGTGTTGAATGTAACAGATTACAAATAATTGTTTCATTCTGATTAAAAAAATAATTAAAAGAGAGTAAATACGAATTTCGAAGGGGGTTTATTCGAACTAGATGTTCACGCCTCAAGTACATTGTAACACATGAGGCGATAGTCGTTCTTAAAAAGACACTGTTGTAGTGGATAAAACCAACATTCTCGCTTAAATAACGACGAAATTGACGAATTTATAATCATCGCATAAACAAATTATATGGTAAGAAGTACCTCGCAGTGGTGTATATACACCAAGGGTTGAAATTTGCCATGAAAAAATCATTTGACTCAAATAAATAAGTCAAGTCTTTAACATAAATCAAGTCAGGTGTATTAGCGTTACAACTAGCTTACACATAGAGTAGTTCATATATTTCAATAATTCAAGTAATAATCAGAAAGAGATTAAAGAGCAGTTGCATCAGAAAAATTTTACGCGTATATATGATAATTCCTCTATATCTACGTCATACCCTGCAAGCCACCCAAAGGGTGTGTGGCAGGGGGTGCTTTCGCACCAGGCATGCGTGAATGATATGGTAGAACACCGAAATTACATTGAAACCAGCTTACCACACATGCAAAGCGCCAATTAAAAATCTAATGCCCAAGAAACATTCTATCGTCAATCGTTCCAACATGCAAGGGATACAAAGAGTACTACTACAGATTCTAAATACCATGCATAAATAAGAACATCAATATTTACATCATGCATAAATAAGAACGTATAAAATATAAAGAGAAAGATCTACTATCTGCCTATTGTCACAATTCGAACTCTTCATGACGACGATCACAGCTGTTATGGTCCCGAATGGTACGCGGAAAAAATGACACTTTATACCTATCGGTTCTACAATCTAGCTCTCTAATTTTATTGGCGCCATCTAATCTGTCGTAGTACGAGGGGGTTAATAGTATGTTTTTTACGTCGTTAGAGAAATGATTTTCTGGAAATTTAGTTAGAAGGTTAAGCCTATAATTTAATCTACGCTGTGATAGCGATTCTCATCCTAATTCTTCGAACAGTCCAGACACACTAGCCAACTTATCGTAGCATCGTTTCACAAACCTAGCTCCTCTTCGGTACACGCGATCTAACTCTGATATCAACCCTGTTTCGTATGGATCCCATACTCTAACAGCATATCCAGATGAGGCCTAACGATTGAAAAATAACAACGTTCTTTCACTTTCTCATCACATTTTCCGAGTACTCTCTTGATTAAGCCTAGCTTCCTGTATGCTTGATACCGCATATTTCCCGAATATGTTTTCCTCAAGATATGTCGTGAGTAATTGTGACCCCTAAGTACTTAACAGACTCGGCGTGAATAATTTCCGTATTATTAATTCTGTAAGCCCGCTTGGTAATTGGCGCTTGTGAGGACCAATGTTGATGGCTTTGAAATAACTTATCACGTCAACGCCTTCGACTATTTAAAATAATTTTCTCCTCCCAAATGAGAAAGCTTATTTCACTTGTGCCTGATTTTTGTGTCGCATTTTATGAATGAATGTCAAATTCCAAATGATTTAATGCCCTGGTTACACGATACATTAAACCGTACGATTTAATGTAAGAATGCATGAACGTGTGATTGAACGCGAAAATTCACCATGAATCCACGTCAACTTGTACGAATGCATGAACAGGAAAAAAGGACCTGCTCTATTTGGTCCACGCATTCGTACATGAACACGTATGGATTTATGTATCGTGTACTCAGGCCTTAAGGTGTGAAAAAGGTTCCATCCAAAGTGGTCTTTCATAGGAAAAGGTTTTCATCAGCAATAACAACCCATGAAGAGAGTAATACTTAAGAAATGTTTTGAAAAATGGTTCATGACTACTTTTATCATTATAATTACGATTTGTGAAAATTTTGCTCTTCTGCGTGGTAATGCTAATAAGTAGTTCTAAAAGTGCAACGTTTGAGGAGCAAAATCGCTCTTGCCCAATCACTTTGAAACATTTAGGAATAATTACTTATCGGATTGGATTGAATATTTGGGGAGGCGACCGACAGCTAAGGTCATTTGCGCCATAGGGGACAGGTAAGGGAGGAAGGTTGGATAGAAACCCGGCGTCGGCATTAGCCCGCTCTTAACGAAAGGCACCAAGGGGATCACAGTTTAACGTCTCATTTGACAGACGGACTGCAGGACTTGATGTGCCTTCCACCAGACACTCAAGTAAGGATCGGGTTTCCTCTGAAAAACATCGTCCTCTTAAGGGATTTGAACCCAGGCCGCCCGTATGGTTAGCTGGTACTCTAGCCACCACACCAACCCGATCCCCAAAATTAGTAATATTTTTGAGAAAAATATTGTAATATTTTTTGGCCTAATATTTTATAACATTTAAGTTATTGGTTATTGGGTGTCTTTCTTCTGGTAACATTCCTATTGATCGATGATAATTTAAGCGCATGAATCCGAATTCATTTCCAAGCGTTTTATCAACGATGAATGCCAAAACATAACGCGATAATCAATAAACAATATCACGATAAATGCGCATTGTGACGCGTATTTTCACTAGTGAAGCTATCTTTTCATCCTTCTGTTCAGTGCTACTTAGAGAGCTTTAAAGTGAACATCATGAACAACAGCCGGACATACAATGCCTTGAAGCTCTCAAAGTAAGCTCAGTGGCACAACAGCTAAGTTTTCTAAATTCCACCGGGGTGAAGTACGTCTAGAGAAGACAGTTGAAACAATCAGCGCGATAATGAGGAATCTTAAATTAGAATCCTGGTCAGGAGAATAAATTTACCTCAGTGAAATCATCCAACTAATAACCACTATTTAGTGAGACCGCGAAGTTAAACTGAGAAAAGTTCGCATTATCCTCAAAACCATCAATATCATGGAAAATGTTGAAAAATTAGTATGTACCAATTATAACGAGAAATTTTATCATTTTATGTAAGCAGGTAACTACCCTCCACTGATTTCATAAAGTATTAAGTTTTAGACAGATGTTTGAGAAATATAGCTTCTAAATAATTTCATTACTCTAAGTGGAAAAGTTGGAATTGTCACAGGAAGACACATTTTTCAACTGGAACAAAATTGGTGAATAAAATGGTGATTCTTAAATAGAGCTGGTAACTTCTTAGACGTTTGGATGAGAAAAGATTTAATGAAGGCCATAGTACCAATAAAATTACCTTGAACAGCAAAATGTTATCTCAGTAATGAAGGAAATTTGACTTTGACAGTGAAATTCATAGCCGTACTCTGTTAAATCGCTGAGAATTCCAGTCATGTACACTCTTGTGTAACCGCGAAAGCCTCGGGAAAAATAGAGATTTTTGAGATACCTGTATGCCACAAGTACCCTTAAGAAATACTCCTCAGGCACAGAATGAACCTGGCAGACGAGCACACGTGACTTAACCAACATCTCCAGCTCAAGTGCGAAGTGGCAGGCGTGTTTATCCGAGTTCTCATTGTTATGTGTCTCCAACGAAAGAGGGAACTAGGTAAGATATGCCAGCTAGATTAACACTGAGAGAACGCTTTCAATTTTCCAATCCAAGCAGTACTGTTACTGAAAAAAGTAGTTGAAAATAAGCAATTTGATCGCATATATCTAAGAAGATTATCGGGGTTATCAATTTGCATTAAACTTAGACAGTTTATTCGGGCTAAAAAAAAGGGAACTAGCAGATGGAATTACGATCAGTGCCTTCTTTTATTCACCACTCTGGGTGGCCAAATTGTTATAACAGAATGTTTTAAGACAAGAATAGCTACAGTACCTGAACTTAAGGAGCAAATTATATTAAAAAATGTTCAGGCTCATTCAGCACTCGAATGGTTGCATAGAGTTATTGGTACTACACCCCAGGGATCGCCCGAAAAGCATAAAAATGCAAAGACTTACAAATTTGTGTTGGAAGTGCCTAACCACCTTTAGTTCGATGAAGCTCTTGGGTTTCCAGCCGTTTAAGGAAGGTCATTGCTGCCAACGTGTCGGTGGCTCTTTCTGCCTTCGTCTTTAGGGCAAATTTAACTCCAGAGAATTTCATCAGCCATGTTTGCAGGGCAAATTCCAAATCCTTCACCTTTAATTCGATGAAGACGACCATCTTGAAACCGAAATACATGTATTTGATACGCATCCGAGTATTTTTTTCACCTTACTTGGTTCATTTTTCGTTGAAGCCTTTGTTATCCCTGTATTAGCTAAGATTTTGACAGATATTTTTCATTTTAATTTATTTTTGGAAAATTTTAAATTGATCTCTCCAAATTGCCCCCGACTGAGTGTGTAAGTGCAGACGTGAGAGTTAGTGCGATTGCTGGGAAGAGATTTTTTTCCTTAAGAGGGAATACTTTTCCCATAAACTATAGTGTGATTTGACCTATCAGTAAGGTCTCCAACGAACCTTTGAAAAACTCCGCCAAGGAACTGCTGATTTTTGGGTGGACTGTGTGATCACTGCTTGTCCCTCAAGGAATCACAATGGGTGTGTTTGGCAATCATGACCCCGGTATCCTACTCCGGATCCCTCTAAACGGCTCTTTGAAATATTCTACTTTTTTTACGCGGAGTTAGTCAGTTCTGTGTTAAGGTCCGATCAAAGGATTAATTTTCCCGTTAACTACCAAATATAGATTGATTAGGAATAGATTAATTTCCCAGCGAGAACTTATTTTGCTTTCCGGGCAGTTTCTGCTGCGGGTGCTCAAAACTCCACACAATCCTTTGAGTATTCTTTATCCTTAAATTCTTAGTGCCACTACAAAGAATGTTATCGCGCTGAAGTAGTATGTATTAAACTTTAAATTGCAAATCTCATGACAAACTATCAAATTTAGCGCATTTGGAGAGGGGTGATGGCGGGTTTCTAGATTTCAGTTTGAAGCGGCGAACTTATGTTTGAAATTATGATTTGGGTAGGAATTTCATGTACATGACGCCTAGCAGGGGCATCCAATGCCATATGGCCCTTTATCACTATAAGATTAACCCTTAACTACTATCGTGGTTTTGGCCAAGTACACACTATTCTCGGGTCTTTTTTGACCCGATTTTTCGAATTGCTCGTAAATAACAACCGTCACTCGCACTGTCTCAAGTTCAATTGGATTGCTCCCCCGTCTTGCTTAGGATTACATTGTAGTAAATAAAAAAAAACGTCTTTTCGACCGGTTATCTTATCGTTGAGTCAAAAAAGACCCGACGATAGCAGTTAAGGGCTAGCTCCATGTCAACTGATGGCCATAGCAATTTAGCGCACACATACGATACTTAAAGGAACTATAATAGCCGGAAACACATTCGGCAACCAACTAATATATTTTTCTAAGTTCGCTGCCAGTTGTTTTGTAAATAGTTTTTGAATTTATTCAAGCTACATGACTGTATTAATAATTGAAAGATAATATAATCGTTATAGTAACAATCATGGAAATGATTATATTTTTTTATTATCTGAAGCATTTCAACTTTCTCCCGATCATTTTACAAGTGCACTGTCTATTACTCGTGTCGGAAAGAAAGAATGTCGAAGCGTGTCGGAAACAAATAGAAAGCTAGTACGCTATTGTGAGGCAAAGCATTATATCAAATGATAAGTACCGTTTTACTAGTCATGGCAGGTTCTCGTTAAGGTAATCATTTCTTAGCATAAACAGTACTGAAAACGTGCACCCGATTGAAAAATTTTATATAACCGACAATTCATATTCTTACTAGATAAAGTATCAATTAAGATGAAATGAATATGAAATGCGTAATAATAAATGGAGTTATTGATAAGTGTAGAGGGGACAATTTGGCAGAAATGAGAGCCCCCATAATCGATACTTGGAAAATTAACAACATAAATGGTTTGAGCATATACTGAGAGGGAAGGGGATAATAACAACAGCTCTGGAAGGATCAGTAGACGGGATGAAGAGAAGAGGAAAGAAAGGTGAAAAAGGATAGACATAGAGAGAACGTTAAGGAGACCAAAGAGAATTAAGATTGAAGAAGACGGAGAAAATGACGGTAGCTGGAACCTGCTACTCGACAGGATACAAGATGATGATGATGAAAAACAAAATAAACTTAATGATATACGTCAGAGCCACCACTTTTCTATCAAATGCTCTACAGGACTTTGGCTTTAGCGCGGAACGTTGTGTTGGACCCGGTTTGGCAGCACATAAAGTAGTTGACAGTCTGGTCTCACGGCCAGCAACATATGCACCTTTAAAACTTCTCAAGGCGACGGAGACTTATTGGATGAGGGTAAAGGGGTTCTTGCAAAACCGAGTTCGTATCCACACCAAAGGGGTTCCATGTGGCGAGGTCATGAAACACGTCCCTTTCGGAGACGACGGAGCGGAAAGTGGAATCGTGCGAAAGAGGGAAAGATATAAGTTTTTATTTTTTACTGAAAGTATTTCCTTATTTTCATTTTCCATCGCATCCACGAAACTTGAAAGTATGGGGGTAAAAAGAAGAGGTGAAGTGAATGTGGGAGGAGAGGAATGTTATTCAGGGGAAACGGTGTTGTCGAGACGCAAGCGAAGTGGGGTTTGGTTTTGTATAGGTACCCTGAGGGGGTTGGACTGTGTGTGTAACGTGAAGGGACTCCGATGGAGTGCAAAGAGGGGGTTGAAAACCCCAGGAGTGCGTGTTTGAACGCAAGTACTGTTAATGTGGGAGACTCGTGGTGCAGACTCGGTGGATTTGCGTGTTTTTTTCCCTGTGTTATTTTGGTGTTTTCCCACGGCGTGCGAGGGTGGTGTTGACAGCGCGTGCTTCACCCGCCCGCCCGTGCAGTCTCGCCTCTGCTTTTGTTCCCGACCCTAACCCCTAACACGCTCTCACTGCAACGCATCGGATACCACCGTTTTCTTTTTATCATTCCTCTGTATAGCGAGTTGCAAGCTCTTTGCCGATAGCTGCACTCAGTTCATCTCCTCATTATCTCCGCAAGAGGACCACAAAGCGGTTGAACTGAACAAGAAGGGTGCGGATGGGGGCGGGGTTGACATGAAGCGAAATCTTTTGTTGCATATTTCTTCCTGTGGAGGCGAGCCGCCAATAACCGAATAGGTCGACCGATAGGAAATGCAGTAAGCACCATAGTGGAGCGACTTTGAGTATAAACTCAGGAGACATGACTGAATAGGTGATGAAAGAATGTAGAATGAAATCTCCGGCAATGGACACGATGGAAGGGTGAGCGTGCCTTGTTGGTTTAACCATGTCGAGAAAATGAGTGGAAGTTGAATAACGAAGCAGATATGCCGGGCATAACAAGTAAAGTTAGTAAAAGAGCCAGTTAAAAGGGCCCAACAGACAAAATAAGCTTTCAGGATGAGCCTACAGCAAGGGGGATCGGAGATATGGGTACACTGCAAAACCTAGAAATTTTCAGTTCATACAAAATTTTCTGAAATTCAGCAAACTATCTTAAATTTAGTAAGGTCTTTCCAGACTTTTTAGTAAAAAATCAATACTGAAATTTAACGAAATGCCTAAATTGAAGTTAGTCTTGTACGTTATCGAATCTATGCATAATTTGTTTCGAAATATTCGAATGAAATGATTTATGATACCCTTCCACTACGTCTCGCGGGATACAGTTACCTAAATTTAATAACCGTTTTTGTCAGTTCATTCACTCCTCCATATTTAAAAATTATTAACTCTTTCGGTAAATGTGTACCTAAGTACAAGATAACTATCTTTTGTCTTAATATGTAACTAATCCAGAAGTCTGTAATACTTGCTTTTGAAGTTATAATTAAACCTGAATGGCTTATATTTTAAACTTTTAAATTAATATTGTTGGAAGTTATGCTGCAGCCTTTTTATAGTGAGAAAAATCCTATCTGAAATTTTGGTTTGTAATTTTCAGTCTTAAAAAATTCAGAAAAATTTTCTGAATTACAGCAAGTTTTCCTTGTTTAAAATTTTAAAATTTCCAGATTTGTTTAAAAGTTGGTACAACTTCAGTTTGTGGAATTTGAGCAAATTTTGTGAAAATATTTTACAATGTATTTATGGAGAAAGGGGGGAGTAAAACCAGACGTTGACATTATCATGCCCTCAACGGACGTTGACTCGATAAAATATTCCCATCCCTAATTGACCTCATTATCAACTAGGATCTGGGGTTCTGACCTCAGTATCAACTAAGGTTCCTTTAAATCCCACAAGAATCCAGAGTAGGAGAAAGCTCTTTAAATATAATCAACATAAATTGAAAATTTTACAACATTCATGGTACTTTCTTATCCTCAATCCATAGTTTTCTTAACTCTCGGTTTCAGCGTGTTTTAATGTCGTCTAATCACCTTCCTGTCTCTTCAGGGGTTCCTCAAGGCAGCATCCTTGGCCCTCTTCTGTTCACACTTTACATTGATGATATCATTAACTGTGTCCTCCCGTTGGGATATGACATTTTACTTACGCGGACGACTGCAAAATTTTCAGGCAGGTTGATAGCCCCTCCGATTCCAATGCCCTTCAATCTGCCCTCTCCTCCGTTCACGCCTGGTGCTCCCTTTGGCAGCTTCGTAATCAACCCCTCGAAATCAACTGTTTGGACTTTCTCCTTGAAACGAAAAATCCTATCATATTCTTCCACTCTATCACATAACGCAATCCCTTATGTAAGTTCCCACTGTGATCTAGGCACAGTGTTTCACTCAAAACTTAACTTTCACGAGCATATTAATAACATTACGAGGAAGGCAATGTCAGTTGTTGGCCTTCTTTACCACCACACCGACATTCATGATTCCTTTGCTCTCCGAACGGTATTCTTTGGCTGTGTCCTCCCCATTTTAGAATACTGTGCCCCAATTTGGTTAACCGCCTTCCCAACAACCTTGAAACTACTTAGTCGACCTATTTCCTTCTTTCTCGCCATTGCCCGTCATCGAATTCCTTCCTTCAGAAATTGTACTCAAGAACTTATCATGTCTTCACTTGGAATCCCCCACCTCTCTCTTCGTCATGTGCTCTCTGACATGAATTTCCTTTATTGCATCTGGAGGGGCTCTCTCCGCACCAATATCCTTCTTCCTCTATTCCCACTTCATGTTCCTATCCGTACCACACACAATGGTTTTAACATCCCCAAATTTCGTCTTTCAATATCCAAGCGTTCCCTCTTCTTCCGCATTCCCAAAAATTTTAAATCCCTGGCTTCGCATTCACCCTCCCTGGACCTCTTCTCGTCACCCTCTGCTTTCAAATCCTTCCTTACTAACCAGGTCTGCAAAGTAGTCCCATCTCCCCTGTCAACATATCGCTAAGTCCCGGTCCAATTTCTCATGTTCTTTCGTATCTATTCTATTTTCTGTTATTATATCTGTTATTATTTAATATTTTGTTAATGCTTATAATTTATTTGCTTGGTAGTCATCCAATGTTGAAAGCCTTAGTGCCGTTTTTGGGACTTTTTCAAATAAATAAATATTATAATTACCGGGAGGTAATTTAACTGGCTTAAGTTATCGGTCTGAAATCGAGGGATCCGGACTTGAATCCCGTGCAAGGCGAAGGATTCTTCCTGTACAATTTGAAGCAATAATGAAAGAGTGAGATTGAACCAAGAGGCTGAGAATCAGTCTTGAGTCAACAGGCAGTACGACACCCCTTACTCCGATGTCTGGAATCTTTTATTTAAGTACCTCCTTGTTAATTCACAAACTTCACAATATTTAGCCGCAAAACTCCGTGGATTTCACCGAGGCCTGGACCGCAATGCTATCTGGTACCTTGACCTTTGTTTGCGTTTGTGTTACTTGACGCCCGAATCGCCGCTGCGGGAAAATACATTCCTAAGCAGCGTTTATTACGAAGGCATGCCCACAGCTGTATTTTCTCCGAAGGAACTAACAAATAGAAGTTTTCCAACTCTAATCCTGTTATGTCTCCAGTCGAGTGAACTGGATTTTTTTCCTGACTTTTAGCTACAAGTCAGCATTAGCTACAAAATGAGAATAAAACACCATAATGATATTTTTTGTGTTTTCCTTTTCATAAACGCATAAAAAATTAATGCAAATTCGCGAGGCGTTAATTTCAAAATGTAATTTATGGTGTCAGCATTTCCTTTTCCAAGTCCTTAACATAATTTCAATTTTATAAAGATTCATGTCTTTAAACCAAGTTCAGAAATGAGCACCAAATATGTGGCTTCTTCTAAATTTGTAATTGGATTTAAAAAAATACGTTGTTCACACTTTTCTCGAAAGAGACAGAAGTTCACTCGCAAATTGGTCACTTGGAATATTTTCTAATTTGTCGAGTAGATAATTATAATTTGATGATGGTATTCGATATAGGAACCAATTGTGCAAAAAGAAGAGTTTTGGAGTTTAATTAACCACAATAAAAATCGTCATACAGTGAAACCACGTGCAAAAAAATGCAGCATACGAAGCAAAATTCAAGTCTTTTTAACTTTTGGCGATGTGATGATCAAATAATTGAGTGAGAAATTTCATCAATATTGTTTCGGACTTAGCTTCTATGGGAAAAGACTCAAGTTTATAACACTCGTTTTATTTGACACAGAGTATTTCGTAATACATCAAAACACTCGTTTAATTCTTCATAGAATACTTTGTACTACACTTTAACACACGCTTCTATTCACAGAACATTTTGCTACCCACACCAACGAAGAAAAACTTAATGCAGCACTCATTTAAAACACCGTCTTTCGTCCCATCACTCGCGGCCGTCTCTCCATACCCCCTTTTTCATTGTTCAATATTTACTTTTCTTCGGCGTCCCTGGTTACGTTCCTGGTCCCGTCCCATTCTTGGACCATGGTTTTCACTTTCGATTTGCTAATAAATAACTAATCAATTACTTCACAGCAAAGTTGTTTTTTTCAAGTTAATGTCATATAGGCGTTCAAATCCTTCTTCTAGGGATTAGTTTTAAATCTTTAAGCCTTAAACTGTCTACACTCGATCGTTTGACGCATGATTCAATATTTTCTTCCATTCCTAATCACGTTTTTGTCTAACCTCCTTTAAATGCAATGAAACCTGTCTTGAGCAACCACCGACGGTTTCACTGAAAAATAGTTGTAAGAGAGGTGGTCGTTCGACAGGTGTTCAGATACCAGGAGTAAATATTATGCCAATGAACGTACAGCTGATTTGAAAAAAACTGGATAATTGTTGAAGTGACACTTTTGTTAAAACCTATACAGATGGCGTTTATTTCCTCTTATTTTAGTTGCTCTTGGAGAACGTCAATGCATAATAATTTGATGACCACATACAGAGATGCCTGAATAAAGCGACCACCGAAGGTTTCGCTGAAAAATGTTCGTTGACAGGTGTGATCGCTTGATAGGAGTGGTCGTTAAGAGGAGTTTCTCTGTATCACAGATAAGCAGTAATTCCCAGAACAGTAGGAATAAAATAAGTTAGATGTGTGGCATGAAAAGAAGAAATTTCACATAGCTTTCGTAGTCTAAAATACTTCATAAAAAATAATAAATATTATGAATGACGTATTAGTTCCATGGAAAAGACAAACTTTATGTGAAGTTTTTCCCAAACAGTGGAACTCACCGTCATCATTGATATGACTTTAAAATTTCATCTTTGCTCGTTGATTCGTCGCCATTATTTCATCTTCATTTGTTTCGGCATTTCACCGCAAATATGCAGACCTGTCACCCCACATAAAGCACTCAGCATTCCACATTCCTAACGATAAGAAACGTGGCATATTCCCTAGATGTACGACACGGACGTTGAACTTCGGGCTATGTTTAACGTGTCGGCCTGAGAATGCCCGACCGTAATTAATCATCGCCATTGCGAATCAGAAGCGACGCTCACACGTCAGTTGACAGTTGATCCGTAGGGAGGCGCTCACGGATGAACGCTTTCACAAAACAAACATACTCTGTAGTATTCAAACGCAAGAAACATACGGATCATTCCGGCGACAGAGATATTTAAACGACGCTGAAACACGTTAAATCGTAGACCAAATTATTGTCTTCACCGTACACAGCTAACGCTTTGGATTTTTTGGGAGGAAATAAAAAAAATTCTGCAAAAATTCTGTGAAGCCCAAAGCAAAAAATCTGTCAATTGGTTTTTATAAATCAAAAGCGTAGCAACTTGCAGTTATTCCCGGCACTATTGAGCAAACATTCTTGACGTATGTGACAATACAGAAAGACCCCATCGAATGCCCCTCTGGCATAATGGAGACGTGGTTTTTATTGAGTTGGCACGATGCAAATTTGAGAATAGTTTTGAGAAATCAGTCAAATAAATTATATTGCTATGTTTTTATTATAAATTATATTCAACTGGGATCAATATTACCTTCCAGTTCATCAGAAAAAAGAATATCATGCCACCTAACATACTCGGTACATATACTGAGAGTCTAAAATGCAGTCTAAAAGGAATTAATGTTTCGAACGGTATACCTTGCTCTACGTCACGTTGGGCGGAAAAGTACAACGAATATCAAACGGAGAATAGCCCGAGCTAAGAAGGTGTTCATGGGAAAGTGACAACTAACGTGCTCAAAGATGACTGAACTACAAACAAGGAAACAGTATCTGAAAACATTAATGTGGAGTTGTTCGTTGAACTCTATGGTCTTTATTAAAGTTCTATGGAGTACGCTCACACATGTTGTCTTCAGTGGAGACTTCATTTTGAGATCGAGAGCTATTATTTAGAGCCGAATGGCAGCTTCATTAACTCTCGTATTTGATAAAACCGCATATGTGAATGGTGATTCACAAATACGTCTCAATATGTGAGCAGTACTTTTCCTCTTCCTCCTCGCTATATCTTTAATAAAAGCTCAAACGATTTCGTACTGTCTACTAGTTTTTTATTACACCTCTTGCTATACGTGTTTCAACTGAACAACAACTGAGGATGACTGTTGTTCAGTTGAAACACGTGTAGCAAGAGGTGAAATAAAAAAAATAAAAAAAACTAGTAGACAGTACGAAATCGTTTGAGCTTTTATTCAATATGCTGTTCTACAATATCTCGCCTGAGAAAGTGGAGCTATATCTTTATATTAGTGCTATTCATCCCAAATTTTTGGACTTCATCATGGGTGATTCTTTTTGAAAATACCTCTTCATCTTTCTGTAACATCACTACACATGTACCTAATACCATGCGAGCCATCTCCGTGGTTTGTAGTACGTGACATCACACATCAGGCATGCAGTAAGAGCTCCGTCGAGAGCTAAGAGCTTGGTCGAAATCTACTTAAGCCCCTGGCCATTACGTGGCAACTAATAGAATAAATCACAGCCAAACCAGAAACTAGAAGAGTATAAAATCGGGAAATATGGTATCATGAAGTAATAGAGTAAAGGCGTCGCTAGATACTGATAAGTAATATTAATCCTGACTAAAAAAACATCTGAAGAGCTGGAGAGAAAATAAGCATAATGAAAACACGAAATAATGACCGAGAGGCGACGGAATGTCCAACTAAATTGACAAATTTTTCGAAGTTTATTAAATACACCTACATCTATATAATACCCTACGATCCGCCAAATTGTAAGAGTTAAGTTGCCAAGATGTAAGTTTTCGGGAGGTGAAATGGTGACATGTATTATAGGAGTGTATTTAGTAGAGCTCAGTTTTTATTGTGATCGTTTATTGAGCGCGGAAAGAACGAGTTTTTGTACTCACATGTTTGGCAGTGTATCTCTCTTATTTCATCGAATCTGTCAGACCTAGAGATGTAGTAAGGAGTCATGATTATATTTTCTGTGTCACTCTGAAAAACATCAGTTCTGTATTTCTTAAGCAACCTAAGCCTAGCGTGAAGCCTCCGAGTCTCCAGGGGCTCCCGCCTTAATCCCTCTACAAGAACTTGAGGTACAAAAGTAATATAGGAATTAAATGAGAAAGAGCATGGAGTAAGAGAATGGAGTAGGAATGCAATGCAACTCATGATGGAATTAAGCAACTCATGATGGACGCTTAAGAGGATAACTATGTTGGATGACGCGACTTGCAGAGAAGATAGTCGGGTAAAGAGTTACAGCGAAGTAATCTCCGGATTGACGACAGTTTAATTCAAATAAATAGAACAAAGAGAATTTTTGTCTTCTAGAGATACTTAAATTAATCCAAGATAATGACACATCTAACGGAAATTGAGCCCAAAAGTATACACGTCCAATCCCGTTTGGGGAGGGCAATCATGTGACCGAAGAATCCACGATGGTGGTCTTGGACTAAATCATATGATCTTGAAAGAATTTTTTACTTTTCATTTCCTTCTTACCCAGATTCTTCTGACCCGTAAAAGAAAGCCATGCGGGACATGTGGAGCGGCAAGAGGTCCTAGTGATAACGACAAGTCGATAAACACAAGTCAAAAAATCCACGCTTAAAAATCTCTGGCTTAAACTTGATTTTATGCCTTGGTAATCATTTTAATATGCAAAGTTAATCCCAAAGTTACTGAAATAAAAATGAAAAACGATTACCTAGCATTTAACGTCGATATTTAATACTAAATATATTGAGGAAGAATTCCAACAGAAGGTACTCCCGATTGTCAATGTAAATATTACTGGAGACACTGATAATCGCCATTTTGGTTCTTAATAGTTCGAATAATAAATTTCATAGTAAATTACTTAATTATCTCGATAGAGATTAGAAAATAATTTTTCACTCCATCCACTACTGCTGCCATATTTAAAATCACTTCTACAGCAGCTTCTTTTCAACCAAATTAGTTCACCTTAGAGATTTTTCGATGTAAAAGCGGCGGTGGTGAAATGAGGAAAGAAAAACAACCATTTAATCAATGAATGAGGAAGTGCACATAAATTTAGAGGCTTCCTTATTTCCCTTCCTCAGTAGTGAAATGTCGAGGGTGCCCGGAGTTGGAAACAAAGGTTGAGATACGTGGGGAGGAACAGAATGTTAATCCTCTTACGGCCGAACACAAGGATAGCTCCCGCATTCTGGAGTAGTGAATGGGACTATTTCGTGAGAAGTCTACGCTTAAATGAAAAAGGAATACAACACCTTGACCGCACAGTTCCGTCCTAAGCTTGTATTGCCGCCTGAAAAATAGGGTGACGGGTAGTGGAGATGGGAAATGGCGGAACCGAGGGTATTTTCAGAAATAGCTCGTTTACTGTCGGTCTACGATGAGCTTATCGAACGCATGAAAAATAATAGGGCAAAATAATTAATGGAGGGACATTACTTTGGCTCTGAAGAGAACCATCTATCCTGGAGACAGCATGAATTGGAAATGTGTGCACAAAACTGGTTACCAGAACTGGCCTTAACGTGCCCACGATTTTCGGTAATATTGCCCAGATTCCAATAACAGGGAGACCTACTTACAGCCATGCTCAGCTGAGTTATCAACTCGTACATTAGGATTCGTGCTGGTGATAGCTCACTCTCTGCCAAACATCCATCAGGGGATTTGCAGATCAGGGCAAAAGATGTGGCTTCATTTTCGGGGGAGAGACAAGCAGGACCAAGGACAAAAAGCGGAACCGAAAAACAACCAGTTTAGATCAACCGGAAAAAACCTGCCGAGACTGAACATAACATCAACCAAAACCACACAAAGAGACAATGCAAAAATTCAGTACCATGCGAACCATTAGTGAATTGACTGATGAATTATTTTCTTATACATTCTGCAAAACTGTCCAAAATATCACTTCATTCTTTCTTACTTTGTTGGTAACAAAAATCATTAGTGTTTTTAAATCCTATTTTTGATTTACAGTGGCTCTCAACTATGCTCCCCTCTCAGCCGAACGCTCCTTTCCCGCACAATTATCGTTGACAGTATGTTCTGAAAATTGATGCTATTTGACGCCCCTCATTATTTTCCAGATAATTTCTCGGTCTTAAACTTGGTGCTCACTATACATTTGCCGTTGAATTGTTGTTTTCAACAGGTTATCTTGCTAAAATATAGGACCAATTATTTTGCATTTTATTTTTTCTCGGAGTTTATATTATTTTTATTAAACTCCTTAGTCTTTGTAGGACTGCTTCAGTACAAATCTATCAGTTATTTCATCTTTATCTTTCTTCTGAACCACCACACCTTCATTTTTCCAACCTCTGTTGCTCTCACCTAGTCTATACTTGAAATAAAATGTTTTATGATGCAAAAAACTTTCCTTATTCGTAGGTAATTCTTTTCGTTTATTTATCTCCATCATTCTTTGATTTTGAACCTGCATTTCCTTCAATATTCTGATCTCTTGTTTTCTTAATTTTATTTTATTACATGTAATCTCTTAAATTCTCAAAATACTATGACTTTCCCTAATAATGAATTTAGACATTTCTATAATACTTTTAATGGTTACTCGGGCTTTCCAATGGGTAAAACTCTTCATCTTGGCTGACGTTTCGAAGAACGAGTCTTCCATCGTCATCATGCCCGGATGACGATGGGCATCTCGTCCATCGAAACTTCGGCCAAGATAAAGAGATTTACACGGTGGGTAGCCTGAGTAACCTTAAACGACATCATACGCCAGTAAATCCTTAGATCTTATTTCTATAATATATAAATTCAGATTGATGTGTGGTGTAATAGTACCGTTCCAAGAGCAAAACACTAGCAGTCTTTATTAATAAATTAATTTATTTGCGGAAAACTGCAATCTTTATCTTTCATCTCTTGTAATTAGACTTTACACAGTAATTTTCCTGTAAATATAGTTTTTTTTATAAATCACTACTTTCACAATTTTCATATTTTAATTTCCAAACAATCAATATAATCAAATTAGAACGATTAACACAACAAATAAGGCTTGAAATGATAATGGAAACGGGGAATATCAGAGGGAAGACGAAAAGAATGGGCGGAGGAGGTATTCGACAGTGGCGATCAAGGGCTTCCGCATAAACGGCGAGGGGAATAGCGCGGTGACAAAAAACAAACGGGAAAAGGGGAGGAGGGATTGGATGTTTTGGTGGATTAGGAGCGGAATAAATCAGGGTGGACTGGGAGTCGTGAGGCAACACCGCGGCGGGGGCTGACTCGTCCATTGCCCGGCAGCGGTGACGCAACAAGAAAGGAAGTAGGGGGGCGTCGGCCTCGGGATTATCGATGGCGGGCGATAAATATCTCTTGCATGTGATAAATGCGAAATATATATATATATATATATGTGTAGAAATCGGGGCCTTTTTCTCTTCATTGACTATCGTGGAAAATCCAGCAGTCGTCCCGGAGGCGGGCTTAGGTTCTCGGCTCCTAACCCTAAGCCACCGGGGTTAGATTCCCGCCAGCGTGGATTTTTTGATCATTCAATTGTAGATGAATGAAGTGCTGCTGGAACATAATTTCTGTAACGTCTGTCAACTGTTTTGGAGAATCTGACGAAGCACTCAATCTAATTCAACGTTACTCTGAAGAGGTCATATCTTGAGTATGACTCGAGGGGACGCGGAGGGAACAATTTAATCTACAAAGCAATGAGATACTATCAATTAAATACTAGTTGGGTACATGCTATACTGTGATTACTTCAAGAGTGTAGATTATGCAAGTTTCAGTACGACCTGAACTGTTTTAACCCGAACGATAATCCTTTACTCGATAAAAACGAATTATATGAGAGATAATCTATATAATGAGACGTGCGAAAGCTTGAAGGAAAGTGGTAGGTAGTATGTGGAGCATATTAAGAAATGAGTTCCTGTCTAAGGAAGCAAAAATCGCTGTATACAAAAGTGTACTTTTCCCCACTTTGTTGTACGGTAGTGAAACATGGGTATGCCAGGATTGACACAAGAGTGGACTAAACGCCGATGGTATGAGTTATCTGAGGAGTGTTTGCGGCAAAAGTAGGATGGATAGGGTCACGAATGAGTGGGTAATAAACGAATGTAGGTTAGATGGTCCAGTAATGGACACATATGAAAGAAGTGTACTTAGTTGGTTTAGCCATGTTGAGAAAATGGATGAGAATCGAATAACAAAACAGATATATAAGAGTGAAATGAATGGTGCGAGAGGTAGAGGTAGGCCGAGAAAGTTGTGGTTGAATGTGGTCGAGGAAATTCTTAGGAAGAGGAATATAAGGAGTCTTAAAAACAGGAGGTCGTGTGTGAAGCAGTGTATGGGAGTAAATGAGGCAAAAGAGTTTAGAGCAACGTTTATTGTGGTAAAGTGGCTATTTCACCTAGAATTGAATCGCTATTGTTGTAAAAAATCTATTGTTACTCAAAATAATGGACTATAAAATAATCATCGTCAACAAATATTACGGCAATATAGAAATAAATACTTTGCAATAACACAATACTGAATTTTAATGTACAGGAAAATAATTCATGCCCTAGTTCGGTATAGTATAAATTTGACGTCCATCGAGGGCTACTTTACACAATTTATTTAATGATTTGTGTATATTAATGCAGATTTTGTATCTTAAAACTGTGCGTTGGAATACTTGGTTAGAAATTATTTACTGTTGTTAGAAGACAACCTCATATGGCAGGATATTTTTTAACCAACGTTCTTTTCAAAACATTTCGACTGTCAACTCTTCACGACATTGTTAACTAGCGTGAGTATCAAGGCGAAAATTCTAAAACTGACATATGTTCAGAAGCTTACAAAATAAGTTTTCCGCTGACGAAAAACTTAAAGGAAATGCGATATAGAGATAAAAAGTGATTTGGACCGAGTGAGTAATTACTAATCAGAAAAAAATAGAGGCCTGGAAACAGTTCACCAAAATGTTCGTTCGGAATGTTATTATATTGATGTGGAAATATGGATCCGAAGGAAATTGATGACATATATATGGGTACGCGGATAAAACAAGTTCCTAACAAATATATCCGCAATGGTAATGTGTTTTAAAAGAAACCGTGAGAACAACCAACACTGTATTCTTAAATAAATGCTGCAAAACCTTTAGAATTACGTTTCTCGATAGGTAATGTTGCTGAATATTTTATTTGATATGTATGATTTTACACTTTCCCGGCGAACAACATTTGTGTAAATTTCTCGGGCTCGCCAGCGGGTAAGAAATTCATAGGCAGCCGACGTTTCGGGTTCCGACTGGTTCCCCATTCTCAAGGCTACTGATGAGAGCTTGAAAAGACCGTTTAATTTGGCGCTAGGCGGGGCGGGATTGGTCGAGCCCCGATTGTTGTGCTGGAGGACCGTTGATCAGCGGGGACTTAGCTCTGGCGTTCTGAATTCTTCTCAGAATTCTATTCCAAGAGCTGCTGATTGTGTAACCAGTATCCCGATTGAAATTCTTCCTCTCCAACTTTATCTCTATTTAAAGAATTCAAATGAGATATGGTACTTTTTTCACAGTTTTTTTATTTATTTCAGGTCGACCGGTTTCGTCACATAGGCGACACCATCAGGCGCCTGCACCTGATGATGTCGCCTATGTGACGATACCGGTTGACCTGAAATAAATAAAAAAACTGTGAAAAAAGTACCATATCTCATTTGAATTCTTTAGAATGGATTTTCACAAAGTGAAGCCTGAATTAATCGAGCTTATCTCTATCACCTCTTTGGTTAAGCAATCCCAAAATTGGCCGGATCGACAAAGAACAGTCGTGTCATCCCAAATGATCTTATGGTCCCGACTCAGGCTATGCTCAACTACTGCTGATTTTTCCGGTTGACCAAGCCGGAAATGCCTACGGTATTCCTTCAGAGGAGTGGATATAGTTCGCCCAGTCTCTCCCATTTGATTTGATGCTTAAAGCAATCTTTCTAATCTGTTACGCAGTACTGTCAGTACGCAACGAATGATTCTAGTATACTTACCTATAGAACCTTATCGTAATTTTCATCTTGCAATATGCTCAAATTTTTATTGTTTATACAACATTTACAGCATAGCTATAGTATAGGGTTTGTAGTTTATAATTCATCTCCTGAAATAAATTTACAGACTGCATTTGATACGCAAAGACAGCTACAGTTTCATTAACTTTTGTAGGATATAGTGAAGAGTATGTTAAATGGAACGTACCGCACACCAAATACCCTGATGCTGGCCTACAGTATCTCACGATGAAGTTAAATGATGATCATGAAGCACGAGATTTTACTTAACACATAAAACTGGGCGCTAATTAGTACTGCGACGAAGTGAGAGACGTGGCTATTAACACAAGAGATTGCCTTTTGAAAATAATGACGATAACAATGAAACACAGCAAAATATAATATATAAAGCCATCAAAATTGACCGGCAGAATATTACCCAGGAGTTGATACCTGATTAGTGAGGCAGCTTGAAACTAATAAGTACCCAGCCAAAACCCCAAGGAAGCATCGTTGCCGCCGCATAGAGGGAAGAATACATAAACATTTATACACGGGCATAATTTTTACATCTTCTTCCTTCGGGGTACGCTAACGAATGAGAGAAAGAAATCGTGCCATCATGCAAAAAATTTTCTTGTCGACCCTCCTTCCCGAGGTTGTTATGAAGGCAAAATCTTAAGACGGTCGGCGGAAGGAGAAGAAAAAATACAAGAAACTGTGTTTGCCCCAGAAAAAAATTGGCGGGACGTGACATTGCATAATGAGTACTGGCGTGCTTGGAAGAAGAAAGAAGACGTGGAGGACAAAAGGAATATTCGTCAAGAAGCCGACATTCCGTTGTTGTGGAGCGGGGAGGGGACAGAAGGGTGAGTGGCAGGGGACGAAGAGGGGGAATAAATAGGCCGGGAAGGGAGGCCGTAGGGAATGACGGAGAACTCCGGGGAATGGCAAAAAGGTTTGCGTTCTCTCCTCTCGACAGCGACAAGTGCCTACTCCGGGTCAGAAAAGTTTATGCCCGGATTAAGGCTGCTGTAAACATGCGGACCGCGCCACTGAGCATCCCTGCGCCTAAGTGCCTCCCCCTCCCCGCCGTACGTTTTAGGGCCGAAGTTGAATTACTGAAAACTCGGATACAACTCCCGTCAAGTCCTGACCGAGGCTGCATTTAAACCTCCCACTACTGCCGCGAGTATAGCGTGCTATCGATTCTATCTGCAAATTTATCGCCTAATTTCTAATACAACCTTCGATGAAGTTGAAAATATTAAATTTTCTGAATAATAAATCAACAAGAATTGACCTTGTGCCTTAATTTTGGTAAGTAGAATAGCGAAATAAAATTGCTACATGAATGAGTGTAAAACAAGTTCCAGAAGGTAGAATATTTCAACATCTACCTACATCATATATATGACGCAAATAGGGATTTTATAGTGATTTAACTTCTTTGAAAAGTTTTTGATTTTGCAAAAAACAGCAGCACAGTCTCAAACAAGAAAATGTATTTCAATGTGCCCACTGAATCAATCAATCAATAATCAATTAAACTTGCAGTTTACTTAATTGAGGTCATTATCCTCCCATTTTGATAAAAACACCTTGAATTTACTTATTGGAAACCAAGTACCGTTAGTCACACTACTGTGCCTTTCAAAAAGTGATATTTTACGACAACTTCTTAAATGACGGACAAAATGTATTTACTATGCAACAGTCACTGACTACTTAAAGGTTGTACCTTTGTAATTATTGATATTGGATGTTACAATGTTATTTTAATTTAAATTCAACCTTACAAATAGAGAGACAATGGATATTTGGAAAAAATCCCCTAACTAAAATATCGCTGTAAACCTGTAAAGGTTTGACCATAAAACTGAAGCTTTTAGAATATGGGGCAAGAGTAAGATTGGAGTGACCAAGTAAATTCAAATTCCTCTCCTTAAAGCAGTGCAAAATTTCAGTATTATTGAGAGAAACACCTAAATTTGAAGAAACTGGACGATTACAAAAATCGCAAGCAATTTTTACAGATTTAATTACATTGGTCATCCGATGCTAAAAAGTCAGCCAAAATACAAATATTTGCAATTCCAGAAAGCAATCCAAGAAATCCAAGCAATCCAAGAAAGTGCTAGAGCCCTTCCCAAGTAGAACACCGTTGTTGATGACGAGATTGAGGGGAGTTGTACTGTGAGGGTTTTCCCCCTATATTTTTCTAAGGTAATAACTTTGCTTTTTCTGTATTTTGGCAATGTCTTTGTTTTAATTTTTACATGTATGTATATTGGTATTTGCTCGGTGCATGCCGATCTGGGTTACCACCGGACCATATGGTCTACTTGTAGCAATTTCTTAATCATAAAATAATAATAATTATAGACTGCAAAAATTAATCTCTACTTCCTATATAGTGCCCATCTTATGGAGACTTTTTCCATAAGGAGATCACCACTAAAAAAAAAGTTTTACTACTTTTTCAAAAAAGTTCTTGTCGTTCTAGAAAGGGATGATACCAACAGAAATACTGATTAATCACAAAAAAAAAACAAAATTTCACAAATTAAAATACATATTTAAGCTAGTTGTAACCCTTTGAGTGCGGCATAAAGTGATATCACGTCAAGGTTGTCTTTACGCTGGTGCTGATGACGTGATATCACGTCATGGTTGTCTTTACGCTGGTGCTTATGACGTGATATCACGTCATGGTTGTCTTTACGCTGGTGCTTATGACGTGGTATCACGTCATGGTTGTCTTTACGCTGGTGCTGATGACGTGATATCACGTCATGGGTACCGTGAGTGTTCCACCTTTCACGAGGGTCCTAGTGTAAGATCCCTAGTGACAGCTGGAATACACTCACAGTAGGTACCCATGACGAGATATCACGTCATCAGCACTAGCGTAAAGAGAACCATGTCGTGATATCGCGTCATGCCGCACTCAAAGAGTTAGAGATCGGTACCAAAAGACACTCTTAATACGCTTTTCGTTATAAAAACCTAAAACAAAGCAATAAAAAGCACATTTACAGTTTGCGCAATCGCTCTAGAATTTAAATTTTTCATGAAAGACTCCGACATATTCCCATCTTTTTCGCAAGGTGCGCATGTTGTTAAAATATTTCTCCCTTTTTTTTCAGCATTTCTTTTCTGGTTAGTTCAGATGTATAATGTCTACTGCATTACCATGAATTCAACAGCACATAACTTATCACTTTGAAAAGAGCTCCATAGGATTCTCCACGAGGAGGTGGTTACATGCCGCGTCCCCTCTCAACTATGAGAGCAAGATTCAATTATTCCTTTACATTCTGCTTTTTGTTTCTTATTATGGTCGGATCCTTTTGCCCAAAAATCGACGTGGAATAATTTAGTTCTTTTCAATTTATCACAGACTTGTCGGGCTAAAATTGGTACATACTATACTGCTCTTTTGACTGCTGTGTGCCGGAAATTCAGCAAGTACACTTTACGATTGAAAGACAAGACACAGAATACTGTTTAAACTGTTAAGAAATCTTTAATTTACAAATTAAGAACCAAGTATTAAGTACCAAATACCGCTGGCCATACCACTGTACCAGAAATCCTTTGCATGTGGATCAATTTTATGGCAAACTGTAAAATATCTATATTTCCTGCACAAGAAAGTCAGGAAAGTTTGTCAGGAAAGTTAGTATCGATTCTTAAATGCTAGATAAATGGACAATGACGTTCTTGAAATGACCGTGCCGAAATGCCGTGCTTGAAATGACGATCTATGATCAAGCAAAGATAATGAGAAGTTTTGTCAACTACAATACTGCTGCTTTGAATAGGGTTCCATCTTTTTGGGAATGCCTTGGAATGACTTTTATCGATTTTTTCTTATTACACGAAGTTTATTTGTTCTTATTTCAAATGCATCAGAATCATATCGGTGAGATATAGTTTGTGTTAACAGGTGCGTAATTTATTTGAAAGTAGAATAAGATTTGGTCCAGTGGTCTCTTTGTTTGCTTTTTTATTTAATTATTGCATTCGATTTTTTCATACGCTTCACTTTTTCAAATATTGGATGTTCAAGCTAGAAGATCTTAAACTTTTGCACTAATTCAATGACAGAATATTTTATCCACTTGAAACCGCAGTATATGAATGGAATAGAAACTCATGCCATCGTTTAAGTGTTACGAGTTCCTGTGTAAGTACGTCAACGTCAACGTACTACCCTGCGAGCCACCACGAGGGTGTGTGGCAGGGGGTGAAGATCACCAAACATGCACTATTGACATGCAACTAAGATATTTAATGAAGGCATGCAAGATAATAGGGTCATATGGTTAGTATCTACATAATAAGAAAGGGATTATTGGTTGTACGAGGAATATGAGTCTGCTCTGTGTATCTGTGTCTACTTAGCAAAAAAAAGAGGCAATGCAAAGCATGCCGGGCACAGCTAGTATAAAAAAAGTAAACTGCAAATTCCATTTATTAGGTACATACAGTCTCATAGGAGAGTTTCCACGTATACGTTTTTGATGTGAAAATGATTTTATAGCTGGTAAATACAAAAATAGAGCAAACTCCACGAGTAAAATATTTATTAAAACCTAAGTTTTGCTTCTCAAACAAGCGAGGGACGACTTGTGGTTGAATGTGGTTGAGGAAATTCTTAGGAGGAGGAATATTAGGAGTCTTAAAAACAGAAGAGCGTGTATGAAGCAGTGTATGGGGGTAAATGAGGCGAAAGAGGTTTGGAAGGATAGGTCAGTACGGAGGAAATTATTGAAGCAGAGTTAGGTGTACAAATATTTATTTATGAAAGACACTTTGTGACTGTGCCTACCCCGGAAGGGAACAGCGTGATTGGTTTGTATGTATGAATGTAAGTTTTCCTTATTGGCCTGATGATGATGTAATAAAATGAAATCTAGGTAGTAATAATTATGGTAAACGAGGTATTTGCCCTTTTTATTGATTTGTCAGTACTTTTTTAGTTCCACAATATATCGCCGGAGTCTTCAATATTTCCATGATTTTATGATCTATGTTAAAATAATAATATTTAGATGAAAATACGTACAGTACAAAGCTCTCACTCTCAAACTTCAGCAATAATGGTTTAAATAGTGCTCGCTTCTGTACCTAATTGAAAACATTGGCCTAGCTTTGGAGTAAGGGATGATGAAAAAAGAATGTCGAGCACATATAAACAGAGTGGCTATTATAGCCACTCTGTTTAGCCACTCTTAGCGTAGAGAAATATGATGCTGTTGCAGACTCGATTACTGTCGGAATAATATAATTAATAATGATACATTGCATTGTTTGAATTTTCTACATATTACCGTTGCTAAAGTATTTAATGAATTATAGTAGAGTAGGGAGGACTTCAATGTGAATGTTTCTGTGAGTCCCCTTGTTGTATAGCCTGAGGCTTATCACTGTAGATTTGTAAGTGGAATTAGCTATTTTATGCTGTTTCTATGCACATAATTTCGTGCGAATTCATCACATTTGAAATTAAATATTAGAAACGTATATTAATTTTAACAAACGGTGCAACTATCCCAGTAAAAATTCCAGAGGATCAAGTCATCAGTGGCATTTGAATTCCGGCCGGACTATGCTTACTCATTGTTCTTTCGCAATGTCTCCCGACCGGTTTTGCAATGTTAGGAAGTTACCTCATGAAAAACCCACCCAGGTTTCCTATCGTTCATTGTTTGAGAGAACACATAATGAATACGTGGAATGTTATGCGCTGAGAAGGAGTATCATTGGCTGTACCGTAACTGTAACCGAACAGACGGGAAAGCGTTTCAAAAAGCGGTCCAAAATGCTACAGTCGTTTCCGTTACAGCTTGGACCGAACCGCTTCACTTGAACAAAAGCGGTTCGGTTCGGAAGGCTCGGTACACGTGGAACCGTAACGCCTCAGAGGTTCGGTTACGTTTCACATCCCTGATTGAAACGTTAAAGCAAGGGCGAACAACGATTCGAGATCGAAATTCTATTAGGTTTGGAATGCACGGGAGGAAGGCGTTCAGGAAAAGAGACATCTTTTTTTTATCACTCTCGGACGTAGTAGAAAAGCATGGAGCCAGGCTATTGAATATATACCGGCTTTCTTCCCAATATCATACCAGGTCCACCTCTTAGGCAAGAAAATATTGAATAATGTGTTTAAATATCAGACAAGTTTAGATAAATGATGAACCATAGATCTAAAACGAGACACAACAAAATATCGATGGCTACGCATATATAAATTATCGTGCCAAAGCGATTCCCTTTTATATCCCTCTGCACTTTTCTTTTCTACTGCAATCAATTTTTATTCACCAGTACTGATACAGTTTCAAAGAGAAATGCAGTTAAATTTTAACTTCACCATCCTCCTCTATGATCTCCTCTTGTCTCTAGTCCAACAACCACTTATTTATTTTTTTCATCACTATGACAATAACTCAAAGAGAATGATTAAACATGTTAATAAACAAAAACAAAAAGAAATTCAATATTATAAAAACAAATGAATAAATAAATACATAAAAGTGATTCTGGTTATGAATTAATGAAACATTTATACACTTGACATGCGTAAAAATTCACCATTAAAGGAAACTTTTTTTACATGTAGCCGGCCAAAATTGTAAATCATAAAAAAATGAACCACAAACGATTCGTCTTCATTCTCCATATTGCACCTTGATTTTCAATCGCTCTGCGCGCGTAACCACAACAGAGAAATATTTTTGAAGATAATTTTGCAGGTCAAAAAGCATATGGGTTTTATATATTAACTCTACATTACAGAACCTTTAAAAATAAGACGAGCATCCAATTGAACTTCTCTTGTGGCACCCTCTTGAGATCCGAATACCCGGAAAATTTTTACCTCTTTTAGTATTCATCTGACGATATTTTCAAATTATTTGTTTATGCAATGTAAAATACGCTTAATTAATTATTGAGTTTCATCGTATAAACTACTCTAGGTTTCTCCTACTCTTGCTTGTGTTAATTTCTTAAATAAATGCGATAGATTGATCTATAAGACGCTAAAACTTACACATAATTGTATATTCGGCCATTTCTTGCTGACCTTTGTCCGTGTAGCATCACGAATGAATTTTATTCTAGAATTGTCCCGCTAACATGCTAATAACAAATAAATAATGCAGACAACGTAAGTTTAATAAAATACTAAATTAAAATTGAATTACTAAGGAAGTGGACCGAAAAAGCAAGGAATATCAACACGTGATCTTTATTACTTCAGAAAAAAGTCTTATTTACATAAATTCGAATGATAGTAGACTCCTAAGAATTTCCAAGGATATTATGCCATTTAAAACTTATATTTATAAAAAATAAATCCGTCAATGCATCCCAAAACAGTACATAAACTCGGTTTAATTTTACATAATACATTGTCAAGCATTAGTTCAAGTAAAAGCCATTTCTCTTGGAGAATAGCTTAAGGTTTAAAAGTTATACTCGGTCCTAAGAATTAGTAGTTTGAAAAGGTCTTTGTAAAACAAAATTCATAAAAGAAAGAAATGTTGAGGTGCCCTTGTTTCATTAAGAATTTTCCAACCTAAACGAAGAACGAAGATGTCTTTATCGTTGGTGAAACTTTTTAATAGCAGATCTTTTACGACCAAGCATTCTGCCAGACTTACCATTCAATTAGTCTTGAAATAGAGCTTCTCTATCTCAAAGATTTAACAAAAAATTTGCACGCCATGAACGTAAACTTTTAATAATCCTCCAACATCATGTACTTAAATTCTACTGAGTTTATGATCTCAGAACCATGGAATGTTCTGAAAGTATTTTTTTTTTGAGAAAAATGAAATTGTTCCATAAATTGCGTAGATATGTAGGTCTCAGTGAGTTCTTGCGATTGTTTTGAGTGGAAAAAATGGGCAACGATTATCCCCTCATTAGCATTCACTCATGCAAAGGAATTCTATCTAACCACTTTACTTATTTGAGGAGAGTTTGAAAAAATTAATGGGCCACGTGTTAACAGTATTTTCAAATCTAATTAAGAATTTTGACTGATGATCAAGAGACTTGTGTTTTTCTTCAAAGTTAACTGTGCCATCAAATGTACGAATCATGTGTAGTCGTCAACCGCTTTAAGTAACAAATATGGGTTGGGAGAATAATGGGTTAAAATAGCTTTGATAATTCAAAATTAAAATCATGAGCCAATGAAAATGTTTTTTATAATTTTAAGGCACAACAATGTTATTTATTTGACAATTATAGGCGTCGGATAAATATAAATTCCTGATAATAATACGTAGTCGAATTAAATATCAATAAATAACTCAGATCCTAACAGTACTGCCTTATTACCTTGAGAGCTAAATGGTATATCCTCAATAATAGTAACATGTATACAGCGATATCGGGTTTCCTATACTAATTTAAGATTTGTTAACTTGTTACTACCCGAAGAAAATGGCCGACCGAATATTGATAAAACTTTAGCTTAAATTCAACCCTTATTGTAAAACTCTAGATATCACTGCAAGAATTCCTGATTGTAACTGAGCCATATTCATCGCAAAAAAACATGAGATAGCGATTTGAGGACCAAAAGGATGAGTGTCCGGACAGCTTCAAAAGTCATCAGAAATGGATAGGAACAATTTATAAAATGAATAGAGCTATTATTATAGACGTTATATAAAGTCAATGGAGATTTCATTGAGGAGCTTAATGTCTGCACTATCCGAAGTTGGTGATTATTGAATGTCCTCTAGACTGGGGTAGGCTTCAGAGAACACAATGCACTACGAAAAACACATTCACGTTACAATTTAAATTGATGAGAATAATTTCAAGACTACTTAGTGGATGATTTTATAGAGAGATTTTTTAAAACTGCCTTTAGGCGTTTGTTTATCCCGTTCTAAAATGAAGTGAGCACCACGAGGCTAGCTGGAGAAAATTAATTTAGGCACTCATGATGTCTAACTTGAGGTAATTTAATCATGGATTGTGTTCAAACGGAGGTACTAGAGCGAATTAGTTACAACGACTATCGAGATAAGAAGGGCTCTGTTATACTGCTATCTCTACAACGGACTGAGCACTGCCCACCGAGAGAGTTGTCAGATGTGATGAGGTGTGGAATATGTATCCATTGCAGTCACTCGGGTTAGGTATAAGAGCGGAGCCATCCATGAAGTTGGGTTTGTGTTGTGAACAAGGTGACCGAATGCTTCGAGTTTGAATGTCTACGTATCAAAGCGTATGACACTATTCTTTGAGTCACAATTTCCCTCCAACGACGACTATGCATCTCTAAAATGAAAAAATTACTTGTTTTTCTTTCACTGTATTATTTTCTACGTACAACATGTTTCTACACGGCTTCAACGGTGTCCTCATCAGGTACATCTCATTCAGTACTAGGAAACTGCAACAATAGAGCTAGAGAAATCAGCTACTTTTCCCTTGTTAGACTCCACTTAGAATACGCTGCTAGTGCTTGGGATCCTCATGAGGTAGGCTTAAAAACAGAGTTAGAACGCGTGCAGAGAAGATCAGGAAGATAAGTGAAAGGCCGTTATGATAGTTTCGTTAGTGTAACTGACCTCATGCAAAAACTAGGATGGGAATCGCTATCATCCTGTCGATTGAAAATTAGCCTCAATCTTTTAAGTTAATTCAAAACCGATTTATTTGAAGAAAAAGTTTTCAATATCTTACGAACTCCAACATACTACGGTAGATCAGGTCATGAGAATAAAATAAGGGAAATATATTGTAGAACAGATTGGTTTAAAATTTCCTTTTTCCCACGATCGATAAGAGACCATAATGGCTGCGTTTACACTTAGAAGTAGGTTAGTTGACAAGTAGTGTAGCTGATTAATTCGTATACCCCTAATGCATGTTTCTAAATCTGCCGAGTAGTGCTAACACCATGTTTTGCATGTTCCCTGCATGACTCTTGTTAACGTAGTTACATTATAGAATAATTTTGGGGTTTCTATAGAAACTGTAGCATACCTATTATGTGGTGCATGTTGGTGAAAGTAAATTTCTTCAATGTAGTTCATGTTGGTGATAAATCACCCCCTGCAAAACACCCCTGCTGTGGCTAGCAGGGTAATAAGTAGATGTAGATGAACCTTATTGAAATGTCATAAGGTATTTGTCATAAGGTGTTTGGGGGAAGGTAGGAGGGGGAAGTAGAGGGTGGTGAGAAGGGAAATACCAGGGGAGGGATTAGGAATATCGTTTGGGCTAGGAATCTGAAAAAAAACCCGTATTATAACATGTAAATGTAGGGTGGGTTGACGTGGTAAAGTTCCTCGAGGGTTAGGGATTACGGCAGCGGTGGATGAGGCAGCATGTGGGGAGTGGGCTGGGAGGGTCAGTGGTTTCAGTTATTCCGTAAGGGATAGAGAGACTTCTAGGAGGAGGGGAAATTTTTCAAAAATGATGTCATTAAGTAAAAGACATTGCATGTTCCTTCTTATTTCCAGCTCCTCCTTCTTGTCCATCATTTTCCTCTTGCTGTTATATTTCCAGTATGAAGTCGTTATGGTTTTCTTCCCACAGTTGTTTAGCAAAATGGGGCTAGGATAGATTACATTTCCAGAAACACCTCTTACGTTATTCTATTCTTGTCTGGCAAGTGCGTCCTGTCCGCTCAACATACGCAGCACTACAATCTTTGCATTGAAATTTATATATCCCACTATCAAACGAAACGTACTGTGGATCTCATCATGCAATCAAGAAAACGCTGCGCGATTCCAAATTTTATATCAAAGACCAAGTGGGACTTTTATTTGGTCATTGTAATTACCTATCACTGATTTTCTACGGCCTGGAGCCATATTCAGTAAGAATTTCACACGGTTGATCCTCGGAAAATCCGTGGATATTACGTCAAAGCCCCGACAGGTCTCAACGTATATGGGGCCCTGTTTTCGAGACAGTGATGTCCAAATTTCGTCACAGCGGAGGCTCATGGACTCCAAGACCATCCGGGTCGTTCGATTCGATATATTCGCAGCTCTATCAATGTCGGTATTTGTAACTATTTTCACCTTACAGCCGCCATAAATATTCTCACTGAATATTTACCACCATTGCACAACTAAGAAACTTTGTGAATATGCGGCGCAAGCCATCAATTCGAACATATATGCAATGAGGAATCATCAAAAAGTTGATCATCCAATAAAATGCTTATAGAGAATAACTTTATAAAAAGGTAAGCACATTAATAGCGGACGTGTTTGCGTTACAAGGACCTGTATCGAAGGAAGAATACAATCGTTATTGGACGACCTTGCCGGGACGAAACAAAAAGATTCCACCCAGTGCCATATTCACTACGGCCACGGTATCTTCGTGCCTCGAATATGATACGTGACTGTCCCAAAAATTTCAAATGGGTTCATTCAAAAGTTGAGTTTCGTCGGGGGCAGTGGGGTCAAATCGATAAATTATTCCAGGTTCAACCTTGTCTACGTCTGCGTATACGTCTACGTAAAACCCTGCGAGTCACCATGAGGGTGTGTGGCAGGGGGTGAAGATCACCAAACATTCACTATTGCCAAGCAAGTAGGATATTTAAGGGAGACATGGTAGAGAACAGGGTCACATGCAGCTAGATGGTTAGTATCTACATAATAAGAAAGGGATTATTGGTTGTTATTACATGCATCATGCACTACTGATTACTCTAACTATATTTCACCTACCTATCCCTTTGCTACGCTGCCTATTGTTCTCTCTTATGGTACGCGGGAACAATTACATTTTAAATCTATCGGTACGACAATCTATCTCTCTAATCTTGTTAATATGATCAAACCTAGCATAAGTACGCAGGGGTTCTTAATATATATCTAACGTCATCTGTGAACAAAACGGTTTCGAAATTACTTAAAAGGTTTAATCTAAATTTTAACCTGCGTTCTGATAGTAATTCTCATCCTAGTTCTTCTATTTAACTCGTAACACTTATACAATTATCATAATGGCCTTTAACAAACCTAGCGGATCTCTTTTGCACGTGCTCTAATTCTTTCATCATACCTTCCTCGTACGGGTCCCATATACTAGCGGCATATTCTAAATGAGGCCTGACAAGTGTAAAATAGCTTTTTTCTCGTACTCTCTCATCGCATTTGCCTAGAACCCTTTTTACGAATCCTAATCTACGGTTTGCTACACTAGTTGTTTCCCTGATGTGTCTCGTCCTTCAAAATTGGACGTCTCTATGTCCGCAGTTCAAATTATATTTTGTCTTTGCACATAATTATTTCTAATTCTTGAAGTCATTCCTCCTTTAGAATAATTATTCTTTAATAGCTTTTGCAATGCTGTATGATTGATTGTTTTATGTGACGAAAACGTAAGCCCGTTCTTTTTGACTTCTCTATCCCATGCTCAAATGTCCAGTAATTGTCTCATTTCCAAATTTTACTGGTTCAAATTTTCTGTAACTTACTCTCAAGATGTAGTTAAAGCCTCTCATAAGTGTATTTCCTAGCACTACTAACTAGGAAGCAGTATGTATAAGAATTTGTGTGGAGTGTGGCAGTTAATGGATCGAAAGTATGGATCATTAGAAAATCATACCACAACAAATTAGAAGCCTTCAAAGCCTGGAGCAGAATGAGGATGCTGATGATAAAATAGACGTACAAACTAAGAAATGATAATGTTTGCAAAAGAGTAGAAGAGATATGGACCATGTGGAACATCATACAGAAAAGAAGAACAAGATACACAACCTGAGACACATTGGGTTATTGAAGAACATTACAGAAGGTAAAAAAATTAGAGGGATAAGTCCCCAGAAGAAGACTCTGGAATGAGTTCATGGACCAAATAAAGATTAAAGTACGTAATAGGGTACCAGGGGGTAAGGGAACTAGCATTAGATTGAGAAGGGTGGAGGGCTGCAGTCAACCAATCTAAGGATTTAATGGCCAATGAATAATGAATGAAAGGGTATATCTGTCCCTTTTTGTCATTTCCCAAGATTTGACTTCTTTTGTTCTTATCGCTTTTCTGTGGATGATACTTTAGCGTTGTCATATCTGAGTCCTTCTGTAATTAATTTGTGCCATAAAATTTAGTTTATGATGTGCTTGTCATTCTTTCCTTGCTGGCACCTTTTTCATCATTGCTGCTTCCTTGTTCGTTCATTACAAATATATAAATGTAGCTATTTTAAGGACATGTTATATTTATACAATAAAAGTGATATAGAACAATAGTTTTTGCTGTTGCTTCTGTATTATCATCTTCTATTTCTCTCCTGGATTAGCCTTTAAGCCTGTTCCAGTTCTACAATACCATTCCATCCTCGGTCTTCCGACACTACTTCTCCCGGGCTTATACTCCTAAGCCTGCTTTGAAAATCTTTCCTAAGGCATTCGAAGTGCATGTTACCTCCGACTACTTTTGTGCTATACTAACTTGGTTATTGTATCAAAAGTAATGCAGTTGGCTTAATATGGCATTCTGTTAAATCTGTTTCATTTATAATTTTAAAATGTCTTTAACTAATCAATGTTGTTCACTTGTTTATTATGAAAAATTATACATTTACTGAGGTAGTTGTGATTTATGAGTAAAGTTTTAATTGTGATTTGTGAATATTTATGTGTTTCAATTACTTTTTATGTTTTTCGTCGATATTTTAAATGATTTATGATGGATACATGTTGTGTTTTGATTTAAAAAAAAATCGTACTTTTGTTTACTCTTGTATACATTTGTTTCATTAAAAAAAGTTTGTACTCTTGCTTATTGCGTCTTTGAGTAATTTATATGATTTTATTATATTTTAGGTTATTAGCAACTTTTATAATGTTTTTAACTGATTAATGCTGTGAATATATTTGTTCATTTATAACAGCACCCGCTGACAAGCCATTGGATTAGCAGGACTATACTTGTAACTATATTGAGAATAAAATTTAAAAAAATATAATAACGTATCTGTTATAGGCGGAGCTCCCACTTCTCTCACGGATGTATTTCTTATATTTTCTAACCTAGTACATCCCTGCACAGATCAAAGATATACAATTTCAGATGTTAATATTCGCCAAATATGTATTAGTTTGGCTGATCGACATTATTAGCCATTCAACATAGCAGGAACAGCTCTTTCTTGATACATTTTATCTGGGTTCCTTTTTTGGTTTTGCCGTTAAAATTAAATCGTACCATCCCACAAATCCTCTGGAAAATGTTTATTTCATTTTCGAGGTCAGAATTATCATTGTTGATGATTTCAAACAGTAGTATACACTCAGTTGTTTAAACTTTGAATGAACAGTAAGAAATTATAATTAATAAAGTACGGTCGCACCTTAAATTCGGCCTTATTTTTTGAATTAATATAAAATAACTTTGTCATCAAACTTTACTCAAATGAATGTGAGGAAAATAACAAAAAACACCGTCACCTTCGCGTCACCGCTCATTTGCATGCGTTAAAAGCACAGAAATGTGAAATCCTGAACTTCCTTGGACACTGAAAAAACCCGCTTTCTTTCGCAGAAAATGTACGGAGGTGAGGTGAGGGTTTTATGGCCGAGTCTCACATACATATTACGCACTCGAGCCGCAGTCTGGCTGAAAATTTAGGGGAGGGAAGGAAGGAAGTGGACGTAGGAAAAACGTCTTCCTACTTACCCTGAATCCGTACCAAACCCTTTCGCCCAAAGGGAACCAGCGCGCAATAATAAATCCCTACTTTTTACTATAAAATGTATTGTGGCGGGGGGCAGGCTTCAGTGGTTATGACGCTGCCATCACTGCAGATGGGAAAGGATGAAAGGACTTGCTGGATATGGGACCGTGGGGGGGATGGGAGGGCGGATGGGGAGGAAACCATGGAGAAATGGACGGGAGGGTGGGGTCGGAGGAAGCGGGGGGAGGGAAACGGTGGGAGGGTGGCAGCTTGGGGTGATGGAGGGGTGGGTGGGTGGAGGAAAGAGGGAATTGTGGGAAGGGCATCGGCTCAGCGATGCGGAGAGGGGAGAGAACAAAGAATCCTGGAACGGCTGTCAAATTTAGCAGAGTGCTCTCCGAGCCGGGGAGACTGAAAAACGCGGACCTTCCCTTTCATTTGTTTTCAACGCCCTTTCTCCCCCTTCTTCCACACCCCCTCCTTCCCCCAGCCTCTTCACTACTTCCCCTCCTCCCATTCTTCTCTCCCCTCCTTTTCTTCCCTCCTACTTCCCCTCTTCCCCCACACCGTGTTAATACACATATTTCGCGCGCGCATGCTTGCTAACATGGCCGGGCCGCGCCGGCGTTCATATTTCGTTTCACAGTTCGCGACCTAGAGCCATGTCGAACTTGAGGACATCCATTCTGCAGATTGTTGAAAAACATGAGACAGCATGCTCCAAAATTCTATATTTATTCCTTGCATCTAATAAAAGCACATATTAGAAATTTGTACTATTTTCCAAGATTATATTAATTCTATTTTAAAACTTTTTCCGACAAACTCAAATATAATGAATATATATGCACATATGTGTCATACACTTTTAACAATAATTTAATTTTTTAGGTTGGATATCCGTTTTAAAAAAGGTAACTCAATGGTCTTAAGTCACTACTCTATCGTATCTATGCTTTATGTATATTTCCACTTTAGAGATCAATTCCTAATAGGAAATTTGTCCTTCTTATGGTCATTATTTTTTTTCCGTATGTTTAAACCCTATGGTTTTCTATGTGGTCCTGTACGATGCAAAAAAATAGATAATGAATAAGAAGGAAGAAAAAAAATTACCGTTTTTGAAAACGCAATCCATAGAAAAGTTGGTGAAATGGTGAGATGTAATATAGGAGTGTAGGAGTGGAGCTCAGTTTTTATTGTTGTCGCTTATTGTGCACAGAAATAACGAGTTTCTGTACCTATATGTTCGGCAGTGTATCTCACTTATTTTGTCACATTTGTCAGTCCTAGAGATGTAGTGAGGAGTCATGATAATATTCTCTGTGTCGCTCTGAAACACACCAGTTCTGAATTTCTCAAGCAACCTAAGCCTAGCGTGTAGCCTCCGAGTCTCTAGGGGCTCCCACCTCAATCTCTCTAAAAGTTGTGAGATACTATTTGTACGCTCGTAGCATTTTTTATGAAGCGCGCTGCTTTTCTTTGTATTTAATTAATTTTTTGGTTAAATCTTTATGACCAGGGTCCCAAATACTCGCGGCGTATTCGAGATGTGGCCTAACCAGAGCGGACTAGCATCTCTCTTTGACTTTTTCCTTCAAGGACGTTCCTATTATACGTTTTAGCAAACTGGTTTCTTTAATGCTCTGCCACATATATTTTGTATGTATTATCCCCACGATATATCAGAAGTTAAGGTAATTCCAAGATATTTTACTGTATTTCAAGTTTTTATGTTTACTACTCCCAAACTATAGATATTACAAGGACCATGACATAGTGGCATGCGCTAAAACGAAAAGAACGAGATGGGCTGGCCACTTGAAGTGAAGTGGGCAAGGTACACTACAGGAGGAGGTAGGCCTGGGAAGATCAGAGGGAAGAAGACCTCATTGAAGACCGAGGCGAAGATGGAGGGATGAAGTGACGTCAGATGACAATCGGCTGGTGGGAACAGTCGAGGAAGCAGCAGAAAGAGAGGGATGGAGATCATTTTTGGGTGAGGGCAAATCTCATCTTGAGAACACATGGCTATGGGAGTAAGTAAGTAGGTATGAAGTTAACAGTTACGGGCGAGATATTGTGGAACTATATTATCAAAATGAAGAGCACTAGATGTTGTACAGTCCACAATTTTGAAAACTGAACACTTCACAACACGTTTTTGGCACTTTATTAGACATAATCAGTACACTGTACTTGTAAAGTTTTCTGTATTTTAAATAGTGGAAGGTACAATATCTGGTGCCATTTATATTAGTAGGTACGTATGTTTAAACCTTACATACGTTCCATAAATTTTAGTCGGATACTAAGCAGCAATACCTCTCCATCACGTTATTATCATTTTCCGTATTACGACCTCACCGTATTACGTATTCCGTATTACGGCATTACCATCACTGAAGACATGTCATGAGGGAAACAGATCAGGGAAATAACTAGTGTAGTAAACCGTAGCTTAGGATTCGTAAAAAGGGTTCTAGGCAAATGGGATGAGAGAGTACGAGAAAGAAGCTATTTTACACGTGTCAGGCCTCATTTAGAATATGCCGCTAGTATATGGGATGTGTACGAGGAAGGTTTGATAAAAGAATTAGAGCGTGTGCAAAGGAGATTCGCTAGGTTTGTTAAAGGCCGTTATGATAATTGTATAAGTGTTACGAGTTTAATAGAAGAGCTAGGATGGGAATTACTATCAGTACGCAGGTTAAAATTTAGGTTAAACCTTTTAAGTAATTTCGACACCGATTTGTTCACAGATGACGTTAGATATATATTGAGAACCCCTGCGGATTATGCTAGGTTTGATCAGATTTACAAGATTAGAGAGATAGATTGTCGTACCGATAGATTTAAAATGTCATTTTTCCCGCGCACCATAAAAGAGAACAATAGGCCGCGTAGCAAAGGGATATGTAGGTGAAATACAGTTAGAGTAGTTTGTAGTGCATGATGCATGTAATAACAACCAATAATTCTTTTCATATTATGTAGATAATAACCATCTAGCTGCATGTGACCCTGTTCTCTAGCATATCTCCCTTAAATATCCTACTTGCTTGGCAGTAGTGCATGTTTGGTGAGCTTCACCCCCTGCCACGCACTCTCGTGGTGGCTCGCAGGGTATTACGTAGACGTAGACCTGATTTGCAATCGCTCTGCGCGCGTAATCACAACCACGAAATATTTTTAAAAGAGAACCTTGCAGGTAAAAGGCATATGATTTTATATATTAACTCAACATTACAGAGCCTTTAAAAATTAGACGAGCATCCAATGGAACTTCTTTTGTGATACCCTCATGAGATCCGAATATACGGAAAATTTTCACCACTTTCAGCATTCAAGCCGGAGGTTATGAAGCCAGTTCTATCAGTTTTATTCTTTGGTCTTCTAACCTATATCTCAGATCATTTTCAAAACTAATGGTTCGTGGTTTGGATGAAAATGGAAAAATGATGGTGGAGGGAAATCCAGCTTCGGCGCCAGCCAGCTCTGAAGGAATGAGGCCGCAATCTACAGTCCAGCGGAAAAAAGTGGCGTAGATACGAATTTTTCATGGGGAGTAGAACGTTATTTTATGAACCGATAGCCAATATCTCAGGAATGTTAAAATGTTCCATCAAATATTTGTAATGTCCAATTGTGAAATGCATTGGGTACTCTATCCAAATAGAAATTTTTATGGCGGAAAACAAAAAAAAAATGGTGATAACACTACAGGGGTATGTCACTCTCAAGTGTTTAAACACATAATTGTGTTTTAAAATTTATAAAATGCTCACATATAGTTGATAATTTCGCTAACGAAGACCTCTCTGAAAGAAAGTTCTAGCAAATTTTTACATGCATACTCTACTGATTGGACATGTCGTTCAACACAATTTGACTGTAAACCATCATATCTGCCGCACCTGTATAGCTGGCAGTCAATAAGTGATGATCTGTATTTTTGTAGAAAATACAAATAACAGTCATTGATGTAATGCCAAATGTAATGTAGTGCCATATACGGCCGAGAATATAGCCAACACAATCGATTTTTTAAGGATTCAATTATTATGGCTGCTCATTGATATAAAACAAATAGGTTTTACACCTTAAAGAACTTCAGGAGTAAAGTAATTGTCATTTATCCCTGACATACAGGGAAAAATATTATCTGGTCAAGCGGGGAGACGTACTCTCTGATTTTCTCCGACCCTACGCCGCTAACTTTGTGACTCGAAGTGCCCTTCACAATTATCCAAGCAGACATCAGGATTCAGCCAAAAAAATCTCCACTATCCTCAGAATTTGAACCGTGGATCAGTGGATGAGAAGCCCATGCTTCATCTACGACAACCTAATACTGGGAAGTGTACAAATTGGGAGTCAGTTAAAAGTAAAGCAACGACGCTACGCTCTCTACTCCACCACTCAGTGCGTTGCATTAGCAAAAATTATTGGGACCATAAATTATATCCGTACGCATAGTGGCGTTTTCATCAATGGTTTTAATGTTTTATATTAAAGGAAACTTAATTTTGCGATGATTATGTATTTAAATCAAAACTGTGTTATCATCGAATCCAGCGTACTTACGAGATGGGTGATAAATTCAGATTCCTTTATTTTCCATTTTACGATCGCCAAAGAAAATTCATTTAGCCAGTGCGTCCTTTTCGGCTTTAAAAAAGCCATTTCATGAGACACAAGTTTTTATACATGCATAACATTTTAAGAATCCTCGAATCCACATTTCTCTTTCTTTCCCAAAACATACTAATCTAACTCAACGTCCTTCCAGAATGATTCATGAACCACTTACTGACTTCCATTGTATTCACTGGCAGACGTTTGGGAGAGAGGTTTCTTTGCTTGCGAATAAAGCATTGCTGAAGTATTCCCATTGTATGCAAAAAAATAATCTGTTAAAGCAAGCCGTCGATTCAAACCATCGGTAACTTGTTTAACGTCGATCTTAATTTTTTTTTGCCTTAAGTAAAGGAACAAGTCAAATAAAATATCGACAAATTCCATTGGAATAACTGTCAATGTCTACAGCTGGTAAAAGTGTAGAAAGTGCGGAAATTATTTACATTTTAGTCAGAGAGAGTTTTGAATTGAGGAGTGTATTTCGGGCTTCTCACATAATTGTAATGTAGTTCAGCTCCTAAGACTATCACCAACCTGAGGATGATTGACTGAAATAGGATTCTCTGAATTCAAATATTTTCAAAGCAAAATACAAGTGGTGAGGCTGAAGCTCGCGTTTTTCTCTCAAAAAATAACTTTATGGAGTGGTTTTCCAGCCATTCTCGATCAAAAGCCATTGTTTGTTTTCAAGTAGTTTTGCTACATTCAAAATCCTTAGCTTCGTTCGCGAAACGATCTCAGTAGCCATTTGCATGACATGGACTTCCAGTTTCTATGGGCATGAGATACTTGATAGATTGCAACAGTGTTGAAGGAACAAAACCATAAAATAAAACAAAAAATATGATAAAAACTAGGTTTACAAAAAATGTGAAAGAAATAATTCGCACTTGTCATAAAAGATAATGTGGACGAATGTATCTGAGCAATAGTGAATAATGAGGTGAACAGCCATACAAAATTTAAGTCTACTGATGCTTCCCATCAAGTTGCCTACAAAACATTTCATTATTTAAGGGTAGATATAATTACAAATTTTGATAGGAAGTGTGGAGGACTGTAGTCAACCAATCTTAGGATTGAACGACCAATGATGATGACAATTACGAATACAGAGAGAATAATAGATCAAGAATACAGATTAAATATCATATGAATACTTTGATTTTTCTTGAAATCTATTTAAATGCCCACTCGAAAGACAATCGGAGGAAAATCTTTCTAAATGTATTAATTTTGTAGCGTGTCAGTCATTCTGTATCCGTTTTGTTTCTTTCTCTGTCAATTTTTGAGCTGGAAGAGTGAGGTTTGGTGCGGCGAATGTGGAATCTCTGTCTTCATGAATTCGTAGTGCTTTTGGATTTTTATATCTTGGGCATGTGGCAGGGGGTGTTAGGTCACCAGCCGTGCAAAGGTATAAGTAATTTGGAGATGAAATGGAGACATGAATTAAAAGGAGTGTATTTAGTTAGATTGAATAAAATCCAAAAGAGCGGCTGCTTGGGCGTGTGGCAGGGGGTGTTACGTTACTATCCGTGCAAAGGTATAAGTTATATTTTTGGGTTGTAGTTGCAACAATCAGATGCTGGGAGAAAGGCCTAAAGGGAGAGTGGAAGAGTTTAAAGGTTGCAAAAAAGAAATCCACAGTGCACTCCTATTCAAATGGCTTTAAAAACAACAAAGGAGAACAGTGAATTAAAAAAAAACATTTTCACCAAGGAGCTATCATTAGACTAGGACACTTACTCCTTGCGGGTACACACCCCTGCTCACGGAGTAATCAGGCTAGGTGCCTGCTAGTTAGTAATTAAAAGACAAGAAGGTACAATCCTCAACTCTGCTCGCACCATAATTGGCATAATGGTGTCAAAGTCTGAAATATTCAATAGCTCTTGGCCAAGGGAGATTTCCCCCTAGGAAACAACGGGAGATATTGAAATATTTGGACCACTATTCATCGGGATGTAAGTAAATATATTATAAAACCGTAAAATTTATGTTTGCTATAATGTATTCCCTGTTGTTTAATAAATTATCGAATGTGACAGATAAAAATAGAATTTTTAAGTATTGAATTACATTATTTGCGGAAATTAATCAATATTTCATCATGTGTATTTGGAAGGAGGAATGATATTTAAAACTACAATGATCGGATGAACAGTGTTAAAGATGTTGAGAATCAATAATCTCATTACTACGTCGCATAAACATAGATGTCCTTAAAACGCACAAGCTCTGGTTGGCTTGCTGGGTATTACGTAGATGTAGATGCCTGCGTTCAAACTGGCCCATGCACGCATATCACGCACATGCATAAAAAAACCTACGTCTCTAGCCGACCGTTCGGTAACGAATGACATGAAGTCCGTGGCTGCCATATTTCACACTTGATAATCTTAAGCTAGAGGACAATGATCTGCTCATGATTGAAAATTGGCAACGTTGGGTGCAATACCTATCCTATTTCTCCATCGCTCGCAAAGTTACATGATAAGTGTCCTCGGATCACTGGGAGTCGATTACGTAAGAACGCGTATAAGCATTGGAGTATGATATCACCGACCGCTTTAGTCTGCCCTCGATAGGGTATGGATGAAACGAGAGAGGCCCAAATGTCTATTCCCTAATGCCCCTGTCTGACCTCGGTCGTCGTGAGGAGATGAAACCTTTTGTTCCCTTTCTTTTTCATTCCGTGGCTCTTCTCAACCGGAAAAGTGTTCACCGCTCGCAGTGGAATGGCAAGTGCTGACTTTGGAGTCAACGTGTACTCCAATGGGTATGTGCGATCAACGGTGAAGCTGACCCACTGAATAATGAAATCAGAATGTTTCACTATTCTGGCAACTACAAAAGTCCGATGTGCGAATAATTTAAGCAATAATCAATTGGCAAATTAATATAAATAAAATTAGTTAGAGCGCGATATCATTTTTCCCATAAATCAATGAATTATGAATGCATCATAAAAAATATCCCTTCCTTCCACAGATACGAAAACATCAGCCCCTTACCACGTGATTTTTTGATATATTTGCCAAAAGGTAGCAGCAATTTTTCATTGAATATGTTACGCATATGACCTCCACATATTCTTCATTAAAATGTTGGAATTTTTTACTCATAGACCTCATCATAAAATGAACCGTGTCGCTTGTATTTTTATTAAACCTCCATTGATTTTAATTCCCTTTACTTTATGTAGGATAAATAACAAAAAAAACTGACGAACAGAAAAAGTCATGCCCTGAGTGGTGATTATACCACCCAGACGGGATACGAACCCGCGACCCTCGGGTTAGCAGGCGAGTACTTCACCAAATAATTAAGTAATTGATGTTTTAGTTATTTCTCTAATGATAGGACTACAAACCCGGCAACAGTATGTGAAAACATTCGTGTGGAGCGTAGCACTCTATGGATCGGAAGCATGGACCATTGGAAAAGCTGAACAGAACAGACTAGAAGCCTTCAAAACCTGGTACTGGAAGAGGATTCTTAAGATAAAACGAACTAACAAAATAAAAAGTGATAGAGTGTACGGAATAGTGGAAGAGGAAAGGCAATATAGAATACCATATAAAAAAGAAGAACGAGATGGATTGGACACAACCTAACACACAATGGGCTTGTGAAGGACCTATCGAAGGAAAAATAGAGGGAAAAGTCCACACAGGAAGACCCAGGAATATGTTCATGGACCACATAAAGAGGAAATTACATAGAAAGAGATACCAGGAGGTAAAGGACTTAACATTAAAGAGGGAAGGGTGAAGGGCTGCAGTCAACCACTCGTAGGAATGAACGACCATTGAATGAACCTGATGATGACGCCCATGAGACAAAATACGTCGCCTTTCAAATGAAGTTGACAGTTTCGAGCAAGATGCTGTGGAACTGCTTAATCAAGAATGAAAAATACTCGATATTGTACCGTCCACTTCTATAATTCTCAACATAATTAAACATGTTTCGGCTCTTTATTAGGCCATCTTCAGGTACAGCGTAAAACTCCACTTTTGTAGAGGGTATTTATACACTATTCTCAGCGGAAGGGGGGGAGGGAAGAGGAAAGGGAGGGTTTGCGGTTGCGATTTTTCGGTATTGAGGCGGAATGGGAGGGGGGGAGAGAAAGAGGAGGAAGTGGGATCATAATAGTGGGTTGGTTAGGTCATCCCAACGCCGCTCGTCAAGTGTGTGTGGGAAGGAACGTTCAATAGCGGGGTGAGTGAGTTGGTTGAGGGATGATTATGAGGGGGGAGGGGTGTCATGGTTTGGGTTCCGGTCAAAAAGGTTGACCTTCATTTCTTTCCCACTGTTCTCTGGAATTTCACACTGTATCTGAAGACGGCCAAATAATGTGCCGAAATAAGTGTAGCAAAGTTGAGAATTGAAAAAGTGGACACTACTACAACCAGCTTTTTTCATTAGGTCCTATTTCAAATTAACCGGTTATATATTGTATTAATCAGTGACTATACATACATAATTGAATTTTTATTAACAATGTTTTCATTAATTTGGAATACTACACAAATTGAACCGTAAAAATAAAAAAAAATAATATTCCTTAGCAGGGTACAAAAGATAAGGCGATCGAGAATTTTAAACATCTCATTGTAGAATAAATGATGAAAGTTCTGAGGTTACGGGAGACCCTAGTCCTTAGTTGTCTCAGTAAACACGTGTCCTTTCGTGGTTCAGGAAAGTGGAATAGAACACGCATCAGAACGAATGGGTATCTGTCGGAAGCGGGTCCAAACCGAACAAGCGGACGACGTGTCTCCATAAGAAAGAAGAAGAAAATAAGGGGTTAGGGCACTTTGAGGGAGAGAGAGATTTCCAACTTGTACCCTTTTCCCGATCGATATATGAAGGCGCCGATTCGGGTCAAAGTCCTGCGAGACTTCGGCATGAGATGGGAGATTACGATTCGGGGAATATGGAAGGGGGGAAGAGAAAGAGAGAAGGTGGGGTACACAGTAGAGGTTGGAAAGAACACGTAGAGAGGGAGTAATCTAAAATAAATAGATAACCAAACGAGAGTATACTTTATCCCTCTTTATAGGGGAACCTACGAAATTTTAAAATCTTCCGCCCACATAAGTACCTAAAATAGCAGATTCTAAAATAATTTCCAAAACCATTAATTTTGCAGTTTATAAAATATATTTCCACGTGCAGATTTACAACAGAACCTAGATAAGAGATATTATTCGTTTTCGGCTCCCTTTGAGTGGAATTCCAAATATGATAAAAATATTAATAAATTAATTATTTCTGCAATTACACTTATTTTGTATACTATTCAGTATTTAAAATGGGAACATACGGGACTTTAAAATTTCTCGACCGCCGACGTAAGTATCTAAAATAATTAGGTTAGCTACTTACGTCGGCAATCACAATCGATTCTCAAACAACTCCCGAAAACTGTTAATTATGCAATTAATATAATAGTTTTCCAGACGTAGAATTATAATAGCCACACCTCAAATACTCCGCGAAAATTGGGACCCTGATCATGAAGATTTAAACAAAAAAATTAATAAAATACAAAGAAAAGCTGCACGCTTCGTTAAAAACTGCTAGGAGCGTACGTATTGTGTCTCACAACCTTGAGGGGAATTGACGTAGGAGCCCCTAAAAACTCGGAGGCTACACGCTAGGCTTAGCTTGCTGATAAATTCAGAACTGGTGTTTCAGAAAGACACAGAGGATACTATCATGACTCCTCACTACATCTCTAGGTCTGACAGAAGCGATAAAACGATAGGGATACATTGCCGAACATACAGGTACAAAAACTCTTTCCTTTCGCGCACAATTGGCAACCACTATAAAAACTAAGCTCCACTACATACTCTCCATTAATACCCGTCATCATTTCACCTCCCAAATTATTACATCTTTGCCCGGCTAGTATCCTAACAAGCCCTGCCGCACGCTCATGAGGTGGCTCGCAGGGTAGTATGTAGCTGTAGAAAATTGAAGTTTTGAAATTTAAAAGAGATTTGATATTATTCATCTCCCTTCGAGTGGGATTCCAAATATGTAAAATGTATTAATATAGAACTATTTACTCATTGCCACTGATTACCTTAACATACGACCAGTTGATTTCATACGTGACATATTTGTCTCATGGGTGCCATCTAGAGATATACCACTATATAAAAAATGGACATTTTTCTATTTGATTAAAACTACCGTACCATTAATGTGAAAAATTTCGAGAAGTTCGCGACAGGCTAGGCATCAGCGGAAACCTAGAACACACATTAGGAAATAACCCTGATCCCCTCAGCCGTTTCATATCATTTTTGAAGGAAACAGAACTATTTCATAAAACATAATGTAATACATACCTTTAAGCTATAATACTGAATGAGCAAGGTAGTAAATGACCTCTTCTAGCAACACAACTGAAATAAAAACCTGCTACTACTACATTAGGAAATAAGGAAATTAGAAATGAATAGGTCAGTCAGTCTTTAGCTAAGGTTTTAGATGCGATTGATGATTGGTGTGATACTTGGCAGCTAGAATAAAATTAGAAGAAATACGCGATAATGAACTTTTGGAAAAAGAATGGCTTTCCCCGGAATAATTATTGTATCAAAGAAAAGGAAATATCTAACGTAGAATCGATTAAATACTTAGGCGTCACCATCACTGAAGAAATGTCATGGGGGAAACACATCAGGAAAATAACTAGTAAACCGTAGATTAGGATTCGTAAAAGGGGTTCTAGGCAAATGCGATGAGAGAGTACGAGAAAAAAGCTATTTTACACTTGTCAGGCCTCATTTAGAATATGCCGCTAGTATATGGGATCCGTACGACGAAGGTATGATTAAAGAATTAGAGCGTGTGCAAAGGAGATCCGCTAGGTTTGTTGAAGGCCGTTATGATAATTGTATAAGTGTTACGAGTTTAATAGAAGAACTAGGATGGAAATTACTATCAGAACGCAGGTTAACATTTAGGTTAAACCTTTGAAGTAAATTCGAAACCGATTTGTTCACAGATGACGCTAGATATATATTGAGAACTCCTGCGTATTATGCTAGGTTTCATCATATTAACAAGATTAGAGAGATAGATTGTCGTACTGATAGATTTAAGAAAGAAGCTATTTTACACTTGTCAGGCCTCATTAAGAATATGCCGCTAGTATATGGGATCCGTACGAGGAAGGTATGATGAAAACATTTGAGCACGTGCAAAAGAGATCGGATAGGTTTGTTAAAGGCCGTTATGATAATTGTATAAGTGTTACGAGTTTAATAGAAGAACTAGGATGGGAATTACTATCAGAACGCAGGTTTTAAGTAAAGTAAGTTTTAAGTAAATTCGAAACCGATTTGTTCACAGATGACGTTAGATATATATTGAGAACCCCTGCGTACTTATGCTAGGTTTGATCATATTAACAAGATTAGAGAGATAGATTGTCGTACTGATAGATTTAAAATGTCATTTTTCCCGCGTACCATAAGAGAGAACAATAGGCAGCGTAGCAAAGGGATAGTTTGGTGAAATAGAGTTAGAGTAATCAGTAGTGCATGATGCATGTAATAGCAACCAATAATCCCTTTCTTATTATGTAGATACTAACCATCTAGCTGCATGTGACCCCATTATCTAGCATGTCTCCATTAAATATCCTAGTTGTATGTCAATAGTGCATGTTTGGTGATCTTCACCCCCTGTCACACACCCTCGTGGTGGCTCGCAGGGTATTACGTAGATGTAGACGTAGGCATTAAATGTATTAGGAAAGATTTACATATTCATTAAATTCCTTTTCAATATAACCAATTTCCTTATGTTTTTACCAATTATGCAACGTAGTGAAATTTGGTTTAATTTTCAGTTTAATTCAATGCAACCGTACTATTTTATGGTAACCTTCTATTCTAAACGGTATTAACTTCACTAATAGCCTTCTACTTCCGACCCACCGAACCACTACATTTCACAAGTCGTTTGTCGTAGCCGCCTCACAACTCTGGAATTCTATTCCAATTGATTTGAGAACATCTCTTTTGTTGGCAAACTTTCAATCCAAATTGTATGAAGTTTTGATTAATGAATGTTTTCCAGAACTTTTTAGCCTGTTCAGTATTAAATTCTGATTACCAATATTTTTCCTATTTTTCCTAGACAAAAATTGTTTTTCTTTTCTCATGGTCAATTCATGTTTTTTAATTACCTTGTATCATAATTATCTATAGCTATCTCTGAATTCAACTATATCACTTGTACATTTATTGTCTTTCACTGAGAGAGTTGTTCACAACTTTTAAACAAGTCTTCTAACTTATCAATGTTGGTATGTGTTTATTATGAAAAATTGTACATGCCCTTAGGTAGTTATTATTTAATAGTACACTTTAATTGCTTTGTAAATATTTATGTTTTTCAATTACATTTTAGGCTTTACTGCAATATTTTTAATGTTTTCTGATGGATCAATGTTGTATTTCATTTTTTAAAAATCATTTTTACTTTGGTTTACATTTGTTTAATTTATTTATTTAAAATAAATTTTGTATTTATGTTATTTGATTTAAGTTTTTAATTACGTATTCCTGTATATTTATGTTTATATAACATTTAAGCTTTTAGCAATTTTTTTGTTTTCTGACTTACCATTATTGTGAACTTGTTAAATTAAAAACAGCACCTGCTCACAAGCCATAGGCTTAGCAGGACTATACCTGTTATTATATTGAGAATCTATTGCATATATTTTAGATTTTGAATTTTATCGTTAAAATATTCAATTAATTAAAAAAATATACGAAAACGTATTGTAAAATTGATGTAATGCAAAAATAATTGAATTAATAGTAAAAATTATAAATAAAAGTAAATATAAATATGTATGTATGTAAATATGTATAAATATAAATATGTATAAGTAAATATATGTAAAAATAAAATATAAGTAAAAATAATAAAAAAGATTCTGTTTTCTCTTTCTATGCTATTAAGCTCCATTCATTTTCTGATTTCAACTAAATCATTGGTTAATTTGTTAATTACCTCGCTGCTATTTCATTGCATCATTATTGTTGCTCTAAAGGACCTGTCCCAGAGTATAATAAAGGTTTATTCTCTTCTATTCTATTTTTTGCAAATATATAGGATAATTCCTATAGAGGTATCTCAGTTCCTTTCATGGAGAGGTTAGCGGTAGAGGAATTATAAGGTGAAATTTTCGTGGTGGGTGCGCTTATGGGGGAGAAGATATTATTGGCACCATTGGTGCGGGACTGGAAGCGACAGATTATGGAGGGGGAGGGGCGAGGGGAAGAAAGAGAGGGGTATAAGGCGTGAGATAAGCGCGCGAAACAGCTGAAGGCTGATTAGCGTGATTGATGAAGTGGGCCCCCCGTTTAGGGTGCCGGCGCTTCTGCCTTTCGGTGGGGAGATGCCGCTGCGCCGGAGAATGAGAAATGTTCGTGAAGATAGCAATGGCGGAGGAGGAAGTAACGACGCGAGTAGGCGGACTGAAATAGAAAAATGTTGTTGAGATTTTCGATCCAGATTCGTTCAATGCCTAGAGGTAGGTCCACATTCAACTATCTATTTGTCTCTTGTTATGTCACTCCTAAACTACTCATACGTTAATTTTTTAAGAGTGGCAAACCGTGACTGCCAAATGAACTTGGCCGTCGAAGTACGTTAAACTAAAACACTCCTACAAGTACTACTACAAAGGTTTCCCGCTAGTAGTAGCAAAGCGTAGATTAGGATTCGTAAAAAGTATTCTAGGCAAATGCGATGAGAGAGTACGAGAAAGAAGCTATTTTACACTTGTCAGGCCTTATTTAGAATATGCCGCTAGTATATCGGATCCGTATGAGGAACGTTTGATAAAAGAATTCGAGCGTGTGCAAAGGAGATCCGCTAGGTTTATTAAAGGCCGTTATGATAATTGTATAAGTGTTACGAGTTTAATGGAAGAACTAGGATGGGAATTACTATCAGAACGCAGGTTATCATTTATGTTAAACCTTTTGAGTAAATTCGAAACCAATTTGTTCACAGATGACGTTAGACATTTATTGAGAACCTCTGCGTATTATGCTAGGTTTGATCATATTATAGAATAGATAAATAATAGATAAATTTATTGCTCCTCATTGAAATACAAGTGCAAATCTCGTAAGTAAATAAATTGGAGCTTTAGGCAGCCTAAAAGGTACAAGCACCTGTATCGAGGCTGCCCTCCGTAAATAAATACATGCCATTGCTGGGTAATGTAATACATTAAAAAGCTAAATTTCTCCGAACACATGTACAAATAAGAACCATATCATTTTTGCCAATTTGTTAACAAACAAAAATACACGCTTCTTTTTTACAATACACCAAGCTATATTTTATAAACACTTAACATGGTTAGTTACAATTTGGAACATAATACGAATTACCAATCTAATACAAAACTTCGATTTTATTTATGGATAGTATCCATTCCTTAAGCAGCCTTAGATTTTTCTTTTGATTTTTGAAATTTTAAAATACACTGGTATATCATTTAATATTTAGGGTCCTAAGTAAACAAAGGACCTCTTAAATAATGTTAAGTTTGGTTTTAGAGTAATTGCACATCGCTTCCTTCTTAAATGGTATTCATCACTACCGGTACTAGCGGGATTGTCCTACCGATAGATTAAAAATGTCATTTTTCCCGCGTACCATAAGAGAGAACAATAGGCAGCGTAGCAAAGGGATAGGTAGGTGAAATATAGTTAGAGTAGTCTGTAGTGCATGATGCATGTAATAGCAACCAATGATCCCTTTCTTATTATGTAGATACTAACCATCTAGCTGCATGTGACCCCATTATCTAGCATGTCTACCTTAAATATCCTACTTGCGTGGCAATAGTGCATGTTTGGTGATCATCACCCCCTGCCACACACCCTCGTGGTGGCTTGCAGGGTATTACGTAGATGTAGATGTAGTATATGGGACTCGCTAGTACATAGACCCTTAAGAAGTAGGACTAGTTTCAGATATAGCGGTGGGGGGGGGGAATACAGCGGGAGGGGGAATACAGCGGTGGGCAGCTAGATTTGTTTAACATTGTAACGATAAGCATAGTAGTGTTACAAAATTGTTAAGGGAATTAGGGCGAGAACCTCTATTCGATTGAAGGGAGAAATATAGGTTAAAAATATTACGAAAGTGTGATGTAGACTATTTTTTGCCGGACGTTCAACATATTTTGCTAGAGCCGAACTATTACGGTAGCAACAATCACAGGAATGAGATTAACGAAATAGGTTTCAGAACCTATACATTTAAAATTACTCTCTGAAGAGTCCTGCCACCTTTTCTATTTTTCTACCAGCTATGTTCAGCCTTCAGGACGTTCATACCACATGTAGTTGCAGTGGCTCCATTGACAGAAGTTACTGCATTCAAGGCTGGCTTTAGTCACGTTCTAAGTTAATATTACTCTCATTACACCACAATATTTAGGATCTTACGCGATAAAGTTGTTTTATTTATCTTATTTTGCTTTTGTAATTTATGATCTTCTAGTTTTCATTGATTGGTCATCAAACAAATTTGAGTTAGAGGTAATAATATGGTACTCGGAAATAATGTCATTTTTTTCCAAAAAACCTTTCTCCCGAGGTCAGAGGAAATGAGAAAACTCACTACTCAAAGGGTTATTTTTAAAATAGGATACAACTCTACGTAACGGCAGTCTTGAAATCAGAGCGAGATCCTCTGTAGCACCTCTTCGTTAATTAGCGCGGCTCTCACCTCTAAAGCCACGCATAGTTCCGAGTCATCAATCAAACGATCATATCTAACACTAACCAGTCTACGTCAATCACAGGCTCGATAATTACATTGCGCTCTGCAGTTAGCCAATATGCCGATATATGTATAAAAAAAACGGAGACGCATATGAAACATCTAAGACTGAAAAATACTATATAGTACGAGGGGTATCAATAGCAATGCACTTGAATTGATGCGTGGTATTTGAGTTTATCAACATGAGATCACAAAAATGGCATAACAAAGCAAGCAATATCTTTACATACTACGGTATCATTACATCTTTGGTAACTTTGTGGTATATTTCCATCATAACCATTGGTCGTTCAATGCTAAGATTTGTTAACTGCAGCCCTTCACCCTTCCCTGTCAAATGCTGGTTCCCTTAACTCCTGGTTTCTCCTCCAATGTACTTTCCTCTATATCTGGTCCATGTACTTATTCCTCGGTCTTCCTCTGGAACTTTTCCCTCTATTTTACCTCCAAGTATATTATCTTCGATTATTTCCATAGCCATATTAAATTATAACTTTTACTACACCACAGAAATAAAACAAAAAAACACGACACGGGTTTCAAAATATTAGTATCATCATCAGGTGCAAACAAAGTTTCCCCTATCTTTGAGGAAGTTATACACTGAAACCTGTCACCTCCCTCTTTATCTCCCCCCACTTGTCCTTTCTTGTACTCTCTCTTCCTTTTCTCCTCAAATATATAGGAGAGTTCCCGAATTTTGGTTGTACTTGATGATAACACTAATCTAATGAAACCAGGGTCGTGTTTCTGTGTTTTTTCTCTATGGTATAGTAAAAGTTACAATTTAATATGGCCTCATATACCACGGTGTCTACCTCGGTTTAGCATCCATATTTGTTCCAAAGTGATATTGGTGCTTTCGCCGGCGAATTTGATATTCAACAACGACACTGAAAGCAACATGTTTGGCACAGACTAGGTTGGCATGGCAAATCGGCACAGGTTTTTGTATGCTACTAAATTGGGTGAGACCATTGAGGTAGATGAAGAGGGCACTTTCTATTGTGGCCAATGCAAGAAGCTGTAACGTGGGCGTGGCCTGTCTGCCATCTTTCAAAATCCCGATTTTACTTTAGCGGTTATTGGCCGAAGCACTAATTTTGCAACTTTACTATGTATACCATCGATAAATTGCTATAAATTAGCACGCGTTTAATACTTTAAATGATTTCTATTTGTATAAATTATTTATTTATTAAAATTTATAATAATCCGCATTGTGAACAAAAAGTATGGTAAAATAAAACACAATCCATGACACTAAGCAGCCATATATTGGCTTCTTATTTTCATGGATTAGCTTCAAGATAGATGAAGTTCATTAGAAGTTCAAGATTAGTGTCATATATAGCTGCAAGAGTTACTTTCGTTAAATTCCTAGCAGAGGGAAGATATTCTTGCAATTCATTCGCTAATGTGTTCATTCGGTTGTATTATCCAAAGAAAAGCAAGGAAAGAGCTGTGTTAACCAATATGGTCGTTACCTTGGCTGTCATACTACAGTGTATTGATGTAAAAACCTCTTTATCATTCTCAATGGGTGAGGCCATTCATGAGTTATTTCTATTAGCGGACTGCATTTAAATACTGTAAGGGCTATGATTCACATTCACTAATTTCGGGAAAAATGGACGCTTCGTCGATACCCTAAATTAATTTAAATCGCTGATTTAACTGTACATTTCTGGACAAGATATCTTTCAATTTTACTTTCATCGTTCAATTTATACATGGCAACTGACCGTAACGCCAACAAATTTCTTCAATCCCCTTCATTTGTGTAAACAGAACGATGACGTTGTTTTTATAAGCATACTTAAATTCATAGATACGACTTAGTTTTTAAGTTAACTGGAATTCATGGGCAATCTACTTTTTTATCATGCTTTAACGAGATATAAATAAGAAAACGCTTGAAGTTCAACTTGTTATTGCAATGTATCTCATGTTACATATTTATAAAACTACGGTGCTTCGCGTGACCCGGTGTGTGAGTACACCGCATATACCTCCTAGTGGTGGGTCGCGGGCAACAGTATGCTGGCTCTCAAGGCAGTCCTTTCAGAAGGGATCCTAGCTTGTGCAGAATAGAGAAAGCGGGCCTAGGGTATTACTACGCTTTGATTTCTCTTGTGGCATACTGGCGAAAATGTGCCAAAACTGACCGGTAGAGCGCCGTAACCGTTAGTAGGGAAAGCTGCACGTGGTGCGGGTACTGCAAAGGCTGGTAACCTTGCATACTCTATTACAACTTACTGCTAAACGTCAAATGTTGCCTTGGACAGCCGAAGCCACGATGGGCGGCGGAAGCTGAATAAGGTTGGCCCATCAAGATACGGACTGGAAACGAACTCGACTCTTGGTACTTGGAATGTGAGAGGAGTGTTTGGAAAGGAGCATGAGTTGCTGAATGAAATGAAAGTGAGACGAATGGATGTTTTGGGTGTATGTGAAACTAAGCGTAAGGGGCGGGATGCTGTTACATTGGATGGCGGTAGTCTGCCATTGTGGTCAGGAGTTGAAGATAATGTACACGGCAGTCAAGGTGTAGGACTCATTCTTAATGAGAGAGCTAAGTTGCTAGTAGTCAGGAAGTGCGAGTTAATATCCCCTAGATTGCTCTGGGTTTAGATGAAAGTAGGTATTAGGAGAGTTGTGATTGTGGCGTGCTATGCTCCAGTGGATGGAGAGAGTGACAGCGTGAAAGATGAGTTTTGGTAAATACTGAGAGAGGTTTTGAATGAATGTGATCCTGGTGAGAGAATTATTTTACTAGGTGGCATGAATGGGTGGGTTGTTGTGAGGCGAGATGCACCTGAGAGAAGGGTTGGGTCATGTGGTGACCCTCGAGTGAATGATAATGGTGAAAACTTGATGAGTGTGTGCTTGGAAAAAGGATGGTTTGTGTCGAATACATGGTTTAAACATAAGAGAATAGATGTGTATACTTGACAAAGGGGCGATTGTAAAAGCATGATTGATTGTATTGTGTATGATGAGAGATTGAGAGAGTCAGTGTGGGACACGCGAGTGATGAGGGGTGCTGAATGTGGAATAGACCACTATTTGGTACTCTCCAAAGTGAATCTGGGCAGACAGTGGGTACCAAGAAAGAATGTTGCGCGTAAGCAGTTGAGAGTAAAAGTGGAAAGGTTGATAGTGAGGTAAGAATGCGGTATGCTTGCATGCTTGAGATGCTCTATCGTAGAAGCAGAGAGAATGGGACGAGCATATCAGAAAGGAGAATGTGAATGATGCGTGGGAGTGTTTAAAAGAAGTGACTGTGGAATGTGCTGAAAGTGCATGTGAAAAAGGAGTGGTAGGAAAAATGAAAGGTGATACTTGTTGGAATGAAGAAGTGTAAATTGCAGTAAAAGAAAAGAAAGGCGCACAAGAATATGATTGCTGCCAAATCTGAGGAAGAGCGTACTAAGGCATGTGAGATTTACAGAAAGAAAAATAATGAATGCAAAATCATTGTGAAAGAGAGAAAAGAAAGAATGCGTGAAGCTAACAAAATGCAGATTGATTTTGAAGGTAATAAAAAGCTGTTTTGGAATTGGGTGAAAAGGGCTAAGATTGGTGAAGGTAGGGGAATGAATGCGGTTAATAACAAAATTGGAGAGATCATGTGGGACGAGAGCAATATCAGGGACTGCCGGAGGGAGTATTTTGAAGAACTGTACAATAATATTGCAGGCGTAGAGGATGAGCCTTGTGAAGTGGTGTGTGAGAATGTGATGATGGAAAAGGATATCAGTGAGGAGGAGGTCACAACTGCAGTGAGAATATTGAAAAATGGGAAGGCTGCAGGCATAGATGGGATATCCAGTGAAATGTTGAAGTGTGGGGGTAAATTACTAGTTTTTAGGCTGCGTGAACTATACAATTTATGCTTAAAGGTTTCAGTTGTTCCAGCGGATTGGAATAATGCTATCATTGTTCCGTTGAACAAAGGGAAGGGAGGAAAGACCGAATGTAATAATTATCGGGCCATTAGTTTATTGAGTATCCCGGGAAAAGTGTTCAGTAAAATATTAAACGAAATAGTGAGAAACATTACTTCCGACAGAATATGGGGTGTGTAGTGTGGGTTTATGCCTGGGAGAGGATGTAGTGACCAACTTTTTGCAATTAAGCAAGTAATAGAAAAATGTATGAGTGTCCGAAAGTAAGTGTACTTTGCGTTTGTCGATTTAGAGAAGGCATATGGCAGTGTAAATGGAGAGAAGTTGTGGAAAGTTTTGAGAGACTATGGAGTAAATGGGCAGTTATTGAAAGTTATGATGGCGACGTATGACAATAGTAAGGCATGTGTAACAGTTAATGGGGCTCTGAGTGATTGGTTTGTAATAAATCGGGGAGTAAAGCAAGAATACGTAATGTCTCCATGGCTGTTTAATGCATTTTTGGATAAATGTGTTAGAGACGCATGTAGTGAAAACGACGGTGTTTTGATTGGGAATGTAAACGTGCGAGTTTTTATATATGCGGATGATGCTGTTTTGATCTCAGACAGTCAGCAGGGATTACAGAAGCTCCTAGATAAGTTTTGTGAATCAACGGAGAGAATGAAATTGAAGGTAAATCCGTGCAAGACTAAAGTAGTTGTTTTTGATAAGGAGAATGGGGAGAATAACTGTGTGATGAGGGCGAATGGTGAAGTAATTGAAGAGGTGGATGATTTTGTGTACCTAGGCAAGATGTATGCGAAAGATGGAAGACTAGATGAGGAGATAAAGAGACGTGCGAATGCTGGAAGGAAAGTGGTGGGTAGCATGTGGAGCATATCAAGGAATGAGTGCTTGGCTAAGGTAGCGAAAATTGCTGTGTACAAAAGTGTACTTCTTCCCACTTTGCTATATGGAAGTGAAACATGGGTATGTCAGGATAGACATAAGAGTAGACTAAACGCCGTGGGTATGAGTTGTCTGAGGAGTATTTGCAGCAAAAGTAGGATGGATAGAGTCAGGAATGAGTGTGTCATGAATGAGTGGGTCATGAATGAGCGTGGGTTAAATGCTCCAGTAATGGACGTGTATGAAAGGAGTGTGCTTTGTTGGTTTGGTCATGTTGAGGGAATGGATGAGAGTGGAATAACGAAACAGATATATGAGAGTAGAATGAATGGTGTGAGAGGTAGAAGTAGGCCGAGAAGGTTGTGGTTGAAAGTGGGTGAGGAAATTCTTAGGAGGAGGAATAATAGGAGTTTTAAAAACAGGAGGGCGTGTATGAAACTGTGTATAGGGGTAAATGAGGAAAAAGATGATTGCAAGGATAGGTCAGTATGGAGGAAATTATTGAAGCAGAGTTAGGTGTACAATTATGTATGTATGTATGTACGGTGCTTCGCAATTATTGGTTACATATTTTTCGCCACGAAGCGTAGAGAGTGACTTTAAGAAGATTATTTACGAGTAAGGACTTCATAATACCCGTGAATGTATATACATATTTGAATATTTTTCGACTCAAAGCCTAGAGAGTGACTTTAAGAAGATTATTTACGAGTAAGGACTTCATAATACCCGTGAAAGTTTAAGCTTGGGAGCATATACGACCACAAAATAAGAACCATAATACACTTTCTCGCAAATGAAAGCTGATTTCGCTTCGCTTGATTACTGGCTGCCAGTCGTAAAGACGAGAACGTTTTATGACGTTCGGCTAAGGCATTAATTAAAGCATTAACATTGTCCTCCATTCGGAGGGTATAATTTAGAAATGTAATTAACTGCCAACCATCTGTCTTTCACTGAGCCAGAGACATTAGATATTACTCAATGTATGATATCACGAGTGCAGTCACCACCTTTCATTATTAGACCCAACACGTAAAAAAACCTCTAGCTTTGATTAATGTGGCTAAATGATTGGCCTGAGTTAATTAAAGCTGAAATAACATGTATTGATAAATTTAGTTCTCTATAGAATAAAAAAGATGCTTCATATCAGTCATGAAAAAAATTAGTAATAACTCTTTTAATACATCGTTACTTTACCTGCCCTGCCATGCCCATCCCTGTGCGTGATACAGCAATGCTATCCATTCACGCCAATGATGCCCATGTCCTATAACCTGGACTTCATAACTTAAATATTTGGTAAATTTTGTCGTCGTAAAATCGTCGTCAAATTTTACCATGGTTCAGAAAAGGTTCTAATTTTTACGATAGGATGACCGAGGAAGAAAATTTTATCTTTTTTGTTTACTTTTAAGAAATAAAAGAAATCAGGATTTATTTTAAAGTTTTAGCTGTGGCTTTTATTCGAAAATCTATGCCCGAGGCCATAATTTCTTAGGTGCAAAGTTATTTGTCCTGAGAATCATAGAAAAATTTAGATAACGTTGTTTTCATCCGTCTCTTCATGACCTGTTATCGGCTACCACGTGGGTTACGAATTTTACATGTAACATGGAAGGAATCCGTTCAGTCTTATGCGACAATTTTAATTCATATCCGTGGATTTCTCCGGGCAATTTTCCATGGTTCAAAAGAAAAAGTTTTAGTTTTTCCTTTACGAATCGTACAGTTTACGTCATTGTGAAGTATCCGTTTAGAAAACCACTAGAGAGATTTTCCGAGGAAAATTTTCCGCCCATTACTCGAAAATCGAAGAAGTGGGAGACCCATTTCCTGCATATTTCTTTGACGGTGGTAATATAGCTCACATTTACGGCAATGTCAACGGAAAACGCTTTGCTCCTTCATGTCGAACAATATCAGTGATAATTTCATATCTTTCGCTTTGCCTCTTTCCCGCTGTTTACAATGAGCACCAACCTACGAGTCAATACAAACCAGACGGAGAATATATCGCCAAATAGAGACCGGTTGTAATATCCCCGAGGAGAATAAGATCTGGGAGAACACGCCGATGTCTAAATCTTATATTGAATATTTTTTACCACTTCGGCAGCGCTAGTATCTCTGTTTCTCTCTTTCGCTGAACATTATTGTGGTAAAGCAACGAACTTGGATGGGATATTTGGGACGTAGCGTGGAGAGAAACCTTGCGTCAGAATTTTAACGAAAGGCACCAAGGGGACCGCAATATAACGTCTCATCCGACGAACTGAGTACTGCGCTTGAAGTGCCCTCCACAAGACACTCAAGAAGGGATCGGGTTTCCAAAGGAAAATATCCTCCTCTGCAGGGATTTGAACTCTGGTCATCCGCATGGCTAGCCAGCAGTTTCCAACTACCACACCAACCTGATACCCCCACTACGCAATTTTGCCATAAAGTTAATAATTTTATGCCCAAACAAAGACAACAATGTATAACGAATTTTTTCCCTCAAATTAGAAATTTTTTTATGATAAATATTATTTTTTCAAATTTTAATCTTAATTTTCAGTACAAATAAAAACAAAAAATAAAGTTTTGCCACTCATGAAGAAACATATCACTCACCATAAGTTGTGACGCGCAAAAATCCGGCCCGTTAATCAGTAAATATATTACATTTTAGCAATGAAAGCAGGAATAAAGTCATTGGACACAAAGAAGATTTTGTCTATAAAAGAAATTTGAAAATTAATTTGAAGCATCGATAAATGCAAAACGTGAAATGGAAATTTCTTCTGGTCTGTAATAGCAAAGTCTTCATTGCCAAATTTAAAAGTTACATCTTCATTTCAATATTTTAAAAAAAGTTAAGAATCTAACGGTTTAATTTTCCTATCGAACTGGAAGACCTACAAAACTATAACCACTTAAGGAGCCCCTAGATACTCGGATGCTACACGCTAGGTTTAGTTTGCTTGAGAAATTCAGAACCCTGGTGTTTTGGAGCGACACAGAGAATATCATTTCGACGCCAAACCTCATTTCTATGTCCGATAAAAGCTATTAAATAGGATAAATACATTGCCAAACATAAATGTACAAAAATGTATTCATTCCACGCGAAAAACGAGACCATAATAAAAACTAAGTGCCACATAATGCACTCACATACTATACTTCTTATTGTCACCTCCCAAAATCTTATCCTTAACATCATCACACGGCTAACACCGCAAAACCCCCTACCAAACGCCCTTGGAGCAATATGATACATTGATGTAGAATACATTCAGCCACCAGCGTTAGTGAGATTCTCTCGGGCTCGCCACCGGGTAAGAAATTTATAGGTTGCCGACGTTTCGGTTTCCAACTCCCGAAAGTGTTAAATCATACATAACGTGGGTGAGGTCAACAAAGTGGGTGCCAGGTATTCCAAAAATTAGCGGGTTCGAATCCTGAAAAGGCAAGTGTATAGATAAATGGACGCTTCATTCGAAATCACTTTATCGAATGTCCATGACATCACATGAAGTTTTCAAAAGTCTAGTATTCATGCACCAGAGAAATGCCATCTCATGGAAATTTTCTCGTATTCAATCATCGTCCTTAAGGCAGTATGAAAGCCATCACCGTGCACGCAGCAAAACTCGGTGAAACTATTGTATCTTTACCCTCACTCATTGAAACTTCTTTGCGGCACTTATCCATCCAGTTGATGTCCTCAATGGAACCGTTAAGACATAAGATGTAGCTCACTCTAATTCACTTAAATGACATGCGAAATGATAAACAATCATTTATAACTATGCCTAAAATGAAACTGTTTAGACAATGCTACAAACTGTTGGGACCAAAAATATTTTGTCCTCCACCCCCTAATGTTTCAAAGGCAAATAGCTTCAAAGATTAGAATTGAAGAGTTCACTAAATAATGAAAATGTAGAGTTCTTACTTAACACAGAAAAATAAACAATCATATCAACCTCGAACTAAACTTTGCTCAATTAATGTAAACAAAACATTATTCACCACTCGCATTCAGTCATGTTTCATTTTTAAGTTCCAGCAATTTAACGGAATTCAATATTTTGTTTAGTAACACGATGATAGATTTTAAATATCTTTACTGTACTTTTTAACTGCTCTTATATGTATTTAAAGAGTCGGATCCCTCAAAACAGGAATAATTTTTTCTTATGGGTACCAATATTACTTAAACTGAATGCTGAAATAAAGTATGTACCTATATACATTAGTGGTATTTTTATAAGGAATAAATTAATAATTACTATGTATTCATAAGCTTGGACAACTTGATGCTCTAGCCTTTTTATTCGGTAATCATAAGAATTGTGGTAAGATTACCAGTCCAGACATATTTTCTCGCAGCAGTTTTCACGTGTTCCATCGACATGTATTTCGGTGGTAGAAAAATAACCGGTTCTCTAGACGATCTACATTTAGGCCGGCAAAACTTGAGAGGAGGATTTAACAGTTTTTATTTTTAAATAGTTGTTATTTTTTTAAACAGCATTAGATAGACAAACTGCTACCAAAACGCATGGTATGCTCCAACTAGCCTAGGGTTACTGATGAATGCCAAGTATAATAACATATACTGATTTATATGTATGATTGAAAGAGTTTTGAATATCAAAGTTCAGGAAAATTATTATGAATGAACTCATTTGTAAACCTCCGTAGATAAGGAACGTTTCTGAGAGACACCCACTAGTTTTTTCTCAGGGCTCCGTCATAATTTGAAATTGGATATATGACGGGATAGATTATTCATAATTCTGCCCAAAATATTGATATTAAAATCATACTTGACTCAGAAAAACTTCAAAGTAGGCACAGTTAGTTTCAGGGTATCATGGAAAAACATTTTGTCAAGTCATAAAATGATAAAAATGTTCACCAAAAATGTAGGCAGCACTTGGTGTACTTTAGGTAAATATATGATTTATGTTTATCTTCGCCCTTCAGACAGTACGAAAATCATCAGCGTACACCGTTTGCCGTGTAAACCTCAGTAAGGCCGGAGGCCGATGTTGCCATAGCAGCAGAAAATTCAGCATACTGCCATTCAGTGCACTAATTACGAGTTTAGACTTTTATCAAAGCAAAAATAGCGTTCTCTAAATTAACTAATTATTTTACTCACTGCTGTATCAGAAATGGTTGCCCCAATAGCTACGTGGTGAGAATTCGTAGCGTAGTTTTGGCAACTCTTTCCTTCATATGGCCCATTCCGGCAATTTAATGGGGAACACTTTAAGGAATGAATGAAAAGTGATGCGAGCACATCTAAATTTTCGTGCGAGTAGAAGGACTTTTTCCTGATTTGTGCCACTCCTTTTTTTCAGTCTGCTCTCCCGACAACGACCCTCACTGTCCGCTCCGCTGTTGGCGTCTCGCTGGCCATTATTCAGGCCCAAGATGCAAGAACGCTTCAGCACTTTTAGAAATGAAGCCTCGGGAAAAATCATCTCTTCGCACCGATCCGAGCACAGTTCACAATGAGAGAGAGTAGGGAAAAAGTGGACTTTCAACCCAGCTGCCCTTTCACCCCGCGCCAAAAAGACGAGGTCACCAAACTCTTCCAGGGACAAAATCTTTGCTTGCTTGAAAAGTAAACTGAGAGCTAGGATGTAATCGACTAAAAAAATACTCTTCCCAAACAGAAAGCTGATTGCGTTCAAAATACTTATCCATTTAAAAAAATGAATTGAACTTGAAACTGAAAAATAGTAAATATCTTGCTTGAGAATGGGGAGGAGGAACGGTAACCGTAGAAAAATGGCTCATTCTGTCAATAAAATTGGGAACACTTTAAGTAATGCGTAAAAAGTGACGTGAGAACAATCGGTTTTTTTTTCTTCTCTTAAATATTATTTTTCCGTAACACTACAGAAGCTAGTTTCCGGCTGGAGGAAGAGCTACATTTTTGTGAGACCCGACACACAATATTTACTTTGGTTCCTTTGTGTTGGAGTCTTTTGAGAGGATTTTTTCCTGTGGAGATAATAATCATAAGTTTTTTTTTCCATTACTACATCTTTTACTTGGACTCACAACAAATCACATAATTTGCTTGGATTTTTTTACCTCGTTCCAAGAATAAAATGGAATTGTCGCGCTTTATTCTGTACTGAGTTAGTACTTAAATGTTTCACTCGGGGTTAAATGTGGAAATAAACATTACGAGTAGTGAAAGAATGTAAATTCTAATACTTCCTCGTGGATGACCTGCTGCAATAGAATATTTGCTCGTACGCATGGATCTCACGAGTGTAAAGTATTTATCAAATGAATCTTTCACCATTTTCACCGAATATCTCAGTGTGCAATAGACGCAAAATAATTTACGTCAAGGGGATCGGATTGATGTGATGGCTAGAGTACTGGCTAAGCATACGGACGGCCATGGCCTGCAAAGGACGATGTTTTTCAGAGGAAACCCGATCCCTACTCCGAGTGCCAAGTGGAGGGCACCTCAAGTAAACTCCGTCTGTCGGATGAGACGTCAAACCGTGGCCCCCTTGGCGCTTTCGTTAAGAGCAGGCTAATGCCGAAGCAGGGTTTCTGTCTACCCGTCCTCCCTAACCTATCCCCTATAGCGTAAATGACCTTAGCAGTTGGTTGCCTCCCCAAATATCCAATCCAATCCAGTTTACGTGAAAGATATGCTGCACATTTCCAATCGAAAATTTCCTTAGTTGATGACATAAAATCTCCATATGTCAAAAGTGTACTTTTTTGTACTCTAATAGCGATATTTGTGCTTACTTTGAACTTTTCACGCTGTAACCTTGATGTCAAGCCGTTAAACTTGAAGTTGGTCCTCTCTCGTACGCACGTTGCATGAACCGGTAAGAAATATGTAAACTCGTTCAAACGAGCGGAGAGACACAGCATATGTAGTAGTAGTCTTTGTATCCCTTGCATGTTGGAACGATTGACGATAGAATGTTTGTTGGTTATTAGATTTTTACTTGGCGCTTTGCATGTGTGGTACGCGGGTTTCAATGTAATTTCGGTGTTCTACCGTATCATTAATGCATGCCTGGTGTGGAAGCACCCCCCATCACACACCCTTTGGGTGGCTTGCAGGGTATGACGTAGATGTAGACGTAGATTACATTCACCTACATAATATTGATTGACATTACATTACATTACCTTTACTACCTTAGATGTAGATGATGACGTAGATGTAGATGCAGATGTACCTTGATCTCGTCAAATTTTATATCATGTCCCGGGATCCAGGCGTGCTTCGATTCGGCTGACTGGTAAAATTGTCCATTTTTTGTTGCTCTCTGGTGTTTTAGGTCCTATATTATGAGGGCCAAACTCATGAGCCGGCATTTTCAACCTGAAGACGCTGACAATAGTGTCAGCGAAACTGTTGTCACTTACAACAAAATACGCGGTAGATCCCGAAAAATGAAGAAGATCTATCTATAAAGATATTATCATAATTTTCCTTTTTTTAGAAGTGACAGACCGTCATATAGTCACTCTATGAACTCATAAATGATGTTCCCCGTCGCACGCACATCCCTTACGCCCGCACAAGCGTGCGAGCGTCACGCACGCTCCGTCGCCTGCCGGTGTTGTGCCCGGCGACGCCTCATCCACACCTGGTGCCACCTCCTCCTCAGACCTCCCAACCCCAGACGATCTCCTTCCTCACAGTTAACTTCCCCCTCCGCGCTAATGCATAAGTGACAAGGGAGAGCGAAGGGGTGGAGATACGGATAGCGCTGCGCGAAGACGTTACTCCTTCGTTCGGTCGATAGGTGTCTCGTCTGGACGCAGCGTCACTTAATGGCCCCGACGCATGGTGGCGCTCTCCTCGCACCACTTCTCCGGTGACGTCATAATGGTGCGGTGGGGGTTAGGGTGTTGTCAAGAGTATGAGAACAAAGAATTGAATATACATGCCAACCACGCCATTCCTGCTCGTGGTAGCCCTGGTCGAATAATGAGCAGTTTTTGCAAGACATAGGGTACTGGCTTCTATTAATAATATCCTAAAAATGCTCTACTTTTGGCAAACCTCTTTCGCTTATCTTGAATTCATGCATTACTAAATATACGCTCTCAAACGTGTCCTTCATAGTAGGCCTTATCAAGAAAACTTTAGACAGTTAGTACGCGATATCATTATGCCTAGAATTCTATGAATTTGGTATCATTTAAAAGAAAAATGTATTACCTTCCTAAAGATTTCAATATATTAGCCATTTACTACATCTACGAAATACCGTGCAAGCCACCACTAGGGTGTGTGGCACGGGGTGATTCCACACCAGGAATGCAGTACTCATCCCAGTTTAAAACAACCGCGCACGTTCCCCCGAATGCCAGGCGCAGGCCAAAAACAGTCAGGACAACGGAACGCAGTCAGACCAGAAACCAGGAGAGTGATACGTAGAGCTGGCTGTAGTACTCTCAGCTGTACTCGATCTATATATGAAAATAGTCCTACTTCGTTAGGGTCTTACATGCATATTTACTCTCAGAGTGGCATCGCCATCATTACAGTTAGTCTCTGTTCTGAGTTCTGTGTAGAGGCGTGATTGTGTGAGAGAAGATTTTTATCACCCCGAGCGTGTGATTTCTACTTCTGTTCGATACTGCTAACTTCACTGAGGGCCACAGTGATTTGATGCATCGACTATTATATGGTTATGTGTAAGTTGAAGTTAAATGAAATCCCATGTGTCACATCTAGCGGAGGGATACCTGCCCGATCGTCAACTGTAGTGTTTGTCCGCCTGGAAGTTCTACATCTACACAAACTGCTATTACTCTGCTACTTGAGACATTGGTTTAAAAAATCCCAGGTTTTTACTTGGTGTGGGTGTACAATCCAGAGAGAATATTTATTTATTGAACTTTCAAACTCCTGGATCTCGTCCAAAGTTCCACGATTAATTTTATGTTTACTGAAAATTTTAAAAGGGCAAATCAACAAGTTATTGCAGAATTATGTACAGAGTTGCGAACAAACCTAAAAATAAGAGGGCATTTTTCCCCGCAGCGCGAATAAATTAGTCAAAAGACTTATTCATGCACATTTAGTAAATCACTAAGAATATCAGCCACATAAACAATGTTTCGCACCAATCATATAAAATATTTACTAAATGCCTGTTACAGCTGCTGGAAACAAAAAAATGTAAACTTTTGTTTGATCTCTGTTGCAGAATACAGTAAATAAACACCAAAAGAATTACCAATTTCAAAATTTACGTCTTAGTATCAAAATAGTCCGTATGTTCCGTCTTTCGTTATCGAGTCGTTTTACGTACGGAGCGAATAATATTTTCTGGCAAAGAGCAAATCATCTGTATTCTACGAGGGGCGTGTGTTAAATAATGTATAGATAATCTGAAGTACTCACAGTGAATTATATGATTTTTCTTTCAATGATGTGGAGACATCATTCAGAAATGTAACCTATTACCCTAATTGCGATATCGAATACTACAAAAATTTCAGTGCTCATATATAAATATGAGAAAAAGTTAACCTCGACAAATTGGGTAGCTACGGAAGACTTTGAAAAAATATGTCACTAATTTTTAGGCTACTTTACGAATGTCTTATGTGCGCTAGGTAGGTTTCGGTACACGGCAATAATTTTGACAAATAAATTCGTGATATAGTAAAAATTATGTTTCCTCAAGAAAGAATATTGCTTAAAAGGTTAGCTCCAGTGAATAACTAGGAATAATGATAATAGTAGCTTCATTTTTTATGCGCGAAATTAGGTCTACGGAATCTTATATCCTATTTTATTCTTGCACACCATATCAAAGAAACATCTTAGCTCTGAATTATATGGTGATTTCCCAGCAAATAGTTGACTGAATAGTTCTCTGATGGAGACCCGATGGCTACTCATTCATCTAAGACCTGAATGGAAGAAAACCCACCCAGGTGTGACTCAAACCCGCGACCTTCAAGACAACAGATGAGAACTCAAACCCGCCAGAACCGTGCTGGGTGGAGTAATGGCCTCGGCTCATGTAATCAAGGAAGATGAGCAGCCATTCTCAACAAAATCTTCAGTGAGGAAAAATGAAAAAAAATCCACTATCATGAAAAACAAATGTCAGTAACTCGTCCGCTGAAATCGACTCTTCAATTAGGTTTCGCTCTCCGTATTTCATGCAAGAGGACGGTTAAGTTTATGCTGCCCTCTTCTGCTGCGATTCACCGCTAAAAATTCCCCCATAATTGGCTCTCACTGGATCACTCCTTCGAGGCTAATGAATTTTAACTATGCTCTCGTCAATTCGCTTTCAATTACCGGGAGTCGCGGTGGACCATCCCTTTGCTCTCCTGCACAGCATACCATAGCACCCCATGCATCTGACCCACTTCCGCACAATTTAGTCCCACCAAACTTCCGCTACCGAGCAAAAAAAGTTCAAAAAACTCAATTTTTTAAAATTTCGTAATCACCAGCGCGCAGTGACATAGGCCTCTGCTCAGAGATTTTAATTGAAATAGAGCAATCCTCAACATTTCTTTTTTATTTTATACTTCCTCCCGACACCTCCTCTCTTTCATTTCACGGGAAATGCAAATTAAATCCATGATTGTTTCATAAGCCCTCTCCAGTGCATATACCAGCGTGAGTTCGGACACTCTTCCTAGGGGTCCCGGGAATCGCTTCAGGAACCGCCGGGGCACCGTAATGAGCGATCCCCCTTCACCGGCGACACTCCTACTCCGTTCTGTTTTAATTTATCAATTAATATGCCGCCGCAGGATGCACGCTCAATGCACGCAAATCGAAATGCATCCTGTAGAGAGTCGCGGGGGCCGCGTAATAACAAAGCAACGCGGGACGCTGGGCTTTTGTTATTCCATCCTGCGATTGAACATGCGCAGTGGTCGTCGGCGGGATCAGAGTGGATGAACAAAGCGAACGTCTCGTATCTCTCGTGCGCCCGGGGACATCTTGATTTCGCTCTTTCCATTCACTGCTAATGAGGAAATATATACATTGAAAATATTCTCATAACGTATAGCCATACTTCCCATTGATTCACAAAATTATACTTCCTCCTTGCTTCCCTTGCGTAATAATCTATTTTTTTAACATTTATTTCAACAAATTTTGATTCTGTCCACACGGTATATGTTTTTGTTGAATTCAAAACTCATTAAATTCTCAGAAAAATGCCTAAAATTAAGATAAAGAGCTGGATGCTGCCGGAAATGGAATGATATTTATTTTACATTTTATCACAAGACATCTGTGCAAAATTTTTCAACGACACCAATATTGATCAAACATATGTCATATGATATAGATATATTAAAATGGATAAAACAAACCTTCCTAGCCAAACTTAGCAAAGTGTCGTAACATCTACATCTACATCTACGTAATACCCTGCGAGCCACCACGAGGGTGTGTGGCAGGGGGTGAAGATCACCAAACATGCGCTATTGACATGCAAGTAGGATATTTAAGGGAGATATGCTAGATAATAGGGTGACATGGAGCTAGATGGCTAGTATCTACATAATAAGGAAGGGATCATTGGTTGTTATTACAAGCATCATGCACTACAGACTACTCTAACTATATTGCACCTACCTATCCCTTTGCTACGCTGCCTATTGTTCTCTCTTATAGTACGAGGAAAAAATGACATTTTAAATCTATCGGTACGAAAATCTATCTCTCTAATCTTGTTAATATGATCAAACCTAGCATAATACGCAGGGGTTCTTAATATATATCTAACGTTATCTGTGAACAAATCGGTTTCGAATTTACTTAAAAGGTTTAACCTAAATTTTAACCTGCGTTCTGATAGTAATTCCCATCCTAGTTCTATTAAATTCGTAACACTTATACAATTATCATAACGGCCTTTAACAAACCTAACGGAACTCCTTTGCACACGCTCTAATTTTTTTATCATATCTTCCTCGTACGGATCCATTATACTAGCGGCATATTCTAAATGAGGCCTGACAAGTGTGTTACATTTCTTACAAATGTAAACTGCCGCATCACATTATTAAATTTTCTTCCAAATAAACTCGCATTTAAGGTGCAGAAAAAAAAAGGATGTCAGTGAAATCAGAATGAAGAAAAAAAGTATGCCTTGGGGTGAGTATAGCTATAAATTTACGGAACATAAATTGAAAATGAGAGGACGGAGTAAAGAATTATTTTTCAAAGATTCGTTAAAAGCTGTGGTTAATTATTAAAGTAAAACTTGCGGGATATTTTCCGCGTCAAGGACAAATAAAAAACCAACATATCATGGACCTTTGGAAAAGCTGACCAGAGAAGACCAGAAGCATTCGAAACCTGGTGCTGGAGAAGGATGCTGAAGATAAAATGGAAGAACAAAATAAAAAATTATGATGTGTACAGAAGAGTAGATGAGGAAAAGTCCATACGGAGCAAGTTAGAGAAAAGAAAACAAAATGGATTGGACACAATCTGAGACACAATGGGTTTGTAAAGGGCAAAATTGAAGGTAAAATATAGGAAAAATTTCCTATAGGAAGACCCAAGAATGTGGTAATGGGCCAAATAAAGAGGAAAGTACATAGGAAGAGATACCTGGAGGTAAGGGAACTAGCATTAGACAGGGAAGGGTGGAGGACTGCAGTCAACCAAACTTCGGATTAAACAACCAATGATGATGATGTTGTCATACATCTCATCAAGAGAGAGAACAGTGGTTGATAAATTGGGCACTTCCGCCCACTATTTCCGGAACCCGCCGACCAATTTCGACTCTTTTCCCTGCGAGACATCAAGATAAGAATCCTGAGAAAGCATAGGTGATGTGTGATATTATACACTAGTCCTTCATGTGGGTGTCTCGTGCTTTTCATGCAAAGTAGTTTGATTCCTCTGCTTGGCAATCTCACGTTTCCTTCCTCCCCTTCCCTCCTCTCTTTTCTTTAATGGGGCTCTTAACCTCAACCGTAAACGTCCCATTAGTTCTGGCTTCTGCCATGGCCTAGGAGAGATCTTTGCCTTTCTCTCCATTCCCTGCCCCGGACAACACAGTAGAAACAGTCACAGCAGAAAATGTGTTACAAGGGCTCAGGAGAATGTTCACAGTGACGTTGTAATAAACAATTTCCAACATTTTGATGATTTTAAATTGAGATGAAGGAATCTTCTATACTATCAGTGCAAAGGTTTTAAGAAATATACATAAGCGTCATATCGATCACCTGATTTTCGACTAATTCACGATTCTTCCGCGATCGAAATAGTTTAGTAGAAAGCTGGAGAGGAAAAGTGACGACACTCATTGCAAATATTAATCCTTATTTCAGAGATCTAGGGAAACAGATTTAATTTAAGTTCAAAACAGAGTCCTCAAATAAAAGCGCGTATATGTCTTCAGAAGCGATTTCGGCCATGGTATTCATCCCCTTAATCCCCTCCTTTCCCATCTCCCATCCTTGCTGCGCAGGTCTGTGCCAGGAGCTCGTGCAGAAGCGACAGCTTCGGTTTAGGTCAAGGCTTAGTTCTTTTTGAAGGACAAGTAAGCTTAAATCAGGGTTGTGTTAACTTTGTTTTGAATTACAACATCGGTTGTTTAAGTCGCAGACTATGCCGTAACTTCACAAAAATCACAAAGCCATAGTGGGAGGACCCATGGGTTGCTTCTTTGGGTAAAGTAAGCAAACCGAAATGGCGAGCTGCCTGGAATACGCTCTTTAATTGAAAACACTGACAAGAATATACCAAGGGAACATGAATGTGACATGGAATGTGAATGGTGATGAACAGTGACAGTTGTAATTCCCGAGATACTACAAAGATAAGCCAATGACTGCATTAATTTCATCGACGTTTTTCTGCCACGTTCAGATATTCAAGAGCCAGTTGTAGAACAACTTTCGAACTCAAGCATTTTTTAAATATCCATACTAAAAAGATCACTTTCTTCATACCTAAAGCGATGGGTGAGTTTTCCCTACCGTTAACCTCATCAACTATAAGAAATGCATCCGAAGTATTAATATGCTTGGAGTCTTTTTTTAGTCAATATTAAACTAGAAATAATGTTGAAACAAAATTGACAGATATACCAAAAGAGAGAAATATAAATGAATCTTATTTCCGTTGTGATTGAATTGTCTTTGACTCATTTTTGAGAAAACCTTTACTAAATATGTCACTACTTTGTTAAATTCAACTTCTATCTGAAAATCATCCCCCTAGCAACCTGTGCCAATGTTTAAGAATGTAAGGAAAAAATGCCCTCTAGAGACCAAAGAAGAATTAAGGAATTTGGTCTTTATATAAAATATTTTTACAGTTCTACCAATATCATTGTAATTTATTCATATAAGAGATCAGTTAGGAAATTTAACGATTTCAACAACCAATGCCACCGATCGATATAACTTGTAGCGGAATCGTATCCTTACTAAGTAACATTAGCTCGAACAAGTCCTCAGGTCATGATGACATTCCAGCTCGTGTGTATAAAGAATTAGCTCTCGAAATGGCTCCGTATCTTAAAGTTGTATTTAACAAATCCCTCAAAGGACACGTGGTTCCCAAAGACTGGAAGATAGCAAATGTGACCCCAGTTTATAAAAGCGGAGATAGGGAACAGCCATGTAATTATAGACCAATATCGTTAACGTCACTATCATGTAAAATTATAGAGCATATAATAGTTACATCAATAATGGGATATCTCGACAGCCAGGATTTATTGATAACGAGCCAGCATGGGTTCAGAAAGGGAAGGTCTTGCGAAACTCAATTAGGTCTTTTTGTTCATGACATTTAGTTTCCGGAGAAGGTAACTTACAGGTAGACGCAGCGTCTCTTGACTTTGGAAAAGTGTTTGACAAGGTTCCAAACTGTAAGTTACTCACTAAGTTAGCATCATACGGGATAGACAGTAATGTAGTAGGCTGGATAGGAGACTTCTTACATGAACGCGTTCAAATGGTGGTATTAGATGGTGTCAGCTCAGGTGAAGTAAAATTTTCATCTGTGTTCCCCAGGGAAGCGTGATAGGCCCAATTTTATTTCCTCTCTACGTAAATGACTTGAATACAGTAGTAAAAAATAGCAAGCTCCGTCTTTTTGCCGATGATGCAGTAGTGTTTAAGGAAATTAGAAATGAAGAGTACAGTCAGTCTTTAGCTAAGGATTTAGATGCGATTGATAATTGGTGTGATAGTTGGCAGCTAGAATTAAATTTGAAAAAATGGGCGGTAATGAACTTTTGGAAAAAGAATGGGTTTCCCCGGAATAATTATTGCATCAAAGAAAAGAAAACATCTAACGTAGAAGCTATGAAATACTTAGGCGTCACCAACTCTGAAGACATATCATGGGAGGAAAAACATCAGGGAAATAACTAGTGTATCAAACGAGAAAGAAGCTACTATACACTTGTCAGGCCTCATTTAGAATATGCCGCTAGTATATGGGATCCGTACGAGGAAGGTATGATTAAAAAATTAGAGCGCGTGCAAAGGAGATCCGCTAGGTTTGTTAAAGGCCGTTATGATAATTGTATAAGTGTTACGAGTTTAATAGAAGAACTAGGATGGAAATTACTATCAGAACGCAGGTTAAAATTTAGGTTAAACCTTTTAAGTAAATTCGAAACCGATTTGTTCACAGATGACGTTAGATATTTATTGAGAACCATTGCGTATTATGCTAGGTTTGATCATATTAACAAAATTAGAGGGATAGATTGTCGTACCGATAGATTTAAAATGTCATTTTTCCCGCGTACCATAAGAGGGAACAATAGGCAGCGTAGCAAAGGGATAGGTAGGTGAAATATAGTTAGAGTAGTCTGTATTGCATGATGCATGTAATAACAACTAATAATTCCTATCATATTATGTAGATACTAACAATATAGCTGTATGTGACCCTGCTATAGCATGTCTCCCTTAAATATCCTAGTTGCATGTCAGCAGCGCATGTTTGGTGATCTTCACCCCGTGCCACACACCCTCGTGGTGGCTCGCAGAGCATTACTTAGAAGTAGGAAAAATTCAGTGGGATCGGTCCTCTATAGGCGCTCAGTGTGTCATCCCCAAAGTAAGTGTTGCTCATATTGGTAAAAATGAAGTAACTTGGTACTAATTCCCATTCTGTTTTAATGAACAAAGACCATGGTTTTGACACATAATGTCTGATTAAGGCATACAATTAACTTTCCGATTCTATATATACCCCTTTGAAAAACAAAGTTACGTAAGTGGGGGTTTGTTTCTGTCGGTGGAGATGATGAGAGAGGGGATATACAGAGGTGGGGGGGGTTTAAAGTGATATAATAATAAATAAAAATTGTTGAGGGAACCAGATAAAAGGATAAAAGAACAGGTGAAGTTGAAGGTAAAAAAAACTAATGCCAGATTAGTGGACCACAGGATATGTCTACTAGTTTATTATCGAGTTATTTTACTTTTACCAATATGGATATACAATATTTCCTCAAACTTACGCCTGTTACTCTTTTATATGTAAATTTAGCTTTATTAGGAAGTTTGCAGGGCAATTTGAACAATTATAATCGTATTTATTTTCTAGATACCTATTCTACTAGAAGAAAACAGGCTGGGATCGTCACGTAAGCAGCAATTTCCAACGAACACTCAGGCAAACGTCAATTTCGCCAGCACTTTCGGAATGCCTCGTTAGATTAGGGAGACGTTCAAGGCTAAATGCAGTTTCCGTCATTTGCATTCGCATAATTCGCTTCCTCAGCAATTGGAATAGTTCCTCAAAGCTAGGTGCCTCGGAGGGTGACTGATAAGGATTAATTTAAAATGGATTGGCACGCGGGAGTTCGCGAACCTGGCAGAACGAGACAATTCATTACAATTGAAGCAGACAGCCAATACATAGGCTACTCCGAGGATAATGGATCCGTCTCAAACCAGTCAATCGCTTCCCACTTTTAATTAAGATTCGCCTTGTGCGTTGTGTTCGATGCACATTAAACGGATATTAAACTGGAGCTCAAGAAATGGGTCAGGACTGACATAAAAATTATGCCTATAGTAAACTACAAAAATTGGTGGATTTATTTTTTTAGCCCAATTAGTTCACAAATGAGTTTCGGTAAGAGCAAGTTATCTAACATGCAAAAATACTTTCGCCTTAGTGAAATAAACTCCAGTATATTGGTAGAATGCTGAGAGTTTTGAGCATCATAAACTATAATTTAAAATGGAAATATTTAAGCCTACTTAATACAACAACCCGATACTTGTAACATAAGATAATCTATCAATATCGCTAAGTAATAAAGGAAAACAATTTTGCTGCAAAATACAACGGAAGAGTTGATACCGTAAATAGACACTTTTGTGTGGAATTGATGGATGAAAAAATGCAAACTCCAATTTTGCGACACCAGTTAAATTATACACTTTGATGTTCCACATACAAACGTTAATCGTGACCTGGTTTCATCCATAGCGTAGAATGCAGAGAATTTCGAACACCATAAACAATATTTTAAAAAGGCTAAAATATAAGTCCACTTAATACAATAACCTAATTCTTGAAATATAAGATATTCTATCAATATTGCTAAGCAGTAAAGAAAATAACTTTGCCGCTAAAGAAAATGGCAGAGTTGGTACCGTAAATAGACATATTTGTAAAGAATTAATTGTTGATAAAATGGTGAAGTCAAATTTTACACCACCAATTAAATGAAAAATTAAGAACCAGATCAATTGGACACACTCTGGGATACAACGGGTTGGTGAAGAACATAATTGAAGGTAAAAGAGAGAAATAAACCCCCAGAGGAAGGCCCAGGAATGAGTAAATGGACAAAATTAAGAGAAAAGTACAAAGAAGAGATGCCAGGAGGTAATTCCAGGATATATTGCACTAGATAGGTAGGGTGGAGGGCTGCAGTAAACCAATCTTAGGATTGAACGACCAATGGATCAATGAAGGCATGAATGCTGGAAATTCTTTGAGTAAAATTAGCCCCTACGATTGACTCATCAAATGTTCATGCACTCTGTACGGCTGCGCTATTTTCGGATTGGATGGATTGGATATTGGGGGAGGCGACCGACGGCTAAGGTCATTTGCGCCATTGGGGATAGGTGAGGGAGGAAGGGTGGATGGAAACCCGGCGTCGGCATTAGCCTGCTCTTAACGAAAGGCGCCAAGGGGACCACGGTTTAACGTCTCATCCGACAGACTGTACTTGAAGTGCCCTCCACAAGACACTCAAGTAGGGATCTGGTTTTCTCTGAACACATCCGCCTCTGCAGGGATTTGAACCCTGGTCGCCAGCGTGGTAGGCGAGTACTCTAGCCACCACACCAACCTAATCCCAGCGCTATTTTTATTTAAATTTTCATAATATGGCGTTTAAAGGATGATAAAATTAAATGGTGTCTGAATATAAAATTTGGACAAATTTGGATTAGCGTTTGTAGTATTTAGTACAAAAGATTTTTTTGGTAATGAATACAATACATATGAATCATAGCTCACTGACAGGTCAGAGGTTGCTTGCAGATTAGTGGAGACTTCCAGATAGAGTTGCAATTTCTACCCTCGTAATATGTTCATTATAGGAGCTTTAGTCAAACATATGGCTGGCTATTTGGAAAGTAATAAACGTCAGGTTTAAAGTTTTGCTCTCCACAGTGAACATTTAACGCAGGGCGATTTCTTTGAAAACATTAATATCTAACAAGAATACTTTCACTATGGCAGAAAAAAGAAAAAAATATTATAATTTCGAGGAATTAAATGAAATGTAATCATAAACTCAATGTAAAACAGGTAACAGGCTTAGTTCCACAACGGTAGAAATTTTAAAAATTTGACTCATGTTTATTACAAAGATTGCAATGAAATTTCTCTAGTGTAATACTTTCCGCATACTCAGAGTGCACTCAATTTAAATATCAAGCTATAACTAAATTATCGAAGAAACCAGTAAATATACTTAAATTTAATCGACAAATGAAATAAGGAATGGCAAAGTTGCTTCGGTCTGTGAACGTGAGAATAACCGAATGGATACTGAATGTGATCGGTTCTGCCCTACATTTTCCAACAATTTTCGAGAGAAAGATAATATTTCCGAAGTACAATAATTTTTTTTGGTCGTGCATTATCATTGAAATAGTAATCAAGATCACTAGAGAAAAGTATTTTGTAAAACAGTTCTCCGATGATGAAATTACAAGTGTAAAATACACTTTCTCTGAAAAAACCGGTGCATGGAATCGATACCAAATGGATTGAGCCTCAAGTGAGAAAAAATAGCTTAATATGACTACGTAACAAAGACCTCAATAAAATCATCATCAAAACCATAAATCATAAAAAAATTAGGATTATTTACAAAAACAGCAGTTGTTTAAAGAATGGAGAGTAAAGCTGTAAAAAGCCAATTTTCAGATTAATAACTGCTCATGACACGAAGTACAATGATTTGTCTCATTAATCTCTTTCTGATATAATTTCAAAAGTTATGCGTATTAAATCATCATGAAACAACATCATGGATGAACTACCAGATACGGACAAAAAGTAATTAATAATTGTTCATACTGCGAGAAAACGTTGAGAAAATGTTTAACTAAATGTTATCAAGACGATGATTTTAGATCATTTATTTCACATATTACACATTTGTTGATACATTCTTGTTGTTGCTAGGTTATTTATATCGCAGGGAGTTGTAAGGTGACTTTGTAAGCAGTTTGCTCTAAGTAGGAGTGGATTTTACTGATTATAGGATTTCGAAACCTCATCATAAACACTGTAGATGGCTCGCACAGTATTTTTCAGAAGTAAGTACATTGACTTCATCAGGACATCAAACTCGTGGGGAACACACACACAAAACATATGCAGCACAGCACAAAAGAAACTGGATTTTGTTTAGCCTATAGTAGGAAGGCCCTCTGATGAAACGAGTAAAAGGAAGAAGCTAATTTGCTCTGGTCATGCCACATCTCAAATATACCGCAAGCATTTGGGACCCTGGTCATTAAGATTTATCCAAAAATTTAATAACATGCAAAGAAAAGCTGCACGCTTCGTTAAAAACTGCTATGAGAAAACATAGTGTTTCACAACTTTTAGAAGGATTAAGGTTGGAGCCCCTAGAGACTCGGGGGCTTCACGCTACACTTAGCTTGCATGAGAAATTCACACCTGGTGTGTTTCAGAGCGAAACAGGGAATATTGTCATGACACTTCACTACATCATTAGGTCTGACAGAAGCAATAAAATAAGGGAGATACATTACCGAACAGATTGGTACAAAAACTCGTACCTTCCGCGCACAAAAAGCGACAACAATGAAAACTGAGATCCAATAAATACGCTCCCATAATACACGTCACTATTTCACCTTCCAAAACCTTATATTTTTACACGGCTGGTGACCAAACACCCCCTTCCACTTGCCTATGCAGTGGCTCACAGGGTAGTATGTAGGTGTAGAAGGCTTATTTTATGCACGATAATTCCAAATTGATCCATTTCTGGATAAAAGTTACTCACAGAAGAGAGTAGCAACCAATACGGAATACGATATCCAATTGAATAAATAAAAAATAGTTACATCAGATGGTTATAGGCAAATGTGGATGCAAACAAGCATTCAGACTACCTAGCCAATGTTGATAATCAAGGCCTATACAAAATATGCAGCACGTACATGGCTAAATTCTGAGATGACATCGTTATCATGGAAGTAAGCACAAGGAGAAAGGAAGAAAGAGAATAAATTTTCCATTTCACCTCCGAAAACCGTATCCCTTGCATCTTTACACCACTGGTGTCCTAACACCCCCTACCACACGACCATACGGAGGCTCGCATATTAGTATGTAGATGTAGCTGTGAGATGCACATAAGCCATCTATATACTAGAAATAATTGTTGTGAAAATTATGAAACTATCCACTTTGTGTTTACATTCCAGGTGCAGCCTTATTCAGCCCTTGAACCCTGGCCTCGAACTTGGATCTCAAAAACTCCTCCACGCGCCATGCAAAGGAAAAATAAACTTTGAAAGACAAAAAATGAATAAAAAAAGAATTTCTCCTTTATAGGTAGGTACCCTTACCTTTCCTCATTATTACGGGAGCATTCATCGAACGGGGAAAAATAGAAAATTTTTGTCAACGGGAACTCCCTTTTGATACGACCTTCCTCCTTTCTTTACAACCCCTTCAAATCTCCACACGTCACGGCGGAAAATAAAAACTCCCAAACACCCCGCTGCTCACAATTCTTTTTTTTGTTTAACATCCCTCTCCACAGAAACCCCTCCCAGTATCCTCCACTGTTCCTCCTCCCCATGCCCATGATTCCATTCGCGTGCATCACGCTGAAAAGGTTGGGGTGGTTCGGTGGTTCCAAGAAAATATGCGTCCTGTTTAAGCCCAGGTGATGTTCGCGCGGTCTGAAATATATTACGAAGTATGAATGCAAAATGATAGATGCGATTGTTGTTTTGGGTAGGGACAACTGGGAGGTAAGATCATCTACGCTATGGACAATTGCGGAAAGGCTTGAGAGGAATATAATATTACGCAAGGCTATTTCAAAGTTGTTTTGAGGAACATTTATTTATTACATTTTATTCTAATACTCTGGAAGTGTACAGGTATTAAACAAAATTACTCCAAAGCTTAATAAGGTAGTTGGAGAGATCTTTGTTTATGAGGAGTTATGTGAGAAATTTTTCATTGCGTCAGTAATATGTATAGATGAAAGCGAAAAACACTGCACGATACCGATTTTGTTTCGTAGCTATTTTATTTTCTGTTAACAGATAAATTTGTGGTATTTGACGTATATTTCGAACATTTGGATGTTTTTGTACAGATTTTCTCCTAAATGTGAATACATGCATACATACTAATCACGCCGTTCCCTTCCGGGGTTGGCAAAGTCACAAAGTTTCACTCATAAATACTTATTTGTATACCTAACTCTGCTTCCATATTTTCCTCCATACTGGCCTATCCTTGCAAACCTCTTTTTCCTCATTTACCCCCATAAACTACTTCATACACTTCCTCCTGTTTTTAAGACTCCTAATATTCCTCCTCCTAAGAATTTCCTAAACTACATTCAACCACAACTTTCTCGGCCTACCTCTACCTTACGCACCATTCATTTCACTCTTATATATCCGTTTCGTTATTCGACTCTTATCCACGTACGTACCTTTTTATATACTTACCTTTTCATACTACTACATACATACATACCTTCTTAAATTACTATAATGGTGTTTTTATGTATATAAAGGTACCATGCCGAATAAAACACACGTACTTACATACGATTTGCTCATAAAGTTCGGGTCTGTGGCGTAAGTCAAAGTCATAGCATTGATTTTAAGGAGACGAAAACTTCAAAAGAAAATTCAATCTTCATTAGTAGATATTAAAACTCACGGTAATTTAGAATTTATAAAAAGATTTACTTATGTGACATGTGTTCCAAGAATTTCTCCAAGTTATTTGAAGTATTATTATAAATGTGTACTCAATGACCCACTATGAGCGCTACCACCATCTTAACGAGAGCAAAAGAATCACTCAAGGAGAGGGCAAAGGGAAGAAAGTTGCTTATGTACGATAGGCCTTACAGACCTATCACCGAGGTTGGAACCTTTTGACTGCAACTACACTGAGAGAGAACAGCTCTATGGGTATATGTGCGCATCAAACATAAATTAACAACCCATCAGCGCGTGCGACCACCACTCGCATAAGTAAAACCCGTTCAAAAGTTCACAATAAATCCGCGTGATCCTAAACGCCATCTTTATGACTTGAAGTGACCGCACGGTATCTCTTCTTGACTCAAATTTTTTTCAAAGTGAAGGATCTAACCCAATGTAGTTCACTGTCTCCTACCTGGTGGAAATTATAACAATAGCTCCGTCAAATCACAAACTCCGAATGAGGCCATTTGTGAGACCGTTTAGTGACGTAATTACCCGGGTTCTCGATAAAATTGTATGTACTTCTGCGCCGTCAAATGCGAGTTAATGTTAAAAAAGGAACATTTTCGTAAAACAATATTTTTAAATATTATAGGTACAATGCATATCTTTTACCACATTCAAGGAAGCAAGATCATTCCGAAGTCGCATAAGTCGAAAAAACTGTGATTGCGGACTTTAAACGCTTGATAATATCCTTGATAGGCCACCTATACTTGCTTCATTTTCTATTGATAATATGTATTTTCTTAAACTCAATTTATTTTATTTATTTTTACAAAATACACTTTTAATGTTGATTAAAACTTTCTTTTTTTATTGTATGTAACTTTTTCTAATTTTATTTCGTATATTAAGACTCACTTTTAATTGTCGATTCACTGTCAATGATTCTTTGATTTCTATTTATTCATTTCTATTCAATTTTCTTGATTTGTTTTTTTATTATTATTTTATTAATTTATTCATCTTTATCTTATTTGCTCATTGACATAATTTTAATTTTATTTATATGATTGTTTTTAATTTCTTATCATTCATTTATTTGTAATCTCTTATTACTTATTTATTTTTAACTTTGCAGTAACGTATAAATAACCCTTTTATTATAATTTTGAGTTCATGAATATTTTATGCATTTTTTTTGTTGGTGTTAAATTAGCTAAATCTCTCTGTAGGTATTCGCAGGTTTTTCACATCCCCTTCATGTATAGGTATTTTCCTCCAGTGGGTTTTTTCGTCAAGGTATCATTTCCTTATTTCCTTAAATCCTCTTTACTTTCCTATGGTATCACCTCCTTACTTTCTTACGTTTTTCCTACAAATGTATATATCTTTCTTCACACTTATTTCAGGTATTTTTCTGTAGAAGGGTTAGATAGAAGAAGGGACTTCCTTAATCTCAATCTCGCACCAATAGAGACGCCTTATTGGTACGGAGGCTTCCGCGATTATTTAATGACCGTATTCTCTTCGGGTTTTTGCCGCGTCGATCCATTTTTGGGGGAAAACAGTTTCGCCTGCCTTCCAGCTGGCTTTGTGAGGTCCTGAATGAAATGCAGATCATTTTATTAACGGTGTTAGTCAGGTGCGCGCTCATTGGCCGGATGGGAATTCGAAATCGATTGTTGGAAGAGCCGTTTAAACGTTGAAGGTAGCGGGTAGCCGTTTGGATTGGATTGATTTTGGGGAGGCGACCGTCGGATAAGGTCACTTGCGCCATAGGGGATAGGTAAGGGAGGAAGTGTGGATAGAAACCCGGCGTCAGAATTAGCCTCTTAACGAAAGGCGCCAAGGGGACCACGACTTAACGTCTCATCCGACAGACGGGGTACTGTACTTAAACTACCCTCCACGAGACACTCAAGTAGGGATCGGGTCTCCTCTGAAAAACATCCTCCTCTGCGGGGATTTGAACCCTGGCCATCCGTGTGGTTAGCCAGTACTCTAGCCACCACACCAAACCGATCCCCACGGAGAGCCCTCTTCTCTATTTAAGTTCTCTGTGTTCTTCGCTATTTCGATACCTTCCCTTATTAGCCGAGGTACGGGTGTAATATCATCACCAGAGAAAATATGTATTTCCCTTGGCTAATAAGGGAAGCTATCGAAATAGCGAAGAACACAGAGAACTTTAATAGAGAAGACGGCTATCCGCTAGCTTCAACGCTTAAACGGCTCTTTCAACAATCGATTTCGAATTCCCATCCGGCCAATGAGCGCGCACCTGACTAATACCGTTAAGAAAATGATCAGCATTTCTTTTAGGACCTGACGAAGGCTTCTGGAAGGCAGGCGAAACTGTTGTCCCCCAAAAATGGATCGACGTGGCAAAAACCCGAAGAGAATACGGTCAAGACGCCTTATTATTCTTATTTTTATTACCCATATTCATCTCCATAAGGTGGCCCCAACGAGATAGAATGATAATTTAACTTTATTTATTCTATGAATACTTACTAAAGATATGAGATAAATTTAAGAATTTGGAATTCAGTATTTTATTCAACTCGCATATACTCGGTGAAACTAACTAAAGAATATCCTAGAACTATATCAGGGACTTTGAATCCTGGAATTTCGAGACTCGAGACGGTTGATAGGAAGCCGTAACGAGTCTCAAAACTCTTCCTATTCCCAAAATATTGCTCAATTTTTTTCTCCCATCCCCAATAGCCTCCGATTCGACATCTTTCCTCCCCTTCCCATGATTCCGTCCGCATGCATTAAGCTGAAAGAGCTTGGGCGAGTGGCGAGTGAAGGAGGGGACCGGGAAAAATGCGTCCTAGTGTTTCACACCGGGCGACGCTCACGCGTGCGTTAATTCAGTGAACTTGTACGCGAGCACGCACGATTGGTCGGGGTGAGTGTGACTGGAGGTTTGGCAGGGGTTGATGAGAGGGGCTTTGGACTGGAGTAGGGGGAGTGAGGCGATGGAGCGGGTATAGCTTGTCCCCCACAACCAGAACCACCAACTTTCTTTCTATGAAAATACGAGAAAAATCTTTAGATGATTAAGTCTGCTGGGGGGATTTTTAAGCCAAGGGCATAGTTGATAAATTCGGCACACAAAAGTATTGTTTTCCAAAGTGTTTAGTTGCCATGGTGACAAGGCCTTCCATAGGTTACGGTTTTTAAGAGACCCCTAGAGTAGTTGAAAGATAGATAATGACAAGTGTGTTGAGAATAAGTAATAATAAAACGATCATCATATATATTATTTCTCAAAGGTGTTTATTTGTCACAACGCCATAACTCCCATAATTCTTCATCAAAATTAATGATTCAAACATTGTTTTAAAGATTATGTTCCCCACTATTGACGAAAAATAGACAAATGGTTTAAAATTAAAGTTTTTGTGAAATAAATTACATTTAAAGCATTTGTTAAAAAATGATACAGTGCCATTTGTTAACAATATAATCAACTAATATGTTGGCTATGGTTACGTGCTTAAAATACTGTAGGAGGCGCCATCTATTAACACATGGTTTAGTTAGATTGTTTACATTCTACATGCAATCAGTGTGACCGGTTACCGTTTACGTTATGTATCTTTAACACAAACATAAATAATATATAATTGCCCATGGGAGGAAGCAGGTAGAAGAACAGGAATAAAGAAGGAAGAAACAGGAAGAAGCTGCATACTGTGCGACATATTCGCACGGGTCAGCTAGTCATTAATATATCCGTAGAAGGATAAATTGTTAAGCAAGTGAAATAATTTCACTACTTTGGAAGTTTAGTGACTGAGAATGGGAGCAGTACCCAGGAGGTAAGACAGATGATAGCTATGGGTACAAAAGCATTTGAGAAGGTGAAAGAACTTCTGACAGCATTTAGCATTCCATTAGAACTGAAAAAGAGATTTGCTAAATATTTTGTATGGAGTGTGGTGACTTACGGCAGTGAAACATGGGCAGTCAAAAAGAAAGATGAAAAGTACTTAGAGACTTTCAAAATGTCGTTGTGGAGAAAAATACTTAAGGTGAAGTGGACGGATAGAATGAGAAATGAGGAAGTACTAATGACAATAGGAGATGAAAGAAAACTGCTGAGAGAAATCCAAAAGAGGAAGACAGCTTGGATGGTACATTTATTACGCCAAAACTGTCCTTTTAGAAGAATTATTGAAGGAAACAGAAGGAAAGCGAGGAAGGGGAAGAAGAAGGATGAAAATGCTCGATGACATAAAAAATGGCCGAAGTTACAAGCAAATGAAAGAAGATGCTCAGGACCGACTGCGATGGAGAGCATCCAGTTGAAAACTGTCAGAAGACAGATTCAACTAAGAAAAAGTAGATAGTTGGAGAGGGCGCTTGCCATTTTGGCCAATCCTAGGGTCTGAAACGTGGGCGTCGACCATCATAGTTAACCCCGGTTTTCCGATGTCGCCTACAGGTTGACGCACTAATTTTGCAATTTTACCATGTTTATGGCGATAAATTACAATTAATTAGCATGCTCTTACGTCTTTTTTGTGTATTAACCTTGTATAGTTAATATTATTTAAATTACAAATTATCCTAGTCCCAACAGCCAAGTTGTCAATGTTTGTTTTAAGATTGACTTCCCTTTAATTTCAAACATATGGTGTATACGTAAAATTATCCATGAGAAAACTTTGCCTGGACTGGGAATTAGACCACGAACCTTTGGCTTTCCGGGTCAATGCTCAGACCTCTTCGCCACCCAGACTTCCGAATTCCCATGGCAACTTTGAGGGATACGAATGAGCTAGATATTAAGCCAAATTTTTTCTCAATTTTAACTTGTTACATTGTCGTACTCTCAGCCGGCCTTAATACTTTGTACATGGTGAATATTCTTGCTTTTCATCCGCTAATTCGTTCATTTCGTCGTGCCATTCGATGGAAAGTAAGTAAAGAGCAAGGTTAGCAAATATAAAAAAAGTAAAGATCAAGGTTAATTCGACTGTTAGGCTAAAGTTTGATGACGTTATGCCATTTCCATCCACCTCATTGGCGGGGACAGTCACGATTTGAAGGGTGCCGTTCAAAGACGGTCCTTGTTCCGCACCCGGATGGTGTATTTGTCCCGGTTGGAATTCCCTGGAATTCCTCAGTTCAGATCCGTTGATCATTGCGCACTGTTATACACAGTGATAAATGCATTACGAGAAAGCTGTTAATTTAAAACGATGCATCAATTTTATGTTATATCATCAACTTTGTTCCCGGTAGATCAAGAAGGATTCGCTATCCTACTAGCAACGGCGCCCGCAGTTGGTTCTCCAGTTTTATGCACAAAAAACCGCAAAAGCAGTAAACAATATTTTATACTGCGTTTGATAAAAATGATTAAATAAAGATAAACCATTACTTTCCACAAAGGCCTAGCGTTTTTCCTTTTAGTCTCTTCACTACTAGAGATATCCCGGTTTTGGGAAGTCGATTACGAGTCTGGGAAGAAAAATTAGGTTTTTTCACTGTTTTTATCGTTTCCTTCTAAAAATACCCACCAAACTCTTTAAGCCATCGGGAGCAATTCATCATACGTAGCAAGGAATAAAGGTTGGTGATTATTTTTCATGTTTTCTCTGTCGCTACAAATAAAATCCCTACCTCTCTAAACGGAATATAATACTGTACATATTACATACAAACGACGGAATGAGCCTGGCACCGAGAAAAATATTGTAAATTATATTCTCCTTTTACTTATCCGAGTTTCCTTTTCCAACTCACTATTTAGTCATGGGTGGCGCCTAAAATCTCCTATATCATACCCCTTTGGAAGCATGCTGCTGAATGTGTAGGAGTGGAAGTAGATGACCCTAAAGAATAAGAAGTCTTAGCAGTTTTTCAGGGTCAGATATTGATGCGACCGAATTTGTTGCTTTTAATTACAATCAATCCACCTCATGAGGCTACATTCAGATCTTTATGTATACATTTTAGTTTAGTGCTGGTTGAAAAGAAAATCAAATGCAAATAACTAATCAATTATGCTAGATAAGTTGTTCATCTACCAATTCTCACATCAAATGTATGTATATGTTCCAAAAACTGCCTCCAGATTTGGTTGGATATTGATATGAAAACAGGAAACCGGTCGGATTAAACATCTCTCAAGTATAACTTTTTAAGAGTTCCCCTTTTGTCATGTGAATGTGCCAATACATCTAGTCTAAAAATATTAGATTACACGAAAATAACTAGATCTTCTTGCTAGCTACTAGTCATGTATGGTAGATAAGTTGTTCATGTTACGATAAAAGACTGTCTCCCTGAGATACAGTACTGAATTGAATTTTGAATGAGAATAAATCAAACCGATTGGTTTTTTAAAGAAAAGTTTACCCATACATCTCAAGTATTGCTGAGCAGTGTTTTAATGCACAAATTGTGCAAACATATATTTCCAATATATAACGTATATTCCACATTTACCATGAGGAAGAATACAAAACACAATTTGGTCAATTTCTGGAAATTACAAAAATTTTAATCAATTCTTTCAAGACAGAATGAATTAACACGTGCCAGGGGTAATATGAGGATGGTTGGCAGCCCTGCCTGTCAAGTGAATATGCCGCCGCCATGCAGTCTGCGGGGAATATTTTCTTCCACTCCCACCTCTTCAATTCCCTTCCCACACCAGTATTTTTCCTCGTCCATTTTTTTGTGAAATAAAAAGAAAGCCTAGTTCATATCCCAGTCTTTTATTTACTCTTCCCCTCATTTTTTTCCAGTCCCCCTTTTTGCTCGCAATGGCTCAGGAACACGCACCCCCTCCTCTTGTTTCCCAACCCCTGCCTTTTATCTTACTGAACCCCATGGCCCGCTGCGACTGCACGCTTTCACGAGTGGACACGTGGATCACTAATATAAAGGATCCTCGGTACGAGGCGTGATACCACCACTCTCTCAATAGATGGTAGCATGTCCGCGACGCGCTCCCTCCTCCTCCCCCTCCCCCGTGACTATTACTAGTTAACACGTTCCGATGATGAATAATGGCACGTAGAGATTTCGGAGTGATTCCGGCCCGAGTCACTCAACCGATTCGATTGAGAACCCTAGAATTTTCACCTCACTCAATAAGCATTTGGTTGCCAGCCATTAAGTCCCTGCACCCCTACTACAACTCACTTCGATCAGTAAAAATACCATTTGATATAAATTACAGATATATATAGAAAAATTGAACAACGACATATTCATCTACGTGACATCTACGTGATACCCTGCGAGCCACCACGAGGGTGTGTGGCAGGGGGTGAAGATCACCAAACATGCGCTATTGACATGCAAGTAGGATATTTAAGGGAGATATGCTAGATAATAGGGTGACATGGAGCTAGATGGCTAGTATCTACATAATAAGGAAGGGATCATTGGTTGTTATTACAAGCATCATGCACTACAGACTACTCTAACTATATTGCACCTACCTATCCCTTTGCTACGCTGCCTATTGTTCTCTCTTATAGTACGAGGAAAAAATGACATTTTAAATCTATCGGTACGACAATCTATCTCTCTAATCTTGTTAATGTGATCAAACCTAGCATAATACGCAGGGGTTCTTAATATATATCTAATGCCATCTGTGAACAAATCGGTTTCGAATTTACTTAAAAGGTTTAACCTAAATTTTAACCTGCGGTCTTATAGTAATTCTCATCCTAGTTCTTCTATTAAGCTCGTAACACTTATACAATTATCATAATGGCCTTAAACAAACCTAGCAAATCTCTTTTTCACGCGCTCTAATTCTTTAATCATACCTTCCTCGTACGGATCCCATATACTAGCGGCATATTCTAAATGAGGCCTGACAAGTGTAAAATAGCTTCTTTCTCGTACTCTCTCATCGCATTTGCCTAGAACCCTTTTTACGAATCCTAATCTACGGTTTGCTACACTAGTTATTTCCCTGATGTGTTTCCGCCATGACATGTCTTCAGTGATGGTGACGCCTAAGTATTTAATTGAATCTACGTTATACATTTTTTTTCTATGATGCAACTGTTATTCCGGGGAAAGCCATTCTTTTTCCAAAAATTCATAATCGCGCATTTCTTCAAATTTAATTCTAGTTGCCAGCTGTCACACTAATCATCAATCGCATCTAAATCCTAAGCTAACAGCTGTCTGTCTTCTTCATTTTTAATATTGGGAACTTTCAAAGAATGCTGATTGCAACGCAAACCAAGAACGTAATCGCACGACTCCCCCGTTTGGAAATGCAGTCATTTTACAAAATTAACAATGACCTTTCTTCTGTAAAAGATACAATGCTGAAACTTACACCATATATAAAAATTATAATTATCTACCATTTACAGAAATACAGTTGTCATAAAACTACCTGTACTTGAGTGACGAATTATCAAATTCGGAACTTGGCCGAACACTGTCAAAAATCGGTACTTTTTACGTTACACCCGAAGTAAAAAATATTAAAATGCATATAAAATTTAATTTTCCCATCATATAACGCAGAATTAAATAAGAAGAATTATGATTTGATAATTTTTTCTGTAGGTCTTCTCGTTATTTTTCTATTTGTTCCCAAATTCGAGTGCCCGTATATTCTGCGCCGACAGTATTGTTATTTGCTCAGTCAGTATGTTTCAAATACGTAGATATTGTACGGAGTCATTAACGTGAGCACGCCAATCCTCTACGGCCGCATCGAGGCAAAGAGGGTATTTTCGTGTCACATTGGAATTCTTTATCTCACACTGGAAAGGGGTGGATAGATTTAACTACTTGTGTCACAGAGCTAACTTTTTAAGGAAACTAAAGCAGGTGAACCGTAGATTAATAAACGGTGAGTTCCAGATGCGTTAATGCAGCCCCCTTGTGTGTGCGACAGTAGTAACTCGCCTGGGCTATGAACACACAGTCAATTATGAATGTTTACTAAGTACAACGCCATGTAAGTTCAGGTACGTTCTCTTAGTCATGCGTAATCACTAATTAGTGGGCGTATAGGTCAGCTGCGAGTGCTGAAAGGTAAAGAAGCTCTTTTTCGTGACGCATTGCAAATACTCATCCCAGACCTTGATAGGAGGTACCGAGAAGACAGTCATTCCTTAGAGGCCAATTCAGACTAGACATTTCGGAAGTCTAAATAAAAAACTATTTTTTTGTTTCCATCCTACATCCAATTACGAACCATAGTTTCAGCAATGAATTGCCTTATTATCAATACCTTGATATCATTGTAGCTTATTGAAAATTACACAGACCAATAAGAGCATGCTTTCTTGATGCTAAGGGCCATTTTTAACGTAATTTTGTGCGTTGAATCCAATTCTACTCACTAAAATAGGCTATCACGTCAAGATTGTGAGATATTCTGAAATTTATGGGTCAAAATTGGTAATGTTTAGGTCTTTTTGAGCTTGAATATCTCAGAAACCAAAGATGGTAGATTATTTCTGGAAACGGACTCGTAATCTACCTAAAGATATTACAACTATGACGCCTAGAAAAGCTATTGTTTCCATAACATGTATCCTATATTTCAGATTTGTGCACTCAAAATTGTAAAGTAGTTGAAAATAAATAAAGTTTAACTAATAAGTTCAGGCTTGACTCTGTGGAACCTCTCCATATCGGAAATTAAAATAGTCCAGTAATGCTGGACTACTATTCTCAGTGACCTGTGTATACATTGTATATGTATATAATCTCCCCATTCTTCAAGGTTTTCGTAGTAGACGAACCAACAGTGAGCATCAACAAAGAGCCATCCCCTCCATTTGAACTGCACCCTCATTCATAGCCTGGACTTGCTAATCTCCGTCGACCTTTGTATACATTGTAATTCAAATTTTTTAGCAAAATCTATGTGTTACCTACGGTCCCTTCTTCCTTTTCCCCCCTCCCATTCCCCCCCCCCCCCTCCCTCCCGACGTCGGGAATTTTCCTATGCAGCCCAACGCTTCCCCCTCCCCCGCCCCTTCCTACCTGCCCCTTACCAATTGTACCACATTCTAACGCCTTTCCCTTCTCTCTTCCCTCCCTTCCCCTCCTTCCTCTGCACCTGATTTTGTATATATACGCATGTGGAATAATATTTGTTGCCTGTAGATGTCATTATGTGACGAAATCCGGGATGTAAATAATAAATATATTTTGTGGACCATTGCTAGAATATTTTAATTTCCGATAGATAGAGTTGTTGATAGTTGCCAAGTAAGCACAAGTTATGACAACAATAGGTTTTTAGGTTTCTATCACCTTTGCTTTCCCAGATATTCAACCTCAAAAAGACCTGAAAATTGCCATTCTAATCCTCTTAAGCTAGAATATCTCAAATTCTGACGTGAATGCCAATTTTTAAGAGTAGATTCGGATTAGAACACAAAATTACGTCGGATAGGGCCCTTAGCATCAAAATAGCATTCAAGAACCTAAAATTTGCAGGCTTGTGTTATCATTGCAGCTTATTGCTGAAACGATTGTCAGTAATATATTTGCATAGTGATAAATGGGGCTTAGGGGTCGTACATAAACTACGTTACCACCTAAGGGGTGGGGGAGACGAGGTCGCCTAAAAATCCACGGTGGGGTACGAGGGGGAGAAGGGTGTTCACTCAAAGTAACGCAGCTGTTACAATTCGTCTGTTTACGTTTCTTACTCGTCATTATTTCGTCGACAATACTACAGAGTTTAATGTAGTTTGAGCGAAATGGTTCCCTAGTCATAAGGGAAACCATAACCGAATAATAAAGTTTGATTTCAGCAGCTGTAGGTAGCAATAAATAAATTTATTAATGCATTATTAATAGTGCAATATTATATCTGCACATGACTAAAATTATAATTAATGTAATATTATTAATAATTCTATAAGTCTTTGACTTGGTTCTTTGTTTTGCGCGGTTTCTTAAAAACTCCATCTGAACGGAAGGATTTTTTGTGATTCTGAAAAAATTTCTGAGGTGGCATTTTAATTTATTTTCAAAAATGGTTGAGAAAACATATAAACTATAAATGTCAGTTTCTGAAGAGATATAGGTCTAAAAATTCCTCTTTTTTAAATTTTCTCATTGGAGAGCACATACGTGCCATTTTCCATGTAAAATATCTGGTATTTTTTGGCAAATATCTCGGAAAGTTGTGTGGTAAGGGACTGATATCTTGGTATCTTTGGAAGGGCGCAATTTCTCCTGTCACTTGTGCGAATGATTTGAAGTGTTGGTCTCTTCTCGACACCCTACCCTCAATGCAATTATCTGATTCCAGGAACTGCTGATTTTTCATTAAAATGAGACTTACTTCGTTGATTTCTATGAGAAATGATATTTCGCTCAAGCTACCTTAACACGAGGAAAGACATATTGGGATATTTCTTATACCCCAGACTTCTACTTGTGTAAACTCAGTGTAACTGTACTATTACCTGTAATATGCTGTAAGTATTCATACAATCAAATTGCTTACATTTTAACATTCTCACGGGATATATACTGACCTCGTGACAAATTCTAGTTTTTTACTTCATGTGATTTCTGTTTGTTTTCCTAAATTTAAAAATTCGTATTACTTGTTCTAATTGAGATTAGATATATAAATTATACCTAGGTTGGCTATTTTATTTCTCTTATTTCATCCTATCCCTGGAAATAATTCACTCAATAAATGAAAAAAAATACTTATGAATTGGAAGTTACTCTTGTAGAGACAACGTTTCACGTCGGGGGAGGGGCAGGGGTTGGGAATAATATTACTTTTGTCAACAAAGGGGGAGGGTCAAAAAATATCCGAAAACGATAACGTAGTTTATGCTCGACCCTTTACAGTTTAAGATAAATGACACAGGGTTGGGCGAATTGAAAGCGACTGCAAAATGAAGCTACTCGTCCTCACAAATTACATGAATGTAAAATTAATATACAATAAATGGCAATGATTTCATTTCTCAGGCAAAAAACAAATACAAAGTACTTCCGTAATTTTACCACTGAATCCAAAATAAGCCAGGAATCTTCGAGGTTGCAAAGTATCGGATTCCTACGTTCGTGATGCCTACATCACGTTCCCACTTTAGAGAATAGAACTACAATGAGTAAAGCCCCTGTTTGACGGATGTTCCTGATATTTTGCGCGATTCCTCCAGTCACTTGTGCAAATGATTTGAAGTCTTGGTCTCTTCTCGACACTCTACCTTCAATGCAATTATCTGATTCCAGGAACTGCTAATTTTCTCTGGAAGTAAAAAAGGACGAAACGTGAAACTTACAATAGAACCGAAGGATTGAACTCCAATACGTAGAAAATACGCGAAAGAAGTGAGGATGAAAATTGGTGTTTTCATTTTCCAAGAACCGAAGAAATATGCGAAGCACGTGGCATACATGGGTTGCTCAATTTTTCGGCTGTGTTCAGTTTCTCAGAAGTGAAAAACTCTCAATGTCCCAGAGAAAAGTTCCCTGAGTCAAACTTACTCAAAATTGGTTCGTTTCCGGGAATTTAATTTCATTTCTCGATTTCTAAACCTGACATTTATTAACCTTTTCAAATGCATAGGTAGGTGAAATATGGACCAAACAAATAAGAATAATGGACATCAAAATTAAAGGCAATGTAAGTTTCATTGTAAAGGACAATAAAATCAAATTATCTTTGACGCCGTGAGATAGACGATGATGAATCCACAGCACAATCTATCCGAGCCATGTTATGATGGACTTAAGTAGTGCAATGTCACTAATCGTATGATCTACAGGCAGAATTCAGTTGAAATAAAAGTAAGCTAAAACCCTGTGAACCTTTAGAGTCTCAGGTTCCCATCTTCTCATTTAATTTCTTTCTTCACCTACATCTGCGTATTACTGGACTAGTTTCAGATAAGACTAGTTTCAGATAAAGATCGAATACAGTGGAGGGCAGCAAGATTTGTTAAAAATTGTTTAGATAAGCAAGCATTGTTGCTACATTGTTGAGGGAATTAGGGTGGGAACCTCTAACCGATTGAAGGGAAAAATATAGATGAAATCTTTTACGAAAGGTTTATGTAGACTATTTTGTGCCAGACGTTCAGCATATTTTGCTAGAGCACTTTTTGAACTAGTATGGTAGAAACAATTACAGGATTAAGGCTAAGGAAATAGACCGCAGAAGCGATAGATTTAAAATATCATTTTTTTCACGTACAATAAGGGACGATAATAGTTACAAAAGATCAGTTCTAAGATACTAACTAGGTTAAATGGGTTTTTTTACTAGTGTGAAATATCTAAAAATGATTATTAGCTACTAACCTCGCATGTAATCTCCGGCATGATATAGTCTTGCATTATTTAGTACCCTGCAGTGCTATTAATGTGTCGCAGGAATAACACTAACCAGTTGTTGTACCTTGAGTAGTGTATTGCATGGTAACATGTTCTTCTACGTATCACTCTCTCAGTTTCTGGCCTGACTGCGCACTGATATCCTGACTGCTTCAGGCCTGCGCCTAGCACCCGGGGAACGTGCGCAGTTCTAATTTAAACTTGGATGAGTGCTGCATGCCTGGTGTGGAAACCACCCTATGCCACACACCCTAGTGGTGGCTTGCACCGTGTTTCGTAGGTGTAGATGTAGATTTTCTCTCAGACCACCACAAGGTTGAGTGGCAGGGCATAATTTATCAACAACATTCACTATATAGTTCCAGCAACTTTCACCAACTTGCCCTAGGCTATAGCCATGCTACATACGCTACAGAAACTTTTTGAATTGATTTATTGGAACTGCTAAGATGAGAAACAAAACACGCACAGGGATATTACAAAACGTGCTGCTAGTTCTACGTGGCAGGCAAAGAAAAAAGCGAGTATCCCAAATATTGGCAGCGTATTCCTAGTGTGGTCTAACAAGGGAGTGGTAGCCGGTTTCTCTGACTTTATGGTCGAACTTCTTCACGTATGCATATGTCCTGCCTCTCTTATATCCGTCAATAAAGTTTATTCTTTCTTTTTTCCCTTCTTTGCTGACCTATTTAAGATTCTTCAATCGCAAATCACTACTCACACTTCTTTTAACGCAAAGAGTTCTCAGATGCGTCTCGCATTGTATGCATGTGTTTTGCCTACTCAAGCACCTATCCTATCATGATCAAGCTTTTTTACCAAAGTGGCACATAGTTAACTAACGAACAATCGCAGATTCTCCCTCGTTATAAAAAAAATCAATCCTTGATATAATTTCCACGTATTACCTAAGGGAATGCTTTTCCTCGTCAAATCCCCCGCCACTGCCGGGATTCGAACCGAGGTCTTCGGGAGGGAAAGCCACCGCACCACCTCGATCCTCACTATTCAAAATGGATCATTGGGAAGGAAAAAAATGGAACTTGAATGTATTGTTGTGCATATGAGCTAGTTGGGACGCCATGCGGTCTGGTTCGGTGACCCGGTGAGGGGACCTCGCTCTACAGGGTTGCACGCGTTACCGCGCCCCTGACTGCTCCCGCTAATAACCCACTCAGCCTTTAATAGACCTCTCAATGCCGACCCCCTGACTTCCCATGCGAAAAATTATACCGGCACGTGGCTTACTCCGAGGCTCCTGCCATCACGACTGCAGCTGATCATTGTGCGATTCAAGTAAAGCATAACGCGTTTTATCTGGGTGAGAGAGGTGGCAAATTTTTGCAATGCTCAATTAGACGGGGTCAGAGATAGTCTTACGCAAGATAACATTCATATTGGAAGCCACATTTTCGTTCTTAACGGAATTATCATTAGATAAAACATCTAAGTATGCAGTGCGGAACGTATTTTTTCCCCATGATACCTTTTACCAAGGAACGATATTTTTATAATGCGGATGGGCACGAAGAAAATCTCATAAATATATATTCAAACAATGGTAGCAATATCAGATATATCAATATCCAATTCTTGAAATCTAACCTAAGATCCCTATGCAACACGCCCATGCGGCGGATTGCAGAGTAGTATGTAGATGTAGATTAAATTCTCATAATAGCATGACATTTTCAACTTGCGGTCATCAAATTGTATCAGGGTAGTAAACCGATATTTAGTTTCTTCTAAGCTGCAACACTCGATATTCTGGCACAAATTCCCACGGGTAATGTCAGTCGCGAAAAACAGCGTTAAAAAAATTCTTTTATGTGCATTCTTCAAAAAAATATGACAATTATTAAATAAAATTGGCAAGCATTGAAACACGAGTTCTCGATACTTCCACAAGGAACAAGGACGAGTCTTTTAAAAATATTTGCAGGAAAGGAAAATGTACCAGAATAATACCAAGTATTTCAGCTTAATCATTTCTGGAAGTTCCAGACTAATCTTTCCCTAAGAATAAAAAAAAACACGAAATACACCTCAGGTAATAACAAATTTATCGACCAAATAGAAATATAGAAATTTTTTCTCTTTCCAGAGAAAATGATGTAAATCAGTGTAAATTTCCCCGAAGATTAACGGCCACCCACTACTTAATGAGATGATATACGTAGAAAAGGATATATGCAGAGCATGGCAACGATTAATATGGAAGCCCTGGCACAGGATTCCGTCATTATTTGACACCCTCGAGAAAAGCGGAATGAATATTAATAAGATCTCGGTGATTCCCAGAAGACTGTTCTAAGTCGTTGCCACAAAATCATACTATAACGAACGGGGTATGAGGGATGATGCCTTGATGCTCGGGAGGAATGGAACGAATGAGAAATATTGATTAATTAATTGACCACAGATATCATTATATTATTTCATTGGAGAGCTGAGAAATAGGACTACTATATATTTAATCAATTTACTTTAAAAAGTTTTATTTCTTAAAACTTTATAATAAAAAAACGGCTTCAGGAAGGCAAACTACCACTTTTTTTGAGGCGCGACATTTCCGAATGTGAAAAATAAAACCACGCAAATGAAATCAGGAAAAATACACAAGGGAATACAATTGGCAATATTTCCTTTTGTGACCAAAATACCATATTTCTATGTTTGACCTTCAAAGGATATTTGCCACATTATTAAAGGTGGAGAGAAATTGCTGCATATTATTATGATAAATCACCGGTCACTTTCCTGACGAATATTTACTAGAATTTTGACTACGAAAAAAAATTCATTAAAATTTTTATAGCTAAATTGAATTTAAAAGATTCTCTACAATATTGTATATTGATAAATCCTTAAAGAAATGTTTTCAAGAACACCATACATACTGATATGCATAAAAATATCTTCAACGGCGACTATCCCGTTATTTATTCATTGAGGATTTCTATCAATTTGTGAACAAACCGTAGCGTTTGATAAATGTATGTTAAATGCAAAACTTTTCCCGAACCTAATGCTTAAGCAAGTGTGCGGGATAAGAATTCCCACCCAGAAAGCATTCAAAAATTAAGTTTTTAAAATTAGAAATCTACAGTAGAACATTGGCACATTAGGAACAGAAACGAAACTTTCAGTCAATCCACTCGACCAGATAGCAAGGTATTAACAAAAATTTACCTATACAAATCATCTGCAGTCACTCTTTTCATATAACGTAGCCCAGCTAATCTGGAGTCTAAACTTGTTAACCTCAGTCTCATATCGGTCTTGAACCTTGCTAATGATTTTCAGGTATCGTATTTTTTCTAAGTAACCTAATAAAAGATTAATATTTTGAATAGTTAACTTTTTTCCGGCCCTAAAGACTTGAAAAATGTAAAAATTTGAAATCACTATGACCTGAGATGGACCAAACAAAATAACTTTTTCAAAAACTCTTGAGGTTAATTAGCACCACCCGGGTTTAGACACTTCGAGTCAACTTCAGGTGCAAATATTAAATCAGTCACAGTATACATACAAGCATCTGAAGACGACACGAAGTATCGAAATCCGGGTCGTCCTAAAAAACCTCAAGTGAAGTTAACAAAGTCGTTTTATGTGGTCCATAATGGATAACTTCCACAAAGTAAATGATACACAAATGATATGGAACTGTCTAATTTTTTTTAACTCGTACTACACGTGTTTTTGCTGACTAGAAGGCATCATCAGGAATAGTAAGTTGTACCTGATACGTTGTAGTAATACAGTTGCACAATCAATTATTGAAAATGAAGTAGAGAGTACAACAGTTCTGCACTAGTAAGTACAGTACAGTTGAAAATAAAGGCTTTATTTTCAACTCATACTACACTGTTTTTGACTGACTATCTGTCATCATCAGGTACAATCAGTTGTACCTGATATATTGCAGTAATGCAGTTGGACAATCAGTTGTTGAAAATAAAGTAGACAGTACTACAGTGCAGTGCTGTTCTACAATATCTCGCCCAAGAAAGTGGAAACTATTTCACAAAGTAAAGCCTGCAACCGTTTCCCTAATGACTGAGGTCTTGCATAAGATATCGCGCAGCACATTCATTGCGATTCCCTAGTAATTACATCAAACCCGTCCGTAGGATTTAACAAATTTAAGGCTTAGGTTAAAGCGTCCCGTGAGCCCTCTTGACCATCTCGTACGCATTTGCATGGGCAGAATTACAATACGAGAGGGGAAGGGATAAAATACATCGGCGCAATTACAACGGTAATAAATGGTTATGATTTCGAGTTTCCGGAACAAGGACCGCTGGCGAAATCAATCTTGGCCGGAGATGTCGAGTCCCGTGCCGGGCATGTTCAGCGGAGGGCCGTCGGTGGTCCGCTCATTACCTGGACGCTCAACTGAAGGTAGGCGGATGTGGGGAAGGCGGTAATTTGGTAGGTGTCGGCAAGGCTCAAGGGTGGGGTACGGGGAGACCAATGGGGAAGTGGTTTTATGAGTTCAGACAGGGAGGCGAGTCGCAGAGGAGATGGGGTGAAGGGAAACTGAGGTATGGGGCCAGGGCACACGTCACCCTTGTCCTCTCTCCCCAGGGTTCCCATTGTTGTGACCCTATTCACCGCAGACGCGGTGAATGAGTAGGTGAAGCGGGAGAGGTTGGCAAGGTTTGGGAAAGGGAGGATTTCGCCGCTGGCCTGTTTGGCGAGGGGCGGGAAGTGGGGGAGGCGGTCAGTTAGTAGCGGGGACAGAAGCTGGACCCATGCTTGTTTACGGTAGGGACGGAGGTATACATATTATATAACGATATATTCAAAATATACGGACTCTCCAAAAGATAGATATATAGGTGTGTAGGTTTCCATCAACACAATATTTGGAACATGTTTAAATAATCATAATCCTTAATCAGAGGCTGTGAGGTTATAATAACAAAAATACATTGCTTAAAACTACGCCAGAGTAATGGCCCATACATTTTTTTAATTGCCATCGCATATACAATTTTGATACCCCCGTCATCGAACTACAGGAATCGAAAAATTACAGGAACAGATTCACGTATGATTCTCCCCTATAAAATTTGAATGAAGATGGAGGATTCAACCTATTAACCTTAGACCAGGGGTCGGCCACTGATATTTTTCCACGTTAAATATTTTACGCCAAATGTAATAGCAAGCCTGGCGCAAGCCATGTAAGTTACGTCAATAAGAGCATGGATATCTGAAAAATTTGTTTAATCAAATTTTCATAGTGTGCACGCTTGGTATCTTGTCGATTGTTGTAGAGTTGTCTATTTCTCCGAAAAAAAATAAAAAAATTATAATTTTACTTAAAGAAGATGATTCACAATTCAAGGTTTGGCCAATTTATATTTTAAAGAGTTGACCTTAAACTTAGTTAATTGTACCTGAAGCGTTGGTGGGTGAAGGATTTAGGGAATGAAGAAATGGATGGAGAGGAACCTTTCGTTGATATTTACCTTATCTTAAAATAAGCCCCTAGAGATCCACAGTTTAAAATCCCATCTATAGGTAGTGTTTGGAGAGTACTTTCCCCAGGTAGGTACTCTCAACCCAGAACCGAAGAAATGACGTTTTTTCCTGTGTAAAATTTCATTACCACTAGCAGAATTAAATTCCGGATCTTGGAGTGGGAAGCCAATACCCCTACCAAATCAACCAAACCTCGTTATTTTCTTTCTTAACACCACCAGATATAACCCTGATACAAGGAAAATCTGCGCTATGTAAATTAAGCCAGTTTACCGACTTCAAACATAGGCATTCTATAATGAACTTTCATGATGTATCGGTGCAGTTAGAAATGACATTTAGGTTTGGAACTTCAAATAATTTAAATACTAGTTTAAGTAACAGTCGTAAGTGTAATACAAATGTAAAACCGCAAATGTACCAATTAATGAAGTACACATTATTATAATTTATTATTTTTCTGCAATTTTATCAAATAGTTAAAACACTAAAAGCCGACATTTTGGTCCATTTTTTCTCATTATCCTCGAAATGACTTGAAAATTTAAGCGAGTCATATTTTGTGAATAGAGGTATCATCATAATAATTATTTTCAATTTTTCCAAATAAATTTAAAATCGTTTACGAAAAATGCTTTTTAAATGTAAATTTAGTTTCTTTATTTTTTGTACAAAATTTATCAACTTTATTTGGCAACAGTTTTTCATGTTATGTAATTTATGCTTCAAGAAACGATATAGTAACATCGATATATCAAATATTACCATTTGGATAAATATCCAATTCTGTAGTTAATATCGATATATACCTCCCATCCGAAGTTTAGAGAAGATCGGGACTGGACGAATAGATATGAGCGGACGTCACCGGACGGCTGTCCTATTCTACCGAGAGCTGTGCCGCAGTACCCACTCCTCCCTTCCGCATCCCTGTATTCCCCAACGCTCCTTCACAAAACACACCCACTGAGCTGACCAAGTCATCTTTCCCCATTTTCCCTGTTTCTATACTTGAAAGGCATCGCATTAAATTCATTGGCCCCCACGGCCCACGATAGCATCAGCCGCCCTAAACTCACCCCCTCTCCTACCCCCCGCCCTTCGCCCCCTCCGCCGCCACAACCCCTTCGCTGAGCACCAATCACGATCCTTTTTGACGGGCATCCATTTTATTATTATGCATGACACGGCCACCTTTTCCCTTTCTCCCCCACCTCTTTGAATAAAACCGCTTGCCGGTCGGGGCCTGGATGAATAAAAGCCTCAAACTTGGATCACATTTTGTGATAAACTCGCTCTCGAAAAGCTCTGAGACGAATCTGTTCAGCGGGACCACTAATGTGAAAAGTCCTCTCTGTGTTACCATGGCGGCGTTTTAAGCTACTCACTGAACACATGCCCCACGAGATGGTTTACTAAGAATTTCATTAAGAGTTTTCCTACAGTTACAATGAGCATGATTGCTCCGACTAGGGAAATAACGGTCTATCAATGTCGATTATACCAGTGACTATTTACGAAAGTTCAACGATAACAGACAGGATTCAGGGGTGACGTACCGAGATGATATAAAAATTAAAGCAAATCTGTCAGTAAATTACCACCTAATTTTTTTCTATTACCGTCAGTCTTCGTGTAATTAAACACGTGAAGAGGCCAATATTAATAAAAATAAAGGTGGTCATAATTAACTCTAGCAATTAAATTGCTGATACGTTCCCAATATGGAAACTGACTAAGAAAATAATTATTCCCTGAATACAGAAAATGATACTTCTGAAGAGCGAATATATAAAGGTAATTTAACCTGCTTTTCTTCAACATGTTTGTGCGAAAAGTCATAGGTTTATAGTCCTCTATGGTGAAATATGACATCGGAGCTAGGCCTAACTCAATAATCACTGAGCAGAAGCAAAACTGATCAGGCCACCATCGGCCAGTCACAAAATGGTCTCACAATTAAATTCATTCAATCATAGCGTGTAGTTTTCAAGTCTCTGGTGCCTCCCAACTGCATGTACGCGCAGATGATATACAACCCTGAGTTTGGGACCTATTTTCCTTGCAACTTCAAAGCCGATTTATAAAAATCATGCAAACATTTTTCTGGCAGATATATCACTTGTTTCTCATTAACAGGTTAAATTTAATGGGCTTGATTGCCGCAATTATTTCAATAATTAATTTATAAAATCTGAAATTATTTTGGACAAACTCTAATAATTACTTTAAAACTAAGCTATTATGTTCTGTATTTAATATATTTAAGGTCAAATTTTGAAAATCTAATTCATATTGCCAAGTTCTGGTAGACATTTTGAAAGACTGTGATGGTCATAAATTTTGAATGTTAGTTTTCAGAACCTCTGGGAAAATTGGAAAATTTGATGCTGCTGAATTCATAACTGGTAGTTTTGAGTCATCACGCATTCTCCAATATTTAGAAATTATATGAACAAACTGGGCGAGGAAAATGGTCAAGAAGTTGGTGAATATCAATTTTGTACGAATTAAAGCGAAAGTTTGAAATTTTGAATTAGTCAAAAGTTTGAAAATTAATGTGTCCTATACAGCAGTCCCTAAAACTAGTGAATTCCTCTAGTAGGCAACTATAAAACCATCCATTATTCTAATTTCTTTTAATAATGCTCCTAAATAGCTGTTAATATATGTGCCTCCTCTAAAACTACTCTTAGAAAATATTTATTTACAAATTTTGAGAAATAATCATTCTGTCCATTAGTGCCGCACTAGGAACTCAGAAGAATGGTGGCCGAGTTTCATGGTACTTCTAAAATTATGAAAATATGAAAATTATGAAAAAAAATTATGAAAAGCTTGGTTCTCGAATGAGAAGGAAAATAGCAATACCCATGTTTTGGAATAGGACGCAAAGGCCTTACGTTTGAGTGCTATTATTTTTAACCACAAAAAAAGTTCCTACTAAACGTTTGAGCTTTACTGTGCTTAATATATTTGACTGGATCATAATTTCATCAAATTCCAAAAAAACTAACATAATATCTTTTAGCTGTTATTATTTTTCCCAGGTATTATTATCTCCGTTCCCATTAATTTAAGTCAGATAATTGCGTAAAACTATTGTCATAGTTGGAAGTTGGGAACCAAAATTAAAGCATTCAAATGAACTAAGCAAAGGGAAAATACATGGCATATTTTATTTATTTCAAATTTTATAAAGCGTTCTGCGAGTGATGAGCCGGGCACACAGGTCGGTTCACCTCCTTTTACAGTTTGATAGTCCGTTAATTAGCTATGCTATACATACAGCTTTCTCATAGTATTTTTGAAGAAGTCTAATTTTGCATATGCATTTTTCAACCAACAAAGAGTATGTTCAACATCGAGATTACCACTGCTCCGGGTATAAGCACGCTTTTTCCCAATAATTCAGATTATTTGTCAATGGGCACACATTTAAAGCTGATACTATACACATGCATATCGCACCTCTCAAAACAAATGTTTCATCCCTATGCTTCAGGAGTTTAAATGTATTTTATATTACCTATGTTTTATCACACATTAGTTAAGTTATTTTTGTCGAATGATGATTTTTTACACTGCACTTACATGTATTGAAAGAGTCACAAACCCCAACACAGGAATATTTTTTCATAGGAGTGCTTATATTCCTTTTACTCTATCTTGAAATGAGCTATTAATAATCTCTTTTGGAATGCTTCTTCTTTTGGAATTTGCCTTCTCTTAAGGAAACAATTGATGATATAATTTGTTTCGTTGTTTTTAATAGTAACTAATTACTATCGCACATCTATTAAAAAAGTTATCTCAACTTTTTTCCACAACTGATAGGAAATTAAAGGTACTCCACACGTGGTACTGGGCCTCTGCCATTGAGATCGCGTTCCCTTTACATGAGGCGTTACAACCTTTAAGCGGTGAGTTCAAGATGCGTTCTTAAGTGACTGGCTCCGGGAATCGTCGGAGTGAATTAATGAAGTGTACACTGTTTCGTCCCGAAACGGAAATGGAAAATCGAAGCCTCCAAATTTATCTCATCCACTAGGTTGAGCTGCTCCAAAGTCCCTGAGTCATCCCCTGTGACGAGCCCCATTCCGAGCCATAGCTTCGATCCACATTAATTTCATTCGAGTCCAGCAACCTGATCTCGCTCTCTGATCACCAGAGCGCGGCTATTCAAGGCTCTAAAATATTTTAACCTGTGAGATGAATTATATGAGAAAAAAATGGGACAGATCTTTTGAGTAATAGATGCGCACAACTTTAGCATGGGTAATCACTGGCTTCCCATTGACAGGCTAAACTTTCATAGTCTTGATTGCCGCTGGCAACAATGATTTAAGATATTAATGACTGGCATTGAGATTTCGAATGTTAATCATTTCCAGTCAACTTAAATCCTTCGTGATTTCATCATTTGTTACTCTTCTAAGTGGGCAGGATTCCCAATCACCTATTGTTTTAGTCGGTATCCCACGCCTAGTTATTTCCCCACATCGTTACTTATCGTAATATTACAAAATCTAATATATGTCATAATTGCGTCCAATTGGATGGAGCATTTATTTGAGAATGTATGACTCGAACGAGGTGCCATCTTCTTCAGCTAACGTTTGTCGTTTTATGCCTTATACGGTGTATACACTGTATTTCCTTTAATAATGATGTGCAATCAAATTCCTGCCATCTAACATGTAATTCGGAAAAAATATAAGAAATATTTATTTTTCAAATCTTTTCCAAAAATTTCTCTAGTCATCAGTATTACTAGTGATATGCATATTCATTACATTAATATGAATTCAAACCAAATTATCTTTACGTTTTCATACATTCCTTAGTATTTTGAAATAATTCAAGCCAGGCGTGTAATAAATTTTTATTTGGATTAATTTAAAAAAACGTGACAATATTTGCCATCACTACCAGAATCGAAGTTTTTATAGATATGTAAAGGGTTAGGTAAATTTGCAGTCTGTTTCCTTATTTTTATGCCTCTGATTAATTCAAACAAAACAGTTTGGCTCGAGAAACATATTTTGTGGATAGTAAATTGAAACGAAGCTAGATCTCATATGTTTTATAAGAAAAATTTACTTTGATTATATACCAAAACTTCATTCCCAACCTCCTATTTTTCCAAATCCATTCTATTAACTTAAATAACAACAGCAACACGAGAATTTTAGCCTAAACGATTTTTTAGAGGTTTCTATCATCACATGCAGTGTATAATTGGAGGTAACAGCATCAAAAATACAGACGAACACCTAATAATACGATTATATTGCGAGCGAAAGAGTGTCATCATGATATCGTTGAAAGAATGATTACTCTATCTTCAGAGAGTCCTTATTTTCTGTATTCATAGTATTGGATGTTCTTAAAAGTACGAGCAGCAGTGACCAGAAATACCAAAGGAACATTCGTTTTATACGACACTGCGAAGTAAACAATACAATTCCTTCGTGAAATAAAACAATTAAAACCTTTCTTCACCGCCCATTTCGTTATCAATTCACCAACAAGTTTGAGGAAAATACGACCAAAAGGAAAAATAAAATCGAGCATTAGAGCCATCATTCATTGCAGTGCAAGTTTTCATAAATGTTCAACAACTAATAACGCTATCATTTTATTCCCTGGAGAACGCCATAGAGTAGCATTGTAACTTCCAACCAGCGGTTTCTTTTCTTAGAGGGGAAGTCATTCGATGCATCAGTATTTCACGCTGCCTTATATTTTCGCCCGTGGATTAGAAGGTGATTGTCTTTATCAAGGCCCTATGATAATGCTAATACGGTGAGGAACAACGGTGTGTGAAAAATACAAAATAGCTGGTTATAGAAAAAGCTCTTTGTAAATTCCACAACCGAAGTGTAATATCAACACAGGAGTTAACAGTTTACAGTCGTTTTCTATGCCATCTTCAATTCATGAAATCTGACTGCAAACATTCAAAGAGGGGGTCTAACTTAGGCAATGAAGTTTATGAAGTACCCTTATTTAATCAATAATACAATTTAACCAAGTCAGATGAGGGTTAGGCGTCAATTCCATATGGTAAATCCAAAAACCTTCACTTTTAGTTACAAGGTAAGTTTCTAGGTGTTAGCAAAAGTCAATAGAAGATTTCAACACCTATGGAGATAAACTTGCGTATGTTTCCTAAAAAAGGCACAAGATTGAAACACACTTTTAATCCTTTTCAACCGTTAGTTAAAGAGCCAAAATCCCATCTCCCTCTTTTCAAACTCATTCCCGAAACAATGCCGATTCTACTAACAACAACTTTAAAGATAAACTTGGTCAAGTGCATTTCACGGACTTATCGTGGAGTATCATCTAGAAGTGGAGTCAGGGAGTACCACCTGAGTAGTATAGTACGCACTACCAGGGGAAATAAGAAGTGGAGAGAATAAAAGTTTCACCGGCAGTCAAACCCGTTCCAGCTTCCTTCGCCCCATGCCCCGCACACGCCCGCCGAAGGAACCAGGGACCAACACGGAACGAGCGACCGATTACGCGGGCAACTTTTTTCATCATGGGTCGAGCAGAACGAGGGCGCTAATGTCGCGCCGTCCGGAGTGAAAGTGGAGAACGGGGCGGGGGGAGTGAAAAAAAAGTCGTCGACTTAACGACAGCGTCGCTGAGGAAGGAGAGATGAAGTCGTTAGGTAAGGAGCTTCTCAAACTCCTTTCGCTTCCCTCCCAGAGGGAGCGGCTGGAGAGGGTTAAGAAATGACCCGGGCGGGCTTCGGCGGCAAGGGAATAGAATAGGAAGGGGTTGTTCGGTTAAAGGATGGGAAGGAGTGTTGTTACGATGGGAGGAGATAAAAGAAATGAAGAGGACGGAGCCTCCGGAGGATGATTAGGGCTCTCTGTATTGGATTTTTAAAGGCGGACAGGCAAAGGCTGATGAGCATCTTCTACTTCTTCCACTACCATCACGAGTTCCTAGTCCAAGTGCCTCCTACATTTAAAGAGAATGGAATTATTTGTTTGTGCAATACATTATTTATGGGGTATATTTTGCTGTCCATCATCACAAAATCTCTTCTTTACTTTAACCCTTCCAATGATAGTTTTTGTCCAGTATTAGACACGACTTTTAACAATTCGTTCTGTATTGATCATTTTAGATTGATTAAGACCTTGCATTGGCAAATTACCTAGCATCTTGTTGAACAAAATCATTATTTTTGTTGTTATCAAATCAGAAAAAAATGGCTTCGGTTCAATTTACTGTCCATAAAATATGTTTATAGAGCCAAACTGTTTTGGTTGAAACAATCAGATGCATTAAAATAAGGAAATAGACTGTAGATTAACCTAACCCTTTACACACCTATAACATCTGGCACTTTACAATCATTAAATGTATAGCAGTATTACAACTAACAGATTCAGAGCAGTAAGACTACTCAATACTAGCGATAAATTTTCTTATCTCTGGCTGAAACCATGCACTATGTTTTATATCTACAGAGATAATTACGCTATCTAAGCAAGTAGTTTGTCTTGCGATGGAAGGTTTACGAATAAAAGAAACCGCTCTCTGTATGGGATTATTAAAGCCTGACAGGCAAAGGCTGATGAGCATCTTCAACTTCTTCCTCTACCTTCACGAGATCCCAGTCCGAGTTGCTCCTACATTTAAAGAGGATGGAATTATTTGTATGTGAATAGCGTTATGTTTGGTGTTAAACAACGCAAAATCTTTTCTTTACTTTAACCCTTTTCCGCGTGATATTTTGTCCAGTAGTAGCCATAATGTTTACCTTTTTCATTTCTTTCCCTGTTGACCATTTAAGGGAGATTAGGAAATTGCATTTTCCGAATGAATCCACGTTGAAGAATGGTAAAAGATTTGACTTTGAAACGAGAAAGGTCGTTATAATCCTGTGCTATCTTGCAATGTGATACTTTCATTTTAAAACCATATATTTCACTCTTTCTCAGTATTAATCAAGTATATTTTGACCAAGCATCTGGCTGAAATCATCCACTGTATCTTATAACTACAGAAATAATTACGCTATCAAAGCAAGTGGTTTGCCTGGCGATGGAAGGAGAACTGCAATCGAAATATATAAAAGATAGGAGAAGAATTGTATCCAAAGGGAGTGTTTAGGGCCCTCTACATTAGAAAGTAAAAGGCGGTCTAAGAAAAGGTATTTCTACACCGAGTTAGCTGAAAATTTGACTTTCGAAGAAGAACGGTCGTTTTTCTTAACCTGCGTTGTGTTGCAACGTGATACTTTGTTTTACACAATTTACATCACTCTTTCTCAGTATTTATATGAGTTTTCATAGTGGTTTAATTTAGGACCGAATCCATGAAGAAATTAATACGGTGAAAGTGTACTTTAACAAAAAGTAAAGGTTAATTAATATTCAATTAAATTGTTCAACTAAAAATGACACAAGAGAAGAATGAACTTAACATTAGGAGGTGAGGGTGACATGATGTAATTAGGTAAGGCAAAAAAAGGACCGCAATTGAGAGTGATCTTCTAGTTTTTGCACTTTAGCAAGTCACTAACAGCTTTTGCAGCATCTGCGATTAAGGTAAGCACACATGGCTCGATATCCTATTTCCCAGAGGGCAAAAGAGAAAGCGTTCGTGACTCCGATGTCCCCAGGTGGGACTCGAACAGGCGACCCTCGACCAGCTGGCAAACGCATTTCAAACCAGAGTGTCCTACCAGGCTTCACGTTATGACTCAAGTATGTTCATCAGTTAATTGGTTTCTCCTTTCTTAATTGGTTTATAACTGTTGCGTGTGCAGTAGAGAGTAATAAATACTAATCTCCCATACAAAAAAATCGTGCGTAAAAACCGACTGATAAGGACTCGTAAATACGTGAGCCAGTACAATGTTTACACCTCCAGGGTGTCACAACTTACTTATGGAAAATATGCCAGTTAGTTTAGCGATATGGCATGGCTATACTGTACAATGAATCAGAAGAGTATTACAAATAATGATGGTATTTTTGGAAATATGTGGATAGGCTGTAGTCATTTAAGATGAGGGTTAAAATGAAGAATGGGGAATAATAGAGGTGAAAGTATGATGAAGTGTGTCTTAGTGGGTAGAGCGCTTTGATTTATTGAGAGAAATGGCAAAGTATTATTCCTGAATAAAAAAACTTAGCGGCGTGAAAATGCAAATTAAAATATGATTTCATAGTCCGGCGAAGAGAAAATTAAGTTCTTGACTGTTGAAAATCCCACTAACCAGCAGGTAGAAAACAAAATGATGACAATAGGGTACTATGAAGAAACCCTGTGACTCGAGAGATGCAGTATAACTCAACCATATAAAAATTTTATTTTAACCATTTAGAAGATATAGAATGATTACACTGCCTTGACTAAGTTTTCCCAACAGAATATATACGTTTTCACCTTTCATTACTCATGGTATATAACCGCAACAAAATTTTGGAACTCCCTCCCAACATCCTTGAAACAAAGTTCATCGGTTAAATCCTTAAAACCAAATCATGCAAATATCTTATTCAACAACAGAACACTTGCATTTGGGTGTGTGGCTATCACACCTAAATATTCGTTTTTAATGAAAAACAATCACAAAAAATCTGCACTGCAGTCCAAAATAAGTAGGTAACCAATAAATCAAAAATATGTAGTAACTTAAATTAAACTTTGTATACTCCACTATAGGTACACCTATACCCACTATAGGTGTATCCACTATAGGTGTACCCACTATAGGTGTATCTATAGTGGAGTATACAAAGTTTTATTTAAGTTATTATGAATTACTTCCACAAAGTCAAGCCTGGAACCATTTCCTTTGCAAAAATATGTTTGTTAAATGGCATTCATGACTACTGACTTTCAATGTTGTATTTCATTTATGTAAAAACTTTTGCAAAAACCGAGCATAGTTTTTTAACTGAATGTACTTGGTCTTACAGGGGATGCCCTAAATCAATATACTCGTATTCTTATATCTCTCAGTTGTCTTCATTCACACCGATTATTTAGAGATAAGTTGCAAGACAAACGTGATAGGACATATACTTTAACAATTCAATGAAATAGTTATATTATCTACAAGGGCAGTCATGAAAGTAAGATGGTCCAAACGCTGAAGTGGCAATTCCGCCAATTTCTCCGAGTAAGACATTATTTAGAGAAGATAAACTCACTATGGAAATTAGCTTTCTTTCGGGCTTTATTTGGATGCTACTCTTCAGAAACCTTTGCATTTATGTAACTCATTAAGAATTGATCGATTGGGCGGATTAAAATCTGCTATCCACAAACGACTAAAGATGTAGGGTTATTTGATGATTGATCGATGACACGATTATAGAAGAAGAGCCTTCGCCGTCAATTTTCATCAAATTATTTCAAATGGACGTAATATTTCTTGTGATTTTAGAGTCACTGCGATGCCAAATTTTGAAGCTTGATTTGGTTTCATCATCATTCGTCATTCAATCATAAGGCATCCCTTTATTCCACCCTGTCCCGCAAAAACTTGATCAGTCCATTTGATCTCTTCTTCTTTGATATCCCATTTTAGTTGGCTTTCTTGTCTAACAAATTATTTCATCTCAAAATATAGGCAATTTATCTTGACTTTACCAACTGAAATGTTTTTCATGGTTTTAGTCTATCTATTCTTAACTAAATTTCCTCGCATCTGATACTGTCCATTCATTTATCCTTCAATATCCACCTCCAGCATCCAGTAAAGTATCTCATTTCTTCTCTATTCCAGCTTTTCGATGGTACATGCCTCTAAATCTACCAGATTCATGAACACTAACCACTTGACTAGAAAATTTTACGCTAATTAACACTTCTTTCTACTCCTTGGCGACAAACCACAATGATTTAAGTAACTTTGAAGAAAAATCAGCCGTGCACATCGCACTTAAAACGCTTCATGTATTAATTCAGTTTTGGTTATCATATTCTCTCAGACCACAAGCTGTGCTTCCTCATAACAGTTGTTTTTCTGGATACGTAGTTCTCCTTGACAAGACTAATTTTGCCAAGCCAAAAAATCATCACTCTATTGTACACTTAACTGTGCTTTTTTAGTATGCTCTTTCCATGGGATTCCGATATTTAAGCATCCTATATTTATCTCATAATATCAAATTTTCTCAGCACAATGAGAAAATCTAACGCAAAACTGTCTAGTGAACACAGCAATAGTAGTATGAATACATAGGAAGATACGCTGTAGTACATAAAGGATTAAACCCATTATAACAACCTTGTGGTACGTCAAATAAAAAAGGTTGCGATGCGAAAATTCGGCAGGCTGATGAAAGAATAGATAGCCGCCGCAAATCAATTATCGAATTCGTGACAGCAATAGGTCACTTAATATTTCTTTGAGTTACCATTTAAAAAAATCGAAAAAGAAACGCCTATTGGAATGTCCCTTGATCTTTGGTAGCAGGGAATGAAGCAAGAAATTCAATAGAATGACATGAAAAATTCAACATTTTTAAAATCATAAATCCATTTTTTATAAGAGTGAGTGCAACAGATATGTCGCAAGGTTAAATTAAGTGAGAAAAATATAAAATTTTGGCAACGTACTGAACCTATCGACTAACTGGATAACATTAACAAAAAACAATTCTGTTTTACAACTTACTAATGAAAGACGTTTTAAAACCGAGGCAAATATATTCTTAATTCAGGGTCATTTAGATTACGCACTCACAATACTGATAAATATACAACTTTCCAGTAATTTTTTTATTGATAGAGAGGTGGAATGATAAAGTCTTGTCGTCTACAAATTTATATATACATTTTTAATCCTTAACAACTTGTAAAATTTAAATTTTTTCCGGTGACTTTTTAGGGAGAAGGTGAGAACGAGTTGCATAATATTTATTGAATCCACACTTAGACAAAAAATTATTCCCTTTTGTGGCTAATGTAATTGTTAGTTGTTCCAAAATGGGAAGAGATGAACAGAGTCACCACATATCTTATTAGGAGTATATAAAGTCAGTGTCGGTTGTATCTAATACGCCACTTGAAAAAGTGGAGGCTATATATCAGATTGAAAAATTATGTCCACAAAGTACCCTGATATTCGCTATCAGAGGACTAAACGAATGTAAAGTTCTACATAGGTGATATTTCCCTAATGTACAAAGCAAATGATGTAAATTGATGGTTCTGGTTAAGAACTTGAAAACATTTACTTGAAAAATGAAGCATACCACCTATTTCCCTCCCAGATGTCCTGCTTGTTTAGATTACAGTAAAAAAAGTCGATCCTCAACGCAAATATTTACTCCGAGGAAGGATTTTTGCTGAGAATATTAACGAATATAATGGCTGACGTATGCTATGACTATGGAAATGAGACCCTCAATTTTTTTGTAATGTCTGTATATCAGAAGCCATTTTGTTGTTTTAGGCTACGGTTTTGTCACTGCCATGTAAGTCATTACTGGTCATATTCTTACCTTAGTCTCCTTCCTCCCTTACTAGGTTTTTTTAAATTGGATCTTTGAGTTTGCCCAGTATTCTTATGCACCAAAACTACCTGTTCTCTGACTTATTAATCTATATTTCCACCGTGGAACATCTCCGATCCCAAACACTTAGAGGAAATAACCTCGATACATTATATTAGAAAAAACAGCAATCGCATTAGTCCCCCTTCCTCGCGAGTTGCACACACGAAGAAGCCTGTCGTTATATTCCAATCTCCAGTCAAAGTTCACCTCGGAGGAGTACGGAAGAATACAAAGATGTGAGATGCTGGAAAAGAGACGGCGAAATGAGCCAGGGATGAACTGGTTGTAAACACTGTAACATGCTCCACTTGCTTGGCTACCGTGAGCGAAATCGGAGGGCAGAGCATTGAGACTTCAACTGAATCGGTGTCACGAAATTGTCATACGTCCCGAGCGATCGCAATACCAACAGCGGCTTTCGAAAAAATAACAACGCCCAAAACATTCGGAAACGGTCGACTTCTGGCAAAATACTTCCACACTGCAGGAAGAATGTGAACAGAACGCAAGTGCTCTTCGGAATAGAGCTTGTAAAAATGTGCTTTTAAAATAACACATCAAAACATGATGACTAGCAGATGTAGCTAAGTTCTAGATAAGTGGATACCTAGAGATAAACCAATTTCCTTCAGAAATCAGTAAATGGTAAAAATAGATTGGTTTCTGAGACAACACGAAGGCTACTTGTGATCTGTCTCGTGAAAACCTTCATTTAATTATATAACACTAATAGCTAGGTATCCAACTATTAGACAACTTATTAAAACAGTCAGCACCAGTAAAAGGTGAAGAGTTGCTTATGCAGCAACCAATATTTGCATACGGACCAGAGTTTACATGGAATTAAATATAAAAATTATACGTCAGAAGAATCAGCCTTGAGATAATGAATTTAATCATAACTTGCCAATGTTTTGCAGTTTTATTTCTTCATCATCAAATCTTGAAATTAACCGTTGATATGGGTTCCTGGACAAGAAAGCGGCAATATAATGGACATAAATGGCGACAGTTTAAATGTATGCAGATATGGTTTGTTGGTCAAATCGTAAATGAATGATTGTTACCATATACAGTAAGTCCTCGGTATGCGTCGTTTCGATTTACGTATGATTCGATGTTACGTCCATGCTGACAAGGGTCGTCGGATGATTTTTCTCTGTTTAATGCTAATAAAATAGACCATATGTGCATATGGATGCATTTTTTGATAACTGAGACAATTATTCCATTTGAAATAGCTATTTTTTCCTGGACAAAGGCAAAACACGAATTTTGAAATAACGCCTTGATTTATCCCAGGATTTAAATGATTGTTAATACCTGGATCCGTTTTACGTTGTTTCGACTTACGTCGCTCTTATTCAACACGCATCTCCGACGTAAATTGAGGACTTACTGTATTACCTATGCGCAATGCTCAGCCTGTTCTACCTACGAACATTATCATTTGTAACTCTCAAGCCCTGAGGATACAGTAATAAAACTGCGATACGTCGGTAAGAGACAATATATAAAAGGAGTCAAAATCTACTCACATCAAACGAAATTTTATTTACTTATAGGCACCTGCCATCCCATATTGTGGCGTCGCGTCATGCAGCGGAGTCCTTACGTCGCTTGTTCGTTTTCGCCAGCTTCTGCTCCGTTCGCACGTTTCGTCTGGTTAACTAGACACTGGCGACGTTGACGGATCGACATGATATCAAAGGACGTGCATCAAAAGGAGCAGAGCTCGTTTAATTTCCTTCTTTTTTTTTGAAAGCTGACTTCAAGGAAGTGTGTGAAAAACTAATTTTGTTCGAATTTATTTTTTCAGCAAGTATTTCTTCGAAACTGAATAAGTACTGTATTTTTGTGTTCATGTTGAAAATATATTTTCCCTTTGAAAGCAACTTCCCCGAGTGCGTGTGTGCTATTATTATTTTTTACTATGTCCTTCAACTTCTCGCTCAGCCGGCGGTAGTCCCCATTAATACTAGTGTTTCTCGTTTTCTCTGTACGTTTCTGCCCCCTACCCCGGGACCTTTTAACCAGTTAGGTGGGGGTCATGATATTTAGGGCATAAAGTAGCGAAAGATTTTATTAGATCATACTTTTACTTCGGTGCCAACAGCAAACCTTTAGTGCCGTGGGCTGCCTGTTGCTAGCTTGCACAGTAGAGGAAGAAATGGATGGAATCCAAAAGAGTTCGTCAGCGTAATAAACGGCCCAACATAGTGCTAGCAGCGCAGGAAAAACTCGATGAGCTCGTACAGAAGTCTTCAGCCTCGAGAGCACGTAAACGCGCCAATTGCAAGGCGGGTACGCTTGACACCGGGCGCTAATGCGAACCCATAACAGTCAAAGGATTAAGTAAAAGACAAGAGCTGTTTCAAAAAGGGACTAAATTCTCATAAAGCTGAGAAATTTAAAAAAACCTGTCAAGACGTGGAAGGACAGTAGACGTGGTTAGCAATTCGATCCCGGATTTATTTGATCCCAAATTACACAGGCATTACCCATTTTTTATCGGCTAAGCTGAACTGATCGGTCAGTCAGCATGCATCAGGTAGTAAAACTTTGTAATGCAGTGCAAAACAGTTAAAACATTAGAGGGAAACTCTGAACATTTTCCAGTCTCTCTGAAATAAACAACTCAAAATCAATCAATCAACCGCACTAAGGATAAATGGCCTACCAAAAACTAAAAAAAATAAATAAAAATTAATTTAAGGCGTATTCTGATCCGTCCAATGATACGTCCTTCCACGGCCCCGTGCCACCCACAGGCATGAGATACTTAGCTATAGCTAACGTATAGAGAAATTTAATCCGTCAAGCTGAAATTTTACATCAAGTACCCTCACCATATATAAACAACTCACTTCAGATTCTGCAAAACATCTTGCCGCTATAACACATTGCTATATGGTATCGCTATGTATTATGATAGCTGGTGCACAATTTTCCTGATATAATTCATTTTTCCATACGGAGAATAAGAAATTTCAGTGCACACGCTTTGACTCGTTTCTCGTCCCCCTTTCCATTTTTAAATTTCAGTCTACACCAAAACAAATCCTGAACAACGTCCAAACAAATATATATGAACCATAAATTTAGAAAATAACATAAACCAAGAAATATTTTCGGTTAATGCAACCAACAAATAAAAAATATGATAAAACACAAAATACATACATAAACAATAATTTACAGTAACAAAATAAACAGGACCGCGGTGGTAAACTGCATCCTTCTATAGTAGCAGTAATCTTGGCCGCTGATTGTTAAATGAGAACAAAATGCAGTGATACAATTTCCAATGATCGATAAATAATGGAATATTTATTTTTCAATCTCATTTTTAAGGTATGCTTACTGTTAATTTTATTAGAGTCTAAATGGATGAAAAATAATTAACATAAACGTGGTACCATTTGCTCAATTTTTTTAATGCGATAAAATTATTTGAAAATTGCAGTGGAATGAGAAGGTACTAAGCTTTGAAAAATGAAACCTCGTGAGATATTAGGCGTCTTTATAAACACGGGGCATGCATAGTGCAATGCTGATGGGTGGCTGAAGCAAAACAGGTATCGAAGAATTTACTGTCGTGGGAAAAATGATAAAACCTAGATCTGACATATTATTTATTTGAAATTTATTACGTTACCGATATAAAAAAGAACTGGTGATTTTAATTCGCTAAACAAAATCTCTCTTCGCTAAGGATGCCTAATTTTAATCACATATTGTTAACTCCCGATGATATTTGCTGTTCAGATATTTTCCGCAATCTTAACTCACTCAGATAAGGTCATATAGTTCCTACGATATACATATATCTACGAGTATGGACAAAATAAGAAATGAGGACGGGTACAGAAGAGTTGAAGAGGACAGGACCATTTGGAACACACTTGCAGAAAAGAACAAGAAGATGCATTGGACCCACTCTGAGATACTATCGGTTTGTGAAGAACATAATTGAAGGCAAAATAGAAGGAACAGTCCCCAGAGCAAGAACCAGGAATAAGTTCATTGACCAAATAAATAGGAAAGTACGAAGGAAGAGGTACCAGGAGGTAAGGGAACTAGCATTAGATAGGGAAGAGTGGATGGCTGCATTCAATCAATCTCAGGATTAAAAAACCAATGATGGTGATATATAAGAGTATTTTAATATTAAATATGGTAGTCAGATATTTGGTTTTAGGTTAACTGTGAATGAAGTAACATTCACTGTATAACCGGTTACTCCGAGGTGCAACTGATTATACATATTAACCCTTTTACTACTTTACTTTATACATTGTGCATATATCGGCCCTAGTTGGATGGGCGAAAACTGCCACGGGCCGATTTATCGGCTCAACTTTTTTTTATTATTTTACTTCGTGATATGAGGCCTTTTTAATGGCTCCCGCTAAATAGGCCTCCATTCTTCCGTGGCTCTAAGCCCCAAATATATCTTCAGCATTGCAAAAAATTTAGATGCATAAAAATATATATAAATACTAGCAATAGTTAAACATGTGAAATCTTGCGACCTTCCTGAAAACAGCCTCAGCAGTCTTCGCACATCCCATCCAAAACGGGCTGGCAGTAAAAGGGTTAAATACGGTTTAACTTTCAAATTTTATCATCTAAAACTTCAATTAAGACGTGAAACATAAGCTTTATTCCGAGAACAAGATCACACAAGAAGTGTTTTTGGCATTAATAACACACGGTTCGAGTTGCTCTAAATTTTTTCCGAAATTTCGATTTGTGTTTTTATCACACGACATACATATCGGGTGATTCTATTCCAAAAACCATTCAAAAATAGGTCATTAGGAGCATTTAGTCCATACATAAATAGAAATTTCCATATGATATCTTCCTTGTCTGATTCATCGATTGAATTAATTGAGTATCACTCCGCGCCAAACGGTTATAAATAGATTGCATTGTTAGCAGTTATTTAGATATAGCGATTTGAACTTTGGATCCCGTGAATCATGGAAGGTTGATTTGCATACAAAGATAGGGGAAATTAACTAATGTAATGAAGGCTATTGGTAGTTTATCGCGTCTAGAATATCAGAGGCGTAGAAAATGATATCGCTTTTCTAACTGATAAAGCACAAAACAAAATGTAGTACAGAAAAGAAAACGCTTCTAATAAATTAAATCTGATAACCAAGAAAAACGTATGAAAAAGGAAAGGTATGTTTTTTACAAGATATGGCAGTTTTCGCCGAAATAAATATTCCCTCATAATTTCAAGCATTTACTCTTACTTGAATTAATAATGTTACCAACCATCACTCATTGGATCAGTATTTTGACCAGAGAAAATAAAAATAGTAGCAGGAGGTAAAGTGACTGATGCAGTTAAAATTGCGCCTAAGTCAAGAAAAGTATTGCACTGATGTAAATTTAGTTCAGTACTGATGTCGTTTCCATTATTAACACTTTTTTAAAATGCTGATAATGGTGGCATGAGAGCATTTTTTAGGATCCGTTTAAATTATCACCATAGTCTTTGGCTAACTGTGGATTTTTTTTCAAAATGGATAATTTTTTTCCTTCTTATCAATTATCCATGTTTCAGCGCCATACAGGACAACAGGTCGAAGTTTGTATCTACTTTGAAGTTAGTATCTCGTTGGATGTGTACAATCTTTAACTGGCTAGTTTTGTTCTACTGACTATCTCGGGTTCTTCGCCGTCTTCGTCAGATATTATTTTTGCGAGGTATTTGATTGTTCAATTTCTCGAAACTGTGCCATTTTACACTAATTGTATCTGCTTGTTGTAGTTCTTTTCTTGAAAAGTGCATATATTTCGTCCTCTCATTCTTTATTTTAATTACATTTCCCCGAAGGCGAGTATGTTAGCGTTAGCTCCTATTCGTATCTCTAGGTTGGTGTTTCAAATATTTCGTAAGGCATTTTTCAATGTTATGTTGAAATGCAAAGGCGATAGCCCATCACCTTTCCTTACTCCTGATAAATGGTTGAGACACGCATGGCTTTGTTGAGACTTCGTCGGCCCCGGTGGCGGCGGGGTAAAGTCCTCGCCTGCCAACCCGAGGGTCGCGAGTTCGAGTACCACCTAGGTAGAATATTATCTGCCCAGGACATGGGTGTTTGTGTCTCCCACCTTGTTACTGATATCCACCTGATGTAAACTGGCCCATAATGCTATATTCAGGATAGTGAAGATTAAAATAAAAATAACAAATCAAATAAAAAAATGGAAAATTAATTTTAAAAACAATCAACTGCCCACATCTAATCAGATATCAAACTGCTTATATTGATAGAAAATTGCCATAACGACTGCTTATTTGAATACAAAGTGACATAGATAAATTCGTAGCCGTACGCTACATCTATTCAAACTACTTGCTAGAAAAATAAATGGTTACGTACCATTAACTTTATCAGCAGTCTGCCTACCAAAAAGATTTCTCGAGAAATATTCTCTCCATGATGAGATCTGTAGTTCCCGCACGATAAGGACAAAAAGAAGGAACCATTTAAGCATAATGAAAATCAATATACTACCAATCAACCCATTTTAAAATTACCAGAAGAAATATGCTGAAATTCATCAGATGATTTTTAACGAATCAAAAATATGACAGTTAAGCATATAAATCATTTTCAAAAATAATGGCCGAAAATTTTCACATATAGAAAGTATACACTAAGACAGTGTTAACTTGTGTTAACGATGAAACAACGCTAATGATTCTTTACAAATACGTATCAATCTTCCCTCTTGACGGACAGTCTCAAGAAATATATCTTTCCTCTTGTAGGTCTCCCGACAAACAGAAGATGGAATGCACTAGACTAGAGATGTCAAATATGCTGCCCTTTTCAAGAACATACGGGTTACTTTGCACGGGACCTGCGCAAATAAAAAACCTCAAAAAGTTTCCTCAAAGATCAGGGCAATTCTCGGTAATACCAATCCGTATGAGCAGTTATTTTGCTTCTTGAAACTAACCAAAAACTTCTCAGGGAACAAACCTGACTAATCAGCAGTGGTCATCTCTTAACAAAGTCGTAACTGCACAGATATTTCAGCCTGATACAACAAAACTATGATCCAAAATATGTACCAAGCCTGATTAAATAACACTGAAAATGGTCTAAAATAAATTTCCATTATTTAGTGTTTTAATTTTTGTGCATAAAATTTGTCGTTGTTGCATACATGTCATATGTTCCCTTATATAGTATTTAACGTATCCGTCGATACCTTGAAGAAATTAAGTATAGATATTATGAACTCATCATATCAGATATTCTGTTAAAATTTAATAAAAATTGTATGAAAATTAAATAATTAAATAAAAATCATCTTCGACTTTGAGATCATCATATCTTATGTTCTGGTTTCATATTTTCATTAAATTGTTTGCTGTTGTGGTGTTTGGCCCTCTCGGTAACACGATTTTATGACCCACGGGCGACCCTCACTTTGGCATATCTACACTAGACAACCCATCTGCAAATTAATTGATGTAATTTTTAATTAATTTGCAGATTTTAATTTAAAAAAAATTAATTAATAATTGAGTAATTAGTGTAATTTTTACTGATGTTAAAGACAAAGTGCACACACTGAATAATTTAACACTAGAAGCCCCGCGTGGGTCATTTTGACCCATTTGCAAGTTTCCGTTCCTCCCATTCAAGCTGTACTCATAGGAAAAAGAAATGCTTCCGTGACTTTTATTTATTTAGGAAGTTCTATTTGTACTATAACTAAAATTTGTGTATATGGTATAGTTTCAGAAAAAAATATACTTTACACAACGAATTGAATTTTAAGTTTCTACAGGCGCACCTTGGCAAATTTTAACAGTCGTCGTAAACTTGCGGATGGATAGCGTGGATTCTATCTCATAAATACGACAAATCTACACAATTCAAATAGTCTTTAAATAGTTTTAATCTATACGTACTGTTTTCTGTCCCATTCAGCACAGAATACCATTTCTTTCCATGTGAAAGAAGAATGCCAAAAGATTTTCAGTAGGAATAATAAAAACAGTTGAACATAAATTCTTTACTCTATGCTACTCCAATGTTGGCTGATGTTACCGATAACCTACAGTTTTTAATTCCGAAAATATACCAATCTTCTAAAATAATCCTACTAAATATTTTACCTTTAATAAATAAAATAATAATTAATGATGATAATGAATGGGGAATCATAGAGCTCATTTTCATAGATGGTGTCAGAAAATAAAATGCGAATTTAAAAAGTGCAAAGATTCATTTCCTTAAACTGTTATAGTTTTAGCTGAAGTCAACGATGAATTACGGTCACTGAACACTAAAATGGAAAAAAGAGTTACCTCGAGAATTATTTTCCTCTCTCATAAGATCTCTGTTTCCCTAATAACGGTAGATGGAGTGAAGATCAAAGCCGATCGAACTGTTTTGAGAGGCCGATCCTAGCGGATGTTGTACAGCTGAAGTAACCGCGTAGACATTTTCTCTCACGAAGGCCGAGGACATTTTTTTCATGAAACAAGAGGATCAGTACTCACCGATAACATTTTATGCGAAGATATCCGTCTCTCTCTCTCCCTCGGCGACGCATTTGCATTCGTCGGCAAGTCACGCGAGCGTGCCAGCTCGTGCGAATCAAATTCGGGAGCGTTCGAGTCGGCGATAACTCCGGGGGAATTTCAATTTCTTTGACTGGGAGAGCCTCGATATGGAAACGGCCCGCTCTCCCTGAAAGAAGATCAAATCGTGAACAATGTGATAAGATATGAGGCAGCAGAAACGATTTCCATCAATAAAATTTATCATGATATTACATCGTGATATAAATGGTTACATTGCTGTAAAGCATTGTTTTACATACCATGTTTATTGGAAAATAAAGGTATCATTCTAAAGTAGTTTCAATCGTTTAATAATGGCAACCGAATATAGACAGAGGATTTAACTTCCATTGGGCATCAAAAATCACTTATTTTAATAATCACGTAGGCATTTTTTTTGTTTATAGGGTCTTTAGAATTTCCTATGATCGCGGCGGTGAAAGGAAAACACAAATAGTGCATAAGTTGCGTATCTATTACAATTTAACCAAATTTAGGCCTAAAACCGAAATTTTTAACCAGATTTACTTATTCCAGGGGCCAATAATATATAGTACATCACCTGAATTTATTGCTAATGCAAAAATTGAATGTAAATATTGTACAAGAGTAAAAAAGTGGTTATTTGTGATTGATGATCAACTTAATTTTAACTATGTGTGAAATGGTATAGCTCACAGCAGTGTAGATTATATTTGTTTGATATATTTTTTATTATTGATATGAAATCTTTTACTAAGTCTAATTCTCTATATTTTTCGTTTACCAGCAGTCTTGTGACTATATCACTACAAAAGCAATTTTATTGTTACTTATGTTGCAACACATTCAAATTATTTTTGTTGATTAAGAACGAGTCGGTACGATAGAACGAGAGTATGATTGGTACTTATACTCCTTATATTTAGGATAAATGTGTCTTTAGAATCTATGTGATATTGCGGAATACATTTATTATAATTAATATAATTATACTGTCAAAACTGATTAGTTCTATCACTATAACAATCTATGATACTATCATAAGTCACTTTAACCCTTAGCACAAAATTTCCAGCTTTTATATACAATTTTGGAGAATTTGCGTCACTTCTAGAAATTATATTATTCCGTGAAATTCGATCATGAACTAGTCTTATTTCACTAAAGAGAATAAAATCAGTTTTTTGATCAATCCATCATACAGTCAGAAATCACTGGAAATTCCATCAAAAAAGGCTACTGTGATAAAATTATAAAAAAAAACTGCAAATAAATAAAAACCGATGGGCAGGAAAAGAAACAAATATATAATCAGACATTTGGGTCTCTGGTTGAGCTGTACGAATTGGATTGGGAGGTAGGGTAACTATTTATTGTTCTAGTCATCATTAAATGTGATAAAATATGAATGAAAATAGAGGAAAGAAAGCCAAAAGTAGAAGCCACCCTTTGAGAAGAGAAATTAGAGCAAGTGGATTCCTTCACCTGTATCAAAAGTAAAACGGACATCAAACGAAGAATAGCCCAAGCTAAGAAAAAGTTCATGGGAAAAACACAACTGCTGTGCTCAAAGAAGATAGGACTACATACTAGAAGTCAGCATATGAAAACGTTCGTATGGAGCGTATTACTCTATGGATCGAAAGCATGGGCCATTGGAATTGCTGACAGTGCAGACTAGAAGCATTCGAAGCTCGGTGATGGAGAAGGATGCTGACGATAAAATGGATGGACAAAATAAGAAATGATGAAGTGTTCAGAGGAGTAGAAGGAAAAAACCATATGGAACACCATACAGAAAAGAAGAACAAGATGGATTAGACACGCTGTGAGGCGCAATCGGTTTAAGAAGATCATAACTAAAGGACGATAGAGGAAAAAGTCCCCGGAGAAAGACCCAGGAATATGTTCATGGACCAAATAAAGAGAACAGTACACAGGAAGAGATCCAAGGAGGTAAGAGCTTTAGTCAACCAATCTTAGGATTGAACTACCAATAATGATGATAAATGGAAAAAGATAAACCGGGGAAATTAATCGATGCTGCACGGTAAAGATTATGTTCTAAAAGTCTGCAGTCCAAAAACTGAGAAAGAATACATAGCGGTGATTAAAAGTCTATTCGGTCTCAAAAGAAGAAAAACTTCGATGAATTGCGCCTCTGTTTATTCAAAACTTCCTTCAAATAGATTTGCATATTTTAAAATAATACTTGCTATCTTCCCTTTAAAGTAGCATCACAAAAGGGTGATTAACATTGGTATTTCAAATAAATAATGTAAAATTATAAAACACTGTGTACCCTTCGTATGCATAAAATCCTACGTTAACCTAACTGTTGTATTGTGTAATTTTTAATAATGAGGAAAATGAAGTATTACTTACTCAGATGAAAATTCGTGGCTTTGGATGATACCTATGATTTCTTCAATAAAAAAATTAATTTGTGCAAAAGTTTTAATAAAATCATGGCAAATTTTGGGAAAATGTTTTCTTAATATTTGTTAAATGTATTTCTTATAAAAACGTGATATAGTTAACGTTATCGACTTTATGATCAATACATCGTTATATGAGGTCATTGAAAAAATATATGAGGACTGAGAGCGTTCATCAAAACAATTTCGAAAAATTGAAATGTACTACATTTTTCCATTTACCACATTGGGGATATTAACCGAAAGAAATTGGTAACTAGGATTACATTTGAATTTTGATAAACATCAAAAGATGGAGAGTTGATCTTGAAGAAAACAATTGTTTCTTTGAATTGCAAAAAAATGAGGGTGAGAACAATTATCCTATCCAACTTTGTTAGCATTTTCCAAGGAGTGTCGATTTTTAAGGAACAGTCAAAAGAATGACTGGATTTTATACTACATTTTGTTTCATGGTAATATTTTCCCAACTTTTTAATGCATCAGGTTCAATTGACATTGACACATGCAAGTTTAAATTAGTAGACAGTTTATTCATATTACCAACGGCTATTTTCCAAAAAGAGGAAACACCTTTCGGCAGCATTATTTAATTCACTGGCGAGAAGGCAGATGAAATTCGTAAATATGTCAATATTGGTACCAAAAAACCTACATAGAGACTTCCCCGATTAATTTAAATTTATTATACATGGTTTTTTGCTGCGCTTACAACCAAACGGGAAAATAATCCACAATACCATCCTGTTTTTCCAACAATCAACCTTCTTCTTCCGAAGAAGAAGAAAACATGGTCGTAACCCATTTTTAGACCAGATCTGAGACTGCTTTCCTTTACCAGAATGGGGGAGGGACCATTCTCTTTAATCGCTACGATATCCGGTCCCTGAATTTTAGAGCCCGGGATATTTTCCTCCACGGACCACACGAGGAAAAAATACTCTTCGGGATGAAGGTTTTAATAATATTTTCGCGGAACATGTCCAAGGTCCTACGGAGGACCGTGCATCGCTGATCCCCTTAAGAAAAGGGGCCCGGTCTTAAAATAGCGCGTAAAAAGTAAGAAAAATATCCTCGTGCGATATTAGCGCAGGACCTGAAGGCTTCCGAAATAAAGTTCTCCCAACGAACATATATGTTTTTTGTGCCCTGGTCCGGGCTCTAGACGCAATAACTTATTCCGTCTTATTGTTCCCACCATGCACTCTTTTCAACTGCCCCTTCCTTTCAAACCCAATGTCTTTTGCACCCCATTCGTATAGCTGTTTTGTTTCCTGCCCCGTCCCAGAAGCACCAGCGGCAGCCTCGACCCCAAAAATGCAAGAGAGCCCAATCCTTTACGTCTTCCCCACCCACCTCTACATCTTTCTCTCTCCATCCCCATCCAACAGCATCGCCAGCTAGTACCATCCCCGGGAGGAGCGGTTTCGGAAGTGCAGCGGCCAATCTAAGCCCCGTAAAAATGGACCTCCTTCCCCCATCCTTTTCGTACGGCCACGAGACAAAAAAGCAAGCAAAGACCGCTCTTTTAATTTAAGCGGCGTTCGTTCGCTGTCTGCGCCGCCGCGAATATTCAAGACCCATAAATCTTACCGAAATTTCCTTTCTCCTTAGAAGAGGAAGAAGATCGGGGAGTGACGTAGCTGGTCTGCAAAGAATCTATTTAAGAAACCGAGAGACAAAAGGGAGTAAAAAAAAATAAAATGCGAAAAGAGACATCTAGAGAATGGAAATGGAAAGACTGGACGTTCAAACGCCAATAAAGGACTGTAAAAATCAGAATTGAAGTAGGTTTATATTCGAATAACACTACCGTAAATCCCTTAGAAAACTGACAAAATGACTATTTGTAAAATTCAAACGTAAGGAAAAAATACCTCTCTTAACGAAACAAACTGTAAAAGATATATTTTGAAATTACTTTTCGGTAAAATCTCCTTACGTGCTATGAGAATCAAGGTTATGCTTAAAGAGGTATCTACAAACTGGGGAAGGAATAACGGTCAAAAAATACTAATTAACAATAACGGAATAAAAAATATGAGATATGAGAGTCGAAATAAATATCTACGCAAAATTTGATGCAAAAGCGTACCTCCTCTCTTAACAAAAAAACAAGCAATAGTATTAGGAATAATTGAAATAGTAATCATTTTTAATGGGAGAAAATTCCAGGAAGTGGCGAAAAAAATCTCATATCTCTTTAAAAACATAGAATAGAAATAGAAAACAATTGTATTGTCCTGGGACGAAGTCCCTTAGGACATTGAATTATTTTACATGCCTTTATGAGGAGTGGAATACAAAGACTAAATACAAAGTCTTACAAAAAAAGAAAACAAACAAACAACTTTCAAGTCAGCAGAGAGATATAAAATGAGCGAGGTAAATGAAAATGAAAAAAACAGTCTCAATATCAATCATCGAAATAATATGTTAAAACAAAAATGTACAATCAGTAATACCTATTAATAAGAAAAAATGAAAAGCAAACAAACCAATATTTTACAAGACAGAAAAACAGCAAATGATTATAGTGAACAAGTAACATGTAACAATATCATCTCATATAATTTTGTCTTCTCATATAGAGGCGAGAAAACATTTGGGAGACAAAAAGTCAGCCATACTCCTTTTTAATTGTGAGACATTCCTAGAAAATTTAATACTATCAGGCAACGAGTTCCATAATTTAGAAGATGAGATGCTGAAAGTATTTTCAAAATTTGTTGTGCGGTATTTAGGGTTGTAAAATGTTTTTGTTATACGGGTCGATCTCTTGTTAGTTTGGGCATTAAAAATCATGTTTTCAAATAAATAAGAAGGGGTTATCGAGTTCAGTACTTTGAATAACATTAAGGCCTTTTGAATTGTTCTTCTCTGATTCAATTTTAACCAACCCAGCTTCGCGTAATAGGGAGATACATGCTCGTTGAAACGAATATTAAAAATGAATCGCATACATGAATTTTGCAGTCTTTGTAATTTAACGCTTAATTCATTAGTCATATCGGAGTATATAATTGAACAATAATCAAAATTAGGAAATATTAAACTCTCAACCAACCTCTGGCGCAGTGTTGTTGAGATTAAGTGGCTGAAATACTTCATTCTGTGGAGAGTTTTGTGAACTTTATTTGAGATGGCAGTAACTTGATCACGCCAGGCTAAGGTACTGCTCAGGCAGACTCCAAGGCTTTTGACTGAGTTTGAGTGGTCAATTTTAATATTTAGAACACTAACTTTGGGTAGGTCTTTTGGAAGGAGCATGCGTACATTAGGAGCACTTCCAAATGTGTACGCGATGGTGTGGTTAATTTCAGAAGAGTTGGACTCTATATATATTTGTAGTTCGTTAGCGTAAAAATGATATTTGCAATGAGATATTTCACTAGCAAGTTCCTTGATGAAAATACTAAACAGAAGGGGCCCAAGTATTGAACCCTGTGGAACTCCACATGAGACGGGTTTGAAAATTGATACATTTCCGTCTTCGTCTTTAACAGATTGCTGACGGTTTGACAGATAGGACCAATGCCAGAAAAGGGCAGAGTAAGAGAAATTGAGTTCACTCATACGTTCCGGTAGTATGTCATGATCTACTGAATCAAAGGCCTTGCTTAGATCGAATTGCACCAAAACAGTTACTTTCTTTTCATCTATAGATCGACGTATATCATCGGTTACCTTTAAGAAAGTCGTTTGTGTGCTTAAGTGTTTTCTAAACCCTGATTGATACTCGTCGAAGAAATTTTCCCGCATAAGATGTTCTACAGTAGCGGCATGAACTAAGCGCTCGAGAGGTTTAGAGAGAGCGCATGGTAGCGCTATTGGTCTGAAGTCGGACCTGTCTTTGGAAGCAGGCTTTTTTGCTATGGGCCTAACAAAGGCAGATTTCCACAAGGTAGGAAAAAAGGAGTAAAAAAATACTAAATAATAGCCCATATTTAAGCCAAAAGAGATGGTATTTTCCCTAGAAACGGAATCAACAGTAAGATGAGCCTGTTATATGGCACTCAATATCAAAGAAAACAAAATATAACCACCCGATGCTCCGGCAAAAATATCTGCCATGTATTTGAGAACCGAGAATATTATTTACATTTCCATTAAATTAGTCTGCTTCTTCTTAATATAGGCTTCCAGACATTTCTTCGCCAAATCATCATTATTGTATTCCTACATTTATTTCATCTCATCCTAGTTCATCCAGCGTTTCTCATGCCTCCGAGGCACTGATATTTCTAAGTATATTCTCCTTACCGTTGTCTTTATATCTATTTATTTGATCATACCAGATCATTTTTGTTCTTTAATCCTGGTGTTTATTGCTGTTACTCAGTATTTCAATCCAAATCTACCATTATTTATTCTATACTCATTAGTCCAATGTAGTTGATGATATTAGAGAAATATTTTATCCTTCCGCAGCGAGTTATTGATGCGAACTCCCTCGATTCCGGTGAAAGTAACCCGACGGGATATCTGCTAAGATATCACATAAAATTTTTACTTTTAAAAATATAATAAATGACAAAAGGAAATATCTTAATAATGGGTTCATATGTTTCCATGGGTGGATCAACAAAAAGCACTGAGAGATAGCAGAAATAGCAACTCTGAAGAGGCTACGTTACGCTCGGCAAACGCGAAAGAGGAAAATAACAATAATGAACTCAAGATAGTTTCAGTCAAATATCATTTCACCGAGAAATCAATGAATTTGGTCTCATTTTCAAGAAAAATATCTTATCCCTCCAAAAACATAAAAATATCAGCCCCTTCCGAGATATTCGAAATGAAATACCAGCACTTTTGTATGGGAAGTTGTACCTCTACGCAATCCAGATAGACCTAGTTGAAAAATATGAGAAACGTCTAACACTTGCAAAATATTAAGTTTGCAGTTTGTTTGTGTTATCAACAATTTTTGAAAATTAATCATGGAGTCACCGTAGTAGTTTTTTCAGAATAGACAAAAAACCTTCCGTTGTGAAGGAGAGGTAAACGCACCGCAAGAATAAAATGAGTTAAGTCAAATACTTATATAGATATTTTATTTAATTTTGTATATTTTTGATAAAGTAAAATTACTTTGTTAACACATCAGAAAAGGCTTATATCATACATGCATATCCCTGCTGCTGAAATCAAAAAGTATACATCGAATATTAGATTACTAGGAAACAATTTCGTTCTAACATCCTTAAGGTGGCATGAACAGAGACAGGTAGATAGGTAGAGAGCAGGAATATCAAGAGCTGGGAAGGGTCTTCAATTCCTATGAGATAAACGTTGGTGGTCATTTTCCTGTAGGAAAGATTTTGAAAAAGAATTCATCCGTCACATGAGAAAATGTTGACAGAACCATCTAGGACCAGCCATTATGTTGGCAGAAAACCTATAACGATAGTCCAATGTTATATTGCCTTCACTCATCCAGTCACTTCATTGTGCACTACGATGATTGAATGGTTTTTCAGAGAAAGCTACTTCACGCAAAGCAGTAAAATGCTTGGATGACTGCACAGAAAGTAGCCGCTGAAGATATTTGGAGCTTAAATCATCTCAATTTTGATCTCAATGTTAATGTCCGCGTGACCTTATTATAATCTCTGCATCTTCGATTGGTGCAATAACTGCTGAATTGTATTCGTGAGGCGTATTACGCACAATGTATTTTCGCTGTGGGACCAACAGAAATTGCGAGTACTCGAGCGGGAAATAAGAGCTAGGGCTATTTTCCTGGATTTCGTTAATGAATTCGCGCAGTCTACTCTCTGCATTACGTGAAACAAACTTCGCGCATGAATTCAGAGTGCGCAGTAGACTGTATCTTGTAAAATTCCCTCCACAGAGGTTTGGCTTATCTACAACCTTCTCCGATATGAAATGAAATATTCCCCGATGCTTAAAAATTCTGAGTAAAACTTGCTATTGTTAAAAAAACTTGTACTTTTAGCATGAAATCATTCCATTCTGCCAGGTGCAAAATGAAGCAACTTCAGCTGCACAGTAAAATGCCTCATTTAAGGGAAGAATTTCTTGAGGGGAAATTGTTTGTCCGAAAATCCAAACCTGTTTTTCTATGCCCTGCTTAACACTACTTAATTTCACTCGTAAATTCAGGTAATGCTGAAGACTGACTCTTATAAAACACCCTCCACAGACGTTCACCTCATATACACCTTTTCTCAATATGGAATGGAATACTCCTTTGTGGCGGATAACGATCATGAGTAAAATTTCCTTTCGTTGACACACATTACTTGCTTTTTAGCATGAAACTGTTCCATCCTGTAAGACGCAAAATGATACAATTTCAATAACACAGTGAAATGCCTCATTAAAGAGAAGGATTTCCTTGAGGGGAAACCATGCGTCCGAAAATCCACCCAAACAAATAAATGGAATTATACGATATAATTCCAAACCAACTCCTCGCACGAAAAGAGTTGGATGCAGGGGTAAAAAAATGATAATGAGTACGACCATCAGGGAACTAAGCTAAAAAATGCACCGTAGGATTATTAACATTGAAATCTTGCCAATGCATTTCCAGTGGACGAAAAACTCACAAAAGAGCTAATGGACTTCATAATTTCACGTTTCAAATCACCATGGTTTGGCGTCTTTCGGGGATGAAGGCATTTGATTTAAGTAGCCCAAGGAAGCGGAGAAAACAGGGAGGGAGATACGGGCTGAGGAAACGGAGCAAGGAGAACAAATACCCCTGCGAGATATTAGGCGCATGATTTACTTCCTTACGATCTAGACGAAGGATCTGTCCTCTTGATTTATCCGGTGAATAACATTAGGAGACGGTTTTCCGGAAGGAAAGGGGGGTGAGACCAGAATTGAGGACGTAGGAACTGGGGGAAAAGGGGGGGGAGTGAGGCCAGGAAGAACGAAAGCTTTGTTTTTTTTTAGTGTGGATATCCTGCCTCCATCTCGTTTGTATGTATCTGGTTCCAAAAATCAACGAACAGTCGCGGAAGAGATTGCCACTCCCCGGTTGAAAGAATTTCTCAATTTATCTGCTCGCATTACAATTGGCTTTTATCGCATTGATGAAGAAAAAAAGAAACTCGGCACTTCGCCGAAACGTTTTAATAAAGTCTCGTCCCTGATGGCTATATTAATTGAGTAGAATCGATCAAAGCTTTTATTTAGAAAGTGAGCCCCGTTTTATCCTCACCGTTTTATTCAAATTTGGCCTACAAAATAAAATTTCCGAGATATTTTTGTATAAAAAAATAAATTTTGTCAATGGACCGCATGGCCTGTAGTTTTCTTGTATCTCCCAGTCCGGAGAAGTTAGATGACCGGTCTCTGTAGATTGCGCTTATGGAAATTTCTTCGATGAATTAATTTTAACAGGATGAGAAACGAAAAGAAATAGTTATCTCCAGTCATCGGAAGCTGAATTTACAATGCAATGTCCCGAAATTCGGTTTCAATCGTTTATCTTAGTGAGGCTAAAAGTTTAATTAGAGCTTGAAATCATCTCTCTTCCGGTCAATCATTCTGTATTTATGATACTACGAATTCTTCAGTCTTGGTTTTTCGTCACTTTAGTGTAAACCCCTGGGATCATCTACAATCCCCTCTATATTTCTACATTTGTTTGGATATTCATTTTTCCTCAACCATTCCGATGTGTTCTTTCCATATACGCCTGTATTCTTATATCGTTTCATTGATGCCTTGTGTGAAGATTTCTTTTCTCATTGCCTTATTCAATTTCCGTCCAGTCCTGAGTTTACAAATTCTCTTCTTTAAATGTTTACTCTACTGTCACCCTAGTTCATTTTCTTTAGTAATTACTAATTCTCATTTCCATATAATCTAAAAAAAAAGCTTCAGAGGTTTATGAAACATAGTGACGTTATTTTTCTTACAATAATAGCCACAATACGTTCTACTGTATCATTAATATAGTTGAAAATGGCAATTCACCAATGAATTTTAACCTAGTTGACAATTGAAGAAAATATTGCGCTCCAGTCCGTCGCGGGGAGATATAAGCAAAAACGAAATGAAAGTAGTTGCGTCTACAAAATGATAACTTAACGTGGGTTGATTTCCTAACTCAAAACACCCGTTGGATAGTATCTTGATCTCTTTAACCATTTTCCATAAAGTTCATTTCTAGTGAATACCAAACTAAATATTATTGGTACCGAAATTTTTGCTTAAGATTACGATCAATGATTGAGACGTTTTCATTTAACTTGAACAAATAATTTATATCATGAATAACTTTGTTAATTGTACGTTACATTGGGCATATATAACCATCTTCACTAAAAGTGGTAGTATTCCTGGGTTAGATAGTAGTATGGCTGATGCCAGCACGTTTTCCCTTGGCTAATATTGAAATTTGATTAGTCTATGAACGAAGCGGAATAGGTACCCTTTATAGTTGGCGTATAAAGGTTCAAAGTAATTATTTTATTTGAAGATTTAATCATGTAATGGCCGAAATTAGAGGAAATACTTCGTCAAAATTTTAAAAGTACGAGGGACAGTGATTCATATTCTCATCACAAGCCAATATTTTCGGTATAATCATACTTTTCTCTTGTAATTCGCATCTACTTTAACTCAGCTTATATTAAACTCTTGTAAACAACTTGTATTAAACACCGACGTATGGTACAATGAATGAAATCAGCCTCCATTGCTAAGAACGCTAAAATAATGGCATTCCATGTGTCTACGCAGAAATAAATATAATGCCATTACATTACCTTTGTACCACGTCACCCATATTGGTGGAATCTCTGGTTTCAACACACATACAGATAGAGAACTTATTAACAAAATGAAAGCACAAAAGTTCTACCATTCTAAAACTTTCAATTAAGCATATCACCAAGTCTGGTGTACCTCTTGCAAATTTTGTGGCCTTCGCTTTTTCTTAGTACTCGGAAGAGCACCCACACCTGCCATTTTACCTCGGAGGATGCCTGCCATTAGGAGGATGTGATGCGGAGACTCCAGGAATAGACACGGTCGGGAAAGTAAAGCATTTCGAAGAAGTTGTATTAAATTCTCCTTCCAGGAGAAAATTGAAGCAAGGGTCCCAGTTCCGTCTCGGGAAATTGGTCCTTAAATCTTCGAAGAATTGAGTTTTCCAATCCGTAACAGCATTAAAGAGGGTTTTAATTTTGTTGCCGGCATGAAGTCATCAATTTCTCCATTAGCGGGCCAACCCCATGGTATTTTTTCCCCTGTAGTCCTCCCCCTCTGACACTACCCATCTGTTCTACTCCCGCTCTGGCTGTTCATCCAAGACAATTAAGTCAGTCAGAAAACTCCTAGGGAAACGCAACCTCTGACTTAAAACAGCTCTTAATAGGAAGGGATGTGAGAAGACAGAAAATTCCCCCCTTTAGTGTCAGATTTCCCGGATGAAATAGTGTTTTAAAACAGTTTTACAGTCATAAAATCTACGAGTTAGTCAAGCGGAAAACTGATTTACTCCGCATTCTACCAGCTGATTGGTAAGTATTTGGAAAATCCTCTCCTAAATGCTGTATTCCTGAATATCGTGTAACTTCCGCACGATACACGCACTTTCTTTGCTAGTGATTCTCTCCATCCATTAATTCTCCTATTCTCCATTGATAATTCTTCTTTAACAAAACATCCCCTTTGCGTCCCTACCCTACCCTCATTACCCTATTTTATCCTTTATATTATTGTCCAGGCATCGCCGTCGAATTAAAGAATATTTTTTCAATAAAATTTTTCCTGAGTTTTGAGGCTTCTATCATTAGCTATTCCATAATACTTCTACCTAAAAATGCATCTTTTGCTTGAATAACGCTCTCAGTTTACTGAATACTTCTTGGTTTTAGCGTGACAAACGATTATAAAACCCATCTAAGCCTCAATGTTACAGTCAGATATTGGTATCCAGTAACATTTTCAAAGCTTTGTGTAGGATGGGAAGCTAGGGATATCACGTTTTAAGAAACATTTTGACGAATGAAATTTATTGCTTTTACCAGGAAGTCGATACGGTTAAAAATTTCAACGCACAAGGATAACGTTAGAAAATAAATAACAGCTACCCACCGAATTTCATGCAGTTTTTTTATATGATGATTTTCTTTCCTCTTCGTGATTTAAACAATAATTAGACACATTAACTGAAAATGAAGATAAAATTTGAAGTTTAAAGCTGTTAAAATATGATATCACCGACATTGGGCGATCGAATCCAAGTATAGCCGACAGCAGTTCTCAATTCCCCCCTATCAAATTCTAGATCTTTTACTCCCTTCTAATTTGAAACATGGTGTCGAAGCGTAATAATAAAGGACTCATCGTTTTGGTTTTCAAGATCTTAGATTATCTGAATGTAGTTTTCTATCTTTCTCTATCAAATGCTGTTTATTTCACCCCATGGAAGTTCTTGTATAAATTTTAGTTTACTAAGTCAATGTATTCATCCCTTGGCCTTCCTCTTCTCAACTTTCCATCGATTGTCTCCTTATTTACATTCCTCTTAAACCCACAGTGCCGCAGTATGTGTTAATTTTATCTGGTTTTTTTCTGGTTATCTGGGTCCATGGATTAAACGGAAGGACCGAGGACCAACTTCTATGGAACGACCGTTCCTTTCGGTCGATCGGTCCTATAGGTCCTTCACTCCTTTCATTCCGTCATTCCTTTCGGCCCGTTACTTCCTTCATTTCATCTGCTGATGCTAGTGTTGTGATTAGCAGTATTTTTTTACTTATATAAATGAAAACTTTTTATAGTAGTATAACCTTACAACTTTTATTTCATTCAACATTCTAAAACGCCATCATTACGGCATACCAAATATTTCTAGATTTATTTACATTCTTAAAACACCAAGAGCATATAGAAAATAATAATACATGACCGGTAATAAAAACGGTACGGAGAACTAGTGCAAAGGAACGGGTCACAAAAAGAACCGGTCCAGAATGAACGGGTTCCCAAAAATGAACGGATTTGCGCATCTCTATTTCATTCGGAATAATGTTCCAGATGCTACATTTTTCCTTGTTTTACTCAAGTGCACTGACGGCGTAGATTAGAAGGATACGGACTGGCACGAACGATAGCGAGAGGGGAGTCCACGAAATCGGCAGCAGTGTTTTGATGGGGAAAACATCGGAAGATCACCACAATTGTTTCGATAGATGTTCAAAATTATACATCTGCACTACATTCAATGCGTGTATTTTGAATAAACCACGGAGGATAAGACAATCAGTACATAATTGCTACTAAGGGACCATATTATCGCTGAGTGGCAAACTTAATAACTTTAGGCTCTGAAAGTGAAAACGCGTCGCACAAAGGACGATAGCATCATCGGTGGATAAGATCGCGCATCATGAGAATTAAATCCGGTATTTTTATGGATCGTAAAAATGATATCACCATAAGAAATATTTGGAATTGAACTCCAGTAGCTTATGCTTGACAAACTTAAATTTAAATTCTACGCAACTACCAAAGAAACCGGTGACAAGCAAAGCGACTTTCGGTATTAGCCCGGAAAAACAATGTACCTGTCGAGAAGGGAGAGAAACGTAAAAGCAATACTTCCACACATCAGTCTCTCCTAAAAGTGTCACCTACCCACTAATATCTCTGGAGAAACTCTGAAGGACAGGAGAATTAAGGCTTGAAGACCATGCACAGTGTCACGTTGAGCGCAGCCAATTAGGAGTACGCTTCCGCTAATACAAAGGAAAATGTTGCAATAGGTCATTAAACGGCAATGACGAATGCCTTCCAAATGAATGGAATGCGATGTTCCTTATTCAAAACTTAGCTTTAGTTTTACAGATTGGGTATTTTAAACATTATTTCTAGTTCCATGAAAACGTGTGGCATATGGTGATGTCAAGTATGTTTCAAGTTCGTACCGATTGCGAACCACAAAATTGTGTGTTCCAAAAAACAAAAAAAACAAAAAAGAACGATCCCGTCTAGAAAAAAGGATATGCAACTATGGGCTTTTGTGTCAGGAAATTTAAAAGACTGAAGTCAATGAGATTCATAGTTTACGAGGAAATAATGAATCAGGGAACACAAAGAAGAAGCGTTTGGGGAAATATGAGCTCAAACAAAATACCATTATGTTGATGCGCAAAGAAATTCTGAAGACCGAAGTGGCCAATTTTGAAAAGGAGAGTGAGAAGAATAATTTAAGGGTCTATGCAATAAAATAATAAACAAATAGTGATATATTTTCAATTTGGAAAGATGTTATATTGGGATGTGAGGGTTAAATAATATAATAAAAACGTGTCTATATCGTAAGGAAATTTCTTGTGAGTATGAGCATTTTAAGAAATAAAAATTAGTTATGTTAGCGAAAATTGTAGGACTCAAAGATTATAAGAAAGGGTATTTCAGACCCCATGCGGCACGTGTTAACGATATCGTAACTCAACAAAAATTTCACGTATGTGTTTTCTCATCAAACTGAATGTTTTGACGGGTGGAACTTTCAGCTTTTCCGATTTTCGAAAAATAAGCCGCACCCTACTGTGTATGTCAGGATTAGTATAAGAGTTGGCTAAATGTAGTGGGATTGGGGTGCATTAGAAGTTGTTGCATCATGAGCAGGACATCTATAATTAGGAATGGGTGGGACATGAAATCAGTGTGGAATGTTCAGTAATGAGTATATTTGATCGGAATGTGTACCGATGGTTTTGATATGTAAACAAAATGGTTGAGTGGAATAAAGAATGGAATATGTGGTAGTAGAGTGAATGGTGTGAGAGGTAGAGATAGCCCGAGAAAGCTGTGGTTGAATGTGGTTTTGTGAACAAAAAAAATTGTCAGGATGGCCTGACCAAGAATGCCATGGGTGAACATGAAGGAAGTGACACTGCAGGGAATTTAACGTTAGGAGCCTCTTGCTCTGGGATAACTTTTACTCAAGGCAATAGTTGCCTGCAAGACATTTCCAAGTCTCCAGCGCAAAGCTACAGGCAGTGCTGAGAGAAGGTCTGCTAGGGAAGACTGAACTATATTCGTCACCATCCGAGCATATCATCGCCGAAAACCAATTGGGTAGCTTGAAAAAAGAACCAAATAGAAATTATATCTATTATGCATGACGGCTGCAACTTAACATTTGGATAAATAAACAATTGATACATCTCTATATGTTTTCCATTTTTCAATTTTGTAATTGGTTTTAGTAAAAATATACCTATTGCGAAGCATTTAGTTATTATGAAAATATACCTAATATCTTGCTGAATATCAGGTGGTTTATTTATGCAGAGATACATATGTCATATTTGAGTTACAGGTCTCCCGTTAGAAAAATTTATCATTTATATTCTCAAAATATCAAGTTAATAGAATTAGTTTTTAACGATTGATTTGGCCTGAAAATAATGACAAAATCCAACAGGCCGAGTGGGTGTAATGCGTCGCCAAAATAGCAGAAATATCAAGAGCGTCGACAATTGGAGGGTTCTTAAGATGAGCCATGAAAAGTAATAATAATAATAATAATAATAATAATAATAATAATAATAATAATAATAATAATAATAATAATAATATTATTATTATTATTATTATAATAAGTTCTGGAGTTCTGAGCTGTCTAGCAAGAACAAGGTTCTTGCCACGAACATGTTCGCGGTTCCGACACTGCTGTACACCTTCGGCTGCATGAAATGGAATGTCAACGAGTTGCAAAACCTCGACCGGGGAACGAGGAAGATGCTGACCATCTATAGAAGTCTTCATCCGAAATCTTCCGTCGCCAGATTGTATCTCCCTCGCAGTGTAGGCGGTAGAGGTCTGTTGAGCCTGGAGTGTCTACATAACAGAGTTGTTTTGGGTACAGTTTGCCGTGTGTTCAACAGTACGGACCCCCTGCTCACTCTCGTAAGGGAGCACGAAGGTGCCGGGGTGGGGGCGTTCCTCTTCCAGGCGGCGAAGAGGGCAGCGGACGAAATCGGTCTGGACTTTGACCTGTCATCCGACGGTAACGACAGTGGCACGTTAATCGTGTCACTGAGGGCAGACGTCTTAAAGCTCGAGGCCAAAAAGGCTGAGCAGAAGACCTTGCTCAAGACGCACACCGATAAGCCCATGAATGGAGGTTTCTACCGAGACATGGAAAAACATGGGCTATCGAAGGAGCTGACGTTTGCCTTCCTTCGTTCCGCGGGTCTCAGGTCCGAAACAGAGGGTTTCGTTCTCGCGTGCCAGGATGGTGTCATCAACACTCTCGTGTACCGCCGAATGATATTCAAGGCGGAGGTGACGGACACGAGATGCAGAGCGTGCCGAGCCAAGCCGGAGACTTTGAGTCACCTTCTCTCCGGCTGCAGTTATTACGCGCAATCAGCGTATTTAACTAGGCACAATGCAGCTCTGCGAGTGTTGTATTTCCACCTTCGACATCATTACGGCATCGACGAAGTCCATGTGCTGCCCTATGCCCCTGAAGATATTGAGTCCGTCGTGGAGAACGACAAAATAAAAATCTGGTGGAATTACTCATTCCCCACCACCAGGCAGTTGGAGGCGAACAAGCCTGACATCGTTCTCCTCGACCGCCAATCTCGTTCCATGTTCGTAATCGAGTTTTCGGCTCCGGCCGATACGAACTTGGACGCGAAAGAGGCGGAAAAACGGACGAAATATCAAGACCTGCTGTTCGAACTTCGGCAGATGTACCCGGGACACTCTGTAAAACTAGTAGTCCTAGTCATAGGTGTGCTCGGTGGAATCAAGGGCTCGCTGATACAGAGCATCAAGTGTATTCCTGCTTGCGTGGCACAGGCGGAATCACTTGCAGCCCGCATGCAGAAGGCCGTCCTCCTGGGGTCGCTCCGTCTGCTCCGTGCGCACGACCCGAACGCAGCGTAGCCACTGATCCGATGGGTTAATCGGAAGCGGCTACGAACTCTGCACCCCCCCTCTCGAGTTCTCGGCCATTATGACGGCAACGAAACCCGATGTTAGCCGGGGACTCGGAGGGGAAAGTTACAGAAGTAAAAAACACAATAATAATAATAATTTGTCTTTTATTTCGAGCGAATTTAGGCCAGTATAGTCCTCTCTTACAATTACCTCATATATGACGAACACTCACAACCATGCCCAGGGAGGTGTAAATATGCTACCCCGGCGGGACTCGAAACCGCGACCTTCGGTTTGGCAGGCGAGGATTTTTATCCGAGGACTTTACCCCGCCGCCACCGAGGCCGGCATTCTAGTAGTAGTGTAATAATGTACAATTGCGAAAGTTTATAACGCTACACCCCCTGTTAAAGTCCACCCAAACTGCTGTGATATTCACATAATAGTATTGGGGCGTTGGCTGTGAACATAATTGAGATGTAGCGAATGAGGCAATTTTTATAGTACTTCTTTATAGATGTGTTAGTTTTGAGCCGTAGAGTGGACAATTTTTGGAATTTCACGTACAAAGTTGCAGGTGATCGAGATCTAGCAACACCTGATTTATGCATTGAAGATTAGAGGTCGAGCGATTAGGGGTGGGAGTTTTTTATTAGTGGGTAGGAGTGATTAGGGTGATTGCGATGGAGCACGTGCATCGAGGGTTCGTTCTCCGCCCGATTGCTTTTGACTCTCGAGGGTCAGGATATGGGTTTAGCCTGTTTTTTAGTATTTCAAAGCTAACTATTATGCATTGTGAGTACAATTAGAAGTCTAAATGTGTTTGATTTTTATGCGTTAAATCGAGGAAATTCGACTTTTTACAAACTATCTATGTAAAGAAATACAAATAGCGGTTTAAATACTTTGTTTAAAATTTCGTTCTGCTTTAATAAGAGCAAATGCAATGTCTTAGAATATTTAAAGAGACATTCGCGTTTCTCTCAAAGTTTTGTTACCGATTCATTTTAAATGATTTTTGTGTATGTTTGCAAGTGTTTAGGACAGTTTTAAAATTGAAGACCAAACGAATGAATTTGTGTTATGGTGTTTAAATGAATATGCTGCATAAAAGCTATTATGAAAAGAAATGTTTATGGTATAGTACAAAAATGCTTGCTGAAACATGACGACGAAATATGTGAATTGGGCACCTGTTTTATTTAGGCAACTCCTAAGCAAATAACTAATGAAATAGTAAAAGAAAGCGAGCCTTTGCTTGAGAGTAAAATAAAAACGCGGACTTAACTGCTAGCTTCAGCTAGTTTCCTATTGTTACGACCAAATAAGTTATCTCAAGATTTCTCTCTCGCGTTGCATTGGATCATACCTCACAGCGAATGAGTGTTATTTTTCATTACTCGACATTATTTTTCATGTAATGCGGCTTATACTAAGAGGACATACATCCTAGAGTAATAAACTCATTTTTCTTCTTTCTATCTTCAATCAAGATCGACGCGCATGGAACTCTCTTCATTAAAGTGGACGGAGCCTAAGACATCACACCAAAGGGAAGACGGGAACTGGAATCATGAGCCCCAGATCGTTGACAACCCTCCTGACGTGCCCATCTCGCGTAATGCCATGAAGGCAAAGGAGTGAATATTTATTTCACGCTATATAGGCGTCCCTGCCTCTTACTCTTCCTTCCGTACTTCTCAGGCATCTCTCGGCGTTGGCAACATTCTTCCGTCCCTCTCAGCCTCCGTACCAAAAACCCATCTCTCTCTTTGCTCCCCTCTCACTTCACCTCAACTCCGCCCCCCTCGCCCCCCGGGACCCATGTCCCGTAATCGCATTCGCGGAGTAATAGCATTTCACTCTCCAGGCCAACTACCCCCATCACCTCCCCGAACCAACCCCCGTCGACTACTACGTCATTCGCCCAACCTCCAATCCCGCTAGACCTCTCCGATCTCCCACTTCCTCATCACCTATCCTTTGAGCATGTATACAATACAGATACTGAGCTGTCGGTGGGAAGATTTGTCTCCAGAGCATCTCACAGTCGTGTGGCGTCAGAAACGACTGCTAGTGCCTGAAAGTTCACATCTACATCTATATACTACCCTGCTATCCACCGCAAGGGAGTGTGGTAGAGGGTGTTAGGACACCACCAGTCTAAATATGTAAGGGATAAGGTTTTGGGAGGAGAAATGGTGACGTGTATTACAGGTGCGTATTTACTGGAGCTCAGTTATCATTGTGATCGCTTACTGTGCGCAGAAAGAATGAGTTTTTGAAACTTTCTATTCGGCAACATATCTCTCTTATTGTATCGCTTCCGTCAGATCTAAAGATCTTCATACTACCCTGCGAGCCACCATTTTCTGGAAGAAGATAAAAGATCCGTGTCGCGTGGGCAGGCTATAGGAGAGACTGACCATTGAAGCGAACGAAATCCGAGTGGTGTACAGCACCATGAATCTAAATCTACATCTACATACTACTACATACTACATCCCGTGAACCGCCATATAGGCATATGGCAGGAGGTGTTAGGTAACTAGCCGTGTAAAGATGTAAAGGATAAGGTTTTGGGAGGTGAAATGGTGACTTGTTTTATGGGAGTGTATTATATGGAGTTCAGTTTTTATTGTGATTGCTTAAAGTGTGCGGATAGAACCAGTTTTTGTACTGTTCGGCAATGTATCTCTTTTATTTTATCGCTTCTGTCAGACCTAGAGATGTGGTAAGACACCATGATAATATTCACTGTGTCGCTCTGAAACACTCCAGTTCTGAATTTTTCAAGCAAGCTATGCCTATCGTGTAGCCTCCTAGTCTCTAGTGGTTCCCAATTTCATTCCTCTAAAAGCTGAGAAACACTGTTTATTCGCTCGTTGCTGTTTTGATAAAGCGTGCAAATTTTCTTTGTATTTTTTAAATTTTTTTGGTTAAGTCTTTTTGACCTGGGTCCCAAATACTCGCGGCAAAATAGAGGTGGGGCCTAACCAGAGCGAAGAAGCATGTATTTAACTTTTTCATCCGAGGACCTTCCTATTGTACACTTAACAAAACCTAGTTTCTTTAAGTCAATGATAAACAAGCGGCTCATTCTATATGTTCTACCGATAAAGTTTATGTTGAGTTGAAATTCAGATACACTCCTTCCAATTTTATACACTTTCAGGATCCTTTCTATCCCTAGTAATTACATTTTTGCCTCAGTATACGATCTACCCTTCATCATCCCTCCCATAAAACTTATTCTCTTTCTTCGCCTTTCCCACTTGCCCAACATCCCTCCCACCATTACAGTCTTGGATAACCCATCGGTCATAATCATTTCCTACTGTCATCAATCCTGCCTATTTAGTATTACTATTAGAAATTTCCTTTCCTCGCCCACCTAGCTAGATACTAGACCTCTTCCTACTTCGTAATCCTTCCCGTCTCCAGCACTTTCTTGATCTTTCCCGTATCCTGTACCTAAAACAACTGCAGCACATTCACGTCCTCCCATTTTAGGGTCCACGTTTCAGCATCATACCGCAGCTCTATATCAAGCTCATCATCAGCCTTTCTTTGTCTTCAGCTTTACTCGAGGTCTCCATCATCAGATATCTTCTATTACTATTCGCTTCTTAGCCAGCAATGTTTACTTTTTCATACCTCTGTGTTGTTATTGAAACAAATGACTTCTCTGACGAAATAGTCACTATCAAGTCTTGGCATCGTAGAACTAGACGAAATAGCTATGCTCTTCCACATAAGAAATATTGATATCACGAGCCAAGTTTGCCTACAGTGCTGCAAGTTCATATGTTTATTTTGACATTTTGTGAGCACAAACTAGTAACAGTAATGCAAAACTAAACTGAAAATTAGTAAATAAACATTTTTTATCAAATTCGTAAAGCTAATGTGTAAAGCTAATTTAAAACGAGTATTCAGTACTAAATGTCGGACTTCCGGTTTTCATAGGAGCACAGTCGACATTATATGTTGAATGTGGCAACGTGCGGGGGGAAACTTTTGCTGCATGCCATGTGTTCGAAATCTTTTGTTCAATGCATATGAAAATTAGGAGTTTGATGTACATTTTAAAATGTTTTAAGACTGAATTATTCCCTTAATAATAATCATTAAACATATATCTTCTTCTTATATACATATAGCTTCAGTTTAACGCATTATTTTAAATCATACTCAAAGTGGTATTTACATGAAATTTAAAAAAGTTGATAGACAACACTATACGTAAATTTACTCACTGCAATATTGCGTAACTTAAGAGAACAATACTTCGAAGCGCAGGTTATGAAATATTGTAACCCACCCTCTCTTCCATAATTCACCTTTATAGTTCCCTCCCTCTTCCCTATTCACTTAATAGTTGCTTAATTGTTTTACATTTGTATCTTCACTACATTTATTTATCTCAATCTGGGGGAATTAATATGTTAAAATTTCGAGCCAATTTGATAAACGATGTTTATTTATGAAGATTATATTTACTTTTGCTATATTGTTATGAATTTGTGTTTACAAAATGTGAAAATAAACACCTGAACACATTTCATTGTAGTGAAACTTGGGTCGTGGAATGAATAATGTCTAATTTCCAAACATCAAATCATATCAAAAAATAATATCAAAGTTGTTTCACATCGTTCTCATCTTTGATGCTTTTGATGTGTTTTTAATACCTAAAATGATGCGGAGGAATAAAGAATGGGATTATTGACGGCGATTTCAGCATTCAGTGAGGTATCAGCGATTAATAATGGAATTTATTCCTAATGATGGCTCTTGACTATTGGGTGAAATCTTGTGAAATTAAAAAAGCATCCAATTTGAGTCGTATTTGCATCAATAGGTGAAATTTACCTCCAAATATGGGCGTTTTATCCAAGTACCATTGTTAATTAAATGCAAAATGATTTATCCTAAGGATATGTAAAAATGCTCGGGATATTTTCGCGGATTTTTTTATAAAAATTAATCTTCTCAAAGCATTGAACGACAGCGATTGATGTCGCGATGGATATATTGATATTTTTTAGTGATTCAATTGTTTCCTTTATGCATAGAATGGTAATATTAGGGGCTATTCAAGTATTTCGTAAGACGTTTTTTCAAGATTTCGTAAGACGGAGAAAGGGGGTTGGAATCATCTTACTTTGTCTTATAAAGAGGGGGAGCATGGGGTCAGGATCCAATTGACGTAAGATGTTTGTCCGTCTTGAAACATTGTTTTTATTTCCAAATATCCAGCGTTTGTTCACAACTTCATTTACTGAGGTACTATTTCTGTCTTATTTCCAATGAATGTGGTAATGAAAAACTTCATAATTATACTATAATCAGTGCTCAAAGCTGTACGATGTCTTTTATGGAACGATAATACGCGCATTTAAACTTAGAGTAGATAGAAATATCTAACTTCTCACGTAAGAATGAGAGGGAGGGGAGAGTTGGGGTAATCTTACATTGTCTTGAATGGTGACGTGAATTATGAGTGTGTACTTAGTGGAGCTCCGTTTTGGTTGTGATCGCTTATTGCACGCGGAATAAAAGAGTTTTTCTGCCTATCTGTGCAACAATGTATCTTTCTTAGGGGCCATTCAAGTATTATGTAAGACGTTTGTGGGGGTAGGAGGTTGGAATCATCTTACTTTGTCTTATAAAGAGGAGGGGCAGGGGGTCTGGAACCAATTTACGTTAAAATTTTGTCCGTCTTGAAGAAATGTACCGTTTCCAAATATCCAGTGTTTTCTTCCAATTATCCTGTGATTGTTCACAACTTCATCAGCTGTGGTAGTTTCGCTCTTATTGTTAATGAGTGTGGTACTCCAACACTACATAATTATTACGATTTTTTGTACCTAACTGTTCGGCAATGTATCTCCCATATTTTAATGCTTTTTTCACTCCTAGAGATGTAGTGAAGTGTCACAATAATAGTATCTGTGTCGCTCTGAAGTTATGTTACACGCAAGTTCTGAATTTCTCAACCAAACTAAGCCTAGCGTGTAGCCTCCGAGTCTCAATGGGCTCCCATCTTAATCCTTCTATAACACTGTATGTGCGCTCGTAGCAGTTTTTAACGAAGCGTACAGCTTTTATTTATATTTTATTAAACTTTTTGGTCATATCTTTATGACTAGATTTCCAATATATGCGCTACGTTAAATAATATTCGGTCATCAGAGTCGGACTTTTATCGCTATTTTTTTTAGCTTCAGCGCCAGCTTCAGAGACCTGCAGAAACAAGAAAATTGTGTGAAATGACGGCGTATAATTAGCGGCTGATGACGGAGAAGACTGTCACATTCAATACCGATTTTTTCCGCCCATGTGAGCGTCACTTTTGCATCACTTTCTCCCGTTAACCGACAGAATAGGGCTTGGAAATGTCAAATTCAATCCAAAATAGAAGACAGGGTAAGTAATCTTCCATTCTTCTCATGTCTAAAACGCATGAAGTCCATTAACTCAAAATTAATTTAAACGATATGATAAAAATGGAAAGATAACCTTTCGAATACGACATTGATACGTTAAAATCAATCACGGGTGTATAAGAGAGAAGATGTATCATTAACTCCTTTCCGTTAACAGAAAAATAATGACATGCATGCTTACTTAGTATTCTATTTATAATATAAGATTATTTTAACTTAGGATCGGTTTCCTCACGTGAGAGAGGTTTTTAAGGCCATATAATGATGTAGGCAACTCTGTGACGCCCGACACCTGATTTACGCCCAATAGTTCTAGTGATGAGAAAAGAAATACCAGCTTTCGGTAGTATCTAATGCAATATATATTCTTCAATCCAGTACTACGGATTTATATATCTAAAAGATAGCTTAAATACCGGCTTTCGGTAGCATCTAATGCAATATATTCTTCAATCCAGTACTACGGGTTTATATATCTAAAAGAAAGCTTAAATATCGGCTTTCGGTAGTATCTAATGCAACATATTCTTCAATCTAGTACTACCGGTTTATATACCTAAAAGAGGAAATAACGATGTTTCCGTTACTATAAGTACTTATACCTATGACCTGAGCTAAATTGCAGTGTAAGTCATAACATTTTACCAGAGTGATATATCTAATTGCAGCAGAGATGGCCTCTATGTTAATGTTACTATCTATGGTATAGTACAGATATTTGAGATGAGTAGTGCTATTTTACTCTGCATTCATCTTATATCCATTATTAATCAGTTTCTCAAATATTAATCACACCGAGGAAATGAGTTAGCAATGCGCCTACAGAAATAACTGATGGATTTCATTTAGTATATGTATAATACCTAAATTAGTACTAAGACGTAACATTACTCTGACATAAGCAAATCGGCATCGGGTTCCCGTCGGTATCATTAAAAACATGATTGTACTTAAATCTTAAATATTTTATACATAAAGTAATCTACGGAAACAGGCAAGTTTTATTTACTTATTATTCATGAGTTTTCACAAAGTTTTGACAAAATCAAGAGGGTATACTTATGAGCTCTAATCAGAAAAATAAGCGTAAAGTTTTAATAGCTGTATGAATTACCATTTATAAGGAAATCGTGATTTTAGATGATGTGCAATCGGCCGATGTAGATTGATTCATCCAAAGCTAAACGAATATTATGCTTAAAAATGATGGATTGGCTATAAAAAAATTTTTCATTCTCGAATTATCACCGTCAATATTTCTCTATTCTTAAGACATCAACACAAATATGACAATGGTCTAATGGCTTTTATCTAAAGTAATATTGCAGTTATTTAATTAAAAGAGCTTGTGCACATTATTTCATCACTATTATTTGATGCGCCAGCAGCATTTGACTTTGCAAACATCCTTCAATTTCAAATGACCTACCACTTCCCCCTGTCACCTTTAGACTGAGGAAAGATCATCACTATCACTTTTCCTTTAAATTAATAGATTGTGGCGTGACTTTGTGGAAGGAATAACTCATTTTAAAAACACTGTAGACTTCCGCTATGTTTGAATGATTTCCATCAATTCGACGTCTGTCACGTCATTTTAAGAGAAAAAAAAGTGTTTTCGAAAGAAATCGCGTCTTTTTCATGACCGACAGTTTTGCCTTGAAAATGACGCTACAGACGTCGAAATCGGTGGATATCATTAAAACATAGTGGGACTGTACAACATTTTTGTTATGAGTTATTTCTTCTCATCAATCCACAACGTAACGCTACAAACAATTGACTTGAGGGAAAAGCAATTTTAATTATTATGCCTCAATGAAAAGTTGACGAGGGAATATAGTAGGTGGATTGTTATTGAAAGACGTTTACGAAGCCGATTGCTACTGACGTATGAAAATATAGTAATGGAACTATCTGTACAAGGTGAGGTATTTGGAAAAAAATTAGCTCTAATGGCAAAAGATAAAAGATATCCGTTCTTGTCCGCGTTTTATGTAAGTTTCCTGTCTTGTTTCCTGTGCAAGAACACAGAATGGAAGAAGTAATAATCCTACTAATATTATAAATGTGAAAGTTTGTCTGTTTGGATGTTTGTTACTCAATCACGCAAAAACTACTGAATCAATTGAGCCGAAATTTGGCATGTTGATATAAAATATATCTGTGGGTAATATAGGCTATATTAAAATGCCCTCAGGGTCCCCTGAGACCCCTCAAAGGTCCCTCTCGTGGTCCATGCTAATCATTGGGTTCGGTGCTGTGGTTTTATTTTTTGCTTTTTAAAAGTACTTTCACTCAAGATAGAGAGCTGAAACTTTTTTATCGGATGGATGAACAAATGAATATTCTAATTCTTTCAATAGACTTTCTATTGTGTTTCGTATTTGTGTGAAAGTCTTGTTTTTAGCAGAAAAATCTCACATTTTCTCTGAAATCAACAATATCATATTTCCTTGGAAACCAGAGGTTTAGAGGCCTCTACCATTTAAATATCATGTTTTCCTGCAGGCTCATGATAGCACGTGGAAAGAAAATCTGTAAAAGAAGGGCCTGCAGTCCCAAGGGCCCCATGATAGATTGCGTCGAGGGATAATCAATTAATTACATGCATATTTACAAAAAGTATACTCTACAATGTCTATTCTCAAAGTACCTCTCATAGGGGCACTTAATGTATATGAAAGGTCATTACGTAGTAAACGATACAAAAAAGTAATTAAATGGACTATATACGCGATAAAATGTGCAAGAATAGTTACGCACAGCAAATAGAAATGAAGAACATCCGTACATGAAAATTGGTAATTGCTCTAAGAATCACCATAGATTTTTGATTCAGTAACCAAAACCAATGATTATGGCTACCCTTTACGCCGAAGGCGCCGTCCTGGTGACGTAGGTTTCATGGGTCAAATAAACATGGCAGCTGCAGCAAATGCTCCTTGTTGTTGTTTTCAACATTGTCAACCGCTGGAATGTACCCTACTCTCTGATTCTGATAAAAATACTCAACGCACATATCAACGTTGAATTTAACAACTCAATTAGGTCATTGAATGCCAATATGTGTATGTACACCAGGGAAGCGATCAAGCCTTCATTCACTCAGAAGACGGCTCAAGAGAACCGGGGAACGAGGTGACAATCTAAGAACCTGGGTGCTATTTAAGTAGTAATGAGTATGCTTGGCCCATTTTTTGGTTAACCGTGCATGGAAGAGGACCAGCAGTCACTCATCTCTGCGTGCACCTAAAAAACGGTCAGCGTGTCTGCTACAACGTTCATGATATGTTACACACTCCTCAAATGATCCCGCTGACTGTATTCTTCAGGGTTTGTGGTTTTTCAATAAAAAAAAATTCAATTTTTCTCACACCCGTTGAATTTCTACTGGAAATTTCGGCTAGTACATAATATAAACGTTGTACAGTTCCACTATGTTTTAATGCTGTTGACTGGTTTCGACGCATCTAACATAATTTTCAAGACAAGCAGAGTTGCCTAGAAAATGATGCTAGAGACATGGACCCATACAACATTTTTTTATGAACTATCACTTTTTCTCCTTCTGTTCCATATAAATATCTATTTTTGCGACGAGAAAAAGATAGGAAACTTACGTAAAATGCGGAAAATAGCGGGTATTTTCTATATTTTGCCATAAGAGCTAATTTATCAAAATTTCTCTCCTCAAACCCTTTCTTATACGTTTCCAAGCATTAAAACTTTAATCCATCATCCTTAAACATCACATCTCCAAACAACGTCACATGAAAAGCCTATTTTCCCGAATATTGAGGCCCACTTGCTATATTATTCCCAATTCCGTCAGCCTTCAATATTCCCCTCCTCTCAATATCACCGATATCTCCTTATTGGATCTTTTTCGAGATATCTTTTCATCCTAAAACATATGTCACACTTTTTCGCTCTTTTTTCCACCTATTCAGCTAGCTTTCTCAAACGTCCCTATTCCCACGTCCAAAAATATTCCCTTTCTATTCATTTATCAACCTCAGTGGTATTATTGCACCTCTAAGGAACGGTGGTTTAATATTGGTCGACCATTTTATATTCTTCAAAGTAAAGGAATTTTTATGAAAGAAAAGTGAGCTTTCATTTCCAGAAGTGATCTTATAAAGCTTCACGGAGAGAAAAATTACGTTGGTATTTATTACCCTAGAGCTACAGGCGAGAGTAATACATGATAATTCCACTTCTGAAAGCAATAAAAGTTAATATACATGGTTTATTCAAATTAAATTAGTGAAAATATTCATAAGACTTACGCAATAATTAGCAAGAGCGTATTTTGGGTTAGATATTTTTGTATTACCAACATGAAGTATTGCAAAATAATAGAATTTGGTCATCATTTCCCCAAATGTCTGAAATATTTAAAAAAATTTAACAAATTAAAAGCTAAAGTTGCTTATATTATGCAGACTAAAACACAAGAACCACAAATATACATATTACCAGTCATGCGGTCATATTTAACTAGAAATTCTAATTGGCACTTAATCCTTTTTGCGAGACGTTTAAAGAATCTATCGAGTTATAGTTCCTCGATCGTCAAAACCATCCACTGAAATTAGTATACATGAATTCAATCACAGTAAGACGGTGATGGAAATTTCTTATTTATGAAAAGATTCTTTAAAGACACATTATCAGAAGCAAAATTCCCGTCAAAAATGGCCAATCTTGCCATTAAAAATGCATGCAAATAATCTTGTTATGATCTACGACTAAAATCTTAACCATACGGCGACAGTTCTTCACACAAGGTATTGTCAGTTTCCGATTATTTTAACCATGTCCATTATTGAACTCGGCATAAAAGTTTCTAATTAAAGCACTGCTTCAATTTACTACACAAAGTTCAAATTTATTTCAACAGCTCTTCCAGGCCCCTGTGATGCTGAGTACATATCCAAGCTTAATTTTTATTTTCATAGTCTCGGGCGTAACCTAATTTATTCACATTGGTGAAAATTTCATGTGAAACGGCTATGCTTTTAAAATTTTACTCTTAAAGTATCATAATTTTGTGGAAAAATATTTAACCCAATGGATTTAACACCAATATCTGATCAATTGCAAGAATATTGCGATACTTATCGGGCACAAATACTCGATTCTACTCCTTGGGCCAAATTAACGTTTACTGCGACTTTTGACTTTTTATTTTCTTTCACATGCCCCAGGGCTCTCTACAGTTTGTTTAGAGTCAAGTTCAAATTGTTATCACAGACATAATATCACAATATTTTCACATAAATGTGGCTTACAGTCGAATATTTAACAGAGGCAAATTTTTCTTGTCTTGATTTTTGTTAGTTCCTTTCCTATGCTTCCGCCAGGCATTTGAGGGTGCAGTTATTCTCCGCAAGAGATGTGTCCGGGTTCTCCAGGTTATCATTTCCAAAGAACGTGGCAAAACCAACCTCGTTCGAAACCAAGTTTTTATTGACAAAACCTATTTGTGCTGTGAATTAAAACTTTGTTATATCATTTCAGTCTTAGAATAATATTCGTGGAACGGGAAGAAAATCCAACCAATAGTAAATACTTTGATAAACCTACAATTTGGACTTTCGAGAACAAACATTTTTAACATAATGATGACCCTTGGATATCTTTTGAGTCTCTACGACTAAGTGTGATATAAGTTTTGGGCGTAGTACAAATAACTATTACTACAACTTAAGAATTATTCGAATTGAAAGATTGGCATATTTAAATACCTCAATTTCGCCGTTTTTATAGTTTTTAATAAAAGTACCAATATATAACATTAAGCGGACATCTAAAAGTAATATTATCTATGTGAATGATAATCAAGATGTCATCCTCTCTCAGCTACTTCGAGAATTAAGATTACTTTACATATGAAATTATTCACCGCTGTTGAAAAAGTAACAAAAATATTCTCTACTGCTTATCTGTAAACAAATATTACTAAGATATTGCTAGTGCATTTTAAAAAAATTAATAAAAAGGACGCGTTTAACCTCTAGCTTTACATAACCGCTTCATTCAAATGTTATATAAACCACTTTCCTTGACGGGCGAGGTTCTTTCATGGCGAATTCACCATGTTTGAGGCTAGCGACTGCCACCAAGGGTGACTCCGTAAAGGTACGGCCGCGGTTAGTCTCGGTATCCTCAAAATTTGACTGCCACCAAGTTTTGTTTCCACGAAAATCAAGTGTATAGGTTTCGTATATTTACCAAACGGCTAGTCAAGAGTACAAAAGATGGAAGAGTTTCGTTCGAAACTCACTGCAGCGTCACGATACTTGGCCAAGAATTCAATTCGTTAATATGTAATGAATAATCCTAATTTTATGATTCATCGTCTCGGTGAATGGAAATTTAAAAAATTTAAAAACTTCCTATGAACCACCAAGAACAACCTGCCATTGAAGACAACCGGAGTGTACAGCATCACTTGTGAATGCGCAAAAGGTATGCATCGGTGAGACTGGACGCACCGTAGAAGCACGCCTGAAGGAAAAAGAAAGGTGAACAAGGTTATTCCATCCGGAAAAGTCTACGGTGGCGGAGCACAGTCTGGAAAATGGCCTTTGGTTCGAATTTGCCAACACCAGGGTGCTTTGTAAAACAAGGGATTACTGGGATTGCATTGTGAAAGAAGCTCTGGAGATCAGGCTGGAAAGCAATAATTTTAACCGAGCAAAATGTTTCCAATATAGCAGTGCTTGGAAATGTGCTCGTGAGCGCTACATAAATGGCGCGAGAGAACAGGACAAAAAATGTGACACTATAAATGTATCAATTCTGGCGAAAATAATGCACCCTAAATATGAGGGAAGAATACGCCATTGAAACTTCGGGTGCAGTTCAACATCATAACCTGGCTGGAAACTCGTAAACTCCTCACCCTGAGCATTTGTCAGAAAAGTCTTATGTTAAATAACCGAACGCAGGGTAAGAATCAAGAGGCAGCCACCAAGAGGGAAATCCGTTCAAGGGAGAGCACGACGATCACTGGAACTACAGTTTTGACAAATCCTCCACCTCGTGATGATACACCCATGAGAAGATCGGTGCGGCAGACAGGAGTAAAAGCTGGCGCGAGGGAAAGGGCGTCGCCACCTCCCAAAACACGCGGAGGGGGAGGTGGCGTAACAAGCAGGGGCAAAGAAAGTACTGAGAAGTTTCTGACAGAGCAGGAGGTCAACGCTAGGAGAAAGACGAGAAGCAGTGGGTCATCGGTCTCCGAGTCAGAACTTCCAACCAGCAAAAGAAGACGCCTTTCAAAGGACAAGTGACCCATCATTTCCGATGGCTCCCCGCCATCACCTTCACATCTGCCACCGCTTTGGTGATATAATAGGCATGCAATGACTTCCCCTTAGAGGTGGTGTAGGTTTAGGGCAAATGTTTTCTGTTAATTATGTGTCTCACCTACCATTCATGGCTATTTGCACAGGTTGCCCTAAGTGTTGAGCATCCACAAATTGGATAGGATTAATAGCCTTTTTCACTGTGGATTTAAATAAAATAAAAAAAAACTCTTCTTGGTAGATAATTGCAAGTTTCATCGGAGATCATCGGATTCCTTGACGAGAGGATATGGTGACTGCCACCTCCACTGCGCACTATAAACAACCGACACCTAATTTCGCTACCACTGTCATGGAAGAGCCATCTTTTATAGTTTTTGTTCCCATTAATATATTCTGGAAGGAGTCTCCTTAATTCGTGCCAGCTTCCTGATAGCGCCACACTCATGACACGCACACGTTAGAACGGATCGTAAAAACTGCTCCCAATCGCGGAATCGTGTCGCCATCCTTGGAAACTGTGGATGTTTAACTCACGGGTGTCATACACCCTGGATGCGAAGAGAAAATTTGCCTTTCGACGTTCTCTCGTCTGGAGGTTCACGTAGCGACGAATGCGCACCGCTTGCTAGGCGCAAGTTGCAGACCGCACGAAGTGGATACGGCCCGCGGCACCTAGCTCTTGAACTCCGCGGGACACGGCAATACGCCACACCGCGCCGTCAAGCCAATAATAATCAAACTAGCGTCACATCATTGTCCTCTTGGGTCTAGTGTCCTCGCACTCGGATGACGCTAATGAAATGAATTTGGCCACATGGTTGGAGAGGGGTCGGAAAGGATAGGAAACTCCAGTACCTACTATGGTCGCCTGTAACTGATGCATCCTTCCAAATGCGAGGTAATCTAATAGTAAATGAAGGAAAAATTGGAGAACAATAGAGTCGCAGACACTAGGACAATAGTTTTTCCTTTACATTCTATATGAAAGATAAATCATTTCTTGAATAACAATGATTTCTATATGGAATATATGAACTTTCGTTTTTCGAAATTAATTATAGTAATAGTTAAGGATTTGAGTAAAGTTTGAAAAAATACCAAATATTTATTGTATTTTACGCAGAATACTCTTGATAAAGCCATTAAAATAGTAAACATGTTCCTTTTTAAATAGTTTGATGCAGACATGTTTGTTAGTTCTTTTGGATTACCTTCTAATGTAGATTAATTACCATGGTGTGTTCACGGCGATTTTTCAGAACATAGGATTCGCTAATAAACATCGGTAACAAGTGGGATCATCCGGCAGGATAAATTTTAGAAAGAAAAGACTGAATTAATTGATTCGGTATGCTTCTCAATTCTACCATTACCTTAAAAAAAAACAAGTAATTAAAAATCTTCGGCTTTAAGTTGCACATTCCCATTCATAAAATGAATTGAAATGATGAGCAAAAATAGGAAATTTTCTATTTTAAGCTTCTAACTACAGCAGGAAAATAATTACTTCGAAACAAATTGCTTACTTTGCCACACAACTATTTTGAACGGTTAGTCTTGCATTATATAGCTGAAAATCGCAATAACCTTCTATCGTCACTAAACGTGATGCGTAAAGTTATCCAAGAATACAAAATGAAAATAAATAAGACGAAGACTAAAATACAAGTATGCGGAAGAGAAAACCTATAGGTAGAAGTTTCACTGAGAGGAGAGAAGTAAGAGCAAATGGAATCCTTTATCTATCTCGGAAGTACCATCTTGTGGGACGAAAGAAGTACAACGGACATCAGGACAGCAAAGAATAGCTAAAGCTAAGAAGGCGTACATAAGAAAAAGACAGCTACTGTGCTGAAAGACGATAGGACTACAAACCAGGAAATAGTATGTGAAAAAATTCATGTGAAGCGTTATACTCTATATATCGGGAGCATAGATCATTGGAAATGCTGACCAATAAAGACTAAAAGCCTTAGAAAACGGAAAAGAGGAACAAGATGGATTGGACGCATTCTGAGACACAGTAGGTTAGTGAAGAACATAATTGAAATCAAATTAGAGGGAAAGTCCCCAGAGGAAGACCCAGGAATAAGTTCATGGACCAAATATAGAAGAAAGTAAATGGGAAGAGATACCAGGAGGTAATGGAACTAGCATTAAATAGGGGAGAGCTGAGGACTGCAGTCAACCAATCTTAGGATTGTTCAACCAATGAATGTTTTGTAGTAATACTTTAATCACCTCTTGACAAATTTAACTCTGCTAAATTTTTCCCCCATCAAGGATTGAGATTAAACTATCGACATGAGTTCGTTTACAGACTATGCTGAATCTCGCATCTACTTGCATTATCATTATTTTTACAACCCACATAAAAATCTCAACATTTTGGGAACGTAGCATTACTCTGAACACGTACCGGCTCATATGCAAGCAACCAGACATGAAAAAATTGAATAAAAGTCATCGAATACACGAACCCGGAAGCGCAAACGTGCGATTTATGCAGATACGCGTGAGTTTTTAGCAATATTTATGATAATGTACTCTACCAAAAAAAAATGTCCGCTTGACGTGATACCGATGTGACCCGTGCAAATTTAAAATATCGGCGAGGCCGTGCCAACTGCTATATATGGGTTGATATATGGACGTCCGCGCTAGGATCTACTTGGTGGGTTAAGTCGATGAAGAACAACGGGCCATTACAACGATTGACCGAATTTATTGCCGGCCAGGTGGGTGGCGGAGAGAAGCGAATCGCGATAAATCCCTCGATATTTACAACCGTAGGCACCCATAATTAGACCCCGGGCTGCACACTGTTTTTTTCCCCGCGCACCGCCAGATCCTCCACCTCTCCCCAAGGGCGGGTAGTGTAGAGCAGCGCAATCGGGCGGACTCGGGCAGTATTTCATATCCCTCCATACGACCTCCACGTGTGGAAATGATGGCACACTTCCGAAAATTGAAAATGAAATAGGGGTAAAAAATTTACATTTACGTGCTACACTGCAAGCTACCGCAGGGGCCTGTGGCTGGGGGTCTCATTAAAGGGGGGAATGGAAAATCGAAAGAAAACTGGATAAGGAAAAAAATGAGAAGTCAGGTGTTTTCTTTCTATATAATGGATAAGATTCTGTCTGTTTCTGCTGCAGGAATTAATTATGAGAGACTTAAAATACTTATGATCAAATTTAAAGATCAATCATTTTCTCACGAAAAATTACGGAGATTATGAGCACGTATCATATGTAACATTACCCTTTAAGACACTAGTATGCTCTAATATTCTACGCATGTAATCCAAACTTATAGTCTAATAATTGACAATGAGATCAGTGACAATATGCCACGGCTAGACATGAAAGTAAACTAGGGAAAAGTAAAAACTTCTTGAAATTCACGAAAGATGAAACTTATAAAAAAGTTTTGGTACAGCTAAGGAGGAAGAGAGGTTGGCGAATTCAGAATAGTGAAAAATGTAGAATTGAATATACTGATGGAGGGGGATATCACAGTCGACTTTATTAAGTTACAAAAACATAGTTACAATGGCTTGGTCACTTAATAGAGCCAGTGCCCCGAAGAAAGAGGCCAATAAGGAGGCCGAGGGAAAGATATAGAGACAAAGTTATAAAGGACTCACAGATATTTGATATTACCTGCCTACTGGGAAGAGCTTATCGAAAGATGGAAAAATATTGTCGTTAACTGCTTTCTTTGTCCATCGAGGGCTATAACGAACAAGGAAAGAATAGTTGCAATGGAAAATGATCGAAGGCTTTCCCAGCATATGGTGTCGTGAAAGGTTACTCGGGCTTTCCACAGGGTATCATGCCCTGAGGACGATGGACGACTCGCTCATCGTAACGTCGGCGGAAATGGAGAACCTGACCCGGTGGAAAGCACGAGTTATCTTCCAGAATAGTTGCAATGCTAAATGGGATATTGGAATTTACATAGAAGGACAAAGTGACAGTATATTTCACTTATTTTGTCCCTGCTCTCGTTTCATCTTCAACTTCTACATCATAATACTACCCAGCGTGCCACTGGTGTTCGGAATCCAACCGTGTGAAAGATAAGGTTTCGAAAGGTGAAATGGTAAAGTGTATTATGGGAGTCTTTTGACAGGAGCTCAGTAATTTATTATGGTCATGGATTTTGCGTGGAAAGAACGATTTTTTGTTGCTATCTATTTGTCAATTTTTTTCTTATTTTATCGCTTTTGCCGGACCTATAAATGTAGTGCGGCGTCAAAATCATATTCTCTGTCGTTTTGAAACATACCTGTACCAAATATATCAAGCAAACTAAGCTTAGTGTGAAAACTAGTCCGACTCTCTACCGACCCCCGACCTAATCCGCTCAAAAAGCTGTGAAGCACTATATAGTATAATATAGAAGCTTTTACCGGGGCGCGCAGCGTTTCTTGGTATATTATTAATTTTTTGGTTAAACCTCTCAGCCCAGTGTCTCAAATGCTCTTGGCAGAATTAAGGTGTGACCTAACCAAGTCGAAGCAGTACATTCCTCCTACTTTTTCATCCGAGGATCCTCCCCCCCCCCTTTAAACGCTTGATATCATTCGAGGACCATCCTGCTATATGATTCCTATCATATTCTAGAAATAGAGAGCGAGGTTTTAATCCTCAAAATACTATTATACGAGGTTAGAAATCAAAATTCGAATTTAGAAATAGGATTCCTTCGTGTCACCGTGAAACTCTTGTAGTCTAAATTCCTAAAGCATTCTTAAACCAAGTAGTCTCTGAAATCAGCGTAGATCCGAAACTAGCTCTTCAATAAGCTGCGCTTCTATCTTTGTTCTTTCCCATCATTACTTTACGGACCGAGTATCTTTTCAGTGCATTCCGTATGGCTGCATTATTGAACCTATGTGTGTAGAAAGTACTCGAGTTTTGTCCAGATGATCTGATATCCCCGTTTCCTTTTTAATTCGAGAGCCATCTTACTTCGCGTGATAAAATCATAATCTTTTTGATAATACGCCGGATATATTTTGTCAGTGGTTGACCTAATAAAACTTCTATGGTAAATATTAAATAATTCGTTTAATACATTCTTTAATTACACCAGTTCCGCGTTATTTGAACTGAGACCGTGAGATTCAGCTAGCCATGTAATATGGGATACACTAAAATAAAAATTCTTATGAACTAGAATGTTCCGTTACTGAATTTAATTACATTACTGGTTTCATTAATGAACATTGCATTGAACAAAATCCTAAATGAATGCCGCTTTTTTAATTATTCGTCACAATACAAGAAGTCATCGCCAATTTAAGTCAATGGCAACTCGCTGCCAAGGGCGAAGGGATCTAGAGAAGATGGAGCTTTTGGTTTTTGTAGAAAGAAGATTTCTCGATTACACAAGGAGAAACATTTAAGTTAGAAAATCATTTTCTGCGAATTTTTAACTTCTTAACTTTCTGATATAAAGTAGCGATAATTAACCATGGGATCTTAATATACAAAAAAAAACTATTTAGTACTGATTCAATTGAGCCATAAAATACTGAATTAAAAATGCAATCCGAATGAACTATATTTTAACTTCGAGTTTGACTAACGAAACTGAATGTTTTGTAGCTTTTTTGATGCTAATTTTGGAATCAGGAAAATACGATTTGAAGAACAGTTCTATCAAAGGATATAGAAAGAAATGTTTTTTGTAGCGTATAGTTTTGTGCAGAGTAATGAATACTAGGTTTCATTGATAAACAATTATGAGCTATATAATTGATGTAAAACATATAAAACACAAAAGAATAATTCGAAGATTCGACCATACTACGCGTTCACATAAGACGACAGTGTTGTTCGAGTATTGGTACAGCCATTACCGGTACTTCAAGTTATATCAATTTCCATCAACACATGGTTGTACCGAAATTCAATGAAATCTATTGCCTGCTAGGACCCAACACCGGTACGCTTTGCCCATCTATGCCTCACACTTCTTGGCCTCAGTCATCAAGTTTCTTTCTTTCCCTACAAAACCGAAGAAGACCGTATTGAATACTATTTCTTCAAGGACAGTTCCTATAATTATGTAAATTTGAGTTTCAATCAAAATATTAAAAGAACAAGAAAATAGATTGTGGAGAAATGAAGGAATACATCAACTCTAGAAGTGTGTGGGATCATTACTCCACGACTTCCTTAAAACCTGTAAACAGTGATTTTCATTTTAACTTTAAACCCAGTACTACAATGCGATAACAAATTATAGAACATTAACGGTTTTAAAGAAAATTAATTAAGTTTGACATATTCTGGGGAAGATATTTTTCCGTTATTCATGAATAAATCCTCCATTAATTTACTGTTTCGTTGGCGGGTAGTTTAAGCAGGTGTAGTAGCAGTGGTACGCTGCAGTGGAAAAAATTAATTGAAAGACTCATAAAATAGTAGGCAGTGAATTTAAAATATGAAAAGCGAGGCGCTATTGATCAGGAGAATTAGTCTTGAGAGTTGAACTCGAGTATCTTTTTATTCTCTCTACTGCGATTGTTCAGAAGTGTCAAGAGGTTAGCATCATAAAAATAATTTATCAAAAAAGCAGGAGAAAAATGTTACCTGTTACCAGGCTACTACCGCTGAGATGAAGTGCGAAGTGAAGCAACGAACTGGAAGCTATAAAGACTGAAAAGTGATGACGCTCCAATCACTCTCAAATGTTTCGAAATAAAAAAAGAGTAGGATGCGATGCATAATTAAAGAAACTATACCTTTTGCATGAGAGTCCACTCTTCCTTTTGTTTACCGAACTTTACTTCTCACCTTCACTAGATCATTAATATCTTTCCAAGGACTCTTTTTTAATTATTCCTCGTTTATCTTCATATCTTCACCTAATTCTTTCTGAAACTTGAGACTCGTCTCTTCTGTCCATTTACGAGTAAACTATTTGGTTCTTTAGGCCCGAGTCGCCTCAGAAAGAAACGAGCATAAGATACCATGATGCTGGGAATGAAAAAATAATACACGAACAGGAAGATTGATTAATATTTCTTCTTATTACAACATCGTCAAAGGCGTAGATTCATAAGGCGGCCAGTGTCCTTAATCTCAAGGGCCATTAACCATCCTGCTCGCAGTGTTACACACATTTGAGATTTGTGACTGAGATTCTTCTCGTTCTTTTAGCTGGATTAATAAAACTTACTGCATAGGAATCACAAACATTGCAATTGCAAATTGCAAACGGCAGTTGCAATAATAAGACGAAGATGCTCAATGAGTGTTATTTTAGTGACCATCGTAAATTTTTCCCAAATAGTAAGCTTAAAAAAGTGCCTACTTGAGAAGTATAAGTCTCATTACTATCTGTAATAGGATCTAATCTGAAGTCTATGTAATCTAAGTCATCGTGTTTTTGGACCAAAAGCTTTATTTTATATTCACTAAAACTAGCATCACATAAGATAAACTGTTGATAGGGAGTTCTTTTTAAAAGTCATCCCTCCAAATATCAATAGTATGGCTCGAGCTTTTGATCGGTTAAGGCAGAATTACCTAATTTGTCCGCATTCTAAGCAATTTTTTCTACTAGAGTCAAAATTGACCTCGGAGTCACATTTACAGGTCAAAATACAAGAATTCCTGCTTGTTGATTGTAAATCATCGAGGTATATATGTAGAAATTCACATTAGTGTACCTAAAAATGCTACGATGAAATTGAATTCTGCTTGGTTTTTAACCGTGTAATTCGGATCACATAAGATCGTATATTTAAATTGTCCGGCCATCAGTTAATGGTGTCAATCTACAGAATAAAATATGAGTTGCAAGATAATCGAAGGGTACATATATTAAAAATGGAGCAAAATTCATTTTACAGACACTTAACAAGCAGGACAATGTGAATTGTGATCAACTTACATTAATGAGGTTACACATAATACATTTCAAAATATATTAATAACACAGGCCTGCGAAACTGAAATTTTTGAAAAATACATGAGAAGTTTTCTCTAAGCTTTATGTTATTTGGTGTGCTGATTTCGAAAATGACCTCCATTTTTTTCCATCACGTCAGGATTTTATGTAAAATAAATATCAATATTTTTGCTAAAATCATATTTGAAAAGGAATTCTCTCAATCAATTTTCCATTTATGTACTATCTGGCAACAGTGGTTTTTATCCATTTAAATCTATGTAAAATAATCGATTCCTGGTGAGATAAATTGATTTTTCAGCAATCGCTTATTTTTTTATAGATTATAATGGATAAAAACCACTGTTGCCAGATCGCACGAGCCGCCTCTGTTCGAGAGAAAAACAAAAAGTTACCTTGAATTTGAACTTTTTACATAAAATTATGGTGGAGTTTCTTAAAGAAAATCACCAACATACTATTTTAATTCGTTTTTATCAAGGTAACTTACATAAAATAGACGATTGACCATGAGAAGCAAATATTATGTGTGTATGAAAGTTTGAAACAAATTTTAAACTGAGCAAATAACAAAACAAAAAAGTTTCTATTTAACTCTTTTTCCTTTGAAACTTGTTTTTGACGTTCTTTTATGTTCAAGCTCGTGTTACCATCCAACAGTAGTCGGCGAGAATGTTCCAGTCCCATCTCCCTTGATATTTACTCTCCCTATCTTAGATGTCTTGGTGGAACCTTTCACCATGTTCTTCGCTGACTGATCCTAATTTTTTGGGGTAAAGTCTACATGTGAGTGAAGAAAATCTATTTTCACACTCATGGAGCCACCCAATAATTGAATTTTGCCCAGCACATTCATAACAATTGCTTTATAGTCAGGATCCTTTTAATTATCCCAAAATTTAATGACGACATCTTTGAAGACAATACAAGCTTCTTTTCCCGTTGTTGTCATGCTAGTACCAAATGATTTATCCTTCATAAGCTTGCGGATATCTGGACCAACGAAGATTCCTACCTTCGGATAAACCTGGCTTCGGATAAATCTGGAAACTCTTTGGTATTTGAAACAATCGCCATCTTTTTGAATAGCCTTGACAAACTGCTTCATTGCACCTAATTTTATATGCGTCTATGCGAGGGGGTAACAACATATTTTTTGGATCAACTAAGCTGTACTGAATCACATTCTTGGTGCCTGGTTCAAGATTTTGTCTTTTCGGTCATTCTTTTTTGACCCAATGTTGAGTCTTATCAGAGCTGTCCCACTCACAATTGAAACATGGGAACTTTGTATATCCGTCTTGTTAACCAAAAAACATGGAGATAACTTTCAAATCACCGCAAATGGTCCAACCGTGGTCGGCATATTTTATTTTGTTGAGGACGAGAGCCAGGTTTTCATAGCATTCTTTTAAATGCACCGAGTGACCAACCGTTGAGATGCATATTGGCTTCCGTGATGAAGAAGGACAGCAAAAAGGCTCCTTTTTGATGAATCTATAAACAGCCTCCATTCATCTTTATCGTACGTGATATTAAATTTGCTAATCAATCCGGGAACATCAGAACCATAGACCAGGTTCTCCTCTTCCTCAAAGAATTTAACATATTCCTTTTCTTGATTACTGTACCAATAAAAAGAAGTTCCTTTGGCCAATAGGTTTTTTCTTTCAATCTGGAGCCCAAAAATTTAGCTGCCTCTTTTGAAAGACCCAGATCTCTTGTCAGATCATTAAGTTCAACCTGTGAGAAGGGCTGAGGTGAATCGCCTCCAGAGGGCTTATTATATTCGGTATCGGAGCCTTGGACATCTGAATGTTCCGAGTCTCAGCTTTTGATTTTTGCGGTTATACCCACGGACATGACAGGAACAAAAGTAACAATCATCAGAGTGGTTTTTCGGCTCCCTCCATGTCATAGGAATTCTAAATCAAAAAGCAGTGTTCTTTCCTTTGAGCCATAGGCGTAGATCATTTAGACACTGTACGCAAACCTCATGAGGAGCTCACGATTTGTCCTTGACTCCGAGTTTCATGCCAAAATACGCAAGATAAAGTTGTCTAGCATAGTCTGCAATACTCATCATGCAATTTTTAATAACACTATTTGCCGCATGTGTAACAAAAGTCATCTGGCAAATTTGCACAACGTCATGAAATCGAAGCTATGTTTCACAAAAGGCACAGAGAAAAGAAACCGTTAAAATTGTTTTTGTGATGATTTTTCCACTTGTCTCTGTATCAGAACATGCATGACACTACACATGAAATAAAAATTGTGACAAACTTAAAAATTTCCTCGTCTTTTATCTTACTACGAACACGGTAAGTACACGATCTTCTGGGTTAAAAAGAGATAAACTGAGTCCCTCACGAGGACATCTCTTTTATATCTTTTCTGATGACTCTAGAAAAAACGAGAGGATTCAGTCTTAAGAAAGATAACACATTCAGGATCAATTCAGATGATGCTCGAAAAAATTGAAGGTTACTTCAATTAAGATTGAAGGCTACTGTGAGGTCAGCGAACCAAGGTAAGGATCTGAGAAAAGGATTCACGCGACGCGATTGGTAGAAAGAGATTGCGACGAGGACGGAGGGACGGCGACGGGGAGATGTCATAGAGGGGTATTCTGTAGGTTTCACCACGGTAGAATAATGGTCAAGCAGGGAGGGAAGAAATTCAACGCCGAAAAAAAAGAGGGAAATGTTCATAAAAATCCAAGTAAAATTGAAATTTTCAAGAAAACGTGACGTGATAGAAATTTTGCATAATTATTTTTGAAATCAGCACCAAAAAATACATGAAGTTCAGCTATCAATTCCCTTGTATTTTTTTCATCGCAGGCCTGTGTAATTTATTACACAAGAGTATCTACTAGGTGATTAAAAAAAAATAATTCGCTTTAAACCGATGCAAAAAGTAACGGAGTACCCAAATTTGCAAGAATTCTTATTTTAGTGAGAAATTCTATGTTCTGGTCCATATTTGTCGTCTAAATGGCGTGAATGTCACGAACTCAATTCAAATTACGCGAAACTTAAATTTTTACAAAAATATTTTTGCTGTCCCTATGGATAATGGTGAAATATAAGCATACCATTGTCACATAATTGGTTATAGTATGCCAATATAATATATCTTCTTTATGGTGCATCGATGGATAGAGCGAAATATACAGTCAAAGTTAAGTGGTCTAAACTACACGGACTTTCCCTACGATTTTTTTCCTTTGGATATCGTTGGTGATAACGACTTTTTGAGTACTTGGTGAATAACCACTATACAACCTTCAGTTTCACGTTAACCATATCGTTTGTGTAGCTGAACACTGCTATTAAATTCGAGCATACAGTCATCAACAGTCACAATGCATAACAAATGAAAATTTGTAGGAATTGGTTTGATTGGAAGGAAATCGAAAACGGTTCACACATCTTAGCGTTACCGCGTGTTCTATAGTAGTAACCCCTTCCGTCTCTTGGGCTGTTGCACCATAAACTTTTGAGTTCTTCACTTTATGTTTCCTTAAAAAAATTGGCTTGTTTTCTAAATTCAGCCCTGAGTCTCGCCTTACATGCGCAGCGTGCTATCAGTCTCCGCACGGAGTAAGTAATCCACAAATCAGGCGAGAGAAATATTTCTTTTGCTCTATAGGGTTGCCCCAGCCGTTAATAAGTTGCAAATTCAATCAGTTGCGTGAATGTCATTCACAGGATCAAATCTCTAGGACGGACGCAGATGATACATATTTACATAGTTTTACACTTTCCACAGAATAAAATTTGCTGGTACGAAACAAAGTATACGCATTGAGTTTTCTAGAGCTTGGCGATAATTTCAATAAGGTCCGCCATTGTCTATGAAGTAGTCAGCTAATCTTCGGACGTTTCCGTCTTCATTCGTGAATGTTATATTATATTATCTTTTGGATACATCGACTCGAAAATAACTTTGGTATCTCCCTCCAATACTCGCTCTTTTTAGCGAATCGTTCTGCTTAAATGCGATTTTTCAATTGTGAGTCCTCATAATTTATTTTCATATATTTCGATCATACGCCTTCCATCCGGCTACAACTTGCAAACTATGATTATACGTAGGTTGTTGGGAGTCAAATACGGATGGATAGGATGGAATAAAAGATACTCAACATATCAGACATTTTAATGTATTCCAGTTACATCCGCGGTCTTCATATCCGCCGGCGTATTCATAATTGTCTGAAATCCGTGAACGTAAACGTTTTCAACGTATTCCCGTATAGATTTGTGAGTGAGTTATCATGAAAAAATACGTGAACTCCGAGTTATATTTCCAAGTATTCAAAAACTTCTGGAAATTCATTATGTAAAGATATTTTCATTACCGTTGATATTTCTCACGTTTAACGGCCTCAATTTTTTTTATTTTCAGCAAAAATACTTTAAAACCATTACGGCGAGGTATAAATTATCATTTTTTCCGTAAGGAAGAAATACTTTCCGGAGATATTATGAGAAGACAAATATTGAAACAAGAAAGGGATAAAATGACGTCATTAAACTCAAACGAGTATAATTATCAACAATGAGATCTCTACCGTATAAAAGGGAGAAGCTGAATTGATCATGGCTTTCACTTTTAGTGCCTACTTCCACCAAACGGATTCATCCTCATCTAAATTTACGATCAAGTTTTACTTCCACCAAACGGATTCATCCTCATCTACATTTACGATCAAAATTTACTTTCAATCTTTTCCGAGTCTGAAAAAAATTGCTCAAAAATAACCAGTTAAACTTCCTGATAAAACTACCCTACACTAGGAATAATTCCTACTAATTAGAGTGTGTTCCGTCAGGTATATTTGCTCTGAATCGGTTGCATATTTTCCACTCATAGCGCTGTTGAAGGAAGATTGCAGGATCATACTACATATTCGAGAATACATGATCCACTGACCAAAAACAATGCTTGAAGTCAAAAAAAATATGAAAAACATTGTTAAATAAAAAGATGCAGGCGAAAAATTGGCGTTACCGTCCTGGAAAAATCATCCTAAGTCCGTAATTCAAAATGTTTTCAATACTTGTCGGTCGTAAGATTTGTTTTCATTTTTAACCGACGGCGCCACCATCAGCACTGGACTCGGGAACGATGAAAAATAAAACACGGCGTTACCCGGTAGCATGGCCACGACCCGGCCGACATGAGAATGCATCGCACGTTGTGTGTGAAGAGGCTTATCAGAGCACGCCGCTTTTTCGGGGTTAGGAGGAAGAATGATACACGCCCATAACAGAGTAGGCACGAGTGCTTTATTTATCCGGGGTGCGAGAGAGACCGACCGACCCCATGCGATATGATTCAAATGCCAGCCTCGCGAATATCTGCCCTCCCTCCCTCCCACCAAAGTGGTCTTGTCTCCTCGATCCCTTCCGCCGAGGATTTTCTGCCCTCACTTTTAAAAACCTTGCCTCCATCTCTGAATGTTTTTAGTCAGTGAAGATTAAAAGAGGTGTTCAACATTGCATGACACCTATCTTAGTGACGTAAAATTGACTAAATAAGAAATAATGATGAATAAAATTTTATTTAGCCCAAATAAAACGCGGAGAAAAGGAGAGGAACGCTACTGTATCTAAAGTTAAATGAATACTTTTAGGTGTAACTTTGCCCGAATCCTGACTAAATTATCAAATAGTACTTGGAATTTCTAGAAAGCTTGAAAATGACGTTCATGAAATGATTATTTTGTATTAATAAAAGCGGTTTAATACACCTTTTCATGAACGGTTGAGGCGGGGGCAAAAGGGTTTTATGGAGACATATTCGTCAGTTACGGTGATTATTTTAGCCATACTTGAATATATATTGAAGAATAGGTAACGTCTCTTTATAATCTATATTATTTAGCATAAGTCATTTATGTATGGCCAAACAAAGAATTATTATAAATGACATTTTATTTATAAATTAGCAAACTTCTGTAAAATATAACATGGAAGCAGCTGTTCAGTAAAAAGTTTTAATCGCGAATAAGAGCTGAAGAAATATAATAACATCTTCGAAATAAGAGCGAAAAAATGTTTCACAAGAAAATTACTCATAGATATCGGTGATTATTACATTTTTCTGTAAAGGTTATTTAGGGAGAGAAAATTTATTCAGGTAACAAATTAATTGTCCGCACATAGCTTTATATTAATTTTCAAAGCATAAGACAAATTTCTTACCTCACCTTGTGAGGCATAAGCATACTGTAAGCATACTTTCAATATTGAAGAATATTGCGTTTGTTTGTCATTATTCTCAGCAAGGGGAGGAGTTGATAAAAATATTTTATGCTGTGATGCGCCAAAAAGACTTAAAAACTCGACTCTTTCAGATCAGAACCCTCTGCACTGGAACTGTTTCCTTCCTCCTATTATTCCACACCTTAAAGCTATAAAACATCTCAGTGAAGGACTTTTATTTTGCAAGAATGCAAAATAATCTAGTAAAAACATGCGAATATCATCAAGAATGAGGGTCTTGTAACTTCACGAAATGTAAAATGTGTCATATCCTTTCATTCAAATGTCGGTGTAGCCATTTGTAAACAATCCTTCATGTTGAAAACGTCCAAAAATACTACAATTGGCAACATTTCATTAACTTAAGTTTTGCGTAGTGTAGGAGCTCACTTTTCAGGAAACTCATTATAATCAATTTTAAGATAGTAACGAGGCGACAAGTATTTTTAGTTTATTTGCGGAACATAACGTTAAAACACTATTAATGGCCGTATTTGCTTGTTGCTTGAAATACATATTTTCAGGCAAACATGAGCAAATCTTTGCTATGTTTAACCTTTATTATACGCTTAGTTTAAACTTACCTTCAAAAGAATGCGAACTGTTTTAGTTGGAAAACGGAATATGAGCTTAAATACTAGAGGATCAAATGAAATATGTGCCTTCGGCGGTTTTTGTGAGCAGACCGTCAAATAACAGTGGAACTAGGATGGTAGTACATACTATTTTTTTTGATAAGTCACTGCCGTTATTTTTTCAAAAGCAATGTAATGAATGAAAGATATGCTCAAAAATCTTTTTATCAAGGGTCACTTTTGAAGAAATGTATATTTTGGATATTATAAGGTCGATAGTATCAAAGACCTCTTCCTGTACATCTGACAACTTATAGAGTGATTAATATTATAGAGACCTTTGAAATACGTTTTCAGTAATGTTTTAACTTTACCTAGGAGTAATACAAGACATCACGGAAACAAGCACACAAAGGTAAATTTGAATTAATTAAAAACTTAGACCAAAAGCAATGTTTCTCCCGTCTAAACATCTCCCTTGGTTACGCTTAGCAATATACGCCTCCTTCTCTCGTGATGGTGCTGCCGCGAGGAGGATTAAAGTGGGTCCGCACATTCGAAAAATCACACCCACTGGGCGTCGAGAGTCCTCGCCGCAGCCCAAAATTTTGCCGAAAAACAGAAAAAACTATGACTTCGTTACGAGAAGTCCGTTAGCTCAAACGGGTCTTTCTGACAGAGCTCGCCGCCCTTATTCAAGTGAACCCAATATTCACAAGCGGACTTTTTAAATTCTTATCCACCTAGAGTATCATTTACCATGCAGCTAGTTACTTTGCGACTAGAAAAATTGAATTAAAGATGAAGTGAGTTATTTTCACTAGCCCTGCGAAGGAGTACTATTGAGAGCTGAAGTGCTCTGATTTAAAAGTATAATATCTCAGCGTTGGCTTCCTTTAATATACCAAAACTGGAGCAATGAATACTTTTCATATTGCGAAGTGATACACAAATGTAATAAGTAACAAGGAAATTCTTTGGGAGAGGAGTAAGAATTTATTCAGTTTATTAAGAGTTTATTAAGGCACTAATATTTCATATTTATCGTATGCATAGATACAGATTGCAAATCTACATTGATGGATAGATAATGAATTTGAAAGGTGAAGATAGAAAAACTATTCACTAAAAACAATTCCAAAACAAGATTTTGTTCACTTTCGGCGAATTGAATGTATAAATTTTTCTAGGATTTCCGTATGAGTAAGTATTTTGACTGCTGACAGGGTTTTGATGGAATTCTCTTCTATCGTCTTCAGAGCAATGATTTCCAGGACATTATACCCCTCTTTATTATACCCCTCTAATCGTTGTCTCCTTTTTTCCGTTATTTTTTTAAAATTAATGGTTTACATTTCCTGCTTAGGATGTACACCGAGTCCCTACTTACGTACATTGGGGAAACAGGACGCACAATAGAAACCCCAATGAAAGAACACAGGAGGTATTGTTGCACCCGGAAAAATCTGCCTAGGCTGAACACAGCCTATCAGAAGACCATATCATCATCTTTGATGATACTCAACTAGCCTCCAAAGCCAAAGGGTATTGGGAGCGTCTACTGAAAGGAGCCATTGAAATCAGACTGGGAAATAGTACCTTATCTCGGGACTATATGTACATCCTATGCAGGGAATGGAAACCGTTAATTCAAAAAAATAACGGAAAAAAAGAAGACAACATTGCCCCACGTTTCGATGTTTTGACGTTTCGACGCAAAGAAAGCCAGGTATAAAACCCACTTAAGAATACTGAGATATACCATGGCACTATTTTCGTGGGATCACCTGCATGTGTATATGAAAGCAAAATTACGCTTAGAAATAATTATTCACTTTGACGGGGACTCGAACCAAGATCCCAAGGTATTGCGCCGAGTGCTATAGCGAGTTCGGTTATGGTTTTTCCTTAATTGGAATTTATCTATTTAATAATCTATTACCAACCTATCTTTATGCAATTGTCTTAGAGTTAGCGAACTGAAATTACCTTCTTCTTGACGAAATGAGATCAAGGTCAGGTTTATACAGAGTTTTACGTCTTTTTCCATCAAGGGAAGCCTAAACTGCACTCCAATCGCTTCACTAGCACCCAGCGTCCCACCTATTACATTATTCAGCTGCGGCCTCGTCTTTTAGCCTCACTCCTCAGTGGAGCATGAGGGGCAATCAGCCATGGATGGTTCAGTAATCCATTCAGGAGGAGTGAAGAGCATGGCAGAAATTAGTAGAGACCCAACAGCCTCCGTACTACTCCATCTGATCCCCTGCAATTGCTCTTAACTCCTTCACATCCTATACTAGTATCACCATTAGGTATCCTTTCAGTTCTGATAGCTAGACTTTTGGGACTCGTCCAATTTCGTCAAGCCCATTTCTTTTTCTCTGTACCTATTCGTTTTTATCCCTTTGATAGAAGATAGATTGATTGGTGGATGGGTATACCTCTGCCTCACTCATTGGGATTTTCTTGAAAATTTACCCCGTTCCCCCATCAGCGTCTCCATCATTGTTCGTCCAATCCTAAGATAGGTTGAATGTAGCTCTCCTTCCTTCCCTACCTAATGCTAGTTCCCTTTCCTCCTGGTATCTCTTCCCATATGCTTACTTCTTAATTTGGCCCATGAACTTATCCCTAGGTCTTCCTCTGGGGATTTTTCCCTTTATTTTCCCAGCGTCTCCATCTGCACCTATATCACCCGTTTTCCCAGGCATAGTGGTCGATAAAATGGTGCCCATGAACTGCGTAACTAAATGAAATGTATAAGTATACCTAATGTATAAACACACTCCGTAGCTCAATTTTCAAATATGATCCTCGTGAAGAAAATTATGATTTGTAGACGAAATACCGGCGTGATGACATACCTTGTGTATATCGAAAAAAATAGGTTAAACAATAATATCGTGAAAGATCGATAATGCCGTGCGTATCAAGTTGACGATGATTATCGTCCATTTAGACTACATTCAATGATGACATCAATCAGTCAATAATATCGTGTACCGTGTATCGTGTGAATCGCGGATTAAAAATTTCTAAATTATAAAAATCATCTGTATATTATGTTACATTAATTTATAGTATCTCAAGATATATTTTGATGTAACTTTTACCAATGTTCGAGTTTTAACACATATTAATCATATCCAGGTAATTTTCTCACGATTTTTGCAACCACGATGGAATGGTCAATAATTGTGGAGAGGCTATTCTTGAACATTTTTTTTTTTGTTTTTAACTAAGTTGAATGTGCATCAAAATCCTCTCCGTTGGTGCGCCAGCTATCATGCACATCCTTATGCCAAAGACAATAAACGAAATAGAGAACATCGATTTCCCGATGTGAAAAGATAAATTTCAGGAAACTTGAAAAAATATGAAAATTATGCGAAAGTATCAGAGTAACAAACGCCCTTACAAATATACTTACAACATCTTACCCAAGGTCCCTAAGCTACTAACTCAGACCAGCCTTGTAAGAGAAAATAGACATAATTTTTACTTGTGATCCTTGCTAAGAAAATAGTGATGCGTAGAGGAGTAACCGAGATATCGCAGTGATGACACTCCTCGTGTATCCTAAAGTGACGTGAAATTAATGAGAACAGGGGAGGTTTCGCTCACAATGAATACTCATTCAAACCAGAGAGTATTCCGGAGCTAGAAAATTGTATCCTTGAAATGTTGGGAAAATGTGAGCGGTACAAGAACTACTAGGAGGAAGAGAAGTAGATCATATGATAAATCAAAGAATCAGACTATATTCAGAAGGCGTCATATTACCCTATAACATCATGAATTATGTTGGTAATGCTGGTGGAACAGCGGTTGAAACCTAAAAATAACTAATAAAATGGAAGTTTATGACAAAACAGGTATTCAGAAGGACCCTGAATACTATGATATAACAAATAGTGTGATTGGATGTATTAAGTTATGTATTAATATATTTCAAATTAAAAATCTACCAAGCCGAAAACTAATAGGGTTCTACGATAATTGCCAGACATGTTCGATGATGACATCCCTGAGTTAGTTACCTAAAAACTGACATTATATTGATAGGGCATGTGGCTTTATGAGCGTATCCTCACCAAAATAGGCTATTATTAAGTGGGTCCTTTTACGATAAAATGATAAAGATATTATAATCTATCCTACGATAAAAAAACGTGGTTTGTCATGAACACTAATGACGGGCACTTAAAAACCCATATATTTCATCCCTGAAAGCTTTATGAACTCTTTCAAGAATATTCAGAGAAAAAAAACATAGACTAATAGAATCTTATAAATTCACTATAGCGTTTACTTAATTTTTATGCTGACATTAAAATGAGAATTGAAATAACTCATAATAAAAACGGTGTACTGCTCCAATATGATTTAATGTTGTCTACCGGATTGACGTCTGTAGCGTCACTTTCAAGATAAACGCGACAAATGACGCTAAAGACGTCAAAACCGGTAGACAGCATTAAAAGGCAGTGGAACTGTATATCATGACTTATTCCTCCTCGTCATTCCACAACGCAAAGTCCCAATCAATTAATATGATACAAATTTATAGTCACCATGCTTAGATGCTACACCATTATTTTCATTCATTACCATCATCACAACACACTTGAACTAGAAGTGTGAATATTTAAAGCCATAGGAAAAATTTATTAAAAATAAAATTACATACATAAATACCAATCACGCCGTTCCCTTCCGGGGTAGGCACAGTCACAAAGTTCCACTCATTAATACGTATTTGTACCCCTAACTCTGGTCAAATAATTTGCTCCATACACTGACCTATCCTAGCAAACCTCTTTTGCCTCATTTACCCCCATACACTGCTTCATACACACCCTCCTGTTTTTAAGACTCCAAATATTCCACCTCCTAAGAATTTCCTCAACCACATTCAACCACAACTTTCTCGGCCTACCTCTACCTCTCGCACCATTTATTTCACTCTTATATATCTGTCTCGTTATTCAACTCTCATCCATTCTCTCAATATGGCCAAACCAACGAAGCACACTGCTTTCATATATGCCCATTACTGGAGAGTATAACCCACATTCATTTATTACTCACTCATTCCTAACCCTATCCATCCTACTTTTGCCGCAAACCCTCCTCAGATAACTCATACCCACGGCGTTTAGTGTATTCTTATGTCTATCCTGACATACACATGTTTCACTACCATACAACGCAACGGGGAGCGCATGTACCTCTTAGTGGTGGGTCGCGGGCAACAGTATGCTGGCTCTCAAGGTAGTCCTTTCTGAAGGGATCCTAGCTTGAGTAGAATAGTGAAAGCGGGCCTAGGGACCCTAGGGTATTACTATGATTTGGTTTCTTTTGTGGCGTATTTGCGAAAATGTGCCAAAACTGAACGGTAGAGCGCCGTAACCGTTAACAGGGAAAAGTACGCGTGGTGCAGGTACTGCACAGGCTGGTAACCTTGCCTGCTCTGTTACAACTTATTAGTAACAGTCACAGAGTTAGCCTCGGAGGGCCGAAGCCACGATGGGCGGCGGAAGCTGAATAAGGTTGGCCCATCAGGACATGGACATAGCAATATGACCTGGACTATCGGTGCTTGGAATGTGAGAGGAGTATATGGAAAGGAGCAAAATAAAACTAACTGAAAGAAATTAAGGCCAGTCGTGTTTAGAGATGAACCGAGATATATGTATGCCTCTTCACAAAAGCTTCTCTACAGCGATATTTTTCTGCGGCCATAAAGATTCCTTTCTGCACATATGATTCCAGTGTATTGGAATAATTTTCTACCAATTATTTTATCTCGACAGGCCAAACAGTTACTAGCAACTGAGAACTTTTCTTTTATTTGATCTACCAATATTTCCGGTTCCTTTTATCCCAAATATTATTCTTTGTTCTCACATTCAATGCTTCTTTACGAGTGTTTGGAGAAGTTTTCATTTGTAAAATAGAGTATGTCGACTGATGGTACATTTTATCCTTAGCTAATGCGTTATCTCCAACAATGCCCAAATTACAACATGCAAAAACTATAAACCAATGCATAATAAAGAAATGGAGCACGGAATAGCAAATTAAATGAGAGGAAACTGGGAAGTGGTACAGAAAAATACTAATCAGGGCAGAAAAATAATTCAACTCGGTGGAGCTACCATTCTGCATCAGACAGGTGCAACGAAATTGGAACTCCCGCCTGAGGTAAACTTTTTTGCATGGTATTACTTTCCTTTCATCTTAGCCACGCGGCTTTATAATCAAAATGTTCGTACCTTGTTATTTTTGAAATGAGATATTAACATAAACCTCATCCAGCACCGCACATTTTTATGTTCTTTAAATTCACTCCATATATTACAACTTTAACTTACTGCATTTAACTTTTGTATGTTATATGTAGATTACTCATAGCCATTTATACTTGTAATTTTGAAACTGTTTTTATTGGAAAAATATAGAAAACAACATATTTAGCTAGCTTACTGCCCTCCTTACCATTCTCTCCACGTTTCATATTCCAATTTGTTAGGCCCTTCACTCACTATATAAAAGCATGACGGCCATCACTGACGAAAAGCATTTCGTTTGTACCAAGTTGGCATCCTGTAAATGGACACAGGATTTGCAATTCTGGCTTTCGACTTTGAACAGAAATAAATTATTCAGGCCGAATGTGCTTCGCCATTTTTACCTTCTTGTGTTATCGTACTCCAGCAATGCCTCATAAAAATTATGACGTCCTTTTTAATGTAGCCGTGACTTAAATAGTGGTTGATGGGATTTTATAATGATTTCGTTAGCTTAAATTTTCAAGTATACTCTGGAGAGCCATTGTTTACGCTTATAAATATCATTCCATACATGGCACACGTTAGCTCAACATTATTTCGGCTTGGGAGAACACTGAAAGTTTGGAATTCTGGGTGGAAATATTAAACAAAATATTGTTTTTTATTAAAGCTACATCCTAATAAATTCATCACTTCGAGGCTTCAATTCTTCCAGTCTGATCAGTTCCTCCCGTCTGCCGATGGTGTCTTAAAATATCAAATAAATATTAGTAACTTGTATTTAATGAAAGGTCTAAATATAAATATATATATATATATATAAATCATTAAGTATTGATAATTTTTTCTTATTTAGACCTTTTATTAAATACAAGTTACTAATATTTATTTGATATTTTAAGACACCATCGGCAGACGGGAGGAACTGATCAGACTGGAAGAATTGAAGCCTCGAAGTGATGAATTTATTAGGATGTAGCTTTAATAAAAAACAATATTTTGTTTAATATATATATATATATATATATATATATATATATATATATATATATATATATATATATATATATATATATATATATATATATATATATATATATATATATATATATATATAATTTATATATATATACATATTCATATCATTATCTTATAATTATTCATTATCACCTAATTTGTTCCTTGCATTATATTATTCTGTCATTAAATTCATTAAGTCTATACGTTTTAATTTATATTATACGAGTCGATCATATTTTTGTGTAAATTACAACGCTTATAAATATATTCATATGTAATTACATAAACTGCTGCCAAACACAGCGTAACCTATTGATGGCAACCTCAGCTACAGGTCACTTCAGGGGTGCCTAATTTCACGAATAACATTGTATAATGAATTATTGTACAATTATGTGTGTGAAATAAAATATTATTATTATTATTATTACTCCCGAGAAATAATCACGGGAATTCCTCGTAAAATTACCAGGATGAAGTAATTCGACAGGAATACGCTGTACCATTAACCTTCATCCAGACACGCCAGTGGGCGCGCGGCGTTAATTCACCACCTTTGTTTCTCCGTCTTTTTTGCTCAAATCTTCATCGTTAATCATTATCGTTAGGATAAACTTTATGAATCAACTTAGTAAACATCCAAAAATGTTGACACTAGAGAAAGTTTGACAATGACTGAGACGACAGACAGGCCGAGCCAAGCTAGGACTATTCTGGAATCTAGTGTCGTAATGTATAACAGGAGAAAACATGTCTCTCTCAACCTTCTGCATACTATCATGCAAAAGTTGCGCGCGCTTTCAAGAATGAGGCGGTAAATTACCGCCCGCCCGCCCGGATAAAGGATAAAATAAATTTATCTTGATATAAAACCAGTTTTTGCGACCCAAAGTGAGGGACTTGATTTAATCAAATTTAAATTCACAAGAGGAAGACAGAAATCTTTCATCCTGAGTAAGAAATACGTAAATCTGTGAAAGAAAGCCATTCACAAGTTCATTAAAATTCATTCACAGTTTTTATCGCTTCATTTTCAATATCTATAACCACATCTTGGTGAAATTTTTGAGTGTATGAGGAATAAAAATCGTGATCGTCAATATAAACATCTCCTTTAAATTCCTACGTCCATAGTGATTTTTTATCTCCCAAAACAGAGGAACCGATTTGCTAAATATCCTACCTCCCCTGTGCGCCCAGATCTCGCAAAAACCAAGCACAGAAGCGATACATTTCTCTCGCCTCTTACATATTCTCGCGCCGCACCGGCCCTTAAATCCCATCCTTTAAACCCGTCCCCGCTCTCGATGGCTTCGCCTACTCCTCGGGCCCGTCCGGCCCTGGATTCGCCCGGCGCCCCTACACTTTCAGCGGCAACCCGACCGTCCTTATCTGCCTCCCTCGCATTCACGCCTGTGTTTTACGGCCGCGAAGTCCCCTCTGGAATTCTTCACCCGTTCCCTTTACTTATTTTTTATACATTCCCCGAGTATCCTAAAGGTAGTGGCGCTTCGCAAAAGAGAGAGAGAGAGAAGGATAGAGAGCCAGCGAGAGAGAGATGAGACCCTGTGGAGTTATTCCCTGAACCCTCATCTACAGCGCAGATACCCTTTCTCCTCCTCCTACTCATCCTTACCCTTTTCTCTCGCTTACCATTCCATCATCTCCCACCGTGTACCCCTCAGGGGTGTAAAATGGTGAGTGGCAGGGGACGCGAGAGAGAGAGAGAGTCAAAGGAAAAGGACACAGACGGGGGAAAAAGGAGTTTTATTGAATGTTTGCGTTCCATGCAGTTTATTGCTCTCCCCCTTCTCGGAGGGTCTTCAAAATCTTCCCCACCGTTTTTATTGCGCAGTGGAGTGGGGTGCGAAGGGGTGGGGGGGAGATCGTTCAGGGGGGCCCTGATTTAGTGCCGCTTTCCGAAATCGAGATGATTTGTCGTGCAAATTACGGCCTGGGCGACAATTGATGCATGAATTGTACTCAAAAACATCCCTCTCCCAACATCCAACCCAAACGCTGGGACTTAACATCGGATTGCCTCAAGACAGAGATTTTACTGAACGCTTACACTCCCTTTACAGAAACGTGGAGTGACAAATTACTGCCGCTGGTTTTCTGTGAGAAATGTTTGGTCCATTCAAAAAGGTTTTCAATTTCCTTCATATTTTCCTCAAAAATTTCTGGATGAAAATACTTTTTAATTTTTTAATCTTCAATATCGTCATTCAGAATATAATGGCTTTAAAAATATTGAATTTTGAAAATTGAAAAACTGAACTCACACAACAACCTTTTTTTCTACAGTACTTTAAACCTTTGTCATTATCAATCTAAATCTTGATAATGATGCAAGTTTTGTCGAAACATGGGAGAAAGTGTTTTAATAAACTGAGAGAAACTGTAAAAAAAGCTCTATTTTTATGAAATTATGATATCTGTAACTAATTTCCAAAAAGTAGCCAGGTACTCAAATTATGGATACCCCGAGATGTACAAAAATATTAATACCATCCGCAGTTAATGAGATGAATTGCTGAACAGCTAGTTACAAAAACTCATTCTTTCTGCGCACAACAAGCGGCCACAGTAAAAACTGAGCTCCACTAAATACACTCCTATAGTATACGTCACTATTTCACCTTCCAAATTCTTATCCCTTACATCTTTACACGGATGGTATCCTAACGCCCTTTGCCCCACGTCCATGCGGCGCCTCACGGGGTTGTATGTAGATATAGATTTTTAAGCTTTATCGTCGTTTCACTTTGAATTAAATTGACTTAAATAAATTTAAACTTTGTAATTTTAGGCCACGATTATGGATTATAGTATTGGGGTTAGTTACTAATTACGTGAGGCAACTGACAACTTCAGTCATTTCCGCCGTCGACCGTCTCAACCCGGGTGATTCCAAACTAAATATTTTAAGTTCTTCAAATCAATAGCCCATGTGACGAAAGCAGTAATCAAAACTGTCACCTTACACTCTAGCATGGGATGCATATATTTTTTCCAAAGATACTTTATCTTTGATTTTTAACACCTAAAACCAAAAAAAGGGACAGAAAAAAACCTGGAAAATCACTAAAACGTTCTGTTTGGAAAAAGATAGGTTCCCACCTGGAGTTCATTTCACTTAACCAGAGGTTATTCCACGAATGTCTCATCAATTCCACGAGTTTTCATAAATCTTCGCGTAGCGATGCTTGGAACCACAAAGATCGAGTTCATAAATACATTTCTATAAGTTGACAGTCAGAATCATAAAGCTGACGTATCCGATTTACAAGAAGCATAAAAACATATATCGAACAGTGAATTAGTTGATGAGATCTTTTCTAATTAAGAAAATGTTTGCTGTCCCAAGTTTAATCAACAAAGGGAATGCAGCGAACAATTGTCCTAGAATTGCAGGTTAGTAAGGAAAGGCAGTAATGTGATGGAAAGTATAAATGGATGCCAATTTAGCAAACATTTGTAGATTCGTACAGTCTCAACCACATACTGTATCGAAGAGAAAAATAGGTGGTTTTAGCAATATTCCAATGTAAAGACGCAACCCATACTTAGCATCTAAACATTACTTCATTTTTTTTCCTATATTTGATCATACATGCTCGGATTCTATTCATTTAAATTGTTGAAAGCTGATCAAGAATGAAATTTTTACATGCACATTTGCTCAAATCAGAGAATACTAGATCAGAATAAATAATTCTAACTAACAGAATAGATCTTATTATATTCTCATGGTAGCTGTGATAAAACTCACGTTTACCGAACGTTCCAGCGATGATTCGGTAGATGATATTCAGGTAAAGTTAAAAGCAATCAAGAAGATTTTTCCTAAATTGAATAAAATCCTCCCAAACTTTAGTTTCGATGACTCATGAAGATACTTAAATTATAGATACCCCGACGTGTAAGCAAATTTAAATACCAACGGTAGTTCAAGACGCTATTTACGTAAAAAGTAGGGAATATCGTGGGGGAAGATGCACATGACTTTTACGAGGGGCGAAACGGGAAGAAGTCTTTAGTGGTACAGTTATTGCAATATTATCGTTGTTTCATTATTTCCCATTATGACTACCTGGGATGTCGAAATCGGTTACAAAATATATCCTGGCAGAAAATTTGGAAAAGGGAATGCTTCTTGCCCATTATGCTTGATGTAAATTTGATCTTTTCGCAATAACTTGTTCGAATACGCACCTAAAATCACTGGATGATTCCGTTACTGAGGTAACAGGAAGCTAAGTAACAGGAAGTTAAGTGGGTGAGTTATCTATTTTTATAATCTGCCTTCATAGAGCAGAATCAGCTTTCTTAGATGTGAATCGAGTTTAAGCTAGAGAAATGGTCTTTGCCCGTTAAGTCTGAAATAAATTTGACCATATTGGCATACCCTTGTCTAAAACGCGCAAAATATTTCTGAATAATTTTGCTTTTACATTTTTTGCTGCTATAATTAAGATCATTTCCTAATCATTACATATTTTTATGTGTCCAGGATAGCATAAGCAACGAAAAATAATTTTTATCTTCATAAAATAAACCGTTATTCATTTTATGCTATTTTATACAGTTATATCAATCTTAGCCTGCCTACATTAACTGCTCTACATTTCATGATCCTGGATTTTCTTCACTTAATAACAAGTTTTCCATTTTACAATAGATTCGTGAAATACTCTCTGGCCAGGTCTCCTAAAGGTCCGCGTAGTGATTCTTGGAACCACAAAGATCGAGTTCGTAAATGAATTTCAACCAGTCGACGGCCAGAATCATAAAGTGAACAGACATGTCCAATTCACATGAAGCGTAAACACGTACATCGAACAATGAATGAGTTAATGAGTTTTTTTCCTAATTAAGAAAATGTCTGCTGTATCAAGTCTGGCCCGCAGAGCGAATGTAGCGACCAATTTTCCTAGAATTGAATGATATAATCTCTTTCAGACATTGTACAGAGAATTTTTTAAAACTCATCTCTGCTTAGTGAGCGGATTTTAACGGATTCATGTGACTTTCGAGACATTTAACAAGCTCTAATTTTTATGTCATACAGAAAATGAGTCAGTTCTTGCAAAAGCCTTTGGGTAACTGTATCAACATTTTTCAAACCAATAATTTCAGCAAAGAAAGAAAGGTTTTTCAGCACAGATTTTTAAAGTCATTTTCTGCAAGTCTCCTCAATTAGAGACACAAAGTTGGGAGTATTTTCCAACATCAACTGGAAGTATTCTTCTACTTTTACCAAAGTGCACTTTATCTTAACATAAAAGAGGATTTCAAATAAAGGAAAACCTATTTTTGCGCTAAATTATCGTTCACTAGATATATGAAGCTCAAAGCATCAAACTGAAAAGGCTTTCATATGTAATTTAGGTTTAAATCTACGAAACACTTTATTCCTTAGTCTATCTTCAAGCCCTGTCTAAAAACAAATGTTTCCAATCTTTAAAAACATAAAATCGCTATATATGAGGATATGTTTGGTTAAAATTAATGGAAGTTTGCCATACAAGAATCTTCGGTATGTAGGTATGTCAGATTTTGTCTTTGTATTTATAAAATATCCAACATTATTTAAATATAGTAGAACTCGCAGAGACAACTTTCGGTGATGTAAATTCAAGAAATATACTTATTATTTAAGCCGTATGGAACAATAGTAGTATGAGTCAATTTAATGCCATTTTAATTAAGACTCGTTAGTATCGATTTCCACATGATTTCTGTTTATGACATGAATATTCAAAGTTAGTTTCAGAGCTTTCGACGAAAAAGAAGAAACTAAAGGTTTAATTATGTATTTATTTAACTGTAATCGTCATTTCCAAAAACTACCAATTTAGACCTACACTTCTTACGCTTTCAATGACTCTTTAATCACTAGAATAAGATATAATTAGTAATTTCACTGCAAAAAACCCTCAAATTATCATCAAAGATAGGCTTCTGGTACTTTTGTCACATTTTGTTACCCAGATTTTATAATCTGAAACCATATAAACCAATCAGGGATTTCTTACTTTGCATTATCCTTGTAGTTACATAAAATGTAAACCGCTTTGGAAGGGCAAAGCTCACTGTTTATCTCCTTTGAACCCATTCAATCAATCAAAATTCAAGGACTTGAACAGTTTGAAATACGACGGGTAAATTTTCCCTTTCATGATCCCAACTGAAAAATGAGAATAAAGTGAGCATACGTGTCATGGAATATTATAATTGCAATCCAGATTAGGAAAATAGTGAAAACTACCAATTTATTATTAATATCTCCTCATAAATAAAGATACAATTTTTGCCGTGATCACGCAAATATAGAGCTTTTCATAGGCAAGATTACTTATTGGGGACTCAGCATAAGAATTATAACTAATAATTATTAACTAAAATCCGCGCTTATTAATAAAAAAAAGAATCCAGAGAATAGGATACAGTGCAACAAATATTGCAAGCAGCAAGTTGACTCACATGTTCTGTGCGACAGCCTTAAAATTCATCGCAATAACAAAAACCGCGAAAAACAGAAGAATATAGGAATATTCATTACACGCGGGCTAGTTTTCGCCGCCATCACACTCAAGTATTTTCGCTGAGTTGCAACGGAAGCACGCGGAACGAGCGCAGCCAACGAGTTGGACCGCGAAACGTGAAAAGACCGAAAAAAAAGGCAGACGAAAAGCGTTGCTCGGATGTTTCGGACGAGTCGCAGAAAATAGACGGGTGCAGCACCGCACCGTGGCCGGAAGGCGACATATGCGACGCGCGTCCACGGTCGCCAGGGGTGACGCTTCCGCCTCATAGTCGAATGCCGCCAAGAGAAGGGGCGTCCTCATGTCCCTCCTTCGCCCGCCTGCCCCTCCCCAACACCAGCCCCATTTAACCCGTCGCAAACTGACCCGGGTCCAGCGCGGATCCTGACCCCAAAACAACCTCCCTTTTCCCCACACAGACCCCAGAGTTGACCCCGTCCACGAGACTACGGGGGTGGGACACGAAACGGAAGCCTGACGACGTGCCGAGAGTCCATGGATACGCGGTTTGGACCACTGTCTCCAGAGGAGAGGGAAACAGCATGGGTGTACGAAGGTGGGGGTGGAAAGAGACACAGAGAGGGAAGATGAGGAAGACTAATATGCATTTACCCCAAAATCTTGGTAATATTTAATTACAATTTAATACTTATAGTCAGTTTTTGGATCTTACGCTTGTTTAAAACCACGGAAAAGGCTATCAATCGATATAAGAATATTCCAAATAATAACGATAAATAACGCCATATAACAAGCAAATAAATTCTATCACAAATATCATATAAATCACCAAGACAATTTACTTGCAAAATCAAAGTAAATGACATCAACAATTTTTTTGTGATCTACGGTATAAATCATTTATGACTATTGTATGCTATGAGAAGCAAAGCTGAAATCGAAAATTGTACCAATTTGTGATTTGATAGAGCCTTGACGAAGTAAAATAAATTTGCAAAACACGGGCACCGATTAATATTTCATGAAATATAAAATTTCAAAGACACCAAAACCTATAAACTTCCTTCAGGATAAATATAAAAATATCAACCAATTCTCAGCATCAAAACGACAGATGAAATGAGGTTATTTCTTAAATAATTAATTGATTGCGCACCGTTTTTCTACTAACAAGACATGGGAAATATATTGAATTAAATCTATTCTTAGATTTAAATGGCGAAAAAGTGAAAAAAATATGAAAGTATTGTGCGTCGTTTCTTTGGTAATGTTGAGAAAATGGATTAAAGACCTATGAGAATACAAATATATGATTGAGTAGTGAATGCTACAGGCCCAAGGAGTACAGTATAGAATGCTGCCTCGCTTTCTGCTATTTTATTGAAAAACAAGTTTTCAGGTTTATCATTTGTCACGCACCGTATTATACAAAGAGCAACTCTCAAAGCTGTTCATTTAAATTTTCAATTCACACTCAATCTTAATCTTACTTATATTCATCGAATTTTTAAAAATTGGTTGGATTGATATTGAAATTTGAAAGCTTCCTGTTTAATGAGAGGTCGTATTCAGGCGTAATTAAAATATACAGAAACCTTTTGAGGTCAATAATAGCATTTTCAATTGGTTGAGAACTAAGATGTAGCGACGAAGTGAGATGATTAGAGAGGCAAGAATGCAGCAACTGACAATTAAGGAAATACTAAAACGAATATCAGCTAAAAAGTAGTCAACATTTTCATGCTAAGAGAAATCCAACCATTGAATTTGTTACTGTTGATTATATGTTTCAGAAAAGTAGGTTCAATATTTACAAATGTTCATGTCTCTACAGGTACAATAGAGGGGTAACAGGTTCCGAACTCTTAAATACATATCTTTACCACCCACATGTAAGTACATGCATTCTTTTCTTTTAATTAATTTTGTCCCATTCTGTTTTCGAACAGACATTTGGATACTACAGTTTGCCAACTGAAACTTGGGTCAACGCCTGCAATTTAGGATTAGCAACGGTACTAATAGATTACGTTTATAAAAGCATACTTACATCACCGTCTATGTGTAGCAAAACTACGCTTTTTCCGGATAATTTCATAATCACTCAAAATTGTCTTCCTAAAATTTAACACAAATTACGCATTGAATACTGAATTTTGGTACTAGCTTTCTTTCAGTGCATTGAATCCATGGTGAGGCACCACCTAAAGAGTTAAACCACTTCCCCCTCGAAGAAGTAAGACATCTCCTTGCATTTCCTTTCTGCCTGATCGCTTTGCCCATGTTGAGAGAAAATTTGCAAAGCAAAGCATTATATTCAGTGTAAAATAACGGTAATATTAACCTCTTTCTCTTTCTGTAATGGGTCCGATCTTCACCATCGAGATTAAGTGAACAGTATCATAGCAATATAAGTCATCAAACTGCATCCAAACAGTTTTTCTCCATTAGTCTTCTATCCTCACTGAAATGTTTGACGGCATTCGATCCATTCCTTTCATCCTTTATCTATCTTTCTACCTCTATCTATTCCTTTCATCCTCTTATACGCGTCCTTCCTTCCAACTAGGCTCTCATATATCGATCTCTTATTCTGTAGGATAATTTTCATAAATCGGTAAATGCAACTTCTCTTATTTATTTTGCATACGTACATACCAATCACGCCGTTCCCTTCCTGGGTAGGCATAGTCACTAAGTTTCAATTTATTTTACATTGACTATTAATTACTGTTTCGGTCACACCTTTGGTCTTTTTATTAGTTTATTGTTGTCATTTATCCTGTATGATTGGGTTCAAACTGCTTTAGAAGTGAATAGTATATAAAGAAGCTCGTTTTACTTTACGAAAGATATAAAGTCCCTAAGATTCATTTATCATTTACATCGCATTTTCAAGGGAGCTCCTTCCTTCGGACCGTAAGATAAACGTAAGCCGAGATTTCGACGTAGAAAATGGCCGCATGGACGTGCGTTTAGGAGACGTTGAAAGCGCTTGAATACAGGATTGGCGGGGGCTCGTATCACGCCGGACAACTGAGGAAGCGTATGTTCCCTAAAGCACACTGCCTCGACCCCTTGATTTTTTTCGTAGCCTTCCGGGGCCAGCGCTCAGGGCGCGAGACTTAACCCCCAAAGCTCTGCACCAAATCCTTCGGTGACCACCGCTAGAATGTGGATGCAAACAGGAAGCAAAGAGGACCAGGGGGACGTCGGGCCAAATGGATGAGCCCACATTCGCGGGAGACAGAGCAATGAGGCGCCTGGGGGCCCTGAGCGTTATTTCCCCAGCTCGCGTCACGTCCCAGGGCCGCTGGCCCTTGTAAGAAGTTCTTGTCGCGCGCCCCGATAAATCACGGCCGTGACTGCTCGTGACGCGTTCCGGCGATCCTCACGAATTTTTCGTGGGAGAACAGCCGGCGATCCGATAGGGAGGATTGCCTTAAAGGTTTTTTTTTACTCGGCCCTCTACCAAGGGTACTAAAAAATATTGTGGAAATGTTCGCAGTGAACTCATTTATTATCGGCTTTGACTAATTCGTAGGACGTCACTTGATGAAAGTAGATATATTTACGCAGCCGATAAAAGTGTTTGGCACCCTTTGCCGTATAAACATGATGAAGGAAGACGACGGAACAACTAAAATGAGGAAGATACAAAGAAATTGTCTCAATAAAAAAATCATCTATCCAAACAATTGAAATGCAAACTTTTAATCAAATGTTCGTGGTTTGGTTCCCGGATTGGATTGCATATTTGGGGAGGCGACCGACAGCTAAGGTCATTTACGTCATTGGGGATAGGTAACTGAGGAAGGGTGGATAGAAACCCGGCGTCGACATTTGCATGCTCTTAACGAAAGGCGCCAAGGGGACCACGGCTTAACGTCTCATCCGACTGACTGTACTTGAAGTGCCCTCCACAAGACACTCAAATAGGGTTAGGTTTCCTCTGAAAAATATCCATCTCCGCAGGGATTTGAACCCTAGCCTTCCATGTGGCTAGCCAGTACTTAAGCCACCACACCTACCCGATCCCCTTGGTTTCCGGTCCAGGTGAATATTTCTCATTTTTTATCACGAACTAGCGGTGCTCAGCATACATTCCTCTTTTTTTTTCGGCAATGCCTCTTTTTCTTTCTAAGAAGGTACACATACACAGAGCTGACGTATTCCTCGTACTTACACAGGAATTCGTAACGCACAAATGATGGCATGAGTTTCCATTCCATGTGTTTGCTGCTGTTTCAAAGTAAATGAAGTTATTCACTGTCGATGTAGTGCAAAAATTTAAGATTCTCGAGCTTAAAAATCCATGTTTAGGAAAAAGAAAAGCATATACGAAAGACTAATGCAAGAATTAAAAACAAACAAACAAAGAGACCACTACACCAAATATTATTCTGCGAACAAAAATATTACGTACCGTACCACAAATTGTCTCAATGATATGATTCTGATGCAAGCGATATTATGTCACACTGACAAGATTCTGATGCACGTGATTAATTTATCATGTGAGAAATGATTTTTATTGCTTTATAAAAATGTACTCCATACACCTACGATCAAATTTTCCAGAAGAATGGTGTAAATCTAATATATAAAAATAAATATTTGTTTGTCTTCTATACGCTTCAATACCATTCATCGGATTACAAAAAAACTTAGATGAATTGTTGTGCACGTGTGCCCGCAAAAGTTCCTGAATCATTAAATCAATTGTACAATTGGTGGAGCGCGAGTCGTTTAAACAAATCAGTGTTGGCAGGCAAGCTCCTCAAACAAGCGAGAAACGACACGCAAGCAACAAAGAAGATCATTTACGAGTTTCTCAATCGCGTACATCAGAATCATATCAATGAGACATAATTTGTGTTAGAAGGCACTTAATTATACGCATGTAGGGTGAGATTAGGTGGTCTCTCTGTGTGCTTTTATTTGAATTCTTGCATTCGATTTTCATATACGCTTCGCTTTTTCCTAACATTGGATTTTTAAGCTCAAAAATCTAAAATTTTGGCACTAATTCAACGAGAGAATATTTTATTTACTTGGAAACCGCGGCAAAAGCATGGAATGGAAACTCATGCCGTCATTTGTGTTACGAATTCCTGTGTAAGTAGAAGGTTGAAGAAATTGGACTATTTCTCAGATTCGTTTAGGGACCGATTTTGAACCCAAGGAAGAATTGTGGGCCAAATTATGAAAAGTATGGAAATCAATGGGGACTTCAGGATAGAGTATTCTATTTTGCGAATTAATAATATAATAAAATGCACTGAAAACAATGAGACTTGGAAGTTAATTGAATTTAATACACAAAACACCATAGTCTTTAATTTTGTACATTTAAATGTGTCTGATTTGTAAACGTGTGCCTACTTAGAAAGGAAAAGATGCATTGGAACGCATGCAAGGCACAGCTCGTCATTGATAAGGGAAGTTGTAATCTCAAGGTACACTAATCAAAATGATTATAGCTCATTAGCTGTTAGACAGTGGAAGTTCGTTATGAGCACAACAATCACAATTTTCCACAGGTTATTATTGTATGGGTTATTCCATGTCAAACGATAAAATAAAAATTTAATTGGTTCCATGACTATATATTTAAAATTCATTATTTTGTATACGTATTCCTACATGTATTGGCAGTTACATTGGACGATTTTAAAAATTTTGTTCCTTCTTGTTTACCTGCGGAAGCCAATTCAACGAGAAGGCATATGTGGTGTTTTGGCAATTTCGATGCTTACCCTATACGTAATATCTTAAGAAACTCATAGAAGTAATTCTGAGTTCTATTTCAACCATAAAGTACATGACAGGAAAATTGAAAAATTGAAATAAACGTTTTACATTTTGTTTGACATACTATTTTCAGTATTTCTCTTATGTCATCATTAGTTCTTGATATTTTGGATATTTCGGATAGAGTCAGCATAACCAAACTTTTGCATGCGCCATCTTGGAGACATGGCTTCTGCGAGTGAACGAGGGATAGTTATTTGATAATTGTCGGATATAACTGCCAATTTATGAGCAAATACGTGTAAAAACATGGGCTTTTTCGAAAATGGCAACCGATCAACCATCATTGGGTAATTTTAAATGGAATGACATGCAAGATTCGTTTTTACTTAAGGACTATTGCTATAGATTTCCTACACCTTCTCTCTTCCCATACCTTACTACTCGTTTTTCATACTCGAACAGACATATACCGCATGAATTCTTGCTCCACACGTACCAATGTAAGATGCATACCTTGCTTTTACATGCTTCTACATAAAAACTAAATCGGCGGTTTTCTTAATTCTCTTTGCGATAGGTTTTAGGGATTATAGTACACTCCGCGAAGCCACCCATCAGCGATACTCTCTCCTAATTTAAGCCTTTATGGACAATAAAACCAAATTTCTTATGTTTCAAAATCATTAAAATATCTGCTTTCTGAGAGGCTTTTCCATTTAGTTGCTGCGCTAGACAGAATCGTAACGCATCGGATTAAGGGTGTAAAAAGTTTCGTCTCTTTCGGCGGTTTTTCAAACAGTTTGAATAGACGAATGCGTAACACTATTCACAGTGAAAAATATTATTCGCCTGGTCTGGAAATCGAACCCAGATCCCCCGATTTCACTCTCGATATCGAGGGACCTGTGCTCGATCCCCAATCCAAGCGAATGATTTTTCCTCTGTAAATTTCCACACAATTGTGTGAACACTAGCGGGTGACTCCGTAGATGTAACTGCGCGGCTAGTTCCGTGGTTCTTTGAAAACATTCTTCAGGCTTGGTGGTTTTCTTATTGCATAAGTTCGATGTTTTTCACACTCGGTTAATTTCAACGAGTACCTTCCGCTAGTCATGATTAAAATTCTTGGAAAAAGTGCGATTGTTGCCCTTATTATCTCATCAAAATACTCACTTTTTGCTAAAATTAGAGGTACATACCAGAAGACGTGCTCGCGGCAGGCAAGGCATTGGTATTCGAAATTCGCTTGAGGCAGCCGCAGAGCAGGTAGGAGGATCGCAGTAGACGGAAAAATACACAGTCCTGAAACTCAATCAAAGCCTTATCCGAGGGACCCACACTGCGACGAATCCCAAAACCGCCCCCGCTCTCCACCGACTCATCCCTTCACCACACTTGTCTCCCACTCCCCGGATATATATACCCCCCGACTCCCAGCCTCCCACGCAACCTCGATCCTTTCTGGCGAGGAAACCAAATTTGGTCCCCTTCCCATTCTCCCAAAACCCTGCACCCCCTATATATTCCATCACACCCCTAAACCCTAATCCCCCCGTCCAACCTTCGAGAACCTCAAACCACCGTTCCAAGAACCCTTCTCCCCTGCCAGACAAACTGGTCGTGGGAGACCCTGACCGGGACGGATCGTGACTTGTCAGTTACTTCCAACCCGTACTCGCCTGCACCCCCATACACTTCCGGTCACGGCCGACACACGTCCTGCCTTCATTGAATGGTTGGAAGGGTAAATGGCTTGAGGGTGTCGGTTGCAGCGCTTTGAAGGGTTGGCTGTTCTCTGTCTCCGGAAACATTGTTCCTATCAATATAACCAACCCACATGCTTCCCCTCCTCTTTTTTGCATCCACATTCTACCCTGCATGGGCTTGTGGCTGGGGGTTATAGAACAAAAGCCGTGTAAATGTGTGGAAAAAAAAGATTATCAGAGGTGAAAAGGTGTTTCAGGTAGAGAACAGTTTTTATTGTGTTTTCTTATTGTGCGTTGAAAGAAAGAAGTTTTGTTCCTATTAGTCCGGCAATATACCTTTCTAAACGTATCGCTTCTTTCAGGCCTAAAAATGAGTGTCGCCGCTCTGAAACATGCCAATTAGGATATTCTCAAGCAAACTAATGCGAACAGTTTTTCTTTACGTTTCATTAATTTCTTTGGTTGAATCTTAATGACCAGGGTCCCAAATGCTCGCGGCGTATTCGAGATGTGGTCTAATTAAAGATATCGGCTACAGCCTCCGAGTCTCAAATGGCTCCCAACTTATTCCCTTTAAAAGTTGAGAAATACTACATGTTTCTCGTAGCGGTTATTAACGAAACGCGCAGCTTTCTATTCGATATTATTTATTTTTTTGGTTAAATCCTTCGGTCCAAAATTCCCTAAAGCGTGGCACAAACCGAGGACCTTAGACTAGAATAAAAATACCTAAACCACTTGATCAATAGTATTTAATTAGTCATTAACTTTGGGAGTTACAGGTGTAACTACAAGGATGAGTGTCATCTCCATGAATTGGACGGAAAAGTTATAAGCAAGCAGTTAAGAAGGCTCTGGTTTGACTTTAAAAGCGAGGACAAATACTTAGTTATTTATTTATTAATTTACTTAAAAACTGCTTTCGCTGAGGAAATGAGTTACTAATTGAAAACCAAAATTAAGGTACAAAATACGCAGATTATTCCACGAATAAAATTTCAATAACCACATTAGTTCACTCATTGGAGCCGACTACCGCACCATTTGCATGGAACTATTGCATTATGACCTATATTACGACATTGGTTCGCTGATAAATTTAAAAAACTTGGTGGTTAAATCCCTATACTTTACTTTTAGTCATTTTTCCATTAAGTTACGCATATAAAAAACAGTTTTCAATATAAGATTGAATGTGCTTCCTTGTTCAAATTGAAGTTTTCTATATCTACATCTACATTCTACCCTGCGAGCCGCCGCATGGGCGCCTGGCAGAGGGGGTTAGGACACCAGCCGAGTAGAGATGTAAGTCTTTTGGAGGTGAAGGATGTCCAGATGTGATCCAGATGAAAATCTATGAGTGGGCCAAAATTATACTTAATCCATAACAATGTGTTGTCGGCCCCGGTGGCGGCGGGGTCGCGGGTTCGAGTCCCGCCTGGGTGGAATGTTATCTGCCTAGGACATGGGTGTCTGTGTCTCGTCCGTTGTTACTGTTGTTCACCCGACGTAAAATGGCCTAGTGTGCTGTATTCGGGGCAGTGAAAATAAATAAATAAATTTAATCTCTGACTTTTCATTCCTACTCTGACTTTTGATAAGTGGTAGTCATCGCATTTGTCGAAAAGACTCTTAAAAGTGAACGACTACTCTGTCTGTCCTGTTTTTTTAATTTTAGTTTTCAAAGTTATCGCTCAAAATTGACAACGTCACTAGAAAGTGGGATAATATATACATCTACATACTACCCTGCGACCCGCAGCATGGACGTGTGGCAGGGGATGTTTGGACACCAGCTGTGTAAAGATGCAAGGGATAAGGTTTTATAGGTGAAATGGTGACATGTATTACGGGAGTGTATTTAGTTGAGCTCAGTTTTTATTTTGGTGGCTTATCGCACTCGGAAGGAACGAGTTTTTGTACTTATCTGTTTGGTAATGTATCTCTCTTGCACCTCCCATATTTCACTTCCTTAAGACCTAGAGATGTAGTGAGGTGCCATAATTATATTCTCTGTCGCTCTGAGACACACCAGTTCTGAATTTCTCAAGTAACCTAGGCCTAGCGTGTAGCCTCCAAGTCTCTAGGGGCTCCCAAATTAATCTCTCTAAAACTTGTAAACCACTACATGTTTGCTTGTAGCAGTTTTATAACGTCGTGTGCTGCTTTTCTTTGTATTTCATTGATTCTTTTTGTTTAATCTTAATGGCCACGGTCCCAAATGCTCGCGGCGTATTCGATGCGTGGCCTTACCAGAGCGAAGTAGCAACTTTCTTTTACTTCTTTATTCGAGGATCTTTCTACAATACGCTAAAGCAAACCTTGTTTATTTAATGATGTGCCGTATGTGTTTTGCGTGTGTGTTCCACACGATATGTCAAAAGTTAAGGTAATTCTGTTAACTGTATCTGAAGATTTTATCTAAACTACATGGAGTTATATCGCAGAGGCAACAGACACTTCAGATACCGATACCCTGTGAACAAGTTTTCAACGTACAAGAAAAATGTACTTCTCACAACGATAACATTTTGCATCGTATTTCGTCTCCCAAGCATTTCAGCTCCTTACGCACCATAATCTACGAAATTCCGAGAAATGGACCCACAGGATTGCCGGTGTTGGTTTATTCCCGTTAAGGCAAGAAACGCTCGAGCCAGTTCAAGATCAACCCTTGCTTGTTCCCTGATCCGGGCGATAACCAGAAGCATTCAGGCGGACAGTTCAAGGGCACCCTAGAAACCTGGGGAGAGCTACGTGGACAAAAGAGATGCACATGTAATTATGATGCACACGGGTTAACATGCAAAACTGGCGGGTAATAGTAGTAACATTAATTTATGGATACTTTCATTTAGGAAAGAAAATGAGGCAAGACATTTTGGGATTTTGCGATAATAATAGTAATGACAAGTTATGTAACCCAAGTAAAAGTGTACCAAGTGAACACCAAGATGGTATTTATTACACAACAGCCAAACTGAAGTGCAAAGCTAGAGATACTAAACCCTAAATGGATGGAATTATTACAACTTGTCATGAAAAAATTACTGCTGCTCTATTAGATTTTAAAAAGTGCAATTTAAGCATTTTTCGAAAAAAATTGCAAATTATTTAATGATAAAATTTATTTTGAAATGGGACGTATTTGTATTTTTTATATTTAATTTAAAATAATACCACACATAATAAAATTTACACAAGGTATACTTCAACATTACCTTCATAACGTAAATGTTTTAAACTTTCCCAATTTTTTTCATATGACAGCTGAATCTGTTTATTTCAGAACTTCACCAGGCACGCCATCATCAGTGAATAATGTCACAAGTTCAACTATTCAAATTGTTTGGCAAACCGTCCAAAGAGACGCAACTTTCCACACACCTAATCTGAAACGTTTTAATTCTGCCTAGCGCAGCAACTAAAAGGAAAAGCCTCTTAGAAAGCAGATATTACAATAATTTTGAAACGTAACAAATTTTACTCGCTCGTCCATAGAGGATTAAAATATGAAATATGTAAACATTTTACGCAAACTGTGGACTAAACTAATACACAGCGACGAATAAAAGACTAGCTACCTTTACCACTGAGATTAAAATTGAAGGAATTAGAATATCCATTGCGGTCCCTAATTTTGCCCGAAAATATGACATTCTAAACTCATCAGCTTTGAAATCCATCCCTCTAGTTTTACTAATATGATAGAGAATATTAGGTTATCGGGAATTTTTTACATGGTCTTGTTGTCTTTGGAGAAGAATTAGCCTATAATTAGAATAAGAACAATTTATTACGCATTATAATCACACATACAAAACATATGCGGCACAACATGAAAGAAAGTAGATTTGTTAAGCGTATAATAGGATGGTCTCCAAATAAAAATGTAAAAGAGAGGTACTACTTTGCTCTGGTTAGGCCATTCGTCGAATACGTCGCGAGCATTTAGAAACCTGGTCGTAGAGATTTAACAAAAAAATCATACAATATAAAGAAAAGCAGCATGCTTCGTTTAAAACTGCTACGAGCAAACATATAGTATACAATTATTAGAGTGATGTAAGGTTTTGGGAGGTGAAATGTTGACAGGTATCATGGAAGTGTATTTAATCAAGCTCACATTTTACTGTCGTCACTTATAGTAAGCGAAAAGAACGAGTTTTTGTTACTATCTGTTCGGCAATGTATCTCTCTTATTTTATTCCTTCTGTCAGACCTAGAGATGTAGTTTGGCGTCATATAAATATTGTCCTTGTCGCTCTGAAACACACCAGTTCAGAATTTCTCAAGCAAGCTTAGCCTAGCGTGCAGCTCCGAGCCTCTATGGGCTCCCACCTTAACCCTGTAAAAGATGGTGAACACCATATGTTTGCTCGTATCATTTTTAAACTAAGCATAGAGCTTTTTTTGTATGTTATTAATTTTTATGGTTAAATCCGTATGAGTGTCCCTAATGCTCGCGGCGAAGTAGAATCTCTCTTTTACTTTTTCATTCGAGGACCTATTATACGCTTAGTAAAACCTGGACCATTTAATGATGTGTCGCATATGTTTTGTGTGTGTGTTCCCCACGATATATTAGAAGTTGAGGTAATTCCAGATATTTATCCATAGATGGTGTACGTGTTCATTCTCCAGATAAAATGGTTGGTGCATGTGGGGTAATATCTCGATAGGTAGTACGGAAAATTCCATTGGAAAAGCTGGCCAGAACAGACTAGAGGCCTTTGAAATGTGATGCTGGAGGAGGATACTGAAGATAAAATCGACGAAAAAAAGGAATTATGAAAAGTACAGATGAGGAGAAGACCATATGAAAAACCATAGGAAAAAGAAGAACATGATGGATTGGACACAGTCTGAGACACAATGAGTTTGTGAGGAACAAATTGAAGGTCAAATGAGGGATAAGTCCCCAGAGGAAGACCCAGGAATAGGTTCATGGACCAAATAAAGAAGAAAATGCATAGGAAGAGATACCGGGAGGTAAGGGAACTGGCATTAGATAGGGGAGGGTGGAGGGCTGCAGTCAACCAATCTTAAGCCCTGGTTACACGATGCATTAACCCGTACGAGTTAATGTACGAATGAATGAATGCGTGTATGAAGACAAAAATTCATCGTGTAACCACACCAACTTGTACGAATGCATGATCGCGTGAACAGGGAAATAGAACCTGTTTTATTTGGTTCATGTATTCGTTCATGAACTTGTACATGAACACGTACGGGTTAATGTATTGTGTAACCAGGTCTTTAGGATTGAACGACCAATGAGAGAGAGTTCGAAAAGTGGCTGATTTTGTTGTTTGGAAATACGTTATTCTTTCCTTTAAATGAGATGAAAGTAATTTATGTTGTACGATTATGATATCGCTCTCAAACAACCTCAAGGATGGTACAGTGGTAATATTTCTTTTTTAAGCACCTAATTTTGTTTGTATATTTTTCATATTTTGTTAATCATGGTTTGATGTGTTCTTTTCCGCATTAATGTTTTTGAAATTAGCCTAAACACAGGTTCAATGCCTTCTAGGCTATATTACTTCCTTAATAGTAATAATAATAATTATTATTATATGATATAAGTTGCATAGTTAAGGTGAGCGTGTGCGTTAGGACGAAGATGAATAGAACAGGGGTGATGATAGGGTAGCAGAGAGGAGTACTTGGGGAGTGAGGGAGGCAAGCGACTCACTCACGGAATCCCTCCTCCCCTCTCCCTCCCCCCAGCCTCCGAACCGAGATGGCCATACATCAGCGGGAGCGAGCATACAAATTGCCGCGATCTTCTTGTTAATTAACTCCCGGGCCTCCTACACATATTCCACGGGGCACCGGGACGTGCGTTGAGGGAGGGAGACCGGGATGGCACTTCCTGGCGACTTGACATCTCCAGTACTTCCCCCCCCTCTCCCACGGGCAAGGGGTGGCCCTGAGACCGAAAGAGGGGCTTAAAGTGCGGGGGTGGATATATGTATACATAATGTGCCCACCCACGTAACCTCTGACCCTCCTGAAACTAAGCTGCAGCCATCTCGTACTCGGGCTATTGTTCCCCCGAGATTCCTACCCTCGGCAATGACTCCGTATTCGCAGGACGCGCCGTGTCGGGTCGCGGCAATCCACAGTTTATCTCTTCAGTGCGGGTTCGAGTGGCACTCAGGAACAGCTTAAGGTGGCTCTGGCCTGACTATATGTTTCAAAAAAAGTACTAAATTATGCGCTTTTATTTATTTGGTTAAAAATTCCTGCTTATGCTGATGGAATTAATTACATATTGAAACCAAAATGAAGGTGCCAAATATTCCGATTTTTTCACGAGTATTTAGTTTAATTACCAGCAGTGTGCGGTCAGACCAGAAACTAGGTGATAACTTCATAAATTAACATGCTTCCATGCAACACTTATTATGAATGAACTAAAGGTTATTATTATTTATGTGATTGATAAATTGTCCGACAAGGTACTAAACTATGTACAAGGCAACATCTAGCCGAAAACTTTATGTGTTGTCAGTTGCTAGTAATGATGGTAAGATATTAAAAACAAGGACTACATCTACTCTACTTAGAGAGGAAAAAGTTTTATAGAACTGATCTATAGCAGCTATTATGGCCTCATATGTACGAGGAAAAAACCAACATGCTAAATCTATCTGTTCTGCAGTATTTTTCCTTAATTGTGTATGTGACCATTTCTACCATAATAGTTTAGGTGTAGCAGAATATGCTACACCTTCGGCAAGGAATAGTCTGCATCAAACTTTCATTAAACATGTTATCTATATTTTTCCCTATAATCAGATCGGGGTTCTCATCAAGATTCTTTTAACAATTCAGTATTACAGATAATTTTGTCGTAACAATTCTAAACCACTATTGTTGCTCTCTGCTGTATTCGATCTGCATCTGAAACAAGTCCTACTTCGCATAAGTCCCACATGCTAGCAGGGCACTCTAAGTGAGTATAGGGCCCCAGATGAGTGATTATTGCAATAGATATGGTGACACCCTTAATACTGTACAATGTTTAGGATACTAAATTCACCAGGGTTGAAATTCGCTATGAAAAAATCATTTGACTTGAACGGGATTCGAACCCGGATCTCCCAATTGCCGGTCAGGTGTGTTAGCCAGTTACACCACCAAGCCATCTTCCTTCAATGCGAATTTCGAGGGGGGTTTATGCGAACTAGATGTTCAGGCCTCAAGTCTACATTGTAGCACATGAGACGAAGTCGTGCTTACAAATCCACTGTCACGGTGGATAAACCCAACATTGTCGTTATTAAAACGACAAAATTGACAAATTTCCAAACATTGCATGTAACAAATGATATGGTACGAAGTCACTCGCACAGGTGCATATACACCAGGGTGGAAATTCGCTATGAAAAAATCATTTGACTTGACCGGGATTCGAACCCGGATCTCCCAATTGCCGATCAGGTGTGTTAGCCAGTTACACCACCAAGCCATCTTCCTTCAATGCGAATTTCGAGGGGGGTTTATGCGAACTAGATGTTCAGGCCTCAAGTCTACATTGTAGCACATGAGACGAAGTCGTGCTTACAAATCCACTGTCACGGTGGATAAACCCAACATTGTCGTTATTAAAACGACAAAATTGACAAATTTCCAAACATTGCATGTAACAAATGATATGGTACGAAGTCACTCGCACAGGTGCATATACACCAGGGTGGAAATTCGCTATGAAAAAATCATTTGACTTGACCGGGATTCGAACCCGGATCTCCCAATTGCCGATCAGGTGTGTTAGCCAGTTACATTTGTTACACGCAACGTTTGGAAATACTGAATTCAGTTTGACTTTCAGCGCTGAAGTAAATTTGATGTAAAACCGACCTTTACATGAACATGTTGACCCGAATTTCGCTGAAATGGCGTGGTGATCGGCTGGTTTGTCATTTCTGGGAAAAGAAGGAGACGAAAAATGGACTGGGGATGTAATTTGCTCCATTAAGGACATACATGTGGATAGACCGGTATGGGAAGAATTAATTGGAAACGTGGAATTGGTGAAATGGGAGATACCCAGCGTCGGCTTAACTCTACTGCTAACGAAAGGCCACATCAGTGGGGATCGATAGCATCATCTGACGGATAGAGTTAAGCACTTGAACTTCAAGCACCATACCTCGCTCTGTTATCACGTATACACCTTTTGATTGATGTTACGGCAATGCCTCATCAAATATTTCATTAGATACAAAATGCGAAATATTGGTGGGAAATAATTGGTAAAGTAAAGTGAAATTTGGAATTGCTAAAAAACGTGCCTCGCTCTGTTATCATGTATACACCTTTTGATTGATGTCACGGCAATGCCTTATCAAATATTTCATTGGATACAAAATGCGAAATATTAGTGGGCAATAATTGGTAAAGTAAAGTGAAATTTGGAATTGCTAAAAAAGAATTCATGTTTATAAGGCTTAACAAAGAAAATTGCCAGGAAGTATTGCGTGCCATTATCAACTCACTTCTCTTACTACATATTTTGCTAGTACTGAATGAGGCCAATTAAATCAGCTGTCGCTATCAAATACTTTTCACTTAGGAACCAAAACATTGGGAAAAGGAAAGAATATTCTTATAAGAATGATTATTGACGATAAGGTGAAGTTTTTTCACAATACCTTTCTCTTTGATCAACCCGAAAGTTTTCAGATAGGAGAAAGTATAGATCATGATGTTTTTCAAGTCAAATTAATAATACAAATGTAGAGGAAAAGCACTTTCATGCTCCACAAAATAGTTCATATATCCAACCTTTCGTACATCCATGCATACTAGCTAAAGAGTTCGTTGCCGGCATTTAGTTGTCACCAACACGTATCACGCATTACCCTACGAATCTTTCTAAGAAACTACCTCTACTAATACATTGATAAAAGCCTGAAAATACCTTTCATGAGGTGAGGTGTCTCTAACATGCGCTACACTATATCCCATCAATGTCATAGAAATAATAGGTCACAAATACACAGACGCTCAATTGTTTTTCAGGGGACACGCCCATAAGATTCAGACAGAAGCATTTGGCATCAAATGAAATAATTACCGGCACCATATGTCAAAAGAGATTAACAAACTTAGTAATCTTACACAGATTTATTTACTGGCAGGACGCATTTCACCAGAGTGGCATAAATATGTGCGTCATCATGTGGCGTTATCATGGCACATGATCATGCTACTGTGTGTTGAATCGCGTTGTGCCAGTAAATAAATCTGTGGGAGATAACCAAGTGTTTTTACTCAGCATGACAACATTGGCATGCTGATTTCAAAAGATGTTTTAACTTCAGCAGAAGGCAGAAATTTTCTAGGCCCTTGGCGCATTTTAATTCAAATCCGGTACACGTTACAGTACAGGTACTCCTTGGGTCTTAAGAGGCTCAGACTACATTGGAATCTGAAACTAATAGTTCGTATCTGATCGCAATTCTCACGGAAATGCCATAGCATTGTACCAGAAGTAGTCATAAATTCCTGCTTGCGGTTTATTTGCTGCTTGGCATCCACAACATCTCGTAGGTGAAACCATTCATAATACGGGCGGACGCCCTCAATGAAACAAAGGAGAACATGACTGGACAAAAAGTCAGAGGCGTTGACCCAGGATGCATGTGTGTTATATATATCGAGATATGGACGATCGCTTTGATACGGAACGACCTAAATGTCAAACGCACGTGAGTTAGTATGAATAATGCATTCTGAAGCATGGATTCTCCATGTTAAGATCACTGATAGTTTGTAATCAATATTAATCATTTAAATCATAGCAGGTGACGCAGCGATACCGTCGACGAAAATGCACCCTTGACGTGAGAGTTTCTCCATTTTTATTTGAACGGTGTTTTAGAGCATCCATAGAAACCTGGATCATTAATTTGTATGACGTAGAATATATAGGACATTTTTACAGCAGGGGCTTGCGGATGGCAGTGTTGAAGACCTTACTACCTATGATGCCCGTCGTTTTTTTAAGACATTGTTTACCCATTAAGGCCAATACACAGTGGAATATTTGCTCCGACAGAATTATCTCGCAATACTGATGCGGCCATGTAGGATGGAAGCACTACTAACAATGAAGAGCCAATTTCGCCAATATGTACACAGTATGCGCTACACATGAAGTTACAGGCACATCGTGAAATTATAATTACGGGCGACTGCTATGCGTATGAAATTAATTCTATTCAAATTGAAATAATAGCAACATTAAACCTATGCAATATTTATAATAAAAGTTTATTTATAATTTTCAATATTTATATCACATTTATAATAGGGAGTATACTCTTCGTTCATTAAAACGGGAAAAGTTTTTCAAAAATTATAAAAAAATTGATGAAACATGATTTGTAACAGTTACTAATCAGCAGGATCAATATTTCATTTGCTTTTGCCAAGGAGAACGTAACTTCTAGACATTTCCCGCAGCAGAAATGGTACCAGAAACGTCACCATGTGAGCAGGACTTTGCATTCCAAGAGAAGACGCTACGCTTCAAAGTTAATGCACGTCACCAAAAGTCACACCGCAAGACACTGTGAGGAGCAGAAAGTAATTGCATGCTGATTTATGAATGGAGTTCTGTGAGGTTCATCGAAGATTTTAGGCAGAATTTCTACGTAGCACCCTGTAGTCGATCGGCGTTATTTTCTCTTTGACAAGAAGGTGAAAGAAATGTTAAAATTCTCGTGGCTAATCACGACAATTGAATCGATTCAAAACCTCTATGAGAAAGCAAACGACCTCTATACATATTTTAAAATAAGAGCTAGTGTCCAGCGTTATTTGGTAGAAGCAATTCTTGATTACACGAAACACTTTGAAATTCCACACTTATTAAATTAAACCAAAACTAGGTCCAACGCGCTGCGTCACCGTCAGGTGATTTAGGGAAAAATATCATTGACTTTTCGTTGACAACAGATACGCTTTAATCAGAAAAACGAAATCATAGATTCGAGCGTATTATCTCGGCTGAACCATAGTTTTTAAAATTAGAAATCCATGTCTACAATGGGAAGTAAATAAGTTTCGTGCTTAATTAATATAAAAATACCAAAAATATCAACTTTCAGTGTCAAAATTATGATCATTATATCAAAATACAAGATTAATTAATATAATATACGGTTGTAGCGTTTATTTGGTATCAATACCTGATTTGGTAGTGAAACATGGGTATGTCAGGATAGACATAAGAGTAGACTTAACGCACAGAGTATGAGTTATCTGAGGAGTATTTGCGGCAAAAGTAGGATGGATAGGGTCAGGAATGAGTGGGTAATAATTGAATGTGGGTTAGATGCTCCAGTAATGGACATATCTGAAATGAGTGTCCTCGTTGGTTTGGCGATGTTGAGAGAATGAATGAGAGTCGAATAAAGAGACAGATATATGAGAGTAGAATTAATGGTGTGAGAGGTAGAGATAGGCCGAGAAAGCTGTGGTTGAATGTCGTTGAGGAAATTCTTAGGAGGATGAATATTAGGAGTCTTCAAAACAGGAGGGCGTGTATGAAGCAGTGTATGGGGGTAAATGAGGCAAAAGAGGTTTGGTATGGAGGAAATTATTGAAGAAGAGTTTGGTGTACAAGTATGTATTCATGAGAAACTTCGTGACTGTGCCTACCCCGGAAGGGGACGGCGTGATTGGTATGAATGTATGAAATTCATGATTAAAGAAAGGATCAAGACTCATTAATCTGAAAAATTTCAAAAGCAAATCCAATGCGGATTACCAATGACTTGCTGAAAATTGAAAAAAGTTTACAACTTCAGGCGTCACTTAGTGGAGATGTTTCAAATCCACATTGAAAAGTATTGTACTATCCACAGCTATTTATTGTAATCGTACAACACGTTTTTCAGGTTGTTGAAACTTCAAGCACATGTCTTTACCTTTTATTTATTGATTATAACGATAGTAACCCTACGCTAACCTTTGCAACGAGCTACTTTTCCTCACCTTTCCCCACTTCTTTCCAAAAAAATATTCATTCTCACAAGCCCCTAATCTATGCTTCTCTGCCCTCCCTCCCAAAAATTAGTTTGTTCTCCAAACCCCCTTCCTAGTGAGAGGTTACTATGGTAACAATCAATAAATAAAAGATAAACATTTGTACCTGAAGCTGTATCAAGCTGCAAAACGCGTTGGACAATTATAATATATAACTGTGGATAAGTACAAGGCTTATTTTCAATAAGGATTCGAATATTGAAGATAGAGTTGACCTTTGCTTCCTCGAAGCGATCCAAACTAGGCAAGGCGTATTTATGATGAGCTGAAAGAAATTTCATCGATGTTCATTGCAATGTATAGAGGAATTTTTCTTTAACTCCAAAGTTATACAACTCAAAATATTTAAGTTTCGAAGCTTGGCCTTTAATTTATTAGTTTGACCGTAGTTGGAATTTCAAGCAGATCATCAAGGAAGCAACAGGGCCTTGAAAGGTGATTAAATACGTCAATTAAAGCATAAAAAGGCACCTAACTCGATGCTTATGAATTTTAACGAAGCAAGCGGAGATAATTTTTCCTCAACTCACCAAAAATGAAAGTGACCTTGAAGGAAAAAAACTTAAATGGTCACCCAAAAAAATAAAGCAATGAATGAACCGTGTGTGAGGATGTTACCGAGCGGCAAAGCTAACTGATATTTACGATTCCACTCGGCCACGCTTCGCACGCATAATGGTGTCGCGATGGAAACACTCTCTCTCTCTTCGACCCGGCACTGTTTGCTCGCGTTACCAAGGGAGAACCACAACTCCACTGGATTCAGAATAAGTCGTCCGCTTGCTAGCAGTTAGCCACACGGAAACGGTAAGCGAATCACTCGGCCGTAATATTCCCTTGCCCACGCCACACACAATCCTCTCCATCCTTCCCCGTGTGTTTTTTTACAACCGGCTTAACCTCCCTCATAAAGATGAATTGGCGGCAGTTAGCGATCCCGGCGGTGTGAGCTCAGCTGAAAAGGAGTTTCTCGGAATTGTAGGAGAGGAGTTAAGGTACAACCAGAGAGTGGGGGAACTGTGATTAGTTTCTAAATTCCCAAAATTGAGGAGCTCTCGGAGTTCGAGTCCGAAAGTTTTCTATTATCCCAGAATACCTAAACATTACACTTACATCGCCCATTTGTATTGAGCCCTCCATTGCGGATTTTCCGAGATACTAATATAAGTATAACCCATACTTACATGTGTCTACCGTTGACATCAATAATTACCCTTGAAAACGGTAGGCAATTTTCGAAACAGTCACCTGATCTGAAACGGCTTCTAAAGTGACTGACATTTTCTCATTTTCTGTGAAGTGTTTCATATGGTTCTTTCCCCTTCTTCTCTTCGATGAACTTTATTATTTCTTTTCTAACTAATTCTTCAATTTGATCTAAAGCATCCTCCTCCTTCACAAGATTTCAATTGCTTCTAATCTTTTCTATTCTGCTTTCCAAAAGTCCATGTTTCCTATATGTAGATGATCACTCTCCACAGGAATGCTTTCACAAAATATTTCCACACTCGCAGTCCTATCTTCTTTGAGCACTATAGCTGCCGTTTCATCATGAATTCTTTGTAAAATTGAACTGTTCTTCACTTACAGTTAAAGAATTTGTTCCGTCCCACGTCGTGGTCTATCTAAGAGAGGAAAAGGAATCAACATGCTCCTGTTACTTTTACAATTTGTTTTTTTTTTAATTTCACAATTTTTTTCTACCCTGTGTTACTTTAGTATTCTGCTTCTCTCTTCCCCATATTCGAATTTCACACTTCTTCTTGTCAATTAACAACTTTCATTCTCTCTTATATTCTCCCGTTTGAAGCGATGGTACACCTCTTTAAGGAGTACTATGCAGTGTACTCTTAAATTAATACGTATAATAAACGGAAATATCTCATCACACAAACTGACTTAAATTTACTATGGAAATATAAATGCTTGCTTTAGGCAAATATGGGTAAAGAGCTTTACATCACGGTCATCGGCTACTCGTGATACCGTTACCGTTTTGTTGCCGTTTCTACTGTTAAGGATTACTGTTCCGGGACGTCATCCCCGGTATTCCGATGGCGTAGCGCTTGGAAGCCGCCAGAAACGCAAAATTCTCAGGAAAGAGTATTTCCATCAGAGAATATTGTTTGCGGAAAAAAATAAAACAATGAATTTAAGAAAATGAAGTTTGCATAAAAGTAGTTTTCAAAATCAGGCGAATCTATCCGATTAATTTTCACTGATCACTGGTAAATTACGTTTAAACCGTAAGTGACTGACCATTCCCATCAGGAGAGCCGTATCTTGCTGTCTGGCTTCGTGAAAAATTATTCATGGGGATAAACGCTTTTGTAAAAGGGCGTTATTTCGATCAACGTTTACCGTCGAGACAGAATGGAACTATAATAAGCAAACTTAGTGAGAGTCAAACTATTCCACCACACTAGGCCAGCTGCAGTCAATCAAGAATAGGCTTTTATTAATCGTATGTAAATTTTGATATCTATATGGCCCACCATATCCGTTTATAATGTTAATAATTAAAATTCTTAAAGAAATATTCATTTTTAGAGTACATTTTGGAGTATGTTTCGGAATTTTGGCCATGAAATCTGAAATTAACTAGTGACTTCACTACCGCATAAAACTCCCCTTCTAAAATACATTAAATTCCTGCTGATATTCCCTTTGAACGTAATATGTACATAGCTGGAGAGTAAACGATGGAAATACGAATACCCACTTTCTTTTCGTCAAGAAACTTCAAACCTAACCTTGTCCAATAATTACATTTCGGCCGAGTAAAACACGGAGAAAAAGGTATGCTTTCAACTATATTTTATATTCCTCGAAGTATAGACACAATAGGGGAACATTCATGAATAGTGAAAGGCGCTTATTTTTCATTCAAATTTTGACCTGTGTGATCCTCTATAGCAAGTGGATTCTTTCACTTATCCCGATAATATCATCACTTGGGACGAAAGAAGTACCTCTGACATCAAGGGAAGAATAGCCCAAGCAGATAAGGCGTTCATGGCAAAAAAACCACTGCTGTGCTCTAAGATGACAGACACAATCCAGGAAAGAATTCGTGAAAACATTCGAGGGGAGGGTGTTATTCTATGGATCGCAAGTATGGAAAAATTAAAAAGCTGGCCAGAACAGACTAGAAGTCTTCGAAACCTGGTGCTGGAGGAGGATACTAAAGATAAATGGGACGGACAAATTAAGAAAGGATAAAATTCGCCGAAGAGTAGAAGAGGAAACGACCAAATGAACACCATACAGAAAAGTAGAACCTGGTGGATTGGACACGGCCTGAGGTACAATCGGTTGGTGAAGATCATAATTGAAGGTAAAGATAGAGGGAAATGTCCTCAGAGGAAGACTCAGGAATAATTTAATGGACCAATTAAAGAGGAAATTTTAAAGGAAAAGCTACTAGGAAGTGACAGTAGATATGGAAGGGCGGTCGGCTGCAGTGATTCAATTTTAGGATTGAACGACCAATCGATGAATGAATCCTCCCTATAAGACTGCAAAAAACTATTTTAAATCCGCAAATGCGTTTTTATATTCATATATTTTGTGCAATGCCAAAAATTAACGAGAAAATGTTATCAGAAACTAAATATACATTTATTTTACGTCTGCGATGAAGTTTTTGTGTGAATATAAAAATACGGTAGGTCAAGATCTCTAAGCATCTGTCAAAGATGAGACTGTAGGCACTGTTTGCGGTGATATATTATTGTAATTTTTCGTCTAATCAGGTAATTTTAGATTGCTACACAAATATAATCTCACGAATAAAGCTGCTCTCTCATTGACCGTCATTGACCGATGAGGGAATAGAATATGCTGGGCAACAACTGAATGGAATTTTTAAAGGCTACAGAGATTAAAGGCACAGACTGATTATGATTTAACGATACTACCCCTACTTTGACTGTAGGATGGGTAACTTGTGGGCAGGATGACTCTACTAGGTAGGTCCTATCATCCGGTGAACAATGCTGAAAAACAATAAATTAAATGCGAAAAAAACTCTTTGCGTAGGTCGTTGTGACTAGCACACGTTACCCTCTTAAGATCTTACAATAATAAGAGTACAATAGCGACGGAAGTAACAAGCACTCATTTACTTGATGATCATGAAGTACTTCACCCCTCAACGTAATATGGAGCAGAACGTCATTTGTGGTAATTGATGGGCTTCATAACTTCTTATAAGCGCTATGAAGGCAAACGGCGGATGAGTTCAGGATGTGATGGACTATTTATTTATTGGTTTATTATTTGTAAAATATCGTGTTTATGTATTAATAGCCGTAAGAAATAAAACTGTCTACTATCCAAACAATCATTGCAACGTAATGATGTGAAGTTCTTTGTAAGCATATTTCGTATTCCATTATCTCGAACTTGATATTTTCAATCCCAAGGAACTTTTCCTCATCTTTTTCCATATTCCCAGACCATTCAGGGACAAGATTAGCTAGAGGTTTCTTTTTCCTTACATTCAACAACACCTATACCGTAAAGGATTTAATCAACAGTTTTTTTTCAAATTTTTGTATGTAAAATTGATATTATCAACAATGGATACAAATTTGGGCTTAGAAAAACATTATATAATGAAAACAAACCATAATAAAAATCGAGCCTACTGGTCGGCGTTTAAACGCAACGTTATCGTTATTCCAACAAACGCCGTCAAAAAATGGAATCCCTGCCAGTAGCGCAACGCATTTTAATGTTAAATTGAACTGCTTGATCCTTATTTAACGCTAATAATAGTAAAATTCCTTGCGAAATACACCTAGCTAGTATCATTCGACCCCTGCTGTCGAAGTACGCATAAAGACGAAAAGTGGCACTATTGCGTCAAGTCACTCTGATGCACTTGTGGATGAGAAGAGTTTTTTAAATGTTTATATAACTTTTTAAAGGAATCATTATTCTTGCAGCTGACGTATATTTACACGAACTACATGTTCTAATCGTTCTAAGAATTGCTTTCAAGTGCATTACTCCAAACTGAAGACAAGGTTTAACGCATTTTCCCCATTGGTGTTAGGAAAGGGATCCCTGGGTTGAGGGCTCAGTTAAAAGGAAATTAGTAAAATTATAGGAGAGAGGAGGCAAGGCACAAATCGTTTAGAGGAAGCAGTAATTATTCTCAACCACATCCCCGCGTAAAACTTGAAGAGCCTAGAGTTTCGGGAAGGGGCGGAGGGCAATCTTTCCAGGGAAACGACTTGATCCGCGCTCAATTCAGCTCAAACAATCGTTTATTTACCTGCGTGAAATGAACCCCCGCTAAAGGTTTGCCGGGCGTTCGTCCACTCTGATCTAAAGTTCCAGCGTTTATTTGGCCTTCCACTTGGACGAGGACAATCAGGTTATTAGGGTTCTCAGGAATATTGCTGCTGGGAAAGGGGAAACACTCCACGGCGCTTTTAATCGACAAGAATAGCTTCCACAGCGTGATTGGCTCCTGAAGCCTGTTGAAGTTTAATGGATTTTTCAGTGGGTCTGAGGGGCGAGGGAAATCAAATGTTATTACACCATTCGATCTGCAATAAATTTGGAACGGAACGCGAGCTGGAAAGAAAAATACGCCTGGAGACATGGGACCAATTGCGAAATTGCCATTTTCTGTACAATAGTCGTTTCTTAGTCACACGAGTGATCACATCCATTAATATTTCAGGCGAATGACACACAGAAGTGTTGTTGGTAACTTTTAATTTCTTGCACGTTACATCGAATCTGCCAGAATTAAATAATTATGACGTGTTTGGCATTCGCCAAACAAATTTGTTTCCTCACGTATACTGAGCGTGATATCACAGAGGTAGCATAAGTTAGTGGAAGGTGCATAAAAATCCATTCTGGTGGAAGAGTCAATGTTTCACCAAATATCTTCACATGAGAGAGTACTACCAGAGTTATCAAAGTTGCATACTTTTGTTGCACTCATCAAAACACTCAATATGTTTTTCAAATCAACTTTAAAGCTCACTATAACTCCATATTAGGTCGAGTAGATGTAGAAATAACTTATAATAAAAACAATGTACCACTATTTTTAATGTTTCAACGGTTATAGTGCCATTTTACATTTCGGAATTTTTATATCTACGCCTCGTCTTTGTTGTGAGTCATTCCTTCTGGGTCGTTCCACAGCGTAACGCCATAATCAATTGATTTGTTTGGATGAAGGTCACTGATTGAACCCTGATCCACAATATTGGCACCCTTAAACTTAACATTATTAGCTAAGGTACTGACTGACGAGCCAGATTGCTATTTACTTCCACGATTCATTTAACAAATAGAGCATAAATGAAATCTTTATAACACAGGGAATCTGTGTCATTGATGGTCATACTATTTGAAATTTTTATACAATAAAAAGTCGACACCCTACGAACAAGATATGCTGAAACATATTAGTACCGAAAGAGACAAATTCTCATCTCATAAGTAGTGCCTAGTTAGAAATGCCTTAGCTATGAATAGTTTTTCCCTCATTATACTATATGAAATGCTTTAGCAGATAACAACGTCGTTATCCATTCTATAGAACATTTTCGATGCGTTTTAGCCACCATTAATAGAAAATACAAGAAAATGTCAACGATAAAGCTCAGCAATAACCTTTAATTTCATATCCAATTACAAAAGAGCCTCAGGCAATAAGGCATCACAATGATAAAACAGTACATCATCACGATTTTGGCATCCTTTTCCCAATGAAGAAATTTTACTGCTATGATAAAGAATCAAATTTTCAGGCAATCAATCCACCTTTCCATTACTACCCCATTTTTCCCCTTCACTTTTCCCTCCACATTTGTTGCCATTATGCTGCCGCGTCGGAGTCTGAGTTCAAAAAGTCCATTCCTCCTTCTTTACAGTGTTGACATTGCCCTCCTTTTCTCTCCACCTCCTCGTGGGACATCTTCGCAAGTGATTATCTCCGTTCATTTCGTCTTCATAATTTTATGGTTAAACAAAATATCTACCGAGGACAATGAATGACAGAAATTTTATTTATGTATGTTCTGCCAATAGTCAAACTTGAACTCGTGATCAAATCCATGCCATGTTCAATGGGCCAGTTATGTTTGGGGTGTACTATCGAATTGGTATGGACAGTTTGCGCTCGTACTTGGGTGCGATCGCCGTCGAAGCTAAAACAAAAACATATTGGTAAGCGTTCAAAAGCGTTATCGGCTAAGATACGAAGTCAAACTGAAATTAATGATCAAAAATGTCACAAAGCATTAAAACCCCATTTAAATAAATGTTAGCAGGGCTAAACCGTCATTATTACGATACGATAAGGCAAATTAAATACAGATTTGTTCACAAATAATAAAAGACATGGTATAGTTTTTTCACTGCCCCGTTAATACCTTACTGCCAAATTAGTTTTAAATGCAATCATAGTTACCTCAGAGTGCAGGGCATTTACTTACACAAATAAATGAACAAAACCACTTTAATTCAAGTATATTTTAAAATTAACTAAAATGGCTTATACGGCTTCGTGATGACACCAAGATGGATTAGTACGATGAGTACGGTCTTGCCTCGTACTGGCTGGTATCATTCGTTTTTTTAACAGAAAAAAACTAGTCTGTAGGTTGAAAATGCGACGTCAATTCCTGGATGTGGAAAAAATTTAGTACGGATAGTACGCCTCAAAAAGAATTGGAGCTCGGCATAAGACTTTATTTCCGCACTTGATACCCTCACGCTGGTGCACATTTTGTAACACTCAAGAACTCCACTGTCGTGGATGTGTGGGTGCTTTGCGACAGGTAATTGCTTCAAGCCGCATCGTATAGAGAACCGAGTCTATCTGGCTGAAGAGGATTCGGAGAAGTAACTCAAAGTCCAACATTTTGAACCTCCGATGACGACTCCAGAAGTCACTTTTACGCTTCGACTGTGCTCATTGACGCAGTTCATTGGCGGACCCTTCAGTGCCGAATCTGTTTTGGGGGTCCGGGATCTCCCAGTTAGCTATCTAAAACCGGCTCCGTGGAGGACTGCCGAGTGGGGTTTATCTTCGGAACTATCCGACGCAAGAAGCCACCATCTTTACACCACGGACTTACTCCATCTTTTTCCTTATTCCTTTTCCCTCAATTCAGAAAAAAACTCCGACTCTCTTTCCCCACACACATTTCCTCTTCTTTCTCCCCTCTCCACCAACATGCCGATCCGTTCTCTCTTCTGCGAGACGCAGCAATATTTCACCCGAGAAATGCCTTCAGGGGCTGTCAATTCCAGATATCCCTCCCTTCCTCGAGCTTGGATGTGCTTAGGCCAATGATCTCTTCCCGGATACCGGCCGTCGAAAGGAAATATGCGGGGACCCCCAAGTCCTCCTCCCCTCTGGGGAATAAGGACATATAACGGAGAGGGGTAGAGGAAAGAAAATGATCCACATACAAGCGCCGCAGTAGGCAGAGGAAATAGGACGGATGGTAGTATAAATTTATTTATTTATGTGCCCCAAGATAAATATAAATGTATGCACGTTGTCTTCTCGGGTTGATAATGGAAATCTCTGGTGAGTTGACTTCTGAGGGGTCGGCGTTCTCCGGGCTCCAAGTTTCCATGACAATGGAAGAGACGCTCTGATTTCTCCGAAGCCTCAAAATATCCACTCTCAATAGGTTGGCATCCCACTCTGAAAACCACGGAGGAAATTCAGCTAGCAAAAAAAAAACATCCCTCAAGATACATGCTGGTCTCCCATGATAAATCTTGGGCGAGGAGTGGCCAAAATCCAAGATCGCCTACATAACGATTTTCTTCGGTTTTCTCATGTGTTAGGCTTGGCCGTGGTTTTTCAACTTAACTATTAACAATTTCGTAACTTGATCCATCATCAGGTAAAATTTTTACGCAAAATTTATAAATTGATATTTTCGATGGTAACTAAATATGAGGAGTGGTAGTGAGGGTTTTGCAGAACAAACATAATTTTGGGTAGAAAGATAGGGGAACTTATATTTAGGGCTAGCGAGAAGGGAAATTTATTCGGAAAGGAGTGGGAAGGGGTGCTAAAATAGTAGCATATTGCAAAGATTGCTTGATTGATTATTTCAATCTGATTCCAAATGCCTATCTTAAAGCCTTTTGGGAGAATATCACTATCTCTTACCCATCTACTTAGTGATTGGATGTTTATTCCTTCCCTCAAAGTGGCCAAACCAAAATACCAAATCGAATTTAGTGGAACATTCAAGCTGAATTCCTTTGGCGTCTACTCATCCCTATCACTATTCATCCTACTTTTGCCACAATTACTCCGATGGAACTCCGTTGCCACTGCATTTAGCCTACACTAATACTTATCCTAACATACTCAAGTTTCACTGCCAAGTAATAATATGAGAATCAGTAGAGTGGTCACAAACATCGACATCAGTTTCGCCGAAAGGTCTAAGGCGCCTGAATTGCATTCTCGAGAGGGAGCCTGAGTTCTAACCCAATACATTACAAACATTTTGACTGACAATTCAAACAGTGAAATTTGATGAAAAATGTACGCTACGAAATCAATTGTATCAAGTCCAAGTAATAATATGTTATACCTGCGCAGAAAAGGGCAGGCATTTTGATTGTTGTAAATGTCTTCTATAAAAATATTTTCCTTTTTACAGAGAAATTATCTCGTGATTCGGATAAGTTAGGATGACAAATCAGTGATATTTTACTAAAAAGTCAACCATTGGTTGCAGAAAAATATTGGAATACATTACACTATCTTGCCTTGGAGCCCTGCAGGTGATACATTAATTATCCATGCTCATGCTATATCCATACCAGGGGTGACCACTTACCTTGCATTCGGAAAACTTATGCATCTGTTTAGTAGCGAGCCGTATTGTTTAGAGACTACTATTTAAACATGAAACATGATGAATAAACATGTTTTTATCATTAATGAAGAAACATATTTTAATTAAAAATGGCACTATAGAATAATATTTATGACACAAATAAAAATAAGAATTTAGTTTTATGATGTCACTAACATAAATCCAAAGACGCATGCAACTCGTATGCAACGTTGTGACCACCCCTACAATATGCTTTAAAGGATAGGTAAGAGATGCCTGCGGATATAATTTAAGAAGCAGAAGGATAATTTATATTTTGCATCTTCTTTTTGAGGAATCACTCGATAACTTCTCTAAAATATCAGTAAACCGGCACCTTATGGTAAATTATATCGTTAAATAATTTATAAATAGTTCATACAAACTCTTAGAATCAGACCACACAAGGACGTCCCAATACTCTGTAAATTAGATATATATTATTTTTTGCGTTACTGGCCAACCTGACCCAACTGATTGGGTCTTCTTAGATAACTTGAGAAGTAAACGTGATTAAAGACCTATATCTTTACCACCAGTCGCAATGTAATCACCATACACATTGTGAGTGAGAGGCAGAAATATCTCGTGCAAAATCAGTTGGTTAATTATCTATTTTTAATGGATCGATATATGACTCTCAATCCTAGCAAAAAGCTATGTTAATTTTTGAGTGAATTATCGTAAACCTATATGCTAGTTCTCGAAATTAATTCCGTAGATACTTCAGTTTGTTATAATATACGTAAACCAAATAGTTCTATTAAGGATCGTAGAATTAGCGTTCAACTCTTCACTGTGCTTGTAATATCGATAAAACATGACAGATTTTAGTACAACGAAATACTCGTCCAGGCTTTTCGCCAATCAGTACCTAATTCATGAATGTTTCCTCCTCCTGTTACTCCAAATTACGTTGATGAAACTTGTTTCATGAATATTATGATCAATTTATCATAGAATGATTTGCATTTTTCCCGGCGAATCTTCTCGGACTAAATATCCAAGAAGACTTGATTAGCAATTCATTATAGATTTTGCAAGTAACTTATAAAAAACTGCCATGGGGCAAGGGTTAATGAATTGCAGAATATTTCAGACTGCGCCGGGCAGCATTCCACTCATCACTCCAAGAAGGAGGTGTAGCTTTGGATTAATTGGCAGACATCTTCGTGAACGTGCATGCAGAGCATGGATTAATGCGTGCATTTATTGAATATTATATATAGTTGATGAAAACTTGTCCCAACTGCGGGGAAACGTCAGCGATGGTCCGAAGAAACTGAAGATTCAATTCACGCGAACGGTGGCTCAGTGGTTAGGGATGGTGACGGAGCCCGGGACTTCGCGAATGCGATGCCAAGCAAATTCATCGGAGGCATTACCGACCCCACATCTCTATTTGCACACGCATACCCGAAATTCCTGCGCCAAAGCATCCTGATGCTCTATGCACCCACAATTTCACCTCCACTAGCTCCTGCAATTCCTTTATCGGTTGGAGGGGAGGACTCGCTCGCCAGAGGAGAGAAGCTGCAGGGCGGACTGGTTTAAAATTGCGTTTCTTCGCGCAGAAGAGGTATGGCCGATGCCACAAACATTCTTCATATTTCAAAAGGTATTGTTCTTTTCATTCAATTTTTTATTTCATTCCTACCCCTTTCTTTCACTCGGGTATAAGAATAAATCTTTTAGAACGGATTATTTGAAAAATGTAAAAGCTCATGATTTCGTCGCCAGACTTTTGCTAAAATTACTAATCAAAGTCCGGATTTTACAATAGATAATAAATTGGTAACTCACTGATTACTATGGGACCTCTGTAATAAAATAACCATAGGAATGTTAGTTGATTGAGCAAAAAAATAAATATCTTCCTCAGCCATACTGCCGTGCCGAAACAAGTTATAACTTTCAATATCATACAAGATATGCAATTTAATGTTAATTTATGTTAATTTATGTTAATTTATGTTTAAAGTACTAAAGTGCAATATTTTCTTCTTAGTTGCTCAATTCAAAGATTGGTTCACTGCGTACTCCCAGCTTCCTCTATCCAATGTCAGTTCCCTTCATTCCCGGTAGCGCTCCTTATGAATTTTCCTCTTTATTTGTCCATGAAGTTATTCCTAATTCTTCCTCTGGGGACTTTTCCCTCTTTTTTACCTACATTTATGTTCTCTACAAAGCTATTGTATCTCAGGGTGTGTCCAATCCATCTTGTTGATCTTTTTTCTATGGTGTTCCATATGGTCCCTTCCTCTTCAACCCTTCTGTATACTTCATCATTTCTTATTTTGCACGTCCATTTTTTCAGCATCTTCCTCCAGCACCGAGTTTTGAAGACTTTTTGTCTTTTCTGGTCAGTATTTCCAATAGCCCATGCTTCAGATTCATTCAGTGCTACGTTCTACACAAAGGTTTTCACATACTGTTTCCTGGTTTGTAGTAGAATCATCTTGAGCACATCAGTTTACTCTTGCCCATGAACACCTTAGTGGCAATAATTTAGAGTGCAATGCTTTATATATATAATCCTATTTTCCATGATTCACGATTCATTACGACTTAAAACTCTTTATTATACCATAAAATACAATATTAGACATCGCATCATGTAGCAAGCGATGTCATATCGTGTAATGTGTTACGATATCATGAGGACTATGCTAGGTTACGATATAGGCTCGTGAACTGCACACAAGGCTTAGTTTACTTTGAAAATTACAAAAGGCGAGTTTCAGTGATACATGACCAATGTTATTTTGACCCTGCACTACATTTTAAGTATAGATTGAAGCTGTTGAGAGAGCTGATTGTAACAATTGTTCCTTCTTTCCATGCACCATTGGTGATTATGACAAAGAGTGATAGTCCAACATAATGCACACCGTTAGCATATAAATGAGTGGTGACGTTTTAATTGAATGAGGCCAATTAATTTATGCTCGAATTCTCTTAAACCAAGCACTTAATTACCCTAGTATCTGGAGATTCGCATCACAAAACCCAACCCACATCAAAACCTCGAGGTCGATAATGACGCATCACCAAAATAGCTATCTACAAGGCTTTAATCGCTAATTACAGCATTATATCATATGAAAAAATCAAATATCTACATTATTGAATATATTTTAGTGAGAAACAAATACAAGCAACAATGGCAAGAGGCCAACTTTGTGAACGAGCCACGATTGTTTTTTCTTTAGACTGGTACCTCGGGAAGTCAAGGCTCTCAACGTGTTACGATGCTTGGTGAGTTTATGTTTTAACCTCGTACTTAACTTATGATTCCCGTTGAGCGTATTCAAGCAGCACTCGCAGCCTCTGTCACATCCCTATTTTTCCAAATCAACTCTTCATTCATGGCTTGTGTCCTAACATCCCATGCAAAATGCCCCGGCGGCGGCTCTTATTCTAATTATGTATATGTAGACATTTATATCTGAATCACACCGCTTTAACTCTACCGTACAACTCTGACTTGTCCCTTCCTCTCCGTGAATATCAGAATGCCTAGTGACTACCGGTCCATATTCGTGTCAATTTCGGCCGGCCCCTTTCCTCATGCTCGCCACACCAAAACAGTTTCTCTCCCTTTCCCTTGACCGCGGGCCGGCCTCGTGACTGGACCTCAACGTTCCCTGGAGGACTTCGCCCCCTATTTCCAGATGGACAATGGAGCTGCTCGAAGGGTCTCATGACCGTGTGGTTAGCATTATTGGCTCTCTAGCTGGACCCCAAGGACGGCGTAGAGGAAGGTAAATGTGTGGCTTTGGAGTCAGAGGCATTCCTGAATGAGGGACGTGATTTCTATTGCCTGCGTGAAAGCAGTGTCAAATGATAACATACGGTAACCCAAATTTTCAGACGACTTATTCAACGACAATTATCACCAGAAATTCCTATCAATGAAGGTAGTCACACTTGGACTATTTGTATACCAAATAAACGGAATTTTTAGAGCGGAAAAAATACATACATGCATACCAATTACGCCGTTCCCCTCTGAGGTAGGCACATTCACAAACATTCACCCATAAATACATTTTTGTACAGCTTCAATAATTTTCTCCATAGTGACCTATCCTTGCAAACCTCTTGTGCATCATTTACCCCCATACACTGCTTCATACACGCCCTCCTGTTTTTAAGACTCCTAATATTCCTCCTAAGAATTTCCTCCACCAAATTCAACCACAACTTTCTCGGTCTACCTCTACCTCACGCACTATTCGTTTCACTCTTATATATTTGTTTCGTAATTTGGAGAAAACAAATAGAAATAAATAGACAACTCATGAAGGAGGCGCAACCAGAACTTTAATGGTAAATAGCCGCAGAGGATAAGGGCCAAATGTGAGTTTTTTAAAGAGTTACAGAAAAATGGGATGATAAATTTATTGTAATTATCTGTTTTTCCCCAGAGAGATCTCACTCGCAATGTGCTGTCATTTTTTCGATCATTATGAGGTAGGCTAAAATACCAAGGCATATCGTGTGGCTAGACTATAAGCAAAATGTATTTTAGATTGTAATCGATATTTTCTCAGTTTCACGAGGACAAGAATAGCCATTTGACCGTCGCTACCGACTAGTCGAATAAGATGCCCTACAAACTGCGGCATGATAAGATCAAAATAAGAAAAATAGCATGCAGAACGCTTGGCATTAAACTTTCATATTTTCATTAGCCCATTTCCGCACAAAAAACATTTTGTTTGTGATTTTGAGGAATTTTTGGTATTAAACTCATATGTTACTCGTGAAAATTTTTTTGGTGATTGTGACCTGAACGATGCAGTGTTTTCCATTTGAATACGATTAATATCGCGGTTCCTCCTACAGAGGGTTATGCACTCGGCACAGCAGGGCAACAATATGGCTACGGTCGGCGGAAATGGTTTAAGTTATAAGAGAACATTGTAATAGTGACCGATCCTTACCAATGTCTTTACAATTGATAGTCATGCTTATTTGTTTGCTCTGCAGTGCTCGTTTCATTATTTTCTACGTGATACCAACAATTTATCTCACTACTTAATGTACATCTCTTGAAACTCTACGTACTGGTGAAGTTTCAGTGTACACTGATTCATTTTCTACAAGGCTCATAGCATAGGTACCATAATTGCAGTAAATTTAGGTGAAACTTTACCTCGTCACGGGTGTTTTCTACTCTCTTCCAATGCACGAATGGTCGCAGAGACATTTAAACTAAGTAGGATACTATACAGGGAAAATTAGTTAAATCAACTCACCCTCCGCCACACACCATTTATAGTTATGAATTATGCCGACTTAAAACCGTATCACAGACACAAGATTTGTAGTAGTGGGCGACCACTATCCACCAGAAACATATATCCCAGGAATACCAAAGTAAAGATAGGAGTGAGGTGTTGGCATCGAAAAAAGAGAGCAAATAAGTCACTTGACTCAGGAGAAAAGTAGAGAATTTTGAGTTGATGAGTATCTGTGGCTACTTTTTATTAATAAATTACTCCCGTAAAACTTATTCATATAATCAGGGCAGAAATTCTTTCCACAATCCTCTCATATCAAGTCCAGAGGTACTGAGCCAACGTTATATTGCAACCAAATGGGGATCCGGAGATGTCTGAGTTCAAAGCATAATGGCTTCAAATTGTGAGTTTCCCTATTTGAACCTTTTCACAGAAAGCAGCTACCCTGAGTCAGTACATTCAAATGAGTCCATACCAAACTTTTTCTTACGTTCCGGTCGGCTCGAAAGAAGTTCTTCCGGACGTATTGATAGTTTATACATGAAATTTTCGAAGTGAATGGATTATTGAATGGATTTGAATGTCCACTCAACATGCCTCTATATTAACGACGTAGATTTTTTTAACTTCTAAAATGTTTTGCTACATTGGTACCTAATGAACAAAAGTTATGTAAAAATATGGAGGGTAAATTTCTCTCTCTTTGTCTTCCTAACTGGAAGAGCCTATTTTAAAAACCCTTCAGAATTTCAGCATTGCAACATTATTTTTGCAAAAATTTCTGGACATATAATGTGCACATTCTCCAAAATAAAATCTCTGATGATTTGACATTTTATAATGGTGAAACAGCCAAAATCCTCTCGTGGAAAAAAACGATATATTTAAGGCTTCCCTTCACCAATCTACGAGGGAGTAGACCGATATTGGTGTTCCTCTGATCTGGTCCTACGATAAAAAATTACCTCCATTTACATATAAATGAAATGCATTGAAATCAACGGCACAGGATAATACGTCCTCCTATAGGGAAATTTATTTGTGAAGAAAAAATTTTGCAAAATAAAATAATGAAGCCGCTGAAATCTCTTTCTACTGACCCAATATTTACAGTGAAGTTTGGAGTCCTTATCAGGCTTAAAACCCTTGATTTCAGGTTGTTTCAGCGTTTTGCGATGTTCATTTGAAGCGAATATCAATTATTTTGTATTCAAGAAACTATGATAATTAGTCAGTGGAGTCAACTACAACTTCAAAATGATGCACATCAAAAACAAACTCCTTACTAATGGTACCAATGACAAAGTAGAGGTAATTTTAAAATATCTAAACTAAGAATATTTTCTTTCATAGTATACAGTGTCAGAGACATGTACTCATACTTTCGCATGAATTTTCCTGCGAAGTACGTGCTTGAGAAGAATAGTCAATATAGTTTGCTTAACAATACGAAAATTATTCTGAGGCTTTCCCGATGTAAGATGTTGAGAAGCTCTATTCAGGAAGTCCACCGGTTGAGAGACTCCATACGTGCCGACATTGCGATGGGAAAGTCTTCCATTGACTCCAGGACAGAATGCCAGGCAGCAGGATCAGATGGCTCCTGATTGGTCAAAATCTTTCTTCCTTTTTCTGACCTTTTGTATCCTCCTGAGCACCAGTTTTTAGGTAGTACCAGATTCCAGGTATCTATAAGTTTTGTTGCTCTTATAGCTATGTATACCAACTCATTCGGTTTCGTTGCCGGCATTGTTAAGTTCATGCATATGACTGATCAAGAGCGTGAAAATGCACTAGTTGGGGTAACGATGAGCCAGTATGATTTGTGGTGTCCAATGTGTTCAACATTTTCAACGTAATTGGTATAATTTCTGAATATGGAGAAGCATATTTTCGTTAAAGATTTTTTATTTTCCGTTATATAACGATGCACCATTAATTGACCTCATATCAGCGCTAGAGTAGAGGAGAGACGACCAGCGGCTTTGGTGTTCCCTTGAATCATTATTGAAGCAATATATTTGAAATACATTAGTCGTATTAGTTTGGAAAAAATGATAAAGTTGATTCTATGGTCTCTCCTCCTTTAACTCGTGCGCTAACTCTGCCAGCCTCTGCGTGACAGCCAAACTTTTCAGCGCTTGAATCCTGCAATTGGTCCTGTATTCCAACACCGTGGGGTAATGACGCGTGCATATAAAGGCCTCGCAACGTTAATACGTTTGAGGTATTGAAAGGGTGAAAATGTTTCAACCAGTGAAAATTTTAAGACAATACCATTTTTATGCTCATTACTCTGCATCATCTACTTATTCAACACACATTCACCAATGCATTGTATTTTTCTTTCCGTCATCGAGTCCGAGGGTTACATTGTTCTTAGGACAATTTTAAACCTAGAGAAAGGTTATAAGCGCAAGAAAGTGACCTGGGGTACGATTCTGTTTCTTCATTAAGCCAGAGCGTCACGACCATGCGGTTAAATTACAAGTAGCTTCGCGACAATAAAATTCTGTTTTTCGGATCTCGCGACATTTTAGTACAACCAACGCTTATATATCGTACAGTCACAATGGTTGTAACGTCAGAAGAAACAGAATTGCTCGTGGAGCCTTGATAGCTCTAGCAAACACTACTGCGTTATGATGGCCTATGTAGAAACAGATTAGCCCCCCTGAAGCCCTTTTTTATCCTATAAACTACTAATTACACATAGTCAATAATTGAGGGAAAAGTCCCTAAAGGAAGAAATCCCAGTCCCAGAAATAAGATCATTGACCAAATAATGAAGAAATACCGAGAGGAAAGGGAACTAGCATTAGATAGGGAAGGGTGGAGGGCTGTAGTTAACAAATCTGAAGATTGAACGACCAATGATGGGTGAAGAATAAACCATGCATATATTCGAGGATTCAATAAAAACTACTTATAAATGCATGTAAAAACTATTTATAAATGCATGTAAAAACTATTTATAAATGCATGTAAAAATAATTTACTTTTTGGAGAAAAAATCACTTTTATTCAAAAACGTTTATCCTCAAAACTGGAGTTTGTCCTTGACACCGGTGTGTCCTCGACGCCTGCGATATCTATTATAAGTGCAACATCAACATTTATTTTACCGGCTACATCAACTAGTGAGGCCTTTCATGTTTTCAGCCACAAAACATAGCGCTTGCTTTGAGGACAGACCGCCAACGGATTTGGTATTCCGTTGGAACCTATCCTTAACAATCTGGAACCTGTCCTCCGCCTACGCTCAAAATAATACGGGGTGCCAAACCATCTCTCCTTTCTTCTCTAGTCCCGCCCTGTTTCCCCATTCAGCCACCCTTAAACCCCCAACCAAGGCATTTCTCTTTATGCTCTGCCTTCATCTAGCGTCTCGTGGCTTCGCAGCCAGCGTTTGATGCCGGCGAAGTGTGAACGAAGGAGCGACCCCTTTCGCGGAGACGTGTGAGTAACGAAATTCCCTCCAACACCCGCGTAAAACGCTCGTCGCGCCGCGGTGCTTCTATTCCAGAAACCACCGCCAAACAGCCGCAAACAGAACTCAGTCTACTTTCCCACACAAGACTCCTCTTTGCTCAGAACCCGGCTATACGCGGAAGAGAAGTGGGCGTTCTACGTTCCTGGGAACACACATTCGAGAGAACGCAAGAGTATACACATCGTATCTCCGTATCCACAGAGGAAGGAAGAGTCCACACCGAATTCTCTGGTTGGAGTGGTTTTGCAATCCGTTGAGCGACCAAATCGATCTGTTCTCATTAAGACTTAAACAACAGTGGCGCCTCATCAAACGGATTCTTTTCCCTCTGTTAAGAAACTGGAGTAAATCGATCGGTGCATGGAATGCTTCAAGATACGACAAGCTTCAGTCTACTGTTGACACACAGCTTGATAAATTTACGCGGAACTCTCCATTCGTGGAGAGTATGGATCTGCTTGTAGACATTGAAGCTCTAAATTCTTCCGCTGAGTAGGCAAATTGATCTGATCTCATTTAAACTTACCGAAGAGTATTGTCTCATTAAACTAACTGCTTTACCTTCGCGTGGAAACGTGAATGAAAATTACTGGACCAAAGATTGCGTCAATATACAACAAGGTTCAGTCGGATATTAAGAAAATAACACAATAATATAAAAAACAGACTTAAAATGTGGAATACAGCATTAGAACAATAATTCGGAATAGAAAGAACCCTATACGCATCGGAATCGCGATATTTTCGGTTTTCAGATCACCTTTTAGTGGGTACTATGGCTGAAAAAGCTTTTTTCATGTAAGAAAAACTAAATCTGTAGCTTTACATCTAAATAATCCTATAATTAATGAGATAATTTATAATTAAAACTCCAAATTTCATGGCAGCATAAATTTCTTTAACACAGAAATATTCAAACCATCACCATTTCCTCCAAGTCCTCACCAGCGAATGTATTTACAGCAAAGTATAAGATACTCTTCTTTGAAAAGAAACCCCATTTCCTTAGCAAAGTTAGTTAAATTGACAAAAAGGGACCAACACTACTTTAAGGTGGCTATATTAACAACCACATAGCCAGACACAATAATTACTTTCGTATAATTCGTAAAAGCCTTCCTTTGTTTAGAGTTTGATATTTTAGAGATCTTAAACTGAATTTACATACATACACGTTGAAAATGTTGCCCCAATTCATTATCCTGATTAGGAGCTCATTAGTACTTCTTACGCATTTTACATAAGATGACTCGAAAGATACTTATTTCACGAACTATTGGTTCCGTCAGTTTATCCTTCACTCCTAAACCTGTAACTTCCAAATCTATGGCCCAGCCAAAATTTGCAAAACATCAGGAAACGGTTGACGAGCAGTACGATATGTTTAGCCCAGAATTTATTTTTGTGGAAAATAATTGATTTTGATGGAATAAGACATCATCTTGTGCATATATGCAATGTTAAGCTTCATTTACTAATGGCTACATTTGTACAATTTCACACTGTGCCTGATCAATTTCAACGTCTATTACGTCATTATTAAGGTACGATACAAAGTCTTGATACACCAGGGTTGAAATTCACCATGAAAAAAATCATTTGACTTGACCGGGATTCAAACCTGGATCTCATAATTGCCGGTCAGGTGTGTTACCCAGTTACACCACCAAGCCATCTTTCTTAAAGGTGAATTTCGAGGGGGTTTATGTGAACTAGATGTTCATTCCTCAAGTCTACAAAGTGTAGGATAGCACAAAGTGTTTCATTAATTAGCTCCATAATATATCTAGCCAGTTTTCACAGTTTTATGGTAAAATAAAGGTAAAGTAGATATATCAGATTGGAATTCCAGAAATTATACTTTTGACGTCACTTTAAGCATCAAAACCGGTCAGAGAACAGAAAAAACGTGCGTGGAAAATCACAAAAATGTACATTTTTTAAAGGATTTCCTTATTACGTTTAATACGAGTATAACAGCGTTACCACTTCAAAGTTTTTGTCATTCCTCCGTTTCTGAACAGCGGTATTCCTATTGAACCAAAGATTTCGTCAACACACGCCCAGCCTCTGTCATAGGAAAACAAACAGCAAGATTATATTTAATCAAGGCTCTCTGCAGGATGTTTTGCCCGAGTACCGGCAATGATGCAGCCTACTAAAGAAAAAATCAGTGTCAATTGTCTATGCAAAAAAGGCCAAACCATTCAGGCGGTGAACACTACAATGTTTGTTCTGTAATCAATAAGAAATACTTTTTCTTGTAAGACATGTTCGATTCTCCCACACGACTATATTGGAGTGATGCCACTCTAACTTAACAATACATCGAGACACACCAAAGTCGACACAACCGATGAGTTTAGCAGCAAATACTGACGGGTAGACAATAAAATTTCAGACACCCTTTCTTACATCCCGAGCGTCGCAAATACCATTCCGTTCAAGAAGTCATCAATGGAGGAACCTCCATTTGTATGCGATTGGGAACTGGTGGAACCAAAACACTAGACCAAATCAAACTACAGCAAGCTTCAGAAAACGATTGACTTGCATTGCGCCCATGTTTACTCTAATCTTATTTCCTGTGTAGACTAATGTCCCTACTGTCTGAAAGTGATTTCCTCAGTCGAGGACAATTTTGTTGACAGCGTAATTTTCAAAATTAGCAAATGAAATATTTGAAATTCTCCTCCGTTAAAAAATTGAGTAAACTGATTGCAGCAAGTATTGTGCTAAATTAAAGCCAGAATCCCTGAAAAATGGTTGAACTTCTTGAAAAGGACTTTGTTCAGGCGCGCGAAGTTTAGAGTGTCGGTTGACAAACAATGAGAACATTTACTCAGGGCTTCATTTCAGCATTCAATTTTTTTTCATTACTGACATTGATGAAATCTGTAAGGGAAACATCAGTATATATTAAGTCACAAAATACTAAAAGTGAGTCTTCCGCGCAAATGCGAGCAATTCACCACTACTCTGTTATTTGACATCATCTTTGTGCATGGCGCGCACCTGACCTTTAAAATGTCTATTTTTGTGGAGAATCGTATCTGAGGATGGAGAACGAAAAGGAGCTAACGCACCTGGAAAAGACGCCCACGAATTCTGAGTAACGGATGTGTGATTTCAAGGAACCAACATGCTCTTCTCTCCAACCGACACCTTGTGATCGCTCAGAACCTCTTTCCTCGAAGAAGGGCTCGTAACTCACTCCATGATACAGGCTTTGGCGCTTAAAATGGCGCAACCAAGATGAGATATTGCCGAAGGGTTGAAGCAAACGTGGGAGAAATTTCCACGACATTCGTGTTTTTTCAGCCCAAAAAAAGACTAATGCTTCATCGTTGGGGCACGTTTATTAACGGAATCTTCATAATCAGGCATGTGTCCAAAAAAACATTAAAAACTGTTAAAGTTAATTTATAATAGTAACAATAACAGAATAATTCCAGAAGATGATTGAAATGGTCGAATAAAGGCCATTAAAATAAAAAAATAGTAATTATCGTATTAACAGACGGCGGTGAAGAAATGAACAAAAAGACTAATGCATCGTCGTTGGGGCAGGTATATTTACGGAATCATCAGAACCATGCATGTGTCCAACAAAGCATTAAAAATATGAAACTGTTAAGAATTTATTTATAATAGTACCAATAACAGAAGAATTCCAGAAGATAACTGAAGTGGTGAGGAAATGCAAAAAAGGAAAATTACACGTTGTGATAGCTTATATATGCTGAAAATGTCACCACAGAAGCCTTTTTAGACACAAGAGTCATCGCCAAATTGCTGAATTGAATGATTAAAAATTAGGAATAGTTGCCACATATCGCAGTGGCAACTACTAGCACCAATGTCTTCAAACAAAATTGGAGTACAGCAGTAATCAGTAAAAGAAACGTTTCGAATCAAGGGGACTTAATAGGAATAATTTTGGTAAGTATATACCATAATCCAGCCTAATTTAAAAATTATCATGAGATATCGCCATCATGGTCTTGTAAATAAAGAGGATGGATGAAAATTTTATTAAAGAATGAGGCCGGGGTGGCATTGATATACAACATTATATTGCAATGATATTTTTTTGTCCGCAGTTCTGGTGAATCCTTTGCTAATTCAATGTTTTCAACGCAGTAAATAGGAATTTTCACCACTCGTAGTAGTAATTTATTTCATCGAAGAGCAATTCAATAGAAGAATGTATTTTGAAATAAATATCGCTATAAAAAGCATGATTAGTGAGGTTTGAAGGTATTATTTAATTTATATCCTTAGTGGACAGGGTTGACTGGTTCACAAACTAATTGGCTTCACTCATTCTAAGCTGTTAAAAGAGTAATAAATATCATAAAAAAGAGACAAAGCTATTTAGGGAATCATAAATACCTACGACAAGGTAAAAGGTGACTTTGGAATCAGATGCTTACTACTACAGGCCAGGTATTTAGGGAATCATAAATACCTACGACAAGGTAAAAGGTGACTTTGGAATCAGATGCTTACTACTACAGGCCAGGTATTTAGGGAATCATAAGTACCTACGACAAGGTAAAAGGTGGCTTTGGAATCAGACGCTTGCTACTACAGGCCAGCTATTTAGGGAATCATAAATACCTACGACAAGGTAAAAGGTGACTTTGGAATCAGATGCTTGCTACTACAGGCCAGCTATTTAGGGAATCATAAGTACCTACGACAAGGTAAAAGGTGGCTTTGGAATCAGACGCTTGCTACTACAGGCCAGCTATTTAGGGAATCATAAATACTTACGACAAGGTAATAGGTGACTTTGGAATCAGATACTTACTACTACAGGCCAGCTATTTAGGGAATCATAAATACATACGACAAGGTAATAGGTGACTTTGGAATCAGATGCTTGCTACTACAGGCCAGCTATTTAGGGAATCATAAATACCTACGGCAAGGTAAAAGGTGACTTTGGAATCAGATGCTTACTACTACAGGCCAGGTATTTAGGGAATCATAAGTACCTACGACAAGGTAAAAGGTGGCTTTGGAATCAGACGCTTGCTACTACAGGCCAGCTATTTAGGGAATCATAAGTACCTACGACAAGGTAAAAGGTGGCTTTGGAATCAGACGCTTGCTACTACAGGCCAGCTATTTAGGGAATCATAAATACTTACGACAAGGTAATAGGTGACTTTGGAATCAGATGCTTACTACTACAGGCCAGCTATTTAGGGAATCATAAATACTTACGACAAGGTAATAGGTGACTTTGGAATCAGATGCTTGCTACTACAGGCCAGCTATTTAGGGAATCATAAATACCTACGACAAGGTAAAAGGTGACTATGGAATCAGATGCTTACTACTACAGGCCAGGTATTTAGGGAATCATAAATACCTACGACAAGGTAAAAGGTGACTTTGGAATCAGATGCTTGCTACTACAGGCCAGCTATTTAGGGAATCATAAACACCTACGACAAGGTAAAAGGTGACTTTGGAATCAGATGCTTGCTACTACAGGCCAGCTATTTAGGGAATCATAAATACCTACGACAAGGTAAAAGGTGACTTTGGAATCAGATGCTTGCTACTACAGGCCAGCTATTTAGGGAATCATAAGTACCTACGACAAGGTAAAAGGTGGCTTTGGAATCAGACGCTTGCTACTACAGGCCAGCTATTTAGGGAATCATAAATACTTACGACAAGGTAATAGGTGACTTTGGAATCAGATGCTTGCTACTACAGGCCAGCTATTTAGGGAATCATAAATACCTACGACAAGGTAAAAGGTGACTATGGAATCAGATGCTTGCTACTACAGGCCAGAATGTAAGTACGGCACGAATTATTGCCGCTAAAAATCATCCCTCAGTGCCGTCATCAGAATGTGTATTTCAAACATAACCTACGTAGAAGCAAAAAATGATAACGCAAAGAGTGGAGAAATAGGTGGAATCTGACCAAATACCAAGCAACAACTATAATTATAATGCCCTCTTTCTTAACGACTACAGTTTAAATGATCTCTAACACAAAAACTCCTCGCTTAGATAGTGAGAAAATGAAGCAACGCAATTAAAGCACGCTAAGAGATGGAAAAATATCCAATAAACGAACTCCGGATTGATAATTAATATAAATTGCAAACATTTTCAGGATGATCACATGGTACGTAATGTTAAGATGTTAAAGAATTGTAATGTAGTTTTAATCTTACAAACTCAGATAAAGAATATAACACTTTTTTGTATTTTTATGAAACACTTAAAGGTATTTTAAATGAATTAGTTCAAAATAGTAATCATTTTCCGAGCTCCGGTACCATCATGCGTCTTTTTTTGTCTCGGTCTTGAGTCTTGAACGAGACTCGAAACTGGGAGAGTATTTGACGCTAAATTCACGTAAATGTTTATTTCAAAAAATGTTACCCGATATTTGACCAGAAAAAGTTACGCATAAGACCCTTGGCATTTTATTCAAAATTTTATGATTTAATATTGCAGATACTGAGAGAAGAGGGCTAAATAAACTTTAAATAGTTCACTCAATTGATGCGGTAATTTAAAATCCTGAAGTATTTCGTTGAAAATATTAAAACCAAAATTTTCATCAGCAGACCTAAGAAGATCTTTCCGAGAGGCTAATACATATTCAGATCATAACTTATCTTTGAAATTCTTTTGTTTTCTTAAAAGAAAAGATGAGAATGGGTGAAGATAAAAATTAAATACCGGAGGGTCTTCATTGAGGGAGAGAATGAAATACTCAAAAACAATAAATTATTTTTTAAAACCTACATGATAAACTTTGTTTTTCCACAATGAATTTAATGACTTTCGATCATGGTTTCGACGATTAACGTCATCATTAGGCGAAGACACATTTGGTGCAACAACTTATATACTTCTATATACTTATATACTTGAATATATAATTTGTTGCACCAAATGTATCTTCGCCTGACGATGACGTTAATCGTCGAAACCATGGTCGCATGTTATCAAATTCATTCTTAAAAAACAAAGTTTACCCTACTCATTCAAAAAATTTAGCAAATGTCACAAAGTATCGCCGGAAACCACCAACTTTAACAATAAATTAATTAAAAAGGGATTGAGCTCATGGAATTGCACCCGAGATCCTTGAAATAAATATGCGCACTCTATGACTTTAAAATCTACATATTTTCTAACAACACCTGGTTTCAAATGCAGTAGGAGAGCAATTATATAAATAAATTTTTAATTACTTAGATTTGCGAAGCACCAGAATCAAAGGTTTTGTGGGCCTCAACATTTAAAATGGCATTCCAAATATATAATTAACAGTCAGAGAACTGAGCGCAGCGAAGTATTACGGATTAGGTCACAATTCATTAAAATACTCATTTGGAGTCGAATATAAATATTTTCATCTTTTTGAGGTAAAATATTTAAAATAATAGAAATATTCGTTAAAATACAAAGCAATTAAAACCCTGTGATCCATCAAAGCAGAGCACGGTCGTTGTGGCATCCGTACTTTTAAACCAAATTAGGGCCATTTGCATAAAGGAGCGCAAAAATATATGGCCCAGAGTAGCCACTGGAAAAATAAAATTGTGTGTTAACTTTCCATTAGCATGTGTTACTACTTCACCCATCGGAAATACAAGTTCTGAAAATATCTCGATATTTACAGAATGGTATCATTGATTCACTGCTCAGCGATAAACAAAACCTGCGCAACTAACTTTAAGCTGAATTGAAGGCGAGGATGTAACTCCAATATAGAAACAATTATCAATAAATTTAATGAATAGGGAAAAAGCAATATTTCTTGCATAATATACAGTTAACTCAATCATCATTACCTTGCAAGTAACTGATATACTTATGTTAATTTTTAACTGTTCTTTAACGGAAAACGGCATCAACAAGAAACATGAGATTGAAATTAGTCTCATTGACAAACTTCCATTAATTAATTCCATTAATTGTAATTACAGAGACTTCTACATGAAAAAACAACAGACACAGACGAATTACATGCTAAAGAATTTGTGAACAGGTAAATAGTATCCATAAAACTTCCTTATAACTTTAATAATTATCTAAGGTATTTTTAAATATCTAACAAATTTATTTACTGTAATACCTAAAAAAATCATTAATGCAAAACGTAATAAAAAGCTTTCTTTTTAATATTGGCTCATTAAACTCATTTTTTGTCATTAATTGCTAATTGTAAATGAAGTCACTTTCTTATTCCACATAAATTTTCCGACCGGGTGGACTTAATAAAAATTTATTTGGCATATCAAAGTTACTTCATTTACAATGTACAGTAAACTCCATGTAGTCACACCTGAGAGAACTGAATTATTCACATAGGAAGCTCCTAAAATCTTATAGAATTTAAAGACATCATTGAAGGCATTCGCCCAATATACTCATTCAACAGACTCGGATCCCTTGTTCCCAAGTAAAATCTCACCCGAGGTAAGTTTGAATTTAATGTCAGGCAAAAACTGTTCGCAAAAGGTTATGATTATCTACATCGTTTTCAGCGCTGTCGTCTTTTTGACCGTAAGCTTAAAAAAGTTAAAAGCAGACCCCACCCCCATTGTTACTCAAATCACTTCGGTTCAGGTAGCTTCCATTGCAGTTTCACCCAAGGCCCTTGAAACCTTTCAAATTTTGTGGACGATCATTGTTGAGATCACCAAATAACGGCTGTTCTTAATGCTCAATTTCCCCAAATTCGAGCCAATTGTCCGGAGAACCGCTACCGATCAACACGCGAACTAGCCCCCAAGGGGAAAATTACCGCAAGACCAGCGCTCTCCAAAAGAAGCCTTTTGATCTCATTTGTGACTTGACCGTGAACTTCGTGCATGTTTTCAACAAAGGGATTTGGGCTGAGGGCTTTGAATGAGGCAGCTTGAGGGTACGGAACAAATGCGGTGGAGGCAGTTCTAAACGGTCGGCCAAACTAGTTTTCCGCTTTAATGATAGTCGCTGTAGTCTCAACGGATTAATCCACGCTCTTCCGCCTCCTTGGCTACGCGTTCTTTTACTCGAGGCATTGCATCTTGATTTTTTTCCTGCATTGCAGCAAAAACTTAATACGCGATGTTTTAAGGCCATTTCTTAAATTTAAAGGGCCGCTTCGGTTCAACGTTAACAGATCAAGAGACAGGTCGGAAATTCTCAACCACAATGAATAGTTAACATAGTTTTTAAAATCTTGACTCTGAGTCTGGTTTTTTAAGACACTACTTTGACTATTTAAACTATGTTGATAAACTTAGCAGCAGGGATCAAACTGCCTAAAGCCGTTCCTTTTGGTATAAATTATTATAAAAAAGTACATAATAAGGATTAGGTAAAAAAAACTCATAAAAATAGGTAAAAATAAAACTCTTCTGAAAATTTCTCAAGGATTGATGAAAGTTAACTAAAATACTTGTACTGATTACAAACAAGGGTCAAATGGCTCCTCTCATTCCTTTACTGCGAAATCATAGATTTTAAATACATTAGACTAAGGTGTTATACTTATGATTTTTAAGGAACTTCAAAGAACTTCATAGACGATGTTTTAAGGTCATATCTTAAATTCAAAAGTCCACCCCGGCTCAGCATTAACATATCAAGAGACAGGTCGGAAATTCTCAACCACAATGAATACACATTAGCATAGTTCATAAGTATTGACTCTAAGTCTGGTTTTGTAAGACACTAATTTGACTATTTTTGCTATATATTCACCATATCGATCACCATGACGGATGAATTTTTTAAGCTAATTTCAGAGCAATCGACCACAGATATTCGTTACGAACGTATCGCAACATACTTTATTCCATCTTCAGGGCTAAAAGATATATATACTGAATGTCAATAACAACAACAACCACATACAAAACTGGTACATCAAAACCTTGTCACCAAAAACATCTCAACACGTCAATTACTTATAATAAATATAATTTAGAATAAAAACATTAAAATTACTAAACATGACATCACAAAGTACACCCTGTAATACTGTTTTGTTTTACCATAGAATTTCAATGCACAGAATGGTGCTAAAAATCATTGGTGCTATGGTAATCCGAAACAATGTTACAAGGTGTAGGTATATATTTTGTGATGTGATGTTTAATTATTTTAATGTTTTTATTCTAAGGTAATTCACGTGTTGATATTTTTTTATGACAAGATTTTGCTGCATCTGTTTTGTATGTGGTCTTGTTTATATTAATATTCAGTATATATATCCTTTAGCCCAGAAGTAGGAATGAAGTATGCTCCGAAACGTTGGTAAAGAATAGCTGTGGTTGAATTTCCTCCATTAACTCGATAAACTCATCCCATAATTAAACAATGGTGATAAAGGCAGCATCAGGGGTCAAACTGCCTTAAGCCGTTCTTTTTGTAATCACTTATTATAAAAAGTACACAATAAATATTTGGTATCTAAACCTCATAAATTATAGGTAAAAATTTCAAGTCTTAAAATTTCTCAAGGATAAAATAAAAGTTTACTACTAAAAATATTCGTATTGATTCCAAACAAGGGTCAAATGATCCCTCTCATTCTTTATGTGCAAAATATTATATTGAAAATAATTTAAACAAAGCTGTTATGGTTGTTGTTGAAAAAATCTTAAAATTATGTATTGTTTCAAATGTTAAGTAGTACTAATAATAGAACGGTATCTTGTTCCTGTTTAAAGCATTCAAATCCCTTCTAATCTAATCTACCTCTTACTATTGTCGTCGTTTTTATATGTTCCTTTAAATACTATGATTAGAGTTTTCATAATGAAAGAGATGAGTGATGTTTTTCGATGAAGTTTTCAGCCTTCGCAAGAAACTGTTTAAGGTGTAATTTAAGGCACATGCACGCTAAAGACAGGAGTACTCACCTTCGGCACCCTGAACGGCTATTTAGGCGGTGGAAATAAATGTATCCTTTTCCCAAGCTCCCTTCCACGCTGTTATTCCACTGCATGTATATGGGTAGGCAAACTTGGTGGCACAAACCTGTGGGTAGAAATACTTGTGTGAGAGGTAAATACACATGACTCTCGTAGGTTACAGGTGGACTAAAAGACCGAAGGTAACCTCAAAGATCCTCGGTATAATTTTGATACTTATACCCACTCATCATCGCTTGATTTTCCCTCACAAGCACACACTCTAGTAACGAAGGCAACCAAATTTTTCCTTGCCTTCATCATCATTGGTCGCTCAATCCTAAGATTAATAGACTGCAGCCCTACACCCTTCCCGAGCTATTGCTGGTTCTCTTACCTTCAGGTATCTCTTCCTACGTACTTTCCTCTTTATTTGGTCGATGAACCTATTCCTGGGTCTTCTTCTGGGGACTTGTCTCTCTATTTTGCCTTCAATTATGTACTTTACAAACCTTTTGTGTCTCTGAGTGTGTCCAATCCATTTTGTTCTTCTTTTCACTATAGTTTTTCATGTTGTCCTTATACCCTACCCTTTTATAACCCACTGTACACTGCATCATTTCTTATTTTGTCCGTCCATTTCATTCTCATGCCTATACTTGTAATATACCATTTCCATGCCTATACCTATGATTTTGATCGCTCCAAAGATTCGTCAATTCCCTTATGGCAGGATTTTCACCATTCGGCCAGGTTAACATTTGAACAGTCCTGTGCGAAGGGGAAAGAGGGAAGGAAACCCAGGATTGAGCGGTAAAGGGTTAAAGGGTGGACAAGTTGAATGTCCTGGCCGGAGGATGGCGAAGGAGAAAGGCGTTGGCGGGGTCCGACTCGACCGCCGTGCCGCCGGGTGGCTCTTAAATCAGTCCGTGGACCGGGAGGCGGGTGGGTGGCAGGGGGTCGAGGTATTTCGACGTCCGGAGAAGCGACGGTGAAGGCGCTCGGGGTGGGGGGGAGGAAGGAGGACGACCCCGATCCTGCTTTATGTGTTAGGGGGGCATAGATCAAGTGACTTCGGTCGAGGAAGCACTGTACGAGTGAGTGGAGTTAAGGGTTGACGATCTCACCACGCACCCTCTGTGTTCCCCTAAAAGTCTCAAGCCAACCGGTGAAAATCCCGCCATATCAACCCTTTCCCTTATTTCCCTTCCTTCCACGGCTCTTCCGGACATAAAATCTATGGGGCGGCCACTGTTTTATTTTCTACGAATAAATTAGGTTAATTAACTATTATATAATTAGTATTGCATCTTTGCATAGATACATATATCAAGCTGCTGCTATAAGAGGAAGGCAGAGCCAGAAAATTTTGACTCTTTGTTATAAGCCTGTAAAGACTTCGATTCCATAATTTACTGCTTCAATGTTTTCCAACTGCATTGTAATTTTTCCTACCAACTGCATCCTTTTTACCAACCTCCTAAACTATGAGGGGTATACGCATAGTTTATGATGTCCTTCACCATTTTAAAAAAAGTCAGAGAAGTTTTACTCTCGGCTATACGCCAGTAGAGAAGACATTTATTCCATATGATTTAGTTCTTTCCCGGCTTATTATACTGATGAGGTCGTCTCAGGTTATATATATATATATATAGAAGTCATCAAAATTGATTCCATAATTTACTGCTTTTATATATAGCAACTAACTTTTAAATTCTTACCTTTATACAACAAAATTAGTTTTTCAAACCTAAAATGTATTAAATGTAGATTATGTTTACCACTTTCCCTTCCCGATTCGTTCATGTCTCTGTTGCTCTTCTGCTTCGTATCTTGTATTACCTGGTCAACATATTTGTCCCACATTCTTCCTACTGAGGCGATCCCTTCCTTTATGTTTCCGAAAAATTCGTTACAACTCTGAAAATGACCTATTCATCTAGACATTTTTATGACGTATGTGCTAAAAACGGATTCCTCCTCTTTCATTCTTCCGTACAATGACTAATTTCACAGCATATCCGTCTATTTGGTCTCCAGCATCCGCCTCCAGCATGATAGATTTCCTTTAAATGTTTGTTTGTATCTTCAACAGTAATTTGCTTTTAATTTGTATAGTTAACTTATGGTTTGAATTTTTATCAGACTTACTACTTATACGGGATACATTTAATGAACCTGAATTTTTTTAAACGCTTAAAAAACGATTAATTTTTTCCCATTCCGTTTTCCCTATTCCTTATAAGTTCTCAACTTAATAATTCCATTATTTGGCTTACTGTGGCTAACAGTAGATTTCGCAGATTATTTACACCCTCTATTCTCATGAGACTGTAATTTACTAACATGAGGGGAATACGCAAATTTTTTAATTTCCCCTATCATTTGCAATTATAATTATGCTGTGTCCATTCAAAATGAAAATTTTCCGATAAATTGGTATCACATGGTGATACCAATTAATTAGATGTGTTCCATAATAATAGTCACAAAAGCAATCCCTTAAATATGAAGTTGATTTTACTGTCAACGAGTACATCTCGGTACACCCTCAATCATTCTGAAAATGATGGCTATGAGCGTTTTCTCTGATCTCTCACCGCAGATACGGATATCGCACCAATGAAAAGCTCATATCTCTCCCGCCCAACGATTGGCCGGAGGCCAATCATAGCAAGCATTCACACTGCGCAAATTTTCTCATCATTGCCAAACTCCGGGCCTCATAAAACAGTCCTGATTGCCCGCCAGTCGAGCGTGTCGGATGCGGGGGTGAACTTTATCAAAGCTTTTAGTGAGCCACGTGCGGGCGTGAACACACCCCGCCATACCCTGGTTCTTCTTTCAACTTTCCACTCCCATTTACAACCAGTCATTTGACAATTATGTCCCTCTAGCCATTAAATACAGGGAACGAAATCGATAGCAATGTTGACGCAATATATACCGCGGTCAATTAATGTCTCTCTGAAAGAAGAGTGAAGATCAGAGAGATTTGGCATGCATGTGTGAATAACGATGACCTTCAATTTCAGATTCTTTTTAGTATGGATAAAAAATTGGCTCTTATAATTAATATTTGATTAGTACATGCTACACCATCGGCAGCCGGTTATTTTCACCTTATTTTTTTAATTGCATCTTCAATGGTTACTTATTTTTATTTTAGGGACGTGATTCGTCACCCTTAAACCAACACTAGTAGCTCACTCTGATAAAATAACGGAGTTAGTTCAGGATTAGTATAGGATCACAATTGAAATGCTCTGACAAGATGGAATCAGACAGTAGCGTTTTCGAGGCATGACGATTTTGATGAAGCGGAACACATCACGGGAACATATTAGCCAGGCGCTAAGAGAATCGTCAACGGACGATATTCAAACCTGCTTTGTGTCTAACTTTTCTGTCAAGCTACCCACAACGGCAACCAATTTCGACGTGAACTTTTTTATTCGATTACTGCAAAATTCTACCATCACGTGGACCAGGGGAAGTGTAACGGTTAACAAGCGCAGCGTATCCCAAGCTAAAAAAGCCCAATGTGTAGGTTACTAGTTATACCAAAAATCCAAAAAAAACTCCGAAAAGCCTTTCTTCAAGTTGGCTATGTTACGTCGGATATTTGAATGGGCAATTAGGAGATAAAATTCGTTCGTAAAATTTGGAGATAAAATCGATTCAAAGATTGTTTGTTTCCATCCCTCAATCCTTTCCTGTTCAATTCAATTTTCCTTACTCTGCTTTAGTCCTTCTTACGTTCATTTTTCCTCATTTGATCTATATCTTTACATCTTAGCTAAGCCAGATAGGATAGAATCTTAGCTAAGCTAACTTCTAACCCCCAATCCTTCCCTGTTCAATTAAATTTCCTTTACTCTGCTTTAGTCCTTCCGACGTTCATTTTTCTTAATTTGATCTATATCTTTACATCTTTTCTGAGCTAGCTAGGATAGCATCTTAGCTAAGCTAGCTTAGCTAAGATGTAAAGATATCAAATGAAGAAAAAAATGTAGGAAGGACTAAAGCAGAGTAAAGGAAATGGAATTGAACGGGGAAGGACTGAGGGTTAGAACCATCTTCGAATCGCACGAATTTTATCTCCAAATTTTCCATTTAAATATCCGACGTAACATAGCTTACTTGAAGAAAGGCTTTTTGGAATCTTTTTGGGTTTTCGGTATAACTGGTAACCTACAAATTGGGCTACATTTGTGAAGAATGCTGGGGTGTCCAAAGTAATCTTACACTGGAATCTGGATGAAATAAACATGACCATATATGAAGGTACAGATGAAAGTAATTGAAAAGACTATAGCAAATAGAAAAAAGTGGAATAAAACAACCCAAGAGGGAGGATCGTGTAGAAGGATATTGCACAGATAGCAATCAGATGTCGAGTGTCATTATATACTAAAGGGTTAGAAAAAAATAGGCCGAGTAAGAGCTCACCGTTTTATTCAATTTTATCAGCCTTGTATACTAGTAGTTAATCAGGTCACTAAGGAGTAGAGCTGTGTCGTTCATGAATGAATCGTTCAGAATGAACGATTCAGTGGCATGAACCGAATGAATTGAATCTACGTTTTCCACTCGAATCGTTCAAAATGAACGATTTGATGGAAGATTCAAATCCACCGAATCCAAATCGTTCAATATGAACAATTTGTGTGGAAGATTCAAATCCAGCGAATCCAAATCGTTCATATTGAACGATTTGGATTTCCACAAAAATCGTTCAATATGAACAATTTGGGTAGAAGATTCTGCTAGCAATTCTCCGAATCCGCCAAATCCAAATCGTTCAATAAAAACCCTGTAAATACCCTTGTAACACCTTGTCAAAGGTCATGTGTTTCCGAATTGGAGCATCACACTTCACATTTGTTTTGTTATTTCGCACACTAATATTTAAAATGCAGTAAGTCGACAGATTCACATAGATTCAAGATTCACATGGATTCAAGATTCACATGGATTCGAGATTCACATGGATTCAAGATTCACATGGATTCGAGTTTCACTTGGATTCGAGGTTCACATGGATTCGAGATTCACATGGATTCGAGATTCACATGGATTCGAGATTCACATGGATTCAAGATTCACATGGATTCGAGATTCACTCGTGGATTTGGTTCATTATGAACGATTTAAAGAACCAAATCATTGCCACGAATCAAATCCCATGAACCGAATCCACAAAGTGAACCGAAATTCCCACCTCTACTAAGGAGCATTGACGAAGTATTTCTGACAAAGCAACCCATGAAAATGCACCACAACAAATATCACTGTTTGCACGTGAATTATTGCCCAAAAGCAACATTTCTATGTTGCCTGAGCCCTTCCATTTTCCTGAACCCCACGCGACTTCTTCCTGTTCATAAATATAATAATGAACATTAAAGAATGTAAGTCACGCAACAGTTTTCAAAATTTTAAATAGGTAAAGAGGTAAAAATATAAAATCTAGGGATCAATATAGTTGTATTTTTTTATAAAAGCGTTACACAAAGGTATCTTTGTTCAAACTACGCCTAAGACTATGGAAAATGAAGGCAATGCAGCATGGTGTTCATAAAGTATATATTAACTAGTTGCATGTAGAGATGGGCAAAATATACCGGTTTTTCGTACGTACGGATAAGATTACATTTTTATTATTCAATACTACCGCGTACTATTGGAAATCAAAACTATTGAAGTACCGGTCCTGAAAACACAAAAATTGAAAGGTACTCGAACAAACCTGCCATCTAGGGTGCAAGCGTTTAACTGTCGAGGAAAATATTCAAATAAAGGCGATGCTTAATACTGGAATATGTTAAAAATAATAAATAAACGGATGTTTAGTGTCATGTATGAAGATTTTGAGTTTGACAAATATTTAAAATACATTCTTCAACTGTAGTAGACATTTGAGAATATTCCCCATCCACTAATAAACACAGCAATTATTATATTCAGATTACGTATTTGAAATCGCCATTGAAACACGTAACACAAAAAATGCAGATGTTTCAAGTTTAGAAATTTTTTAAAAGGCAAGCAACAGATGAGTCAACGCAAGGGACGTCCTTGGCTATCAGAGGTCTGCTGTGACGTGCATTCGTGGATATTAGAATGAAATTCACCCAAAATGTTGGCAAAATTCATGATCGACTCAGGTCTTTTACTGACTAAAGCGTTTGAGTAAAACGACATATAACAATGGCATGTGCGACAATCCGGTATTGAATGAAGTAAAGGATGAGTTCAATACCGTTGTTGAAAAGGAAAAAAATATCAATACTTCACGACAGCTAACGGGATACAAACCTGGTACTATGCTGTATTCAGTAAAAGTTCAGGAATATCGGCATCTTTCAGATTACTTCACGCATTATAGTTCGTGTAAAAACTTTTGATGCCAATTTTTGCATGTGACTACTTTCGATTAAGCACAAATTATGATACCTCTATCTAGATAAACACTTTTTTATCATCCAATATCCTTCTTTCTGCTATTAAAATTTCCTAGCGAGAATCCATCTTAAGGAATATTGACATATTGATGAGGCTATTTTTTGCCAACTGTTCCCCTTATGGCTCTCTCGGGGAGTAGTTAACATCCTTTCCATTGTTAAAATTTAGGGTCTGCGTATTAATATTACACTACACAGCAAATTTGGCCTCCGAAACCTGAAGTTATTAATTAAAATTTTCTGATTCATAATCAGGAGTAAAAAAGGAATGCTGCCTCTTGATATACTAACTCACTGTAACACTGAAAAATTATGATAAAATAATTAAAAACTCTTTTACAAAACACTATGAAAGTAGTTATGCATTTGGAGTTGACAATGCGTTAATATATTAAAGATTAAAAATATCCAAGTGAGCGTCACTAAGGAAACATGATGTCACGATCCAATTCCTCCAAAGACTGAAAGAAACCGTGTACCATATTCTTTCCCTCAAATTAGCCATCAGTTAAGAGTACGCCTAGAGGCAAATCCACTGCAATATATAATTACCCGCCGAAAAAAGGAATCAAATTAACCGAACCAATTACTCTTGGGTCGAATGCGCCTTGTTTGCATCGGGTAAAACTTGTTCCAAACAAGTGGTTCCCCGAGTAAGCGCTGACGCCCCCTGGGGGGGCTAAAAGAAACAAGGGAGCGGCTGGAGGGCACTGGAGGCAAGGACCTGAACTTAACGTGACCATACTCGTAGGTGCTTGGGTGAATAAACAAGTTATCTTTAGATTTAAAATGAACATTAATTTAAAACCTTAAATCGAGGAGAAGCTGTCATAGTGTTTTAGGCATTTATGGTTGCCAGTACTAACTTATTATTTTTTTCAATTAATTTTGTTTGAGGAAATAATCTGTCAAGTAAATGCTTCAGGTTTGAATATCGCTATTCAGGATAAAACAAAATGCAGGACAATACCGAATAGTAGAACCGCTATTCAGGATAAAACAAGTCATTACGCAAGTTCAATAGAAAGCTACTCTCCGTGATTCACAGGTTACATACAACAAAATGTTAATTTTAAATGGTGGATAACGATTTTAGTGTAATTTCTAATAAATTGGGATATAATTACACCATTTTCCGAGAAAACCGGACTAATTACGTCAGATTTACATTTACTTAATATTAATTAATCAAAATATACGGTAAAAAAGACCGGATAACCGATAAAATTGATTTGGTACTACTATTTGTATACAAGTAGTGCTTAAGAATACTTGTTGGTAAAAAAAATGAACATTATTTGAAGTCCCTATGCCTAGTTTTTTGTACATACGTCAAAAATAATAGAAACCACTACTGTAATCATGCAATCGTCACTTTGTGGCAGCATTAATTGATTTTGATTGATTGCAATTACTTTACTCCTATTCTAGTACAGAAACTTGTCAATTAATTAATATTACGAAATCGTTGCCTTGGCAAAGAACATTGGCCGTAACGGGGATGATTTATCATATGATGTGACCCGGATATGGATGGTCGAGTTTCCCTCTCTTCAAGATAAAACAATTGGATTTCCTATATTCTTAAATATGCATCCGGTGGATTTATCTTTGTATATGTCTATTATGTTATTTGGCAGAGCTAAGAATATCCAAAGAGAAACGGTCTCGGAAGTATGACATTTCAAATTAATAGAGAACTCGCTATGTACTTTCCACACTGTTTTATTCTCTCCGACCATGGTTTCGACAAAGTTTTGTCATTGTCAAGGAACAATATAAAATTTTAGTAGTCCATATATACCAAACTGTCATGTGTAAACTGCAGCAAAGTAAAGTCTGAAACTTTAACTTGTGACCATTCACTTTTCTTGACGTTAATCGTTACCTGGCCGAAAACATCCGTCATGGTTATTCTATGTAAACGCAGGGAGAGATGGTCACTGGTCTGTTGGGCCCAAGCGGATCAGTAGGGCCCTGTTGGACCAAGCGGGACATTTCGGTCCGTGGTCATAATTCGGCTAAGCCATTTAGCCGATACGGAGGAGTCGAGGCGCGGGCCATCTGTCCCGTGCGTCAGTAGCCGCAGCGCCATCCATCCGTTCTTGTACCCGCAACTTCTCTCCTTTCCGAGGCGTGGTAATGTTCATGTTTGGCTATTCGAAACGCATATTTTGGTTCCTTTCATTAAATGATCAAGTTCTTGATTAAAATATACTTTCATTTTCCTTTCAAAATCTCTTTGTGAATTTTCGATCCTCGACCCCCAGGGCAAGAATCCACGTGATAATAATAAATGTGTTCGAGTCCCGCCGACCCGTGACGGGGCCCGGTCATAGCACATAAAGGAAAAATTGAAGATATATAAAAAAATCTTTATCAAAAAAATTCGCCGTTTCGTCTCTTAAAAGAGTTTCTTGACAATATTTTAGGATTCAACATTCTATTGCTATTTGTGTTTCTCTCTTAAGATACCTCTCCCGATTTTGTGTATAAATTATGCCTCAATTTAATTTTACAAAATAAGGTCTTGACTGAAACAAAAGATATACTCTTCATTTCCTGCGGAAGTTAAAGAAATAAGATAAATATACCTATACCAAAAAAGTATAGAGGTGGCAATTTTAACTTTCTTGACCAATATAATATACACAATAATAAGATTTTTGATTATTTGGTCATTCATGTATTAAATTCACAGCCATTGTTTGGCCAAACGTAGCTAGTGGGCCTAGTATCTAGCAAGTGGGCCTAGGTATATTTCAATCAAATATTTAGCCGATTGCTCTGGCATAAAAAGTTGCTAGTAATAAGATTCGTGGATGTTTAATCATTAATATATTTAGCTCACAGCCAACGTTTCACCAAATATGTTGGCATCCTCAGGGCTTTGAAACACAAAAAAGAGACATACAGCCAGGTTATTATGAAAAACATTGTACAAAAGTTGAGAAATCGAACACATACCTGGCTATAGTGAATTATCATTGGGAATTATACATTTTATCTATATTTATTTATTTATTTATTTTTTGTAAAATTTGTTAACGGCTCATGATAATTTAGCTGATGCTAATTTACACATTTCTTAACTGTTTGGAGTTACTAATTAATTTTTTATTTTTCAATATTAAGCTCAATGGTAGGTAAATTTTCGATTCCTTAACTTTTACATTAGTATATGTATAATTACCTAGCTGTATTTTTTTTCATATGCTGCAAAGCGCTGAGGATACCAATATATTTGGTGAAACGTTGGCTGTGAGCTAAATATGTTAATGACCAAACATCCAAGATTCTTATTACTAGCAACTTTTTATGCCAGAGCAATGGGCTAAATATTTGATTGAAATATTCCTAGGCCCACTTGTTAGATATCCAACAGAAAACTAGGTAGTTTGAGAAACCTCACGGGCAAGCAAGCCTGGCAATTCAACCCAAGACTTCCTCTTTGGCGTCAGCAAACGCCTCCAACCCCCTCTGATCGCCCCAACACACAGAGGGTCGGGGTGGTTTCGTGGAAAACGCTCGTTCATCGCATACCCAGCCACCCCCAATCCGACTTTCCTTTCCACACAACCACCTCACTAATCACACCTTTGCAAACTCATCGGCTCTCCTCCCCTCTCCCCGCTCTATTCATTCAATCGCATGGGGTTCCAGCCCCCCCCATCCCGCCCCAACGGATCAAGTCCCAAACTCCCCCGACATCCAACCACCGTAATCCACGCTTCCCCCTTCGATCAACAACCCATTACACAAGAACCCTCCTCTCACCCCACTCTTCAAGTTGGCCACCGTATAGAGACCCCCGACCATTGATGTGCTGAAAGAGCTTTATAATCCGCAGGCCGAGGAATTTCAACCCCTCCCGAAGAATTAACTTCCTGGTTCAATTGGTTGTAATTGAGGTATTTTGAGTGATTTTGGTATTCACTAGTCTTTAGGAGATTTCAGGGACAGTACGAGGCAATATAACTACAGCAAGCATTCAAGCATATTTTACACTTAGAAAAGATAAAATATTCGAAATTAATAACTGTAAACTACTGTATGTTAAGTCAGAGGTTTATATAATTCACTTATCACCCACCTTCCGCACAGCTTCCGTAGCTACCTTTGTAATGGCAGCAGAAGAAAATGACGAGTATATCTTCTACAGACGGATACGTACAAAACATATGTGGCGCAGCATAAAAAAAGCTAGGGTTTGTTAAACGTATAATATGAAGGTCCTCGGATGAAAAAGTCAAAGAGAAATGCTACTTCCTCTGTCTGGCCACACCTCGAATGCATCGTGAGCATTTGGGACCCTGGTCATAAAGATTTAAACAAAGAAGTTAACAAAATGCAAAGGAAGGCAGCGAATTTCGTAATAAACTGCTCTGAGCGTACATATAGCGTCTCACCACTTTTAGAGGGATTATGGTGGGAGCTCCTAGAGACTCGGAGGCTACACGCTAGGCTTAGGTTGCTAGAGAAATTCAGAACTGAAATTTTTCAGAGCGACACAGAGAATATTATCATGACTCCTCACTACATTTCTAGGACTGACAAATGTGACAAAATAAGAGAGATACACTGCCGAACATATAGGTACAAAAACTCGTTATTTCTGTGCATAATAAGTGATCACATTAAATATCGAGCTCCACTAAATATACTCCTATAAAACATGTCACCATTTCATCTCCCAAAAATTATATCTTTACACGGCTGGTGACCTAACACCTATGCCACACGCCCATGTGACCTCGCAGGGTATTATGTAGATGTAGACTCCATTTCAAGTTGTAGTCCCTTCTCAATGATGGTGAAATATTTGTCTCCTCCGCTTGAGACTTCAGAAAAAGAAGGAAAACGGAAGGAGACGTGAAGGAAAAGTGATCTAGAGTAGCCTTAGCTCTTCTCTTCTTTGGTGGTGAGGGTCTAAGGTGCTCACGACACTAACATATAAAAGAACTGCAAGTTAAATGAGATAATTAGGTTCGTGCGTGCAGCGTCTCCGAATTTGATGTGCGCATCTATATATACATTCTTTTGCAGACACAATAATATTCTTCGTAGTAGACGCCAATCACATTAATAAACCCATGATATTTCCCAATAGTATGAAAAATCGGCATCATAAGACTTGATAACATGTCCCACTTGTTGGCATATATTTCGATGGCGTAACTTCCCCTAAAATGCAAGTGCTGTCGTTACAATCCGTCCGTTTCCCATAATATCAGCATATTTTACTCATAGAGAATATCAAAAATCAGTGTCAAATAACAGTAACCTGTATTTCTGTTGAAAATGAAGAGAAACTTTTATTGTGAGACCATGGCATCAGTACTCCATTTCCACAAAATATTGTCTGACACGCTTAACTTAATTCAAGATATATATCTATATCTACATCTACATAATACCCTGCGAGCCGCCGCATGGGCGTATGGCACGGGGAGTTAAGTTACCAGCTGGGTAAAGATGTAAGTTTATGGGAGATGAAATGGTGACATGTTTTATAGGAGTTTATTTAGTGCAGCTCAATTTTTACTGTGGTCACTTATTATGCGCGGAAAGAATGATTTTTTGTACCTATCTGTTCGGCAGTGTATCTCTCTTATTTTGTCGCATCTGTCAGAAATAGTGATGTAGTGAGGAGTCATGATAATATTCTCTTTGTCGCTTTGAAACTCACTAGTTTTGAGTTTCTCAAGCGGGCTAAGTCTGGCGTAAAGCCTCCGAGTCTCTAGAGGCTCCCACCTAAATCCTTCCAAAAGGTGTGAGACTCTTCATGTACGCTCGTGGCAGTTTTTAACGAAACGCGCTGCTTTCCTTTGTAATTTAATTAATATTTTTTGGTTAAATATTTATGTTCAGGGTCCCAAATGCTCGTAACGTATTTGAGGTGTGGCCTAACCAGAGTGAAGTAGCATCTCTCTCTGACTTTTTCATCCGAGGAACTTATTTTTTTACATTTAACAAAACCTGGAAGTCGCCCACACAATGGTCGATGGTATTTAAAAACCAGCTTGTTTGTATTGGTTGCATATAAGGAATGGCGAACGAAAGATTAATTTAAAAAATTTTAATATGTGATCCACAAGCTATAAAAAAGGGGATTGACCAGAATTAGTTGGAGAGAAGGGAAAACGCAATCAGAGAGAAGTAGTTACTATAAGATCCGTGGATGAATAGAGAGAAATTGATGTTGGGCATCGGATAACATCGCAGAACGTTAAAAAGACATACCTTCAAGTTCGGGGTGTTGTGATCTCCATTAAGACTAGGGAAAATAGTTTAGGGAAAAAAAGTATACCCGCTAACACATATCCAAGGCGATGTAAGCCCTAGCGATCTGAAAGCGCCTTTGTGTACGTAGTATTCATCCACCTTAAGTCTGGAGCTGTTGAAATATCTCCGACGAGTTGAAAAAGCTTGCGACACTCCTACTGAAACAGAATTTTCAATTTCTCCTCTCCCGTACTCCAATGAATGATCTTTTAAAATTGGCAGAAATTAACTCACTCATTGGGGAGAGATGAATAGGATATAATCGTTTAACGTCGGAATTAGAAAAGAAAGACTAATATCACGAAACAGGACCGGAGTTCGTTACTTCCGTAAAGACCGAATTAGTTTCCATTGGATCACCATCTCGCTGCTTTGATCAAATCCTAGTTTTGAAGACATGGCCGTAAAAGTTAAGTTCTGGTAGAAGAAAGAAACCGGATTCAATTCAGAATTAGGGCATTGGAGTCGGCTCCAAAACGAGGTGTTTAGTTCGTGGAAAGAATCGTTGGGATACATGAGTATTGGGCCCGTGACAGACCAGCATGCTTCTCTAAAATGTCCTCAAACAAACACGTTTTTTAGGGATATATATTAATCTAGCATATATATTATATACATTTCACTACATGTAAGATAGAGGCCTTAACTTAAGGACCATTAGTTGCTGGCAGCGAATTTATAACTGGCCTTCCAAACGAAATGTAACATGCCCAAAGCACTTCAAGCATCAGCTATTTCGTGGTGGAAATTTTTACCGTCAAATTCTTACCATATACTGAACGAGTTTCTTGACCAATAATAGCACATTTTAATGAGACTTTTCTTTCATTTTTGACTTTTCCTATTCGTAGTATCACATTAAATCTCGGGTTTATCCATATTTAAGTGAAATCGTCACATTAAAACTTATTTGCAGGTACAGATATTAATTTAAGAAAATATACATTAATTTCTCTCGAAAATCATTAACTAAATAAATGGGTAAATGGTCAAAGGGATCCTAAAAACTGGATTACTAACGAGTAAACTTCACGGGCAGAAAAAAAGGATGTTTCTGCACCCATTTTTAGTCCAGTACCAGGTGATATAAAATTTGATTCACGTTATCCGACTTACGACGTAGCTTTTTTGCTTACTAGATGTTAAATTACGCATCGGGTTCGGCATATTTTATGATACTATCAGAAATGGGCATGAGAGTTAACGGTGGAGAAAATATTTAATTTGGTATTTAAAACGAGATTATAATTTGCCATTTATCACAAAATAGGGCATAAATGAATTATAAATTGAAAAATTTGAAGCGTACAAGAAATAAAGTATGCTGTCAAATCATGAAGCTAGTGTTCCTCATAGCATTTCTTTTTTATCACAGATTGATTATGGTTGTTTAAAAAGGTTTTCTTAAATTTAAGCAGTCTTCATATTTGAGCTTTCGAAGAAAACACTAAATTAAAAATTTAATATTATCAAAGAATATATTCCGTGGATGAGGTAAATTCAGTGATTGGAGACTGAAGAGTTACTGAAAATTTGTGGGAAAGCAAAATTAGAACGAGGCTTGAAATGCATTAATTATCCCATCAAAATACACAGGCTGGACAATCATTGTTATTAGTTGGCAAATCAATAATTGTTAAACAAGAAAATAGCTATCATTGGATATATTACCACATAATTTGTACCCTGCCATCTGGTAGGGTATAAGACCAGCTCTTTTCTAAAAATTTCCCATTTCTGGCGAACCTTCTTACTTTTATGCACATTACTTGCAAGCCAACGTATCGTATATAAGTGTTAAATGTCTTTATCATTGATTGTTCAATCCTAAGATTAGTAGACTACAGTCCTATACCCTTCCCTATCTAATGCTGGTTCCCTTACCTCCTGGTATCTCTTCCTATATACTTTCCTCTTTATTTGGTCAATGGACTTATTCCTGGGTCTTCCTCTGGGAACTTTTCCCTAATACGTTTTTCTCAAACCCACTGTGCCCCAGAGTCCGTCCAACCCGTCTGGTTCTTCTTTTAGCAATGGGGTTTCATATGGTCATTTCCTCTTCTACTCTACACTCCATCACTTCTCCTTTTGACCGTCCATTTTATCTTCTACATCCTCCTCCGACACCAGGTTTCGAAGGCTTCTTGTCTTTCCTAGTCAGCTTTTCCAATGGTCCATGCTTACGATCCATTAAGTGCTTCGCTACACACGAATATTTTTTAATCTTGTTTCCTGGTTTGTGGTGATATCTTCTTGGAGCACTGCAATTGTGTTTTTACCACGAATGCTTTCTTAGTTTGGACTATTTTTCGCTTGATGTACAACTTTTTTAATTTTTTTTTCAATCAATACAAACTTTTTCCATCCCACATGATATTACTTACGAGATAGGTGACGGAATCCACTTGCTCTAATTTCTCTCCTCTCAAGGTGACTTCTAAATTCAGCTTCTCTCTTTCGCATACTTATATTTGACTATTTGTCTTATATATTTTCAGGTTATTTTCTTCGAGAACTTGGTCCATTACGTTTAGTGACCTTAGAAGATATTCGCGATTTCCAGCTACAACATCATCTGTGAAATGGAAAATGTTTATTTCTTCTCCGTTTATCTTAATTCTGTTCAGTCTAGTTTCTTTTGCCTCTCCTTTGGCCTTCTCCAAGTACATGTTGAACAGTGATGGAGAAAGGTTGTATTGCTGTCTTACTCCTTCATTAATTTTAGCTTCTTTAGGACTTTCGTCTCGCATTTGCATTATGACGACTTGATTCTTGTATATTTGATAGATTTTTCTACTGGTAGATTAATCTGGTTTGTAGATTGTTCTGGTTAATGGTTGTACCACATCCAGCCATGAATGTTAGATTGGCAGCAGGCGAACTGAATTTGTCACATGGCAGCCCTGCGGGACGGCCAGGAGGAATTTAATTATTGCTGCTCCGGTCTGCAGTAAAATTAAGGGGGGAAGAAGGAGGACGTTTACCAATAATAACGAAAATTTTATGGGAAGGGGAGGGCATATTAACAATAACTTGAGTAAGGCAGCATACGTCCGGGTACTAATCAAACAATGAGGGTCGTAGTGAGGCAGGGAACTTCAATACTAACTGCGAAGGAAGTCGGATGTGCACAAGAGTTTTTACTTTAATAACTGCGGACGTAGTCGGACGCGTACAGTCTTTTCTTCCATGTTAACTGCGGGAAAAGTCGGACGCGTACGGAGTGGGCAGATGCAGTCCGAGGATCTTCGGAGAGGAGTAAAACTGGGGAGATCCAGGGACAATCACCAAACGGGAATCACGACTAGAGCTGACTGCCTCAGACAGCCGGATTCCCCCTTTTATGGGCACCGGAGCTTCGGCATTTGTATGTAAGCTAACATTTGCTGTATGTACGAGGAGAGAAATATTGTGTAATTTAAAATTAGTAGATAAACAGCCATAAACGTGCACGCAAACAAGAGTATTCACAGTTGTATATGTACAATTAACGTCTAACGTAACGTGTATGTCTTGAATTGAATTGCATGTTCATTTTTTGTGTTTAATTTTCGTTTACCCGTGTTGAAAACGGGCTGCTGCGGTGAGGAAAAAGTGTTAGGTTAGTAACCCGGGAGATGTCAAGATAAGGAGATTTCAATCTCGAGATAATGTAAGAAATACCTTTACAAGGTCCAAAACCATTCATTTTGTCACTCAAAGTCCCTTTCCTCCTCCGACCATTTTCACGCTTCCACTGTACTCTCCCTTTAATCACGCTCTTTAGCGTCTTCAATCTTGTCTTTCCAATCCAAATGTCTGCTTCTCCCGTCTTATCAAAAACTTTCTAGGTTTTCTTCCTGCATACCGGTCTAATCATTGCTTTTTCTCCCCAAACCAAAATCTTCTCTGTCACTAGTGTTTGTACGCAGTACGTTACCAATCCATATATACTACTCTAAAAATTTGAGTTTTCATCAATATTTTCTTAGCTTCTCTCCACAGAACACCCCTCATCAACTGCTGGCCACCCTAGTTGGCAGCGGGGTAAAACCCTCCCCTGCCAATGCTGAGGTTGCGGGTTCGAGTTCCTCCTAGCTGAATTTTTAACAATCCAAGACAGACATGCTACTGCAAACTTTACATTGTCCACCCTAAGAAAGGAACATATAGTCCAAAATTCACGCTAATAACGGCGTAATTAGAATCATTAATTTCAATTCCCTTTCTGTCAAAAATGCTTTCTCGGCTTTCGAACTTCTCCTCAAGTCTCAACTAAAGTCACTTGCCTCCAATATCCTACGTGGGTACTTAAAATGTTCCATATTTGGTCAATTTTTCCTGATATTTCTCTATCATATTCAGCCCCGCCTATTTTCTTTCAAAAATTCGCACTACCTTCATTCCATACAATTATAAAGGTGTGGTAACATAAAAGGTGCTGTCACCGATGTAAGCCACCCTGGAGGTAAATAAGAGATTTACTATCAGAAATATGGAGAAATCAAGTCACCCTAGACATGTTAAAAACACAGCTAGGTAATGGAGACACTAGAAACTACAAGTCTTCTCAATCGTAAGGGCTCAGTATATTGTCGCAATAGTTACGCTTCACGACATAAACTACATCGCGGATACGGAATAATTAAGGACAACAATGGTAGTTGTGAAGGATAAGCTACTGAACTATAAAAGTAAATGACCCGACCAGGATAAGTTAGAAAAAATTAAGTATACCCAACAAAGGATACACACATCCATATACGCAGCGCGCGTGAATATTCGACTAATGACAGTAAGATTTGCCCCAGAAAAACTGGGATAAATGTTACATATTAATCATAGAGAGGCCAAAGTAACAACAAAACCATTGTAATGATAGTTGGGATAGGAAAGTATGAAATACTTAACATTGTTACGCTTAAATTCAGGAAGAAGTTGGCAAAAGCTAGGGATGTATTATCTACTTGTGTGTGAGCTACATGTACAATGATCGGATTTTAATTTTTTTAAGAAACAACTATCATCATAAGTTGACGCATATCCAAAGATTGGTTTCCTGCAGCTCACCTCTCCTCTCTTCCATTAGCTAACAGCTGTATGCCTACATTAATTTAGACGTCTTTCAAAATGTTCATGATGCAATCAATTCTTGACCCATGGCCTTCTGCAATTTTTTACTTTAGTTTCCCCTGCCAGCTAATTTTAATTGGTAACTCTGTTTCAAAATTTGTGAACAAGGTCTCACTTCTTCACAGAGTTTTCAGTTCATCCGCTTCTTACTAAGTTCTTCAAGAACAGCTTCGGAGGTGACATAATTCTGTGCATAAACAACAATGATCAGAATTAATAAGCATAGAACGATTTACCGTACGTAAATACTAAGAATGTTTTCAGGAACTAACTGGATGTTGATAAAGTATTAAATAATACATGGTGGGTATTATTTGCCTGATTTAGCTCGATATCAAACATTCCAATTTATTCTGACTTGACCGTGCTAAACATAAGTTTGAAAAGTACCACAAAGAAGGCACATGGTCCTTCGTGACTATTTTGTCATGCCTTCTAGATTCTCTCAAAAATATATTGGATTCCCTATTTTTAGTTTAATATAATTCCATGTAGGCCTTTTTCCGTTTTCCGTTAAGAGGTCTGTGACAGTTTTACTATTATCCTTTAGTGCCGTCGATATTCTAGGAATATTTTCGTTTGAAAGAAAAACATTCTAGCCAATTGATCTGAAATAGTTTTATCCAGCTTTGGCGACAGGCATTCATGCAACAATGAGTAACTACAGAGCGTTAATAAAACAATACGAATTGTTCAAAAAGTACAATTTTAAATTGCTTTGAAAATAAAAAGGCATTCAAAATGAACGCTAATTAAAACATTTTTTTTAGTCTTATGCTTTCATGTTATCCTGCCAGGTCGCCGTGCAAAGCTCCACAGAATTCAGTGAAATAGATTTAAAGCACTCCAATAGGTTTCCTACTCCTCACAGGACATCAACTTCAAAGCGTCGATAACGATTCAGGCATGATGATTTGCATATAAATCGAACGGGATACACGAAGTTTATCTTTAATTACTTAGGCTCCAGAGCTCAAATTGCATTTCATGAAATTGATGCATAGTAATCAAGGCATAAAAAAAGGTTCGCAGTTTCATTTATTGAATGCAAAACCACTGAAATCGCTCGTTGCTCGAAGAACATAGAAACGCATCCTCACCGCATCGTTTTGAATTTCCTGTCATGGGAATGAAAATATTCACCCGTTTTGACTACTATTTTGGGTACACAATTCAATCAACAATTCCTACCAGGAACAATATGGATTTATCCATCTGTAATGCATTCCATGGCTTTAAGCATTGAAAGTTTTAAAAGTATACCGCAGATGAGAAATTGGGGATTTGTGGCCAAGTTATTCCCGATTTTAATACTTAGAAAAACAGGGGATTTAGATTTTTAAAACAAGATCTACATAAAACAGGCCAAATCCCATCTAATAGTATATCAAGTTATAATATTTAATTCAAGCTTAATTGATGCAAGTAACCAACAGGAATTTTATTTATATGCAGGATGACGCACAGTTGGGCACAAAGCATCCTACGGATCGATTCTTACTCAGTTAGAAAAATATATAGTTATTCATACTTACGAAAGGATTATTTTTTTTAACTGCTGCAAAGAATTAGATAAAAACCTTAATATAATGAATTAAAATATAAAAAAACAATTGGCTGGAACATCTTGGTCATTTGATAAAAATATATTTCACTGCTTTTAAGAAAATTCAACATCGGTAGACAACATTACAATTTTAACTATAGGAGAGGAGTAGCATCTATCACCGCAATCGGCATGTGCCGACTGACAAATTATGGTTCAATCTAAGTACCACCAATTCAAAAAAATACTTATTAAAAATATTTTACAATACAAAATAAATAAATGTCCCCAACATATTTTCTACGTAATGATGAAATGTGTTTCACAATGTTACGCAGGAGACTTCTGTTTTGTCATACTCTTTTTGTATCTTTCACCGCTCCTCATAGGTACTAGAGCTCATTAACAAGACATCAGAAATATATCACTAAATATATGATTTATGGATGTTCATTGATATAATAAATATGTAATCCTACATATTGCCCACATTTTAATTTCTACGCAGACGCAGTCATGAAATTCTGCTAATTAATGATGTAGAGAACATTTATGAATAATTATTTCGGATAAGTAAATGAAAAAACATTTCCCTATTGGAGGCGCCATCTTCGCTCTACTGAAAACCAATGTTAGGAAAGTACCGCATCAAAATATTTCCATAAATTTTAGCCAGAACAACGCATGATTAGAAATTATTTATATGGCAGCCTTTTTAATTCCAAAATATTAAATTTATTTTCATGAAAACAATATCAACGGAACGCATACGATTACTATTTTTTGATCTCACTGAAAGAAACTCGTGATTGATTTTACTAGGCTGATAATCAGCACAATACAATATTGTACTCATCTAATTATAGCTTAAGCCGACAAATAATTGATACGAGAAAATGTTTTTAATTTTGAACAATTCTTCTTCTAAATATTTACTAATATATTTTTTATGTATAATCGTCACTTGTCGGCAAAAATAAAAAGTTATTAACTGTGAATCGGGGATAGTAATAATCACCACAGGATACAAAATAAAACCTTTTTAAATCGCCATTTCTGAGCGAAAACACGACGTACGGTTTGATGGTGTATGGGGAGCTCAGAAACCTACCCTACCTTCCAGTTCGTCACCGAAAAATAAACACCGTTCAAAGTCAGGAGACCCGTCTTCCTCCCGGTCGGTCTGATCAGGGAGTAGAAGGGTACCAAAGGGTTTTATCCCTCTCTTCTGCCCCTTGGACCGACCCCTTTTAACATCCGGGACGCACAAAACGGAAAAGGATGGGGAACAGAAAAAAAATATAAAGGAAAAACTCTTTTGTGAAACCCCTGCCATCGGCGGTCGAGATGCTATAGGGAAGCGCTTCCATTGAGAGGAGATTTAGAGGCTGGAGGAGGAGGTAGGGACAGAAGACTGGGACTCCTGGAGATCTCAAGTGGAGCGTCCGTCGGAAGGTTGTAGAGGGTCCCTTAAATCACTTGCCCGGGCCCTGGTCGCTGCTCGGGGCCAAAAGGCAAACAAGGCCACTTCAGATCGAGACTCAATTAAATCCCGACTGCTGGAGGATGTGTTCCGCGTGTGCGAGGATTGACTCGTGTGAGAGAGATTGAGGACGCGTGTTTGCCTGAGGAGGGCGGGAAGGATCCTCGACTGGGGGAGAGAATGGTGAGCGACGAGTTAGCCCTGAATGATTCGCTCACTCGATCCGGATCATCTACTGGTGATTGATTTTGAATTGGTTCACGATGATGAATGAGGCTATTCGCTATAGTATTCAATCTCCTTTTTTCTTAAGGTAGTTTGAGCGAGATTTTTATTGAGTCATAATGGAGTAAATTTTGGAATTTCTTATTGTAATTAAAGCGGCTGTAGAAAAGATGCAGTTAATATTGTAATATTTATGGTTTAACACTCTATTTACCGGCTGATATTCCTAGCAATTTTATGAAGATATTAACTTAACTCATTTTTTTCTTAAAATACGTCTAAAACTGGTAAAATTTCTACGCGGACAATACGATGTTTATATATTGTTATGTAAACTAAAAAAAAGCACTGATAATTTTTTGACGAGATTTAGATATTAAAAATCCCACGTTTCATAAATGATGCCTCTCTGAGGTGCACAAAAACACCATTTCGCATGTAAATTAACTGGTGTTTTTGGTCAATATTTCAAAAGTTTTGCCACATGGGGTATATATTTTGATACCATTTGATGAGTGAGATACTTTTCTTATGGTGAAAAAGTAAGTATCAAATGTAAAAATACACAAATTAGCTGGTCAGCGGCAGTAATAAGGTTAAGTGAGGAGCGGCAAAACTTAATTAATTCCAGCAATCCAGCTCCGCTAAGCAGAACTTCATGGCCATTAAATAAATAAGTGCGTATCTTATGCTATAAACATGAATTCATTGTAACACTAGTTATATCTAACTGGTTAAAGCTTTCCATTTAGTCGCAACGGTGACTTGATGGAAATTACGAAACCAATCGTAAAACTAATTAACTTAGAGAAAACATAAATTAGTTTAGAGACGGGCGGATTGAGGGCTAGCCGAATAAGCTGAGACATGTTTTTTTAACGCTCAGCGCATTCTCTACATCATTAGAAGGAATTCAACAATCTCTCCTCTTTTGATGATGGTATTATCGTTGAATAATTATGCACAGTGCTGGATTTCTCCCCGATTAGGAAAATAAGTACCTAATTTAAAGCGACACAAAGGTACTAGTGCATTGAGCAACAAAACACAGAATTCGTCGTGTATTAATTGGCATCATTCAAAGAAGTGATGGAAAGAATAGATATTGTAGGTATTAAAAGTCACTCCTTTTACATAGTTACATCCGACTAGAAAAATTCCGGTGAGATGGCTACACCACGCGAGGTATTGATTTTTTAGACTTTGAAGAAGCCATCAATAAAGTTTTTCATTATTTGTAGGAGTTTTAACTGCGGAATTATATCCTTGAAGGGTCATTCAGCGATTGCGATCTAGATGCCGTTTTAGACAGAGTTTCTGCTGCTGAGTCTTAGGAAAAGTCCCACAGGGATGTTTCATAGGGCCATTTTTGCTCATTACGAATAATAACAACATTTGTTACTGTTTTATATAAAGCTTCGTCTATTAGTAGTGGATGCATTTGTGCATCACGTAAAAAAACGTGTGCTTGCTTACAGAAAAAAATCTTGGTCTTAATTACTCTTGCCTAATTCAGTCATTGTAACAAAGCGGTTCTTCAATCTAAAATATGAGAAAACGGAAAAATATTCATTGAGCAGTCTTCTCAGAGTGTACAGTAAATACACCCACGGTAAATTTGGCTTTCATTCCGATAACTATTCAGTTATCACATAATACGCCCGAATGCATAGGTACATATTCCAGCAGGTATCATGTATATATCCTTAATAATGATATGATATCTGGTGCAGACATCAGGTAGTGCATACTTGTTTCAATAATGAAATTCAAAAATCTCTTTATAGTTGTATATTATCTTGCGTTTTTTATTTCCAGTTTAATATAGTATCAATCAATTCTTTAAATGCTGTAGCATGGGAAAAGTGGAGCGCAAGTATATACGATCGCTGGGGTCTCCAGTAAGTCAATGGCTTCACTATTCATGCACATCAACCTTTTTCTAAGTAGCTGCCTTAAACTAGTTATTAAAGGGTCCGGCATGACTAGCAGGCGTAGAAAAACGTCCTCCATGTCTGTGTTCTCGAGAAATTTCCTGGAGAAATCCTCCCGAAATCGCTTAAAATACTCCTGTACCCTCCTATAAGACTCCTGTATCTCCTCAAACATTTGTCCGATAGGAAGCAGAGAGTGGGGAGTTATTTCTTTGTCATGTAATAACATTAGACGCACTACCTTAGGCATTTAATACCACGGGTACGATTCTACAAAGAGCCGAGCAGTTTTTAACGTGTACTCCTCAAATATATCGAGATCTATTAGGAGGCTACAGGAAATTACTAGCAGAATTTCGTGGAACCGTTTGAGAATCTAAGCATTCAAGCCAGTGATGGATGCAGATATGGCGATATTTTCAATTTTATTTTTTCACTCTTGACCACCTTTTTGGGATTTTGCTCCACTGTGCGTCGATTTTAATTAGTTTTAGTGCCAGTATTAATTGTGAATTCATAACAAATTTATTTTATGGCGAAGTAATTAATATTTAACTATGGCAATCAGATCATGAGAATAATATTAGGAAAGTGAACCGCATAACGAACGGGTTGAAAATGTCATTTTCCTACAGTTGATAAAGGACCATAATGGCTGCCATATGAGACTTTCAAATTGGCTAGTCAACAGGTATTGTAGCTGATTAGTTGATTTGCTTACTTATGCTAATTTTTCAATCTACCACGTAGTACTAACATCGCGTTTGGCATATTTCTGGCGTGACTCTTGTATCTCGTTTACGTAGTCGTATTATATATTAAATCAATAGTTTCTTTAGCATTGCTAGTATAATTTGAGTGCCATGCATGTTGATGAAAGTTAATTTTTACAGTATTGTATATATATTCTACAGCATCTATTGAGATGGTCATGAATATCATTTTGAATTTGAAATAAAGAAACTTGGACAGTTAACTCTGTTATTTACTAATATATTACAGTGGACTTAAATCAACATTTCCATAATTAATCAATTATCATAGATCATGTCCAAACACATAGGTACATTTTCCAACAAGATATCTTACTTAGCTGATATCATGAATGCTTCTTGAACAACTATTATGGTATCTTGGGCAGACATCACGTAGTATATACTAATTTTAATACTGAAATTCGATAATCTCTTTGTGTTTGCGCATTATTTTGTGTTTCTAAGTTTCTTTATTTTTAACTATTGTCAATGTTGGTGTTAAATCTCTCACTGTGGAACACTCCCGAGATGGATTATATGGTTTTATGTAGATGCAGTCCAAATAATGCATGAACGGCTCAGTCAAGTGAACGATGTATTGTGAAAAAGATCGTCCAAATGAACGACTCGGCTTATCAGCAAGAGACGGAGGGGAAGTGGAGGCTAAGACGCTTTGACATAACAACCGAGTCACCGTTTAGGTCTTCTCATTTCGTCCGTTCAAAAGTCGGTGGACGTCGAAAATTGTTGGACTTTGATCTCGTCCAGAGCTCCCAACGAGCCAATCGAGAATCAAGAAGTCACCAGCGTAGAAACGTGTCGCTACTCAAGCCATCCTCCTTGCAAAAATACACGTCTTAAACTTTCCTCCTTTAACTTTGATCATGTGATTGGTGCTAGAGAACTAGGACACGTTATACGGACTTGTGATTCGTGAATGGGAGAATATTTTTTTTATCCCAAAATAGAATAGTTGCCTTTTTATTTGTCAATCATTGTTCGATCCAAGATTTTTCCTTCTAAAATGAAACATAAGACTATCATTGAAAGCAAACATGCTGCGCCAAGCATGAATAAAACGTTTCCCATGAATTTATGAGGATAGTTTTTAAAATGATAACGGTGAATTTTCCAATATATCAAGCATGCATTGCTTCAGGCAAACGGGTTCTTTCGCAGTAAGTTGGAAGATTAATCATGAAAATCAAACATATGCAGTTTCAATAAATGTATAATGTGATATTAATAACGGTCATCAGTATGTTTAACAAATTATAGGGATCATTAGGCCAGTCGTGCGACTTTCCTAACAGCTGTTATCACTTAAAGAAAAAGCTTCTAAAATCATGAAATAGTCGTAAATATCGTCGAGGATTGTGTAACACAACGGACTCGGAGGCTGCGATAGACTTCGCTTGCTTAGAAATTCAGAACAGATGTGTTTTAGTGCAACATAGAGAATGTAACTTTGACGCCACAATACATTTCCAGGTACGACAGAAGCGATGAAATAAGAGAGTTACATGACGAACAGATAGGCATGAAAATTAGTTCTTTCCACGCACAATAAGTGACCATAATAAAAAAGTCCACTACATAAAACGCACCTGTAAAACACTTCAATATCACACCTTTTAAAACGTCATCATTTGCACCTGTACACGGCTAGTGTCCTAACACCCCCTGTCACACGCCCATACGGAGACTCTCACGGCAGTATGTAGATGTAGTTGTGGAAGTAGAAAATACAAATTGGAATATCTTCCTCAAAAAAAGTAGCACCGAGGGTGTAATAATAGGGTGATAATGGGGCATTTTAGGGATATTTGTCAGTCCTTGAAATATTCTTTTCTTCGAGAAAAGATGACTCACATCGCACATACTTTGAGAACCTTTTCCTCATATTGTGTTTAAATCTTCAATAAGGTACTTGATGATTTTCCGATGAACACTAGAGTTCATCTATTGTCGTGAGTAGAATGGTGCTTAAAAGCATATTATAGTCCATTTTAGAATCTGCGTCCAGCATTTTCCCGCTCACGATGTCAATGGCTGAAAAATTAAAAAAGCAAATATTGGTGTCCAAGAAATCAACAACGTGCTTTCTCATGTTCAATGTATATGTCAATTACAGAAAAAAAAAGGCTACCTAAAAGAAATTTGATTGATTTCCTTGATCAAAATCTAAAATTTCAAACAGCGTGTAGCTCATAATTCATAACATAACTACATCCACATTTATCTACATCTACATAACACTCCGCTAGCCGCTGCATGGGCGTGTGGCAGGGGGTGTTAGGTCAACAGCCGTGTGAATATGTAAGATTTTTGGAGATGGAATGGTGGCATGTATTATAGGAGTGTATTTAGTGCAGCTGAATTTTAATTGTGGTCGCTTATTGTTCGCAGAAAGAACAAGTTTTGAACCTATCTGTTCGGCGGTGTATCTCGCTTATTTTATCGCATCTGTCAGACCTAGAGATGTAGAGAGGATTCATGATAATATTCTCTTTCTCCCTCTTAAAAATAACAGTTCTGAATTCATCAAGCAACCTAAGCACAGCGTGTAGCCTCCAAGTCTCTAGGGGCTCCTACCTTAATCCCTCTAAAAGTTGTGAGACACTATATGTACTCTCGTAGAAGATTTTAACGAAGCGCGCTGCTTTGGACCTAATGGAATCAAATGTCACCGTGGAAGACATTGAAAAATAAAATGCATTTAGGATAACATTCCTAATTTTCTAGCTTATAGCAATACAGAAGAACAATGAAAAACTACTGAGAAGCCAGAAAGGAGAAAGGGGGGAAATTGTGAGAACGACCATTAACGCGGTCCATACAAGTCCAAAGTCGAAGAAAGAAGAATTGAGTGAAATAGAAACCGAAAAATAAATATCTCCATGTAAAATGGGTATAGGCACTGCATTAGGCCACCCTTAGTGGAAGGCATTGGAAAATAAAATGCATTTAGGATAACATTCCTAATTTTCTAGCTTTTCGGTAAAAGTTACAAAAGATAACATGTGGTAGATAAAGCAATAAAGAGCAATAAAAAAATAAAAATAAAAGCACTACAGAAGAACAATGAAAAACTACTGAGAAGCCAGAAAGGAGAAGGGGGGAAATTGTGTGCGAAGCACTTCTAAATTCACTTTTGGAATCGTTAGCCTTTCTAGCGTATTCATCGAAAGTACACATTATAAATATTAGCGTAACTTCCTATTGTTATCCTCTAATCACGAAGAGTTTTTATCCTCGGGATTGAATTCTATACCTGTCATTGCATGGAAGACGTCTCTCTGAAAGTATAGCACACATGAATTATTATAGCTTATTTGGAATTTAATTATACTTTTAACTCACCATAGTAGAATATACAGTCTCGCGTTGCAATTGTTTTTGCTATCTCATTTATTCATGTGTCCCGAAGTTTCATGGAGACATAAAAACGGTTTTGAAATGTAACATGTTTCAAATTGTGAATATGGTGGCGCACGTAATATTAAGCAAGAAATTAATATGAAAAAGAAACGGTAAGTGCTTGGTTAGAAAGCGGTACCCTCAAGAATAAAACGGGAAGAGAAATCCCCCAGAAAGCGTCCAGCTTATGCAGCTAGGTAAAGGAGGCTATTTCTCATTTCTACTCCGGCCTCCTTTTGTTTCCAAGCACTCCTGTCTGACGACCCTTGAGTTGCTGAGATACAATTCAATGCTGCAAACAAATGAAATTTCCCAAGACTCCCCGTCCTCGAGAGGAAATGAGTCCCTCCTCGTCTTGAAGACACTCAAAGAACGGTAGCATTTCCTCAAACTGCACGGCCCGCTTTATGAGGCTAAACTCGGTGAAACCACTTCCTCCCGTGACGTATAAAAACGCCATCCTTTTTACAAGCTGCACAAACACGAAAATTTCGCCCACACTCATGACTTTTGTTTCCCGGCAAACGAGTTCCCTTGGCGTAATGGAAATGCAAAGCGGCAAGAAAAGGACCTAATGGCTACCTGTGCGAAACTTAAATGCTTTTCTTTTTTCTCCTCCCGAGACGGGACTTTTTCCGTCACGAAGACGAGTGGGAGACGTCGTGGAATTAATGAAAATTTTTAAAAATGAACCTCAGCGACACTAATAGAAGTGAATAACATTCCATTTGGATTTCTTAATGCATGGAAACACGTGTCTTACAGGTGCACAAATATTTCATATGAATGTATCAAGTGTAATGCGTCAAACGAAAAACCATGGTAATGTACAACTTGCATGTATTTCAATCACAGTGCCCTATCTGGAAGAGATGAGCTGAAAAAAATAAAAAAAAAACGCATTAAATTTTCACCTTAAATGGTGACTTGCTGTAGTTTGTGGAAAATTTTACGATATTTTTAATTCTAAATAGGCCGAAAAGCCTAAGCGTTTAGAATGTACTTTATACGGTACACTCCACCGAAGCAAATATTGAATTAGATTAGCTGACAATGGCTCGTTTTTGGAATCTCACCATATGCGACATATAAACGTATACACATCTACAAATAAACATTAGCACTACATTTTGGGGTAAGTTTAAACGGCAAAACCTTACTGGAAAAGTGAGCATGACTTACTTAGAAAGTACAATTTAAAAAAACGAGTTAAAATGAAGTTTTTACTGACCCTATTCTATTATATAAGTAATAAGGAGACTAAAATCCTAGTATGCAGAAGAGTGAAGCTAAATGTAAAAGTGACCGTGAGATAAGAAAAGTTAGGGCAAGTGCGTTCCTTCACCTATCTCGGAAGTACCATCACGTGCGACGGAAAGAGTACAACGGATATCAAGTGGAGAGTAGGTAACGCTAAGAAGAAGTTCATGGGAAAAAGACAACTAGTGTACTCAAAGAACATAGGACCACAAATCAGGAAAAAGTATATGATATGTGAAAACATTCGTGTGGATTGGTAGCATGGACCATTGGAAAAGGTAACCAGAACAGACTATAGGCCTTCAAAACCTGGAGCTGGAGGAGATAACTACACAAAATGAACGGACAAAATAAGAAACGATGAAGTGTACTGATGAGTAGAAGAGGGAAGGACCATACGGAACGCCATACAGAAAAGAAGAAACATATGGATTAGAAACACCGAAATACCAGGAGGTAAGGGACTAGCATTAAATAGGGAAGGGTGTAGGGCTGCAGTCAACCAATCTTAGGATAGAACGATCAATGATGATTTTACGATATAAGCAATCGTGAGCTAATGTATCAGAAACATATAGGATTCTTTATTTTTATTAACCAACCTACTTCAAGTGTAAAAACTAGATACTGTCAGCATTATTGAAGCAATATTACCTAATTTTAACTGGGAGTTAATCACTCCCAATAATGTCACGAATGATGCGATATAATTCACTCCTCAATCGGTCAAGAAACAGAGTTTATACATCATACGATATTTATTTATCCGTAACTTAAATTGAATAATCATTCTTATAGTGTTGCTAATTGCTACGCCATTTCCTTTCTAAATAACATCATTCATGTCAAATTCTCAACCTCTTTTATGAAAGTTATATGTGACCAACTCGTACGATCGAATTGAACCAAAGATATAAAATTCAAAGAGGAGGCAACGCCCATGTGTGGACAAAAAGCTCAACTAACTAATGAGAACAAATTCTAAATACTCAACTAGCAATAATACACAATAACAACACGTTGCAAAGGTTATTTTTGTATGTTACCTGTACGTCAGTTAGCCTTTTTTTAAGATTGAAATTAGAAAGTTAAGAAAAAATTAACATAAATAAATTTCAAAAATGCCTTAAAAGGACGGTGTCAATGTGCAAAAGTGTGTTGACAGTTAACGAAAATTGGAAGTCAGCCAACATAAACCCCTTGCCACTCAGATTTTTCCGAATTATTCCGCATTCAAAGCCAAGCATAGCATTAAGAACTCAGTGGAACTGGTGAATAAAATATCCAAAGTTAAACCCCCTCTCAAGGCCAAACTTGTATCTTTCGATCTGATCTATCTCTTCACGTCAGTCTCCACGGCAACCGCCTCCTTTGCTGTAAATTTAATTGAAAGGGCAGACTGTGATGTTCATAGAGTCAATGAAATCAAAGATTTGTCACAATTGTGTTTAGAGCAAAAATAGTTTATGTTCAACGGAAGGTATTACAAACAAAATTCTGGTTTTTCCATGGGGTCACCTCTGTAACCATTCTTAGCCGAAAATTTATGGACAGTTGTGAATATAAGTTATCAACTCCAAAAATTCACTTAAACATATTTGTTATTGGCATCGCTATGTAGACGATGTAATATGTTTGTGGTCAGGCAGCTTGCGCCAGCTAGATACATTTACAATCCAGCTACATATATTTTACTAGATATATTTTATCTAAATTCGCTTCACAATTCCATAACATTCACTATGGAATTGGGAGGAGAGTGTATTAATTTTCCCGACCTAAACATAAATATTGGAGAGGAACACCACGACTTCTCCATTTACCGCAAACTTGATTATTCTGGAGAAATCAATCACCGCCATTCCCAAAAACTTCATCTTTTAAATCAAATAATTAACAGACTGATTAGCATTCCAATGACCTTTAAAATCTTCCAAAAAGAACATAATTAAATTAATTACTCAGATAAATGCATACCACTCAAACCTAATAGATAATTTGTTCGAACGATCTCGTGTAAAACAAACAATAAATACCAATAGATGACCTCTATGCCTTTTAATATTAGCAAACCAACCAGCTGGTGCAAGCTACCTTTTTTTAAAAATTGTCGCATAAACTATGAAACGCCATTCCAGCTGACAAGACCATGGTATCTTTATATGACCCTCTGACTTTAGGCAAATTACTTTTCAATTCCAAAGACAAGTACGATATCTCAGAGAGAAGACGAGTGTATGAATTGAAGTGTGAGGACTGAGCCTGTAAATACATCGGTCAGACTAAAAGAAAATTGAAAACCAGAATGAAGGAGCATAAAAGAGATTTTATTAATAGTGACGAAACCACTAGAGTGGTGAAATATTTAAGTGAAGAAAAACACTGATGTGATTTTGACCCAGGAATTTTAGATTGTATTAACAAATGGCGGAAGCTTGATTTTATGGAACATTTTGAAATCATTAATAGCCCTGATGCCTTGTGTAATGACCAAATGTTCCTCTCTCCCTCACTCCTCTGAATCCACCTACTATCCCGACGGCTTCACAGATAAGCCCTGACCTCGCCACTTTCAACTCCAAATGCAAACCCCCCCCTCCCCTAATATGTTGTGACCGTTAACAATTCGCCCGCCCCCTCTCCCTCCAGCCTCCTTCCCCATCCATACTTTGTGTGTGTTTGTTATATATAAGGGGAATGGGACCCAAACAATTTACCTGAGGATGACATGCGGTGTCGAAACAGTGATGGAGCTGTATTAAATAGCGTGGAATAAAACCAAGTATCTTTTATTATGAGTGACATCAAAAATGCATGTGAATCAGGAAACTCTTATAGTTGTGATAAATTTCCCTTAGATATCCCTCAAAATTGTGAAAAGCGTTACTTACAATTTCTTGATTGTTTTTCGAACTTAATTATTCCAAATCTTATGGAATTTTCACGTCTTTATGATAGTCAACTGCTGGAGTAAACGCTTTAGGAGTAGGAAACCCTTTCCGGGGCACAGTTTTCAAAGTATTGACAGAAAAGAGCACGTGACCTTCGTACTAACCGTTCTAGCAGGGAAGAGCAGAGTGAAGTACATTACGTCTTCGCGGAGGGACGAAAAGATTAGAGCAGGGGAAAAAGGATGAGAGGCCGACTAGTCATAAATATCCACCGAGGAATATCTTCTTCCTTCTTTCCACCACGTGCCTCATGTGGGGGCAGCAGGGAGGATGAGAAGCGTCCTCAGTGAGGACGATAACTCAACAATCGCCAGAGTGGTTCGGTCAAGCGCACGTCAATTATATTTCCCAGTCCACCATTCAACTTTTCCAAACCTCTCCCTTATTGTTGACCCTTTTGGGGAGGTTCATTCCTTTGTTGCTCCACTCCTACCGCACGCTCCATTCTCTAGGTCTTTCCTGGGCTTTTGAGAGGGTATCTTAAGGCAACGAATGGCGATGGATGGCTGAGTTCGCAACCTTCAACCTACCGAATGTACGAGGGGAAAAGATGCTTTGCGTTCCCGAGCTTTCGTTAAGAGCACCTGGAGGGTACGTAATTCTGAATCCGGCAACCTCTTGAAGAAGCAATATCGTGCAAGCACTAGGGTGCGTGGTACAGTACGGCAGGAAAGGGTAACAGCATATAGGAAGATATGATTGTCGAACGAAAGGAAGACATGGTTGTCAGTCACAACAATTGGGTTAATAAACAAATAAAATTTTAAGTTTTGATGAATGAAAAGATAATTGAATGAAAACAAGGCTTGCTATAGCATTGAAAAAAGACACAAATATCAGGTAAAAAGTTTACAGCGTAATATAATGAAGTCCATACACGGATTTGAAGTATTGGACTACCATCCATTCCAAATAAAAAAGATTGAGCCAGATTCCACCGCATGAAAGATATAATTGTATTTTTTGTAACGTATGGAAACAGAAGTTAGGTATAAAATCTTCCTATGAAAAATGAAACGCGTCCCGCTATCGTTAAATTATTGTAGGTGAAAATTGCTCTTGAGCATTATTCGGGTAGAGAAGTCTCATGGGATAAATCGGTCGAGAATAATAATGAGCTAAAGAAATGATAACAAAAACAAATACGTGTTCCCAATATTGCAAATAATTAGTTAAAACAGTCCATATATATCCAACTTTTGTTCCAATCTATGAAATGCCAAAAAATATATTATTTTTAGTTTCGTTCAATCAGTACTGTAGTTGTAACCATTAAGGCCGCAATGAGTTTCTCAAATCATCAATCTTGCAACAAAAAAAATGGCTTATTCTATCGACAGAAATGACCCAAACACAGATGTGACCTTTCACAGCATGTCGCTTATTTCTCGCTACTGACCGCTTCCCAGGAAGAATGCGCGACAGCGTCATAATATTTGCCCTCACGGACCCTCCGACCACCAGTAGTCCTATTGTGGCCGAGAAGGAAATGGACCGATGGTCGAGCTCTCGAAACTCTGCGCCAGCTGTTCAGCATCATTGTTAACGTCAAGCACATAATGGACGCAATTCTAAGCACGAAAAGAAAGAACTATTCAAAGAAGTACTACAATATTTGGACAGTTTACTGGAGACTTGGCAGGCTCTGAGTAACTTTTCCTCATCATTGCGTTTGGAGACAAACAGTGTGTGCTGACATTGCGGTGGTGAAATACCAAACCTATAGTTTAACCCATGAAGTGTTTATTGCAATAGATATAACTCATGATTAAAGATTAAATTTCTTGTCATACACGCGGTAGAAAATCTGGACGATTGCAAAAGCAATGATACGAGGATTACCTACTAAAAGATGAAATCAAGTTTTTAAGAACAACTGCTTTCTAGACCCGATCGGAAAGAATACGAAATATTTCTATAACTCGGCTTTCAACACATTGTAAAAAAGAGATGAGGATACAGATAGACATTTTACGAACCTGTAGAAAGAACATCTATGAAATTTGAAATATGTAACAAGAAGTAGAATGTATATGGGACGTCCATCATTCCAATGATATTTTGATTTACAGAATGATTTGGATAAATAAGTCAGTAGGCCAAAATACAACAAAATGTCACTGAACTCATCTAAAAGTTGCTCTGTCAATTTTACTTACACCTAATCCCATTTTGTATAACAATACAGAAGATGGAAATTACCTTCAATGAACGACACAATGAACTATCAGGGTTTTCTTTCTTCCTCGGATATGACATGAATGAATCATATGACCAAAGTATCTGCTAAGGCACCAAAAACTCTTCATTTTGCTATGACAAATCTGAAATGCGCCTTCCCAAAAGTCAAATAAATACCTTATTTAACACTGGTACGCCCCATCCTGGAATATGTTTATGCAATTTGAGATCCATTTCAAAGTTATTTAATGGATCAAATTAAGGCTGTTCTACTGAAAACCGCACGGTATGTAAAATATAAGCATAGCATATCTGAAAGTGAGAGTTTGATATTGAGTGAATCAGGATGGGAGGACCTCAGTATCCGCCTCAGCATTTTTCTCAGTATCACAATATCTCAGTATTTTCTCAGTATCAGACCTCAGTATTACAAAGTGTTTTGTGGTGTTGAAGCATACAGTAGCCTTTGTCAAGTAAGGGAAGCGGAATTATTATGGTTGTTATGACCATCAGTACAATGTGAGCAATCTTCTCTGCCTCCAGCTGAGCAAGAAGCTTTTTAATGGCGACGATTATTTGTAAATACATACATACCAATCACGCCGTTCCCTTCCGGGGTAGGCACAGTCACATAGCTTCACTCATAAATACATATTTGAACACCTAACTCTGTTTCAATAATTTCCTCTATACTGACCTATCCTTGCAAACTTCTGCCTCATTTACCCCATATATACATACCCCATATATCATACACGCCTTCCTGTTTTTAAGACAGGTAATATTCCTCCTCCTAAGAATTTCCTCAGCCACATTTAACCACAACTTTCTCGGCCTATCTCTACCTCTCGCACTATTCATTTCACTCTTATATACCTGTTTCCTTATTCGACTTTCGCCCATTCTCTCAACATGGCCAAACCAACTGAGCACACTCCTTTCATATATGTCCATTACTGGAGCATCTAAACCACATTCATTTAACCACTCATTCCTGACACAATCCATCCTACTTTTGCCGCAAACACTCCTCAGATAACTCATACCCACGGCGTTTAGTCTACTCTTATGTCTATCTAGGACTATTTGTGACTGGAAAAAATTGTCTTGTGAGGTATTGAACGAATTGAATTCAATGAGTTTCAAGAGAGGATATCCGCCATACGAAGACATGAAACTAGTTATATGCAATAATTTATTTCAATTACTTATTACTAATATAAAGTTATTTTCCCGGAGATCGTAGGTCATTGTAGGTAGAATGACCTACAGTCTCCAGGAAAATAACTTTATATGTATTAATAAAAAAAGAGGTCACGAAAAAGAATCATCTAGATTACTTATTACGTGATTTATTTTTCCTGTTGCCTTGTTTGTTTGTTTACGAATTGTATGTACCTTGATCAACACCCTTTGCCAACGGAAATGTGAAATTCCTATTGCAAATGTAAAATACATTCTATTCTATCCGCGCAAGAGATTGAAAGATCAAGACTGCAGGAAGTCACTTTACTTGCTACATTCGAATTATTTCACGAAAAAGAAATAATATACTGCACTTTTAGCCAGTGAAGGAAGACTCAAACATCACTATTAAGTCCATTCATCGTATCTTATCCTCGGTATTTCTACAGTATTCAAAACCGCTTTGGAAATGTAAGTATAACATGTCATGAGTCAAGCTCCTTCACTACGCAAGCCCGCACCCGTCCATTGATGCTGCAGTTAGGGAATCGTTTACATTCACGCCAAGACTCGATTACGCACGGAGCCCTCTCCGATCCCCGTGCGTCGAGGACACTCAACTCCGACAGCTGTTATTCCCGAGCCCCCACGGCAGCGCACCGCGGTTCCCTTTTGTTTCCACATAGGCTCGCTGACGAGCATGTGTGAGTGAGCGAGGAACCTAGAGAGGGCAGCACTGAGGTTAGGGACGCAGAGGGTGAGGGGGCGGCGGACATGGGTGACAAACAAGACCACAGAATAATGGTTTTCGGGTTTTCCTTGAAGCTCTCCCGGGAAAAAAGTATGAACAAGGGGGTGATCCATGGTGCAAAGGGGACAACAACAAACAATATGGCTGCTCCTATAGCCGATCCATCAAATTTCTCCTTCTCCCACCCCCCGTTCCCGCGATGCCTTTGTCAGACGTGGAACAGGATGACTTTTGTGTTGAGAGGGGGTCGCGCTAGGAGAGGGGGGGGCTGTCCCACCCCCCTCCTCCACCCGTGCGGTATGCGTCCAGGGTAAAGGAGACCCTGAACACACAAAAGATTAAAGGAAAAGGGTTTAATGGACTAAGGGGGTCTCGGATTTTTCGGCCGAGGTTGGAGCGGTATAATAGGTGTAAGGTTACCCTGTGTTTGGCCGTGGCGACATTTCGCAATCAACTAAACCCTTTGTGGAGGACGAAGAATATCCCTGGAGGGTAAAAAAAACAAGCAGTCAAGCCACGAGTGACTAGGAAGAACAGGGACAGACAAGGTCATAACTACGGTATGCTAGAGTGTTTTACTTGCCCGTCCAAAAAAACTTAAGGCGCAACAAAAATTCAGAAAAGGGTATTCTTTTGTTGTCACATTTGTCGCGCTCGTAACTTTACGGATGCGGAATGGTCTACGACAGTTATGCGACACCAAATTTGTGACACGCACGACTACAGAATATGATAATGCATTCTGCAAATTTATATTGTGTATTAAATAAAGTGGCTTACGGAACTCACTGCTGAGATATCGAAACTGGTACGACGACTCATAAATAGCACGATATACAAACTTTTCAAGATACGAAAACCATATTTACTGTCTTGGCCACTAGATGCGAACTTGTTGACAAGATACGAACTGTACCGCAATTCCATTTCAGCAAATCTTTATAAGGCTCATAGAGCGGTCACAAAACATGGTGACAGTCGCCAACATGAGGTGATACATTTCGTGCGAAGATTCGTGTGGAAGTTGTCCGTTAAGGGGCCGAGAGGTAAGTAATCCCCCGAGTAAACATTTCTACAAGCATAACTTAATTTTACTTCAGATGAAGGGAAATTGATACCAGCACGTTTTATGACAGTATTCCCGAGGAAAATTTGAATCAAAATAAACTGATCGTGTATACAACCCATTAGAGGGGTCCATCTATTAGGTGTAAGGCCAGCAGTGAATCCAGGAAGTTGCTGTAAATAATGGATTATTCATTTGGAGTCGGTGCCTAAGGAGGTAATGTGAGCCCAGGTCGTCAAACATTGAGAATACCTTACTATCCGTTGCGGATCCGTTGCGGGTTGCGGATCCGTTGCGGATCATTCTAAATTGACACTATTAAGGAAAAAGGTATTTTGCGCAACGCCCACCACGTTTCACCACCACCATTCTGGGAATTCGAAGATGTGTACTATGTATTGTACAACTACTGATTGTCCTCTATAAACTTACCCTTCATCTGAAAATTTCAACGTAATTGACAAATTTTGCCAAAAGACTTTTGAAGACAGCTTTTGTTGATTTAGCATAAACAAGAATAATTTTAAATTATAATTTGTATAAGTCTCATTTTTAACACATAGTCATAGATTTGAATTGATTAAGGTGACAGATACTTATTTTGAGCTAATACTCCTGCCATAATATGGAAGCAGAGGAGTAAAACATATAATGAACTCAATAAAAAGGTCTTTGTGTAATTTCCGCACAATTCTCGGATTGTGTGGAAATAAAAGTTTTTTTGCGATCATAATATGATTGATTCCTCTTAAGAATTTTGTAGAAATACATTAAAGTTCGGTTTTTTGGGATCATAATATCTGTTACCAATTTCCATAAGGTATCGCCTGATTCTGCTCTACGTTCACCATGTTTCAGTGCCACTAATCTGAGAATTCAAAAATGTGTACCACATAAGCTACTGATTTTTCTTTTGAAAATGGCCCTTCGTCTTAAAAGGTCAAAATAAAAGACGACATTACTACACATAAGAAAAAAAATCATGATTTTATTCATTATGTAGATCAAGACATGCAGTGGGTTTGAGCCAAAAGGCAATCCTTTACTCTCGCGTAGAATATAAATATTTTCTCCATAGCACTCGTCGTAAATATGGGTGTGGAAAGGAGTGGGTCGGCGGTTGGTAGTACGGAGGAGAGAGCACGCTTCTTTGAGAAAGATCCCTGGCCGGCCCTCGATCCTGCCCCTGAAACTCTTACTCTTAATTCAACCCATCCCCTTTCTCGCTCGGAGTGGTGGAAGGTTTTTAGGGATGGCTCGTGGCACAGTCAGGGCGGATGGGAAGCAAGTAAGTAACCCTGCATCACAGAGCGTAGCATTCGTCCCCTAAAACCCAGCTTCCACACAGCCGGCCCTCATCCTTTTCCCTTACCCTGCCGAGGCTTTCGCTTCACCGGTCGGGCAGGCTCAAATCCCTTAGCCCGCGCCCATAACGGCCTTCCACACTCCCTGCCCTTCCATCCTCGAGTCTTTTCCCCATGTGAATCTCTCATATCCACGGTTTGTCCAGGTGGAGAGAGGGGGCATCGTTCTATCTCACTCTACCCGCACTATTCCAGTTTTTGACACCATATTGAGCCTCAAGCTGTGATATCTGTGTGTGTGGTACGAGGCATGTTTTATTAAGTAAGTACCGTTTTGGAATTTAAAAAACACAAGTATTCTTTTCTTCAGAGTTTTATTTTATTTATGAAAACCTATACCTTAATCTAATTTCCACTAACATTAAGGCATTAATCACATCGTAGAACCAGCTTTTGAATTCCATCCTCATAGGAGATATAGGGGACAGATTTAAAATGTAATTTTTCCCGCGTACTATAAGAGAGAACAATAGGCAGCGTAGCAAAGGGATAGGTAGGTGAAATATAGTTAGAGTAGTCTGTAGTGCATGATGCATGTAATGACAACTAATAATCCCTTCCTTATTATGTAGATACTAACCATCTAGCTCCATGTGACCCTATTTTCTATCATGTCTCCCTTAAATATCCAAGTTGCATGTCAATAGTGCATGTTTGGTGATCTTCACCCCCTGTCACACACCCTCGTGGTGGCTCGCAGGGTATTACGTAGATGTAGATGTAGGAGTCTGCCACCTAATTTGAGAAGCACTGCAAAACGGTCATTTTGACATCATCATCGTCATTGAGGCGCCGACCACCCAAATGTATCTTCAAATGCAAAAACAGACGGTAGTTACTGGGCGCTAGATCGGGACTGTACGGATGGTGATCAAGTTGTTCCCAGCCAAATGATCCGATGAGATCTTGAGTTCGATTAGCCGTACGTGGACGGGCATAGTCATGGAGAAATACGATCTCCTTACTCATCATGCCATGCCTTTTTTTTGGATTCTCTGGAAGCTCTAACCCATTTCTGTACCATTCCATTGCTCATAATGTTTTTTTAATGAACTTCACTGATGTGACGATGAATTTTAGCCGCTTTCACGCCTTTAGCACAAAGAAAAAGAATCACAGTGCGCATTTCACAGTCGGTGGGATTCTCAATCGGCGGAGGCATTTGAAATACAAACGTAAACACGGTTGATTGTTTCCGTAATGACATCTGTAGCTGTCTAACAATTGTATGTAAACAGTGCGCATGCTCCAAATGTTGACCGCACCACTTCAGTGGCCGAATTTCAAAACGGTTGTTACTTAAAAAACACGCCTCGTACATTTACATCTACATATATTCCTGCTGCCATATGAAAGGTGCTTGGAAGGAGGAGATTCATCACCAATATGTAATATAGTGTAAAAATTAACTTTCTTCAGAATCCAACGGATGAAGAAAGTTACCTCAAATATTTGTCATACAAAAGAAAAATGTTTCCAAGATATCATGAACAACAAGATAAACAAAGAAACTATACATTGCAGAGACATTCCCGCAAGATATTAATTGCATTTTTATTCCTTATGAGTGCATGTTAATTTAAATTTAGCTGGGATTTATAAATTACATCTACATTTTACCCTGCAAGCCACCTTTAGGGTGTTCAGCACGGAGTGAGTTATCACCAATACGCAATTTATTGTAAAAGTACCTTTCATAAAATGCATTAAACTATGGGTATGCTATAAACAGGTGGTTACAGAAGTTATTGAATTAATGTATGATTAGATGACCCGAGCGAATATTTCGCACAGTATGCAGCTTCTTCCTGTTTCTTCCTTCTTTCTTCCTGTTCTTCTACCTGTCGAATATTTCGCACAGTGTGCAGCTTCTTCCTGTTTTTTCCTGTTCTTTTACCTGTTTCTTCCCATGGACAATTATATGTTATTTATGTTTGTGTTAGAGATACATAACGTAAACGTAAACAGTAAATGGTCACACGTGATTGCATTTAGAATATAAGCGTAACCATTGCCGACATATTAGTTGATTATATTGTCAGCAGATGGCGTTTTATCATTTTTTTAACAAAAACTTTAATTTTAAACAATTTGTCTATTTTTCATCAATAATGGGTAACATAAGCTTTAAAACGATGTTTGAATCATTAATTTTGATGAATAATTATGGCAGTTATGGCGTTGCGACAAAAAAACACCTTTGAGAAATAATATATACGGATGTGTGGAGTCGATATACCTTGAGTGAGTAATCGACATGGAAAAATCGAAACTTTTAAGGTAAATAGTGAAATTTGAGATTGAGATTGTATTTTTCGTCAGAAGCCGGTGATTCAACGTTTAAAATGATACCTCATTTATCTCTTTAGGTGCAGTATTAATGGAGCATATACGGAATGACAGAAAAAGACCTTTCTGTAATAATATATACGATATTAGTTCATCAACGTGATATAAGAGTCATTCTGGTATCATGAAAAATATGGTGTTAACACTACGCGGTAGATTAATATACAAGCATTAGGAGGTACATGTTTTAATCATCTACTCTACCTCTCAGCTAGCCTAATTCAAAGTGTTAAGGCTTCCATTATGGTCCCTCATTGATCGAGGAAAAGCAACATTCAAAACCGGTCCTTTCTGCCGTCTATTTCTCTAATCTTATTATCATGATCTGACTGCCCGTAGTATATTGGAGTTTGTAAGGTATTAATACGTTTGTAGGAGAATAAATAGCTTTACAGAAGTAGTGATGGTCAGTACGTATGCATTAAAATGCAAAATAAATATGAAAAAAAAACTAAATCATGCCCTCACCGCACAGCGTATGCCCGTAGTATGTTGGAGTTCGTACGGTATTAATCATTTCGTCGGAAAATGAATAGGTTTTGTAGAAGTAGTGTTGGTCAGTGCGTATTCATTAAAATTCATAAAAACATGAAAAAAACTAAAAAACTAAATGATTTAGTTTTTAAATTTGTTGACGGCATGTTACCGATTGGCATTATCTGCCGGAGCAACCTAAATGAAAGACTGCGGTGTTCTCCAATTGCACAAAAGGTTTATTTCCGTACACACAGACACACAAATTATTTTCACTATTATCGAAGTTATTACCCACTCGTGCGAGGTGAGGACGAACCTCACATGCCGCTGGCACACCGACTACTGCGATACAATGCGAGTCCGCTCTGAGCGGCCGGGCTACACATCGCCCTCTAGTAGGGAAACGAAATACAAAAACAAATGAATGGCGGGGGCGCAACTTCAAAAGGCATTTTGAATTCAACATACCGCCCGCCTCGGAGTGCCAGCACTACGAAATAAACAACTTTCAATGCAAATAAAAATATAGTACCTAGATAGCATTCAATACAAAATACAAACTTGAAAGCACACAGTAATAACAACAAAAAAATCACATCTGACATAAACAAAAAACACTGCTGTTGAGTGCCGCCCGCCATGAGCGACTCCTAGTAATCGACTCCCTCCTTCACAGCGGCATAGGTGGATGTGACCCTATCATCCACTGGTAGCGGGATGATCTTCACCAAGGGCCTCAGAAGTTGAGAATCAGCCGTTTTAACAGTGGCGACCCTGGGTAGGCCATCCTTGCCAAGGTGAAGATGCGTAGCCCTCCCCAGTGGCCACTTGGTTGGAGGAAGTAGATCATCTTTCAACAACACCAGGTCATCCACCTTAATGGAGTGGTTCGGCTTCAACCACTTCCTTCGCTGCTGCATATGATGCAATACCTCTTTAATCCACCTGTGCCAGAAATGATTGCGCATTAGAGAAATCAATTTCCAACGAGAACAGCATGTTTGAGACAGATCAATGTCTAGATATGGCTCAGGAGGAGCAATCAATGAAGAACCTATTAAAAAATGACCGGGCGTTAAAGCGACCAGATCATTGGCATTGCTACTAATAGGACAGAGTGGTCTCGAATTGAGACATGCTTCTATTTGGGCACTCAGAGTGGCGAGTTCTTCAAAAGTTAATGTTGTGTTCCCTATAATACGCTTAAAATGAAACTTGAAACTTTTTACGCTCGCTTCCCATAACCCACCAAAGTGAGGAGCTCTTGGTGGGATGAATACCCATTTTGTACCATCTTTTGCGACTTCGTTTGCGAATTCAGTGCAAAGTGTAGAGGTGGCATCAAACAAGCGTTGCAATTCTGCATCTGCTCCATGAAATTGCGTTCCATTGTCGCTGTAAATAACACTGCAATGTCCCCGTCGAGCTGCAAAACGACGATAAGCCGCTAAGAAAGAAGCAGTTGTACAGTCCGATACGACCTCTATGTGCACAGCTTTAATAACCATGCAAATGAATATAGCTATGTATCCCTTATAACTCTTACTACCGCGACCCTTTGACATGCGTAAGGCGATCGGGCCAAGGTAGTCTACCCCCGTATGGCTGAAGGGTCTCACCTGGTTTACTCGGAAGTAGGGAAGGGGTGCCATTTGCTGCTGGGACGGTTTCGAGGAAAATCTCGCACACCGGACACATTGACGTGACACTTGATACGCTATTTGCTTTCCTCTAACTATCCAGTACTGACGATATAAATGGCTCAGCATGAGTTGAGGACCCCCATGAAGCGTCATCAAGTGAGATTCTTCTACTAAAAGGCGAGATACGAAAGAGTCCTTTGGAAGTATGAGGGGATGTTTTTCACATTCGTTCAGGAACTGAGAATTTTGCAAACGTCCCCCAACTCGTAGTAGCCCTTTCTCATCGATGAATGGCAAAAGGTAACGAAGTGGACTTCTTCTTGGAAGCTCTTGATCTCGGCGAAGGCAAGAAATTTCTTTCCCAAAACTAGCGGACTGGACTAACCGGAAGAGAGCAATTTTCCCAGCTGCACGCTCTGCCTCCGTTAATGGTCCATACATCCTTAGTTCCTGTACGGAGGTGGCATTGTACCTCCATCTGAGACAGTATGAAATAATATTAATTATCCTTTTGATAGAAGAAAACCTTTTAAAGTGTGATAAGAATGGTTCATCTTGGACAGTAACCGTGGTGAATGACGGAGAGCGTTCCTCTTCATTGGTGCAGAATTCATCGTATGGCAGGTCTGCTAATACGTGCTCTTTAACTAACCAACTCGGACCTTTCCACCAAAGATTAGAGTCTTTCAGCTGCACAACAGTATAACCACGAGTTGCGCAATCCGCGGCATTGTCAGACGAGCTAACATGGTGCCAAGTAGCATTGGGCAGTGTAGTGATGATTTCGCTGACGCGGTTTGCTACGAACGACTTCCATCGGGAAGGATGTCCTCGAAGCCAGGCAAGAGTAACTTTAGAGTCTGTCCAACAATGAATAGCAGCCGGACTCGACGGCAGGTGGCTGGTCAATAGGAAGTGAATAGTTCTTGTCAGAAGAAGAGCTCCACATAATTCTAACTTAGGAAGAGTCTGAGTCTTGATCGGTGCTAACTTTGTCTTGGCCAGGATCAGGGACGATGTGTTGCAGCCGTCATCTGAAAAGACTACAATATAGACAGCGGCAGCGTAAGCTCTTTCAGAAGAATCTGCAAAACCATGTAGTTCCCATTTTGATCCTTGTACAGTGTTGAACCAACGTGGTATCTTTATCTCCGATAACAGTGGCAGTTGGTGTCGGAGATCATTCCAGTGAGCCAACATGGAGCCATGTATAGGAGAATCCCACTCAAATCCTCGGATCCAAATATTTTGCATAAATATCTTGAAGTGAATTAGAAAAGGCGCAAGCCAGCCCAATGGATCAAAAAGTCGAGAAATCTCGGAGAGAACCAAACGTTTTGTTGTGACTGAGGAAGATTTAGGTAGAATTACTTGAAAAAAGAAGTAGTCTTGACCAGGAATCCAATTCAGGCCAAGCGTGGACACAGCATCGTCCAGATTAATCGGCATCTTTTCTCCTTCCATTGTGGTCAATCCTTCCAGCAGTTCCATCTGGTTGGCCGCCCATTTGTCTAGAGAAATACCAGCGCTTTTTAGCATGTTAATGAGCTCATTCCTCGTGAATAGAGCGTCAGAATGATTATCCGCTCCAGAGAAAATATCATCCACGTACGTTTGCAGTTTGATTGCTGTCACTGCACGAGGATACTGGTGTCCTTCATCGTCCGCTAGTTGATGCAATGTACGAATGGCTAAATACGGAGCAGAAGTCGTAACATACGTGACAGTCTTCAAGCGAAAATCCTGGATTGGTTGGTCTGTTGAAGACCGCCATACTATTCGCTGCCAGTCCGTGTCTTGGGGATGCATCCATATCTGTCGGTACATTTTTACAATATCTGCGACAAAGACCACCCGTAGATAACACCAGCGAATAATGATTGCCGTTAAATCCGATTGAAGCTTTGGACCAGGGAACAAGCAATCGTTTAGTGACAGACTGTTGCTGCACTTTTGAGATGCGTTAAAAACTACACGAATTTTCTTCGGACTGCTTGACTTAAAAACTCCATGATGCGGCAAGTAATAGGTAGATTTGCACTGCAACTCATCTGGTGGCACTGGTTCCATGTGGTTCAGTGTTAAATATTCGTCCATAAATCCTTTATATTTGTTGCCAAAAAAGGGACTTGAAAGGAACTTCCTCTCGTTCCGCAGGAGGCAGGATACAGCGATGCTACGTGCATCAGGAAAGGATGAAAAACGCGAAAAAGGCAGCCTTACTTCATAACGGCCATCATCAGAACGAAAAAGAGTTTTCCTGTAATATTCTTCGCAGGCATCCTCTTCTTCAGATGAATGTGTTGTATCCGGCAATTCCTCCACTTTCCAGAAACGACTAATGGCCTCGATCAATGGAGAATCAATGTGTGTATGAGAGCTGACCACTTCAGGAGCATTAGAGAAAGCATTAGTCGGTCCAATGAGAACCCAACCTAGTGCTGTATTTTGAGCAACCGGTGTATTGGTTGGCCCCTGATGAAGTCCAGGTCTCAATACTGCTGCATGAACATCAGCACCTAAAAGACAATCTATTTGGGCTGGAGTACCAAATTGAGGGTCTGCGAGTGGCAAATTGTATACATGATCCCAGGTTTGTTTGAGTACCTTGTTAGTGGGAAGGAACTTTGTAATATTCTTCAGCACGAGAGCAGAAAAGTTAAGGAAAAAATGTTTATCAATCGTGGATTTCAAAGTGAGGTTAACACTGCCATTAGGCTCCACTACTGGACCCATCCCAACACCCTGCACAGATACAGTCGCTCGAGTGCGGGGTAGCCTAAGTAATTGAGCTACACTCTCACTCACAAATGACGCTTCAGAGGCAGGATCCAGCAATGCTCGTACTGTAATGGCTGCTCCGGATGATCCTACCAAGACTACCCGAGCAGTAGCCATTAATATAGTCTTTCCAACCGATGACGTGTTGACTGACACTGAAGTTGAACTGCTTGGGGCTTGTGATGCGTCAGCACATAACTGTCGAGGGGCTTGACTCTTTGGAGAAGTCTGAGGGACGGGCATATCCTTATGTAACGTCGTATGGTGTTTTTCTCTGCAAATCAGACAGGATCCTGAAGAAGGACAACTTGATGTAAAGTGTCCCTTCCGTAGACAATTTCCACAAAGTTTAGTCTTTTGGATAAATTCGATGCGTTGGCTAATAGGCATATTATGGAATTTGGGACAATGTCCCACAAAGTGACCATTTTTGCAAAGGTCACAAGGTCTTTTAGTGACAGGGGTTTGGGACAAATTTGCATTAATTACCCTTTGGCTTTTAAACTGACGTGAACTCCGACTAACAGTTTCTGAAATGTTCTCCGATCTGCTCGCATCAAGCGATCGAGCGCGATTTTCTAGAAAGTCAATCAGCTGCTTGAAAGACGGGAAGCCAGAAGACGCTTCTTGCGATATCTCCCAGTCTTCTCTGGTCACCGGGTCTAATTTGCGTCCTATTAGATGAACAAACCACAGGTCCCAGCTCTCGACAGGGCAATTTAGATCTCGCAATCCCTGGATGGCCTCCTCTGCGACATCCAATAAGCGATTAATATCTGAAACTGACTTTCGTTGGGATGCCTTTACAGATATTAATGCCTCCAGATGAGCTGACAGACGAACGCGAGGGTTGTCGTACCGGCGACATAATTTCTCCCATGCTACGTCTAAGTTACTCCCAATAATCTTCATCCCCTTTAATCGGTTAGCAGCAGCACCTTCTAAACTACTTATTAGATGTTGAAGTTTTACTACAGAGGACAAGGAAGGATTGTGCTTGCTAAGTGAACAAAACAATTCCTTAAAGGACTCCCATTCCTGCTGTTTCCCGTAAAATTTAGGTATAGTTAGCTTAGGAGTGGAACACAGTGGTGCTAGAGCATGGACAATGGTTCCCTCTGGTACATTACCAGGGAGGGAGGTTCCCTCGGAAAGAACACTAGTTAGTCTTAGTATTTCTTCCATAATATCACTTTTAGTCAAAATATAAGCTTGTTCCACGTTTAAATACCAATTTTCAGAAAAATAAACGTTAGAAGACATTTGTTCCTCATAAGTTGAGAGCTCAATATGGCGTTTAGAAAAGTTAAGCCAATAGCTGCCCAATAACTCAAGCCTTGCTTGCCAAACAGTCAAGTTCAATTTTTTAACACCAAGCCTTTTAGAATTTTCCATAAAATTTAAAATTAATTTACCCTCCGCAAGTTGCTTATCTATTAGTTCGGCCATGACGGCGACAAATAATTGGCAAAATAAGTAGTGATTATGCTTATCTAAATGATACAGAGCCGAACCAATGGACCGATGAGGCAACCTCAGTACGGGTACTCGGCATACAGGAACGACTCGTTGACTCGTTCAACAGGATAGATGATCCGAAGAGATGACCACGGCACGGCGACTCTCTAGGCAGGCAGGAACGACTCGTTGACTCGTTCAACAGGATAGATGACCCGAAGAGATGACCACGGCACGGCGACTCTCTAGGCAGGCAGGAACGACTCGTTGACTCGTTCAACAGGAAAGATGATCCGAAGAGATGACCACGGCACGGCGACTCTCTTGGCAGGCAGGAACGACTCGTTGACTCGTTCAACAGGAAAGATGATCCGAAGAGATGACCACGGCACGGCGACTCTCTCGGCAGGCAGGAACGACTCGTTGACTCGTTCAACAGGAAAGATGATCCGAAGAGATGACCACGGCACGGCGACTCTCTCGGCAGGCAGGAACGACTCGTTGACTCGTTCAACAGGAAAGATGAGCCAAAGAGATGGCCACTGCACGGAGACTCTCTAGGCAGGCAGGAACGACTCGTTGACTCGTTCAACAGGAAAGATGACCCGAAGAGATGGCCATGGCACGGCGACTCTCTAGGCGGGCAGGAACGACTCGTTGACTCGTTCAACAGGATAGATGAGCCGAAGAGACTCTCTCGGCAGGCAGGAACGACTCGTGTCGTATAGAGTGTGGGGCAATTTGACGAAGGGGACGACGAATAGCATGCTCGTCGAATAATTAAAGCACGATTAATCACAGCACAATTAATCAAGGCACGGAAAGAGTAGAAATCAAGAATCAGAAAGCTGGAACGATCTTACCGCAATCGGAGATGGAAACCACGCTCTGCTACCAAAAAATGTTGACGGCATGTTACCGATTGGCATTATCTGCCGGAGCAACCTAAATGAAAGACTGCGGTGTTCTCCAATTGCACAAAAGGTTTATTTCCGTACACACAGACACACAAATTATTTTCACTATTATCGAAGTTATTACCCACTCGTGCGAGGTGAGGACGAACCTCACATGCCGCTGGCACACCGACTACTGCGATACAATGCGAGTCCGCTCTGAGCGGCCGGGCTACACATCGCCCTCTAGTAGGGAAACGAAATACAAAAACAAATGAATGGCGGGGGCGCAACTTCAAAAGGCATTTTGAATTCAACAAAATTGTTAAGAAAACATGGGAGCGTTTAAAAAAATGCATTTACCCCATTTATGCCTGATTTTATTGGATGCGTTTCCTGAATAGGAGGGAATCGGTGGAGGAAATCAACACCAGAAGATCTTTCAGGGTAAAGCCACTCACTACCTCACAGTCCCGATCGCGGTGGCTTCCTTGCTTTGTAATCCGGGACTCAGGACTAAGACCTTGGGATTCCTAACCCAGTGATGCCCATTTTGCTGGCCACGTATGATTACCCATTCATAATGTATTCCTGTGGTGTGGCTCAGAGCAAGAGAAGACAGTGGTCAGTAGACTTTGTCTCTGGCGTTGAATTAGATTTAGGAAAACTGAAAGTTTGTCTCGGCCGTTGTGCTTACTGTGAGACTATGTGTAGGAAATATTAGCACACACCTCACACTTTTTGAGTATTCTACATTCATTTGCTAAATTTCTTGCGTTAATCAGACGAAGAGTTGAGTAAACTAAATAGACGATGCCAGTAAATATTATTAATTTAAAACGGAAAGGCTGCACCAACATGACCAAGCAAGTGTTTTGGACCCACGATGGATAGAGGTATTTTCCCCCAATTAAATTCTTGACTCAAAACTCGACTTCACACCAAAAGCACTAGCACTTAAGGTGATAGGTGCGTGAATCGTGAGTCTTAGAGTGCAAATTTTAACAAATTTTCTAATAATTAGTAAAATATCTTGAAATATACTTAAGTATATCAGTTTGTATGCAGAAAATAACTAAATATAAATGGGAAACAATGCCTTGTAACTTTCTACAAAGTTCATACGACATTGATATTATGTGTTGGTAGGTATATTTTACTTCTATATCCTATAAATTACAAGAACTGGTGAGACGATATTTTCGACTCACGAGTAGAATCGGTGCAAAATTTTACGCCAAGTTATCGGAAATTAAGAAACTGACATTGAGCTTAGTGGTGGTTTAATCATCGCCCACGGACCAATGAAGTAACCCGAGGCATTTCAACTCCCTCCCTCGGTCACCCAGCATCCCATGAGCACCACTGCATTGACTCCGGTGTGGGCTGTGGGGATCCCCCAAATCGTTGGATTGCCGAGCCCTTGGTCCGTCGGAGTGGGCGACCTTGGGGTAGGAAAAGAGATGGGGTTGGGCTCTAAACATTCAGAACGAAAGTGAGAGGATTGAACCTTTTTCTGCCCTTAATCATCCCGGCTCACTCCCACCCCCGCATCTTCTACGTCCAAGCACCCTTGGCGTTTCGGGATTTATCACTCTTGGGGGATGCCTCCAGGGAACAGAAATAAATCGTCATCCGTAAGGTCCTCGAAGCACAAACTCACATTCATACGCACCCACCGGCGTCTGCATCAAGAACCCGAAAATCGAGAGAAAGGGTTGGTCTAAGGTGCGGTTGATGAGGGCGCATCCACTCTTAAATCATTCGCAGAGAAAGGCATTGGGGCCGAGATAACGACGTATTATAAGTTGGCCTAGAGTACATGTGACAGTTTGACACGCTGGTATGTCATCTGTTACTATCTACTGCGTCAGCGTATCTTAATGTTTTTCGACGAACATATTCCTTATAGAGGTTTCATCTAGAATGTGCTTGTCAAAATAAATGTTGAGATCCACTTTGCTTTCAACAATGAAAGTTCTTTGTTATTTGAAAAAAATATCGGATATTGTATGATAATAAACATTTTATCTGAGAAAACATTTTTCGGGCATATTATATTATTATTATTATTACCTAAACGCCTTATTTATCGTTATACAGCATTTTTATTTGTTTTTAAATGATTTAATTATATAAAAAACTGAGTTATTATTGACCTATCTTTCAAAAACATTCAAACCCCTCCAAGTATCAGCCTCTTCGATCAGTTCATTTGAACTTTACAATTATATCAGATTAAGTAATAGTGCATTCACCTTAATATTCCATTTTCGTATTTTACATCATGCGTTAAATATAGCAAACACAATTGGCACTTTTTCTAAGACATTCACTTCAATAGGCATCATATCTCAATGTAACCTTGGAGTTAAAAACTTCCACATGAACAAGATGTCTTAATGCTAATTGTGTTTGATTCAGCATGGATTCCTTCCAATATATCGAAACAAAGCATGTTGAAATAAGAGGGCGCTACTTGAAATTATATTTCTAATAAATTGGCGTGGAATACCAACGAGGAACACCTCTTATGAGCATTAAGAATATGAAGTTTATCCACCATACGATGTAACCACCTATATTCATGTTTTCTTTTGTTGTGTTCCTTACCGAACGACATGTTTAAAATTTATATTTTACGTTAATAAATTCTAATACATAAATTTTATTACCAATAAGTGCATTTTAATGTAAATCTACCTTTGATTAGTTAACTAAGTTAGTGTATAGAACGCTGTAGTCCTTTAACATCATACAATATCATAGTTACAGCTTTGAAAAAAAATATCTTAAAGGGTGGTTACTATAATTTTTTACGATTATTCATACATTTACATTTTTTATACAATTACGAAAAAAAGGAAGTTAACAACATTGACCTCTAAGACTCTGATGTGTTCATTGCTCGTGCAAACTTCAATATACTGTATTCCCCATGATCTTGGCAAAAATCGTACAAATTTATTTACCCACAAAATAGAGAGCGGAAGGACGCATCGTAGGATTTGATAAATAATACAGTCATAATCCATACTGTTCAGTCGTATTAAATTGAAAAATGAAGCTTAAAGACTGGAAAAATGACAACAAAAATAAGATAGCTATTCTTCTTTCATAGGTCTCGCGGCTTTTTCACTTCATATTTTGGTGAAGACATTGAGTAAGTAGCGAAAACTCACACACAAAAATATTAATGAGAAATTGACAATAATTCTGTAATTTTCAAGAAAGACGAGACATTTTTCTACATGCTATTATCTTGAACTTATTTCAACAAACAAAAAAACGATTTACCTGAAAAATATACCTATCATCTAACTTTCCAAATCCCTGATCAAGTAAATGAAGCGCAAATCATTTCACTGCCTCGTGTACTTCCATCTATTAGAATGGCATAGGCTGTTTAGAACACTAGAAAGGCTGACTAGAAAAGACGTGAAGCCTTTGAAACCTGGCGCTGGAGTAGGTTTCTTAAGATAAAATGAACGGACAAAATAAACAAAAATGCTGAGGTTTATAGAAGAGTAGCAGAGGAAAGGATCATATGAAGTACCATACAGATAAGATGAACAAGATGGATTGGACACACCCTGAGACAATATGGGTTTGTGAAGAACATAATAAAGGCAAAAGGGATTAGAAGAAGACGACACTATATCTTCTTCTTCTATCTATCCCATGAATTTTCTCTCTAATATATCATTTACTTTCTTAAGACTCCAATGGGGATGAAAAATAGCGTTTCCCCCGGCAACGACCAAATACCGATTGCTATTGTGAAAACCTGTGCAAAAGAATTGAGTTTTCCTTTGTTATTATTATTTTATAAAATCTTAAAGCATCATACTTTTCCTCCAATGTGGAATAATTCATGTGCAAATTTCCACAGAGAAAAAATCCGCCTAGACCGGGATTCGAACCCGGATCCCTCAATTTCCGGCCGAGTGCTTTAGCCAGTTAAGCTACCGAGGCGTCAGCTTCCCCTGTGGATTTTTTTCCTCTGTGGAAATTCGCACATGTGTGCATTGCGGGTGACTCCGTAAAAGTGGAACTCCGTGGCTTGTCCCGGATAGCTTGAAATTTGGAATAATTCAATTATTGTGCCAGTCTTTAAGACTGGAGACAAATGTAAGTAATTATAGGCCGATATCCATTTTACCGACATTTTAGAAGGTTTTCGAGACGATTCTCAATGACAAAGTTCTGTCAAACTGTAAGGGAAACTTCTCTGAATCACAACATGATTTTCGGCCTTGCCTATCGACTTCTACCAACTTAGCTGTACATGTTAACTCAGTGGCCCTCTTAATTGGAATGGGTTGTCAGATGGATTCAGTATACATTGATTTTTCTAAAGCCTTCGACATGGTTGACCATGGTTATGTTTTATGTAAACTTAAGTGTTTTGGAACTGGTGGTAACTTGCTTAAACTTTTCCAGTCCTACTTAAGTAACAGGTCCCAAACTGTGGCTGTTGAAAGATGCCTGTCTTCACCTGTAAAAGTTACATCTGGTGTCCCTCAGGGGTCAATTTTAGGGCCCCTTCTTTTTAAAAATTTATTAATGACTTGCCTGGCTGTTTGGAATCGGAATGTCTTTTATATGCTGATGACTGTAAGATATCAACCAGGGTCACATCTCTTAACGGGTGTGTTGTTTAACAAAATGACTTGGATACATTTTTTAACTGGTATGTTGAATGGAATTTATATCCTAATTTAACTAAATGTAAAATTATCACCTTATCTTTGAGGAAGAACTTTATTCGTTATGACTATCACTTAAATGGTGTTCCTCTTGATTGTGTTACCTCAATTACTGACTTAGGAATCATTTTAGATAGCAAACTTTCATTTAAACCGCATGTTCAGTCAATATGCTCAAAAGCTTATCGCCTTATGGGATTTTTAAAACGAACTTGCTTTCCCAATTTTTCTACTAGAACTGTTGTGCGAGCATACTGTATGATCATCCGACCTGTTTTAGAACGCGATAGTATGATCTGGAATCCACACCATGTCACGTTAGAGAGGACACTTGAAAAAATACAGATGCGATTCGTGAAATGGCTGAGTTCTCTGGATAATGGTCCTGTCTATACAGCATCTGAATACCCAAATTTATGTAAATTTTTTACGCTCACTCCAGTTGTAGTCAGAAGGAGGGTTTCAGATGCAATCTTTCTGCGTAAAATTATGATGGGTGATGTGGATTCCAGCCATCTACTTGGCTTAATCAACCTGAATGCGCTTCCAAGGAGGACTAAGCACACTCAATTCTTCTGATGCCACTTTAGTCGGGTGGATGTCTGTAAATATGAACCGCTTACTAGGATGATGCACACGGATAATTAATTTTTCAATAAAGATTCTGATTTTATTTCTGACCCTGTAGTGTCCCTAAAACACAAATTGTTCGACTCTAAACAGTTGTTTTCTTTTTTTCCTGATTGACTCATGTACGTATTAATTTATTTTATTGTATTTTTATTATAACACATGTAATTGGGGTTACCTGTATGTTTTGAATACATTATTACAACTATTATAGAAGCAACTGCAGCTTAGAAAAATAAACTAGATTTCGTGTCAGGCAAGATGCACAGTCAGAAGCACATGAAATACGAGTCAATTTTTGAGGAATATGAAAAGCCTTAGGTTGGAGTACCCTCCGTCTTAATACAGAAAGAACTCTTTCTCATTTACAAACAAATACGTCGGACGGTCCAAGATTCCGATCAATAAAGTGCTACGCTCCACAGTAATGTTTTCACGTACTGTTTCCTGGTTTATAGACCTATCTTCTTTGAACAGAGCAGTTATCTGTTTTCCATGAACGCCTACTTAGATTGGGATATACTCCGTTTTATATCCGTTGTGCTTCTTCTGTCCCACCTGATGGTACTTCCGAGATAAGTGAAGGGTATAATTTCACTCCTCTCAGGGTGACTTCTTATTAGGGAGTCAAAAAAATGTATGGCATTACTCTTTTTGTGAACTGTCATACGATTTGGAAGAGTAATTGTACAGGATAGGTAAATTATACAGGTTTATTTCTCCTCAACAATGTAGCGAATATAAGCGCGTCAGTATTACTTGCTGAGAGGTGCCTGGAAGATCGTCCTGGAGCACGGGGAGTTAGCGGGAACAAGGTAGATGGAACGGGAGGTGTTAGCAGTGTGGGGAAGAGGGTTGAGGGAGGGCGGGTGGGTTGAAGGGGAGGAGACAGAGGCGCGTGGCTAGTCGGGGTGGTTGGACATAAATCAAGCCCCAAAGTGAAGTTACGAGGAGGTGGATGCGAGGGGGATGAGAGGGCAAGGCAACGAAGAGTCGGGCCATCCTTTCTCCTCTGGGCGTCCCACTTGATAAACATATTGCAGGTGAAACGAGAATAAAGTGGACGGAATTACAAAGCGGTATCCAGACACAAACTCACACACATGGAAACACACTCATATATACACATACATACACACAAACACACCCGCCGCCTGTATATTCAGTCCCTCGACGCCAACACTACATCAAGAGGAAAGAATACGTCTCTACACATCGCTTGATTAACAAGGGAGCGCGTGCAGTTGAGGGGGTTGAGAATACCTTCGCTTCAGACACGGAAAAAGGAATCTTGGAAGTCGCACAGCCTTTTTGATGAAGGAAGAATCGACGAATTTAAGCTTCGTACCTCGTCTATAAATGATGCAGCGTATACTTTTGCTCAGAATAGAGGAGTAAGAGCGACATTTTTCTGCAGCCAGCATTGAGGCCATATTTCAGTACTTTAAAATTGACTCAGCTATAGGAAGCATAGAATAAAACATTAATAGAAATGACGCAAACGCTGAGTATGAGGAGACTAGATTACCAACTCAAAATTAGGAAAAATATGAATTTATGAGCTAAATCTTATTTATTTTAACGTTTAATGATGGTGATATCTCCTAACTAAAAGAATTTACCAAATAAATACAGTACTACTCTGAGTTACACAGGAAATAATTTTGGAAACGACAAATAACGTACGAAATATACACAGTTACATTTCTACGGTGATGTGTACGTCGGGATTTAATAATTTTGGATAAACCAATGAACCTGGAATGCATAGCTGTTTATAATGATAAACGGCTTCTTTATTTGCCAAAGGTGCAGGAAAGTAGTATGATAATTGGCTGATATTTATACAGAATTATGGAATAAAGATGGCCATTTCGTCATGAGACAGACTCTGATAAATTTTATTTCAATGGGCATATCGCTCTAGTAACATTTACGGAGACCTTTTTATCCAAGTTACATTTCAGGCAAATTATTCTTCGGAGTTCGAATTAATGCCTTTAAAATAACCCGTTGAATTATCTCCGTAGTTACACTTCGTTGGTATTACAGTAATCATTCAAATGCTTTAAAAAGGATGATGAATAATCAAAATTTTGGTAATTCTTTTTGGTCTATGCAAAATACCATGATCTAAGCAGTAACGAGAATACTTAAAGTAAAAATAGTTAAAGTAAAGAAGTAAGAAAAAATTAGTCCAAAAAATGTCAACAAAGATCAATTACATCAAAGAGGCCTATATCAGTAAAATTCATGATTAGTGGGACAAAGGCTACTTTATCTTGTTTCTGTGCTTTCTCTACCAGCAATATCCAAGAATAGATGTTTGCGACCAAATTATCTATTGCTCCCCAGTAAATCAAGGTGTATATGAGTGAACGAACATCATGTACCTACGTTCACTGCTTTATGTCATGCATTCATGGCACCTCCTTTTCTCCAAATTCCCTACTTTCTTCGATTTTGTCTTTCGCTATCGACGGCAAAAATTGATATTTTTTCCTTCACAATATAAGTCCTCGATATGCCTTTTACACACTCTCAATTAAGTTGAATAGCTCAAGCGCTTTGCCAAAACTCAAATACACATACATTCTCGCCGTCCACAGAACCGTGGTGAATATAAGTATTGAAAGCTTCAAAGTAGTTAGCACAATTGCCCAACCTTCGACTCCATGAAGAACTAAACCGTGCAAAATATTTTACGAACCTTTTTCATAGATCCAACTCAAAATCTGAATACTTAAGCATTCTTATAATTTTTTTGAATGCCTTTTGAACAAAAAAAAAAAGAGTGACATTTTCCTCCGCTGTCCATTATTTGCTAAGTAATGTGCCTGGATATTAAATTATTAAGTAACCTCTTGAAAATGACGCTATTGCGTTGAAACCGGTTAAGAATAATAAACCATGAGGAATAGTACAAAGTTATTTCATTCCAAACCATGGAATAATTTCACAAAGTGTGCCCGTCGACGATTAATTTAAGTTTTTAATTGGATATTAAAATTTGCTGACTCTTTCTGTGAAAATCGCGACCTTAAAATTATGCCACCTTTTTCATCACGGATGTTAAACATAAAAGTTAATTAGGTTATGCTCCTCATTAAGAAAGTTATATGAAATCAGAACAAGTATTACCAAAAAGAGGTAGGAAAACTAAAAATAGTCCATGCCTACTAAAGGTCTATTTTCTGAAACTAAATCTAAGCATCGTAACTTAAACTCGGAAATTTTTCGGGCTGAATTCTGATGATTTGCTTGCTGATCAATGCTTTGAACCTTGAATGGATCTTATTACGATGAAGAAGCCACAGATAAGATAATTTACATCAATCATCAAAATTAACAACAATGTTATTATTAATGTACATGCAAAAAAGGCATAACTAAAAGCTAAGACAGCTTAGAGAAAGACATACTATCAGAGGTAGTACTTCTTGAAATGTGAAAGAGAAGAAGATGACTATTATAATTACTGCTATATATTTTCACTAACGCATAATATATATTTTTATACGCATATTTCATTTTTAATTTTATAAAAATTTCGAATGTTTCGCAAAGATATGACGAAGTTTGGACGCTTTCGAGTAATCGTGTGTTTCTAACTGAGTTACAAAGATTCATAATGAGCTCAGAACTGGCAAAAACCTTTTTAGTTGAGAACTGTTTTCATCAAAATGGAATATTTTCTGTGTCAAGTTATCAATTGAGAGACTGATTACAAGGAGAGGGAAGTGGAGAGCTGTCACATAACAGTCATTCAATTAATGACTGCTAATTATGATTTTATTACTTAATTATTGAGGGTAGTAGGTCAACCTTGCATATTTTAAAAACTCTCGGGTTTATTCAACTTTTGACTTTGACTTTTGAGCTTTGGTGACTCAAAAATAAAATAATAAAATAAGACGTATAAAACTCTTCGATTCATTTCAAGCAGGTCAAATAAGGAAGAACGCTCAATAACTAAATGTAAGTTTTATATCAAATACGTGAAACGACTTTGAACCTAAAGTGTAACATTAACAAAAGCTTATCACATTAGCCGCTAACTTTCAGGACGGATTTTGAAATTTATATATAAAGCTAACCACATTTTTACGTCGTTTTATTTTAAGTTAATGTTAACTGAGAGATAAATCTCTCCTTTGATTATTTGGCATGAGTGCCGCTGACGGTAAAGTCAGAATTAAAATCGATGAAATATCTATCCAGAATTGTAAAAGTTGGCCTACATCTATTACATTTATTTTTACGTCAGATAAGGGAGAATTATAATGGATACTCTTTGCTCTAAGATCTATTTCGTACATTTAGAATACAATTGTGGTGTTTGCCACTCAAAGCATCCTTCACTACTTTGAATAAGAAGAGAAGCTTTTAGCAAAAATATAGCCCAGTTTACTTTTCCAAGCCATTTGACGGAAGATCTTGTAACTCAAGAAAATGCACTTTATGAGTGCCTATTCCACTACCGCAAAAATAAAATTCAATTCTTTTTTTCAGGAAGTTTTATACAGTGTTTGCATTGCTGACATTCCAAATGTGTATTCAAACAGAAAACTCCTTAAGTGGTTCAGTTTGGAAAACTAAGTAAAAGCATTACCAAGGTGACACGTCATTTTCGCACCACCTTCTGTACAAGTGGTAAATAGCTGAAAATATGGAACGCTTTCAAGATATTGGTATCGGTAATTCCAACAGACAATAGTAATTCTTAATTTTGCGTGCCAATAAAATGGTTGCTTAATGGAATATATGGGAGTTTGGTTTATTCAGCCAGTACCTGAATTTGTAAAAAGTTTTATCTTTATACCTCAACCCCAAGGGTTGAAATTCGCCATGAAAAAATCATTTCACTTGCCCAGGAATTAAACCCAGATATTTCAATTTTTCGGTCAGGTGTGTTAGCCAGTTACACCATCAAGTCTTCCTGGCCTTTTTTATGACGAATCCTAACCCTTGGTGCATATACATCCGTGCGAGGGACTTCGTGCCTAGTCATTTGTCAATGCAATAGTTCGAAATGTATATCTCAAGTTAAGTAATTAAAATAAAATTATACGGAACGTTTGTAATATATTTAAAATTACTATCCACCAAGTTATTGATCTATTTGAATAAGGATTTAATTTAAAATTACTTTCAATTTTAAATAAAGCAGACAACTGGGGATTCGGGAATAGAAATTTGAGAACGCAGAAAAAAATGATCGTTGGTGATGAATCGTGGTCAATTAAACATCAAAAAAATAAGTTTGAGCTCTGAATTTTGACAACAATTCTCTTCTCCATGTGTAATGAATAACAGTAGAGGTTTTTAAAAGGATCCTCACTCCAAAACTTCCATTATATTTACAATGAACGAAGATTTTTAGATGAAATGCCAGACCGTGATGAATTAAACTGCTGTTCCGCGAAAGATTACTTAAAAAATTTTCAGACAACCTATATTCGGTCTCTGACTCGGGGACGCTAGCCTTATTGCGACCTTGTGTGCATTTTATCTCCTCCGTTGACCTTCATCTCTCCTCAGTCACCCTACACCTCCAAGCCTAACTCGGAATTGAATGCACGCATGTATGACGTTCACTCAGAACAATACAATGGACGTGGCGTCATTTTTCCATCCCAGGAGAATGAAGACGTCCCATAAAAAATACTCAACGACCTCGTCCAACCTTGTCCCAACCGTATAAAGCATCATTTGAGCCATAAAAAATGAAACAGTATAAGAAAAAATAAACAAAAATATTATCGACGGAGAACACCTATTCCCCCCAAAAAATAAATGAAGCCGCAACGCGAAATAACTTTTGAATCCTCATCTCGACTTGGCTTTTGAGTCCATTTCATCACAACGAGGGGGGAGAAAAAAGAAAACAAACACATTTCAATTATTTTTCTCCCATTTATTAAAAAAGAGACCATTATTTCCGTAAATTTCACATCCATGTAGCCGTAAAACTTGTAAAAAATTAAATACATTTTATATATTTACATAAATTTTTATTATAAATGCCGCACCATGGCAGGTTGGGTGACAAAGGGGGACAGAGCCTGAGGAGTTTAGTCGGTGCGAATGATGGAAAATGAGAGAGAGAATAGAGGTAACGGGGAGAAAGAGACAATTGACGAAGAGACGTGCGTGGAGGCCAGTGAGATGGCTAAAGAGGAGAGGAGAGGCAAGTGTGAGGGCTGGGAAACGGAATGCAAATGACTCTGGTGTTTGCGTCGAGCCAAATGCTCTCCCGTACAATTCCATCAGGAGGGCTCAAGAGCGACGACATTTCGCCCGTGAGAAAAAAAGACGGCGACTTCCCGCTGAGCAAAAGAGACATCAATCTTTGATGATGGCGGTATATACCGGTATTTGGTCAGAAATTAGATAACACGGCCAAGTTCCACCACTTTAACCACGCCTATATTCTCCGTACGTGATAAAATCTTAAAGAGTCAAGACTTTTAAAAATGTACAAATGCGCGTCTACATTCACCTTAGAAATCACCAACCTCCCTCACCACATTGCCAAGTTGCATTATTTTCATTTTTAATTCAATTTGACGGCTCCTAATGTAGTTTAAAAATAGGATTGAGAATGGAGCTGAAAAGACTACCACTAGGATTAAAAAACCGCCACTGGAAGCCATAATTAGGGCCACGCAGTGGGCCCAAATCGGAAGAGGCTGGCCAAAAATAAAATTTTCAACTTTTTTGAGATTTTTTCGACAGTTGGTTCATTGTTCCCCTTTACGTCTTCTTTAAGTTGTATCCCTAAGTGGCTTCATTCTGCTCCCTGTTAAGCGACAGCGATCAGTCAAAAGTCAGAGAAAAAGTCAGTCAGCTGCGACGGCGTTAAGTAGCTAATATAAATATCATTCGGCTAAAGCTTCGAGTGATGAGTTATGATTTAAAAGTATATTTTTCTGTGAAATGCATCCTCATCGTATAAGAAATTTTATTTTTATGGTTACATTTCCATTTTGTAGTACATTAACATTGGCCTTTAACTGTTTTTGTATTTTTTTTACATAAGGTACATATAAAGTGTGAAAAATGTTTCTCATCGACACTAATCGACGCAAAGATTGTTGCGCTGTGAGAAAGTGTCAAGATCGTAGATAAAGGATCAAAAAATAATCTTGCGGATATCTGCTCTTTGGCGACTTCTGGCCATTTATCTGTCGCGCGGCACGCTTCACCCGAGCGCGCGGTTCACATCGAGAGACAATCCCTCTTTAGAAGAGATCAAATTAATAAATCGCATTATCTACTTCATTCAAGGCATAACACAATGCTTTCTTTACATTTTGACACCATACATACTTATTCATTTGCTTCGTGAGTTTCCTCACGGAGCGACTGCTTACCTATTCCCAATGACGTTTTGATCTGAGGCAATATTAGAATATTGTTTATTTCAAACATTGGCAATAATATACTATTTCGTTGCTGTATAGCTTGAAAAAATAATAATTGCCTCCAAAATAAAGAAAAAAACTTGACACATTAGACGTTTTACTGAAAGAGCGTGGCGCACGCGTCAAACTACACAGGGGCTTATCACCGACGACATTCAGTGTACGGCGTACCGATGATAAGGGTTTATTCGAAGGACATTTGACGAGTGTTGTGGAGAGTGAGCACGTGACTCGTCTTCAACTGCATGATGAAACGAAAGTGGAAAATAAAAATTAGTTTGAGTTAACACATCTGAAGAAATATATTTCCGAGAATTTCATAGGGAAATTCAGAATGACTGGAACCGAGGAAGTCAAAAATATTGTAAAAATATATTTTCAGAAGAGTTAATTTCATCGCTAAAAAATAAATCGAGCCAAAGTTTTCTACGGTATACTGCCTTTCAAAGAAGACAAAGTATGTTGTTACAGTCAGAAGTATTACTCCCACTTGAAGAGCACAAGTCAACCACCTTCAATTTAGGTAAGTCCCCAGCTAATTTGAATAGTCGCAAATCTGGAATTAGACTACAGTCTAAACCGACTTTATCAGATATAAAAATATTCAACCGCTCTATTTGCATCCCCAGACGAGTCATCTCGTGATCAACCATCAAATGGTGTAGATGTGATAATTATTGAAGCCTTTCGATCCCTATTTGAGGTCCTTCTTAAATTTCTGGATGGGATTTATGTCAAAAGGACTTGTAATAGAAGAGGTGTGATCCGGAAAATCCTCACATAAAGTTGGTGACTAGTGCACCTTATGACCTGCAGAGGATGTTGATGGTTGATTGGGCTCTATTTCTTTAACAGCTTCTGGTTCGTTGATATCACATTGGACATTCTGTGGGATGATCTGGTTTCCTTGTCTATTTTTTTTCAAGACAGATTCATAAAAAGAAGAATCTCGGTTTTTGTTAGCCTCTTCAATGAATTCGGTATCGGAAAAGAGCTTCTTATCCAAGGAGTAAATACCTGTAACCTTGAATCCATTATTGCAATATGCGCTGTCTGACATATGACTTAGGATTGGCCAAATAGTTTCATAACATCAAAAGCAGTGACGTGCGTTTTTCCTTAACCACTGCCTTACTTCTTCACTATAATAAATCTTGAGAGGGCCCATGAAGGTCTTGTCGAGGGGTTTTAATTTGTGTGGACAATGTGGGGGCAACGAAACAATTGTCACATTATTGGCTTTAGCTAAGTCAATAAGGTCTATGTTCAGCGTGTGGTTAAAGTGTCCACCCAACAGCAATGGCACAGGTTTCTCCTCTGATGGATTTAAAAATTCAACAAAATGTCGAAACCACTGAGAAAAAGAGTTAGTTTTAATCCACCCAGAAGGATGAGCTTCAAATATAGTTCCTGGTGGAGCCCCTTTCTTCAACTGCTCACTCATATTTTTTCGTGGGAAAATTACCAAAGTAGGCACGAATGAGCCACTAGCACTCATACATGCAACACTCGTTTTAAGGGCCCCTCGCTCTCCTGATGTAAGTGCAGCTATCTGTTTCTTTCCCTTCAGGCCAATTACTTTGCTTACTTTGAACTGCACCACTGTAATACCGCTTCCATCCTCATTGTAAATCCTGTCGGGACTGAATTTTCCTTTGTCATAAACATTTTCCAAGAGGTGGTAAAATTTTTCAATTTTTTCCTTGCTGAAGCCAAGTTCCCAGCTGTACGATGTACCACTAGGCTTCCTTTCAACAAGTTTTGCTTTATGAAGTTTAAGAAATAGGCTCACCCACTTCTTCCCAGCAATTGCGTCTTTAAAAGGATGTTCAATATTATTTCTCTCTACCAGTTGTACAGCCAACCTTCGCAAGTCATTTCTTGTAAGTCTAAAAAAAGAGGCTTCCATCGCCAGACAGTAATGAATAAGCTCATCTTCTAGATTCATTCCTAAAACTGTTGGTCGGGCTCTTTTTGTGGTAGAAGCCTCCTCTGGTGTACCATACTTTGCGTCAGGCAACCTCATGAGAGTCATTTTCGGAGCATTAAATTGTTTACTCGTTTTCTTCCAGCCCATTTTCTTGTTACGAACTGCGTCAATAGCTTTAGACATATTTGTAGGGCTACATTTCCTTTGATCGACCTTCCCCATTGTTATTTTTGATTCTGAAATAGAATTCAAAGAGAACAACGCTGTGCATAGGGAGGCGTCAAACATAAAAACAAGGAGTCCAGTTTAGGCAACTATAGACCATAATTTATTAACTCAATAAATCTTTAACCAAATTTTTACAGTAAACTGCTTAGCGATAAATCTAGACGCCATTCCTTACCATGTAAGAATATATATAGGTCGGATAGCTTACCTGCCAATATCCAGGTGAAATATTGAAAAAAAAAATAACACTGCAAAAACTTTTCCCACTAGCAAAACATTTAATGACGGATTGACAAGAAACAAGTGAAGCGGGTGACGCGAGCGCTCAACTACAGAGTGGTCGAAATCTAAACTACTATTGACACTTGATTCCGATATATTGTAGGAGTATACAGAGCAAAGAGAGCGGGGGTCCACTTTAGGGGGAGGGGTCCGGTTTTGGGTACTTTTCTCTACCTCTTTTTTGTACTTGGTTCAATTTCATTAGCATAAGATGGTCATGTCGTAATTCATATTCCATTTTATGGTGCATTCTTTTCCTTATTTAGCATCATTGAAAAACTAGTCAGAAAAAATTCCACGCCGTCAGGGGAAAGGAAGAAACAATTACATTGTACAACTCGACAGCGCTTATTTAAAACACGAGTGCAGTATTAAATTACGCTGATTTCAATATTTACGTACATTGCATTCATTAAGAGATGATGCTCAGATTTTTTTTATACTTGGCACGTTTCTTCACTCATATTTTTGAGCATGGTGCTATTATTACTTCTGTCTAAGCCCTTATATAGAAGTAAACCAATTGTTTAAAATAGTTCTCTAGCTGGGGGCTTTCATGAAAAACATAAACGATGCAGTTTCAAACAAACACTCCGGCAGCTGAAGCGATTTCACTCTCCGTAGAGTTGAGAATTGAAGATCAACAGAATGTAAAAGTGAGCGATGGGAAAATGTTTTCTCATGCCCACGTTTTCTCATGCCCCGCTAATCGGGAAAGAGAAAACAAAATACACGAAAATATAGATGCCGTACATTTAGGTAGAATTTAACGGAGGAATTTAAGACGAAATAAATATTCTGCAAATTATTGCCGACTTTTATCGACCAATATATTGTAATCTAATTTAAATTTCCTTCATGGCCCCAAGCTGAGGGTGCTAAAAATGTATTTTAATATAATTAGCTGCCGTTCTCTACTATGGGAATGGCTATTGACGAGTGTTGCCCTGTCATTCTAGCTCAGGATGCCTCCGTAATTGCCACGTTCTTTCCCTTTTTCCTCACCGCGTAGTCTGTTGCGAGATGCGGATCCGCCACAATTCTATTAATTTTATGCTATATACAACTTTGCCTATCAAAATTAAGAGTACCAACAATGACATATAAAAACTGGGAACAAGTGCTTGCAGTGATTACAATTCGGATATATCGATATATGTCTTGAGTTTGGGAGATTTTTTTACGATTCAATGCCAACTTATTGCCAAATTATTCGGAATTTCAAGGCTTTGAATACAGCAAAATCCTAACATAACCAGAGCAAATTTGGACATGTGTAGTCAACTGATATTCAACGGCTTTTGTCGACAACTGATCTGGTTTTGTTTGAACTTTGCTGAATAAGAGGCCTGAAGATGCCAAAGTATCTGACGATATGTCATCATTGACCCCAGAAATAAATTGGCCAAAACACAAGAGTCTTCACTGATATAAATATTCTTCGCTCATCAGATAATATTGCATGAATGGAAAATCTACGAAAACATTAACTCCAAAACACGGAGAGGAATAACAGAGAGGTAGTGGGTACTCTATGAGAGAAGTCCACGAGACGGAATCGGGAGCACGCTGGAAATGACTTCAAAGAAGCAAAAGGAACTCATACATATTTTTTTAAAGCGGCTGTTTCATTTTGATACGCTACGATCCGGAATTTTTCCTCACTCTCTCTACCGCCACCCACCGAACATTAGTTTCATTTCCTTTCCTTCTCTCTTCGCATCGCAACTTTGAGCAAAGGGTGACGTGAAGGGCTGTTTAGGGCAAGGGTACGAAACAGTCGAAACGAGAACAGCGAGGGTACGGACCTTTTAAAGAACTGCCACCCCCTTTTATTTCCCTATCGCTCATCCCCAAAAATGTCCCAGAAATAGAGTTGTATCCTTATTTTTCTGATTCTCTTTGATGACTTGGAAGAGTGAAAGGAAAACAGAATTTACGATACAGGAAGGCATTTGTGAGGCGGTATCCGCACGGCTGGTTAAATTGCGATATTCAATATCTCAATGAGACATTGATTTTGCATCACAAAAGGAACGGTGTATATAAAGGTTGCGCACTTTTTGGGTTATCCCGTGAGGCCATAAGAACTGGGTAAGGAAATCTATTGGCTCCTGGAGTGAAACGAATTTTTCTTAACATTGCCAACGATCAACGAGCTAATCAACAACGATTTTGTAATCATTTTTTTGCAAGTCAACTTGTATTTTGATCTAATGAAGAGTAGTATAAAAATTAAGTTTATCGTGAATTTTTAATTAGATAATTAACATTGTGGATACGCAAAATTAGGGAAAACTTATGTTTTAAATGTTTAAAAAATATTGAGGATCAATATTTAATTTTTTCTGACTTGTATACAATAACTTGAAATATAATTCTGACTTGTCAAATTACGGTGAGGAATTTGAAGAGGTCGCAACTAATTTGTCTCGAATTGACAGAAGTTGTGCGTCGGCAATCGTCCAAATTTAAAGATACATGGATATAGGTAGAGTTAGTATGGACCAAGTACATATGAGAAACATTTCAAGAGAGCGAATTCGTAGTTCCGAATATTCCTTTACACCTGGATGTCTTGAGAACTGGTGCCAGGCAGAGGCAAAAATTCCAACTTAGTACTTAGATCTCCCCTTCCCATGTCAATTTACGTCTCTAGCTACCCAGGAAAGTTGTAGGGAAAAATGGACTTGGTCCACTTGAACCCTCAACATGCACCATGAGTGCAGAATATAATATCCCATCCGAAGGATGGAGAAAATACTAACTGGACCAGTAACTGAATAATCGTCATATTGTTCCCAAGTTGGGATCGAAACTTGATGAAAAATCCCCACCGATGCCCCAACCAGTTCCGAATGAGAATACGGCTCGTCTAACCACGAGATAGAAACATGGAGTATTTGCTCATGCAAATTCCATAGGCTATGAAAAACGCGTCAGGGTTGCTGTGAATTATTTTTGGAATTCACAATTGTACTCTTTGTCCCTGAACGAAAAACTCTTCCAAAAAATATTCGCGATCTCTTGATATTTGTGTGGTGGTAATTGGGAGCAGAGCGAACACTAAATCGTGGGACCTTTGTTTTTTAAAATATGTATACTGTACACAGCGCATCAAGATATATAGTAACCTTTAAAAACCATTAAATCAGCGTTGATTAGATTTATATTTTGGCTGTAGGCTGCATGATAAATTAGTGAGTTTGGGAATTAGGTGCTGTGCTGCCCATATCGACCTCAACTAGCACCTTCTTATTCTCTTCAACGTTCTCTAATTATATATCATTGCCTTCTTCATCCATTTCTGTTTTTCCTATAACCTTCTACCATCCTTAATACTGCCTCTTTTGTCTTGTAACGAAATCTCTAGAGAAGTGTTGTAAATGTTTTTTTAATAGAACCTTTATCAGCGTGGAAAAATCGGCGCATACTAAATACGTACAAGAACAAACAGTTTTGGGTACAGATGAAAAAAAATTCAATTCAATATTTTTCTAGAACGGGAAAATAGTGACCAATACCAAGATATATTAATAACAACTCGTGAAACCCTTAGAATAATTGTGTGGTACTCTAGGGGTTCCGTGAACCATAGTTCGAACTCGGATACTTTGAGGCAGAAATGCTGTGAACGTTTTCTTTTCATAGAGCCTTTATCAGCGTAATAATATACGGAAGCCATCCAGGGACAAACAGTCAAGGTTAGATGGAAAATACTTCACATAAATATATTTTTTTTCAATTTTCGTAAATATTGAACAGACCAAGTAATAGTCAAGGATTTTATGCATTTCCAACAAATTACCATCAACAGCCCAGAATTCGACTAGAAACTCTTCAGCCGAAACATCGGTGAGAATGAAGAACCTCACCATGAACTCGTTTTTTCCTCTATCACCGTGAGCACCGAATATTTCCGAGCGCCGAGAATTTCGCGAATTTTTAGTGAATGCAAAATCTAACGTCTGGCGGGTGTTCACAGGTGTCGTTTCTTTTTGGCCGTTCTTGAAATCGTCGCTGCTTTTACCGGAAAAAATTCGCCAGCCCCCGACCGTCATGCATTCCGTATGGGAGTGAGATCCAAGCGGTCGGTTCGTGTGGGTAGAAGCGGAGGTGGGAGGTAAGGGTGAAAGCTGTGGCGAAGTAAGGCATTACCCTAGGGGATTCGTAAAGGAATTGGGCGGGTGGAGAGCTCGACGGGGGGAAGAAGATGGGGGGGGAATGGGTGGGGCTTTGCCGGCGATAAGCGGGAAACAATTCTTTCCTCTCGTCTCCCTTCGCGAGAAAGAGGGAGAAGGCTTTACCTCGGCATCTCTCAGGGCTTCCGAAAGGAAAACAATAAGTCGGCTAATAAGAAGGGAGTGAGGTTTTTCCTTTCCTTCCTTCCCTGTTCCATTCTTTTCTCATACCGCGGGATCTTCCTTAAGACCGTTCCCCTTCCCGTCATCCTCTTCCCTCCGGCCTCACGTCTCAACACAATCCCCACACCCGCTACTTGCTCACTTCAGTCCCGAACGCGCCTCATCACCCCCCTCCACACCCTTATGCCATCGGCTTTCCGGGACCGGAAAAAAGTAAGTGGGATGAGAAGTAGGATGGAAAAAAACCACGGGAATACGGAACCGAAAAAAATGTCATAAAAACTCCTTCTCGCCGTCCTCAAGCGTCCTTAATCCCCCTGATGGCAGAATTCCCTACGTTTTTTTTTACCTCCATCCTGGGCAAGATATTTGGGATATTGCGATGAATCGACTGTCATGAATCGAATACATCACATTGTTTTCGAATATCTACCTTAACTTGCATTGAAATCGATATATCAAACTAAGTTCATCAACTTTGACTTACCGAATTCCACGGATCGACTATGATGGGCGATTATAAGGAGATAACATTAATTACTTACACCTAACTGTCCTGGGTCACCGGGAAATGAGGTCATCGATAAAGCTTGGGGATATTCTGAGGCAATGACACAAATAAGCGATATTAATTAGGTTTTGCACTCCAATATTTATAATTACAACAGAAAAATAATTATTTGTGGGTTGAATCATTATATATACGCCAAACATAACATTGGAACAAAATTAGACCAAAATCGCACTTTTCGAAAAAAAGTCAACACATGCATATATAAATAGCTCGTTTAATGGTGTTAGGATATCTTTATTATAGACATTACATAAATATATCCAATTTTATAAAAAAATGGCATAATTACACCGCAAGAACTTTTCAATATCAATTAAAGGCTATACTTACGCATTTTGTTAGAATTTCATCCCAAGATATAAAATTTATTCGTGTCTCGCGGTCATGTCGCTGCTGTAGCGAGTGATACGTATGATGTGGATGTCGTGTACAGTATAAATCTACGCAATATGATACAGGGTAGTTATCAAGATGATGTATTGGATAGATGGGTGGCCTACGTTTTCTATAGTGCTCGCAGAGTTTCTGTGCACTGGAGAGTTCCTCCAAGCCTAGCTGCCCATGGTAGATGAGCAGCGATTGGTTGCCGGCGTCCAATCCCGTAAACCGGTTCTTAGCTTAGTGCGCGCCGCGTACGAATACCGTAAGTGGCGACCCAAAAGAAACGGCGAAAACGAACGCTATGCATCGCCGACGCGAGGGCCTTTAGAATAGAAATACTCTGGACGAGAAACTACTATAGATATTGAGTCAAAACTTGCAGTTGTTGCAATAGTCATCGCAGTGAGGTTAGAGAGTAATACCCATTGGCGCAGGTCACCGTGGTTACACGATAAATAAACAAAACTTTAAGTCAGTATTAAAACAGTATTCGTACGGGGCGCGCACTGAGCTAAGAACCGGTTTACGGGATTGGACGCCGGCAGCTAATCGCTGCTCATCTACCATGGGCAGCTAGGCTTGGAGGAACTCTCCAGTGCACAGAAACTCTGCGAGCACTATAGTCGGAACACGGTAAGAGGTGTTGTACTGTGAATACACCATGGAAACACGGAAATAAAAAATACCCTACCTGTGATCACATACTTTCCCCCCTCACCGTCTTCAAACGACCTAGTTCCATCTGAGAAAAGAATTTTGGTACTTTTTCCCCCCAACTGCACGGATGGTGCGTTATTTTGGTGTATAGACCTGTGATTTGACACTCTTGGCTAGGATAGGATATTTGGGGAGGCGACGGACGGAAGGGTGGATAGAAACCCGGCGTCGGCATTAGCCTGCTCTTAAAGAAAGGCGCCAAGGGGACCACCGCTAAACGCCTCATCCGACAGACAGAGCACTCCATTTGAAGTGCCCTCCACAAGACACTCAAGTAGAGATCGGGTTCCTCAGAAAAACATCCACCTCTGCAGGGATTTGAACCCTGGCCGCCCGTGTGGTATTCGAGTACTCTAGCCACCATACCAACCCGATCACCGACACTCTTGGGGTGATACATAAAAATTACAAAAGACCAGGAAATGTAACATATTGCATTCGGGAAGGTATTGAAAGGTTTGAAAATCGTAAATCACGAGGTTTGATCACGAATAATTAACTGTTGCAATCGGGTTCTTTCGAGTATTTTTGTCGAAACCCACTCACTGTGACGCTTGTAAATGCAAGAAGTATAAATGTGATAAAAGACGAAGCATCTTGTGAAATAAAGGCGTAGCTTAAGAGTATATCACTTTGTAGTTTTCCAAATCGTTTTAACACAACTACCTGCTATTGGTGTCACAATATCGTTAACAGAGTTCAACTACCTGCTAATTGCTGTAATTACTCTCTAATTATTTTTTGTATAGATGTGGGTCAATAATATATGAACAACGTGGAACATTACTAACTGATTTCTTCTTTGGCCATGCAAGAAATCAGCTCCTAGATATCAGAATAATGTTTTACTCAATTTACCTGAATGAGGATTTTTGAAAAAATATCTTAGTTGAGAAGTACAGGCACATGAGTGAAAGAATAGGGAAAAGATAGTTGTTTCACACTACCAAAGGTGGTCATTATTGTAAAAATGAGACAAAAGGTGAAAATAATGAGACATTAGAGGTTGTACCTCGCAACCCAGCAAGAGCAGTTAAAATCTGGAGGCAGACTCAGTCTCTGAATGTCCAATTTTTGTCACTAACCATCATACTTTTGACATGGATATACATGTAATTCCAAAGGCTCTTTTAACGTGTCCCACGAATGGCTTTATCAGTTACTGTAATACCAATGCTATCAAAGGAATACTAAATAAGGTATAGGTATTTACGTAAGCCGACTCTTGAAGATTTTATCCAAGTAGTTATTCCTTCAAAAGCAGGTACTTCGGCAGATATCAATACATTTAATTTTTAACAAAAGTAACTAAACTTCAAGGCAAATTCAAATTCCACATAAATTAACGGTATAAACCACGCGAAATAAGATTTATGCACAACAAACCATCCGCGACATGGTTTTGTTGAACAATGTACTATGTGGTGCTTTACTGGCGAAATAGATGCGAGGATTATTCTCGGGATATAGACTTCCGGTTAATTCACAGTTTTATGTCCAACTTGAGATGGTCTTGAGAGAGTTTTAGCACCTCAACCTCCTTAATTACCTGAATATAAAGCCAGAGTCGGGTATCGAAAAATCGGCCAATATTGAGTCTTTGGCACGGATAGGAACCCAATAAGAACTCCTTGACTTCTTGAACGCCGTATATTTTGTTCATTTTTTGCATCACACTACACTACACTACTCTTTATCACTATCACCACAGAAAGGTACGAAAAAGAACAGTATATTATAGTAAATCTTAAATATCTTTTTGATTTTTCAAAAAGCACTCATTTAAATCCCTTACTTTCTCTTGCTGTTGATCCTCTATTCCGTAAAATTTTCCATAAAATGAGAGCACTGTTATTTTCTCCCTGTAATGTTGAATGTTTTTGTGTTTTAAAAAGAATTTGGTGAATATGTCTTACAGTTGTATACATCGTTTAAAAATGTAAATAAGCCAATTAGGCCCGAATACCTCGGATTCCTCCTCTTGTATCCCTCTCTCACAATCAGTATTTATCGCTCAGGTTTACACCTCTATGATTGTAATTTTACAAAATACGTCTTGTGACTCCAATATAGCGTTATATTATAAGTTTTTCGCAATAGTAATGTATATGCTTTGCATGACGGACTGTCTGTAGCCGTCGCAAGAGGAAATTTACATATTTTTCGGTTTCAAATCCAGTCATGTATGTCTAATCGTCATTTTACATAAGATTAAACTATTCTCTATGCAATACATCTCGCTTTTACTCTACAGGAATTGCATGCTTTTTAGGCATTCATCATCATACTTAGGTATTCATAACGGTCTATGAAAAAGTCCTACTACACAATTTTTACCTGCCAAATTTTCCCGCCTTGTAAAGTATTCTTTAAAAATATTTTTTGATCTGGCGACAGGACGCGACCCCCACTCTGACTCCGTATCCAGCAAATTTTCAAATCTCTGGAGTGGAAAAGTGCAGAGAACATTTCCAGAGGAACACGTGTTATAAAAGTTTCGTAATTTCCTGCGGAGATGCCTAACCTTTTCAGCAAAAATGTGTAACGCCGCACTAGCTTTAAAATTACATTGCCTTTTGACTACGACGCTCATGTTCATAAAAAAATATTAAAAACTCGTTACGGGAGAGAGATGAAATTTTGCTCATGCATGTCGGAAATATGACATTTGATCTTAAGACTTAAAATTAAAAGGAGTTAATTTTAACACGAGCTTCTTCTCTAATTCCCCACAAGCGATGAGATGTACACATACTTAATTTGAAACGCAATGCGTCACTTTTAGTTACACGGAGCGATGGAATTTTTTATTGGCATATGTTCATTTCAGAAAGTTCTTTTGAAATCATATTTTCTTTTCATTCCACCATAGTGGATGAGTGACGACAGGTATAAATTGCGTTTACATTTTTCAGCATGTCCAAAACAAATTCTAATTTCAAAGATTTTTACTGTAAAAATTCTTAAGGTGACTCTGGCATGACTATGTGAGTCAAGACAATAACTAAATTACATATTTTATTTTTTCAATAAAAAACGTGCTTTTGCTGATTGAAAGGGTTATTGGTTTAAAAAACAAAGCGATGAATATACATATTTTAAGATTTTATTTTTATTGACCAAAATTTGTCCAATCATAGGAGCCGACTGCAGCGCCAATAGCCTGGAAATACTGCATTATGACTTCAATTACTGCAGTAATTCGCTAACAACTATTAAAAATATGCTGTAAGATGCCTGTATTTTATTTTTATTAAATTTTCTATGACTCTTTGCTCCTAACCAACAGTTTTTAGTAAAAAATTGAGCATGTTTTTTTGTTCAAATTGACGTTTTTCTGCTGTAATCTGATCCAACTCTATGAGAGACTAAAAATCTTCAATATTAAGGTGAGTTACGGTAAACTTAGCCTTAAATAATGGAATTTGGTCCACTGAGTGCCATGTTAGTCGAACCTTTGCACGTAATGCATATACATCTACATACAACCCTGCGAGCCGCTACATGGACCTGTAGCAGGTTGTGTTATGACACCAGCGGTGTAAAAATGTAAATTATTAGCAGGTGAAATGGTGACGTGTATTATGGGTGTGCATTAAGTGGAGCTCAGTTTTTATTGTAGCCGCTTATTTGCGAGTAAAGAACGAGTAATTATACCTATCTGTTAATGGCAATGTATCTCTCTTATTTTATCGCTTCTGTCAGACCAAGAGATGTAGTGAGGCGTCATGATAATATATTGTGTCGCTCTCAAACACATCAGTTCTGAATTGTATACAAGCAAACTAAACCTAGCGTGTAGTCTACAAGTCCCTAGGGGCTCCCCCCTTAATCCCTCTTAAAGTTGTGAATTACTATATGTTCGCTCGTAGCAGTTTTTAACGAATCGTGCAGATATAATTTGAATTTCGTTAATTTGTTTTGGATAAATCTTTATGGCCAGGATCCCAAATGCTCGCGATATATTCGAGGTGTGGCCTGACCAGAGCAAAGTAGAATCTCTCTTTGATTTCTTCATCCGAGGACCTTCCTATTATACGCTTAAAAAAACCTAGTTTCTTTAATGCTGTGCCGCACTTGCTTTGCATGTGTGTTCCCCACGATATATCAGAAGTTACATGATAAAGTATCGTGTGTTTTGAGCCCTCCCTTAAAGATTGAGAATAGAGGATTTTAACACTCACTGGAAAGTGTAGACGACCTTGAATCTAATATTAGAAGCATCATCTTCATTATACCTCTACCCCCATGGACAAAATGGTAATGAAACAGTTTTTCAACGCGCGATTGATAGTATATATCTCCGATTGGAGGCAAAAGTGTAAGATTATTCGAAATAAATCTCGTCAGGGTTATGTACATCTTTTAATTGAAACTAATAAAGGAGTTTATTACTAATAATAAAAGGTCCTACGTAAAATGCAGATCATAGGACACGTTTCAAAAGGATTAAAAGGATTTATTGCAGGAAAGCTGTTAATGCTTGCCCAAAAATACAATAAAATTTATTTTCATTTAAAGAGAATAAATTTCCGGAAAAATTAAGTGCCGCAAAAAATTAATACTACTGCCCTCGTTCCATCTGAGGTTAATCAGGGCCAATATTGAAACTAGGCAGAATTGAAAGAGCAAATTCAAGATTCGAATGCTCCCGGGAACTGGTTGATCATTTTAATTAAAAACGGTGATTATTATTTTTTGCAGCTTCGGCCCATTTAGCTCTTGCTTAAATAATCAACAAGCGCAAAATGCCCTTCTCTTTTATTTATCCGCTGACGTCCACGGGCTGGAATTATGTTTTTATATCGTTGCTTCTATTTGATTCCGATAGTATATAAATAACACAAGACTGGAGACATAAAGGATTTGAGGCAAATGAAAATAGATTAGGCTATACACCGTGGGAGACAGACCTTCCGATGAGATTGACTATGGAGTAAAAATATCCTCTGGGAAACTCAATAGGTAAAAAGCTAGATTTTCGCAAATAGTAGTTTTACCCGGATTATCTCTGTTCAGGTTGTACGAGATAATACCATATATTTTCAATACTAACCTGCGCTTGGATTTCCAAAATGATGGTTTGAATAATGGCATATATAATTTACTCGTTGGCAATTATAAAAGATAGACGAAAATTTACTCGTTGGCAATTATAAGTGGAAATTATTCCTGTTATATCTAGATAAATTGGTTTCTGACAGAGTGTACTATTAATTTTGCTACATGAGAAAAATACTTATTGTTTTTAATATAAAATGTTTAAGCACTTGAAGTTTAATACGTCAATAACTTTCAATTTAAATAACACATATAGCTTTAACTGCCTTTTAGTAACTTTTTCAGTAATACATCATCATACTGGGAGGCCTAAAGTCTAAAACTCTCCAGTGGTTTCATTTCCCTGCACCCCTACTAATGTAAAGCTATAAACCTAATGAAGTTTGATCGAGATAGTTTCCTAGTCAAAATGGAGACCACATTCAAACTATAGGTTTTAATTTTAGCAGCTGTAGAAAGCATGAATTAAATACTACATTTTTTATTGTGCTATAATATACATGTATTACAGGAATGAAATTCTAAGGAATAAAATAAAAGTATCCACAAGTCTTTGATTTGACTAATTTTTTTACGCATTGCGTTCAGAACTCCTTCACAATGGAAGTAATTTGCAATTCTGAAAAAAACTACGGCGGTGACGATATAATTTTTTTTTAAAGTGATAAAACAATCAAACAACACCCTGTTAAATATTTGACGAGATCTAATTGTTATAAATGACTCATTTTTTTAATAAGTTACCTCTGGAGAGCGTAACCTACCATTTCCCATGTAAAACTGCTGGTCAAAAATCTCGTAAAGTGCTTCAGTAAGGGGTAGGTAAGTACATTTTGGTATATTTGGAAGAATAATATATTTTTAGTTAAAATGAGACCAAATTCATTGATTTCTAGGTGAAATGATATTTCGCTCAAACTAACTTAAGCATATTAAATCAATTATTTCATATCCTTGTTGGGGACATGGTCAGTTTTATTGGTATAAGTAAGTTTTTATGACTTGTTTCCTAATGCCTTCATGAACCAACTTAATCCTGTGAGTTTCGCAAAAATATTCGCAAAAATATACATCGTCATATTAAGAGAAAAGAATTGCTCACACAATTTGAAAGAAGATAAGTTTAAAATATATGGCACATATAAGGATAACTGGAATTTTAATAATTAGCAGACATGCTATATTTCACCCGCCCATAAATTCTATTATTTCATACTGAAGTTTTTTTACCTAAGTTTTTTTATTATTTGATACTGTAAAAGTTTTGATTATTAACTTGTAAACTACAATGGACTCTGTCACAGTAAAAATGCTCCATAATTAGATGATTTGAAGGATTATCTCCAAGTTTTCAATGCTTATAAGTTACAATTTTCTAGAGAAAACTTTAAAAACGACAAAATGAAAAAGGTTCTTACACTCGAAAATAACATGACCAAGTTTTCACTGAGATATTTTGTAAACAAAAGCAGTCAATTAGGATGAAAAATAGCAATATAAAATTAGAAAACTAATGTAGTTAGAACAACAGGTGAGGTATAGTATGGATAAATACAACTAAGATTAACATTTTACGCTCTTACGAGATATATTTTTACCATTATTTAACCAGAAAATTATATTGCCTAAACATCAGGGAAATTAATGATACGTGCAAGCATTGTATATGCTATAAATATTATCCAATATTTAGATCTGTACCTATTCGCATACGTATTTAGCACAAAATATTGTGAAATGTTATCGCCACTCCTATACGTGGGTCACTATGAAAATCTCCACAGTTATTTTTTGTAATTACCGAGGTATTTTTTGAAATTTACAGCTATCCAAGAAAATTACCCCAATATTTATGAAAATGCAACTACATAGTAACAGTCATTTTGGATTCCAATATCTTCTAAATATATTCTTTTAAGCAAAGTCTTAACATAGGTCTTGTTGGGTAAATAATAAATGAAGGTACGTAGGACTGATTAATGGAATTTTTTAAATTGCGAAATAATTGTGAGGGATCGTTTATACGGTTTGACAACCAATGACATAATGAAGAACAACTTAGAATGAAAAAATTCTCTGACATTAAACTAAATGAATGCGATCATTTATTTCATTATGGCTCTACGTTACAGATGGACTTACGATGGAGTGGTAATAGAACTACAAATAAGATAACCAATTTTTTTTTGCAAGGGATAATGCAATTCTCTGTTTAGATGGATAGAGTACTAGAGCGTGCTCTGTCACACGGTGGCTAACTGTTGAAAATATGGGCGGTCATATCCTTCACCACGGTCTTAATAGGCACTCGCATCGCCCGGCGTGAAGCGGGTAATTGTACGCAACAACGAAAGTGATGTCCTATGGTCACGTCGACAGTCTATTAGGACACTAGGTATAAAAAAAGCAGGAAGAGATAGAAGCCTCCGGCCAGTATGCCCACGTCCAATTTAGAGTCGCGGATAGTTGGAATGGGACGAAATAAAAAGTGTGGAGTCCACTACGGACGTCATGCTCCGAATGACGAGGGCAAACTGTTTTGCGAGGACATCAGTTTAATGGCAGAGTTATGTCAGCGGCCGAGGTGGTGTGTGGGACCCAGGAACAGCGAGGATTCGCTGTTACTAAACTACTCGCCGCTGTTCCCTCCACCGCTCGTCCCCCTCTCGCCTCCTGGTGGGGGAGGCGGGAATCATGAGATACTGCGTACCCTGGGAACCAGAACGGAGAGACAGAGATAGAAACACGACCGCTTCTGGCGCGTCCGCTACATGGCTGTCTACTCTCACTACAGCCGTCCGCGACAGTGTTTATTCCTCAAGTGACTCCCCAATACGTGATCATCACTGCGCGGTTGCTGTGCTTTGTTGTAGGGGGATGAGGTCGGCGGAAATTCACTCAGGCAAATGGCTTGCGGCTGCGAACTAGCGAGGCGCGTCCTGCGATATTTAAATTTGTTGGAGCGCAAAGCGTGAGTCTTTTAGTGTACATTTTAATAACTGTTCAAGTTAATTCTTGGACCTAAATTGACTCATGTACATCAGTTTATACGAATAAAATATCCATTTATGGACATGAGTGCATCGGAAACATTATTTAACATTTAACAAACAAATAGATCATTAAATTAGATCACACTCAGGTGATTAAGAATGAATATTTGCTATCCAATAACGGAGGAATACACAAATGATATGTAACGCAGTCATGTACATGGCGCATAAGCGGACAAGAGAGAGAGTTATTTTCCATGATAAATCATTTGACTAGACCTGAATTCAAACCTGGATATCCTGAAAATAAACCCGCCCAAATCAACCTTTAAGTGGTTTGGTGCTGTAGCTGGCTAACAGAACTATTCCGCCATTGGGAGATCCGGGATCGAATCTTTTCGACGTCTATTGAACGGCGTATTGCTTCCTCTTTGATTAATTTTTATTTAAACAAATTAATTCTTAATATTATGGAGTAATATGGAGGATGCTAGAAAGGCAGACGCCTCTTATCGTGCCAACGACATTTGGCGTATTAATAGTTTCGAATATCCACCATATTCCTATACCCAGTTCATTAATATTCATTAGAAATATTATTTGAGTGTATCTTAAACAAATATATTAATAAATCGACCAAATATAAAAAAAATCGGCTAATAAAATATGAATTTCAACGATAATTTATTTAAAATTTTCAAGTAAATTCTTTCATTGCACTTTCTTACTTAATAGAACTAGCCCGCGATTGGGAGATCCGGGATCGGATCTGTCATATTGGACAGGCTTTGCGATAGGTTATTTTTTTCTGTCAACCTGTCAGTGCAGATGTAATTAGATTTGCTTTAGTTGTAGGCAAAGTCACTTACTTCTTGGGCATTACTGTGTTTACTCAGCTTCAAAGGCTATATGCGGGTCAGAGGCAGTTCTCTCAATAATTCTACTCTAACACCAGCGGATATAAAAAAAGGAAGTGCTTGATAAATTACGCAAAAAAATCGTCGACCCAAACGGGAACATGTCGTATGACGCCAGCGAGGTCTTAACTACGACTGCTATGCAGCGACGTGACGGACTCATTTCCCACAGGAGTCGCCCCGGGCGGCCTATTTTATTAGCACTTGTCTCTCCGCGCTCACCATCTTTATTTGCCCTTGTTTCTTTACTCATTTTTTTTAATGGCTTTGTTTTTTAGCTGCTTGACATTGCCTGCTATTTCTCCTCATCTTGCACCATATTTGCAACTCATTGTGATCTTTTTACCGTTCAATGTAAACTCATGCATGCTTAGAGGGTGAACTTAAAGGTTACGAAGCTTCAAAATATGCCTGATGGAATCAGCAGCTAGCATAGCTTAGAGACTAATATAAACAGAGGCTTGAATCAAATATTTCCTATTTGTGTCAGGTTGTTTTGGTGGAAATGCTTTCAGTATATCTTCTATTAGCACTTATTGTAATATTCTCGTTCCCTTTGTGGAAAATTTCTTCGGTATTTAGATGAATTATTGACTCTAGAGACGAATAAAAAGATTTATCCTCTTAAACACAATTAGAAAAATTAGCTACAAAACTATTTCTCTAACCTAAGGCTCGGTAGCTCAGCTTAGGATAAAATTAGCGTAGCAGTCTACGAATTAAAGATTGCGCTTTCGTATGAAAATATCACATTTTCCTAGTTCTAATTCAGCTTGAATTATATAGCATTTTGTTTTTTTTCAGTCACTTGACGATATCCACCATATTTTGTCTCAAGCTCTATGTTCACATTCAATTTAAATTTTGGGGAAGTGGTAAGACTTTTTTCAATTACCGGACCTTATAAAATTCGCTGTCTCGGGCGTGACTTCATGGAATCGACTTAACATAATGAAAAGTAAAGAAAACTTTGTAATTCCACATAAATTTTATGTGGAATTTATGTGGATTTATGTGGAATTACAAAGTTTTCTTTACTTTTCATTATACCGGACATTATCATTCTTGAAATTTGATTCTTATAAATATGGATTGCTATCTAATATCAGATAAATATTTATTTACTAGTCATGTCGACAACTGAGCGCTACATTCGAGCAAATTAAGATAGTGGTTTAGGGTAAAATTTGAAAATGTATTTTTACCCTGATTTATGTACATCCCCACTTCATTTCTTTTTCTCCTTGAAGATGCTCACAATTCAATTCTCTTTTCTTCAACATTTACAAACTAATTATTTTTTCCTGCAGTTTCGTATGAGGTGAACTCGCAAATGGCTTGATACTTAAAAATAAAAGAAAATACTCTTTATATAAATTAAGGCATTAAAATTATTATAAAAAATAATGATACATAATAAAATATAATAAGAGTATTATTGAATGCAATTTGGAAGACTGTTAGATGTGCAAGTAGTACACATTATAATTTTTTTTAATTTTCCAACTGCTATTGCCAATTTGAAGTACTAGGCCAAAAACGTAGGTGTTAGTAAATCTCTAAAAAAATTTCCATGCTATCAACTGAAAGATGAATGTCAAACAGAGGTAGGAAATAAGAAAAAAGGTAGCCTTGCTTTATATAAGATGAAAACTTGAAGCTTCGCAGAGACAATTCACCTCTGTAGGCGCATCTGGATTGGTAGCACGTTTTTCACGGTCTTCCTGTAACTTACATTAAGACGCTCAAATATGACCCGATTTTTTAAAGTGTTTCCAGTTTTCTCAGGAATTCTTTCAAGTTAAGTTATGATGAAGTTTTGTGAGGAATTTTGAGGAATAAAAATGAATGTGACCAAATTTAAGTGAGTCAAGTACAAAACCTTGTTATCTACTACATACATTGATAGGTAAGTTCTGATATTTAAATGTCTATTTAATTAAAAAAATACGCGTTTTGGCAATAGCGAAGCCAATACTAAGTCTAATAAGTTAGAACTAAGTTGACGACATTAGGCGTCAAATTTTAGAAGCTACTACGATTAGTCATTCATTGATTGTTCAATCCTAAGATTGGTTGACTGTAGTCCTCCACCCTTTTCTATCTAATCCTAGTTCTCTTACCTCCTGGTATCTCTTACTATGTGCTCTCTTCTTTATTTGGTCCATTACATATTTCTGGGTCTTCCTCTGGGGACTTTTCCCTCTGTTTTACCTTCAATTATGCTCTACAGTAACCCCATTGTTTTTACATAACCCCATAACCACAGGGTGTGCCCAATGCATCCGATGGTTCTTCCCTCTATGGCGGTCCATATGGTGCCTTCCTCTTCTACTCATCTGTAAACTTCATCATTTCATATTTTGTTCGTCCATTTTATCTTCAGCATCCTCCTCCAGCACCAGGTTTCCAAGGATTCTAGTATTTTCTGATCAGCTTTTTCAATGGTCCATGGTCTTTATAAATCCACGCTTCACACAAATGTTTTCATATACAGTTTCCTGGTTTGTCACCCTAGCTTCTTTGAGTACAGCCACTGTCGTTTACCCATGAATGCCTTCTAAGCTAGGGCTGTTCTCCGCTTAATGTCCGTAGTACTACTTCCATCCCACGTGATGGTACTTCCAAGAGTGGTGAAGGATTTCTCTTTCTAGGGTGACTTCTACTTTCAGTTTCTATCTTCCGCATTCTAAGATTTTAATCTTCGTCTAATTTATTTTCATTTTGTATTCTTAGAGAACTTGTTTCATTAGTTATAGTGACCTTTGAAGTTCATCACCATTTCTAGTTATAACTGCGATACCATCTTCAAAGATGAGCAAGTTTAATTCTTCTTCGTTTATCTTTATCCCGCTCACAATTTCTTGTGCTTCTCTTAAGGCATATTCCAAGTATATGTTGAACAGGTAATATTAGTATTCATATTGCAAAGAATTAGCACTTCTGTAAAATTACTTAATTTATACGACGCGTTTCACAGCTTTACTGCAAGGTCAGGTACAATCGTTTGTATAATACAAATTATGATAATAATTACATTGGAAAATGACTAAGTCATCAATAAAATATGAATACTGATGTACTATAAGTTGTTGTACTTGAATATGGTTGCTCGACAGCTGAAATACGAAAATACGAGCAACCTGTCCAATTTTATAAAATAATAGGGACAGAAAAGTATTATTATATTATTTACCAGTGAGACCAGGCTGGTATATTTATCTTTACCATACCTTAGTTTCAGATATAGAGGGAGTCATGTTACGGTTGACGCTTTTTATAGCTGAAATTTTCCCGTACGCAGTGAATATGTATGAGTTTTTGTGCAAGACGCATGGAATAAAATGTACCATGAACTTGAATGCCCCAGGTGGCACTTCATATAAGTTTCTCGAACGTCTTTTGTGTGGATACAAACGTAAAATTTAACCACTTCTATCACTCAGAGAAAAATTAGAAAATTTACAATGGTTTATTTGTGGAGATCTTAAAAACTGTTTCCAAATCCTCGCGCCTCAGACAAATTAACCTGAAGCAGATAGTGAGCTCAAGTTGACTGGTTCTTAGCCAATCGCTTTAATACGAATTTCGTCGTTTTTCAGATGCGTATGTTGCCAGTGATATCCACAGTTTATACAGAAGGCATCGTGGAAATGGGTCGCGGTCAACGTAGTTTCCTTGGCTTACTTTCCGTAAAAATCGCAATTTTCACGCCTCGAAAAGGTGCGTCTAACTGTAAACATTGCATGCGCTTTAGAAAAGACATCGATCCCCATTTAACCACTCCATCCTCCCTAGACTGGTATTATAAGCTGAAAAATGACCATGAATAAATGATAAATATGGACGTTTTACAATACAATGCTTTTCAGCGTTCAAGCGTCATCTGAAAGTTTGAATCTCTGAGGACTCGTTTGACCCCATGCTAACATCAGGTGCATACGAACTTAAGTGTGAATCATGTGGTGGTGTGTATGTGGGACAAACTAGGAGAAATTTTTTAACTCGTGTGTCCGAACACGAAAAGTGTTTGGTGAATAGTGTTCCCAATTTTATTTTTCCAAACACTTAATGGAAGATTCTCACCAATATATACTTGTTGTGAAAATAGTGTGAATATTCCTCGTTTCCTGGACACCGTTTAGATGTTTCGAAACAGTGGGAAATAGGTTAAGAAAAAGAGAGTAAAATTGTTAAAAGAGAATGAGTTTGGTTGTCACTCCCCTATTTTGGATACCAACATAACTAAACCTTACCTCACCCCCCCATTTCTACCACCTCCTTTTTCTTTTGGCCTTTCTTACACTGGGAGAAGAGGTTTGGATGCAACACCCTAAACTGTTTTGGGCGGGGAGGTTTGGATGCGCCATCAAGAATGATACGACGTCAGAACTAATTATTTGGATGTGAGAACCAAAGGCAAAGAGTGTCACACCAAACACGTCTAGTCGACGTCCTTTGGATGGGAGACACAAAGTTGTAGGCGGTGCAGTCTACCGATTTAGGTTCGAAATCAAAATCTATAGTTGCGCGCTCTGGTGGCAGTCTCAGGAAGCTCTAGCACCCACCATTCCGTGTTCAGTTGTGCAAGCCTTGAACACGCATGGACTTGTTCTGGGCGAAACAGGCGAACTTCGTTGTGACCCTTCTGCCGCGTCTGCTTCACTGTTTTCCTGCTGCTCGAAGAGATATAGACGAGGGGACGAAGGAATTTCTATTGAAGGCTGGACTTGGAGCCCAAATCCAGGTGTTCGCTAGTAAGTTGCTCTAAAATTGCGCGGCCATTACCTACGTGTTAATTCTCATGCTTGCACTACCAGCCATTGCTTATGAGTTCCCTTTCAGATTCCCATTGTTATCTCTATGTGCTTATTACAAACAAAGTTCTCTCTCAGATAATATTTTGTATTATGTTCTGATTGTATTCTAATAATATTTTTATGTTGTTAACATAAAATTGTCGATAATTGTGTTAATTTGTAATGTTTTGAAATATTTTGTGCATTTTTTGTAAAATGTTGACGAATTATGTGATAATAGATATCTATCATAACAACCATCGAGCCCAGTTTTATCGTTTTTCTAGTTGCACCGTCCTACTATCCTATTTCCAAAGGGGTTGAAAAAGAAAAATATTAGGGCAGTGAAGTGTAAGAGGGGAGGGAGGGGTAGGAGCACATGCCTTTGGGCTGGTCATCTAAAGTTTTCATTCGGTATCCAAACGTTTTTCTGATGAGCCACCCAACACTTTGGTTCTCACACCCTAAGTACTCGTCCACCTTCCTTTGGATGCAGCACCCAAAGGAGTAGGTGGCACATCCAACTCCTCATCACCAATTCCGTATGGATGACACATCCAAATGTAAGGGCAAGTCCTTTCCTTATCCTCAGGTTTGGTTGTGACATCCAAACCTACAATAATCTTATCCAAAGTGTTTCCTCAGTGTAGTTTTACTTAGTTCCGGTATGATGACGCATATATTTGGACGAACAAAGGATTCTATCCTAATCATGATTTTAATCTTCTTTCCCTCCTATCCTTCCTCCCTACCCCAACCAACCAACTTGAATAGGGAATATATCTATATTTATGTTTGGAAATGTGGAAGAAGTGTTGTACCTGATGATGACTGCTAGTCAGTGGAAAACGTGTTGTAAGAGTTGGAGTAAGTAGACAATACGATACCCTTTGCGTATCATGAATATCTGAGTTTTCAACTTTTTAAACTTTTTCAACTTTTTTCAAATTTTCAACTTTTTAAAATTACTGGATCTTCAACTTAACTTCATCTTTAACAGAACATCTACCACTACATATTCCTTTACGGAGATTCTGTTATCCACTCTTTTCCTCCCCGTCCCCCATTTAACCTCTTCAGACTCCCAAGAAGGGTTTTACTAGCTGATAAATTACATTCAATAAATGATATTTTGTTCCACCGTCTGGCAGTTTCACAATACAGTTTAACACCTGAGAGTCATCATTAAGTATGTCATCCCAGAGCATTTTTTCAATTTGCTTCAGTTACTAGATCTTTATTTATTTAAAATTCGCAATATTTTTCTATCACTTTTTGCCAGATATTTTCGAATTCTTTTTTTGGCATATGATACCCGACTCAATGTTATCTAATTCAGTGAAACCTGCCTTAAGAGGATCCGGACCTAAACGGAAACCTGACTTATCCGGAAAAAGTTGGTTTCAGCGATCTTAATAGGGTTTTACATGCAATTGTACACAGTTTTAAACGGAGCCTGCCAAACGTAGAAACGGAATCCAATCCAGGGCACGTGAACCTGGGTTAAACGGAATTGCAAAAAAAATCCATGCACAATTTTTACAATGAGGAAGTAAAATCCTAAAATATTTTTAATGGCCTCTCCCAAGAACACAATAGAGAGTTGTATCACACAGGAAAAATGGGCAAAAAGAAAAAAAAATGACTTATATGCGTATTTTATAGATCGGTTTATATATTAATTAGTCAAAATAATAAATTATACCATAATGTGATACTGTTTCATTTTATGGCGATGCATATTATGGGCGTGATATGGCTTTCAAGGCCTCATTTGAAATGTCCGACCCTGGATTAAGCGAAAACCTCTCTTATCCGGGAAAAAATAATTTCCCCGCATGATTCTGCTAAAGACAGGTTTTACTGTATAACCTTTACTCCTGATCTGTGGCGCCGATAAGCGCGTCACTGGCTGAATACAGAGTGTCTAGGCGAGCGAGAAGCGAGGCCGGCACCATTAGAGTCGCTGGCCGAAAGAGGATTGGAACTGCGGGGAGCCGTGCACGATATGGGGCCTTTGGTAGAATGAAAAGGGTGAGCTCCAATTTAATCAGACATTGTTTCAACGTGAGGAGGCGCGTTATCACTTGAAAGATACCCGTGCGCCACCCAGAGCGAAACCAAGCAGTGGGTTCTTTTGAGAGTCCACCACCTCCCGTGATGACCCACGGCGGGAAGGAGGCTATAAATGACCGACCACCACGCGCATGCGCGGCTCGGCATTGTTGTCTTTGACCGAAGCTCTTCGAGACCAATGCCATCGGCAACACAAAAAAAAAGTCGTCCTTTTGGTGAAGCGGTGAAGGAGACAGCTCCGGGTGATTAATAATGTTAATCTCGTAAACCTGTCCATCCGACTTGAGGACAAAGCCAAAAATGAAGACGTATTATCACACCACCGAGTTACTCGAGGTACTGGAGTTAAATTACCGTCCCAAAATGTTATAGCAGTGGTTTTGCGTAAAGTGAGGATATCCTACTTTGTATACAATATTTCAGGGAGTATTATATAAAAACTTACATTTACGTTTTGTTAATGTATTTAGCATTAAAAGATACTTAACGAATGCTCAAGTAAAACGATGATATTGGATGTAAGATAGTAAAATTAAAAAAAAACGGCAGGGTAAGGTAGTTTGAGCAAAACATCATTTTACAAAGAAATCAATGAATTCGGTGTCATTTCAAAGAAAAATATCTCAACATTCCATTGACACCAACAATCCAACGCCTGACCATACTACTTTCCGAGATAGTTGCTAGAAAATAACAGCCCTTTTTTTGGGAAATGGTACGTGTATGCACTCCAAAGAGACCTTAAATAACAAATGAGGAATTTCTAACACCGAGATCTCGTCAAAAAGTCAAGTGTAATTTGTGTTTTCACAACTATATTTTTTAATTAATCATATTGTCACCGCAGTAAATTCTTCGGAATCACCATGAAATGTCCGTTTTGAAAGAGTTTCAAACGTACCGCATGAAAACAATGAGTCAATTTGAAGACTTATTTAGATATTTTCATTTGATTACTTACGATTTTGTCATGTAAAACTATATAATTGCACCATTAATAATGCAAGATTTAAATCATGTGTCTCACAGTTGGTGAAATTAAAACGTATGTATCGAATATGGTGCCTATTATGATTTAGGAACTATCTCGCTCGCACTACCCTAAGTTCCGATTTCCGGAACCGCCATCCTCCGCCTTTTTCCTTGAAATACTAACCTTCCCTTGTGACATTCTCCCATTCTTCCTTCCCTTGCTTTATAACAATCCTCTGGCATAATACCAATCTTCTGATTTGAGTGAATAACGGTACGTCCTCTTATATTTTCTGAGAAGGACGATGGATGTACTAGGACGTTAATGGAATATCATTATTGAACGGCAGCTGGACGTAATAGTTACAGTATTTCTGATAGACATACTACATCAATCTTCTCATCTCATCATTGACCAAGTCACCATCAAGACCATAATGTAAACTGTTATTTGATCAACACCATACTACTACACAGATATGACCACAAATTGCCAAAAAAATTAATAGTAAATTAATGCTCATTAACCTAGACTTAAGAGAGTCTTATTTCACAATAGAAGTGTGTAAAACCCTTAGTTGCTCAGAGAAAACTTTCAGTACAAAGCCCAGAACGCAAAGTGTTTATCTCTCCCAACCCTTCTCTCTATCTCTCTCGCCTCTCTCCCAACCACCAACGATTTTTTTATGGACATTGAAAAGAAGAAATAACATCTTGATAATGAAAGCGTTTGTCAACACCATGGTCGGTGATAGTAAAATGGTGATAAAAGTACAAAGTAACATCTTATTTCATAAATAACTCTGATAGACTGAATCATATAAAATTAATGAAACCTGGTTTTCTAGACATAGAAAATTCTATTTACAGCAGAATGTACGAATAGACGATTCAAATAAATAAAAAAACGATATATACCCTATTTTCCCATATTGAAACAATATTGGAAATGAAAAACAAATAACAATATATATAAACTGTTGGCATTACAAAATACATCTTCGAGGAAAAGTTTGGTATCTTTCTACTAATCAAATAAAATTCCGACATGCTTGACGGGTGGTTACACCAGTTTTTTAATATAAAAAGCAAATTTCTTCAGTCTGTCCGCAAAAGCCCTTCAGATCGGTAAATGCACCTATTGAGTTCGTTATATTCACTCGCTGTTCTCTCTTACGTTTGAGTAACAAAATTAGAAATACCGAGCGGACTGAGTCAAAATGAACGCCAATTGGAAAGAAAAATAATAAAGAAAAACAACTCAAAATTAGGCGTTTTTATTGTACCGTCGTGTTGACAATCGACAGCACTTTCGATGGTGAGGTTCATATGAATATAAAAAATGGCTCAAAAATTCAGTTGGGAATATTAAGGATCTTTTATCAAAGGGAAAGAATTTTTTAGAATATACGCTTTTAAGACAGAGAAATAGATAGTAGACCAAACGACTATCAAAACAAGCAGTTAGACGATGGATATTTTTTCGTTTAGAGCAGTTTACAAAAGTTTTTCGAGCAAAACGGCCTCAAAGTCTATAGGGATGAATATAACGCATCGAACTTTTAGGCTTATTTCATTTTTTCGCAGTTCTAGCTACTAGTTTTCCGGATACCACGCGGCTGTCAAGAATCATTGGAAGACAAAGGCAAAAGTAGGTATATGGATGTGGCATGGGGTAGCAGTGCCGTACCCTCCAATATTTTGAAGGGAAAACAATTTTCCTATGTCAAAAAGTCGGAAATACAAAGTTTAACGAAGATTTAACTCTGCTCAACTATATAAATAACGAACAAATCGAACGTGCCGTAGTTGTGCATCAAAGAATTCCGAGATATTACCTCGCCCGACCGAGATTTTACTTGCTGCACATTGGTTTCATATTGATTTATCTTGCATTTTCGGACTGAATAACGTAATGTGTATATTCGTGTGACAAACTTTGCATACCTTACCGTAGTCCAATCTTTCAATTAGCACATTCTGAAACTGTTTGATAGTGAATATTTTAATGCAGGAGCATATGTGTAATTGAAAGCCAAAGAACAGTGACGATTCGATGCTCCTAACGCACCTGAATTTAATTAAATAACTACTCCTGATTATGAGGGCCAAATATCACTAACAGTGATCCGACTCTGGCAGTTCAAATAATAACGAGCGTTTCAAGACGGGCACATGTCGATGTTTCGTATTGCTCATGATCACTTTCCAGGCTACAGAGTAAGGAGCAAAATCGCTACTTCGAGCATAGTGGGGTATTTAATTGCTCCAGTTATAGCAAATATTTTTCCAAGCACCAAAGAGTGGGAAATGCTCCCTAACCGTGCGTCCACAAACTGAACATTGTTACATTTACAAACTCTTTGGAGTAGTATTTTCATTTTTTTACTATATCAAAAATAACCGTAAAAAGTATCACAGGTACCACTTTTACTCCAATTGAAAGTTTAAATGGAAATATGCGACCTTATCGTAAATTTAAAACCCCAAATGAAACTAATGATCATGATAAACCTTATGATTATTAGCTCATTAGTCTTTAGCATCTGTATAAAATCTGACTTTCAGTTTTCATGCTCAGAACCAAGATACAAATACCAAAGAATTAAATTTGGGGGTTCATGACCTGCAGCAGCATAGAACTGGCTTTACTTTACTGATAAGCGATTTACTATTAGTTCGATTATTCATTCTGTAATAATGAAAGGCCTAAAGGAAATTGATTAGTAAATAATTTAGAGTTGTTTTGCTTTTATATTCCTATTAAATATCCGTTTATTTCAGTGCATTCCAGCATTGCGAATTGTCATCATTCAATTATTTTCTCTCAGCAGTTCATTCCTTGCACACAAAATGGTAGAGCTGCTCGGGAACCGGTAGCATCAGTACCTGTTATTCCGGTAGTACTGGTTTAATAAAACACAACCGAAATAGAAAATATATTAGCCGTATATGCTGAATACCGGTAACTTTTGCTCTTTGCTATTGAATGCCACATAATATGTTAAGAACGCCACGCAAAAATACTTAAAATGATGAAACCACTGGGAAAGTAAGAAGAACTTACCATGTCCATTGTCAAGAATCAGCTGCACTCCTTGCTAATCTGAGCTCTTGCATGCAGGGATGTATTATTACTTTTCATGGCACATGATGAAAGGCCTAGAATGAGAAAAATGAAACAATTAGAACACTTAAAATTACTTACATTTTAAGCTGTGATCAGTAAGAGCACTACAGTGGAGACATTACACACTGTATATAATGATTTTTCTTAATAGATGAGTCGAAAAATCAAATAGATCTCTCCACATGTGATTGACAATATAGTTCTCATGAGGATCGTTGTTATCAAACTAATGCTCCGGGAATTCACTTCTAGGCGTCGCTACTAGCACCAAAATAGCCACTAGCAAACTTTCAATTATTCCCTAGATAGTAAAATTTGCACAATGAATGATTCTAGAGATTTAAGTAAATATGCCGCAGAGTAATATTTTACATTTCCCGCTCCTATTGGAAACATATCTCGTCAGGTCTTATAAAGATTTATACAGGAAACATGCCTCCATAAGTAGCTATGGTGTCCCATTGAAGAGACACACCCAAAAGACCATATGAGAAACAAAGACACCCTGCCGAGTAGTGGGGAATGAACTTAAAGGATATTATGGCTGATAAAACCAGATTGATAGAGAATTGACTGAAAATTCCTCTTTATACTAAATAAAAATAGGCTATAATGAATCAAACCAGTTAAGTACTCCTACTTCTGTATTAAAGTACCAAAAGAATGATTGATGGTGGACTTAACTGATGAGAGAACTCTATTCAATTATAAGCTTTACATTAAATATATATCTTTCAACCAACTACTGATAATTTATTTTTGCCTCGTAATTACGACCTTATCTCTTTAACTAACAATTGAGCGAAACATAATAATAAAAAAGCAGGGATGGCATTGTTTCTAACAACATAAAAGAGAAATTTATCTTGAAGACGCATTTTCTCTCGTTTTATTCAACTTTTAAGCATAAAAATTGGAATAACATTATTCTAAACTTATAGTTCACAAAAAATCTTACATTTTGTTCTCTTGAAATTACAAGTTCCAATGGGACCATTTAAATAAAAATTATTTGATTTAACACTTGACGTTAGAATAACTTTTTGAATACTTAAGGAATACGAGCGCAAAAATTCGTTAATATTTTTTCAATAAACACTACCGATCTCAATAATTTGCTGATGTTGTACATTCATTTATCATATATCTTTGTTTCACTCCCTTTAAAAATCACAACACCTATTACATCCCCTGATTTTTGAAACTCATTACGAATTTTGAACGGATCGTTTCATCTTCCCACTTCTTTTTTTCATCCGACCGAAAAATTTAATCAAATGCAGATGATCCCTTCTAAAAAGAGAGAGGCAGCCGCGTGCAGTGTTTAACGAGAAAATTCGACTCTTTTCCTCCTTAAGGGTGTCTCTCTCTTCTGCGGCTACTTGGAGAAATACTAAAAAGAGTTTCCCAGAGTTCCTTCCTGGCGGTGCCGTGGAAAAAATATATATGAAGAAATCTCCAGTCCTTAAAATCCTTTTGGCGATTTCTTCTCATCTTTCTCTCCCACTACCATTCCGAGGCACGGCATAAAAACGGGACGCCGCACCATTCTCCACCAAACTCCGCCGCGCCGCACAATACTTCCATTCTTTGGGAATAAAACCATTCTTCCCCCGGCCGCCCCCTAACACTCATGCTTCACATTTGGAATTCCCTCACATAAGGAGCCGAAAGTCCGTCTCCCATTTCTTTCCTTCTCCCGTGCATTTCATCCGCGTGTAAAGGACTGAAAGATGCTCGCATCCCCGTATCGTACTGCGATCCATTTTCGCATCGTAAATTGCGAGATTTTCTGCATACAATTGTAGGACCAATTTTTTGTGTAAATAGTTTTACGCCAAATTAATTACTATCATGCAATCAAATTAATTAATATAAGTTCAATTTTTCCGTAGCCACTTGGAGTTTTAGTTGAGTTTGAATTGAATTAACTGAGTTTAAAATTCAATCTACGTTTAAAGATAATTTAAGGGTGAACAATAGCAAATACAATTGTTACAATCGCTATAAATACAAGGAGGAGTCAAGATGGCCAAAAAAACACATAATAAATACATATACCATGATTTGCAATTTTACAATTAAAGTGCTGACAACTTATTACACGATTTTCTGTCAAAAGTTTTCCAGTCCTCAAATAATTTGAAGTCAGGGGAGCATTTTTATAATAGTTACTATTTACATTAATTTTTTAAAATACCCTCTTGTGTCTACCTTTGTCATTTGGTATAGTTTATTTTGGTTGCATAACAAGTTAGAGTTTTCTCCGTTATTAGTTACATCATGTAGAAACAGCAAATAATTTTATTTTCTTATATCACTACGCTTATGAAAATTACACACTGACGGTTATTCTTCATACGTAACATGATTTTCTCTGAGTAATGCTTACTTACAGTACAATGCAAAAATAAGTAGATATACAGAATTTTATCGAAAGGCAGGTTATACACACATGGTGGTTGAGTTTCATGAAATTAGCGAGTGTAGCAATATCTCAAATCGTATCACCACTTTCCGGGAATCGTTCATCTTACACACTATTTCCGTTTTTTTACAAACACATGAATGACGAAATTAGACAATGAAAATGATAATTACGAAAATCCCCCAAGTTTGGCAGAAATGATTTTTCGTAGTTTCAATAAAATTATAACTAAGAAAGAAACCAGTAATCAAGAGCTCGTAGTGTATGTGGAGGCACACAGGAAAAGGAGGCCTGACTTTAAAAAGGGTACTCTTAGTAACATATATGATATGTGACCGGCCGGAAAGAAGCTTGTCATTAATTTGTAGCAATTTGTTTGAAAATAAATTACGTTTGCAAGAATACTTACGGTTTATTTGTTATCGCTGTTATTTCAAGCCTCTTGTTAGACATCGAGGTACGGGGACGAGAACGGGAAAGGAGAAGGGGGAGAGGCGGGGCGAAGCAGCGCAGCGCGCGGCCGCCGGCCCAGCGTCCGCGGTCCAGCCGCGTCCGGCAGGGCCCGCGTCCCGCGGTCGGTGCGGGTCCCGAGGCGGCTATACGCGGCAAGATACGTGAAAACGGACGAAATTTTCGCTCAAAGGAACACAAAATGATGTGTTTACCCTGGGGCCGCAATTTTGTTTTCAGAAAAATTTTTTTTTGAAGATTTTAGCATTTAGGCCCCTGGGGGCACCCCTTACACTTTAATCACGAACCACGAAAAAAACCTCGAGTTTTACACATGTCAGCGAGCACTCTCCACATCCGAATACCTTCAAATTCGAAAAAAAGTAAAATAAGCAATGGTCTAATATCGCCTACCGAGGCCGATGCACCACAATAACTCACAGGATCACCCTCATAATAATAGCCATTCTTAGCGCGACTGCCAGCTCATTCTTCCTTCTTTTTTCGCACACTGTCAACGAATAAATCACATACACAAAGTCCTCCAAGGATGATTCAAATCCTTACGAGTCTTCTCGCATCCGTACCTTTCAACTGAACTTTGTTCGGTCTTGATGGACCCCGCGGGATGGTGGAAGAGAAGCGGACCTAGAATCGATCCTTGGAAGACTCCTCAAGTCTCTGTTGATTTAAATGGTAAGGGTGTCACCAGAGAATCAATGAGGCGTCATTTAGTTGGTTTGATAAAGAATTGTGGAGAAGTAATACCCGCGTCCACTCTGGCTTGGATACCACAAATGAGTCGGAGGGGAAGTCTTGGTTTCCGCGAGATTTGAGGTAGAGCAGGAAGAGGATGATGGGTTTAGGGCCGGAGTAACAGGATAAAGGCTAATCGTCTCAAAGGATGTCTGTAGCGAAAGGGGTTTCCTCTTCTCATTTCCAGGCTATTGATCAAGTCACCATCAACACCATAATGTAAACCGTAATTTGATCAACACCATGAGAACTTTCAAAACTTCTAATTATATTCCTTTTATACCAGCTAAAGTAACCTTTCACCGTAATCAAAGAACGAAAATTTGCAACAACACTGTTACATATCTTAATATACCCATTGTTTTGCACAAAACTAGGCACACCTTACGTCAGAGCCCCTTTAACTTAATTCTTTTTATTAATTTTGAAGACAAATTACATTGAATAATCTGCTTATTGGGGCAAGATCAAGAAATCTTGTTGAGGTATATGAATAATTTTCTTTATAAGCAGGACATAAAATATATCGATTAGGTTGCTACAAGCAAAGCATTATTAACGTAGGAGAAAAAAATGACTGCTGAAATTATTAACATCAGCAGCAATTATTTATCCGAATATTGGTTGGCTGCAGCTCTTTACTTCTCTCTCTCATTCCCAAAACCGATTTGTTCTTCCCCGATTCTTAACTCTGTCTTCCTGTATAATTTGCCAGAAAAGCATTTGAAAAATATATCTACAGCTTTTCAGACGTCAATGGCAAGTGTCGAGGCTTAAATACACAATTTATTATTTTGATTTCCTTATTCCACATTACAATTCCTTATTTTGCATTTCACACAGAAATCGGCCGCAAATGACCCCAGTCGTCGACGCACCTCATAAACCCTGCCTAAAAAATCGGTCCACTAAAAAGCAATTCAAAATGATGAAAAGCAATTCTCAAAGAGAGAGTGAGGAATTACATCTCTCATGTGATAATGAAATTGCATAAATATCTCATTTACCTTCCCTTCGTGGCTCAATATTCGCGAGTTCTGTCGATAATTTTGTTAATATTAAAACATCAGAAGTTATTTAAAAAGAAACAGATGACATTGGTCAGGTGAGAGATGTTATAATTTGTTTCATAGACTTTGACGAAGAGCAAAGCATTGCTGTGGCGTAAAAAGCACCGGTATACCACTCCCGTTGATAAGGTTAAGGATTTCGATGTTCCGGAACACACAACTCAGAGAATCGGACGCCAGAGGGTACGGAAGAAAAAAATCATATATTTTTTCAGCTCAATCAAAACACCAATAAAAGTAGTGAACGATCTCTCTTTCAAGTTGATCCCACCAATTGGTCCGATTTGAATTGAACGTAACGTCAGGAGCTTTTCAGCCGTGGAACAAAGGGCGCACCTTCGGACACATGGTATGGGAGATGAAGTTTTGAACTGCAGAATCATGCATGAAGAGGAGAAATGGAATCAGCTCACGCTGTCTGTGGAAGCCTTCTATCATACCAAAGCGTTAAAAAACAGATATTCACCCCTAATAATATCATGGTCTGGAAATCAGAAGCATAACTGAGAGAAATTTCTACAAGGTGTGACTGAGAGAATTTGTTGGCTTTAATGCTACAATAAAATGTCCTAACCGATATTTTATTTATGCTCAACACCGATTTCTCATTTAATCTTGTTCCACATATAAATTTTTTCATGTTCATTTGGTTCAAAGAAATTTTAAAAGAATTGAAATTAGTTGTTGTCAACAGTGAGTAATGTCCCCGCTGAAGATACGAACTTTTTCTATTCGGATTGTAGCTAGCTTTACCATATATGCTATAAGATATAGTTCTTATTTCTGATGGTAAGATAATAACGTATAATAAAACGTATAATATATCGTGTATCACCTTGCACCAGGAAGATTAAAAATGTTTTCTTTATCAAAATATTTTCAAGTGAGCAAGTAACCTTCCAATTCATGAAAAGTATTCACTTCATTAAAAATACTCCTATTTTTTATTTCATCCCATTAATTAATTTAATGCATTAATTTATATATTGTTAAAATAAATTTATCAAGACCCAGCTTCTAAACATCGGTTGTGGCACCCGACATAACAGCAACACACTGGTACCACTTGCGAGCCGCAATCGACTATCCGTTCCGATTTGATCGATCGTATTTCTGCTTTTCACCCGATATATCGCTTTTCAGACTGGCAAAATGGGCTGGCACATCAGTCGGATAAGTTTGAGTTTAATTTATGCTTGTTCTTTAGTTTTTTTCCCGTCAACAAACTTGCAAAGCAGCGGTTTGAATGGCATTATGTTCGTGCAGGATGTGGAAACAGAAATGTAAAAATTTTACCTATAATTTTAAACGTGGATTTAAAATACCATTGATAGAAAAAATAAGAAACTACTCTTTTCCAACGTTGTGTTTGTCCCAAATAAAGCAATTATCGATTCCGTTAGGAGTAAAGAGAATAATACTATTATTCAGAGATCTGTATTGAAAATTAAGCTTCTATCGCTTCATCATCAATTTTAGGTTGCCTTTAGAGAAATTCTTAGCAAAATAAAACACAGCTCCCTTTGTTATTTCTTACGATGAAATGGAGGGAGCAAGGTTGTAGTGATATTGCTTCAAAGGTGATTGATTACATGTGGATGCAAATTTTTTTGCCTAAGACATTATAAAATATTCAACGATTAAATAAATCAATTCGTATAAGAGGCGTAGAATAAATAAAATTAGTTAGAAAACCTCGACATCGATTCATGAGTATCTTCTCATAAATTCTGGTGAAGCTAAATATCGAGAGATTACTCTTCTTTCCGTAAGAAAAACATAACTACCCGGAGTGTTCCTTAGATTGCTAATACTTTTATCTGGATGATATAAAAATCAAAAGGCCATTCATTGGTTCCATGGTATCAGGTAAAACAAATTGGATCTCCTTCATCATTAATCAATAATGAAATGCAAAATGTGTCAAATACACGGTAGGTACAGATTCCTAATGACAATACCCTGCATCAAAAGCGGTCGAACCAAATAAATCTGCGATATTCTGCTGGTACGTTTCCTGATTGATGAATAAGTCACTCAATGAAAATGGACCCAAAGTCTCTTTTGCAGAATTTAGGATTGTTTTAGTAACAAATAAAATAACTAATGTTAATTAAAGGTAATAACACTTATAGTGATACTTAATTAATGAGGTATGGAGTTCTTCAAGGGTCAATTCTGGGGCTGCTTCTATCCTTATCATATGTAAATGATATAGTTCTAGTTATTAACAATTGCAAGGTTATTATGTATGCTGAAGACATTGTTTTAATTAGTACACATAAACATTTTGAGACCTGCCATAAGAGACACCAACTTGATTTTAGCAGATTAAATTTATGGTCATACGATAATAATTTAATAATAAATGAAGATTAAATGTCTACTATGTATATATCCTCGATGAGCAGCAAGAGTACGGAGGTAAAAATAAAATTGCATTCTCACAGTTGTATTTATTGTAATGATATCGCTTGTGATGTTAATTGCAATTGTTCAACTTGGGAACAGGTGGAAAAATATTGTTACCTTGGTATTGTAAAAGATGAACATTTAAAATTTCCACACCATATTGATAAACTTAATAAAAAAATAAGAATTATTGCATATCAAATTTACAAGCTCAAAGATATAGTGCCTCCATCCATAAAGATTTTGATGTACAACGCAATGGTACAATTTATTTTGAGATATGGAATAAGAGTCTGGGGAATGGCTTCTAATACTCTCTTGAACACAATTATCAGGAACCAGAGGAGAATAATAAAATTGGTTGATGAAGATAGAGGTAAATATTACGTTAATTCTGAGTTAAAATATTTGTGTAGAAAATGTAACGTGTTAACCGCAGATCAATTAACAAAATGGGTAATTATAATGGAAAATTATAAAAAAAGAGTATAAAATTCTATGTAAAACCACACATTGCATGTCAAAAAGAAATTCCCCTCTATTGGTAACGTACAGATATTGTAATTCATATGGTAAAATTTTAACAAATACTATGTACCACACATTTTTAATTGCATGCCTAAACACCTTGATGACCTTAAAGGGATAGCAGAAGTAAAGAAAGAGGTACATGCATGGTTACTTGATGAAATTATAAATGTTTGATTGGTTATATTCTATATATTTGGCATGAATACCTTTGTATTCAAAAATGTGGAATGCCTAAATCTATTTGTTTATTTTCTCACCAGAAAAAAGTTAAATGTTCTCAAATTGTAATATTTATTATAAATTATTGTAACTTGTTTTTTTAAGTATTTTTTGTGATCATCAACATCAATTTCTTATTTGCCGCATTGTATGCATATGTGTGGATCCTTCTGACAAGCCATGTGGCTTAGAGAGACCGTGTTTGTTACTGAAAATAAATGGAAACATCTAAAAAAAAACTCTAAATACTATAATTTCTGATTTCACTGATACCATTGGAAAAGCTGACCAGAAAAGACTAGAATCCTTCAAAACCTGGTGCTGGAGGAGGATGCTGAAGATGAAATGGACAGAAAAAATAAAAAAATGATGAAGTGTACAGAAGAGTGGAAGTGGAAAGGACCATGAGGAACATCAAGGAAACAAAGAACGAGATGGATTGAACACACTCTGATACACAATGGGTTTGTGAAGAACATAATTGAAGGTAAACAGATGGATAAATCCCCAGAGTAAGAACCAGGAATAGTTCATGGACCAAATAAAGAGGAAAGTACATAGGAAGTAATACAGGAGGTAAGGGAACTAGCATTAAATAGGGAAGGGTGGAGTGCTGCAGTCAACCAATCTTAGGATTGAACGACCAATGATGAGGAAATAACTACTCAAACACACGTTGAAAGATATTGTTAGGCTCTTAAAAAACAAATTTGAACTCCCCTACCTCACATACGGTACTATAGCCACTCACTGGGACAAAACTATAGTTCTTCTGTGTTTTTTACGTCGTGTTATCAAACATGACGATTTAGATTCGTTTCCATCGTCATTTCAGCCTGCACTACCTATCATTTCCTCATCCACTCACTTCATACTATTCTGTTTCCCGCGGTAGGGTCTCCGTCATCATTTCTCACTGCGGAGGATGTAAGAATTGATATGAGGGGAGCTGGCCAGGGGTGCATTGGGTTTGATTGAAAAACGAACCCGCCCAGGAGGGGTGCCGACTCATGAACACTGGGGGACCAAATGGCGGGGAGGGTGGACGAGGATGAATACCTACGGTCATGACCCGTGTGAAATTAGGGGAAAATGTAAAGGTCAATTGGTATTAATGATTCTGGGTGGGAATTCCTTCCCATCATTCCCATTAAATTTCACATTTCTCGAACAGGCAGGTTACGGTGGGGATGTGAAGATGCTAACGTCAGTTAATCTGGAGGTTGCAGGCTGAAAGAGTCCCCCACCTGAGAGGAATTTTACCCTACGTAGATGCTGAAGTGATCTAAAATGCGAAAAATATAAGACAGGTTCATTCATTGATTTATCAATACTAAGATTGGTAGACTGCAGCCCTTGACCCTTCCCAATCTAATGGTAGTTCCCTTACCTCCTGGTATCTCTTCCTATGTATATACTTTCCTCTTTACTTGGTCAATAAACGAATTCCTGGATCTTCCTCTGGGGAGTTTTCCCTCAATTTTGCCTTCAATTATGCTCTCAAGAAACCCATTGTGTCTTACGGTGTGTCCTTTCCATCTGGTTATTCTTTCCTGTATAGTGTTCCATATGGCCCTTCCTTCTTCTGCTCTTCTGTACACCTCATCTTTTCCTATTTTGTCCGTTCATTTTATCTTCAGCACCCTCCTCTTCAGCACCAGGTAAGACAGGTATTTGAAGAATTAATTGAATGAATTCGCTGTTTATTTCACATCTTCTTATTGCGCAAAATGCCAACATCATTGCCTTTTCTATCCTCCCCCTCATTATGATTTCCTCCTTCCATCGGCTTCCCCCACGATCTACTCTGCTGAGGCCTGTTTAGTAGGTGATTTATAGTAAGTTATCCATGGAAAGCATCATAAAATTACCAAATTTACTCATCAGTCTAATAATAAAAGCAGAATAAACTAATTTTTAAAAAAATCGAAGAAAATGCATATAACTCATGTTGCCACTATAAATAAAACTGTTTGCATTTAGTCACACGACCATGCATGCTTACATTTGATGCGTTATCATGTGATTGTGTTATTTCAGAGCAGGTATCAGAATATAAGTACTTAGACTTGATAATTGATGGAAAATTTAACATAAGTTATCAATTATCTAAATTAAACAATAAACTTAAGTATATCATGAATCATTTTTCTACATAAAGGACATCGTAATAATAGATATATTGAAAATGATGTACCACGGTCTTTTTGAAAGTCTTTTGAGATATGGCCTCACTGTAAGGGGGACAGGTGGAATAACAAATCTAAAAAGGATCAAAGGTTATCATAACAGGTTATTGAAAATAATAAAATCTAATCCATTTTAAGTAACTGGAGAGATTACAGATGATGGTTATTTTAAAGAAATCAAAATCCTACCGGTTGTTATTGCAGTATATGTTAATCTCTAAAAATTACTTCCATGATAAATACAAAAAGAAAGGAGTGTACTATCAAAATGCTGAACTTAGAAAAGTTCCAAGATATTTCACACACAAGGGTTGCAGGCATTTAAGTGTTAACGTTCCAAAACTGTTCAGTAATATGAGAGATGATATACAAAATTTGGTATGCATAAGGGAAGTTAAGAGAAGGCAAAGGAATGGTTGTTGTGCACATAAATTGTTTCTTTATTTCGTAAATCCTATAGAGTTATTTATACATGTATAGTATTTAGTGCTAATTTTTTGATAGTGTCAATTAAAAACAAAATTATAAAAGGCGCATGCTGATAAGCCACGAATGGACCATAGAGTAGTTATGTTCATTAAAGAGCGTGCATTTTAAAAGATTTATATTACATGTATTGCTTTTTTATGAGTTCGCTTTTTTATGTACGGGTTGCAGCCTGTATGCGTTAAAAAAAATCGGGGTTAAAAAAATGGCGGTCAGGCCACGCCCACTTTACAGCTTGTAGTATTAACCACCATACCAATTGCCCTCTCTTTCTACCTCAGTAGAATATGTAATTCTTCGGTAACGCCACATCTCTATTGCTTCCAATATATTTTGCTTTACTTGTTTTTGCTTCATTGTTGAGTATATTGATGGATAAATATATATGTCTTAATAAGTCGTCTATTACTGATGACTGTAATAAATTGACGAGTTGAGAAATCCTCACATTTTCTCGAAAATAGCAAATTCCCGGTCCCGACTCTTGAAGTTTCCAAAACGTTGGGACTTCGGGTATACCTGCCCAACACCATTTCGATCAAACCCACCTAACTCTTCCCCCATACACCCACATAACCGATAACACCCCCGAACCCCTTCCGATATCAATGGCCACACGATGTCGACGTTTTGAAGTAGGTGCGGACGTTTTATGTCCGGGGTTCAACGCTTTAACGGTCGGCTGTTTACACGACAGATGCTGTCTCGTAAAACTGTCTCGAGGGGCCGGTACCGTCTGGCTTGTAAACACGGCAGGCCTCGCCATTGCAGACGTCGGGATTTTCGTTGCAAGCCGTCGCCTCTCGTGAAAGTTCAAGGGAGGCAGATTGAAAATGTCTCTCCAATGATAAACATCTCCATAGAGCTCACGCCATTATGGACAGTGGTTAGCGTCCGACGAGTAGTCCAGCGGCGATTGAATAAGCTGCTGCCGTCTGGGTCATCATGCCCGGAATGAGTAACTCGGCCTGCAGACACGAAGGAGATTCGACAAACTTTAACACGGTAATAAATATGCCGAAGCACCAACCTGTTTCAAAGCCTGACTCCGCTATGCCATTAGTGGGTTAGATCACTGAACATAAAAGTGATTTTGATACTTAATTCCGCATCAATAATTTCAATTGTGCTCTTTCCGCGTACTTGAATTCAGCTAAAACGTATTTTTTAGTATTTCCTATTCCTAGTTGGCAAAGTCTACATATTATTAAGATATTTTGAGCGATATATACTATTTCACCTTAAAATCGATGAATTTGTTCTCATTTTAAAGAAAAATATCTCACCCTTCTAAAGTTACAAAATTATGTTCCCTTGCTGAACAACTCTCCGAGATTTTTGACAAAAAGTAGCTGCCATTTTACATGGGAAATGGTACGTGTTCGCACTATAGAAAGAGATTAGTTAAAAATAAGAGGAATTTCTAACATCTACATCTCGTCAAAAAATGAAGTATGTCGTTATTATGCATCTCGACTCTTTTTGAAAATTAATGATATTGTCACCGCAGTAAACTCTTTTGAGATCAAGAAAAACCTTCCTTTTTGATGATATTTCAAATATTTGATGATTTAATGTTTCTCTCAAACACAGAAAATGTCTCACCCTTCCAATGGCACCAAAATTTTAACCCCTCACCATACTACTTTGAGGATATTTGCCAAAAAGATACTAGCCCTTTTACATGGGAACCGGTACAAGCATGCACTCCTGAGGTACCTTGTTTAAAATATGAGAAATGTATAGCTCATATAATTTGTCAACAAATTAACAGTGAATAGTTTGTACGTTTGCTCAAATCTTATTTTAAAAGAATCATAAAGCGACGGCTGTAGATTTTTCAGGATCACAAAAACCTTTTATTGTGAAGGAGTTTTAAACGTAACGCGTGAAAATAATTAGCAAGTAAAAACACTTGTAGCGATAATTTTATTTAGTTATTGAGAAATTCACTCATATTAAAGTCAATTGAGCCATTAATGATAGAATATTTTAGTCATGCTTCCTACAATTGCTGAAATTAAAAAGTATACTTCGAATATGGACTTCACTATGACTAAGGAATTATTCGCCTCAAAAAAGTCATTTTTTTGTATTTTAGCATAGAAACATAGAATTTACATTCATTACCCTTATTTGGGGATTAAAAAATTAGGTTGGAAATTCGTTCAGCTAGATTTACAACGTATTTATACGGAGTTGGAAACCAGAAAAAGATACTATAATCATTATTATAGGTATGTATTATTTCAACTAACTTCTCATCCTAATAGTATCGAATTTCCTTACAATTGTTTCTTGTGTTAAACTTTTACACCATGTTTTACCCCTTTTCAACCCAAATTTTTACAGCCACAGAATTTTAACCATTTATCCATTGGCTTTCAATTTATCCACAATTGTGTGATATCACATTTGCCACCTGGCAGGGAAGTTTCATTAGCTCTGCTCTAATGTATTCGGAGCTATTGCCGATTGAGCCCTCTGAAAATCCAATAAATCCAAGCGCAAATGTGGCATCCGTTCGTAGTCGGCAGAAACACGCACAGTTGAGCAATCACACTCATGTTGCCACCTAAAGAACGATCATTGTATCCCCAGAACACAAATGAATTTAACAAAAAAAGGTGAATAAATATTTCGAAGAACCAACTTATATCAATGCATAATTCCGCTATACCGCTGATCCACTGAATGCCGACGTGGCTTCGAAACGTTATTCCGAATCGAATGAATCAAATGTAAACCTACCGCTACCGGAAAAAATTCTAATCGGAAATTGATTTATAAATATTCAGATTCTTCATACTTTAGATGTATTATATTTAAGATATTAAATTGTTTAAAGTAAATAAAAATTACTCCATAGCCAAAAGTTTAAGACTTATTGTCATTATTGCATGGTAAAATTGATGATAGCCCCGCAACAGGTGCAACTTAAGAGCTACCCAAATACTTCATTTTCGTTAATTGTTTTGACATTTTCATGCTAATGTAAATATTTTGTAAAGAAAAATGTTTTGGAAGCAATCAAATTCATTTATTTGAATATTTATATACACTCCGTTGGTACAAATGTGAGAGTCGATTATGGTCCAAAGACAGTCCTGAAGCCAATTAATTTGTCTCTATCCATGCTACCATCTTTAGAACGAATCATAACTTTCCACCGTATCGAGTGCATTCACGATACTTAAACTACTAACTTTGGCCAATGACTGTCCCTTACTAAGTCTGATACCGCAACAACGTGACTGAAGCGAGTTCACGGAATATCTTAAGGACTTGCTGAATATTCTGCTACGGAAAAGTCAGATGAAGATTAACTTAGGATTCAGTCAGGATTAACTTAGGGCAAAATTGCATAAAAACCGTGATGACATTTATTGCTTGCCTAATGAAAATATATAATCTACCATCGCCTCGGAAGCTAACTCACGTTTGCCAGTTGCAGTATACTAAAAAGTCCAAATTATTATATATATTTGTGTGTGCTAAATAAGTTTGCACCATCACTTTTATTTGCAATGAGCTTTAAATCTGACATCTATATTCATATCGCAATGAGCCCCATGATTAGAACTTATCATTATAACAACACATAGATTACTGGCTAACCATACGGATGGCCAGGGTTCAAATCCCTGCGGAGGAGGATGTTCTTCAGAGGAAACCCGATCCCTACTTGAGTGCCTGGTGGAGAGCACTTCAACTTCAGTACACCATCAGCTGGATGAGACGCTAAACCGTGGTCCCCTTGGCACCGTTCGTTAAGAGCAGACTAATGCCGACGCCGGGTTTCCATCCACCCTTCCTCCCTTACCTATCCCCAATGGCGCAAATGACCTTAGCTGTCGGTCGCCTCCCCAAAATCTAATCCAATACAATCTTAACAACATGACTCCGTTTTCTCATTTCATCAAAATAAGTATTCCGATTTATTTCCTATTGAAAGAGAATTATTCTTGGAGACCTGCTTGCAAGTAAAATAACTGGAATTGTTCAACTCATTTTAAAAGGATCCCGGCTCCAACCTCGCATTTCTTCTAATTTGTGAGGCAGGAAATGATTTTCAAAATGGAAGACCATGAGTGTATTTGTATGCTTGTCACAGCATTCGTATTTGATAATAAACGCTCTCCACAACCCTATACTTAGCAACCTGGAAGCACTTTAACCCGTAAGTTTTGGACAATAAAAGAAGCAATTCAACTCGAGATGCCGTTTTTTTCCCCGACCTGAAGCATCTTCAATTTTGACGGGTGAAAAGCCGACAATTACTCTTAGAACACGGCGATTAACGCGTCTCTCGTGCATTAACAGTCGTGTAAAAGGTTCCTCGTAGGACTGGTCGCAAGATGATTCAACGTGATTCGACGATAATCATTAGGAATCGAATCGCAGAGAGGTCCTTATTCAGTACGCAAACTGATGTATTGCCATTCACTGGCACGGAATTCTCAATCCGCGATGACACATAATCACTACTTCCTCCCGACAACTGAGAGCAGCGATGTAATTATTCTCCGTACCCCAATAATTTTTCGCACTGTTAGTTGGTGGAGAGGAAAACATTACATAGTAAGAAAGAATGGCTGACCTTTGTCCGTCGGGCCAATGACCAAGACCTTGGAGCTAACGCACACTAGAGTTGGCGTGGTATTTCTACTTAATGAATTGCCCATAAAATCCAAGGGAAGACTATTTTTGACGTCAGGTATGGTACTAAATGCATAAAGTATTTACGCAGTAAGGAAAGTCAAAGAGACACTAACACCTTTCCCAAAAGTCAGCAATAATTGTAGTGAAGCTATTTTAAATGTAATTCAGGATTTGTTCCCCTGCAGTCTTGCCCAATCACCTCCTAAAAACTTACCTCTCATCCCCCCCTTCTTTTAACCACCTCCCTCTCCTTGAGGTTTCCATACAAACTGTGCTGTCTCATGGTTTTTTACGTTTTAATCTTGATAATGGTCTGAAAATGCCGAAACCGGTCGAATTGTGTTTTTTAATACATTGGTGGAATAGAAAACTAAGTGTTTTCATTTTATAGATGAACAACTTCCGCAAAGTGAACTATCCAACCATTGATTTCAATTCAGGCTGATATACTTGTAGTGTTTTTCTCTTCTGAGCATAATTTGATTGCTATTTGTTCATTTTTTGATAATATACACATAAAGTTAGGTTTCAATGATAGTGAGTAAAATTCTTAAAAATATTTCCTATGGAAAGACAACTCGAATAGTCAAATACTCATATACTATTATGTATATACATGTCACTTTTCCGGCATATATTTTTCTATCTACTCTGTTATTTATTTGATGTGACTTTCTTCCGAAGGGAAAATAATCATTAGTGATTTCTTTATGGCAGACCTCTTATTCGTAGTTGCAGTACTTTATCGTGACAGGTACCTTTCGAAAGTAAATTTGATGTAATATCTTATTTTTTATCAATTAACGCTGCTTCTGAAGCCAAATTTCGAATATTAATGCATAATATATGTCTCTCTCTAGTCACTTTTTACGAATTTGTTCAATTTCCCATAAAAGACCTAAGGCAATTGTTGAATACACGATTCTATCCATGTCATTTTCCGAAAATTGATTCCGTCCAATTCATATCTAATTAATTTCATTAATCGTATTAAGAATTGTTTTTTTCCCTTCATAACGTGTCAGTTCAGAATAGGTCACGCTGAGCTATCTAAATATTGATTGTCAGCAGATTCCTATTTGAATGCACACACCCATGCCATGGTGGTGTGCCAGTGGTGATAATTCCACCCAGGCGGGACTCGAACCCGCGACCCTCAATTTATCAGACGAGGACTTGACCCCGTCGCCACCGGGGCCAGCAGTAATTTAAATAAAGAGTAAGTTTCCTTAATCTAAGTTATTTAATCTCACTAGAAAGAAATGGAAATAGCAGGAATAGCTTAAGACCGTGTTTCCAACGTCTTTGTCAGCATGGACAACGAGTAATTTCATTAATTTTAATGTAGATATCTCGGGCAATGTCGACAGTCTCACCGTGTCATCCACCGTAAGCAAAACAGTTTCTCTATGGATAATGCTATAGGCACAGGAAGACCCCAGTTCGTAGATGCCTAAAGGCCTAAGACTGCCTTGAAACGTTTTCTATTTCTTTATCCTTTGAAGGGGCCCAGGTGAAAGTCCAAATGGCGACCGCAGGGTAACCGCAGGGCCTCACAGACCCACACATAACTTTTACCGCGTCACCTCACCCTCCTGGACTCTAGACACAGTCGTATAAATAAACGCGAGACCGAAAATTTCTCCCACGGCGTTTTATTCACTGGCACTCGAGAAAGGTGGAAGGACTTCGAATTCGCTAAATTTTTTTCCCTTTGAAAGAGTGAAAGAAAGTGAGAGAGAGAGTAAAGGAGACATTGGGATAAGGAAAGCTAAAGCGAGCCATATTTTCCTTCCAATATCTCCCTTTTTTAAGATCTTTTTGCGTCTCTTTCTTCCGTCTTATCCGGCTAACAACCTTCCCGTCTCAGCCTTATGTGGTAAGTCTGCCTGCAAAGGAGCTGTAACCAACCTTTAAGGCATGTCTCCTATCCTTGGAATGTAGGCTCATATCGCTCCGACTTTCATGAAAGACTGTAGCTAGCCCGAAGCCAAATTTTCAGGATGGAATTGTATATGATTCGGAAGGGCGGCGGACGGCAAGAAAATTTTTCCAAAGAGATGAGGCATAAAAAGATTTGGGGAATAAAAAATATTACTATCTGCCTTAAGGTATTACCTTTTCTTTCTCCTCACTCTTTACCTCGTCTCCATACTTTACAAAACTTCTGACTTAATTTATGCTCACCTCATTTGATACTTGAACAAGCACAAGTTTAATGCTATTAGTTACGTCTATTTTCGATTTATTAAGAGACAGAAATCTAGTTATCAAACACTATACTGCTCACTGAGATCTCTGGTTTCATAAAAGTAGGACCTAGAAGCAGTCGATAATTAACTTAGCCATTAAAATCACTGTGCGATTTTCAATTTCTGAAATCAGTACCATTTATACTCCATGTAGCCATTTCATTCCCATGACATCAAGAACAGATAAATGTGATCCAACACTTATTTTGGTGGCCTATTGCCATTGATAAAAGACTTGATTTGAAAATATAGTGATCATGCTCTAAGATATTAATAAAAATACAGCTTCCTCTTCAGTAAATATCAACATTAGTGTGAATCATTCTAAGACGGCGAAAATCATTCTAATTCCGTCCTCAGTATCAACTACCGCAAAGTGGGGTTACTTTGGTACCTAGGGGTGAAAATGTTACAACCTTGTTTTCATACATTTAGCATTTGATAATTTGTCGTAGTTCAAAAATTTGACAAGAGATATCAGTTTTATTGTGTAGGTAAAGTTTCTTTGGGTTGGTTACACCGATCAACAATCGTTTCTTTCGATTTTGAATTCTCCCAACAGGAGGTTATATACAAGTCTATTTTAGGAGTGAGTTGTTCAGTTCTACAAATCTATTGATGTCGACACGATTGCAATTGTTTCCGAATCAAAGGTGTGAATTTTGGCAACAATATATCCCTGTTTAATTTGCCATAACATCTGTTTTTCTATCTGCATTCGTTAATGTAGTAGTTTGCTAAAATGTAAATATGAAGCTTGGTGGGGTCAGTTTAGTACACCTGCTTAGTCTACAGGTTGGGAGGTTGAGTTTAGTACACACATTTTTTCAATATAAAAGACAACTTTTTCGTTCCAGAAACAATGTCACGGCAGTATGTTCGTAAATTGGGATCGAGGCCTTATCAAAACTACACAACAGAGACTGAGGTCAAAGACTGACCTTCTTAAAGGAAAGATGAAGAGACAGGGTTAAATTTATTTCCACTTAAATGTTTTTCAGCATTTTTGTTGTTACTCTATGATAAAAGTTGATATTTATTTTGGTGTGGCTTCTATTATTTTTTGGTGACATAACACAGAGATGACCGTAAAGTTGAAAATTGACAAAATATTCTTAAAAGTCTTAAAACATGTTGAAAATATATTTTTTAATCAGAAATTGGCCTTGCTACTTCTTAAGAATCTGAGGAAACGTTTGTGATGGGGTGAGAAATGTACACAAGTCTCAGCTATGTTATTTAAATATGATATACGCTCGTACTAAATTGACCCCAATTAATGGGGTAACATTAGTACATTTAAAAAATGTTTTTATAACCATTGTAATGTACATAGAACCTTAATCAATAGCTGATTTTGGTCATGAGGATTGAAGATTTTACAAGAAAAATTAAATTGGACTGTGAAAAAAACATAGCTTGCTGCAGGTTCAAAAATATGTCAAAAGTGTACTAAAGTAACCCCATTGTACGGTACCGTATTAAATATATGCCTATTAATTAAACTGAAGCAAAAACACATCGAATGCCTAAGTACAGCAATTCAAAAATAGTAATATTGTTTGCTTTCATTGCATTCTGTATTATTCGATAATAACAATATCCTGCTAGTAGAAATACACTTTAGAATAACGCTTCAGTTCTCGGAATATTTAAGAATCCGACGTCGAAGAGTAAAGCTGATTTAACAGGATCGAGTGATTGCGATATTGGAATTTAAAGTGGTGGTAAAAGCAACATATTACATACAGGATTTTACCCTTGCTTCCAGGTGCTTGGAAACTATTGAAGGAGATTGGGAGAAGCCAGAATAGGAGGTTGGAACTGGTGATAAGTGGATAAAAGATGCTAAATGTAGTGATGGAGGGAGGATTTTGGGTAGGTGGGAATTATAAATTAAAAGAATAAGCATTCCGGACTGAAGGAAATGGGAGGACTATGCAAGAAGTATTCTAAGATGAAAAAATATTTAGCATTAGAAGATTAGGGCCTGCACCTGTAAAACCCTTCATTGTTTTACTTAGTTTTTTCCACCTAAATCTATATTTTCTAGTATATTACCTTAGCAATAATAAAACATAAGGCTGTACGGTCAAATTACGTTTACATCAGATATTGCAGATACGACATCAAAGAACATACCGACTTACAGAATACACCATATGTTAGAAATTTTAAGTGGTATAGATCGGAGAGGGATTCAAAGCCAAAATGGTGGAAAAAAAGAAAATTGAAATGTGGCGGGTATAGAGGGAAGTCGCGAAATGAAGAAAAGATAGATGAGAAACGAGGAATTTCTGTCGGTCAATCCATTTCCCTGTTTTAATGGTAAGAAGGGACATCTGAGGAATACACTGGCCCATTTTCCAGATTTTATCTCTCATTCAAGTTTACTTTACAGCACATCTGGGAAAGAAATGCAGATAGAAAATACCTTAGGAAAAAATTCTGTAAATGAACTTGAGAGAATCTTACGAACAAGCTATGAGGATTTCTTCCGTACGTTTCTTGAAAAGTTTTTAATCCTCGCATCCTTTTACATTGCCAATCTAGAGTGCGATTTTAGGAGACGAAAACAACTTTTTACATATAGCAGTTATCCTTTTATTAGGGCACCAACTGTCCTGCCCATTGCTTTTAAGATGTAAACGGCAGGCAACAGAATCTTCCTCCACTCGGAGTTTCATTTAACAAATTCAAAGAGATAAAAACAAGATTAACTTTCCTCGTTGTTAAAATCTAGATAAATGTTTTTTAAATTAGAGACCGGAGTGTGAGAATAATTTAAAATAAATTGATAGATGGCTGAGATAGTACATAATGTTTTTCTCATCTTAGACCAGGAGACACTTAAAGCCTGGTCCATTTACTCTAGGCTCCGTATTCAGGATGAATTCCTTTCAACACTGGCTTCTCTTTCATTGCATTTAAATGTAAAAGAAATGAGTGAGCATTTTAATTGCAATGTCTCAACGGGTGCGGTTCAGCGATAATGCATGGTACGTGAGGCCCTCAGAACAATCAAATCCACTCAATGGAGCTAAATTTTCTGTTGGTTGGTTGAGATTATCAATGATAAAAAAATATCACCTAGCTATCAAAGAATTTCACTTAAAACAATCGATTCCCTGAACTGATTTTGTTTAGGTTTCCAACCGTCAAAAGGGAAGGAACATATCATGAATAATCACACCGTAAATTGCGTAAGGATGATTGACTCAAATTTACTCCAAAATACACTGCAGTAAAGTAAATATTAAAGTTCATTGAAAAATGAATATAAACCTTAATACTTCTTTCTTTTTGATCTTTCATTTGAAGAATAATGGAAGTTAGTTTTAGAACACGCATAGCAATAGTAAATAAAGGTATATTTTATGTTACAGGTATGAAGATCTAGATATGATAATTTTATTCTAAGAGCTACGGAAGCCTCATTTAGATTAATGTGACAACTGTCTTCTGGAAAATTCAATCCATTCATTGATTTATTTATTTATGGAGTAGTTTACCTTTTTTATTTCCTACTTTAATTTTTCAATGACGATCTTCCCGTCCTAATTTGCAGGTAGCATCCAACCATAAGTTAATTTCCTCCCGAGACTCTTTTGTTAGCAATTCAGAAATGATACATTGTTTACCATCTCATTCGCTCTGAGAGATGTTTAAATATTATAATGAATAGTGTAACTAACTGAATATGCAATTAACAGAATATTTTCATACATGAATACAAAATTTCTACTATAAATTGCATGAATAAAACCGATATCTGTTGCATGATGAGAAATAATCCCACACGTCAATTTAAGGCATTCCTCATTAGTCCTGGTGCTAACATCCTAAGCTTTATGACGATAACCGTCAGCTTAAGCTTTAATGGGAAAAATATTGAGTGAATTTGGAAAAATAATAAAATAAAAGGAGGAGAGCAGATATTTTAGGAGAATTCTTCATTCAAGAGAACGTATTCATAGAAGGAGAACGTTGGTAGTCCAGGAATTTTTCGGAAATGTCACAGTTCATGAAAGTCAAAGGTGTACAAAATAATCAGAAGGATGAGGTTGGGAAAATAACAAAGATCAAAGGTATTCAGACGGGAAATGAAGAAAAAGCCTCAAACCTCTTAGCCAGCCTGAAAATTGAAAGCGCTCACCCCATGGGACATAAGCGATTGACCCGTCATATTAAAGACTTTAAATATGCAAACACGCAGTATTCAACCGAAAAAAGGAAGATTAAGCATCAATAGGAGTGAGAAATGCTCATGAAAGGTGATACAAGCTTCTGCCTGTTACTACACCAAGCCACCAAATAATTTAAAATAGAAAAAAACTATGATTATACCAAGCACTTTCCAAAAATATTAGAAAAAATATAAATTAAGCCTTTTAAAATTTTATCAACAACAATAAACAAGGATTGAAGCATACGAGGATAGTGAAATTCACACTGGAGGAGACTTATAGTTTAGAATTATCAGACAAATTCTGTATTTTTCAGGGCATCCTTTCCAAGTTTTCTCCTTGCTCACTCTTTTAAAAGCATGACTGTGAAGTAATCGTGGCTACAAAAACTGAATAAATTGAATGAGATTGTTATTAGAAATTTGAAAAATACTCTTTCCTTAGTTTCTAGGGGATCGGATTCTTGTGGTGGCTAGAGTGCTGGCTAGCCCATATGGGCGGCCAGGGTTCAAATCCCTGCAGAGGAGGAAGTTTTTCAGAGGAAAACCGATGCCTACTTGAGTGCCTTGTGAAGGGCACTTCAAGTACTGTACTCCCTCCGTCGGATGAGACGTTAACCCATGGTCTCCTTGGCGCCTTTCCTTAAGAGCAGTCTAATGCCGACGCCTGGGGTCTATCCACACCTCAACATTTACCTATTCACAATGGCGCAAATGACCTTAGCTGTCGGTCGCCTCCAAAAATATCCTATCCTATCCTATACGAGTTTGCAAATTGGCTTAGGTTCGATCATAACTTATACCTCATAAATACGAATCATTTCGTGCTTTAACTGAAGCAAGTTGCACAGATTGCACATGCCTCATTATTTTCTTGTTACTGCATAAGACCAATCAGCATATGGAGACAGTTTTTTTGTAGATTCTCAGTGTTGAATAGTGCGTCCTTAGCGTATTAATATCATCGATGAAGGTTACTCAGGAATCCCGCCGGGTAAAACTCTCCATCTTGGCCGACGATTCGATGAACGAGTCATCATGTCCTGATGACTATAGACGACTCGTTCATTAAAATGTCGGCCAAGATGGAGAGTTTGATCCGGCGGAATTCCCGAGTAACCTTTAGCGATATCATACGCCTGGAAAGCCTTAGATATTAATGAATATCATGTTTGCGTGTCTTGGAATATTACAACTTAGACATTTGTATATCTATAAGGTCCTGCGAATATTTTGTGGAAATATGCCAGGTGCTGAAGGCAAATGTCAGTACAACTAAGTAATGATTTAGATAAAATGCTGCCCAAACCAAAAACAGCTTTGCATAAAAAATTGTTTCTGTACATGGGACCTAAAATATTCTTTTCTCTGCCAAAAATAATAAAAAGATGCAAATCTGGTAAAGCATTTTTGGGAATGGCAAAGAATGGCTACTGTCTTATAGAAATGTTTACCCGTTGAGTGCGGTATGACGTGATATCGTCGATATGACGTGAAATTTTCTATGAAAATTTTACAAAATTTTAATATAAGACACTGTCTCCGGCGTTACTCTGTGGAACTCCTTCATTTTGATAATAAAAAACACTTAGTTGTTACTCCACACTTTATTGTAAGGAAACGACCCGGGTTTTTAGCATGTCATGCCATCTTCAGGTAAAAATGGTTGGGTGGCTTACACTTATATAGGAATCCGATGGCCTTGGGATTGCTTGCATAAGAAAAAAACACAATGGAAGGGAGGGGGGAAGGTTTCCCAAAAGGTTTAAAAGCATGAGGAAGTTAAGGTTGAGGGTCGTGGAGGGATGGTAGTGTGACATAAAGTAAAGGTGACTGGGAGGGGAACATATGGTCATTACAAAGTTTAGTGGGGCAATTCACAATTTCAAACTGTTCTAAGAAGTCCATTTTACGCCCCATGTCAATACATTGTAAAATCCGAGGTTCAAAATTTTAAATTATTATTATAAAGTTTTTAAGTAATGACGAATCCTCTGGAATAGCCAAACATTTATGTGACGAAAACCATTGGTGTAATGTTGAACCTCGGATTTTACATTGTATTGACAAGGGGCGTAAAATGGACTTCTAAGAACAAAGTGTGAACATACCGTGTTTCACAACTTTTGGAGGGATTAAGGTGGGAGCCCCTAGAAACTCGGAGGCTACACGCTAGGCTTAGGTTGCTTGAGAAATTCAGACCTGATGTTTTTCAGAGCCACATAGAGAATATTATCATAACTACTCACTGCATCTTTAGGTCTGACAGATGCGGTAAAAATCATACAGATACACTGCCGAACAGATAGGTACAAAAACTCGTTCTTTCCGCGCACAATTAGCGACCACAATAAAAATTCAGCTCCATTAAATACACTCCCGTAATTCATGTCACCATTTCATCTCCCAAAAACTTACACCTTTACACGGCTGGTGACCTAGCACCCCCTGTCACACGCCCATGCGGTGGCTCGCGGGATATTATATAGATGTAGATGAAAATTGCAAAAACCGAAAATTGAATTTTTACAGAACAATTTGTTCCTACTCAAACTTTATAGTAATGCTCACTGTAGTCTGTATTAAGACATATCAGAGAGTAAAAATGATCAGTTACCTTATTCAAGGTAATCATACTAATTAAAAAGGTAATAAGACATGTGAAAATGTGAGAATTTCTCTGATGCCTAAATAAAAACAATGAAACAGAGAATATAAAAAGAGTTCTAGGCTTGCCAGACCCCAGGGTGTAGTTCAAGTGTTAATGGCAGCTATGTCGTCTACGAATGGTTGAATTTGCAAAAGAATAGCTTTCATATGGCACTGATTTTTTAACGGGCTGACGGTCAGAAAGACGTGACACATTCAATTTCGAGTATTTAAATGACTGGCATGCACCTCAGTACCGTTTTCTCTTTCTAAATGACATGATCAAAGCAATTAAGTGATATTGTGTTGCGGGATCTGAGACTGTTCTTAAGGGCATAATTACCCCATTACTTTGAGTCAAAGTTAAATGGAAATGATTTCGAAAGGAAGCTTACGGACTTTCAACATTTACTATGAATGTCTTAGGGACTTTCACTCTTATAGGAGCCATCAAAACAGACATTTCCTTTATTCAAGGGAGAAAATATATAAAAGTCGTGGTTACTTTGAAGATAAAATGAAAGGACAAGAGTTGGAATAAATTGTAAAGGGATGGCAAAATAGGGAAGGGGTACGTATGTAAGTAGACAGTTTAAAACAGAACCATCTCGCATGCTTCCACTAAAACTCTGAAGTTAGACTCTGAAGGATTAATCAATTACGTATATGCGTAAATTATTTCGACTACTTGAGAAACTCCGCGAAACCCCTCATGACCTGTGACCGTCAGAGATATTTCAAAGTCAAAGGGTTGCATTTGCGTTGTTGCAAAAACAAAGGAGCTCAATACATTTCGAAAGACTCGAAATATTTTAAATCAGGCGTGACTATGGAATTTATATCCTGAATGTATGAAATTCCACAGAGAAAAAAACATCCGCCATTAGGGATTCGAACCCGAATCCCTCGCATTCCGGCCGAGTGCTTTAGCCAGTTAAGCTACAGAGGCATTCTCAACCAGTGTGAATTTTTTTCTCTGTGGAATGTCGCACAATTGTGCAATGCGGGTGACTTCTTAAAAGTGGAACTCCGTGGCTAGTCCTGGATAGCTTAAAATTTGTGTCCTGAATGTATGTTCCTGCCCGCCAATATTCCCATTTTGTCGGCTGTTGTTAACAAAATATTTCCCCCCTTCCTTTCATTAACACATCTCTTTCCTCTCCCTTTTCCCATTCTTTTACCCTTCATGGTAAATGAAAGTGACAGCGAGGGCAGGTGGAGAGAGGAAGAACAGTGTATAGTTAACAAATCAGAGGCTAAAAGAGTTACGGAATTGGAAAGAGTGCAATTGCGACTGAATTTTGATAGTCAAATTCAAAAAGCAAATGTATAAAAGAATGCAATAGTAACCAAATTGTATTTGAAAATAACCTGTATAATAACACAAACTAACAAGGGTATGCTTTTTTGATGCTATGGGCCATTTGTGAGGTAAATTGGTGCGCTTAATCTGAATCTGCCATCGAAAATTGGTTATCACGTCAGGATTGTGTGAAATTCTAACCTTAAAGGGTCAAAATGGCAATTTTGTGGTCTATTTGAGCTTAAATATCTCATATACCAAAGGTAATAGTGTAATTCTGCCAACGGATTCAAAGTCTGCGCTAAAAATGTATAGAATACAACTATATGCTAAACCCTTCAGTTGGCACGTAAAATTTTTTTACACGATTGGGCGCGCGGGCCCAAATTCAATTTTTTATTTTCTAAAATTTTCAATTTAAAAAAAAAATATATTTCCAAACCATAAATTTAGACTAATAACTATCGATTATTTAGGTTTTTTTCACTTTGGAACATATTTATTGTCATTAGTGGAACAAAACCCAAAGTCATTGAAAAATCGTGAAATATTTTGAGCATCAAACATCCACTGTGACAAAAGTTATATAAAATATCCAACAATTTGAATGTAAATGACTGTAAGATGATAATTCATATATACTATATATATATATATATATATATATATATATATATATATATATATATATATATATATATATATATATTTTGACGACAGAAATAAGTTACACAGTCAGTCACTCTAGCTTCCTTTCGCAGGCTATTAAAATGCTAATCCTGCAACAATTTGTTACAACAAACATGTGAGATTTTTGAAGACGTAATAATGTACATCTATTGAAACTTACAAGTATATTATGCCATCCTATGAGAAACGGCACACAAATGAAACACTGTAGGCCAGCCATGTGGCCCACGCGACTAATGAAGAGTTAAAAAATTATTTTTTCCATAAACGGCATCTTGTATTTCAAATATGTGCACTCAAAATTATAGCATACTTGTATTGCAATAAAGTTGTAGATAGTTGCAAAGTTAATAAAATTTTGACCCTTTAAGATTAGAATATTTCAAAGTCTTGACGTGACAGCCTATATTCGTCAGTAGATTCAGGATTAGCGCATAGAATTACGCTGGAAAGAGCTCTTCGCATCAAAAAACCATTCGCAACCCTAAAATTTGTAGACCTGTGTGATTGAATAAGTTTCTTAAATTAAGGTATAAATGAAATTAACATTCACGGCAAAAGAAATAAAAAATTAAAATAAAATGAAAGATTTTATTTGCACTTGATGTAAAGTTTTAAAGTTCCGGGACTCTTAGCTCATAAACGTCATAGCTTCATCCCTTTTCCTTGGTAACTCGAGCGGTTATATACATCACTCCTCTTCCCCTGTTGTGAGAGGGAATAAGTTGGATGCCCGTGTGACTGGTACCGTCGTTGGCCCTTTCAGTACTTGGTTGAATGTACATTATCCCTTCACAGTTACCGTATCCAGCAACTCCACCAGTCCCAAAAGCTTGCCCCGCGCCAAAACGAATGGATTATCGCGCCAGGGGATACAGCGAGTGGCGCCTATATCGCTCAAGAATTTATGTACATACACTTTACCCTTTCTCGAATACAGCCTAGGGATACGTTTCACTTGAGCGAGTTTACGCCCGGAGAACGAGAATAAAAGGAACGATCCAACTTTTTACAGATGCTCCGAGTAGTGTTTCGGGACCCTTGTACGCCACATAAATCAAAGGGAAAATTCATGGTGAAGAAATAAGCTATTTCACAAAAATGCGTATTTTTGTCCCTCTTCTTTGCTAATGGGCGAGAAAATATCGATGATTCCGCACGTACTTTGAGAGATGAGGAGTTTATGCGGTCTTTAATTGTATTAACCAGTAATTGTTGCTTCTGCTACTTTTGGATACAAGTTGGATAAGGTGGCAGATACATCACACCTACTAACTAAAAATAGCCCTGCGCTACTTTCTGTTTCTTTTGGGCGACCCGACCTTTATTTAAAATGAAAGTTTCAGGTTTGGTCCATTGCTAGATGATTTTGATCTACATATTGCTGAAGTCTTAAATTTTGAAAAATAATCCAAGTATAAAATAGTAAAATTCATAAATATCCCGCGTAAGCATGCTAGATTAACATCTCCTTGCAGACCAGTATCTTATCATTTACACATAAATGCATATTTAAATGCTCTTCTGGCATTCACATTCTCATTATTATAAATATCAGTTTAAATCTTGTGTATAGGTCACAAAATTAAAATAAATAACTATGACTCCTTGCCGACGTTTCAGTGTGTAATAACATCGGCAAGGAGTCATAGTTATTTATTTTCAATTTTGTGACCTATCCTCGAAATTTAAACTGACATTCCATGAAGACGTCGATAGAACAATACTTCATTATTATAAAGACATGCTTGGGTATGCATACTGTTATAAGTTCCTCGGTTGCAAAAAAAGTTTATTTGTATGTGTTTAAATGTTTCCACCTCAAAAATACTCATTTGAGTGTTTGACCACCAAAAAGTAAACTAAGTTACTGAATTAGTTTTTACATGGCTTTTCCGGAATTATGTATGTATTATAAAATGTTCACAAATAAATATATGTCTAAAAAGAGAATAAACACATTGTGTGCTCCCAGAAATTGAAAAATTAGTTTTTTAATTTCAAAGGAATTGCTAATTATATTGATTATTCAGTCGAAAAATCTCCTTACTGATAATCTTGAATGGCCCAAAAATTCATATTTGTGAATTATGATTCCAAAAATTGTTATAGTAAGCAAACGGATAGGTATTAATAAACCTGAAGCATCCGTAGCGAAGAAATGATAACCTTCATACCACTTTAGCATCTTTTCTGTTTTTATTATCTAGTGAACCAGTCGTGGAGTGGAAATAACGTATCTGCGCGAATGATTGAGGGGTAACTTAATCATAAATTAGAAAGTACCAAAAATAATGATCCGAGGGACCAGAAATCTGTAGAAGCCGTCCTTAAAGTTCATCGCACTTCTTTCAAGTATATATTACTGTTATGGAATATCTTTCATTTTTATATCTGGTAGTAAGATTTTTTACTTTCGGCAAATGAGGTCCCTATGTTTTCTTTACGCACTACGTCAATATGGCACCATATACGCTGATATCAAGTAGCATAAAATTTTACATACTCAGTGCGTTATATGAATGAATATATGAATACTTCATTTTTGCTCTGGGCCCATACCCATTAGAGCAAAAAATTGTTTTACAATTTTGCATACCTACTGCTCAACAAATAGTAAATAGGGCATAGTAAATAGTGCGAAGTAATAGTAAATAGCACATAGCAATAGTGTATAGTAGGTACATATTAAATAGAAAATAGTACAAGTAGTAGCAAAATAGTTAAGGAAGACCAAAATAGAACAATATGACGAAAATATTTGAACATATACACATTAGTCAACTTAACAAAATCCATGATTCAGTCTTGAGGTTTAAAGTACAGGTAAAGTTTATTTTTGATAAATTCCAGTGAAGAGGAGATTTGTATGTGACACGGTAATTTGTTCCAAAACTTTGAAGCAGTGATAAGGAAGGAGTTTAGGTAGGAGATTTTTACGGGTTAAGGGGATGTGAAGAAGGCTAGGGTCATATGGGGTTAATCTATCAGAAACACTTCTCCTGTAGGTAAATAAAATGTAATGGTAATCTGGCGCTTGCTTATGGAAGACGTTATATGCTACGTATTTGAGACTGAGTTTAACTCTCAAAGTAAGTAGGCAAATCTAGTCAATCAGGGTGCTTTAATAGAAGTCATTAAAATATACTGGAATAAATAAATTGAAATATACTGAAAAAACATACTGAAATCATTTACCTCATGAATTCTATCGGGAACGGGTTATACTAGTTTGGTATGAAAAAACTATTTCTCAAATACCTTTACCTATGCCTCTTCCTTTCATTTATTTCTCGGAAGACATGCCTCTCCCCGATCACGCTCAGCCAGGTGAACTCCGCCGATAATGAAGAAGTCTTTCGAATGAACCCTTTCCCAGATTCCAATGAAATAAGGGAAGCGGGGTTTCAATCTCTCATTAAGGGACTCCCTGCCGACGTCTTACAAATGAGTGCTAATCTGAATATAATGATGACCTTCCATTTCTCAGTCGACTCCCTCTCCTCTTTCTCCCACACACTCCGGACCAGTCTGCGGATGTAGCCGGCAATAAGAGTCGCTATGAGGGATCGGGTTGGTATAGTGGCTAGAGTACTGGCTAACCATATGGATGGCCCGGGTTCAAATCCCTTGCAAATTCCTTGCAAGTTCAAATCCCTTGCAGAGGAGAATATTTTTCAGAGGACACCCGATCCCTACTTGAGTGTCTTGTGGAGGGCATTTTAAGTACAGTACTCCGTCTTTCGCATGAAACGTTAAACCGTGGTCCCCTTGGCGCCTTTCGTTAAGACCAGGCTTATGCAGACGCCGGGTTTCTATGCACCCTTTCGCCCTTACCTATCCCTATGGCGCAAATGATCTTAACTGTCGGCCACCTCCCCAACTATCCAATCCAATCCAAGAGTAGCTAGAGGAAGGAGGTCAAGTAAAGGATACATACAAACTTACGGAATCATTTCGGCACTTTCTTTCAAGGTTAGCAAAGTCTATGAAACTTAGTAACCTCTGTTTGGCCTATAAAGATGACTCTGCAGGTTATTCAGGATGTGGATTAATAGGTTATTCCAGGTTATTAGGGATATAAAATTGCCGTCCTAACTTAGTACTATAATGCTGCGGCATTTACTCCACCGCCCTAAAAATGGCTTCAACTAATAATTAATAAAATTAAATTTTACAGTTAACAGAAAAAGTTATTTTTACTAGTTATGATGGAAGTCCACAAAGTTTATCCGAGATTTATTTCATTTATTGGCTACAACTGAGAAATAGGAGTTACGACTAATGCAACGAAAACAATTCTCTGCCGCGTCATTGAAAAACGGACGCCAAATTATAACCAGAAATGCATTAACGAAATAAACGTGATTTTGAACTGACGAAACATTGGCAGGCTTAAATATTTTATTGCTAAAATAGTTAAGTCACCAAGTTGGACTATTTGACATGGATTAACCTCTTATGCTTATCCTAATACAAGCAGGTTTCATTTTCATATAATAGCGCCAGTAGGAGATGTTTTAGCTGAAAATTATTTCCATTGCCCTTGAAAAATATTCATTCCTTTATAGGCTACATGTCTCTTGTTGCTCCGACTTTTTCCATGGAATTTAAGCGATGTATGTGCAAGATCTTTCAACGATTCTTCCATATTTCGCACACATTAGCCCAAGATACACAAGATGTTCAATTTGAAGTAAAGGATAATTCAGGAAAATCGAGATAGTAGGTCACTCTGTTAAGAGCGGACGTAAGGTGTCAAAATTAGAATTAAGTACCTGACTAGTAAGCTCAAATACTTCTTCTCCAAAGTCACACTAAGAATTTCAGGTAACTTTCAGGGTTACTCACAGAATAAAAGTTTAACTCTACACTATAATTAGGGAAATAATAGTTGATAAAATAAGAGAGACTCTTTGTTACCACAGTATATTTACAAGAAAAAAGTTACAATATATTGTACTACACTCCTCGGAATCCTAGTATTTTAGCCGTGACTCAAATCACAATAAATATAGCACCAAGCAAAATACAATACTATTCAAGGTACTTACTCATGTTTAATAGGCAATTGAAAGTTTAGGTATCCCTTTCTCAGCTTTAAAATCATGATCTCGCTACCAAACGGACTCTCAAGGTTACCCTTAAATGTCATGTCACGCACTTAGAGACAGCAGTTTTCCATTTCGCACGTACTTTTCTCACTTGGAATTTTTAGTAAAAATATGCAAATGTCAATGAGCTGTTAATTACATCGATTTCTTTTTGTTTTTTCCGAAAATACGGTTAAACACACACAATAGCGTAGGGAATATATTTTAAAATAATGGGTTGAAAGCAATTCTTCCGACTCAGTGGAACCCACAACATATTTTTTTTAAATAATACACCATGGCAATTTGGAATATTTTAATGCGTTAGTTTGGTTAGGGGTGCTTTGATTGATTTTAAATATTTTAATCAAATAATTAGATAGGCAGTGCAAACAATAATGAATGCGGCATATTACTACGGTGGTTATATTTTATTTTCAACCTAAAAAAGCTGCCAGGTAATACCGCAAACGATAACATATAAATGAAGTTTTGAACAAAAACAGAAATATTTTTAAACGATTCCAATTAACTCCCAAAAAATAGATAAATCCATTATGAATTAGCTGATAACCCTGGTGCATTGTTTCCTGCAGTTCAGCAATTAATGTAGAAACTATTAGCAGCATTTTCGATTATAGGCATTAAAATAGGCTTTTAAAAGTGATTAAAGGGTAGAAAAATAAGGCTCAAGAAATTGGGGCTTTTGTACTAAAAATTTTAACGTCTAATTACTTCATAAAGCATAATTTAAAATCCGTGACACCATTGTCACGCCAGAAAAAATGGTGTAGCTTCCTGAAAATCACATTTCCAAAAAACACAAATGTGAGTTCTTTCACCCTTAATAGGAACACATCTACTAGGTTATGCCACTTGTATAGATGGCCTCAGGACCCTTAGGTAATGGCGTCTAGAGAAGTAAACTGTGGTTGATAAGAGCCCAATTGTAAAAATAGCTTTCGGGGTTGAAGAAGAATAAGTTGAATAATAAACTGTAAAAAGTTAATAATATCTACGTATTTGTGCAAAATAGAGAAGTTAAATATGTTATGAGCGGGATAGCTGTTTGGCATTTACTGCCAAATCAACTCAAAATCAAACCCAAGATGGAGGCGTACTTATTACAGCGACTCATCCCTGCATGTATTTTTAAAATATTTTATAACTAACAACGTTTAATGAATTTTTACTTAATATTCTGTGTTACCAACTTTTTCGGCATTAACTTACGTTTCCAATTAAAGAATAATGGAATAGTATTAGTAAACATCCCCACTGAACTAAGATTGTAGGTAGATTTTTATAGAGTAATTCAGAACCGGTAAACTTTAGATACAAATAGCATATTCTAAAGATGGGGTTGTGCCCTTACTACAATATGCCATAAAATTAATATACAACTAAACTTGATTTTAAAAGAAACAGTAGTAACCATGAATCAATTATTTATCATTACAAAAATGAGTTGAAATTACTTTCAAATATAAATACTATACAGAGTAGTTGGCACTTAAATACTTACAAATAGTTCTATAATTTATAATTATCAATTATTTTAACATAGCAACCCGCAGAAATATCGGAAAACTTACTTCGGCACGCATGGTCGAAAAGTATTTTAAAATGCTTTCCGAAATCAGGACAAATATTATGCTCTCAATCTTTTTCGACCTAAATGGTAAAAAATGGTATTGAATAAGTAAGCACAAAGTCTCCACCTTAATAAGTTTTATCAACGATACGATCCGATATGCAATATACCAATGATTGTAAATGTTTTCACTGTCATCGAAAAAATATAAATGGTGTAAAACAGTAATTCGAATTATGAATAAAACCTCAAAAAGATTGAAAATGGTAATGTATAACAGACGGAAATGGATGTTTTCAACCATCGGTACGTTCACATAAAGGCCAAACTGAGTAAAAGATGAATTTTGGGAACTCTTTCCAAATATTACGCACATTTTTCCACAGTTAATGAAAAGCCAACAAATTAATAATATTCTTAAGTAGTGAAGCAAATTATCTTCGTTACATCTCATCATTTGAATTCATAATAATATAATATCTATACTTATACCCGCATAGGTACAGATATTCCGGCTATAAAAGTATTTTATAATGATGTGTATATCCTGTACCGTTAATACGAGGAAATACTTTGCACCTAATGTAAAAATTATGCCGCTATCTGAGTAAATCCCAGCCGCCAACAGACCTGAATACGCCTTAATTAGGTTAATGGACTAAAATTAAATGCGACAATCCAAATTGAAAGCAGTCCCAATCCTACGCCAGCCAACTCGTGTAACAAAACGCATTGAGGATTTGCGATCTACGTGTATCAAGCAAGGGTAAGACAACATTGATTACTGATCCTCCAGAATCTTAGTCTGGATTCTCTCTGGGTGTCCTTGCCAAAGGATGCACCGATCCAGTATTTCAGGGGAAAGGGTGGAATACCGACTGCGTTACACAAGGCCGGTATTAATCAGTCTCATTTGCAATGCACAACCTCGTATACAAGGCATTACTTAAGGGAGCATCATCGTCTTCGTCATGTGGTATTGTCTTAATGCATATGAATTACGACCAACATCGGTGGGAACTAACCAATTCAATAAAATGAATACTTCACTGGATTTTTTACGTTCGAATCATAAAAATGAGCAGAAACGGGTTTTGAGTGTTCCATTACTTAGCTGCAATAAACGGCTGCGAGTGGAATTGAACGTCCAATAACTTCAAAAACAGACATTTATAATGCGCAAAACATTTTATATACGAAATAAAAGTACAGAAATGAAAGTCTTTAAAGAAACGGGATGTCAATTATTGATATTCCACAAGACAGTGCACTATTTTTCTGCTTATTAAATTAATGGGTACGTCTATATAAGCATAGGAATTGGCCGAACTCACTGCCTGAGAACTGTTCGTGGCAATAGTAGGATAGATTAGGAATTAGTAGGTCTTGAAAAATGCTAGGTACGTGCTCCAGAAATGGTTTTAATTCATTCAAAATAGGTTTTATGCTTTATTGGTTTGGCCACGTGGAGAAAATGGAAGAGAATCAAACAGATATATAATGGTATAATTAATACAGGGAAAGAGCTGGATAAACCGAGGGAGTCATGGGTGAATTTGGTGGATGATTCTCTGGTATAGACGAAGTCCACAAGAAAAAAAAAGCTTCATCTTAATCAACAGTACTTGACAACGAGCTTTAAAAAAAGTCAGAACACACTTAAAAAAAAACTAGTAAAGAAAGACACTACAATGAACTTAAAGAACAATCACAGTTCCCAGTACAATAAACGGAAGCGACAACTGGACACCCCTTTAACCAAATGCCCAAGAATTACAAATATCAGAGATGAAATTCCTACAGTTACGTTTTCTAACTATTGCAACTTTGTTGTAATAAATGTAATGTATGTTACAAGATAGTATGTGATGCCACATTTTGGAATCAATTAATATAAAATAAACATGCTTTTCATACCTTTGCTCAATACTGGGACGTATATCGCATTACTATAGCATATTAGAATCGATATAAATCGGTAAGTGACAATTGTTTTCTTTCAATGATTAAATATAAAAATAAAATATTCAATGAATACGTGATATGCAAAAATATACATTTCAGGCAAAATATCCGTTTCCATGTTATTGCAACTCGGTATCTACAAAATATCAGACCTGCAATCGGCGTAATTAAATTATGGGCATAGCTAGATGATTACATAACGCTATTGTGATGCTTTAGAAGCTGTGAAACGACAAACGATGCACCGCAGTGGACGTTTGGCGAATCAGCTGGGACAAAATTGCCGCGTTATGGGTCATTAACAGGCTTGACACTAATAGATAGAAAATATACATACAAGAAGAACACCCAGAGTGAAAAGTATCAACTTAACGACACGGGGTTACAGAATCATAAGGAAAAAATACCTAGAAAGAATATATGGTGGGAGAATAACAAGGAATATTAGAAAAAATAGAGCCAGAGGCAGAAGGTCCAACAGAATTCCACGCAAAGCCCAGGGCTGGAATTCCACGATGGAAAGACCAGGGCTGAAGTTAATTTAATTCTTCGGATAAAGTCTTCTAATAGTACCAAATATCTTAGAATTACCATTACTTCAGGCATCAAGAAGAACACACCTGTGAAACATTTGCAGTACAAAATTAGGATTTAGGATTAACCAAGCGAAGGTATAGTAGGAAGTTCCTCAGATAAAAAAGGAAAAGAGAGGTGCAACTTTGCTCTGGTTTGTCCACACCTCGAATACGCTGCAAGCGTTCGGGACTCTGTGCAAAATGACTGAAACAAAAAAATCAATAAAATTATAAGGAAAGCTGCGCTTATTGTTAAAACTTCTACGAGTGATCATATACTGTTTATCAGTTTTGGAGGGATTAGGATGGGAGCTACCGTAGACTCGATACCGGAGGCCACACGAGATAGTACCGGAGGCCACACGATAGGCTTAGTTATTATTGAGAAGGTTAGAACGGGTGTATTTCAAAGAGACGCCATACTATATTTATAGGTCTGACCGAAACGATAAAATAACAGAGATACATTGCAGAGTAGATAGGTATTAAAATTGGTTCTTTCCACGTAAAATGTGTCACCATAATAAAAACTTAACACCACTCAATCACTCCCATGACACACTACACGCTTTCACCTCCCAAAACCTTATAACCATGAACACCTTTACACGCTCGTGACCCAATACTCCCTGCCTCGCGACTATGTAGCAGCTCGTAGATAAAAATTTGCATGTAGATGTAGACTAAAGAAAGTTGTAACAGGCTCAATGGCTAAAAACTGCAGTAAGAAGACATAGAGGACCCTCCGAAAGAAGGTAAAGAATATTGCAAGTCCTTGTACTAATAATTTTAAGAAGATTATGAATGAATGAATGAATGAATAATTTATTAATTGTCCTGGGGATATATCCCTTAAGAAAAAAAGCAATTTACATTTTTGTGAGCAACATAAAGAGCAAAATCAACAATTTGGACAGTAACATCATTTAAAAATTAAGTATGAATTAATACCATTTTACAATGCTGAATGCAAAGTTTTTTGGAAAGCATATCATATAACAAATTCATCTGCATACATTTCTGGATTTACATTAATTACAACAATATGCAAAATAATAACAACATTTAGTGGTCATAAAGTAACATATTATAATATTTCATCTTAAAACTAGCAACAGAAGAACAATTTTTTATGTTTTTGGGCAGGGTGTTCCAGAGATGACACGCAGTGACCAAGAAAGAATTTTGGAACTTCGTTGTGCGGTGACTAGGAAAGTAAAGATACTCAGGATCACATCTAGTGCACATATCCCTAGTGGAAGGTTTCACGGAAAACATGTCGAATAAATATTCAGGGGATTTTTCTTGAAATAAGCAATACAATTAGAATCCGAGGAAATATTTCCTTCGGGTTTTAACATCGAGCCATCTAAGTTCATTGTAGTAGGGGGTCACGTGGACATCTCTGCAAAGTTTAAAAATAAACCTAATGCATGAATTTAGATCACGGTGTAGTGTGGTGTTATCTTCTTCATTTACGTCGTTGTAAACTAGACAACAGTAATCAATAACGGGAAAAACCAACGATGAAATGAGCATTTTCCTAGTGTCTTGAGGAAGAAACTTAGAATGCACTTTAAGTTGATATAGAATGGTGTTGATTTTACGAGAGATATTATTAACGTGATTACTCCAAGGCAGACTTGAGCTGATAGTTATCCCAAGACTTCGAACTGAGTCAGAGTAGGGAATGAAGGTGCCATCAACACAGACTTGAGATATATTTCCATGATGAAAGCGATTTTTGATGTTGGGGCTGCCAATAATTATTACTTTGGTCTTATTTGTGTTAAGAACAAAGTTATTTTGCTGGGACAAAGCAGAAATGGCTATTTCGTATTGATTATAGCAATCAATACGAAAAATGGATACCAGAGAGGGCTAGACCAATAGCCTGGATGACTTTCGCCGTCATAAATGGGTAGTTGATTTCGTGCATACCAGTTAAATATAGAAATTCGGGAAAAAGATAAATGAAGCCAGGAGACGGATTTTGTTTTAAATCATTCAATAGTGTTAGGACTCGGATTCTGACCGGTATATTCGTATCTGAATTACATTACACACGTTCAGTATTGTGAAATTATGCGTGTATATCATCATTCTTTTAAGGCGAAATAATTTGGATTCGCTTTAAATTAATGCAGAATGAAAACAATAGGATATTTCTATCGTATCTCAGCCTTTGTATATTTCTCTGAAAAATAGAAGATTTTAAATCTTCCTCCAAATGCTATAATAGTCAGCCTTACCAGTCCGGCTAGAAAGCCTATTGAATTCATCATCATCATCCAGCAATATTGTTTGATTCAAATTTGAAAATCGTCTCCTGTGGCGAAGCAATTATTTTGCTGTAGAGTCGTCCCTCTTTGAATCCGCTATTTTCATTTGCGGATTAGTAGGAAAAGGCCGGGAGAGCATAATGCCAGATGCATCGCTCCGTAAAATTTCCTCGCAAAATTGTGGGCAAGAGTGTGTACACGTGCCCCCTCCAGAACTGGGCTGGCTGTGGGACACACGGATGAAAGGAGAGATTTTCGTAATTTTAGTCGCATTAAACTAATGGAACCAAAACCGTGATTAGTTTTGCAAGCGAGACGACCTTTCGTGACACAAAAACACGTGCTCCTCGGTTTTTTTACGAAAAAAACATTTCCACACGGTGGCTGGTCTCCTATTTTTCTCAAAGTATTATTACTTTTCGCTCGCTCGTTCGCAGTCGTACAATTCTAATCTTCACTAGGGCTGTACGATATTTTCATTCCATTTTCGGGCAGTGATTTTTATTTTGAACCGCGAAGAACATGATGGATATCCAACTTAACGTCCACCAACACGCCATCTCAAAAAAATATCTCTCTGATAACAATGACATTTATCCATTGCCTTTTCATTCAGACATATATGTCTCTTATTTCATTAATGTTATCTAACTTCTCATAGTGGCATGCACGAGTTTTTAATACACTCTCAACACCTTTTAAGAAGTAAGCACCCTCATGTTTTCTCAGGTCTAATATTCAAACTATGCTTTCATCATGCCTCCCATTGATATTGATTCAATATAAATGGTCAGATACATAAAAATAATATTTCTTGCTTTTTCCCTCCATACCTCATAAATATAGCACATTAGAATAGAGCTAAAGTCATTAAGTGAGTTTTTCACTGTATTGTAATGTACAAAAATGGCCTATTCTATGAATTTTGTATATTTTATTGAATACTTTAATAGCGTACTTCCGTTTTCTGAATATTGCAACTTTGTTGTAATAAATGTATTGTATGTTATAAAACAATATATGATGCCACATTTTAGATCGATTAATATATAAAAAACATGCTTAACATGCCTTTGCTCAATATTGGGACGTATATTACATAAATATAGAATATTAGAATCTATGTAAATTGGTAAGAGACATTTGTTTTCTTTCGATGATTAAATATAAAAATAATAATATTCAATGAATACTTTGTATTCTAAAGGATACATTACAGGCGTGATATCCGTTTCCATATTATTGCAACTCAGTATCTTCAAAAGATCAGACCTGCAATCGGCGTCATTACATTCTAGGCACCGCATGGCTAGGTGATTGAATAACGCTATTTTGATGTCTCAGACGTTGTGAAACGACAAATGATGCGCCACAGTGGACGTTTGGCGCACCTGGTTGGATATAATCGCCGTGTTATGAGTCATTAACAGCGCATATTTCAATAAATAAATCATATTTGTCGGCCCCGGTAGCGGCGGGGTTAAGTCCTCGCTTGCCGTTCCGAGAGTCACGGGATCGAGTCCCGCCTGAGAGGTTTTTCACCACTCAGGACATGGGTGTTGTTCATCATCTGTTATTGATGTTAATCACCCGATGTAAAAGGCCTTTAAATGTGGTGTTTCCGGGAATAAATGAGTGAATAATAAATGAATTCCGGGAATAAAGTGAGAATAAATAACATATCGCACATTCATTACTTTTTCGCACAATTGGCAGGCATAATCTTAAATATATATATAAGGAAATAGATTGTAGAACAGAAAGGTTAAATATGTCGTTTTCCCCATGATCGATAAGAGACCATAAGGGCTGTTAGAAGACTTTGAAGTAGATTAGTTGAAATTTAGTGTAGCTGATTTATTCATACGCCCCCTGATGCATGTTTATAAATCTGTCGAGTAGTGCTAACACCATGTTTTGAATGTTTCCTGCATGACTCGTGTCACGTTTATATAGCTACATTACAGATTATTTTAGTAGTTTCTGTAGTATTTTTTGCATACCCCTAATGTGGTGTATGTTGGTGAACGTTAACCTCCTCACTCTAGTTTATGTTGGTGATAAGTCACTCACTGCCAAGCTTGCTGGGTAATAACTAAATGTAGATGAATCTTGCGATTTCATACATCATCAATATTGCAAATTTCAATCGATGTATCGCAATGCATCGCGTATTCTTCACTCTCACGCACAGCCTGCTGGATCAATGTCGCAGAGCAGTTCCCGATTTTTATCGCACATTTCAATCGATGAATTATATAATAACGCAATCAATGTACAGTAAGTCCTCGGTATGCCTTGTTTAGATTTATGTCTCATTCTATGTTACGTCCAAACTGACAAGGGTCGTCGGAAAATCATATATATTATTACAGAAAGGTCTTTTTCTGTCATTCCGTATATGCTCCGTCAATACTGATCCTACAGTGATAAATGAGGTATCATTTTAAACGTTGAATCACCGGCTTCTGACGAAAAATACAATCTCAATCTCAAATTTCACTATTTACCCATTAATTTGACTTAAAAGTTTCGATTTTTCCATGTCGATTACTCGCTCGAGGTATATCGACTCCACACATCCGTATATGTTATTTCTCAAAGGTGTTTTTTTGTCGCAACGCCATAACTGCCATAATTATTCATCAATATTAATGATTCAAACATCGTTTTAAAGCTTATGTTACCCAATATTGATGACAAATAGACAAATTCTTTAAAATTAGTATTCGTTAAAAAAATTATATAACGCCTTCTGCTGACAATATAGGTAATCAACTAATACGTCGGCAATGGTTACGTGCTTAAAAGACTGTAGGAGGCGCCATCTATTAACACATCGTTTAGTTAGATTGTTTACATTCTACATGCAATCAGTGTGACCATTTACTGTTTACGTTTACGTTATGTATCTCTAACACAAACATAAATAACATATAATTGCCCATGGGAAGAAACAGGTAAAAGAACAGGAAGAAACAGGAAGAAGCTGTACACTGTGCGAAATATTCGACAGGTAGAAGAACAGGAAGAAAGAAGGAAGAAACAGGAAGAAGCTGCATACTGTGCGAAATATTCGCTCGGGTTATCTAGTGATACCATGTTTAATGCTAATAAAATAGAACGTACGTGCATATTCTTGCACTTTTGGGAAACTGAAACATAATCATCCTACCTGAAACAGCTATTTTTTTCCTGAATAAATGCAAAAAAACGAATTTTTAAATTAACTCCTTCATTTATAATAACGTAATAATAATGATAATAATAACTTGTGGTTCGAGAAAATCTAGGACTGAAGAGTCCTCTCTTACAATTAACTCACGAACACAAACATCCATGTCCTGGGCAGTAAATAATCTACCCAGGCGGGATTCGAACCCACAACCCTCGGGTTAGCAGGCGAGGACGGCGACACACAATTACGGCGCCATCGGGGCCGTAATTGTGTGTCACCGCCACTGGGGCCGACAATTTATCCCGGGATTAAAGTGGTTACGAATATCTGGATACGTTTAACCTTGTTTCGACTTACGTTGCTCTTATACGTTCAATGGTATCAGGCTCAACTATGTGGAAGTTGATATTCACAAATGAAAAAACGACTTCGTTTTCTTCCACTGATTAATTTTTTTGGTACGACATGTTTCGACTTTCAAGTACTTGAAAATGACCTCTATGTGTCGAAACATGTCGTACCAAAAAAATAAATCAGTGGAAGAAAACGAAGTCGTTTTTTCATTTGTGAACGTTGCTCTTTTTCAACACGCATCTTCGACGTACATCCAGGACTTACTGTGTTGTACAATATCCCGAGTCATATTGTTGCATGCTAGCTCAACATTGCAGTGCGTTAGGATCGTACACCGCCATGGGTGTATCGTAATACATCAATCATCCATACGGAACTTGGCATTATCTACTGACACAATATCGATTAGCTCTACCTTACTAATAATATCTCATATTGTAGTTGGTACATCGTACTAATTCGAATATTCCCAACTCTTTCGCATAGCTGGCGGGCACAGTTCATTTCCAAGCGTTTACTCATTAATACAGAATATTGCAATATATCGGGCTCTCTTGGGTCTTTTGCACAGCCTACTTTACCAATATCCGTGCAATATTTTACTAATATCGCATATCGTAATTAATATGTCGCAATACATCGCACAGCCATGTCTGTTGATGCTAACTCCACCTTTCCCTCGAAACCTTCACCATCGAGTGCTTCAAAGTGACTCTATTACACCGGGGAACAGTGTACGTTAACACTTCACCTTGCAATTCGCGCGAAGGAGGGCGCTCGCTGCCTTTTTTTATTTCATTATTTTTTGCCTGACCCCCTTTTTATATTGTTTCGAGGAGTTTCTGGATAGGGAGAGAGAGAAAGAGAGGGATAGAAGCTGCGAAGAGTCAACAATGAGGAAGAGTATCCAATGGCCGTGCATTGACTCCGAGATGAGGGCCGCAACCCCCACGGACGAGGGTGGGGAGGCGCCCTCATGCCCACCCCCCTCAGCCAAGCAGCAGCCTCCCACTTGGTCCAACATCCCTTGCACTCCCCTTAACTCTCCACCCTCATCTTCCTCCCTTTGGTGATGACTTTTCCCATCAGCTCCTCATCAACCGAGACCCTTCTGGCCTCTCCTCTTTCTCTCCTCGACCCCTGGTAAGCTTCCCTCACCTCCTCCCAGTTACCCAGGCCATACCCTATTCTCCCCTTCCCCCCTATCTCACACGCACGCACACATACATACATACTGTTCTCATCCCTGGGTCCCTTTTCTCCGGCAAAAATCCTCGTTTACGGTCCGACCAGGCTCGCTCGGTAGAATTCACGGTCGTTAGGAGATGTTCATCACGTTGCTATTAACGGTGAGGGGACGTGGAGTGGGATAAGGCGTGCTTAGTTCCCCAACGTGTAGTTTTTTTTATAACTATGGTACCTCAGGAGTGTATGAAAAGAGAACAAATTAAGCAGCTCACGCGTGCCTATTGCAACACGTCGTGGTGATGTTGCTAGAGCAAAGTGTTTTAAAGACTTAGGGTATCGTGTTAACATTTCTGTTTCAACGCTTCGAATTTAATTTTATCATGACTCCACACTACATCTCTAGGTATTACTGATGCGATAAAACTAGAGAGATACACTGCCGAACTGATTGGTACAAAAACTACTTCTTTCCACGCACGATACGTGATCTTAATTAATATTGAGATCCAATAAATGCACCTCTATAATACATGTCACCATTTCTTCTCCCAAAAACTTACACCTTTACACGGCTGGTGACCTAACACCCCCTGCCACATGCTCGCGTGGCGGCTCGAAGTGTATTATGTAGATGTAGATGAATTGCTCTTTGATTTGAACCGAAAACCTATGGGTTACTTCTAAATGACATGGTAAGCAGTCTCAGGTGCGGGTGCAAATATATTCACCTTAAGGATACGATATGCATCATGAAATATCTTTTAAAGCACTTCCAATAATAACAGGAGATGTTATCTTATCTCAAGAAAGAACTGAGAAGACTCATACATAAGGCCCTTAATTTCATGAACAGAGAACCAAGCACAAACAACTTTTGTTAGGGCAACTAAGTTGACAACAATAAAGAACGACAATATTGAACCAGATCATAGTTGGAGAGGGAATTACGCCATCAAACAGCAGCCTGACAAATGCCATAACAGCCATATTATTTATCCCTGGCACTTTTGCCACTTTCCTTTGGATAATACGACGAATTGGGTGAATTTGCGAATGTATAGCGAGAATATTTACCATTAGTTTGAAGTTTAAGGCTGGTAACTCTTGAATAATACATTGGTTAACTATTTCTACAAATTCTACACAATTTCACTATAGTTTACTCTTAATCCATTTTTAAATTACTAACCTTGAAGAATATTAGAATAGAAAGAGAGGAAATTCTTGGAACAGGATGAAAATTGACATTAAGAACCTGTTTGTGAGCTACCAAATTTGTTTCTAATTCCATAGCATCAGACTTTCTGACACTATTCTGCAAGAGACGAGGCTTTAGCCTAGCAAAAAAAATTGTAAAACAGAAATATCCAGTGGGGCCAAAAAAATTAAATTTAAATTTAAATCATGTGTGAAGAGAGGATTTCTGTCCCTGGAAAAGGAATACTAAAAGGAATAAATCTGTGTTATTGACTCATAAAGGTGGTAATATGTAAGTCTATAATCGGAGATCTCACCACCACGTTGTTGAATACTTCAGATTTGCAATGATTTCATGGAATATTGTGATAATAAAAATATTTCTATAGTATCGGAAAAATTTATATGAATGCTATTCGATACGAATCTGAACACGAACCAGCATAAAATAATCGATGAAATTCAACAACTACTGAAATCACGTAACTATGAATTGTTCTTCCAGCATTCATACAAAGATATTACGTAGTCATCGTGTTGGGAGCCTAAACTAAGTTGCGAAGAAACGCAGGTGCTTATAGAAGAACACCAAGAAACTAAATGCGGAAAAGGTGGTATTATGAATCAAAGATTCCTATTGAGGCCGAAATCCATTTCTAGTGGCCACATTAAAACTAAGGAGACATGGGACCACGCTTATGAGTGACCTAGTCATTACCTGGGATATGTAAACGATTAAATCCCAAATTTTCCACGTTACAGGGTTAGTCCGTTTAATAATGCATACAATCTGTTCAATTCTTCTCTAATGACCGTTTCACACAATGAATTAACGTGCGAATGATCACAACGCTTTCAAAACTGGATTACTTGACTGCGTTAACAAGAGAACTTGACCAAAGAGAATAGATTATCACTGAAGTATTCCACATTACTTCGGTTTAACCTGATTATATGCCGCTTAAAACCTTTGTTCCGCAAAAACATGCTATTGGACCATGTAAACAAACCACTAGGATAGATGCTTTGGTCAAGATATTAATTTACCGGGTGAAATGTATTTTTCAGGTCGTCATTTTTCCACCTTCTCCCTCAGTTTGTGCCTGTTTCCTTCAGTACATCCCCAGATAATTTCATCTCTACAATGCCTGGACATCTTTCTCTTGGTATGCCTTAATCAAAACATGCCGACGCCGCACACTTTATCTCAGTTAATCTTCAATATTCTTCCGTCTTCCATTCTACGCGACCGTTCCTTACCAACTAACCGCCGTTTATCCATTCGCTGATATGCTTGACGATGTAAACACATATCGCATTTTACTTCTGATTCCGTCGTATAATGTTATCCAGAGATTTGATTGAAAAATTGTAATTTCTGATGTTAATAATATTGTTCGATTTAGTTCTTTTATCCCAGGAGATATAATTGCTTCCAGTTTTTTACCTGATATGCTCAATACTTAAATAACCATCATAATTCGTCTACTCTAAAGACGAAACGTAAATCATTTTTAGCATAACTTACAATTTGAATTTCAACATCATTCACTCATTATATACTTTTCTACTAAAAAAAGAAGTACCTGACTCTGTGGCATTTCTTTTAGTACCAATTAGGGTCAATTTCATCCCTCAGAATTAGAGTGACGGTTTGCAGTGCAGCTTTGTGGAATATCTTCATGATTAAAGATGGAAACACTATAATTTTCACGTAAGATTTTTATAATTTTGTGGAATAAGAGCCACTTAATTCACGACTATCGTAAACTAATTTATAGATCGTGTGACTTAAATGTATTATTAATTGTGTTAAAAGAATATCATGAGTATGAGTATTACAAATAAAAATTTACACACAGTGACACATAGTTAGCCATGTTTACTCTTCATTTTCAGGACATTTTGATAGCTTTATGGGTACTATTCTATGGAAAATTTGTGCTATCTATTTGGAGAAGTAATTTGAGCTAAATTTACATTTTCATGGCCCAAGTTTCGTCACTGTACGACATCATTAGGTGATTTACATGTATGTCAATACACACTTATACGCTCTGAGGCCAAGGGGAAAAGAAAAGGCAGCAAGGGGAGAGTAGTTAGGATAGGAAGAGGGGGAGCTACAATGTAGTGGTCAGGAGGTGGTGTGGAATGGGTTTAGTCACGGCCGGGTTGCGATATAGGGGCACGGGTGGGGATGGTGGGGAAGAGGGAGAGGAGAGAGTAAGGGGTCAGCGGGAGTGGGTTGGAGGCTACAATGGGGTCAGGAATGGGTTCATCCCAGACGTATCGTGAGATGGGGAGGCGGAGGAAGTGGTGGTGGAGGAAGGGGTGGTAGTTAGAGGTGGCTCGTTCGCGAATGAACAGGTCCAAAGGAACGGATCCATGGATTGAACGAAAGGACCGACTTCCATGGAACGACCGTTCCTTTCGGTTCTTCGATCCTTCCGGTCAGTCGCTCCTTTCGGTCCGTCGTTCCTTTCGGTTCTTCGTACTTTTTGCTCCGTTGTTCCTTTCAGTCCGTCATTCCTTACGTTCCGTCATTACTTTTGCTCCTGTTTTTAAGAGATAGGATGATTTTTATAACACCCCAAAAATTCATCTGATGATGCTAGCAGGGTAATAAGCTGTTCTTTTGTTCCTTAATATAAATTAAACCTATTTAAGAAACCATGTAAAAAGTTGATAATATTATCTTCATCTTTTTTACATCTAACATTCTTAAACTCCGTTATTTCGGTATACAAAGTATTTGTGTTTATTTACATTCTTTAAATAACAAGATTAGGTTAAAAATACATGACCACCAATAATAAAGGAACGATGAACGAGTGAAAAGGAACGGGTCCCAAAAAGGACAGGTCCAGAGTGAACGAGTTCCCAAAAATGAAAGGGTTTCCCCATCTCTAGAGGTAATGCTATCGTGAGTGGCAGGAATGAGGGGAGAGGAACGGTTTGGGAGGGTTGGTGAAGCCGTTGGCCTCCAGGTAAGGGAAGGTTCATCAGAGTGGAGCGGAATACACAGAAAATGTCATTGACAATCATGCATTTATATATTTCTACAAATTTTGTGATTTCTACAAGTTCTAAGGCGTTAAACTTTGGGCTCTTCTTCTCAAATGCAGGATTTTTGGCTTTAAATTGCTAAAATGGTTGTAATAAAACAAATGTTTGGCAAACAAAGGAAAAAAATATTGTTTTTAAAGCATGCCTCATGCTGATTAGTAAAAATTACTTTTACACTCCACTGGTCTGTTTACAGGTCAATAATTTATTGTACAATCCTGATATTGATGCCTTGCATCATCTTCAGGTGCTCACTGGAGTGTAAAAGTTATTTTTACTAACCAACATGGAACTCTACTAAGTTGAATCGAGTTTTATTTCATTTGGGCCTCATGCTATTTTGATCTTTTTAAAAAACTTCTGCCGGTCTAATCAACATACGCCACATTGCACACATCACACGTCAGTTTATGTACACTACTCCTCAGTAAAGGGTCCACTCTATCCTATTCTCGACTGATCAAATAGTTCAATTTTTTTGTAATTTCTTGATAATGAATTAAGTTTAGAGTAAAAAATAGTGCTGAAAGATGCTAAATTACTAAAAAGACTAAAACCAACGGAACTTTAAACTACCTGGATATCTCAACTTCAAAAGCTAACTGAAAACTGAGGCTTTAGATCGTCAGGAAAGAATTTTACACGGATCAAGTCATCCACTACTCTTTAAGTCACCATTTATCACAAAAAATAGACCCTTTTCATTCACTGGTACACAGATTATTAAGTATTATCACGTTTAATAATGACTTTATCAGTCGCATTGTTGAATAAAAATACTGAATTAAGATATTAGTGACTTAAGTGGCTCATCATTACACAGCGTGAAGTCAGCAACCGAGCAAAGCGAGGGGATAAGAGCCACTTAATCCACGATTATTGTAAACGAATTTATAGCTTGTGTGACTTAAATGCATTGTTATCTGGGATAAAAGAATATCATGAGTATGAGTATTATAAATAGAAATGTACATTCAGCGACACATAGTAAGCCATGTTTACTCTTCATTTTCAAGATATTTTGATAGCTTAATGGGTACTATTATAAGATAAAAACTAGTCAAGAAATTGTTTTCGGCCTTGCCGAAGCTTAAATACCATTTTCAATTTTACTAAAAAAACCGTGGTTTCGGTCCGATCCAACCCATTTGAGAACTGTGCCGTTTGTGGACTACTAGAGGCTTATGACCCAAATTTCAGCTCTATATCTCAATTTTTACGGCAGTTATAGTGCGAAGAGATAGACAGACAGACGGACAGACGGCCATATATAGGTGGACTCGTAAGGTGATGCTGATCATTTCTATATATACTTTTCCATACCTGCCACGCCCCCTTCAATGCATTACATTTCTGCTGTGGCAAAACCAATATACCCTACCCACGAAGTGGTGTAGGGTATAATAAAGCCATTACTAGGAAACAAATCGTCATAACTTCTAATCAAATTCAAAGAGTTACATCACCTGAACCAAGGTGATCATTCTTTTAATAATCCGGATATAGGCCTATTATTACAAGATACAATAGATGGAAATTCAAATAAGTGCCTTATATTCTACTAATATAGTACTTCAATAGATGGTATTTCACCTAAGTCAAAATTTAATTATTCTGATATTACAAATAAAGCTGTTTAGATTGAAGATAAGAAATGAGTTTGAGGATAAAAAGTTAACAGATTCAATTTTTGTAGTTAGCTAAAAATCAAGTTCATTATGGTTTAAATTTTATTCAGGTGCATAAATATAAAATTAACTCTTCATTCAACTGCGATTTTAATAAACTATGTTTCTGGTAATCAATAAATGTCAATTACTCGTGCGTGACTAAAGTGAAGTCTCGTGTAATAATGAATCTGCCGTCAGCACAGTGCAGTGCAATGATGGGCTACTTATGAGAAAAGCGTGACTTAAGAGCAAATTTAAGTCACGCGTTGCTATGAAGGAAGTTTAGTGAATAACCTTGTGTTGTGTCGGCTATGAGGTGATAATTTAACTTTATTCACCTGCTAATGCTCGAATGATCATACGCAAGACTATTTGCCAGGCGGAACGCCCTGAAGACCGTAGGCAGGCTTCTACACACTTTCCACCTTGAGGGCAAATGGCACACTCGTGAATTTCGGCTGGAAGTAAGCGACCCTCTTCCAGTAACCCGAGAAGCCTCATCTTTCTCAAGTCGGAGGAGACCCTTGACTCAAATAGAACGAAGAGAAGGTGGGTCTCAAACTCATGCCCTTGTCGCACCTACTTCAGTTTGGTAAGTTCCCGCCATCTTTCTCCCAAAGATGCAACCTGGAAGAGAGGAGAGCGAGAGAAGTGGGCCAGTTCAAGAACAAAACACGACCGCTTTGCGGGCACGTCGGCAAGTTGTGACGTCACATTGATTGATGCTCTCCTCGGAAGGACCTGGGAGACCTCTGGAACCAGGATGGAGAAGCTTGAAGGAGGCAAGGAAACAAGGAAGTGGAAGCGATTAACATCTCAAAAGAGGTCCTCCCAGCTCTCTCATCCCATACTCCCTCCTCTCCAGCCTCTTTCCCCCAAAAGAGACAGGACTTGGATGAAAATTCGAGTTTCAGGGGTTTCAGGGGCGGCTGTGACGAAGTAGGGGAGGAGAACCGTTCCAAGGGATGGGAGAGAAAAAAAACCTGAGGCGTCAATTGATCAAGTTTGGACCACGTGTAAGAATCAGGGGTACGACGAAAGAAAAGGGAAGGGGAATTGATTTTGCATACCAAGAGACACCCTATCTTCCAAGCCTTCTCAAGGAGGCCAACAGTACCGTCCTAGTAAGAATTTAATAAGGAATCTTGCGGTAAATGTAGTTTTAAAGGCCCTGTTGTATGACTAAAGCCTAAGTTCCCCCAGTAACCCAGTAAGATGAGCCCCCAGTCACGTAAAATTACACTACAGCCTAAAACTAGTCATAATATACTACGCTATTATTTATTGGGGTCAATATATATATATATATATATATATATTATGTATTGCTACACTTGCAGGTTTTTGAAAAATAGTGTAAATACTTTCAACTTCAGGATGGAATTCCTCGGAGGAATTGTCATCTGTCTCGATCGGCAATTGAACCCAGATCTCTCGATTTCACGCCAAGTGCTTCAACCAAATAAGCTACCAAGGAGTCTCTTACCCAAGTGGATTTTATTGAGGGATCGGGATTTGAGCCACTATTGAAGCGAACGCTTTTTCTCGTGCAGAGTTCAGCATTACCTATGCGCACTTGCTGGTGACTCCATACATGTAACACTTCCCAGCTCCTTCCAGTGTTTTCTATGTTTGTGAGTTCAATATTCTTAAAAACTGTACCACTAAAACTGTGCTATTGAATCCGATGCTAGGATATAATTCGATTATTGCTTATGAAAGCCAAGAAAAAATTAAGGTTCCTATCTTCATTCGGTTTCTGGAATCGACCGAACTATAGCTCATTAAGGTAGCTAGAAGGAAGCAATATTTTACCAAGAAGTTAAAGAATTTGGTGTTGTTTAAACGATATAAATTTCACCCTGCCAAAGTTAACAAAATGTCAGCCCCTTATCCAAATACTTTCCGAGATTATTTTACAAAAAATATACCAGCCCTCTTGCATGGAAAATGTCCCGTATATGCACTCAAGAGATAACTTATTCAATAAATGAAGACTTTCTAACTAGATATCGTAAATAAATAATCAGAATGCAGCTTGCATGCGTTTTCAACAATTTTTTAAAATAATCCATATTGTTACCTCATTAATATTTTCAGAAACTACTCAAATATCATAAATGGACACGTTGTGTTATTGAAGATGGCTTAATGACTATCTTATTATATGTTTTAATTTAATAACATAAATATAAATATTTGCCACGGCTATAAAACACTACAAAAAAGCTCGGAAAACTGTGTGAAGCGAATATTGATAGTAAAAATTTTATGTCTAAAAATTGGTAAAGTAATAGAAGTGAAAGATGTTGGCCTCACCTTTTTTCTGAATTTTAGCGCCTAATAAAACCTAGAAGCAGGTCACAGCGGAGGAAGTACCAACCAGAAGCAAACGGAGGAAAAAGTTAAGGAGAATGTAAGTGATGGTGCCTATCGTGAATCCCGTTGCAAGGCGAGATGCTGTTGCCGGTGTAGATTAGTAAAACTTTTACAGTCAAATAAATGGAAATAATTTTTAAAAGTATAATCTCAACTCAACTTTTTACTTGTTCTTTAGTATATTTTTTCATGTCGGAATGGACCTTTGAGTTATTGTTGCGACTGCCTTTCTCGCAACCTAACTGCTTACTTGCTAGAGAAATGGGAAAGCCTTGGGAAACTAATAATGTTTCAGGAAGTTCTGTTTAATGCATTCAAAAAGATGCGCCTGAATTGATGCATAATTCCACTGGAATAAATTAACGCAGCCTCCGGCCATTTCAGAATTTTAGAACTTGTACTACGACTTCACTCCGTTAACGCGTACCCAGGTTTTTTGTAGAATCGCGGGTCGTTCAACCCCGGATATACGCTTTCAAACAGAGTCGGATGTTTTGAATATAATGTGCAAAGCGTGTATCATGCAGATATGAGAAGTAACGGCCGCGGTTCCAATTCCATATCACAACACTCGCGTTGGGAGTCACGAAATTTGACCAAGAAATTACATCAAACGGCTAAAGGTTTCATAGGTCTTTTTCATTTGTGTCAGTAGTTAAGTTCACAGTTACTCCTTGTTCCAGAGAAACTATTTGCCTCCAAAGATTAAAAGCCAATTATAAAATTTTGAAGACAAAAATATCACCAAAGTTAGCTCGTGAGGCCAGACTATCAAAGCTCTAATTAAGGTGCCTGTCCTTAAATCTTATGATACGTAACTGTACGTATCCGTACGCTGAGAACGATGGTTACAATGAAACAGCTTACAGATTCTATATTAAAATGTATAGTTGCGAAACTTTTGCTTTAGATGAGCCCTAAAACAGCCTATAACTAGTCATAATATACTACGCTAGTCTTTATAGGGGTCAATATACATATTTATTTATTGCTACACTTGCAGATTTTTGAAAAAAGGTATAAATTGAAGTTTTATCTAAGTACGTTAACCAGCAAGATTGGCCGTTAAACAAGCCATTTTGGCGAGATACTTGAGAATGGGCTTACAGGATTTGTTCATTTTTATTTGGGAGAGGTGTATACTATCTGTGCACACATAACTCATCGTATTGCACTTGAATAGGGCTATTAAACCTTAAGCTCAGCAGTGAATAACAAGTTGTTTATAGCCTTGGCTGGCTTCATCTTTTGAGCAAATGGGCTTCCATAACGATGCTTATATACTTCATCGGCGAAAGGCTCTTGATTGAATTTGTACATGCATGTATCAGATGAACTCAGTAGTGGAGAAAAGTCAATTATGAGACTGCTGTAATATTCAAAACACCTAAAATACCGACAAAATGACTTAAATAACTTCCTAGATCTCATTCAAGCAGTTAAATTTGATTTTTTAATAGAAAAGTACCTTAAATGTCCTTAAAATCGTATTTTATAATGCAAAAAATTTTCAAGTTTCGCAAATTGAAATTCTCGGAGAATAGGTAATTTTTTTAATAAAAGAATATGAAGCTCCCCATAATAGAGGCAGTATTTACAATATTCCACTTTCCCATTTTGAAATGTTCCTAAATAATTTTTAACTACCCGTACACACTTTGGAAACCTCAAGATCCAGATTGCCTAAGATTCAGTTAAGTGGAAGCATTTTTGAGTCCATAATATACAATCCTGCGTCCTTTTTGATCACATAAAGGATACTCTATAACCACCAAATACCACCATCAAACTGATTGTATGATCATCTGTCATCCAACTCAATTCTATGTCTCTATTTAAGAAGCTATCCATCAAATTCATTACTATGCAGGTTTTATGAGAGAAAAAAATTGTTGAGATGGCTCAAAAGCCTTAAACCCGACAATCTACAAGCGCTTTGCCTATTTCTCAACATGGCTATTACATTTTTCAAATTCCCGACACACTTATGAAGAAATTAAAACTAAAAAAATACAAAATTTCCCCAACTTTCATGGAAAAGGTTTGAAAATGTATCAAAAAACTCTTTCATACTTTTGTCAACAGAAACTTTCTTTAATTCGACTATCTCGTAAAGCAAGGTTCCCGGACGTGCAGGACCACCATAATGAAATCCTGCATTTGGGTCGACTATATTTGAGTTCTCAATTGCACAGCATGTGCCAGCGTTATTGCAATGAGAAGAACTGGCCCCGCATAAACACAATTTGGAAGCTTAAGGGGAAATTTCATATTCAACCGCACTTCGCCACGGGAAAACCCAAAAGCTGCGTGGCCCTATTTGCTTTTAACTAACTTATATGCAAAACATATGTCTGCGAGAAATCTTGTTAAAACTTTTGGTCGGATTAGAAAACAATACCCCCACAAAACAAAAAATATTAATACTTGGGCTGTATCATTTTTCCCTTGGTATACAAAACATAAGTACTATGTTTTTGAAGGAAGAAGAAAAATATAGCTTGTGGTAACAAATCTTTCACCAGGCGGTGAGTATATATAAATAACAGCAACCATTTTTTTGGCAATAAATCGAAGTTTAAGCACCATTTTTCCTTATAGACTTATTTTATTAAATATGTCAGTATATCCAAGAGATAAATGAGACAAATACAACAAATAAATATTGTAGAAAACGTAAAATCACATAAATTGAGAGTCAATGTCGACTTTTTCGACTAGATATGATCTGCCAACGATTTTACAATTTGAGCGATTTTATTAATATCAAGAACAGCAATGGCAATTTTCCACGGATTAAGTATTATTAACCTTCTTTAATGAATCACCATTGGGATTAATATCTGCTTCAATTGTCACAGCTTACATGCATGTAACCTATGGTTATTAGTCACATTTATGAAAAGAAAAATAAATCTGATATTAAACCAAATGTTTTTGGAGAAAAACTATAGTAAAACGCTGATATATTCCGATAAGTAAACATTACATCAAATAGGAGGTTACGTTTAGACTTTCAGCTTCCCCGGGGACTGAATATAACAGGGAAATTAAACATAGCAAACGAGAAATTTAATATTTTGGCACAGAGAATACCGATGAATTAAATACTACAGTAATGATTCCACCAATTACAGAATAGAGTATATTATGGAGCTTAGTGTTAACCTCCAAAGCTATTTCGAATCATTCTTCTCATTGATTCTTGGATTATACAAGACTTCCTTCCATTGAAATGTTTAGTAACTATTAGACCTTAAGCTGCTAAAAAAGATCAAATTAATCTTACTTACTAATTACATTTATTATAACCTTATCTCCATTTCGCAGTAAATATAATCATATAAGTGATATTAGAAAGCGAAGGACTATATCAATTATTAAATGCATGCCCATACCTGTATTGATATCGTATTCAGAAAACGTTCATGATATACTAAAAAAATACAAAGCTAACTTGAATATTTGCAGCTGACGTTAAGAGAGATTTCTCAGAAAAACCATTCAAATGTCTAGGTATATCAGCTTTTGATCAGCATTCATTTTATCAGCATTTGATATTTATCGTACATGCAGGAAAGATAAGACTCAATATAAATGAACACAAAAAATTTCTGAAGGTTAAGGATATGAAGTTACTGAGAAAAAATACATATTACAATTCACACATCATAGGATTGAGGACGAAATGATTGCATTAGAGGGTCTTGCCAAATTGGTAATCAATTACCAAATGGAATTCCAAAACATCTCAAAAGAGAGAATGAAATAAGAAATCGACAGAATTCAGAAAAAGAAAATATAGAAGACACTGACAGATGGAAGACCGAAATGGAAGCAAAGAGCTGGAAGACCAGGGTGAAGATGGAAAGACACCCTGCAACATCACTTGTAAAGAACAAGCCTCAGACTAATGTGAAATAAATAGGAAAAAATGCACCCTGTTCGCACTCGATATTGAAAAAATTACAGGCCATTTTATCCACCGGCATCCACCATTAATGACCAACATGATTAATTCCTGTACATTATTATTTAGACATTTATGCCTTCCAACAAAAGAAAAAAATGTTTACAAGTCTTTTCAACAGAAAAATGGAAGCTTTAGGTAGTCTAAAAGGTTATACCTGTGTACAGGCTACCTTCAATTAACATATGATATGCGTTGCTAAAAGATAGATAATCAATAATTCATCATAAAAATTACAATCAATTACAATGCAAAACGAAAACAACAATACATCATACAAAATATACACATTACACCAACTATCCTCAAAATAGTCTTACTATTCTTATAAACGGAAAAATTGTGCATATTCAATTAAATACATAATAAAATGCTTAAATTATACTTTGGTGTCAACGGAGTTTCAAAATTTTGCTGAGTTAACAGCCATGATCTCACTAAATGAAGATATTTTTTGAAAACTTCCTCTCGTTTATTTTTTCAGGCAATAATTGAGTGCTTAAGTAAATTTATAAAAATTATTTTTCGTATGATGTTAACTTTGTATCATAAAAGTGTACATTGCTTTTTCCCCTCAAATTATAAGGATGTCCTTCAAAAGAAGGGGATGGCGAACAGCTGCGTACACTATAAAAAAGATCTTAAAACTTTGCAAATATACAAAGATCTAGCTGGCGGCCATCTCAGTTCTAAAAATAAAGGGAAAGAGCGTTCATACCTCCTATTTCACATTATTACTCTGATAATTCTTATTTGAATGACTTCTATATGCTTAAATATATTTTTATAATTACCTTCTTAACCTATTAAACCATTATGTAGCACTGATTGTACTAAAGCAAAATATATTGATCTTAAAAAGAATATACGTTATATCAGATAGAAGATTAAAGAACTTGAGGATTTTGTCTAGAAGACCAACTAATAGATGATTATGCGCTTAAATACATCAATAAGACTACCATTGAGGGGCTATAATTTTCAGGATCATTTTTCTTGTCAATTAAATATGCTTAAAAATGAGCCAACTTTATCACAATTCAGCCGACTGAGATTATGGTGTTCTATCCCAAAACTGCTTGCCAACGCCGTAATATCTGGAGTTCCAAGCATCATCTACTGAACAATTTTCCAGGTGATACTCATGGAATAACCTGGACCTCATGGAATTTAATACTCATTATTCCATGAATGTTCGATTCCATGAATTTATTACAAACACATTATTTGACCACACAATAATCGCGTAACATAATTATCGTGTAAATAAACATGGAAAGATATAACTAAACCAAACGCGAATATGAGATCATGATTTAACATTAGGTAATATGTGCGCAGATAGGTACTCCGGAAAAAAGTTATTATTAGACTCTGTTAATACTTCAAAACATTCTTTAATATGGCTAGGTTTTTGGATGGGGAGTGATTCATACTCCCCCATTAGGGATAGGTTAGTGACAGTTGAGATGCCATTTAAAGTAAGGGCCTCTAGTCGGTTGAAGCTACGTATTATGAATGAATCGTTAGGAAATTGTCAGAGAATCGGGTAGTCATTGTCAAAAAGAATGATTTTAAAGTACCTAATTGCAAACCAGATGCGTTCTCTTGCCGCACTGAGACGATAATTCGATTACATGGTCAAATGTTTGAAATGTGGAAGTATAGATGAAGTTAGCTCATGCCATAGCCTAGATTATCTGGGTCTTACGATTAGCATTCATTATTTCTCTTTTCACTCCTGAATTTTGTGTCATTGGAATATACAACCCGGTCCACCGTGTCAAGAATTAAATTCAAGGTAAGGGATTTATCACTTATATTCGCGCCGAGGGTATTCCGAGTCACGTATTTTCAATTGCTTGAGCAAATTCAACAAGTGGGCTGAAACCGATAAGGTACCAGCCGTATAAAGAATTATGCGATATTTATGCCGAATGAAGATCACTTCGCAAGCCCCTATGGGCGTGGAATTCCCCAAGGGTGACATAATTCTTCCCCTTCATGAGCTCTCTAAAGATTCCCGGACTAACCTAATGCCTATAAGATCACTGCTACATAAATATATCTAGACGGATTGGTTAAAACGACTATCAAAGCCTTCGTCGCCTTGGTAAACCTCATTCAAATATCAGCAGCTGTCTAAACACCTGTCTACACCTCATTGAGACTTGAAATACATCCAATAGTGGACACGTTACAAGGCTGGGGTCAAGAACAGTTGGGAATTGGGATTATTTTCTTGATACATCTATTGTTTTGAGAGTGTTTTCAAAATTTTTAGATTTTTAATGCTTGTATTAACTCTGACGTAACTATTAAAGTTTTATTTAAAAAATTTTACAACGCTACCAATAGTCATTTTAAGTTATCAGATGAGATGATCATAAAAGCATCGTTACCAGCCGAGTTGTAACGTGCGGTTGCATAGCATCTGAGTGGCGTCCAGAGTATTCAACCGGTTTCGCGCCGAAACGTCCCTGCGCCCAAAGGGCTGCGCCAAAACGGCTCGCGCCAAAAGAGCTTGCGCCCAAATATCCTTGCGGCAGAATATCCGCGCTCAAACGTCACATTCCCACAAGATTGAATGCTGAGGTGACATCATTCCTTTTGCTCGTTAAACATGCATTACTTCCCATCAATTGATAAATTTACTTTTTTCTGCAGTTTTTCGTTCTTCCTTTGATCTTACTAATTTTTTGCTATTAATAAAACTGAGCAATTCTACAAACTTTTATATTAAGTATATGTTGTAAACTCTATAATGATTATCCCTGACGAATTAATTGTTTTATCCATCAGAAAAATAAAGGTCCTTTTATCAAGAAAATTCTTTAAACTCCACTTGAGATTAAGGTGAGAGCCGCAAAATCGTCATGAAAGAAAACGCTGTCAAAAAATATATTTCTGCACAAATCACAACTCGCCTTGATAAATGCCTAATGGAATCAGTCTTGCCACGGAAAATTTGTCTTTTCGGTTCTTAGAGGCAATATGGTTTCTATAATTAGCGCGTTGACCGGTAACTGAAATCATTTGTGGTTATAGCGAGAGATGGAACTAAGGGTAGGAAGATTATGAGGGGAAAAGGGTTAGGGGTGGAAAGAGACCTTGTGTCAAGGTTAGCCTACTCCAAACGAAACTCGCTAAGCGGACCACAACATCCGTAGCGACGGATAGAGTACAGCTCGTGAAGTACTCTCTTAAGTTTTCTTTACCACGGATCGGGATTCAAAAAGTCACCACCAGTGTCGGGATGCAAGTCCGGCATTAATGGCGATAATGAATGTCTATTATACTTATTTTCAGAGCCAAATAATCTATGGTATATTTCTGTGAGCACACGCGAGTCATACTACAAATGTGCTACTACTACAGAAAAAAGCCATTCGGGCTCTACGTGGCCTCAACAATGATGAGCACTGTGAGCCTTCCTTCGTTCAAAGTAAAGTTATGACGGTTTACTCTCTGTATATACGTACTTGAAATACTTTCTTTTGTAAAAATAAATCTATCAACCTTGCCCATAAGAGCAGATGGCCACAGTCATAACACCCGAAAGAAAGAGGGACTTGACGTGCCCTTTTGTAGAATCAAAAAGACAAAACAGAATTTCAGGTTGTTCTAGGTTTAAATGTTCTAGGTTTAAATGTTCTAGGTTTAAAAATGTTCATTGTATTACCATATGAAACAAGATTGGCAAATTAAGCCTGCTTCGAAAGGGGTATAAAAAGGTGACTTTAGAACCACCCACTGTACAGATTTGAAGAATTTTTTAGCCTAGATACATCAGATTTGACATTTGAATGTTATCTACTTGTAAGTGTTTTAAATTTCTGTACTCCTCTTTTTATTTTGTGCCTTTATCTATTATACATTACATTGAAAACTGTTTTGTGTCCATGAATGTGTTTATGATTACTATATGAATATATGCTGAGATGTATTTATGATTTAGTTTTTGATTACTTGCAAGTTAAACTGTTTAACTGTATTTCTTTTATACTATTGACGAGATATTTTGCACATAATGTTGGTTGAACGATCAATAAAAGTTATTATTATTATTATTATTTCACCTTCTTAAACCTTTAAATGGCTAGGGCCCAAACCACCCTACCACACGCACATGCGGCGGCTTGCAGGAAAGTATAGAGATGTATTAAGGATTCCATTGAATACATTTTCGATCTCTTAAGCCTATGTTTGGATTCAGTCATAGAATTATCTACTGGGTGAAAAGCCACCTTTAAGGACAAGGAAATATGGAGCTGACAGACGCGTAGAAAAGCAGGAAGATAAGCAAAGGGGGATTTTGGAAGATCGGGGGAATTGGAGCAGCGGAGAATAGAAAGTGAAGGGCAATGGAGCGCTGACTAAGGCATTTTGCTTCTCGGAAGAGGCGGGAAATCAGGTGTCCACTTACGAGCGAGTGTATCGACGGAGAGAGGAAGGAAGAGTAGAGTGGAGAGGATACGAGAGCCTCGAGGAAAGGAGATGGACTAAAATTAGAAGGTGAGGGTGAATAAGAAGGAAGGAAGCTTCGAGGAAAGAGATTGGATAACCACAACAGGAGCACAAAAGTGATATACTGAACACTGAACAGTTTTTGTACCATTAGTTTAGGGCCCATGTTGAAATTAATCCTAGTATTTTTCCACGTTTATTTATTGTAAACGTACAAATACAAAAAACAGATTTTCCATACACAAACAGTATGAATGTCAAAGACCAAGTGATGGTTTATTCCTTTTCTTGGCAAAATTTCTTATAGCATTTCAAACAGCCTTCCAACATTCATTGAAAGAGCTTTCTAATCTCCCATAATACCTTTAAAATTTGTAGTAAATGGTAAAGACAAATTGAATAAATTAATTAGGTCGGGGATTTACAAAATTAAATGCAATAGTTTTAATATATAAATAGGTCAAACTAGACAACATTTTAAGACACGCATCAAAGAACACTCACGAAGGTACTTTAATATGGATACAAACTCCCAATTTTCCAAGCATCTACCAGAATTTTACATTTTCTACCAAGGTTTAATGATGGATGCTTTGGAGTAAAAGGAAATTATTAGAGAGTTAAGTAACCTTTGCAACGAGCTACTTTGTTTGCACCCCTCCCCACTCCCATCTGGAAAAATTTCTCTTCTCACAAGCCTCTAATCTCTGTTGTCCTACCTTCCCTCTCAAAAATTTGTTTTTCTCCAAGCTATCCTTCTTAGCATAAGGTTACTATCGCAGCAATCAATATAAAAAGATCGAAACAATTAGCCCTGAAGATGCAGCAAGCTGCTAAACGCCTTGTACTTTCACAATAAAGAACTGTGGAAAAGTACACGGCTTAATTTTAAACGGACTCGAATATAAATACTTCCACAAAGTGAGGCCAGAAGATGTAAAGTTTATTCGTCAGTTCAGAGTTTGAATACAGGCAGTGGCAGATTTTACTTGGTGGAAGTGCCAGGATGGTAAAGTTGTTTAAAGTTATAATCGTTTATACAATAATAGTCCCCAAATTTAAAAAAAAATTTATTTCCTACCTTACAGCATCGATTTTTAAGAGCGAAATAAACAGATAAAGACACTGATGAGGATGCAACAGATATATTTTACTCATTAGTCAGAGAAGAAACTTTTCTTTATAAGACATAGTAAAATCATGCCGTTTTCCAACGCCTTTATTTTAATCTTTTATTCAATATCTGAGCCAAAAAAGTAAATTTGCTCAATTACCGATGAAATTTTGAAAACTGATTAATTAGCAGATTGATTAGGTAGTCTTTCAACTTTCAACAACTACTGAAGTGGAACTACGATTTTCCACGAATGCTACGGGAAAAATAGAGTACTAAGTTGTCAGAAGGTCGCTACAAGCGTTCCTTCGGCGCAAATATGCAATCACTCAAGTTTGCGCAGTCCTTTTTTACTAGCTATATATTTAGAAGTGACGGAAGAGTAAAATTGTGTACACTGTTCATTAAAACCGAGCTTAACGCGAGGGAAATATTACACAACTATTCAGTTCATGGCAACATATTTACTCAAGGTCTAATTACCCATTTGTCCTTCTCTGAATCATGAAATTTTAAAATATATCTTTAAATGCAAAAATGTAACATTACTCGCATTTTTAATACTTTTTATGATATATTCTCTTTGAAAAGCCACTTTATCTCTCCTTTTACTACCTCTTAATTAGCAACTGGCCGGTATAAAACTGACCAAGAACATAGATTATTATAATTTGTGCTCAATACTATTGCAACCGTTTTAGCTTTGGCTACATTATAGTCTATGAGTCAAATCCTAAAATCTATTATCCTTTTGCACTGAAAAAAATGTGATGTTTTCACTTCATGAACGAGTATAACATAAGTGCATCTATCTCCTTCTCTTGAAAAACTGATTAAAACTGAAATCAGCAAGGACTGGACGCAAACAACTTCTGGCGATATCACTTTATTTGTAGTAAAGTTAGAAGGTGTTGGACAAGTTATAGACAAATCAGAAATTATGTTAATATTGCTGTTTTCAGGTATTCTCGTCGCGTGTTTAGTTTTTCTGACTACAGTTTCTCCCCTCTTCCTGGGGGCGTCTTCAGGTCCGTTGGACATTTTGATGTTGTTCACAGAAGAGTGGAAGGCGGAAGGATCAAATGAAACTGAACAGATAGCAATAAACCGAGAGATTGGACACACGTTGAGGTACAATGGTTTTGTGAAGATCATAACTGAAGGAAAAATAGAGGGAAGTGTCCCCAGAAAAAGATCCAGAAATGAATATAAGAACCAAATAAAGAGGAAAGTACATAGAAAAACCTATTTGGAAGTAAGGGGCCATGCGTTATATCGGGAAGGATGAGGGGCTTCAGTCAACCAATCTTAGAATTGAACGACCAATGATGATGACGAAAAGAAAATTTGAAACAAAAGAATACTTGCAAGAGCTAAACATAAGGCGTTGAGATTTAGTTGGTAGAAATTAGCTAAAAGATACTAGCTTGAGAAGAAGGAAGAGAGCAAAATTGGGCATTTTCCGGTGAACGAGAAACCAACGCGGCATGGCAACTAAGGTTTTGTCGAATGGCTTAACAATTAGAAAGGAAGACATGAGTCTTCTTGATGAGGAGTACCTACAGACATGCAGAGGATGATTCAAGGTGGATTTGAGGAGTTGACAGGTTTAGAGATGGCATGCGGAAGTTGGAGGCTGCCGAAGCCAGAAGGTACTCTTAGCAATCACTCAGCATTCCCATCTAATTCGCCCACCACCAAAAAGAGTGCAACCGACTATCCTGAAGTTTCCTATTTGAACACGAAGAAGCGAATCGAATGAATGTACACTTACTATCAAGCAGTGCGTTGAACCAGGAAGTACCAATTTCATTTGGTTATTCAACTGCAGCTTCTGGGACCCTCTTTAAAAAAATTGAAGATTTTACATGATTGAATACCTATCTTGATGAATGTATGTGTACTTTGATAAATAATTGTTGATTAAAAGCTTCATCGCCTTCATGAAACAAAATATTTCATATGAGCCATAGGTCAAATTTAAGTTTACATACCTTCGGAAAGCTCACATTAGAGGAAAAAGTTGTTCATAAAATTTGATAGATTTAAGCCTTGTGTCTTAAATCTAATTTTGGTATCATAGCCGGGATGGGCTCTGCTAAAGACCTCAGCAAAAAAATGCCTCTCTTTAACAATTCACATGGTTGATTGTGTGATTGGAAGCAGCTAAAGGGAAATTATCTTTTTCCATTTCAAGCCAATCTTTAGATCTTTACCACGGAGCGTTTATATACTGTCTTTCAAAAGCAATTCATAGGTAACATTTTTATGGTAATTGAATATTGTAATTTACCACTTCAAGTTCAATAATATCGATTGAAATTTAGTCAAAATGTATCAACGATAAGTTTTGGAACGGAGGAATGTCCATTTGTATATGTACTCCACTTTTCACACACAAATTTATTAAATTAAATATTGCACTACACGAATAATCCATGATAAAGATTTGCATTTGACCTTACTGAATGTACAATACCAACCCTATTGTTTCATTTCCTCCGTATTTAGAAACATTTATTTGCATATTACTAGAAATATGCTATAAATATTGATTACACTTTTAAAAGTAATTGCATTTGTGAAGTATGTATTGCAGTATAATGATTACTGTACGAAAAGGCAGTGATCTACAGACATTAAATAAATGTGAAAATGCGAGAAGCTCATAAAAGCGAGTAGATTAGCATTCAATTAATTTCGTTTTAAACCTATGGACTATCATAAAAGAGGGACCAAAAGATGAAGTCGATTGGAAACAAAAACGTATAAGCCTTAATAACGGACTAATTTCTGCTTTGTGAAGGCATTATCTAGTCATATCAATATCTCAAAGTATGAGCCTGACAATGCGTGACCTTTTCAGGTTAATATTTTATGATCACATTTTAACGCGTGCGAATATTTTTCTCCATGGGAGACAAAACAGAAAAAAAAACTCTTGAGCCCGTAATCGTACCATAACAAAAAGTATCACCTTAATTTTGGTTTAACAAAATGATAGCAAAGTTTTCAGTCTACCTGCATTTGCATATAAAAGCCTGCTAGCTTCAACAACAAACAGCCACGGCTCTATAAATAGACTGGAGATATGAGTATCTTAAACCTATCTCCGAATCTGGTGATTTTCTAAATTTCCCTGCATCTTACCATGCAAGCATGTTAATATTATTCCTCATTGGTTACAAAACTAGCATAAACTATTTAGTCCGAAACTGTAATATAAAGCGAATGTATCATCTTATGGAGCTTAAAAAATCAACCATAGGAGTGTTCTCAGCAATTCTGCTTTTGCATGTAAAAGGCTGTTTGCTTGCAATAACAAATACAGCCACGATTCTGAAATCAGACCGGAGACATGAATTGCTTTAACCTCCCTTCGAATCGGCGACTGTACCGCGAAATTTTCCTGCACAGCAATGAAGGAGAAGTAGGAGAAGCTAGGCATGATGCAATAGCTTCCCTCGGGCGTAATTCAGAGCCGCGTGAGCTTCATCAGGGGACAGGAAGAGACTACAAGAGAGGAGAGAAGGGAGTGGAGTGAAAGGAGACAGAGTTGGGGAGGAGTTGGTTTCAAGTGATGGGTGAGGTTGAGGATGAGGGACGAGCTGCTAGTCGGAAGTACATTGGTGATGGGAAACGTTCCGGAACCTGCCGTTGGGGACATATACCGGGTGAGATGAGACGCTGCGGAGAAGTCGTGGTAAAGGCGATGGGAGTTATCCATTCAAGGCTCTGAAGTTAGCTCACATCGGAACACACCAGCGCACTACACTGCACACGATCAATGCTGGTCGGAATGATGCTAGTGGGCAAAACGTTTTGTTAAGTTGTCGGTAAGTTGTAGATATGCAAGTATCCATGGAGAGCTGATTTTGGAATACTTTACAAAATCCTAACTTTTTACCACAAAGTTCTGATACTCATGTTCCTAAAGGATGAGAATGATTCTGCACAGTATTTCCACTCAAATTTAATACGTACCCACAATGGATTAAACACTTAAATGCCCATTTCAATGCGAAAATGATACCTACAAGTTTAGAAACCTTGGAAACGGCTTCGAGTGTTGAAACATGGTCCGTGCCGCGGACTTATATGAGGTTGGTACATATTAAATGTGCATAGAATTTCACCATAGTGTTTCATTCTCACTATTATGGCGATTGAAATTGTCCAAGAACTTACGACTGAAATGTATTTATTTGGAAACTCAACATCTTAGAGAAAAAACTAAAAATTTTCAGAAATTTATTATGACGACCCAAGTTTTGGGAACTTCTGTGAGGTATAAGTTACTGGTTTCTGTCATCAAGACGAAAGGTACTATCTTCAAGTTTATGCAACTTAGGTATGTATAATAAATTATTGTGATTATTTACTACGAGTCTTATTCATAATGTTACCAGCCACTCATTTTCACTCACTGACACCGCATACTGTTCAAATTCAGTAAATATACTAACGAGAATTTCACTTAATTATTTTTGTCATGCCGTAAACGGAATACCAAGGGCTTTTCCCTCCAAATTATTATAAAACAAAATGAACCAGAACAATATAAAGAAAGCACTTTGAGGGTACAAAAACTTGAAAGGCCGTGATACTCACTTGAGGATACAAAATCTGAAAGGCCGTTTAATAAAGTGTTTTTGGCATTCATTCTGTATTACACAGCCTACAGCGCATGATAAGGTTGACCAATGGCCTATGACCACCCTCCAAAGTTAAACGTAAGACTTTCGGAGGCAAATATGATTTGGAACGTTTCCAGGGAACATCTCGAAAATTAGTGAATGAAGTGGATGATAATTTAGTAAGTACTATTAGAAGAGAAAGATTTTCTGTTTTGAGATTGAATTCTAAGAGTTGCAAGTTCTCCTCCAATTGTCTTACATTGTGCGTATTAATAGTAGCAGTAGTGTGTATTGATATAAATCAGAATCAGATTACAGCAAGTTATTTGGGTTCACATTTTTTTAAGTACATAATTAAAGCTGTTTGAGTCCCGTCCGCATATGGGTCTCAGTCATAACACAATGGTCGGTCCCGGAACTCGAACACAATTATCATCACTGAGATTCTTGCCCTGGGGGTTGAGGATATAATGATCACAAAGAGGTATTGTAAGGAAAATGGCGGGTTATTCAAATCAAGTACCAATCCAGTACATGGCTTTGCCGCATTATGACCACGGACTGAAATGACCCGCTTGGCCCTAATTGACCAGTGACCATCTCTTCGTACGTTTATATAGGAAAACCGAGACGGATGTTTTCCGCCAGGTGACGATTGACGTCAAGGAAAGTGAAAGGTCACACTTCTGAGACCGTTTCTCTTTGTCAATTCTGAGCTCTACCAAGTAACACAATAGACGTATAAAAAGAGAAATCCGCCGAATTCATGCTTAAGAAAATATGGAGTCCAACTGTTTCCATCTTGAAAAGATAGGAACTTGACAACCAATATCCGGATCACAACAAACATAAAATTCCAACAATTCCCTATTTGTCCTCTACTCTATCCTCTTTCCTATTACCTACTGTTTTAATAGTTGTTTTTCTAGCATTTTATTCCACATACTTCTGCGGCGCCTCCCGGGATACACGGTGTGTATATGAGAAGCGTCATATGGTTGAAGAGATGTGAGCTAAAGTGTGCAAGTGAGGTGGCGAATGTGGATGTCGTCGATTAAGTTGGTTAGCAGAACGAGGAGAAAGCAAGGTGGTGAGATGAGATGTGATGAGCAAGAGGGAGTGTATTATGGTGCGAGTCGAGGGAGGAAGGATGGAGAACTTCAGAGTGAGGGGAACCATTAAATGGAGTCCCTTCCGGCTGAGCGTAATCATCGCGAGAGACATGCATAAGCCATATTAACCGACTACCATAACCTTCATTCATTCATGGCCCTTCGGCAGAAATCATCAAGTGGGCGAATCTCAATTAAAACTTCAATATGGAAGGATAAAGCAATTAAATGGCCGTCGCCCTATCATTTCATTTCCTCACGCGTTCTACTCATATAAATATGGGTTTTCATACAAGTGGGAATACCTTAGAAGGTTAAAATTTATACTAAGATAATTGAAATTTAGTGCCTGCGATTGTTAATTTACACTCTCATCTGCATGTCGTTCAAAATATAGATTCACGCACATTAAATTTGAGCATAAATAAAGAAAAAGAAAGCAGAAGTTTACATTAAAATGTGCTAAAACTAAGTGGAATTTGTTGGAGATGCGCAAGTCGTCCATGCATCTAAAATTCTTAAACGAGAGCATAGCCATCTTCCATCGCCGCTTGAATGAGCTTTTCGTTTTCTTCACATCATTCACTGCAATGAGACCAAATAGAAATTGATTTTTGCCCATGCAACAAGCTTAAGCATCAAGCATTTTTACATTAATTCTGTCCAATAAACATTAAAAAAAAAACTACAAAATATCGATAAATAAGCTCAAGGATGAGTCCAACATCTACATCTAAATACTACCCTGCGAGCCGCCAGATGGCCATAGACATAGAAGGGGTATAGGCAGGAGATGTATGAAGAGCCGTAGAAAGATTTAAGCTTTAGGCAGGTGAAATGGCGATGTGTAGTATGGGAATGTAATTAGTGGAGCTCGCTTACTGTGCGCGAAAAGAACGAGTTTTTGTACCTATCTGTTCGGCAATATCTCTATCTTATTTTAACGCTTCTGTCAGACCTAGATATGTAGTGAGACGTCATGATAATATTCTCTGTGTTGCTCTGAAACACACCAGCCCTGAATTACGTACGGCCTAGCAAATTTTCCCATTAAATGCGCTTATTTTCAAGTCTGATACGTTGGTAAACTTTTCACCAGCATCGCTTCACAGTTTCAAATTATCAGGTTTACCTCAACCCTGATTATAATGTGATATTTTTTAATTCACCGCCTAGTCAACCACAAGATATACATAAACCTATCAATTATTTGCAGGAGCTATCAGCAAAGTGTGTCCGGTGACCACCGACGGTCATTTTGCTCTGATGGGTATCAGTCATTACAGGTGGCCTGCCGATCAGAGTACATAAGACGAAATTAGTATTCTTATTCTATAATCTCTAAATCTCTTAATATTTTCATACTGCAGGCACTTTACAAGCTTATTTTCCGACCGCCTATAACTCATTCTCCATTATATCCTGCACTCACATCCCAAAGGCCTCCACTTATATATCCTCCACAGTGATAAGGTTTCTGCACCACGAAACTCAGCGCCCCAAGACAGACAATTCACTAGGTTATTTGTAAAATTTTGAGCAATAGAAAAAGTTACCTGTCATCAGTGTTGTTCCATCAGTGGACATCTCTATCGCTGAATACATTCTCTTCCTTTCGTCTTAGGCGCTATGGTATTTTTTTCTTCAAGGTATTAATTCTAAGAAGCAACCTATTTATATTTGGTTCCAACATAATATATCAAGATAAATATAAAGAAAAGTAAAGAGTGGGGAATTTGAATGGGTAGGTTGCTATAAATATATAGATAACAAGTTAAGAAAAAAACAATGCAATCTCATGGGAAATAACACAGGAAATATCAGCAGGGAATTGAAATTATCTGAGTTATTCATCAGATGAACGAAGCCATTGAAAATCTTATACGATGAAGAATTTTTGGCACAAGTACAAGAGTCACAAAGAATCATATAGCTTGGTTACTTAACACACATGGCAGAGAAATAAAACCAACAAATGTTATGAATAGATACTAGATATAAATATACCCCCATGGAGATATGGGAAAAGGTAGAAACTGCAACGGAGGTTTGTCAGAATGTGTATAAGCAACTGTAAATAGCCACCTTACTTAAAAAAGCTTAGAGTTGACCAATGAAAACGACAAAACCCATGGAGAGCTGTGGCTTCCAAGGCGAAGGAAAAAGGACATTTCCCACAAATCAAATCTGAAGCTAATCGGACAGTAATTATTATATATTCATTATATCAAGAAAATTATGAAGGAAATAATGGGAAAAATTATGCAGAAATGAGACAATTTTCTGATAGAGGAGCTAGATAAAACCGATATTCGAATTGATGACTCGTTATGATGACGATAAATACTACTAAAATAAATATTATACATAAGTAAGCCATGACATTATTATTATATATTGCGTTTGGAAAGCCCTTTACGTGGAAATTTCAAGGACTTCTGTAAGCAGCAACACTGAAGAACGAGTTGGGCGACCTTGTGCCGGTCCCAGATGGCTTCTACTTCACGTCCTTTCGGGAGAGCTCTCGAATGAATACGAAGGCCGCTCTCGACTTGGAGTGCATGTCCTGGAAACGAGGTAAACAAGGGAAGAGTGGTGGGAGGAAGAAGTGGTGGAAATTGAGGGAGGGGCATACGAGGAGAGACCGACCATGGTGGCCCAAAAGAGGTGAGGCAAATGGAGCGATACACAATTGAGGCTGAGGGTACTCAGGATACATGAGACAGAACAGGCAGTGGGCAAGAGAGAGAAACATAATGGTGTAAGATCAGAGTTAAATACTGTGGAGGGCTAGAAGCATAGAAAAAAACTCAAACTGGAAGAAGTAGTTTTGCTAAATAGTCCTTCTCTCTTCAGGATAAGATAGATATTGAGAAAAACAGATATTACATATAATCTATTGCCAAAGTTTCACTATATATCTTCCATTGATCTGATGTTTGAATATTTTTTCAAGAGTAAGTGTTCTTGATATTTTGGTTACCAATTTATAAAGAAAATTGATATTTGAGAGTCAAAACATGTATCCCATACCACCTTGCAACGGGGTGGGGGAGTTTGAGGGTGCGTCCCACTATGCGCCGGTAAAGTTAGATAGACAGATGGTATGGTTATGCAATGTTGCTCCCTGAAGTGAGGTTTAAAATGCACAGGACAGTATCCCAGAAATACAAAGAAACAAGCACTACCCGACGAAGTTTCTGCCCTAACTCATTCTAATACTGCCCTTCAGGTAGAATGCTTTAACGCTAAAACTTAAAGTTAGCCCCGAAGTACTTAAAGCACTTGAGGCTGGGGTTTCCGAGAACAAAGAGTACCAGAATTTATAACACAAGAATTCACAATCCAGATCCATCACCTTACAGATGGACGACATTATTTCTCTCTATTAAAGAAAAGAAGTACCACTCTACCGTGCCACAGCAGGCAGGGAGGAAACAAAGCTGTTGCCTATTTTCACAGAACCGTTTAGCGTAGATTTGCACAGCGAATTGTTTTCAAGATAAATATATTTACTATGTAGCCTGCGTCTTTTGGTAGCTCAGAGTAGCTTCAGAAGTCTAATTTTGTTGTTAGAACGCCCGTGGTGAATCTCTCTACTTCAAAGCGGGAAAATACCCAAGACATCGCGCGAAACGAGGCATTCGGAAACGTGAAGATAAAAAAATTGTGTTTAAAAATGGAACACATGTCGACATAATGCAAGTCAGTTTATTTATAGTCCAAAACACCAACCTGATCTCAATTTTGAGAAGGATACACATTCTCCATGACTATAAAACTCCTGCTTGAAATCTGTGACCTCACGAACATAATGGAAATCTCCTAGATATAACTTGCTTACATTTTCTGAATAAAGCACTCAGTGTGTTACCGAAGGATATGGGTTGAAGTCCTCATCAAGGTGAATAGCTTTTTACGCGCAGAATTTGGGCACTAAACTGCACTTGTTGTAATCCAAAACATTTGCATGAAGGAACCTATTCCATGCAAAACTTGATTGTTGGGTAGGATATAGAACGGAAATTTTTTTCCAAAAGTCTGAATTAAAGAGAATCAAGATAAAAGGGAATGGCCTGATGTAATTTTTTTTTATCTTTGCATTACGAGTACAAATATTTTACGGAAAGCTGCACATAAAGATTGCTTTGTATGTACTATATTATTGGTACCAAGGGGTCAAATTTGTCTATTTCTTCGTCATTTATCGACAATGTAGGGTTGATCCACCGTGACAGTGGCTTTGTAAGCACGACTGCGTATAATGTACGACATTGTAGACTTGAAGCGTGAACATCAAGTTCGTATAAACTTACCTCAAAATTCGCCTTAAAGGAAGACAGCTTGGTAGTATAACTGGCTAATGCATCTGAAAGGCAAAAGGGAGATCCGGGTTTGAATTACGGTCAAGTTACAAGATTTTTTTCATGGAAAATTTGACACCTTAGTGTAAATGCAGTCGTGAGAGTGACTTCGTACCACATCATCTGTCAAAGCAATCACTGGAAATTCGTTATCATAGGTGTCACATGCATGCACGACCGTTGTATTACCATTTATATATATTCATATCGTATATATAGTAACTTTTGTGTTCAAGTATGCTAGATAGTCTTATGGCTCACTCTCCAATCATTGCAATGTCGACACATTACCAAACAGGATTTAATTACCGTCAGGTTCATACCAAAAACCACCGTAAAAGTGCGGCCATGTTGATTCTAGAGCCTCTAAAACAGAATGGAGGAGTGATGGACAAACTCAGATATCAGCCACCGTATTCACAGTACAGGAATTCATTTGGAAGGGTCGGTAATTGCCGAGGAATAAGTGCTTTCGGGAGTTACTACATTTTTAGGGAAACTCTCCTACTCCTTTAGCCAAAAGGCAGGTTCTCTTCTCCTTAGAGGTAAGGCTTGATTAGACAGTTTTCCACAAAAGAACGAGGGAGGCAGTGCGTCTCGTAGAGTTCCTCGAAGTTTTAGAACTCAAAACAGCTAATGCATGACCGCTCATCCGTTTGCTCACGGTATAATAAAACACGCTCTTAAACACGGCAGTAAAAACGGTAATTTCAAGGAGGATGCTGAAATTCGACCTGCCTCCCAAAAAAACTAAATTAATTCATCAAAGTTGAGAGGTAACCTTAGTTTTACAGCTTATCAAATTCTCGGAATAAACTTTCATCACGGACGTTTCCAATGTTCTGTTAATTGCGCACAACTTTCACTTTTAGATAGTTCTATGGTTAAACATACGTTGTATATTCGTCCAAATTGTATTACTCTAGTCCACCTAATTAAAACTTTTACCCAAGAGAACGGTGTAGAATCATTAAGAAAAAAAGAGTCCTAGAAAAATAGAGCAGAAAGGACGGAACATGGAACGCAGTTAAGGCACTCAAAACGTTTTCGTTCCACAATTATTTTCAGAGGGCTTTCCGATGAAATGTTAGCAAATAATATTTCGCCGAAAAGAATTTTTAAACTTTGAATAGTGAAAGAGTAAAACAGCTGAGAGGCTCGTATTAAAATATTAACTGTGTTATTTATTCGGTGAAATCGTTGCCTACTGGGCACTTGTACGTACCAAACGTTGAAATCAATTTATATTCGTAACATATTTTTAGACTATTTTTATCCTAAGAAAACAGCACGCAAATTGCCGAAGAAAAACTTTGAAAATATATTTATTGTATACCCAATCTGAAGGTTTTAAATTGTATTCCGTGTCAAAATATTCCACTCATTATGAAATAATAACAACAAATAATTTCCAAAAACAAACACTGATCTTTAGCTTTCTGATCCATTCCGTAGACAAGTGCGCTACCCAGGCGCACCGATTCACGTACAAATTTTGTAGGAAATTCGGTTCAGGCCATTTTTTTATCGTGTCAGCGTCTATGTATTAAATTGCCGTATTTGCGGCAAGCATTGACTTCTTCATAGAGCTTTTATATCCCAATACATCGATAGCATAGGACTAACGAAATGGAAGAGAAATTGTCAATGTTACATTTGACAAATATTTTAAACATTGTACTAGGTATAACAAACATTGCATTCTCTTCTAATGTAAGATAGAGATTCATCAGAAAGTTTGAATAAAGAATATGCATAAGTATTTGCACATATGCATTCTGTGTTTGGCTCGAATAACGATTGGAAAAGTATACAGTGATAATTTCAGGGAAACATTCTGTAAGAATTTGGATCAAGATCGGCTCATCTTCGCCTCTGTAAAATGCATATTATGGGTCGTGAATACGTTCCCTCCAATAAATGATCGTTGCTGCAAATTTTTCGCTACCGATATCCATTCTTAGACAAATACTTTTTTCTTCGCGCGAAATATTGAAATTTATTCTAAAGAATATTATCAAAATATCATGGTCCTAATAAAATTATGCCATAATCAACCACCAAATAATTGTAGTCAAGGATGAAATTCAGAAGTGTATAGTTAAATAAAACAATCTGAAATTTACAAGGTCTTTACCGATATTTATGAATGGTAAATGTACTTTCTCTGACTGACGTCGAAGAGCATTAGATGTCATGTGAACTGTTACATGCAACCTGTGTGAGTTTAATAAAAAAAGCTAGGAGGACTGAGTTAGTTCGGAGGTTAGAGTACTGACATACTATTCTAAGGACCTGAATTCAAACCCCTGAAGTTGTGGAATTTTTTTGTAAAATCCTTGTCTCAACTCGGATTTCAAGCGGAGAGTATTTAGAGTGCAGTTATCTGCCTGCCGTAAGAGGTATTCAACTTAGCTCGTCAAGAATATAGTAATGGCAAGACCAAGCATTCTCCACTCTTCCTCCGTTCCTTAATTATCTCTTCCTTCAGAAACCAACCAAACTGTACATAACAGCCCCTTTGACCTAAGCTGTCGGTCGACCTCTCAAATAACAAACCAACCAAGAAGAGTAATGACATGAAAAAATGTGTTCTCCAAAAGCTATTCTGGCAATCAGACATAATATTTTAGCAAACAGTTTAGCAGAAGAAGTAATAACCTTAAAGCGCCCTGACATGGAACATACGAGAAGAAATACCGTCATGAATGGCTATTGGTCCCTTGATATAGTGAGCACATACGACCTGCGTAGCATATATGAGATACAGTCGTATAACGTCCAGGATGTAAACGGAAAGTACAGCATGACGAATGCCAACCTAAATGACTATCAGCAACTAGGAAAGTGCATGTTCAACAAGATCGTTATTAAACACTGAAGTATTATATGTATTTGGGACATCATCAATAATGGTTATATATCATCGTTGTTCTAGAACCGTTACAAATTGGTAATGGCGATTATTTGGAATAAGTGATACAAAAGAGTCTTAACTCTGAACGGCTTATCTTTTTACATGGTGAACCACATAAATTTCATGAAAATGAACAGAGGCTCATTAAGTATATAATATACAATATGTCGAGTATTTATCACCGGTCATAAATGAAGTAAATGACCAAGAGTCACCTGTGGAGAGTTTTGCTGCATATTAAGAGCAAAGCCACGCAAAGTAAAATGAAACGACACAAATTGGGGGGTGACATCTTTCTAAAGGTTTCCAAATTAGAAACTGATGACAAAGATGGTTGATCCAGGTAGGGGCGCAACAACCCCCCGAATCGTGGGGGGGGGGGCAAAGTTCTTGAAAAATCTGTATAAGCTAGCTAAGCGGGGGGGAGAGGGTCTGCAAATAAATTTTCACCCCAATGGGTCTCAGAGTCTGCAAATTTCAACCCACTAAGGGATGAAGGTGCACATAATTTTGCAAATCGGGCAGTGTCCATTAAAAAGTGAGCCACAACGTCTGATTTCTGGGGGGGGACCTAGCCCCCCCCACAATCGTGCTTGGGGGGGCAATGACCCCCCTGCCCCCCCATTGTTGCGCCTCTGAGTCCAGGGATGGACATAAGGTATCGGTATTCGGTACTAACGGTAATAATTTCTTCTATACCGATATACAGGGAACTATTGGAAATCGGTACTACCGGCAGTAGTACCGATATATGAACTGGTACATAAAGTTCCGATACTCAAGCACCGCTTACATCTCGTGGCTAACATTCAACTGCTCAAGAAAAATGATTAAATAGTGGTAATACGCATCACTGAAATAGGAAAAATAAATGGATATATAGTGGAAATGTAGAAACAAAATTTCCCTCGACTATTTATAGACGTATTTACATTTTATAGACGTATTTGATTATTTAAATATAAAGCCAATAATTTGCATACTAAGCAACGACTGCACATATATAGTCCAAATATAAACTATTGCACACTTCAAGGACATTTTCGATCAAGAATCAATACTTAACTTACGACACCAGGATTTACTTAAGAATAAGTACTGTTTGAATAATCTAACAATAAGTAAACAGCTTCCGTGTAAAGTGAAGCCAGTATTATTCTATTGCATCTCCTGAGATCCCAAATTAATTCGTGGACATTTGTTTCTAAGTCCAAGAAATGAAGACCAATTGCCTAAATTTATACAGAGGCTATAGACTAAGGAGCTACTAATCATAGCACCTATCATAATCAATAGTTTTATTTGACAGTAAAATTTTGAACAGGGTCGCATATTTCAGTTATACCTTATGATTGGAGTAACCATGGTCTCTTTTACTAGTAGTTTAGATTGTGTGATATTTTTCACGCTTTATGTTTTTAAATTGAGAAATGGTGCTATACTATTAAAGAATTAGTAAATGTAGCAATGTAACGTCAGAGAACCCGCGGTTAACGAATATTTCCAACCCGGTGGTCCTTGTATGTATATATATTCTAACTCTAGAATATAAATTATCCTCCTTACTGAAAATAATATTTTCATTCCTTACTCTTTAATTGACTGCATGGAAAGTGGTCATAAGCAACGTGAAAAACTGACATGAGCCCGTTTTGAAAAGCTAGTTCTTGATTAAACTTACGTGATGGAATCATATAGGATAATTGGGTCCATTTGGTCACCATTTGTTAATTAATAAAATTCTGGTACGTAAGGACCACCACCTATTCTCACATCTTCGTTTTTAATCAGGGGTGTGATTTTTCATGAAACTGTCCATTTTCTAAAAGTTACAGGCGTTAATCACATAAAAAGTCTGAACACGAAAAGGAATACAACGATCGTTAATTAAAATGTAAGTTAGGTTATCCTTTCTGAAAAGGCACGACATCCATAAAAAACCAATGCGAATAAGAAAAACTTATATTTTCGGTACATATTATTGTAAACAGTCAGAATTGATTTAAGCCCCATTATGTTAGTGGACAGTTTCTAAAACCGATCATATCGTGTAAATACTTTCAATATTCAAAATGTCACGCAGCTGAAATTGGAGTAATTTAAACGATGGGTTTCACATGTTATGAAATTATGGGGATAAACTGGATTTCTCAAGCTGTTCGAAATTTTGAAATGTCCCGGTGAATGTCAACTCTGTAAATACCCTGTGTTCTTTCCCTCTTCCATACATTACCTCCCACCTGAAGATTTCTTTCAGTGTTTTATCTTAGTCAAACCGTATTGGTTTGGTTTCGAAAGAATTGGTAAATCAAATACTTTTTCGCGAGCATATGATTAATACATAGTCCGCCGTAATGGATTCTATGGTCACGCCATTACTCTCCCAAAAACACCATTTGACGTGTGTTGAAATTGTCTGTTTTTTTGTCAGCTGCGATAATATGTTTAACATATTCCAGTCTCAACATTGACGTTCTTATCTTCACCCTCCGTTTATTTTCCGCAAGCATTTCATGGTCATTTAACACCCCCTCTCCCTCAGCTAGTGTCCGTATTTTCTAAACCCCTTACTTACATGGTAGTATATACGACCATAATACTCAACACTCGTTGCCTTGGGTACGGCATAATATACCAAATCTAGAGTTAAACAGAGCATATAAAAACGTAATCATCTCCAGAAACCTATTTTAATGTGAAGAAAATTGATTTAACGTATAATTTTCTTACATGTTGACTTATTTTCATGACGAATATCACATATTTTCTCCTAGAGGTTTCCCGCATAGAAACTTATTTTCTGCAATTTCTCAGTATTCACTCTAATGCAGGCAGAGTTGGATACCTAATTTGGTTTCATAGGATTTTTGAGCAGTTCACCTCCATGTCTACACATGCCACTTGTTCCACCTTGGTCCTATCTAGCCTCCATTAGCTCCCAATTCTCAGTCCTGACTCACCCTCTCCACACTGCTCCTTCTGAGGACGATCCCCCAGAAGTGTACCACTGACGCGGCGCCAACCCTCTGGACTTTAAAGGAGGTAAGGAATCGCCGAGCAAATACGCACAAGGAAGCATTGAAACGGGGAGAAAGAACGTTTCTCTAGCCCGGGAGTTCTGCTCTCGTGGGGTGTATCCCCGCAGGAAAGTCCATTCCCTTTTCAGGCACTTACTTCCTCCTTACCGTTCTTAGCCCATTCACAGAACCGTTCCTAGTTTCCCTTTATTCCATCTTCTAACTCCCTTCTTCTATATATGGTTGCAAGTAACCATCTTTGCGAGAATTCTTGGCCTCTGTTGTACTTTTAATCGGTAATTTATATGCAAGATAACATCCGCGTAATATCCTGAAAATTGAGGATGGGGAAAATGTTTCATTCTTTGGTAATCGAGTACCCAAATGGATACCTGGGTACCCGTAATAGTATATCAATGCCCGTATGAATACTTGGGTACTCAAATGAATACCTTGGTACCAGGTATTTGTTTGTGTACTCATACGAATACGTGAATACCCGGTCGAATGGCGTGGCCAGTGGCGTGGTGCTCGGTGCTCGCCTGCGATTTCCATTTGGGTACTCGTATATAGTGGTATTCACCCAGGTACTTGAGTCTTCATCGTGGCACTCAGATTCTCAAATAATTACCTGGTATCCATGTATTTGTATCAATGTATCCATCTACGAGTACTTATATTCTCGTCCGAGCACGCAGGTATTCATTACGGTGCTCGATTATCAGTGAATGAATACATTTTGCCCATCCCTGCTGCACACCACCCCAAGAGAGTGTGTTAGGCAATAAGTTATCACCTCCGTGCATTACACTACACCCAAATAAATATAATGATATAACAACTATTAATGCACTAGAAAAGCCCGCCTATTATTTTCAAGAGGTGACATTTCACAAGCCAAGGCAGGGGTGTGAGATAGGGAGTGGGTTATCGTGAACACTTATTACTCAATACACTGATAAAAATGATAAAACTAAAGGTTATTCATATGCTATAAAAAACGCTGATGCTGTTCTGGAAGCGATTATTAACGAGGATGTAGTTGATTTGATTTCTCACAATATTCCCTGGTCTATCTTGCGGCGATTTCCATGTGTAGAGACGTCTGGGGTGTAGTCTGAAGAAAGCATTCTTGATGGAAAATCCTTCGCTTCTACAAAAATTGGCTAAATCTTTACCCCTCTGATTTAGATCTCCAAGACCAAATTCTCTAGTAGCACCTATTTTTGTCATCTTATTAACTTTAGCATTAAAATCTCCATGATTACATTCAGATTGTCTTTCTTAAATGGCCTTATTGCACTATGAAGTGAGTCATAAAACTGTTCTGATTCATCGTCGCTTTTATCAGCTGTTGGTGCATATACCTGGACAACGTTAATGTTCTGATTTTGTTTCTGCCCTCTTAGCTGGAGTACTATAATACGGTCTGATACCGCTGCTGTGCTTATTACAGAGGACTTGAACCTCTTTCGTAGAACTATGGCTACACCGTTTCTTCCGCTGACTTGTCCTGAGTAATACATAGTTGCATCGTTATGATTTACACATCCGCTACCTGGCCATCGGTGTTCACTGATTCCCAGTATATTGATCTTTATTCGGGTCATTTCCTGAATCAGGTTATGAAATTTACCTCCTTCCAGTAAAGTACGCATATACCACGTTTCACATTTAAAAACACTCTTCTTCCTCTTGCAGCATGTGGCCCCCCAGAATCCGCGGGCACTATACCACAAGTGGCAGAGGATTAAATACCTTCTGTGGTAGTTATCCTGACTTGTTTTACCATCATGCTCATGAGAAATTTTGCTTGGGGTAGCAAGAGAATATTACACTGCTGAGTGTCCTGAGGAGTTTGACATCGTGGTTTCCCCTTGCCTTCGATGATTGGTTTGGTTTGCTGATTCTTCGATGGGCCCATATTTCTAGTTGAAGTATAATTTGGAGTGGGCTATTGCAATTTGGGTGTGATAGGTTCCGGGCTATTGTAACTATTATTGGTCTGGAACTATTGCACAAACAGAGGGTGCAACCTGTTTGCCTCCTTCTAGCTCAGTCGCCTCCCAGCTATGCTGCTTGACTTAACAGCCCTACCACGAGAAGGAGCTAGCTAGGAGTTGGTTCAGCTGTGGTAAGTGATGGCGCTTGTGCCATCATAATTTCCTTACCACAGAAAACGTTTGGGATCATACACACGATGTTATGCCCAATAATATGCCCATTCCTTATGATAAACCATCATGCCGAAACTTTTCAGTGGTGTGTACTTTCATCATTATAAGCTCGACATCATAGCAAATTCTTTCAATTACTTCGATAAAATCCAGCATCCAAGGGAATTAAATTCCGAGCATTATGAATGATGAATGAATTCATGGATGGAACTTACAAATTAGGCATTTTGACCATTCCAGGTAAAGGTATGTTTCTTCGGGCTTAGGGATTTTATTTTGATTTTCTGGCCTCTGTCAGATTCAAAATACCAACTAAAAATAGTTTACTTACGAAGAGAGATGGTGTTCTCACGTAAAGTGTTAATTTCAATAAATAAAAAAATGGGAGGTATTTTTATTGGACAAAATATTAGATCTTTGTAGCAATATTCTACTTATTTATGATACCATGAAACTAGATCATTTCTAGAGCCGAAATAGAAACTATGTAAACAGTTGTTTTATAAACATTGGTCGAATATGCATTTTTCTCCAAAAATCTATATTTTTAACAATTAATTATGTAAAAATTTGAATTAACAACCTTTTGAACTATTTAGCAGTAAAAAAACTCTAAAATGGCCCTAACCAAACCAACTTTCCCAGCGCATTTAACGACGGAGACTTCGTATCGATGTAAATAAACGCTGCTTACAGAGATTCTCCGATGTTTCCGTAGAAGGCAACCCTATTCGTGGATCACCTCAAGACATCACCGCAGGAAGACGCGTGCGGACGTAGCGATCATAGGTGGTCTCGTCGACCCCTTGCACTCCACGGTGACGAATACCGACACCTTCGGATGCCGCGGAGTGGCAGGGAGCGTGAGATACCGAACGGGGAATACTGAAGTGAGGGAGAGGAAACGGGAGGAGTCCGAGGCGGGTCCAGATTGCCTCGTGGCCACTAACGCGACCGCCACGGTGCGTGAGGCCAAGTGAGGGGAACGGGCAGCTCCAGTTAATTAAACCGATCCGCGTAGCTAGCGGGGCGTGGAGAAGTAGAGATGGAAGCGGTTACACCTTCCCCGATTGGCCTCCTGTTTGAACGTGGGGCCTGGTAACGGTTAGCCAACGCCTCAGTACAATCGTTTGTGCCGAGGAGGCGCGAGGGATGGTTGCACTTGCGTGAGGAGAGTTGTAGGTTTTAATCGACGTGGAGGGAATGCGATTCTATAATAGCCCTCGTTAGGATAGCTATTGGAGAACTAATCGATTTGAATATCGTCTAAAAGTACCTTCATCTATGATTTCCACTCTACACGGTGCCTTGCGAGCCGCTTCAAGTGTGCGTGGCATGGGTTCATTCTGCACCAGATATAAACTACATCTACATCTACTTACTATCCTGCAAACCGCCGCAGGGGATGTTAGGTCACCAGTCGTGTAAAGATGTAAGGTTTTGGGGGTAAACTGGTGACATATAGCATGGGAGTGTATTTAGTGGAGTTCAGTTCTTATTGTGACCGCATCTTGTGCGCGGGAAGAACCAGTTTATGTACCTATCTGTTCCGCAATGTATTTCTCTTATTTTATTGCTTCTGTCAGACCTAGATATGTAGTGAGGCGTCATGATAATACACTGTGTCACTCTGAAACACACCAGTTTTGAATTTCTGAAGCAACCTAAGCCTAGCATGTAGCCTCTATGGACACCCACCTTAATCCCTTTAAAAGTTGCGAGACACTATACGTGCGCTCGTAGCAGCTTTTAAGAAAGCGTGCTGCTTTTCTTTGCTTTTCACTAACGGTTTATTACAATAACAATTAACTTTAGCGTATCAGTCAGTATTTAGTTGAACATAGGAGTGTGGGGTACAGATGTCATGATCTCACAATAAAAGTTTTTGTTCACTTTCCACAGAATTTTATTTAACCGACCAAGGTTTCGACATAAACAATGTAATTTCCAAGGTAAAATATACACGTGATGCATATTTGTATATGTGCTTTTGAATGGGTCGGCGGGGGGGGGGGGATGTTGGAGGCTGGGAATGGAATGACGTAAAGGTTGAGAAAAGTCACGTAATCAGAGGGGAGGAGGGGTGAAGGTTTGTTTGGCACAGGCTGGAATGACGTAAAGGTATAGAAAAATGACGTAAACAAAGGGTAGGAGGGGCGAAGGTTTGTTTGGAACAGGCTTTCACACACTCATCCATCGTGAGTGCAAGTACTCGTTGTCTATCTCATACATTTACGTTGACATCATTAATTACAAAGAAGCAAAATCTGCGTAAGACAAAAGACAAAATTTATTTACGACGATTTAGACATTAAGACGAAATAATATGACAAAACCTGGGTTGAGAAGTGAAATGAAAATTAAATTTTAGACTGTAAAGATCTTAACACAAATTACATGAAAAATAGAGTGTTATGGAGAAAAATATTAATTTATGGCAGGATCTTATTTTTTTTAAACGCAAAAACGACCGAGATTACATCTCAACTTGGACAAGAACCAGGTAAATAAATGTTGAACATAGCCACTACAATGTGACTATATTGTTGTCACAAAAAAAGTGAATGTTCATAAGTCACACCATGGAAGCAGTCAATATTCTCTAGCTAATTTAGGAGAGGGGTAAAATTTATCTTCCAAACCCACATCTAGTTTAAAAATACCACGCAATAAATAAATAACGTTTGAAGTCATTCGAAAAATCGATGATGTAGCGACGCCTGTACGGTGCTATACGAGCAAAAATACTATAACTCAACAGAAGAGTTTATCCACAATCGTTACAAATAAAATTCTTGACAAATGGTTTACATAAGTGAGAAAATAATGTAATGCCATCTCTCAGTGAATAATTAAATACGAGTATGGATTATAAGTGATCGATGATATGATGGTCGAAACAAGTTTTAATAAAAGCTATTAAATCAAGGGACTAGAGTTAAGGGAAAGGGGGCAATTAATTATGCCATTGAAATAAGATAATAAGCTCATTACAATGCACTTAGTGAGCCAAATCACCAAAAAACAATGGTAGCAATAAAATCGCGTCAATGCTTGTAGTAATGCCTTTACATTTGCCCTTTCGATGCAAGAATCATATTCAGAATTCTAACATGCCTCATAACATGGCTCCACATGTGGAAATCTGCACTCATCATATTAAAAACTCCACTGCATTCATCAAAACGCTGCAAGAAATTCGCCTCCAGCCGACGGATATCATGGTCAGCCTTGACGTGGTATCCCTCTTCACCAAAGTACCACTCACTGATACCATTGCACTCCTGAAAAGGAAATTCGATCCTGACACAGAAAAGCTTTTTCAACACGTTTTGACCTCCATGTACTTCTTATTCAACGAGAAGTTTTACGAGCAAACGGATGGAGTGGCCTTGGGATCTCCGCTATCGCCAGCGATTGCTAACTTCTTTATGGAGGACTTTGAAGAGCACGCACTCAATTCAGCTCCGCATCGCCCTAAGGCCTTTTTTAGATACGTGGACGACACATTCGTCATCTGGACGCACGGAATAGACAAACTCCAGTCGGTCCCAATATCCTTTGGACTGGCAGATGCATTTAGTCTCTTCCCACTGGATGGCGTGGTCGAAATTGATGGCATGTTATGCGACCGCTGACTTTATAGGTTGGCAATGTCAGAGGTTCCGTTGATGCTATTTCATTTTCTTCTCGATGGTTCTGCCGGTCTCGCCAATGTACACCGTATATTGTGTTTATTCAATATACGGGATATTTTAATGGATAACATGGAGACATACTGTAGGAGAGCCTTGGGGACTGGCTTAGAAGTGTCCTCCATCTTCTCCTTTGAATCCCCGAAGGTCCTTTTCAGGGCCATCGACATTTCCTTACGTTTATATCCATTTTCTAAAAACGTCCTTTTTAGATGCCTTAACTCAGCCGGTAGGCTTTGTTAGTCCGAGATGGCCTTGGCTCTGTGCATTAGGGATGAGAGAACAGCAAACCGTTGAGTGGGGTGATAGTGGCTCCTCCCTTTTAGACACAGGTCGGTGTACGTCGGCTTCCTGTAGACCTTATGTCCAATATTCCCAACCTCCTTACTCTAGATCAATGTGTCGAGGAAGGGCAACATCCATCTCTCTCCATTTCCATCGCAAATTGTATGTTTGAGTGTCGGCTATTCATGTGGTTTAGAAAAGACTGGAGTTTGTCTATTCCGTGCGTCCAGATGACGAATGTGTCGTCCACGTATCTAAAAAAGGCCTTAGGGCGATGCGGAGCTGAATTGAGTGCGTGCTCTTCAAAGTCCTCCATAAAGAAGTTAGCAATCGCTGGCGATAGCGGAGATCCCAAGGCCACTCCATCCGTTTGCTCGTAAAACTTCTCGTTGAATAAGAAGTACATGGAGGTCAAAACGTGTTGAAAAAGCTTCTCTGTGTCAGGATCGAATTTCCTTTTCAGGAGTGCAATGGTATCAGTGAGTGGTACTTTGGTGAAGAGGGATACCACGTCAAGGCTGACCATGATATCCGTCGGCTGGAGGCGAATTTCTTGCAGCGTTTTGATGAATGCAGTGGAGTTTTTAATATGATGAGTGCAGATTTCCACATGTGGAGCCATGTTATGAGGCATGTTAGAATTCTGAATATGATTCTTGCATCGAAAGGGCAAATGTAAAGGCAATACTACAAGCATTGACGCGATTTTATTGCTACCATTGTTTCTTGGTGATCGCACAGAATTACGTCGATGGCCCATATCATAAAAAATGCATACCCTCGTTGGTCTGTGTAATCAACGGTCCACAGTTTTTAGCAGAGGTTAACTCCACATTTATCCATCAAAATTTGAGTAGTAAAAATGCTTACTTATTTCCTTTAATGAGCGTTAGTGAGATAAATAACCCCTAATGCGTACAGTATAAACTAATGCTACTTAGCTTTTGCTGTTTTGTTCTCACCGACATTCAAAAAACGTAAATGTAACTTTCCCAAACATTCACTAACCTTTAGGTATGCCACCAATGCTACAGAAGCTTTCTTGTAAGGTGCAATGCAACTGCGTGCACGAGATACTAGAGTTTAGCAGGGGTCATGTTAAGATGATGTCAATAGTACGTGGTGGATTGAGAAACAATCGTTAGGGAGCACATCACTAATCTGCACTAACTGTCGACTAACCTACCTCAAAGTGTCATTGGCAGCCATAATAGTCTGGTATCGATCGCGAGAAAAACGACATTTTAAAACCGGTGAGCTCTCGAATCTGTTTCGCTCAATTAATTCTCATGATCTGATCTACCACAGTATGTTGGAGTTCGTGGCATATGCATGACTTTGTCTGATAATAAATTAGTTTTTAATTTGCATAAAAGATTGTCCAATTTGTAATCGGCGGACTAAGAGAGATTCCCAACCACGCTGTTGCTGCAAGAGATCTGAAAAACTAACAGCCGTAATGTATCGTTATACTGTTTTTTTCGCAGTATTACGGCTATCATAGATAGCCGGTACAACACTTAATATAGAAAACATTAATTTTGGAATATTTCCCATGTTAATGAAATGTAAGCTTAGGAAATCAAGACATCGTTCAAGGTTCTCAATGGCGATAGGTTTAATTTAGCCATCAACTTAGTTGTCTTAATTTCGTTTAGAAGACATGAAAGAGCATTTGCTTAACATATGTTTTAAATTTGCTTCCACGGTGAGGTCTCTACACCGCTCAGAAGCTGCATATGTGGCCACCACGGGCGCTTATGCAACAATGCAGCGAGATCAAAAATGAAATCTTTCTCACCTAGGCAACGAAAAGTAAAAGGGGCTCATTTTGATGTTCTTAGCGGAGCAGAAACGTTTGTTGTGCGACAGAACATTGCGATAAAGCTTTACATTAGCGATTGAGGGGAAATATACGTTTTAAGTGGATACTTAAGGTGTCACTAAAGAGGGAACGACAGAGAACGGCTTTAATTTCGAGTTCGGACTTAGGTCCTGTGGCGAGGACTGATCAGGAATTGGCGTGTTGAAAAAAAAAACAACCGCAGTATGAAGGATTGCAGCTTAAAGGAGAAGCTGCCGGAAAATTTTAAAAAGCAACCGGGTGAGTGGATGAGTTATCCACTTCGCATGAAACCTGTTACCATGGCGAAGGAGAAGCTGCCGAAATGGTATCTGGCCTCTGTATTTTTGGTACTGATATTTGCGGAGTGCGACCCACCTAATTCGGACGAAGCTCTTCCTCCGCATACGTCGGCTCTCGTCCCCGAGGAGGTTCTATCTCAAGACCCCCGAGAGATAGACGAACAATCTCCAGTCCCGAGTTTGGTGCAGAATATCATCGACGGAGTAGAAGATTGGAAGCCAGCGGTGTCCGCAAAGGAGCGTAATGTGAGACATGTGCCTAAGGATGAAACAAATTGCGTGGCCACGAAGGCCCTCCCCCAACTCCCAGGGGCCAATGGCTTTTTCTCCACGTTAACCGCGAAGAAGACAGAAGAACCTATCGTTGGATTCTGCACAAGTATTGCTAGACTTGATCACATTTTAGCAGAGATACACCGGTACCGCCGCTTTGATAATCCAGGTATTGAAGGATACCTAGGAGACCTCTGTCCATTAGCGACTCAGGCGAGAGTATCGCAAATGCTCGTGGGTAGGAAGCCGCCAGAGGCAAGGGAAAGGCAGAACAGATCATACGAGAATCCTGTGTCTCAAATCAAGCGAGCACTGACGGGTGAAATAATTCCACGGGTGGAGATGATCCGCAAGCAGGTGTGGAAAGATATTATCATGGATCCCACTACTGATTATCTCGACGATCTACCTCCACATGCAGTAAGGTACGAGTCACTTGGAAGACTTTTGGACATGGCTATTCTCAAGAAGGAACGATTCATGAAAAACGAGATATTCTTGCGTCGAATGGAGAGCAGGGGCTCACGTAGCTTTGGATGCAACGAACTCGTCCAAAAAATATCCGCATGTGACCACAGGAGGACGCATCCAGTGACGCCCTCGTGCCCTCAAGTGAATCGACAAGGAAGCTGCGCTGGTGATACTGTAAGTCATCGATCGTAATGCACCGATCACTCTAAAGAATGACGTGCACTCGTAAATGATCGCCCTGTTTTAACTGTGCCGATCAGGTATTACATTTCCACAGTTTGATTTTCATCTTTCAAAGTTATCCTTTGGCACTCATAAGATGCATATTTTCAGAGGAAGTGTGTAAGAAATCCTTTTTAAGCGTGATTATTTTTTGTGACATAAGTGAAATCAAATGCTGCAATCCAAAGATAAATAAGTCTATATCAAATAAAGAAAATGAATGCTTGAATATACTCCAATTTGGAAGAGCGATTCTCTTCTAACGGACAGTAATACTTAGGGTATTAGAGCTGCTTATGTGCCGATAACTGTATGAATGGGAATACTTTTGTGCTTGGGGTATTTAACATTACCTTTTACAGATTTAAGTGAGTCTAATTTAGGCGGAAATAATTGTTGGATGCGGATATGTTTTTGGGCTAAAAGAAGACCATTTTTACTGGTCTATGATTTAAAATAAGAATTGTTTGAAGAGGTTAGCTCTAGAGACCAATCCCTTACAGTCTAATTGATACAAATCACGAGTATTTCCTTGTAATTAAGCGATTAAAATAGGGGAAATTTTTTGCAGTGAAAGTAAGAATTACATCATGTTTATTCTTTTATAAATAGGCTGGTCATGCCCATCCCAAAATTAGTGCAGCGATGGAAGTTTTTGAGGCGGAAGCTACAGCGGAAGTTGACGAAGAAATGAAGTCACGGGGTCAAGAAATTAGTCTGGAAGCGAGTAGCTCTCAATCTACAGATTGTAGAGCAACAATAGTATACGAAAGTACACTGGGAGCGGGTGTAGAACTACAGACAGTGCTCGAATATGTGGATGGATGTTTCAATATAGATGAAGATCTTGAGAAACAACTGAAGATGACTCGAAACAAGAACGAATGTTTCTTTATGGCTATTCAATATGTAATAAAGACGAAGAATATGAGGAGAGAAGTGAAGGATGACCATCAACGCGAAATACGTGACAAAGAATTGGTGTTCCCGACTTGATGGAACATCACGGAGAAATTCTTCGTCATCGTGAAGAACGCCGAAATTCTTTTGATTCCGAAGAACTATAATTGTAGTTATAAGATTTTTTTCGCATATTTTCTTTTACGACAAATTATCTTCTTAAATTTGATAAATTCTGTGAATTTAAATCACCTAAGAAAGTGGCTAGTTCAACCATATGATAGTTGCTGAATAAAGTTGGGTCAAAATATCTCCTACTAAAAATTGTTGCATAGAACAATTCCTTTGTTTTTCAATGGTTCTTAAAAATAATCCTCAGGACATGAAATTATTTCAGGTATCGAAGTGCCTGTGCGGTACTCTTTATTTCCTAGGAAAGAAGGCTTTCCGTGGGCTTTCTCCTGGTATTATTTTCGTAGGCATAGATATCTCTCCCGCCAAATTCAATGCCGTCGAGTGGAGTTGTAGGTAGTGGAACTCTACTAGGTTCAGTTCCATTACGTAGTGGAGCCTGTAACCCTCCTCCACTCACTCCTCCCTCTCACCACCCGCCATATCCCTCTCATTCCTCAAACGGATACCCCACTGAATCCTTGATGAACTTCCTTCTCATATCTAACGAAGCGACTACATTCTTTATAAAACATAAAATACACGGAGTCATTCCAGATGTAAAATAGTGTAGTGATAGAGTGTAGGTTTACTGCGTGAAAGGTCGTAAGTTCGAATCCCGTAGCCAGTAAGAATTTCTTCGATGTATATGTTCACCGTTATACGAAGAATTTAAACAATAACTTCAAAGGTCTTTAAGGGCACTAGGTTTTTTTATAAAAATAATTTTATTATGAAAAATTCCTAAATCCTAAGATGAGTGCCTAACGTTCATATTTCATTATGTTGACGAACGCTCTCAACACCCTAGACAGGATTGTCTGAAATTCACGTAAACGCTCTGAAACGCTGAATATTGTGACTCACAGAGCGTTCACAAACACTTGAGAACGTAAACGATGGTTTCAGACCTCACTTGATGGAATTCCTTGATTCCGTGAAGGATTAACTTTGCAATAAATTGCAAAGTTAATCCTTCTATCTCTGACTCGAGAACGTTCCTAAACGCTCTGTAGTGTGTTTGAAAACACTCCAAGGCGTTCACATTTACGCTCGAGAAAACACTGGGATGGTGTTCTTTGCGCGTTCTTTGCAATTCATGAACATCTCCGTGGTGCGTTCCTAAACGCTCAGAAAACGCTCTCATTTTCGCCAGGGTTAGCACATGCAATTATTTTCAAATTCTGTTTCTCAAAGTGTTTGTCTCTTCCATAATAGAAAAATGGAATTATATACGGAAAAATCATATTTAAACGAGCAGCAAATGTTAAAATAATAATCCATTCGCTGATAAAAATTTCCGCACCCATTTTTCCATATCGATTGAAATACTGATAAAAACTAAATATTTGTTTAATCTTAGAAAGACTACCATCGTTCATTACATCAATTGTTAACTCAAAACGAAGTATTCGCATTAAATTGATCGAGAACATCTGCCAGTGGTTACAAGTACAAGTTTGAGAGCAAATGTACTGTATTATACTTTTTGTCGAAGGTAGAGGTAGTTTAAAGAAAGAATTAGTCCTATTGTAGCATTATTCTTGAATTTCCGCACAAAGTATTAATATAAAAAAGGTGGCTTTCCAGATACACAATCCATTACTTTTCTACTTAATCACCTGACAGAGTTATTCTTGCACCAACCTGTTGCGGTCCCACGATAACAATAATTTTGTTATAGAAATTACCGTTGGGCAAGTACACTTAATTGGCTTTGGACCAAATAAAAACTGGAGCGGTAGCGCCGGATGACTAGCACTCCGCTACCACGCACTCCACCGAGACATCATAACTCGAAAGAGTCTTGGGTGAGAGAAGTGCAGAAAGCTGCAAGGCAGAGCGATGTTGCAAAACCGAGGACGCCATTTGCTGCGCAGACTGAACGGAGATAACCGCGACCAAGATACGTACGAGGATCGTCTTTTCAGTTATCTACTGTAGAAACAAGAGTTGATGGCACCAATAGCACTCAAAGTAGAAAAAATTTACATTAAGTAGCAATATAACTTATAATTTATCAGTCCTGTCATATTTAAGGATTATTTAGGCATTATTTCCGAAATACTTGACTAGCCAAACATACTTTTCATGGAGGATAGACTCGAAAGAGAGGTGTGTAAATTAATTACTTTTTTGTCCGTTCATTTCTTGATTCCATTTGCTCATTCTGTTATTGGTTATATTTGGTTGGTACTGAAGCTTTATATTTGACCCAGAAAATTATGGTTAAATGACGTGGAAGACGATCTAAAAAGTAAGAATATGAGTCTTAGAACTTAGAACAAGTCTTAGAACAAGGAAGCGTATATGAAGGAATGAATGCACATCTAAGATCTCAGGAGGTATACAAAGATAAGGCACTATGTATGACATTTTTCAAAGCTAGTATGTTTTCTTTGTCTTACACCACTAGTTTCGCCCTCTTTATTGTGCCTGCTCCAAAAGGTAACGGCATAGAATGTATGTATATTCGTCCCTTAAGGATTTGAAAATACGTAGTACATTGAAAACAAGAAAGAGCCTCAAAGCATTTAATTCGATTTTGTTATCCTTGCCAACCCCTTTAGCAAGTATTTGCAAATCATAATTCTCAATTTGAGGTCCGTGGTTGAGGATTACTCCTGGTCGAGCTGGAAATCGCGCAAACGGTGTTTGCCAACCGCTGAATTGAGTAGGAGAAAAACCCGAATCATATTCCACAGAGATCAAAGCGAGTAGAGAAAGTAAAAAAAATATACTGAAAGAAGGATGTGAGATCAGTGGCTCGCAGTTTATGCGGCAGATAAAACAGCAAGTTGTTAAAAAATATATTGAGTCCCTTTCCAAAGTCTATTTCTCTTTGCTGAAAAATAGAGAAAGGTCCTAATTGCTTTACAATGTTAACGGACCAAAGTGACAGCCCTTTGTAACGCTCACAAGGCTTTCGTGCGGGACTTCAGACTTGTCCGATACCACCCCTGCATCGAGTACACAAATTGTAGCATTTACCGATTGAATGTTATCATCTCTTTATTGACACTACCGGTGCCGTGCGATCACAGTCACCTTTGTAGCGCGTTTTCGTTCAGAATAGGATGGAATTTATTCGAGCGCTTTATATGAGACTTTCGACGCTATAAATGGCACAGGATAGATAGGTAGGCGTTCTAAATTATTTCATAAATTTATGTAGACACCGACTGCAATTTGATTGTTACTATTACAGTTACGAAGGGTAAAAATGGATTTATATAAACTGTAAAATAGTCTAACTTTTTGGCCGCAGGAGGAATAGAGAGTAAATCCGAAATCCGACTGGCAGCATTCAGTATTTTTGATTTTTAATGAATTTTCATTTGATTGAGGCACTGAATTGGCAAGTTATAGAATAATTTTTGCACAAAACTTTTAGCAATTTTTTTGTAATCCTTGCCCAAATAAAATTTAAATGGTTCAAATCATTATCAAGTTGTGTATAATCTAGGCGTAGCTTAGCTGGTGTATTTGATTCTTTCTTGAATCTATTTAGACACAGACTGCAGTTTTATTGCATTTATTAGAATTATAAAAAGAAAAAATGGAAATAAAACGGTGCCATAGTCAAAGAATTTGTCCGCTGGAGCAATAGAGAGTCTATTCTATATCCTTCTGGCCGCCGGAAGTATTGTTGATTTTTAATGTATTTTTCTTTTATTGAGGGTTATAAGTGAAGTACATATGTTATTCCACATACATTTTATTTAAGATATATTAAGGGTTGATGCACCTCAACATCAGGAGCACAGAAGACGAAGAATATATATAGGTACAATAAAATATATATTTATATTGAGGGATTTGATTGGAAAGTTATAGGAAATATTTTGCTCAAAAATGTTAGAACTTCTTTCCAATCATTTCCAAGCCATTTCCAAAAAATATCATTAAAATCGTTCAAGGATTTCTAAGTTGTGATTAATAGGCGCAATTTGTACCCGAAAATATCATGCTCGAAATGACACTAAGACACTGTCTCCGGCGTTACTCTGTGGAACTCCTTCATTTTGATAATAAAAACACTTGGTTGTTACTCCACACTTTATTGTAAGGAAACGACCCGGGTTTCAGCATGTCCTGAAGATGGCATGACATGCTGAAACCCGGGTCGTTTCCTTACAATAAAGTGTGGAGTAACAACCAAGTGTTTTTATTATCAAAATTTTGAACAATTGCTTGAGAGCCATTAAATTATTCTTCTAAATGGGAAATTTTTTCGTATATATTCCGGAAACGTTTTACAGAAAGATATTTTCAACTGGCCAGTTAAAATTATATATTGGCTTATCATTATTTAATAACTGTCTCATGGAAACGATTTTTTTTTCAATTTTACTCTTGACTAACATTCATATAAGTAACCACCTGGAAGGTGTATGTGAGTCACATATTGTACTTTGCCGACAACTTGTTAAGATTGAAGTCTTTCCTCAGATTTTGATCGAGCACGAGGGGAAAAAACTAAATTGAACAAATTTATGTGCTCAGAAATCTTGGCAGGCAAGAACTGCTTTGGCGCTATGTGCCCACTAAAAGCAACGGACGCATCTCTCCAGGAAAGACATCGTCGATTGACATTCAGCTATGCGAGTTTTGCTCGCGCGCGGCCCAACATACGTATTACGGCCTCCGCCTCAGAGTCCCATTTCCTTCGCTCACTCCAACGAGAGAAGGTAGAACTCAATTTTCATCCCCCGGAAAGCTGGCGTGAGCTGACAAGCTGTCAGAATGAAAATTCCCCCTCTCCCTCCCTGCACCAGCCGCCCATTTCCCTTCCCCTTGGCGACGGGAAATTTTATGGCCCTGGTACCGGAAAAATGCGTACATTTATACGAGCGGCAATCCGACTCAGGCGAAGGTTGAATACGCTTACTGACATTCCCACATTTCTACACTCGCCCGCTCCAAACATGGAGACACGTTTGCTGAAACCACCCCCGTCCACTTCCCTCCCAATAGACGGCGAAGGTGAATTGGGGGATGGGAATAGAGGCCTAAGGCACTCCATAAAATAAAGCCGCATGCCGAATTTGACGACGGCGTCGAGCTGGGACCTTTCGCGTCTAAGCGTGAGAGAGGTAAAAAGAAAAAAATTATTCACGTCATCTGCACATACGCGCTTTTCTTACGAGGTTCCACGGGAGAGAGTTTGTCGAGGACCAACGATTGAGGAGGGAGATAGTCCATCCAATCATTCAGGCCACTACAACTTCGTATCACTGAGAGATTTTGGGTAGAGATTAGGACTCCTTACTCTCTTCGGTACCCTAGTGTAATGAAACCGGTGACAACCTTTTAAGAGCAATATATATTTCTCGCGATGCCTCATCTTCGTATCCCTTTCGACTGAAGGCGTGTGTACAGTAGCCACGAGATTTAAAGGCGAGGCAGGCACCCCGTTAAGATGACACCAACATCACTCTTTGCTACATATCCTATACTTGTATCCACTATTATAATGTAAAAAAATTAGAAAAGTGGTAATACTCTGATCAAGGTGTCATAAATTCATAATGGCAGTAGAAATTCATTGAATAAAAAATATATCCATTGAAATCAAAATTCTGTACCCTGATCAGCCACTGGGTATTATATTAGCTATTTCTTCATAAATTAAGTATACAAAAGTATATATTCGAGGAATATACAAAAAAGGAACATACCATGACTTAAGAAATGCACTATATTAATGGAGCATGATATAATAAATTCTATTCCTCTCAGTGAATGGGATTAGATTTTCCCAACATTCGGCTGATGCGTGGAAGGATCTCAAAGATAGGTATCGTAATAAAAAGTAGGAAAAGTATTCAGAGTAAAATTACAGTAATATTTTGAACAAAAATAGTGGATAACTTTAGCATGTATATGTCCTAGTTACTTGAAAGTTCATATTTAAAAATTACGAGCGCAAATTAATATAGTCCATGAGATCAGCGGTGATCCAAGTTCATTTAAATACACCTATCATTAGCAAGTTTTCAATGAATTTTATTCGTAAAAAACTATTAAACTAAGGGAATTAAATGCTTTTAAACGAACTAAGAATAATGTCATATACTTAGAAAACCAATATTCCTAAATAATTTAAGAAAATGTGTAAAATAATAGCTATCACCTGCATTATGTGAATCAATAAACAAGGCATTAAATTGCGTCTACCTCCAGCAGTTCCGCCATTATTCCGATACTTAGAAATTTATAAAACGTTCTGTGATAGAATTCAACAGACAATGACTCGATTTTCGACACTTATATGATATGGTTATGTTTTGATAAGTTTTAATGCACACATCATATATTGTAAAAGATGAACAGTTTTATGATGACAAAATGCTAAATAAGCACTTAATGTTTGTGCTATATTACCGCTAGATTTCACACTCTCATCTTGTCAGACTACATATGATAGTATTTTAACACCTTCAAACGAATTTACGGAAATTGCCTTATATGTTTCGTGAGCAACAAAAGCACTCCAGCGATCATAGAAAGGGCATAGCGAGGTTTGTCAAACGCCGCACACTTTGACATTGATGAAATGGAAATTACATCTATTGTTTTTACATAGTCGTTAATTTTTTCCGGCCAAAAATTTATGACGCCCCATCACGAGAACAATTGCTTTGACACCT